>CM075672.1:269140000-270467037 GCA_037962975.1 Clitoria ternatea
TGCCTCCAGGTGAGTTTTCAAAACGTACACGTATTAGTATTTTCAACGTTTTTAGAGCTACACAAATGATTTTAACATGAAACCAGTTCTAAAATACTCTTAACATAGTTATCTACAACTTTCATGAAGACATCAACAACTAATTCATACCACAAAATTCCCAGTATTGAAAACAAGATTCGGATTTTCCAAAACTCTAAAATTTCAGAATTTCAGCTTACACATACATCAGTATTTTGAGCATAACTTGAGCTACAAAAATTATTTTGATGTGAAACCACTTTCTAAAAATCCACAACTTAATTATATACAACATTAATGAAGACATCCAAGGCTGATTATGCACGTACAGTTCCCAGTAAATCAATATATACACAAAACAAAGGATAAATCTTCCATACAAACATGCTGTAGCATTTAGGCTATAACTTTTGCTATACATATCCAAATCAGTTGAATCAGGTATCAAAATTCACATAGAAAAAAGATCTACAACTTTCATGAAGAAGTCAGTGTCAAATTCATACGTTTTCAGTTTCAAAATTAAACAACAAGTTACGAATTAAAAACTGGAATCCTAGAACAGCATACAACTCTACCCATTTCATAAATATTCACAACCCTGTCCCCTCTTACTTGGTTTGAAGACTTTTAGCTGACTGGAAATGAGGTCCCTTGGCTGTCCTGGTTCAGATCGAAGGTGTGTTGATGGAGAAGAATAATTGGGAGTTTCAGAATCAATGGTATGTTAGTTTAATAATGCAAAAGCAAGTGGGGAGACAAGCTTTCCCGTGATTGCAACTTAGTGGAGATAATGGAGAATTAATAATAGAAGGTGGCTATCTTAGTGCTTATCTCTAGCCGTCCTACGTACTAGTGTGATTAGTGGGATTAAAAGATATTATAAATATTGCCTAAAAGACAAGAAAAGGGTCAAAAAGTTACTTCTGCACTTCAAGACCGACCAGAATTCTATTTCCAAGTCCGGTTGAGCATCCGGTCTTGTACATCGGCTCAAAATCATCCGGTGTGTATATCCGTTCTAAGGAAAGCTGAGTTAACCATCCTTGAAGCTGTCCGGTGTTCATTGATGATAATCCGAACTAAATTCATCCGGTGTCACTTGAACTGAGGTCAGCTGTGTGAGAGCAGTGTGAAGGGTGTGAGGGCGGTCTTGAGTATATGGGGCGGTGTAGGGTGTGAGGGCGGTGTTGATACATCTTAGTGTATAAGTAATTCCTAAGAATGCCCATCAAGAAGACGTTCACGTTACTCCGCCAAGGCATTTGACCCCGTCAATGCTTATGACTTTGCCAGACGTATGACCCCGCCTAAATTTACTACTCCGCCAAGGCATTAGACCTCGTCAATGCTTATGACTCCGTCATGGCATGAGACTCCGTCTATGCTTATTACTCTGTTAAAATGTGTGACCCCGTTTAAGTTCATTACTCCGCCAAGGTACGTGACTCCGCCTAAGCTTTACCCCGTCAAGGTACGTGACTCCGCCTAAGTTTTACTCCGTCAAGGTAAGTGACTCTGCCTAAGTTTTACTCGGTCAAGGTACGTGACTCCGCCTAAAGGAACAGTTCAATTACCATCCAACTATTCAGTAAGCAAGTAACAACGTCCAAGAGCCAACAGCTCGGAAAACTATACCGTCCAGCAACCAGCAAGACGTCACTCAGTCTTGTGGACAATTAGTAAGCTTTCCACTTAGGAAAACCGTACCCTTTTATTGTTATCTTCTTTTCTTGGACGGACTCAATTCCGGTGTTGAATATCAGTTCAAAGTCATCCGTCCTACAGCTCATTTGGTAAAGTGTTGATCCGGTGTGCGACATAAAAGTCAATCCTATCCACACCGGTTGTCCGGTGTGATGTGGCATTTACTGTCATCCGTTCTTCCCTTTTGGAACCTTGAGGTCGTCCTAGCCTTGGAGGTCAGAACGGATCAGGATGTTTCTTCCAATCTCACTCAATTTACTCCTTCACCTTCAATCTTTCACTCGAAAATTAGATCTTATCAAAATAGATCTATGTAATTTCTATAATTATACCCAAAAATTCATTTTTGGAGTATTATAAACCATTCATAAAGTGTTTTTATTCATTAATAAACACTTATAAGCCTTACATGCTTCATAAATTACAAAATAGAGCTATTATTAAAAATAGGATGTTACATTATATATGGTAATAATAAAGGTTTTAGGTGAGAAAAATAGGCTGCATTGTTGACCATTCCCGCAGCCTACATAATGTAGCTTGTATGATTGAAGTAAATATCAATTCTGATACAGTTTCAGTATTTTGGGTATATCTCTCTCATATGTTAATGGATTTTAATAAATCTGCTCTTGTTGGAAAGATAAGACAAAGAGGAACAACTTTGTAGTTGACAACTTTTCCAAATTTGGATTCTAACTAGGCATTAAAATATGTACAAGATGATATGATTGAAGTAAAATACCAATTCTGAAACAGTTTTAGTATTTTGGGTATACCTCTCTCAAATCTTAATGGATTTTAATAAATTTGGTCTTGTTGGAAAGATAAAAAGAAGAGGAACAACTTTGTAGTTTACCATATTTTCAAATTTGGACTTTAACTAGGAATTAAAATGTGTATAAGATGACTTATTTTGAGTGGAGTATGTGGCAATTTGATGGGAGTAAATGGAAAAGGCAAAGAAATTAATAACTAAGGAAATAGGTAATAAGTTATTTGGTTAACTTTTACCTAAGGTATAAAGTTAAAATTATTTATAATGGTAAAAGGTTAAATTGAAGATGTTGTCCTAACCAAAATTTATGTAGAAAGTCGATATAAAATGGATAATATCATTGATGGTCTTAATCAAAATAATTATATATGAGAATGAAATTTTTGGGATGTTACAATTCCCCCACTCTAATAAAAATTTTATCCTCAAAATTTAATACAACACATCCCTCAGTGGAACAATTCTAGATATTGCGTCCTTATAGCATCTTCGTGCTCCCAAGTTAAAGTTACATCATTTCCTTGTTTCCATGCCACCTGCACTAATGGTACATCCTTGCTTCTCAGGAGTTTAATCAACCTTTCCATAATCTGTGTAGGTTCTACAGGAATGGTCAAATTCTCTCCGACTTCAACATCATCAGTAGCAATCACATGAGTGGGATCCTGTACATACTTCCTCAATTGTGATATGTGGAACACATTATGTAAATTTGTAAGATGAGGAGGAAGTGCAATCTGATAGGCCACCGGGCCAATCCTCTTTAGAATTTCATATGGTACAATGAACCTTGGGCTCAACTTTTTACTTTTCAATGCTCGGCCAATGCCTTTGTAAGGTAAAACCTTCAAACACATATGATCACTAACTTGGAATTCAAGTGGTTTTCTCCTTTTATCGTAATAGTGCTTTTGTCTATCTTATGATGCCTTCATCTTCTCTCTGATTATTTCTATTTGTTCAGTAGTTTGTTGCATAATTTCAGGCCCTATCGCCAAACTTTCACCAGTTTCTAAACAACAAAGGGGTGTTCGACACTTTCTCCCATACAATGCTTCAAATGGAGCCATATCAATACTGATATGATAGCTATTGTTATATGTGAATTCAATTAGTGGAAGAAACTACTCCCAACTACCACCATGCTCAAGCACACAAGATCGCAGTAAGTCTTCCAAACTTTGTATGGTACGTTCTGATTGTCCATCTGTTTGAGGATGATAAGCTAAACTTAATCAAAGTCTTGAACCCAGCTCCTGATGTAAGCTTCCCTAGAATCGGGAAGTGAACCTCGGATCTCTATCTGACACAATACTGGATAGTACACCATGTAGTCTCATGATCTCTTTCACATATAATTGCGTTAACTTTTGTAGAGAATTCTTTATATTCATTGGGAGGAAGTGAGCAGACTTAGTTAATCTGTCTACAATAACCCAGATTGCATCATTGCTTGAAGGTGTTCTTGGCAATCCTGACACAAAGTCCATCGTAATGTCATCCTATTTCCAGACAGGAATCTCCAATGGTTGCAGTTCACCAGATGGCTTCTGGTGTTCCACCTTGGCTTTTTGACATACTAGACATGAAGACACATATTCAACTATTTCTTTCTTCAGCCTTGGCCACCAAAAACTTTTAAATTCAGGTCTTGATACATCTTGGTTGATCTAGGATGAATACTCAACATACTTTTATGTGCTTCTTCTAGGATTGTCCTTCTTAGATTAACATCATTTGTACACAAATTCTGTTTCTAATCCTCCAAATTCCATCTGATCCTTCTTGTAATCCCATATCTTTTCCATTTACTTGAGCTTCTCTTAATTCTCTTAAGTGCAAGTTCGATATCTGATTTTCACATATAAGCTTCAGAAAGTCATTAGTGATCTTCAAAGTCCCCAATACCATACTTCTTGAAGATTTAATCTCCATACTTAGATTCAAATCTCTGAATTTCTCTGTCATCTCTATTTCTTTCACCATCAAAGATGCCATATGTATGGATTTTCTACTGAGTGCATCTACTACCACATTCACTTTTTCTGGATGGTACTTCAGATCAAAATCATAATCTTTAAGAAATTTCATCCACCTTCGTTGCCTCATGTTCAATTCCTTCTGATCGAACAAATACTTTAAGCTCTTATGGTCACTAAACACCTCAAACTTGACTCCATATAAATGGTGTCTCTAGATTTTCAAAGTGAATACCACCACTGCCAATTCTAGATCATGCGTTAGATAGTTCATTGCATGTGACCTCAGCTGCCTAGAAGCATAGGCAATCACCTTCTGTTGCTGCATCAAAACACAACCCAAACCCATCTTAGAAGCATCACAATAAACCACAAAGTCTTCTTGTGGATTAGGTAAAGTTAAGACTGAAGCAGATGTAAGCTTCGATTCTAGTTCCTGAAAACTTTTCTCATATTCTGGCGTCCAAGCAAAAGGTTGGTTCTTCCAGGTCAGACGAGTCATCGGTAAGGCAATTTGAGAAAGCCCCTCAATGAATCTTCGGTAATAACCAACTAATCCTAGGAAGCTTCGTATCTGAGTAACTGAATTAGGGCTCTCCCAGTTTGTTACAGCTTCTATTTTAGAAGGATCCACAGACACTCCTTCGCTTGAGATCATATGGCCTAAGAACTTTACCTCTTTCAACCAGAACTCACATGTAGATAACTTAGCATACAACTGCTTCTCTTTTAGAATCTGCAATATCACTAGAAGATGCTTTTCATGCTCCTCCTAAGTCTTAGAATAAGATAATAAAAAATTGATCCAAGTATGGAAGAAACACTCGATTCATGTAATCCTTGAATACAGCTGGGGCATTGGTCACCCCAAAAGGCATCACCAGATACTCGTAATGACCATAGCATGTTCTAAAGGCTGTCTTTGGAACATCCTCAGACTTGACACAAATCTGATGATAACCCGATCGTAGGTCAATCTTAGAAAATACTGTAGTACCTCCTAATTGGTCTATTAGATAATTAATTCTGGGCAAAGGATACTTATTCTTCACTATCAATTTATTCAATTAACAATAATCTACACATAATCTCATGCTTCCATTTTTCTTCTTGATGAGCAATATTGGCGCTCCCCATGGCGACACACTGGCCTGATGAAATACTTCTCCAATAACTCTTCAATTTGCTTTTCTAGTTCTGCCAGTTCAACAGGTGACATACGATATGAAGCCTTAGACACTGGTTCTGCTCCTGGAATTAAGTCAATTGAGAATTCTATTTCATATTCTGGAGGTAAACTTAAGACATTTTCTGGAAATACTTTAAGGAATTCAGAGACAATTGGCATCTCAATTGTTTTAGATTCACCCTCTCCTTTGGAAAGAGAAAACAAGGCAAACAATTGAATTTCTCCTTTAAAAACAAAGATCTTGGGATTGTCAGAAATAGTGTTTCCTTCTGATGGAATTATCACAGTCTTGTTATGACAGTCCACCAGGACTCGATTCACCAATAACTAATTCATCCCTAGAATTACTTCCAGATCCTTCAAAGGCAAACAAACAAGTTTGACAAGAAAGTTTCTACCATCTACAAGCACAGAACAATCGTTACATATTTTAGTAGTCCTAAGTTGTGTAGTGGGAGTGGAAATAATCAGGTCATACATCATAGACTTTACAGGTAATTGAAGACGTCTAACACACTTCTCAGAAATAAAAGAATGTGTAACACCAGAATCAAACAATATAGATAAAATGGTACCATTGATCTCACACTTACTTTGCACAAGGTCGTTTGCTTGGTCTGCCTCTGAACCGTTGATGGAAAAGACTCTTCCTGTTGCTGGTTGTAATCTTTTTTTTGCTAACTCCTCAGACTTTATCTGAGGTTGAGTTCCCCACCCATTTCCATTACAACCTCTTCTATGGGTAGCACCTCCACGGTTATGTACCACATTGTTGTTGCTGCTGATAAAGGGATGGCGATTCTGAGGACAATTTAGGTAGATGTGACCTTTTTGGTTACATTGAAAACAAATCATGTCCTCTGAGTGTCTGGGACAGTCACGAATATGGTGGTTCCCTCCACATTTAAAGCATCTTTGACTTTGTTACATCTAAGGATAATTTCTAGGCATTCCTGCAGGAGATGAAGATCCTCCTCCAAAACGATTTGGATAGGACGATTCTTTCCTCTTAAAGGTAATTGGCTGAGGTCTTAATTGTCTATTGATCTTCTCTTGAGTCAATCTGACTTGGTGGTTTTCTTCAAAAATTCGGTATTTATTGATCAAGATTCAGAAGCTCTGAATTTCTTGATAAGAGATAGCCTCTTTGATTTCAGGATTCAAATCATTCTCAAACTTGACGCACTTTAAGGCTTCAACACCTGCCTATTGGAAAAGAGGGTAAAAGAGGGATAACTCTTCAAATTTAACAGCATACTCACCAACAGACATTGAGCCTTGTTTTAGCTCCATGAATTCCAGCTCCTTTCGGCTCTTCGCACGTGCTGGAAAATATTTCTCTAGAAAATAGTCTCTGAAGTTAGCCCAATCCAATCCATTTCCTTAATCCATAGGTATGCTACCTCTGGATTATAGCCTCCTTTAAACTACGATGGCTTCCTTTTCAAGAAGTGATCCAATCCGTGAAGTCCTCCAGTATTTCTTGGTTGATTTTACCTCTCCAAGGCCTCAGCCAAGCGGTTGAAAGCGGCTGCCATAGCGTCATTATTGTTTCTTGCCAGGCTACATTTATAGTTTGGTTTATACTAATTCTAAAGGAAAGTATATCGTATACAATTATAAGATTATAACACAATTATAAGTACTGTACAATTTATCAGTTAGGCAACAAGTCATATAGTACATACTTAACATATTATCAAGCAAGTAACCAAACAATTCATGTAGTATATCAAAGAAAAAATACATGTCATAGCAATTGGCCCTGAATTTTTTGAAAATGATTTGATACCACTTTAACGCCCCGGCCGCTTTTCAGGAATGAAAAACTCTCCCCACAAACCAACACGAGACCTTTCCAATGTGTTTTGTCCTTAATCACACATTTCTTGAGAACTTCCCAGGAGGTCACCAATCCCAAAATTTCTCCAAGTTAAGCACGCTTAACTTTGGAGTCCTTAAGTGATGAGTCACCGAAAAGGTTAATGCATTTGTTGGTATAGGTAGTACGAATTCATTCCTTTAAGCTATCCTCGATCGTATAGTCCCATACCTATACAGCCTTTGGATCCCTCTCATTCTGGTATGTACTCGGTTCGTTCATGTGTCCCTCCCACTGGAAGCCTGCCAAGAGCCGCTCCTTGTCCGTGCCTATGCATCGACAATCACCCTTAACAGTGCCCGGGATGTCACATTCCCCGCTGGAACCCTACCAGGAGCCACTCCTTCTCCGTGCCCATGCACCAACGATCACTCCCAGCCCTCAGTAGCGCCAGGATGTCACACTCCGTATTGGAAAACATGTTGTGGAGAGTTCATGGAAAATCTGTTAGAAGATACTTTAACTTTTGCTGCATGTGGTTGCCATGGAAACTTTCACATGGGCTATGAGATAACTGAAGTGGTGGTGTTTGATTACACCTCATCATCCACCACACTAACTTTTCTTTCTCCACCACCTTCTCCTCCTCCTCCTTTTAACCCTTGTTCTGCCTCCACTTGAAGAGGCTATGTTCTGCCTTGCGGGGGCGGATGTTGTTAGTGATAGGAAGGAGTTGTCGCTTTTCCCTAAACATTTTCTAAAATTTCCAATATCATGTAGTTTTCTATGTATCAATTTTATATAAATAAAATAAAATTTTGAAGTATCATATATGACCATTGATATTATTATCATGTAAACACACATGTGTGTGTTGTTATTAAATATATATTAATGTCTTTTAATTTCTTAAAATTACATTTAATATACATATATAAATTAACATTCAAAACAATTAATTCAATCAACGTTTCTTTTGGGGACTGCATTTGACAGACCCTTATTTAAAATGTTTCTAGTTTTTAAAATAAAAAACCTAGCCGCTTTACTATTTGTTTTTTAAGATCACTATAACTATTTTTTACCTTTATTTAAGCTTAAATTTTAGCGAAATAAGTCTTTTCTTATTAAAACATGTTGGTGAAAGTGGTACATCTTAACATTCCTCAAGTCAAATCTCAAATTCAACCTTTGGATGAAAAAGATTTCGAGGGCTTAGTCTTACCATGATGTACACGTTATTGATTTAAGAAAAATTGCCTTTAGTGAAAAATAAATATGGCTAAATTAAAAAAATACTTTTTTCTCAAAAGTTTCATCTAGAACATGTTATGAAAGCAACCTTGGGCCCATCGGATGGTTTTAATTTTTAAAATATATTTTTTAAGATAAAAAGTATACGTTGAAATCTTAAAACTAAAAAATGAAATCTTATAATTTTAAGTTATAGGTTTTCAAATTGTTTTTTAAAAAATAATATTATTTACATGGACAAGATTTATTTTAGTTAAAATTTACTTTAAAAATAAAAGACTAGAATCTCATTATTACTCTACAACTAGACCATATGTAATTGAATTAAACATATATTTGAATCAAAGTGTTTCACCACCTTAACTTCTAGGTGGATAGTTTAAGTATTTTTTACTTAATTTTAGGATCCAAATCAAGGTGAGCCAAACCATAATTAAAAAATTAGATTTAAACAATGATTAGACAAATAGATTTATGTTTGGGTTTTTTGGTCATCAAAAACCTAAATTGGTCTAATCAGGCAAATCGTTGTTGTATAAAGTGGGAAAAATTTCATCCACAACCAAGTTTCCAAAATGAAAATTTTTAAATATTCAATATACATAATATATATGTATCTATTAAATGTCAAACACAAATAATAAATGTTAAATATAAATAATTATATAAAAATAAAATATATAAATTAAATACTATAATAAATATATAAATAAAGTATTAAATATCTATTTGTTAATATGAAATATTATGTGTTAAATATTTTTATTGGATTGAGATATTTTTAAATATTAAATGTTACTTATCTATTCATATTTATAAATCAATTTGAAGCAAAAAATACATATTAAGAAGAAAATGTTAATGCACTAATTTTTATATAAAGACACTTTAACGTTGAAAAAAGTTGAGCTTCTTTAAGAAGATTACCAGGAAACAAAAAAAATTGAAATAACTTTACTAAAAAAATTAAATGAAAAAGTTCTAATCATTTTTTAGAGAGGTAAGGCACAATTACACACTAAATTGTGCATGGAGTAAAAACAAAAGGACTTAGTTGTTTCCACTAAAGTTTCAAGAAGTTTAAAATTGATCCAACTATAGGTTTTACTTTATATATAAAGTCCCTTTCTATAGGTTAGAGTTTTGCACAACCGCATTCATCATCACACATACTTTCTCTCCCTCCCTCTTTCTTTCTCTCACTAGCTTTTCCTAGCCTTTCTCTGCTGAACCTTTTCTTTCTCTTTCTTAATTTCTATCTTTCTCTTTTTCTGTACTATACGTTCAATTTCTATTCAATGACATTAACATTATTTTACATCATCTAAATATTTGTAAGGTTAGAGAAGAATTTAAAAGGATGCAGAAGAACAAACCCCCAATGAGGATAATGAGAAGGGTTATTTATGGGGCATGCCAGAAGAATTATGCACTCCACATTGGGAACACATGCTGTGGAGAGTTCATGGCAAATCTGCTAGAAGATACTTTAACTTTTGCTGCCTGTGGTTACCATGGAAACTTTCACATGAGCTATGAGATAACTGAAGTGGTGGTGTCTAATTACACCTCATCATCCACCACACCAACTTTTCTATTTCCACCACCTTCTCTTCCTCTTCCTTTTAGTCTTTGTTCTGCCTCAACTTCAAGAGGCTATGCTCTGTCTTGCGGGGACGGATGTTGTCGGTGACAGGAAGGAGTTGTCGCTTTTCGCCAAACATTTTCTAAAATTTCCAATATCATGTAGTTTTCTATGTATTAATTTTATATAAATAAAATAAAATTTTGAAGTATCATATTGGACCATTGATATGATTATCATGTAAAAACATACGTGTGTGTTGTTATTAAATATATATTAATGTCTTTTAATTTCTTAAAATTACATTTAATATACATATATAAATTAATAGTCAAAACAATTAATTCAATCAATGTGACTTTTTTGGACTGCATTTGACTGACCCTTATTTAAAACGTTTCAAGTTTTTTAAATAAAAAAATCTAGCTATTTTGCTGTTATTTTTTTGAGATCATTATAACTATTTTGCTACATTTATTTAAGCTTAAATTTTACCAAAATAAGTCTTTTCTTATTAAAACATGTTGAAGAAAGTGGTACATGTTTAACATTCCTCAAGTAAAATCTCGAATTTAACCTTTGGATGAAAAAGATTTTCCTTGGAGGGCTTAGTCTTACCATGATGTGCACGTTATTCATCTAAGCAAGATTGCCTTCAGTGAAAAATAAATATAGCTAAATTAAAAAAAAATTCTCAAAAGTTTCTTCTAGAACATGTTATGAAAGCAACCTTTGGCCCATCAGATGGTTTATAATTTTAAAAATATATTTTTTAAAATAAAAAGTATACTTTGAAATCTTAAAACTAAAAATGAAAAAAATATGATAATTTTAAGTTATAGGTTTTCAAATTATTTTTAAGAAAATAAAATTATTTTAATGGATAAGATTTATTTTAGTTAAAAGTTACTTTTAAAAATAAAAGACTAAACTCTCATTATTACTCTGAAACTAGACCATAATTAATTGAATTAAACACATATTTGAATCAAAGAGTTTCACCACCTCAACTTCTAGGTGGATAGTTAGGGTAATTAAGTGATTTTTTGCTTAAAATTGGGGATCCAAATCAAGGTGAGCCAAACCATAATGTCCATAAACCATAATTACAAAATTAGATTCAAACCATGATTACACAAATAGATTTATGTTTGAGTTTTTTTATCATCAGAAACCTAAATAGGTCTAGTCGGGTAAATTGTGGTTGTATAAAAGTTGGAAGAATTCCATCCACAACCAAGTTTCCAAACTGAAAATTTTTAAATATTAAATATACATAATATATATGTATCTATTAAATGTCAAACATAAATAATAAATGTTAAATATAAATGATTATATAAAAGTCAAATATATAAATTAAATACTATAATAAATATAAAACAAAGTATTAAATATTAAATGTTAACTCTATTTGTTAGTATGAAATATTATGTGTTAAATATTTTCATTGGATTGAGATATTTTTAAATATTAACTGTTACTTATCTGTTCGTATTTACAAATCAATTTCAACCAAAACATACATATTAATAAAAAAAATGTTAATGCACTATAATTTTTATATAAAGACTCTTTAACATTGAAAAAAGTTGAGCTTCTTTATGAAGATTACCAGGAAACCAAAAAATTAAAATAACTTTACTAAAAAAATTAAACGAAAAAGTTCTAACCGTTTTCAAGAGAGGTAAGAGACACTTACACACTAAATTGTGTATGGAGTAAAAACAAAGGGACTTGGTTGTTTCCACTTAAGTTTCAAGAAGTTTAAAATTGATCCAACTGTAGGTTTTACTTTATATATAAAGTCCCTTTCTCTAGGTTAGAGTTCCGTACAACCACATTCATCATCATACTCTCTCTCCCCCCCCTCTCTCTCTTTCTCTCACTAGCTTTTCCTAGCCTTTCTCTCCTGAACCTTTTCTTTCTTTCTCTTAAATTTTGTCTTTCTTTTTTTCTGTACTATATGTTCAATTTATATTCAATAATATTAACAATATTTTACATCATCTAAATACTTGCAAGGTTAGAGAAGAATTTAAAAGGATGCGGAAGAACAAACCCCCAATGAGGATAATGAGAAGGGTTATTTATGGGGCATGCCAGAAGAATCATGCACTCCACATTGGGAACACATGCTGTGGAGAGTTCATGGCAAATCTGCTAGAAGATACTTTAACTTTTGCTGCTTGTGGTTGCCATGGAAACTTTCACATGAGCTATGAGATAACTGAAGTGGTGGTGTCTGATTACACCTCATCATCCACCATACCAACATTCTTTCCCCACCACCTTCTCTTCCTCTTCCTTTTAGTGTTTGTTCTGCCTCAACTTCAAAAGGCTATGCTCTGTCTTGCAGGGATGGATGTTGTTGGTGACAAAAAGGAGTTGTCACTTTTCCCCAAACATTTTTTAAAATTTCCAATATCATGTAGTTTTCTATGTATCAGTTTTATATAAATAAAATAAAATTTTAAAGTATCTTATATGACCATTGATATTATTATCATGTAAACACATGTGTGTGTGTTGTTATTAAATATATATTAATTTCTTTTAATTTCTTAAAATTACATGTAATATACATATAGAAATGAACAGTCAAAACAATTAATTCAAACAACGTTTCTTTTGGGGACCGCATTTGACTGACCCTTATTTAAAACGTTTCTAGTTTTTAAAATAATAAAATCTAGCTATTTTACTGTTATTTTTTTAAGATCATTACAACTATTTTGCTACATTTATTTAAGCTTAAATTTTACCGAAATATGTCTTTTCTTATTAAAACATGTTGAAGAAAGTGGTACACGTTTAACTTTCCTCAAGTCAAATCTCAAATTCAACCTTTGGATGAAAAAGATTTCCCTTAGAGGGCTTAGTCTTACAATGATGTGCATGTTATTGACTTAAGCAAGATTGCCTTAAGTGAAAAATAAATTTGGCTAAATTAAAAAAAAAAAACTTCTGAAAAGTTTCTTCTAGAACATGTTATGAAAGTAACCTTTGGCCCATCGGATGGTTTATAATTTTAAAAATATATTTTTTATAAATACAAAGTATACTTTGAAATCTTAAAACTAAAAATGAAAAATAATCTTATAATTTTAAGTTATAGGTTTTCAAATTATTTTTAAGAAAATAAAATTATTTTAATGGACAAGATTTATTTTAGTTAAAAGTTACTTTTAAAAATAAAAGACTAAAATCTCACTATTACTCTGAAACTAGACCATAATTAATTGAATTAATCACATATTTGAATCAAAGAGTTTCACCGCCTCAACTTCTAGGTGGATAGTTAATGTAATTAAGTGATTTTTTCTTAAAATTGGGGATCCAAATCAAGGTGAGCCAAACCATAATGTCTATAAACCATAATTACAAAATTAGATTCAAACCATGATTACACAAATAGATTTATGTTTAGGTTTTTTTATCATCAGAAAACTAAATTGGTCTTGTCGGGCAAATTGTGGTTGTATAAAAGTGGGAAGAATTCCATCCACAACCAAGTTTCCAAACTGAAAATTTTTAAATATTAAATACACATAATATATATGTATCTATTAAATGTCAAATACAAATAATAAATTTTAAGTATAAATGATTATATAAAAATCAAATATATAAATTAAATACTATAATAAATATAAAAATAAAGTATTAAATATTAAATGTTAACTCTATTTGTTAGTATCAAATATTATGTGTTAAATATTTTCATTGGATTGAGATATTTTTAAATATTAAATGTTACTTATCTGTTCGTATTTACAAATCAATTTGAACCAAAACATACATATTAAGAAAAAAATGTTAATGCACTATAATTTTTATATAAAGACTTTTTAACATTGAAAAAAGTTGAGCTTCTTTATAAAGATTACCAAGAAACCAAAAAATTAAAATAACTTTACTAAAAAAATTAAACAAAAAAGTTCTAACCATTTTCAAGAGAGGTAAGGGACAATTACACACTAAATTGTTATGGAGTAAAAACAAAGGGACTTGGTTGTTTCCACTTGAGTTTCAAGTGTGTTTGAATATGTCAACAGGTCCAAAGATGTGCAAAGATTTTGATAATGACAAACACTCTTGAAGAAACCGATGCAAAAACAAAGACATGAAAACAGAATTGAAGTAACAGCGAAGCTAATCGATTAGGCCATAGATGCTAATCGATTAGGAGCTTTCTGTTTTGGAAGAAATTGCATCAGGCATGAAAGCTAATCGATTAGGGAGCTTAACAATCGATTAGGTACTCACTGGAATTAAGGTAATCGATTATACACCAGAGACTAATCGATTACAACAATCAGAAATGGGACAAAATGCATCAGGTATGATAGCTAATCGATTAAGGGAACCATATAATCGATTAGTGAGTCACTGGATTTAAGGTAATCGATTGCAAGACATGCTAATCGATTAGGATGCTGCGAAAACAAATTAAATGCATCAGGTACAAGATGGTAATCGATTAGAGGAAGTGAAATAATCGATTAGGAAGTCTCTGACTTGAAGCTAATCGATTACAACGCGAGGGTGTAATCGATTACGCTAGTGGAAAAACAGATTTAAGTGGGAAACCAGATCATGTCTCCACCATACTTCAAATTCCCACTAACTGCAAAGGCTATGATGGACTAGGGCTCTCCTCAACAGCTATCTTGGCTCTATAAATTGAAAAGGAAGACAAGCACAAATACAACAACTAAGAAGCAACAATTCATAGCTCTATTTTGTGCTTTGTAAGCCTATTTCTTGCATATTGTACTTTCACTTGTATATCCTCTCATCTTGAGAGATTAGAATTTGGGAGAGCTTTTCATTTGTATATCTGCTCTATTGAGAGAGTGTATTGATTGTAAACAAACACCAAACACACAAGTTATTCACTCTAGGTTGAGTGGTTATTCACTCTAGGTTGAGTGGTTACAAAGGTTGTGGATTCAACCTTTGGGATATTGTGAGATTGAGAGATTGGGTGGGTTGCCCTTATACTTGTGAGGATTGGGTTCTTGAGTGTGGGACACTAGGAAGCCGCAATTGCTCAAAGTTGTATCTCTAATCTACAATAGTGGAAATCCTCTAAGTGGGTTGCTTAGAGGCGAGACGTACACCGGATTGGGTGGAACTCGTTATATCGGTTTGCAAGCTTCTCTTCCTTACTCTTTTACTTTCATTTACTGCATATTTGTTGATTGGTATTGATTGGTTGAGAGGAGCATACTTGAACTTGCTTAACTTGTTATATCTCTAATATTGCACACCAAGTGTTTGGTAAATTGCTTCAGCAACATTTCTCATTATAGTGCATTGCTTGTTATCCTCCATTCTATTTCACTTGCATAATCTCACAAGCTTGGTTATAAAAATCAATTTCAAAGGTATTCCAATCAAAAGTTTTAAAACTCAATTCACCCCCCCTCTTGAGTATTGAGGCCACTTGAACAACAAGTGGTATCAGAGCTTGACTCTTGGTAGATCAAGCTTAACAGCTTCAAGAGATTAAATGACCTCAAGTTCTCAAAATGTTTTTCTCGAGGGTGGTGCAATAAATAGACCTCCCGCTTTCAATGGGGAAGGGTATGCCTTTTGGAAAGAAAGAATGAAAATCTTCATTCAATCAATTGACTTGAGAATATGGAATACCATTGAAAATGGTCCTTATATACCAATGCATACTATAGATAGCAAGAATGTTGAAAAACCTATAGATGAATGGACAAGCGAGGAAGAAAAGAAAGTCCAATATGGCTACAAGGCCAAAAATCTCATTACTATGTCTTTAGGACAAGATGAATTTTTTAGGATAATGACATGCCAAACTGCTAAAGAAATGTGGGATACTCTTCAAGTAACCCATGAAGGTACTAATGATGTAAAGGACTCCAAAATTAGTACCTTGACTAGCCAATATGAATGCTTTAGGATAAATTCAGGAGAATCTATTGTAGATATGCAAAAAAGGTTTACACTTATTATCAACCATCTTATTACTCTTGGCAAAGTATATACTAACAAAGAGCTTGTGTACAAAATTTTGAAAAGTCTTAGCAGGGAATGGCAACCTCTTGTCACAGCAATAAAACAATCTCCTAGCATCAATGAAATGTCTCTTGCAACACTCTTTGGAAAATTGCAAGAACAAGAGCAAGAACTTAAAGCATTGAAGCTAGCCGAGGAAGAGGAGAAATCCACCAAGAAGAAAGGGCTAGCCCTCAAAGCCACCTCCATGCATGAGGAAGAATCATGCAGTGACTTAGATGAAGAAGAAGAGTTTGGGCTATTCGTAAAAAGATTTGGAAGATTCATGAAGAACAAAAAGCTCCAAAAGAACTTTAAGCCCCAAGGTAAGAAACCTACCTCTAATGAAACTTCCTCTTCACCAAGTTGTTTTGAATGTGGCAAGGAAGGGCACTTCAAAGCCGATTGTCCAAACCTCAAAAAGAAAGGCAAGGACAAACAAAGAAGAAGAAGAGCCTATATTGCTTGGAATGAGAACGATGTGAGCAGCTCCGATGACTCGGAAGATGAGCAAGCCAATCTTTGCTTAATGGCAAATCATCAAGAAGAAGATAATGAGGTAAATCTTCTTGACTTAGATAAAAATGAGCTGTTAGATGCATTTGAAGAATTATATGATAAATTTACAAAAATCTCTAGTAAACTCAAAGCATCTAGGAAAACTAGTGATACCCTTGAATTGCATCTCATGGAAGTTTGTAAAGAAAATGAGAGCTTAAAAGAAGAACTAGAGAAAGTTCAAACATGCTCTAAGGATAAACCATGTGATTTTGCAAAAAGGTGCATTGTATTAGAAACCAAGGTTGAAGACCTAAATAGGACACTAGAGAAATTCACAAATGGAAGAGATAATTTGAATATCCTACTTGGGCAACAAAAATGCATGTTTAGTAAAACCGGTTTAGGATATGACCATGAACATAGTAATCACAAAATGGAGAAGCACTATAAAAACTTCTTTGCACCACCAAGCAAATCCTCCTCTCCTTTTATGAAATGCAATCATTGTGGTACCAAAGGACATAGTGCTTATAAGTGTAGTGTTAGGAAACTAGGACCAAAGGTCTTAAGAAAGGTGTGGGTTCCCAAAGGAACATCCCCACAAGCTAACCTTAAAGGACCCAACATAAAATGGGTACCTAGTTCTCTAAAATGATTTTGTTTTGTAGGTATGCTTCAAGGCAAGCAACACCATTGGTACTTGGATAGCGGGTGTTCAAAGCATATGACGGGAGACATAACCAAATTTACATCATTCACTCCCAAAAGGAAAGGAAGTGTCACCTACGGAGACAACACTAAAGGAAGAATCCTAGGCATTGGAAATATTGGTAAGAATTCTTCCACCTCCATAAGTGACGTATTGTATGTTGAAGGCCTCAAACATAATCTACTTAGCATAAGTCAATTATGTGACAAAGGATATAGAGTGTTATTTGAATCAAATTATTGCATAATTGAGCATAAGACTAATAAGCAAATTAAGTTTGTAGGCCAAAGAATTGATAATATCTACATGATTGATATGGATAGTTTGTCTACAAATGATGAACAATGCTTCATTTCAAAAGAAGATGAAACATGGCTATGGCATAGAAGAATAGCTCATATACATGTAGACCACTTGAACAAACTTGTTTCTAAAGATTTAGTAATTGGTCTACCAAAGCTTAAATTTGAAAATAGATTTTGTGATGCATGTCAAAAGGGAAAACAAGTAAAGGCATCTTTTCAATCCAAAAACATTGTTTCTACTCAAAGGCCTTTACAACTTTTGCACATGGACTTATTTGGACCATCCAAAATCAAAAGCTTTGGAGGTAATTACTATGGTCTAGTTATAGTAGATGACTATTCAAGATATACGTGGACACTGTTTCTTGCTCATAAAAATGAAGCATATCATGCATTTAAGAAACTTGCAAAGATTATCCAAAATGAGCAAAATTCAAAAATGGCATCCATTAGAACCGATCATGGGGGAGAATTTGAAAATCAATCTTTTGAAAAGTTTTGCGAAAAACATGGTATTAATCACAACTTTTCAGCTCCTAGAACTCCACAACAAAATGGAGTAGTTGAAAGAAAGAATAGATCTTTAGTGGAGCTTGCTAGAACCATGCTAAATGAAAACAATATTGCAAAACATTTTTGGGCCGATGCGGTAAACACCGCGTGTTATGTTATGAATAGATGTTTGATAAGGCCTATTTTAAAGAAAACCCCCTATGAGCTTTACAAGGGTAGAAAACCCAACATTGCATACTTTCATATTTTTGGATGTAAATGTTTTGTGCTCAACAATGGAAAGGATAATCTAGGAAAGTTTGATGCAAAATCTGATGAGGCAATATTCCTAGGATATTCTCAATCAAGTAAATCTTATAGAATTTTCAACAAACAAACAAATACCATTGAGGAATCTATTCATGTCAAATTTGATGAAAATAGCCATAACCCTCCGAGAAAGGAAGATGTTGATGATCTTGTAGGTACTTTTCAAAAAATGAACTTGCAAGACAAAGAAGAAGAAGTCAACAATGATGGAGGTGCAGCACAAATTGAGAGACAACAAGAATGGGTAACCTTGAAGGATCATCCCTTAGACAAAGTCATTGGAGAAAAACCAAAGGGGTAAGTACTCGAAACGCCATTAGAAATGCATGCAATCACTTGGCTTTTGTATCTCAAATAGAACCCAAAAATATTGATGAAGCCATTATTGATGAACATTGGATGTTGGCCATGCAAGAAGAGTTAAACCAATTTGAAAGAAATGAGGTTTGGGAACTTGTGCCAAGACCCAATGATCATCTAATAATAGGCACCAAATGGGTTTTTAGAAATAAGCTAGATGAAAATGGTATAATAACTAGAAACAAAGCTAGACTAGTTGCAAAGGGATACAACCAAGAAGAAGGAATAGACTATGAAGAAACATATGCTCCCGTAGCTAGGTTAGAAGCCATTAGATTATTGCTAGCTTTTGCATGTTGTATGGATTTCAAACTATATCAAATGGATGTCAAAAGTGCGTTCTTAAACGGTTACATTCAAGAAGAAGTTTATGTAGATCAACCTCCCGGTTTTGAAAATCATAAATTTCCAAACCATGTCTTCAAATTGAGAAAAGCTTTATATGGTTTGAAACAAGCTCCAAGAGCTTGGTATGAAAGATTAAGCAAATTCCTTTTAGAACACAACTTTGAAAGAGGAAAGGTTGATACTACATTGTTTATAAAACGCAAACATAATGACATCCTCTTGGTACAGATTTATGTAGATGATATAATATTTGGTGCTACTAATGAAAATCTTTGTCAAGAATTTGCCAAGATTATGCAGAATGAATTTGAGATGTCCTTGATGGGAGAACTCACCTTCTTCCTTGGACTACAAATAAAACAAGCCATTGATGGAATGTTCATTAGCCAAACTAAATACTGTAAGGAACTACTTAAAAGGTTTGGAATGGACAAGGCAAACGAGATAGCTACACCCATGAGCACATCCTGCTATCTAGACAAAGACGAAAAGGGTAAGGACATTGAAATCACCAAATATCGAGGTATGATTGGATCCTTACTGTATTTAACTGCGAGTAGACCTGATATTATGTTTGCAGTATGCATGTGTGCTAGATATCAAGCATGTCCTAAAGAATCACATTTGACTGCCGTAAAAAAAATTTTGAAATATCTTGTGGGTACTCAAAATGTTGGTTTATGGTATCCCAAAGGCGTTGAATGTAATCTTTTAGGATATTCTGATTCCGACTTTGCGGGGTGTAAGCTTGATAGAAAAAGTACTAGTGGTACATGCCATTTGCTTGGTAGTTCCCTTGTTTCTTGGCATAGCAAGAAACAAGCAAGTGTTGCATTGTCAACGGCTGAGGCAGAATATGTAGCAGCTGGTAGTTGTTGTGCTCAAATTCTTTGGATGAGACAACAACTTCTTAATTTTGGTATTTCCTTGAATAAAGTCCCCATTAAATGTGATAACACTAGTGCCATTAATATCTCGAAAAATCCAGTAATGCACTCTAGAACCAAACATATTGAGATTAGGCATCATTTTATTAGAGATCATGTGTTAAAAGGGGATTGTGTACTTGAACATGTAGAAACATCTAGGCAACTAGCTGATATTTTCACAAAACCCTTGGCTAGAGAGCAATTCATTCATATAAGAAGAGAGTTAGGCATTCTTGACATGTCCAGTTGTGTTTGATTTTTTTGATAAGAACCTTGTTGAATGGCATAATGCATGGTATATATCACATTTCATGTTTGGAACCTTGCTGTTTGATATGTTTGAAGTTTTTAACTCCATAATCGATTACAGTGTTAATCCCAATCGATTACTAAGCTTCTGTTTCTAAGATAATCGATTAGACCTCACCCATAATCGATTACAATCATTCTGTTTCTAAGATAATCGATTATCCATGATCCCTAATCGATTACGAAGCTTCTGTTTCAAGTTCAAAACGTTTCCTCTTCTTCATAATCGATTACCACATTGCCCCAATCGATTAGAACGATTCTGTTTCTAAACTAATCGATTACCCTAAGCCTATAATCGATTACCCTCTGTATGAAACGTTTGAAATTCCCCAGAAACAGTGATCTAATCGATTACCACCTGACTCGTAATCGATTAGTATGCGTTCTGATGAGTCAAAACTCCAATTTCCTAGGCTCACTCGAACAACTCCCTCTCTTAACTCACTTCACTCCTTTCTAAACTCTCTTTCCTCCTTCCTAAACCTAATTTTCAACTATAAATACCCCATCATTCACCTTCTCATCTCACACTACCTCCTTCCTCTCAAACCTCTCTAAAACTCTCTAGCACTCATCTCTCTTCATCTTCTTCTTTTGCATTTTCCAACCATGTCTACCTCTAGAAATGTCAAGAGAGCTAGGTCCTCTGCTGCTCAAGCCCATAACCCCCTTGACTTCTCAAGGTTCTTCTCTTCTCCCAGAGAACTTCAAATTTTTATGAAAATTTTTTCTGAAAGGGAGATTATGACCCCTCATTACACCGTTGCTGACAATTTTGATAACCCAAGCCTTACCTTCACCCAAAGCCTCAACCACTACAACCTCTTCCCTTTCTTATCCCTCAAAGAAGAAGAATACTATCCTGAGCTTATGAGAGTATTCTACTGCAACCTCCGCCTTGTCAATGGGATGGTTGAATCCAAGGTGAAAAACACCACCATCAAACTCTCAAATGCCCAATTTGCAGAAATTTCCAAACTGCCCCTCAACAATGCTGACTTTGATGGAGGCGAACCCGAGGATGAATGGGGTTTTAATCCCATCACTGCCCGCCGTTCTTTGTGGAAGCCGGCTCCTCCTATGAGCAACCACAAACTAGTTGGCCACTTGACCATGAACAACCGCCTGCTCCACTTCTTCTTGGTCAAGATGATTGTTCCCCGTGGTGGGAACTATGCTCTAGTTGAAGAGGATGATGTCCTCTTAATGTGGGCCATGCTGAACCATAAAGAGATCAACTGGGTTCAGTTGATCAAATTCCACATGCGCCATGCCAAGGACCAGCAAAAGCTCCCTTATGGTATCCTCCTCACCAAAATTTTTAAATTCTGTGGTGTTGATTTGGCAGGGGAACTCTCTGAAAAAGTGCCCCCAAGAGCTTGCATTGGCACTTCCCACCTAAATAAAATGGGCATGGTCAACATTGCTGGAATGTGGATTCTAAGGAGTGACCGGGAACATGGTGCCAACCCCTTTGCTGAACCTGCTCCTCCTCCTCCTCCTCCACCTCAACCACAAGCTGCACCATCAGCCTCTTCATCTGCACCACAAGCTGACCCATTTGCATCTCTCTATGCCCATCTTGATCGCCGCTTCGATCGACTTGAAAACTCCCTCCAAGAGTTTTCAATGACCGAGCAGCAACATTTTGAGATGATGCAGCAGCGTTATGAAGAGCTGGCTCACCAAATTGCAGAAATCTGCTTCTTCAACCCGGATAATTAGATTTTTAGTTATGTTTTGTTTAGCTGTTGATTTCTTTTTTTGTTTTCTGAATTTTGAATAATTTTACTTCTTGTATTTCCCATTTTTATTAATTCAATAAAAGTATCTTATTTCAGTTTCTCTTCACTGCTCTAATTACTTTTGATGATTACAAAGGGGGAGAAGAATATATGTTCATATGTTGGATAATGCTCTGATACAAATATGGATAATATTGATAGATGCTCTGACTACAATTTTGAATATGCTCTGATACTAAGAATATGGATAATAGATGCTCTGTTAACAATATTTGAAAAATATTATCTGTTTGTTAAATTCCTTTTGATAGGGGGAGAGTTATAGATAAGAGATAATAGACAATAGATAAAATGAGATAAGACATTGGCTGCTGAATATGATTACTCTGATTTTTTGAAATTGGTCATCTGCTATTTGAAAAAGAGATAATGTAGCAGAGTTGTTTTTGCAAAAAGATAAATTTAGAGATAAGTCTATATTATTTAAACTAACAACCCTCAAGAGATGAACATAATTGTTATCATCAAAAAGGGGGAGAATGTGTTTGAATATGTCAATAGGTCCAAAGATGTGCAAAGATTTTGATAATGACAAACACTCTTGAAGAAACCGATGCAAAAACAAAGACATGAAAACAGAATTGAAGTAACAGCGAAGCTAATCGATTAGGCCATAGATGCTAATCGATTAGGAGCTTTCTGTTTTGGAAGAAATTGCATCAGGCATGAAAGCTAATCGATTAGGGAGCTTAACAATCGATTAGGTACTCACTGGAATTAAGGTAATCGATTATACACCAGAGACTAATCGATTACAACAATCAGAAATGGGACAAAATGCATCAGGTATGATAGCTAATCGATTAAGGGAACCATATAATCGATTAGTGAGTCACTGGATTTAAGGTAATCGATTGCAAGACATGCTAATCGATTAGGATGCTTCGAAAACAAATTAAATGCATCAGGTACAAGATGCTAATCGATTAGAGGAAGTGAAATAATCGATTAGGAAGTCTCTGACTTGAAGCTAATCGATTACAACGCGAGGGTGTAATCGATTACGCTAGTGGAAAAACAGATTTAAGTGGGAAACCAGATCATGTCTCCACCATACTTCAAATTCCCACTAACTGCAACGGCTATGATGGACTAGGGCACTCCTCAACAGCTATCTTGGATCTATAAATTGAAAAGGAAGACAAGCACAAATACAACAACTAAGAAGCAACAATTCATAGCTCTATTTTGTGCTTTGTAAGCCTATTTCTTGCATATTGTACTTTCACTTGTATATCCTCTCATCTTGAGAGATTAGAATTTGGGAGAGCTTTTCATTTGTATATCTACTCTATTGAGAGAGTGTATTGATTGTAAACAAACACCAAACACACAAGTTATTCACTCTAGGTTGAGTGGTCATTCACTCTAGGTTGAGTGGTTACAAAGGTTGTGGATTCAACCTTTGGGATATTGTGAGATTGAGAGATTGGGTGGGTTTCCCTTATACTTGTGAGGATTGGGTTCTTGAGTGTGGGACACTAGGAAGCCGCAATTGCTCAAAGTTGTATCTCTAATCTACAATAGTGGAAATCCTCTAAGTGGGTTGCTTAGAGGCGAGACGTACACCGGATTGGGTGGAACTCGTTATATCGGTTTGCAAGCTTCTCTTCCTTACTCTTTTACTTTCATTTACTGCATATTTGTTGATTGGTATTGATTGGTTGAGAGGAGCATACTTGAACTTGCTTAACTTGTTATATCTCTAATATTGCACACCAAGTGTTTGGTAAATTGCTTCAGCAACATTTCTCATTATAGTGCATTGCTTGTTATCCTCCATTCTATTTTACTTGCATAATCTCACAAGCTTGGTTATAAAAATCAATTTCAAAGGTATTCCAATCAAAAGTTTTAAAACTCAATTCACCCCCCCTCTTGAGTATTGAGGCCACTTGAACAACATCAAGAAGTTTAAAATTGATCCAACTATAGGTTTTACTTTATATATAAAGTCCCTTTCTCTAGATTAGAGTTTCGTCCAACCATATTCATCATCATACTCTCTCTCCCTCTCCCTCTCCCTCTCTTACTAGCTTTTCCTAGCCTTTCTCTCCTGAACCTTTTCTTTCTCACTCTTAAATTCTGTCTTTCTCTTTTTCTGTACTATATGTTCAATTTCTATTCAAAGATATTAATAATATTTTACATCATCTAAATACTTGCAAGGTTAGAGAAGAATTTAAAAGGATGCGGAAGAACAAACCCCAAATAAGCATAATGAGAAGGGTTATTTATGGGGCATGCCAAAAGAATCATGCACTCCATATTGGGAACACATGCTGTGGAGAGTTCATGGCAAATCTGCTAGAAGATACTTTAACTTTTGTTGCTTGTGGTTGCCATGGAAACTTTCACATGAGCTATGAGATAACTGAAGTGGTGGTGTCTGATTACACCTCATCATCCACCACACCAACTTTCTTTCACCACCACCTTCTCTTCCTTTTCCTTTTAGTGTTTGTTCTGCCTCAACTTCAAGAGGCTATGCTTTGTCTTGCGGGGACGGATGTTGTTCGTGACAGGAAGGAGTTGTCGCTTTTCCCCAAACATTTTCTAAAATTTCCAATATCATGTAGTTTTCTATGTATCAGTTTTATATAAATAAAATAAAATTTTGAAGTATCATATAGGACCAATGATATTATTATCATGTAAACACATGTGTGTATGTTGTTATTAAATATATAATAATGTCTTTTAATTTCTTAAAATTACATTTAATAAACATACATAAATTAACAGTCAAACTAATTAATTCAATCAACGTTTCTTTTGGGGACCGCATTTGACTTACCCTTATTTAAAACATTTCTAGTTTTTAAATAAAAAATCTAGCTGTTTTACTGTTATTTTTTTGTGATCATTATAACTATTTTGCTACATTTATTTAAGCTTAAATTTTACCGAAATAAGTCTTTTCTTATTAAAACATGTTGGAGAAAGGGGTACATGTTTAACTTTCCTCAAGTCAAATGTCAAATTCAACTTTTGGATGGAAAAGATTTCCCTTGGAGGGCTTAGTCTTACCATGATGTACACGTTATTGATTTAAGCAAGATTGCCTTCAGTGAAAAATAAATATGACTAAATTAAAAAAAATTCTCAAAAGTTTCTCCCAGAACATGTTATGAAAGCAACCTTTGTCCCATCGGATGGTTTATAATTTTTAAAATATATTTTTTAAAATAAAAAGTATACTTTGAAATCTTAAAACAAAAAATGAAAAATAACCTTATAATTTTAAGTTATAGGTTTTCAAATTGTTTTTAAGAAAATAAAATTATTTTAATGGACAAGATTTATTTTAGTTAAAAGTTACTTTTAAAAATAAAAGACTAAACTCTCATTATTACTCTGAAACTAAACCATAATTAATTGAATTAAACACATATTTGAATCAAAGAGTTTCACCACCTCAACTTCTAGGTGGATAGTTAAGGCAATTAAGTGATTTTTTGCTTAAAATTGGGGATGCAAATCAAGATGAGCCAAACCATAATGTCCATAAACCATAATTACAAAATTAGATTCAAACCATGATTACACAAATAGATTTATGTTTGGGTTTTTTATCATCAGAACCCTAAATTGGTCTAGTCGGGCAAATTGTGGTTGTATAAAAGTGGGAAGAATTCCATCCACAACCAAGTTTCCAAAATATTAAATATACATAATATATGTATCTATAAAATATTAAATATACATAATATATATGTATCTATAAAATGTCAAACATGAATAATAAATTTTAAATATAAATGATTATATAAAAATCAAATATATAAATTAAATACTATAATAAATATAAAAATAAGGTATTAAATATTAAATGTTAACTCTATTTGTTAGTATGAAATATTATGTGTTAAATATTTTCATTGGATTGAGATATTTTTAAATATTAAATGTTACTTATTTGTTCGTATTTACAAATCAATTTAAACCAAAGCATACATATTAAGAAAAAAATGTTAATGCACTATAATTTTTATATAAACACACTTTAACAATGAAAAAAGTTGAGCTTCTTTAAGAAGATTACAGGGAAACCAAAAAATTAAAATAGCTTTACAAAAAAATTAAACAAAAAAGTTCTAACCGTTTTCAAGAGAGATAAGGGACAATTACACACTAAATTGTGCATGGAGTAAAAACAAAGGGACTTAGTTGTTTCCACTTAAGTTTCATGAAGTTTAAAATTGATCCAACTATAGGTTTTACTTTATATATAAAGTCCCTTTCTCTAGGTTAGACTTCCACACAACCGCATTCATCATCATACTTTCTCTCTCTTTCTCTCACTAGCTTTTCCTAGCCTTTCTCTCATAAACCTTTTCTTTCTCTCTCTTAATTTTTGTCTTTCTCTTTTTCTGTTCTATATGTTCAATTTCTATTCAATGATATTAACAATATTTTACATCATCTAAATACTTGCAAGGTTAGAGAAGAATTTAAAAGGATACGGAAGAACAAAACTCGAATGAGGATAATGAGAAGGGTTATTTATGGGGCATGCCTGAAGAATCATGCACTCCATATTGGGAACACATGCTGTGGAGAGTTCATGGCAAATCTGCTAGAAGATACTTTAACTTTTGCTGCTTGTGGTTGCCATGGAAACTTTCACATGAGCTATGGGATAACTGAAAGTGTCTGAGTACACCTCATCATCCACCATACCAACTTTCTTTCCCCACCACCTTCTCTTCCTCTTCCTTTTAGTGTTTGTTCTGCCTCAACTTTAAGAGGCTATGCTCTGTCTTGTAGGGACGGATGTTGTTGGTGACAGGAAGGAGTTGTCGGTTTCCCCAAACATTTCCTAAAATGTCCAATATTATGTAGTTTTCTATGTATCAGTTTTATATAAATAAAATAAAATTTTAAAGTATCATATAGGACCATTAATATTATTATCATGTAAACACATGTGCATGTTGTTATTATAATATATTAATGTCTTTTAATTTCTTAAAATTACATTTAATATACATATATAAATTAACAGTGAAAATAATTAATTCAATCAATGTTTCTTTTGGGGACCGCATTTGACTGACCCTTATTTAAAACGTTTCTAGTTTTTTCTAGAACATGTTATGAAAGCAACCTTTGGCCCATCGGATGGTTTATAATTTTAAAAATATATTTTTTAAAATAAAAAGTATACTTTGAAATCTTAAAACTAAAATGAAAAATAATCTTATAATTTTAAGTTATAGGTTTTCAAATTGTTTTTAAGAAAATAAAATTATTTTAATGGACAAGATTTATTTTAGTTGAAAGTTACTTTTAAAAATTAAATACTAAAATATCATTATTACTCTATAACTAGACCATAATTAATTGAATTAAACACAAATTTGAATTAAAGAGTTTCACCACCTCAACTTCTAGGTGGATAGTTAAGGTAATGAAGTGATTTTTTGCTTAAAATTAGGGTTGCAAATCAAGGTGAGCCAAACCATAATGTCCATAAACCATAATTACAAAGTTAGATTCAAACCATGATTACCCAAATAGATTTATGTTTGGGGTTTTTATCATCAGAACCCTTAATTGGTCTAGTCGGGCAAATTGTGGTTGTATAAAAGTGGGAAGAATTCCATCCACAACCAAGTTTCCAAACTGAAAATTTTTAAATATTAAATATACATAATATATATGTATCTATTAAATGTCAAACATGAATAATAAATTTTAAATATAAATGATTATATAAAAATCAAATATATAAATTAAATACTATAATAAATATAAAAATAAAGTATTAAATATTAAATGTTAACTCTATTTGTTAGTATGAAATATTATGTGTTAAATATTTTCATTGGATTGAGATATTTTTAAATATTAAATGTTACTTATCTGTTCGTATTTACAAATCAATTTAAACCAAAGCATACATATTAAGAAAAAAATGTTAATGCACTATAACTTTTATATAAATACACTTTAACAATGAAAAAAGTTGAGCTTCTTTAAGAAGATTTAAGGGAAACTAAAAAATTAAAATAACTTCACTAAAAAAATTAAACGAAAAAGTTTTAACCATTTTAAAGAGAGATAAGGGACAATTATACACTAAATTATGCATGGAGTAAAAACAAAGGGACTTAGTTGTTTCCACTTAAGTTTCGAGAAGTTTAAAATTGATCCAACTATAGGTTTTACTTTATATATAAAGTCTCTTTTTCTAGGTTAGAGTTCCGCACAACCGCATTCATCATCATACTCTCTCTCTCTCCCTCTCTCTCTTTCTCTCACTAGCTTTTCCTAGCCTTTCTCTCCTGAACCTTTTCTTTCCCTCTCTTAATTTTTGTCTTTCTCTTTTTTTGTACTATATGTTCAATTTCTATTCAATGATATTAACAATATTTTACATCATCTAAATACCTGCAAGGTTAAGGAAGAATTTAAAAGGATGCGGAAGAACAAACCCCCAATGAGGATAATGAGAAGGGTTATTTGTTGGGTATGTCAGAAGAATCATGCACTCCACATTGGGAACACATGTTGTGGAGAGTTCATGGCAAATCTGCTAGAAGATACTTTAACTTTTGCTGCCTGTGGTTGCCATGGAAACTTTGACATGAGCTCTGAGATAACTAAAGTGGTGATGTCTGATTACACTTCATCATCCACCACACCAACGTTTCTTTCCCCACCACCTTCTCTTCCTCTTCCTTTTAGCCTTTGTTCTGCCTCAACTTCAAGAGGCTATGCTCTGTCTTGCGGGTTGTTATTATATATATTGGTGACAGGAAGGACTTATCGCTTTTCCCGAAACATTTTCTCTAAAATTTCCAATATCATGTAGTTTTCAATGTATCAATTTTATATAAATAAAATAAAATTTTGAAGTATCATATAGGACCATTGATATTATTATCATGTAAACACAAGTGTGTGTTGTTATTATATATATATGAACTGGTCTGGACCGGGGTCTAGGATCCGGTGTGGGACCAGCCACAAGAATACAGGTGTTTTTAGGGTTTGCACACCGGAACAGTGTATATCCGATGTATTAATCCGGTCTCTCAGTGGGAGAGGCCGGTCTTGTTGTCCTGGAGATCCTTCACACCAACGTTTCGCGTTGTAGGGGGGCGAAAGGTGGTGCCACCTGCGAAGATTCTCCGACGCTCAAGTTAGAAGAGTGTAAGAACTCAATGAATGCTTAAGCGAAGTAATAGTAAAGTGTGAGATAGAACAACGATACCATGCATTTGTATTGAAATATACTACTTATAGTTGCACGTCAAAGAATGAGTCGTTGGATACAGGTGGGTCCCTTAGCTCTGATTGCGTGTATATTGTGTCAATCAAAGTGGCTCGACTTTCAGAATGTGTCAGGAGGGTAGGTCAATTATCAGAGTACGATCCTCTTGGGAGAGGAGAGGATAATCACCTTTTCCGCATAATCTGCTGACACGCCCACTTACTTTCTGAAGCCATTGATGTGACGTATTTTGCTACAAATAGTGTCTTCGTTGATAAGTTATCAGGGACTCTTCTCTTGCTGTGACTGAAAAGCCAACAGTTATATAAATGTCCTGTAACAATGAACATAGAACCGTTATAGAGAAAATGAATGATGCTGTGGTGGAGTGAGGACGGACGGCCAGACAACGGATATCCGGTGTGGCAACGTTGAACCAGGACACCGGTTTTCCTTATATGAGGTCAGTCTGACGTCACAAGAATGGGGGCCGGTATCTAGACCAGATCATTTGTCCCCTAGCTTGTATAAGGGACTGTTAAGTTGCTCATATGAGCTACACAACTCTTAAGAGAAGTCTGGATGCCGGTAGTACATTCTGGTAAGTCTCTGGGAGCTCGGTGGCGTCCGCTCTAGTAAACGGGTGACCGCTCTTCTCGCGTTGCGTACAACGGATTCAGACAGCATAAAATGAGTAATGGAAATCCCAAGAGTCTTTGAAAATCGAGACCTTTGGTATTCGAAAAGTGGTTGGGAAGCATTAAATGCGCACAGCATGATTGGACAGTAAATGCATTTTTACGCAAGAGCCATCATTACCCAAGAGTGTAACCGTCGATTGGGCTATTGGGCCTGGATTCAAAATGAATGGGGGCCCATATTGTCAAAATGTTTACTGAAACGTTACGATTTTCGCGCCTGTACGTGGTGAAACAACGGATTCGTTTCAATTTGAAGGGGTTGCGTTTTGATGCAAGCCTTATGACCTTCGATGAAACACCGTGTTTCTTCGTTACCTATAAAAGGAACTCTTAGCAGATTTTGGAATCCATCCTTGTCCTCAAGCTTAGTGAAACTCTGCTTAAATTTCCTTGGAATTTCCTTGTCGTCTCCAACTTCTCAAAGATCCTCTTCCTTTAGGTAACCTCCCTTTCCTTCAACTCCTTGCAATTTTAGTCATTCTATTTCCATCATGCGCCCTAGAGCAGGCCACGCTGGTCCTTCAAACAGGAGGAGGTTTGGCTCTCGTGCCCCCCTTAGCCACCGTGGTGGGAGGATTCCAGCGAATCCTCCTTTGGCTGGGCCCCATCGTTCAGAGAGAGCCGAAGCTTCTTCCTCATGAGCGTCTTCTTCCCAACGTCGCTCTGAGGTTCCCCCTGGTTCGAGGGCTACCAGCCGCTCTGATAAGGGGTCAAGTGCTGAAGGTTACCTCTCTGACGATGTTGCTTTTTACCACAGTACAAACGCATTCCACCGCGCCTGTACAACCATGGACCTTCCAGGACATGGAAAAACACCGGTTCTTCGCTCTGCTGAAGGGTGTGTCAATGTTGTGGCACACCGGCTTGACTGGGAGAAACTCAACAGGGTAAAACCTTATTGCTGGGTGGAGGAGGAATTTTTAGAGATCCCTTCGCACCATGCAAGTAAGGAGGAGTGCACGGTTTCTTTCCATTGCAAAATATATTTGGATAAAAAGTACAAGGCCAGATACGCTATGATGGCACCACATCCCTCTGAAAGAATATGCCATGGCGTTCCTGACGCGAGGTCGGTCTACATGTACGACTTCGTTTTCTTAAAGCTGGGAGTACGCTTTCCCCTGACGGAGTTCCAGATGGCCGTCCTGCGTTTCCTAGACTGTGCCCCCTCACAACTACATCCCAACGGTTGGAGTCTTATCCGTGCTCTGGAAGTTCTGGGGGAGCATTTTAATTTCCCCGCCACCGTAGCCAAGCTATTTTACTATTGCCAAGTAGTCCGCCGAGCTAATAAGAAGGGCGGCCTTGGGTTCATTACTCTCCGTAGTGACTCAAAGGTTGTAAATTTCAAGTCCTATACGGAATCCGCGAAGGTGGATGGACGCTCCTTCAAACACTATTATACGCGAGTCCGGATTCAACCAAATAAGCCGGTCTTCTGGCAGAACAAGGAGGGTTTTGCCAAGTTTCCCCTTAGCTGGACGCACGAGCATTTTCTCCTTATGAGCCATGCTTATTATACAAATGAGAGTGAACTTTCCCCTCATTCTGTTGAGGTCTTGAGCGCCATGCAGACGGCCTCAAAGACCCTCAAAGGGTTTTCCAGCCGTCTTCTCTTGGCTGAGGATGGCATCAAAAACACCTACCTCTGTAACATCCGCTCTTACTCTCTTTGTGTTGTATGGTTATTCCGCTCTGGTTATTTTTTCCTTCTTGTATGCTTATTCAACTTTTCTTGTTTGGCAGAACAAATTGAAAAAGCCTGCTCAGAGATGTTGTCGTTAAGGACCATGATGGCTGACGATGACTCCTCTTCTGAAGAAAATGAAATCCAGGCGAAGAGGAACGCCACCAAAACTCCCCTCATTCCTCTGACCTCTGCGGTAGGAGATGAGGTTCCTCTTTTCGACGAGGAAGAGACCGAAGACGCAGCTGAGGCCACTGGAGAGGGTGACGAGGAGGCCGTCCCAGAGAAAAAGAGGAAGAAGAGGCACCTTGTAAAGAAGGCAGATCAAGGGAAGCCCTCCTCTGATGACCCTGTGAAGAAGCGTCAGAGGACGGCCGAAGAAGCTGAATTGAAAAAGGACAAGGGAAAGCAACCCGTTCCTGAGTCCTCTGTCCCTTCATCACAGAATGCTTCAGATCCGGACTCTGGGAATGGTCCCCCTCCAGCGTTTGAGCCTCGGCGTGACTCCTTCCTCTCCCCCTATTTGTGGTTTCAGGGGTCCATGCCTCCTACTCTTCCAAAGGCACGGTATTGCCTCCGCCCCTCCCTCGACGCTGCTGGGGTCCGAGGTGCTTGCAAGGCTGGGCGTTGGCAGCTTGATGAACTGTCCGGCCTACTTGAGTCCCTGAGCGAGAAAGCTGACTATATAGATCAAGTTGAAAAACTTGAAACCGAACTCGCGGTGAAGGAGAAATGGTCGGCCAAGCAAGCTGAAGTTCACAGGGGGGTGGAATCAGAATTAAAGAAAACTAAAGAAACGCTCCAGAGGAAAACTGAAGAGGCAAGCCAAGTTCATTTTGCGAACAAGGCCCTAGAGCGGGAAGTTGCCGATCTCCAGAATAAGAACAAATCCATACCCCTCCTTGAAGAAGAATTACAACTGGAGAAGAAGAGATCGGCTAAGCTTGCTGACGATCTCAAAGTTATGGAGGACGGTCGCAACAAGGACCTTGGGGAGTGGGAGTCCATTCGGAAGGAGATGCAGGCCCAAATTGATGAACTCAAAAAGGGTGGTGCGAGTGCTGGGTCTTCAGAAGAGGATTATACCAAGGTTCAAAGAAGACTAGCTGCTGCAAAGGCCAAGGCTGCCAAAGCCTTGGAGATATACAAAAATGTGGCGTATGAATCTTTCGGCCTGGCCCTTCTGTTAGGGAATCCCTAAGCATGAGCAGCGGAAAAATAAAGGGATTCCATAGGATTTGCAAGGTTCCGTGTTTCAAAGCACAAAAACAGTTTCGAAATTATTTTAGGTTACCTCTTGAAGCACTCCGAAGCAATCGTAGCCTCGTCCTTTAGGAGTCCACATGAGCACTCCCACCAGAATCGCAACACTTGCCAACTGCTAGGTTGACGGCGTGTAGCTCTTGCAACTTTTTGCGAATTTGTGTCTCACTTGAGTCAACAGCCTATGAGCATCTTATGCTCTATTTATAGGCTTAGGTTTGACCTAATTTGTTCTCTCTAAAAGTGGGCTCCTTATTCATTCCAAATGAGTTAGGCCCAATAGCTTTATTTTAGTCCAACTAAAATAAGACAACATTTTCTGATGGGCTTACTCTATGTGTGTGACCCTATAGGTAAAATACCCGGTCATATTAATAATAAACTATTTTATTATTAATATAAAATAAGAGCGGCATCTAGCAATGCATCATTATGTCCGAATATTATCAACATAACCTATAAGTGATAATTATTTAATACGTTTATTCCTTTTATCACATTGAGAATCGTTTATGACAATCATGTAACGATCCATGCAACGTTCTCATGGTGGGTCTGTCCAGTACATCATTACTCTTAATGTGTACCCGTGTGAAGACTTGATATCATCTATATCTATGATCTATGAGATCAGATCATCAGTACACTCACACACTAGTCTCAGTGTATTTACATGTCCCCATGTAAATACTTAACTAGGGATATTTTAGGAATAATTTTTATATGACCTATTACTCCAAGGATAAATATGTTTAAAACAATTTTAAACTGAAATATTTATTCTATTGATAAGTAGAAAAATGATACAAATGAAAAAGCATAAAGGCTCATAGTGCATACACCAATAATCTCCCACTTGCACTAGAGCCAATCAGACATTTGCCTAATGCCTAATGATCTAGTGTGCCCCTCATGTTTTTGTTGTGTAAGAGGTTTTGTGAGTGGGTCAGCAATATTCTCATCAGTATGCACCTTACATATCTTTACATCTCCTCGGTCAAGGATCTCTCGAATGAGATGAAATCGCCTAAGTATATGCTTGGATCGTTGATGTGATCTAGGTTCCTTAGCTTGTGCGATTGCTCCACTATTGTCACAGTAGAGACTTATAGGGTCCACAATGCTAGAAACAATCCCAAGTTCTGTTATGAACTTCTTGATCCATACTGCCTCTTTTGCAGCATTTGAGGCAGCAATATACTCAGACTCTGTAGTAGAATCAGCAACTGTCTCTTGCTTTGAACTCTTCTAGCTTACAGCGCCACCATTTAGACAAAACACATACCCAGATTGCGATCTTGAGTCATCCTTATCAGTTGGGAAGCTAGCATCAGTGTAACCTTTTACAATGAGCTCTTCTTCCCCTCCATATATCAAGAATGAATCCTTAGTTTTTCTTAAGTACTTCAGGATATTCTTGACAGCAGTCTAGTGACTTTTACTGGGATCAGACTGGTATCTGCTCGTCATGCTTAAAGCGTACGAGACATCTGGTCGGGTACATATCATGGCATACATGATTGATCCAATAGCAGATGCATATGGAATCTTATTCATCCGTTCTCTTTCTTCTTTAGTGGAAGGAGATTGAGCTTTTGATAAGCTTATGCCATGAGCCATAGGCAAAGTTCCTTTCTTGGAATCTTGCATGTTAAACCTTTTTAACACTTTGTCTATGTATGTATTCTGACTTAGGCCAAGAAGTTTTCTTGATCTATCTCTATAGATCTTAATTCCCAACACGTAGGTTGCTTCACCTAAGTCTTTCATAGAAAAATAGCTTCCCAACCAACTTTTTCACAGACTGAAGAGTAGGAACGTCATTTCCAATAAGTAGTATGTCATCAACATACAGGACCAGAAAAACAATTGTGCAGTCACTAACCTTCTTGTAGACACAAGGTTCATCCTCATTTTTAATAAAGCCAAATTGTTTAACAGCTTCATCAAAACGAAGATTCCAGCTTCTGGAAGCTTGCTTAAGTCCATATATAGAACGTTGTAGCTTGCACACCTTCCTGGATGCTTCAGGCTTAACAAAGCCTTCAGGTTGTGTCATGTACACTTCCTCAAGAAGATTTCCATTAAGGAAAGTAGTCTTGACATCCATTTGCCATATCTCATAATCATGGTATGCAGCAATAGCAAGCAGAATCTGAACAGACTTTAGCATAGCAACTGGGGAAAAAGTTTCATCATAGTCTATACCATGTATTTGCTTGAAACCTTTAGCCACCAACCTTGCTTTAAATGTACTTATATTACCATCCATGTCAGTTTTCTTTTTGAAAACCCACTTCCATCCTATAGGTTTTACCCCTTCAGGTGCATCAACCAAGTTCCAAACTTGATTAGTGTACATGGAGTCCATTTCAGATTCCATGGCTTCTAGCCATTTCTCAGATTCTGAACTTGCAATGGCCTCTTCATAAGATGTTGGCTCATTTTGATCCATTAGGAATACATCTCCTTCCTGAGTTACAAGAAATCCATATCTTTCAGGTTGTTGACGTATTCTACCTGATCTACGTAAGTCTTGTGCTACTGGAGCTGGTGTTATCACAACATTTTGTGGGTCCTGCTCCACTTCCACCATTGGCTCTTCAATGCCTTGTGAGTCTTGAATTTCTTCAAGTTCTACTTTCCTCCCACTGATTCTTGTAGAGATGAATTCTCTTTCTAAGAATACAGCATTCCGAGCAACAAACACTTTGCCCTCAGTAGGATTGTAAAAATAATAACCCTTTGTTTCTTTTGGGTATCCCACAAAAAGACATTTATCTGACTTGGGCCCAAGTTTATCAGAACTTTGGCGTTTAACATAAGCTTCACAGCCCCAAATCTTAAGAAAAGACATACTAGGTCGTTTCCCAGTCCATATCTCATATGGTGTCTTTATGACAGCCTTTGATGGAACACGGTTAAGTGTGAAAGTTGCTGTCAACAAAGCATGTCCCCAGAATGAGTTAGGAAGGTCAGTTTGACTCATCATTGATCGAACCATGTCCAACAAGGTTCTATTTCTCTGCTCAGAAACCCCATTCCATTTTGGTGTTCCAGGGGGAGTAAGTTGAGATATAATCCCACACTCTTTAAGATATTCATCAAACTCTAGGCTCAAATATTCACCACCTCGATCGGATCGAAGTGCTTTAATTGTCTTGCCAAGTTGGTTCTCTACTTCATGTTTAAACTCCTTGAACTTTTCAAAGGATTCTGATTTATGTTTCATGAGAAACACAAATCCATATCTACTGAAATCATCAGTAAAAGTGATGAAGTAACTAAAACCTCCCCTAGCTATTGTCCCTATGGGCCCACATACATCACTATGTATCAAGCCAAGAAGGTCACTCGCCCTTTCACCTTTTCCGGTAAAAGGGGTCTTGGTCATCTTCCCTAATAAACAAGATTCACATGTATCTATTGATTCAAAATCAAAAGATTCTAAATATCCATCTTGATGGAGTTTAGAAATGCGTTTCTCATTTATATGTCCTAGGCGACAATGCCAAAGATAAGTTGGGTTTAAATCATTTGTTTTAACCCTTTTAGTATTAATGTTATAGATAGGGGTTTCGAGATCTAGAACATAAAGTCCATTACTCAAATTTGCACAACAATAAAACATGTCTTTTAAATAAACAGAACAACTATTGTTCTTTATTGTAAAGGAAAATCCTTTCTTATCAAGACAAGAAACAGAAATAATGTTTCTCCTTATTGCCGGAACAAAATAACAATTGTCCAATTCAAGGACTAACCCTGAGGGCAAGGATAAAAAATAAGTCCCTACAGCTAATGCAGCAACTCTTGCTCCATTTCCAACGCGTAGGTCTACCTCGCCCTTCATCAACTGCCTACTCCTTCTTAGATCCTGCACATTAAGACAAATGTGAGATCCACATCCAGTATCTAATACCCATGATGTTGAAGTTGACATGTTAATTTCTATAACAAAAATACCTGAAGTGGAAGTCTCACTTCCCTTCTTCTTAAGCTCTTCTAGGTACTTTGGACAGTTTCTCTTCCAGTGTCCCTTTTGTCCACAATGGTGACATTTACCTTCCTTAGCCACCCCGCCCACAGGTTTTAAGGCTGATGTACTTGGCTTATCCTTGCCTTTGCAAATCTTCTTGCCATTTCCTACAATAGCCTTTTCTTTGCCTTTATACATGCCCTTTCCTTTACCTTTGCCAGAATTGACCATCATTATGGCCTTGCCTTTTCCTTTAGAAATATTAGGCTCAGCAGTCCTCAACATATTGAGTAGCTCTGGCAATGTTTTGTCCAATGCATTCATGTTGTAATTCATGATGACTGGCTTAAAACTGTCAGGTAATGATTTCAAAATGAGATCGGTAGCCAACTTCTGAGGGAAGGGGAATCCTAGCCTAGCTAGATTCTCCAAGTACCCAATCATTTTGAGCACATGAGGTCCTACAGAACCTCCCTCTTCAAGTCTGCAGCTAAATAGGGCTGAAGAAACTTCATATCTTTCTTGGTCAGCTTGACCTTGATATAGTTTCCTTAGGTTTTCAATCATATCGAAAGCCTCCATATGCTCATGTTGCTTCTGAAGCTCAGGAGACATGGTTGCCAGCATAAGGCATTGGACATCTAAAGCGTCATCCTGATGCTTCTTGTAAGCATCCTTGTCAGCTTTAGAGGCATTGTTCGCGGGTGGTTCCGGAATCGGACCTTCCAGGACATACTGCTTTTTCTCTTGTTTGAGGACAATCCTCAAATTTCTATACCAGTCAAGGAAGTTAGAACCAGACAATTTTTCTTTGTCTAGGATTGATCACAACGAAAGGTTTGAAGGTGTGTTTGACGTCATGGTTATCTAAAACAGAAAATATGTAGTAAGTATCATTTTCAAAACATATTTAAATTATGGTCATTTAAATTAAATATGTCTCCCACTATTTCGATTCAAAACAAAAATACCCTCCACGAATCAGAAAATCCCGTTGGAAGATTTTCTAGTGGGCTAAGATCCATATTTTGCCAAGCGTTAAGTCAGCTTTGGCTGATCACCTAATACTTGGTTATTTAGGTAGGAAACTTTTTCCAATTGTATCTTTATACAACTCTTAGTCATTGGGTTAAGTAACCATTACTAATTATTCATCTTATGAATATTTAGCCCAATGTTTACGCCTCTAAGTTATATTCAATCCAATTGAAAACTTAGTTAAGTTAAAGCCCAATAAAACAGTTTGGATATTACCATTATCCCATCGCGTCTTACTAATATAAATAATAGTGCCCTGCTTTGGCAGACCCACTATTTATAGACATTAGTGTTGACGAGTGTACTTATTGGAAGGCGTTTATAACTTAATATTATTTTGAGGGATTTTAATTTATTTTAAAATTACCGTCTTTGTTAAACGCTTTAACGTAATAAAATTATCCCCAAAACATGGAAACGAAATTGTGAGATGGTTATGGTCTCCCTAGAAGAAAATAAATAAAAAAAAAATAAATAAACCTAGAGGAACTAAATAGCCAAGGCTTCATGAAGTCCTACTTCTTGAACCCACCATCCTCTTGGAGTCACCACTCCTTGGTTCCTTTCAAAGACAAAAGCGCTTAGAGTCACCACTCTAGTTTTCTTCTAGATCTCTACTTTGTTGCCTCGATCAAGATTACAAGATTTTTAAAGAAACTCGCTTTACATACGAGTGAAGGGTTGAGAAAAAGAAATACAACAGAATGAAGAGAGGCACAGCACGCAGGCTGTATTTAAATAAAATAACTAAGACCATAACCATTCACCATGCAACGTGTTAATTAATTAATTATAACCCATTTGAAATAATTTAAAAAAATAAATAAATTTTTAAACGGGCCATTAAACACGTGGGTCGGTAATAAGGCGCTACGCAGAGAATGTACGGGGGTTCGGTGTGACCGCTTAAGTACCAAATCTTTCCTAGCCAGAACGTCCCACTGACCATTAACAGCTCTAAAATTTCGGCTAGGGTTTCAACCACTTTGAAACCCTAATTCCTTGTTGCGAACACTTCACAACGCAGCCGTCAAGGCACATGGAGGCAGCGCCGTCTAGGGTTTCAAAACCTAGAATTCAATTTGCGCTAATGCCAACATGCAATGCCTTTCATGACGGCCGTCTAGGTTTCAACTCTTGAACCCTAGATTAAGGAACGGCCATGGTTTAACACTTAAACCTTATCACTTAACGCCCCATAACATGAACCATTCATGTTCGAAGATCAACTCAATTGATTCAAAGTTTGTACGATGACAATCATATGAGTAAAACACATATCAAAATTGCATAAACTCATACATCATACAAATTTAAACGGCAACAACATACATACTAAAATTAAGAAACTTTATAACATGCATCATATACAATTTATAAAGAATAACTCAAAATTATATGTATCATGCCAAAACAAAGGTCATACCATATACATGATTAATCATAATAATATGCATCATATGCGATAACTCAAAATAGCAACATAATCATGCATGTTTATTTTCGAATCCTAGTTTCACAAAACATTTTCGCAAAACAAAATTGCAAAGCTTTAAACAACGAAACGATTTCGCAAATCATATTTTCCAAAAGCTCTTGCAAACGAAAACATATCATCATAAAATATAAACAAATGCCCAAAACACGGTTTTGCAACCTGGCTTTGATACCACTGTTAGGGAATCCCTAAGCATGAGCAGCGGAAAAATAAAGGGATTCCATAGGATTTGCAAGGTTCCGTGTTTCAAAGCACAAAAACAGTTTCGAAATTATTTTAGGTTACCTCTTGAAGCACTCCGAAGCAATCGTAGCCTCGTCCTTTAGGAGTCCACACGAGCACTCCCACCAGAATCGCAACACTTGCCAACTGCTAGGTTGACGGCGTGTAGCTCTTACAACTTTTTGCGAATTTGTGTCTCACTTGAGTCAACGGCCTATGAGCATCTTATGCTCTATTTATAGGCTTAGGTTTGACCTAATTTGTTCTCTCTAAAAGTGGGCTCCTTACTCATTCCAAATGAGTTAGGCCCAATAGCTTTATTTTAGTCCAACTAAAATAAGACAACATTTTCTGATGGGCTTACTCTATGTGTGTGACCCTATAGGTAAAATACCCGGTCATATTAATAATAAACTATTTTATTATTAATATAAAATAAGAGCGGCATCTAGCAATGCATCATTATGTCCGAATATTATCAACATAACCTATAAGTGATAATTATTTAATACGTTTATTCCTTTTGTCACATTGAGAATCGTTTATGACAATCATGTAACGATCCATGCAACGTTCTCATGGTGGGTCTGTCCAGTACATCATTACTCTTAATGTGTACCCGTGTGAAGACTTGATATCATCTATATCTATGATCTGTGAGATCAGATCATCAGTACACTTACACACTAGTCTCAGTGTATTTACATGTCCCCATGTAAATACTTAACTAGGGATATTTTAGGAATAATTTTTATATGACCTATTACTCCAAGGATAAATATGTTTAAAACAATTTTAAACTGAAATATTTATTCTATTGATAAGTAGAAAAATGATACAAATGAAAAAGCATAAAGGCTCATAGTGCATACACCAACACCTTCGTCAAGTCTACTATCGTAACCCTGGAGTGAAGCTGAATTTGTACAGATTAGATCCGTTCTTTGAGTTCCATGGGGGAAGACTTGTCGAAGTTCATAAGGACGGATCGCACCATGAACCCCATGCATCTCTGTATGAATTGCCTCCCCTTCCAGAAGGTCAGAGTATGGAACCCACGACGTCTACCGCTGCCTCTGGAGCCGAAGCACAAGAAGGTGCCCACACTGAAGTAGAGGACAAAATGGAGAAGGCAGGAGTGCCTACTGCAGAGGATCAAGCACCGGCCTCTTAATTTTATGCTTTCATTCATAGTCATGTTCTGGGATCGGCTCCAGCTTTAAAACACTTTGTATCTTGCATATTTTCTTATTTTTTAGAATAAAACTCACTATTGCTTTTCTTCAACTGCTTGCGTCGAATGTGTGATTGTTGAATAACTTTGCGTTATACAAAACACTTTATTGTTTTCAATGCTTTGCGAATCCGTTCTGCGTGGTTATCTAGCTGCTTAGAGCGTACTTATCACACCGGATTAAGATAACAAATTGTAACGAATAATTTACAATTAATTGAAAGCATGCCCTGTCCCCAAGTGTAAGTACATTGGGAAAGGAAAGTTTATCTCAAGGATTACTTTTTAACTTCTTAAAAAGATAGAAATGCTTATCTGTCCTTGAAGATGTAGAGCGGGTACGTTAACTTTCAACCGCTCCGGGGTAGATGTTCCACAACTAAGGACGGACATTGCCTTTGAATTTTAGTATAGCTTTGACAAGGGTAAGCTTTTGCGCCTTTCTCTTGAGGTTTGTTTTGGTTTTACTCCTCAAGTCTTCATACGGTGTTCGGTTCGATCCTACTAACCGTACTTGGAGTTCGGTGCAATCCTACAATCCAAGCCTTCAACACGGGGTTCGGATCAGGGCTAATCCTGAACCTACTGCGCCCGTTACTCGGGGTTCAGCGCGGTTTTCAGTATGAACCGGCCTACTGCGCCCAAGCCTTCACATGGGTTTCGGTTTATGGCCTTGAAAAAGGACCAGCCCTACAACCCATGTTGTCTTCGAATGGGGTTCGGTTTGTGGCCTTGAAAAAGGACCAGCCCTACAACCCATGTAGTCTTCGAATGGGGTTCGGTTTGTGGCCTTGAAAAAGGACCAGCCCTACAACCCATGTAGTCTTCGAATGGGGTTCGGTTTGTGGCCTTGAAAAAGGACCAGCCCTACAACCCATGTAGTCTTCGAATGGGGTTCGGTTTGTGGCCTTGAAAAAGGACCAGCCCTACAACCCATGTAGTCTTCGAATGGGGTTCGGTTTGTGGCCTTGAAAAAGGACCAGCCCTACAACCCATTCCACCTCAAGGAGTTACATCGTCAAAACACACGATGTGTGATTGAGATCATCCGTCCCGAGGGGTCTTCATCCGTTATCTCATCAACTACAGAATGGGTAGTTGCGTTCATCCGTTCCGAGGTGTATGCGTATTAGACTACGGCTATAAATCACAACACATAAGAAAAGTGAGAACGATAGGGCGGTTAAGATGTATTCTCATTAAAATTGAAAGTACATTACACGAAGAGCGTAGTTGGGGCCATGCCTCGTTAAAACCTTCTTGAGAAAACCCAATGGGAAAAAACTCAAGTAAGGAAAAAGAGTACACGCCGTCTTACCAACTAGCTGTAATAAACTCGTAAGTTCTGAGTGTTCCATTTGTTGCAGATTGGAGTTCCATCAAGTTCTTCCAACCGGTATGACCCTCTTCCAGTCACCTCAGAAACTCTATAAGGACCTTCCCACGTCGGTGCGAGCTTTCCTTGATGGGCAAACTTATTCCCCACACTGGCCTTTCTCAGAACGAGGTCTCCGGTGTTAAAAGCTCTGTACTGGACACGTTTATTGTACCGGAGTGCAGCCTTTGCTTTTATTGCCTGATCTTTAACGAAAGCCTTTTCCCTTAGCTCTTGGAGGACGTCCAGTTCTGATGCTAAGTTGGCGTTGTTATCTTCAGCTGAAAAATACTCCACACGAGCTGATCTTGTTTGTAACTCCACTGGGATCATCGCCTCAACCCCATACGTCAGCCGGTATGGGGACTCGTTAGTTGAAGAATGAGGCGTAGTGCGGTATGCCCATAAAACATGACATAACTCTTGGGCCGGTGTATGGTGGAGATTGGAGAATTTTTGGCAAGCGTCGCACTTCCTCATGAAATCTACGGAATCCTGCTTCACAGTGGGCCACCAGTATCCAGCCCTGAGGACTTTTCTCATTAGGCTTCGGCCTCCAGCATGGTGCCCATATTGCCCCTCGTGCACCTCAGCCAAGACCGCTTGAACTTTGTCTTCTCTTAAACATGAAAGATATGGGACAGAGAATCCCCTTCTGTAGAGTATACCATCGACCATAGTAAAATATGGCAGCTCCCTCTTCACTCGTCTCCTTTCCTTCTCGTCAGTGGGAAGTTGACCATCAGCCAGATAGCGAATATAGGGAATGACCCAAGAATCCTCATATGGATAGCTCACCATGACAGCATTCAGAGAAGGATACAGAGGTATACTGGGCGATGTCAAAGTGCTTTGAACCACCGTTGTTGTGCTGCCAGGCTGCTTTGTACTTGCCAATCTTGACAAGATGTCCGCTCTGGTATTTTCTTCCCTGGGCACATGCTTGAACTCTAAAACTTCAAATCTTCCCTTCAACTCATTAACACAATTCAAGTACAATTGAAGTTGTGGTTCCTTCGCCTGGTACTCCCCCTGGATCTGCGAAATCACCAGCTGGGAATCACTGCAGAGTGTAACTGCTGATGCTCCAATGTCAATCGCCGCACGGAGACCGGCCAAGCATGCTTCGTATTCAGCTTGATTGTTGGAGGTCTTGAAATTGAATCGGAGGGAAATTTCTAAGTGCACACCGTCATCACTTTCTACCACCACACCTGCTCCACAACCTTTGCTGTTCGACGAGCCGTCAACGTAGATGGTCCAATGCGCTCGAGGGGTGGCCGGGTCCGCCCCAGTCATTTCCACTACAAAATCGGCCAACACTTGCGCCTTGATGGCTCCTCGAGGCTCATATGAAATTTCAAATTCAGACAGCTCGATAGACCACTTTATCATCCTTCCGGCGAGGTCTGACTTGCTGAGCACTGAACGGAGTGGCAGATCCGTTCTCATCAATACTGGGTGCGCATGGAAATAAGGCCTCAGCCGTCGTGACGCCCACACAACTGCCAGGGCGGCTTTCTTAATCTTCTGATACCTTCCTTCCGCCCCCTGAAACGTTTTACTAGTAAAGTACACTGGTCTCTGCCCTTCAGGGGTTTCTTTCACCAAGGCCACACCTAGAGCTTCATCAGAGATTGCTAAGTATAAAATTAACGTTTCGCCAGGGTCAGGCTTAACCAGAATTGGTGGACTCGAGAGAACGGCCTTGAGCTGCTGGAAGGCTTGCTCTTGTTCCTCTCCCCATTCAAGACTCTTGTGTTTCTTCAACGCCTTATACAAGGGGAGGGACCTGTGCACCATCTTAGGCATGAAATGAGCTAAAGCGGCCACTTTCCCATTCAATGATTGGACCTCCCTCAAACATTTAGGACTCTGCATGTCCAGGATTGCTTGACATTTCCCGGGGTTAGCCTCAATGCCTCGTTGGGTCAACATAAATCCCAAGAATTTTCCTGCTGGAACGGCGAAGGTGCACTTTAAAGGGTTTAACCTCATGTTGTACTGCCGAAGCCTAGTGAAGACTTGGCGTAGATCTTCAATGTGGTCTCCTCCAGCGGGTGTTTTGGCTATGATATCATCAATATAGACTTCGACCAGCCTTGTATGCATCCCTTCAAAGACTTTGTTAATCATGCGCTGATAGGTAGCGTCGGTGTTCTTCAATCCAAAAGGCATGACGGTGTAGCAGAAAACACCGCGGTCATTGATAAAGGCAGTTTTCTCCTGGTCTCCCTCCCACATTGGAATCTGGTTGTACCCCGAATAGGCATCCATGAAACTGAGGTATTGGTAACCAGATGAATCATCCACCATGCGATCGATGTTGGGCAGGGGATATGGATCTTTAGGGCAACAACGGTTAAGATCCACATAATCTGTACACATTCTCCATTTGCTGTTGGCCTTCTGCACCATGACCATATTAGAAAGCCAAGATGAATAGCGTATCTCCCTTATAAAGCCTGCTTTCAACAACTTCTCTGTCTGCTCACAAGCCACCCTCTGCTTCTCCGGTCCCAACCTCCTCTTCTTCTGGGCCACCGGTCTGGTTTCAGGATACACTGCAAGCTTGTGACAACAGAATTCAGGGTCCATCCCAGGCATGTCCGCTGCTGTCCACGTGAAAAGATCTTTGAACTCCTGCAAAAGGGTTAATAAGCGTTGCTCCATAGCAAACTCCAGCTTATCGTTGATGTACATGACCTTCTCGGGGGAATCTCCCAATACAACATCCCTGGAACCACCATCTGGTGTGGGCTTAGATGGATTGAGTGGATCAATCTTCAATTCCGCTCTGGGGTCCAGGTCAATGAGACTGACAGACCCTGCCGCTGTTCCTCCGTCGTTCAACTTCCTCTTCTTGTTGAATGCTTCCAATTTAACCATGTTGAGGCTCAGGTTATAGCAATATCAAGCCATCTCCTGGTCACCACGGAGAGAGGACACACCGTTGTCCTTGTCAATGAATTTGATCAAGAGGTGAGGAGTGGATACAATTGCTTCCATAGCGTTCAGTGTTGGACGGCCTATGATACCGTTATATGGGGATTCCACGTCAATCACCAGGATTCTTGATTTGACCGTTCTTGCGCCGGGCTCTCCTTCAAAAGAAATCAAAGTGTCAAGGTATCCCTTGGTGGGTTGCTTGGCTCCATTAAACGTTGTGAGTTCTTGTGTATAGGGTTGTAAATCTGCATCACTGAAACCCATTCGTTTGAAACAATTATAAAAGATAACATCACAGGAACTTCCCTGATCAACGAGGATCCTCTTGACGTCCTTATTGGCTATGACGGCCACAATAACTACCGCATCATCACCTCCTGGAATTGTTGGGCCGAAGTCATCATCAGTAAATGACACCGTCGGGGCTGTCATACCGTCCCTGAAAGGGCGGTTATCCCTCGGTTTACCCTGGACTGACAGAATCATCCTGTGGTGATTCTTTCGTGCTGTGATTGATGTTCCTCCTCCCGTAAATCCTCCAGCTATCATCTCAATCACCTCTCGTCTGCCCTGCCTCTGCTGCTGGGGCATGTTACCTTGTTGGGCACCTTCAGCAATCACTACCCCCTTCTGCTTCTCAGCCGCAGTGAACTTCCTTGCTGGGTTGCGTGTATTATCATCTTCATCATCAGGATCTCTATTTCTTTTCTCCATCCTATGAGGCTCATCCATAGATTTCTCCTTAAACAAATACTGCTTCAGCTTTCCTTCCCGAATGAGAGTTTCCACCGTATTCTTTAACGCCTTGCACTCATCAGTGTTGTGCCCTGTCTGCTCATGGAAAGTGCAGTATTTACGTGGGTTACCACCCCTCTTGGCTGGGGCTGGCTTCCTTATACCAAAGACGTTCAGAGTTGGCCAACCAACCTCCCTCATGATTTGTGAGTGCCTGGTGTTCAACGGAGCATAGTGGTCGAACGATGATACACGCCTATCTCGTGGATGCTGACGAGCGTTCACAAAGTCTTCTCTAAAGGCATGCTTCTCAGGTCTCACCCTCTCCTTTTCTCTCCGTGGCTGCTGGGTGGGTGCAGAAGGCTTTACTCTTGTTGCAGTTGCCTCTAGATGCATCTCTATGCCCACATATTTGGAAGCTTTCTTTCGAAACTCCTCGAAGGTTGTAGGTGGGCTCTTTGCCAAAGATAGGGCAAAGGCCGAACCAGGCTGAAGAGCTTCCACTACAATATGAAGTTGTATGGCCTCCGTGAGGTTAGGGACCAGAGCAGCCTCCTTGTAAAACCTTTTCAGGAACTCCTTAAGAGTTTCAGTTTCTCCTTGCCTTATCTGGGCCAGGGTGTGAGAAGTTCTTGGGATATCCCTAGAAATAACGAAATGGCTTTCGAATGCAGCAGCCATTTCCTCCCAAGAGTCTATAGATCCTGAGGGTAAACTTTTAAACCAGCTGAGAGCTTCCTCCGTCAACGTCCTTGGGAACATTCTGCACATGACATCTTCGTCTGCTCCCAGATACATAGCTTCATAAACATAAGCATCCAAATGCTTAGTGGGGTCGGTCTCTGCATTATACTTCCCGATCGACAACGGCTGAGTTGTTTGCAAGTGTTTTGGGATGACAATACTCATCAGCCTTCTTGAGAAAGGGACACTGAGCTTGTATGTCCCTGAAGTTACCACCGCCTGCTCCCTTCTCCTGGTGCTGATTCTATCACCAGAGTCCTGCGTCTGCTCCCTCTCTTCATATGTGGGGATCTTCGAATACTGGAGGGTTGTAGATCTATCCCTCGCTGATGCATGGTGAGCATCCTCTGCATGAGACACTACTCTGTCCCCAGCTCCTCCTCTCTCCCGCCTCAACTCCATCAGCTCCTCCCTGAGTTGCCTGATAACCTCATCGCGAGGGTCAGGCGTCTGAACTTGCACCATCCTCCGGGTTTGAGTTACAGGGGATTCGAAGACGAGTCTCCTCCCAGCCTGTTGATGGGTCACATCCTCCACGTGACCTTCGACGAAATCTCTCCCATCACCTTCCATTGTGACAACCAAACTTTTGCGAAAATGGGAATAACTCTATCGAGTCCCACTGGGCGTGCCAATGAACTGGTCTGGACCGGGGTCTAGGATCCGGTGTGGGACCAGCCACAAGAATGCAGGTGTTTTTAGGGTTTGCACACCGGAACAGTGTATATCCGATGTATTAATCTGGTCTCTCAGTGGGAGAGGCCGGTCTTGTTGTCCTGGAGATCCTTCACACCAACGTTTCGCGTTGTAGGGGGGCGAAAGGTGGTGCCACCTGCGAAGATTCTCCGACGCTCAAGTTAGAAGAGTGTAAGAACTCAATGAATGCTTAAGCGAAGTAATAGTAAAGTGTGAGATAGAACAACGATACCATGCATTTGTATTGAAATATACTACTTATAGTTGCACGTCAAAGAATGAGTCGTTGGATACAGGTGGGTCCCTTAGCTCTGATTGCGTGTATATTGTGTCAATCAAAGTGGCTCGACTTTCAGAATGTGTCAGGAGGGTAGGTCAATTATCAGAGTACGATCCTCTAGGGAGAGGAGAGGATAATCACCTTTTCCACATAATCTGCTGACACGCCCACTTACTTTCTGAAGCCATTGATGTGACGTATTTTGCTACAAACAGTGTCTTCGTTGATAAGTTATCAGGGACTCTTCTCTTGCTGTGACTGAAAAGCCAACAGTTATATAAATGTCCTGTAACAATGAACATAGAACCGTTATAGAGAAAATGAATGATGCTGTGGTGGAGTGAGGACGGACGGCCAGACAACGGATATCCGGTGTGGCAACGTTGAACCAGGACACCGGTTTTCCTTATATGAGGTCAGTCTGACGTCACAAGAATGGGGGCCGGTATCTAGACCGGATCAATATATATTAATGTCTTTTAATTTCTTAAAATTACATTTAATATACATATATAAATTAACAATCAAAACAATTAATTCAATCAACGTTTGTTTTGGGGACCATATTTGACTGACCCTTATTTAAAATGTTTTTAAAGTAAAAAAATCTAGCTACTTTACTATTATTTTTTTGAGATCATTATAACTAGTTTGCAACATTTATTTAAGCTTAAATTTTACCGAAATAAGTCTTTTCTTATTAAAACATGTTACAGAAAGTGGTACATGTTTAACTTTCCTCAAGTCAAATCTTGAATTCAACCTTTGGATGAAAAAGATTTCCCTTGGAGGGCTTAGTCTTACCATGATGTACACGTTATTGATTTAAGCAAGATTGCCTTCAGTGAAAAATAAATGACTAAATTAAAAAAATTCTCAAAAGTTTCTTCTAGAACATGTTATGAAAGTAACCTTTGGCCCATCGGATGGTTTTTAATTTTAAAAATATATTTTTTAAAATAAAAAGTATACTTTGAGATCCTAAAACTAAAAATGAAAAATAATCTTATAATTATAAGTTAAAGGTTTTCAAATTGTTTTTAAGAAAATAAAATTATTTTAATGGACAAGATTTATTTTAGTTAAAATTTACTTTTAAAAATAAAAGACTAAAATCTCACTATTACTTTGAAACTAGACCATAATTAATTGAACTAAACACATATTTGAATCAAAGAGTTTCACCACCTCAACTTCTAGGTGGATAGTTAAGGTAATTAAGTGATTTTTTGCTTAAAATTGGGGATCCAAATCAAGGTGAGCAAAACCATAATGTCCATAAACCATAATTACAAAATTAGATTCAAACCATGATTACCCAAATAGATTTATGTTTGGGTTTTTTTATCATCAGAAGCCTAAATTGATCTAGTCGGGCAAATTGTGGTTGTATAAAAGTGGAAAGAATTCCATCCACAACCAAGTTTCCAAACTGAAAATTTTTAAATATTAAATATACATAATATATATGTATCTATTAAATGTCAAACATAAATAATAAATGTTAAATTTAAATGATTATATAAAAATCAAATATATAAATTAAATACTATAATAAATATAAAAATAAAGTATTAAATATTAAATGTTAACTCTATTTGTTAGTATGAAATATTATGTGTTAAATATTTTCATTGAATTGAGATATTTTTAAATATTTAAAGGTTACTTTCTGTTCGTATTTACAAATCAATTTGAACCAAAACATACATATTAAAAAGAAATGTTAATGCACTATAATTTTTATATAAACACACTTTAACATTGAAAAAAATTGAGCTTCTTTAAGAAGACTACCAGGAAACCAAAATATTAAAATAACTTTACTAAAAAAATTAAACAAAAAAGTTCTAACCGTTTTCAAGAGAGATAAGGGACAATTACACACTAAATTGTGCATGGAGTAAAAACAAAGGGACTTAGTTGTTTCCACTTAAGTTTCAAGAAGTTTAAAATTGATCCAACTGTAGGTTTTACTTTATATAAAGTCCCTTTCTCTAGGTTAGAGTTCCGCACAACCGCATTTATCATCATACTCTCTCTCTCTCCCTCTCTCTCTTTCTCTCACTAGCTTTTCCTAGCCTTTCCCTCCTGAACCTTTTCTTCTCTCTTTTAATTTTTGTCTTTCTCTTTTTCTATACTATATGTTCAATTTCTATTCAATGATATTAACAATATTTTACATGATCTAAATACTTGCAAGGTTAGAGAAGAATTTAAAAGGATGCAGAAGATTAAACCCCCAATGAGGATAATGAGAAGGGTTATTTATGTGGCATGCCAGAAGAGTCGTGCACTCCACATTAGGAACACATGCTGTGGAGAGTTCATGGCAAATCTGCTAGAAGATACTTTAACTTTTGCTGTCTGTGGTTGCCATGGAAACTTTCATATGAGTTTTGAGATAACTGAAGTAGTGGTGTCTGATTACACCTCATCATCCACCACACCAACTTTTATTTCCCCACCACCTTCTTTTCCTTTTCCTTTTAGCCTTTGTTCTTCCTCAACTTTAAGAGGTTATGCTCTGTCTTGTAGGGACGGATGTTGTTGGTGACAGGAAGGAGTTGTCGCTTTTCCCCAAATATTTTCTAAAATTTCCAAAATCATAAAGTTTTCTATGTATGAGTTTTATATAAATAAAATGAAATTTTGAAGTATCATATAGGACCATTGATATTATTATCATCTAAACACATGTGTGTGTTGTTATTAAATATATATATTAATGTCTTTTAATTTCCTAAAATTACATTTAATATACATATATAAATTAACAGTTAAAACAATTAATTCAATCAATGTTTCTTTTAGGGTCTGCATTTGACTGACGCATATTTAAAATGTTCCTAGTTTTTAAAATAAAAAAATCTAGCTGCTTTACTCTTATTTTTTTGAGATCATTATAACTATTTTGCTACATTTATTTAAGCTTAAATTTGACCGAAATAAGTCTTTTCTTATTAAAACATGTTGGAGAAAGTGGTACATGTTTAACTTTCCTCAAGTCAAATCTCGAATTCAACCTTTGGATGAAAAAGATTTCCCTTGGAGGGCATAGTCTTACCATGATGTACACGTTATTGATTTAAGCAAGATTGCCTTCAGTGAAAAATAAATATGACTAAAATAAAAAAATTCTCAAAAGTTTCTTCTAGAACATGTTATGAAAGCAACTTTTGGCCTATTGGATGGTTTTTAATTTTAAAAATATATTTTTTAAAATAAAAAGTATACTTTGAAATCTTAAAACTAAAAATGAAAAATAATCTTTTAATTTTAAGATATAGGTTTTCAAATTGTTTTTAAGAAAATAAAATTATTTTAATGGACAAGATTTATTTTAGTTAAAATTTACTCTTAAAAATAAAAGACTAAAATCTCACGATTACTCTGAAACTAGACCATAATTAATTGAATTAAACACATATTTGAATCAAAGAGTCTCACCACCTCAACTTCTAGGTGGATAGTTAAGGTAATTAAACAATTTTTTGCTTAAAATTGGGGATCCAAATCAAGGTGAGTCAAACCATAATGTCCATAAACAACAATTACAAAATTAGATTCAAATCATGATTACCAAAATAGATTTGTGTTTGGGTTTTTTTATCATCAGAAACCTAAATTGGTCTAGTCGGGCAAATTGTGGTTGTATAAAAGTGGGAAGAATTCTATCCACAACCAAGTTTCCAAACTGAAAATTTTTAAATATTAAATATACATAATATATATGTATCTATTAAATATCAAACATAAATAATAAATTTAAATATAAATGATTATATAAAAATCAAATATATAAATTAAATACTATAATAAATATACAAATAAAGTATTAAATATTAAATGTTAACTCTATTTGTTAGTATGAAATATTATGTGTTAAATATTTTCATTGGATTGAGATATTTTTAAATATTTAAAGATTACTTTCTGTTCGTATTTACAAATCAATTTGAACCAAAACATACATATTAAGAAAAAAATGTTAATGCACTATAATTTTTATATAAACACACTTTAACATTGACAAAAGTTGAGCTTCTTTAAGAAGACTACCAGGAAATCAAAATATTAAAATAACTTTACTAAAAAAATTAAACAAAAAAGTTCTAACCGTTTTCAAGAGAGATAAAGGACAATTACACACTAAATTATGCATGGAGTAAAAACAAAGGGACTTAGTTGTTTCCACTTAAGTTTCAAGAAGTTTAAAATTAATCCAACTGTAGGTTTTACTTTATATATAAAGTTCCTTTCTCTCCCTCTCTCTCTTTCTCTCACTAGCTTTTCCTAGCCTTTCTCTCCTGAACCTTTTCTTCTCTCTTTTAATTTTTGTCTTTTCTCTTTTCTCTTTTAATTTATATAGAAAATTTTGAAGTATCATATAGGACCATTGATATTATTATCATGTAAACACATGTATGTGTTGTTATTAAATATATATATATATATTAATGTCTTTGAATTTCTTAAAACTACATTTAATATACATATATAAATTAACAGTCAAAACAATTAATTCAATCAACGTTTCTTTTGGGGACTGCATTTGACTGACCCTTATTTAAAATGTTTCTAGTTTTTAAAATAAAAAAATCTAACAGCTTTACTATTATTTTTTTGAGATCATTATAACTATTTTGCTACATTTATTTAAACTTAAATTTTACCAAATAAGTCTTTTCTTATTAAAACATGTTGGAAAAGTGGTAAATGTTTAACTTTCCTTAAGTCAAATCTCGAATTCAACCTTTGGATGAAAAAGATTTCCCTTGGAGGGCTTAGTCTTACCATGATGTACACGTTATTGATTTAAGCAAGATTGCCTTCAGTGAAAAATAAATATGACTAAATTAAAAAAAATTCTCAAAAGTTTCTTCTAGAACATGTTATGAACACAACCTTTGGCCCATCGGATAGTTTTTAATTTTAAAAATAAATTTTTAAAATAAAAAGTATACTTTGAAATCTTAAAACTAAAAATGAAAAATAATATTATAATTGTAAGTTAAAGGTTTTCAAATTGTTTTTAAGAAAATAAAATTATTTTAATGGACAAGATTTCTTTTAGTTAAAATTTAGTTTTAAAAATAAAAGACTAAAATCTCACTATTACTCTGAAACTAGACCATAATTAATTGAATTAAACACATATTTGAATCAAATAGTTTTACCACCTCAACTTCTAGGTGGATAGTTAAGGTAATTAAGTGATTTTTTGCTTAAAATTGGGGATCCAAATCAAGGTGAGCAAAACCATAATGTCCATAAACCATAATTAAAAAATTAGATTCAAACCATGATTACCCAAATAGATTTATGTTTGGGTTTTTTTATCATCAAAAGCCTAAATTGGTCTAGTCGGGCAAATTGTGGTTGTATCAAAATGGGAAGAATTCCATCCACAACCAAGTTTCAGAACTGAAAATTTTTAAATATTAAATATTCATAATATATATGTATCTATTAAATGTCAAACATAAATAATAAATGTTAAATATAAATGATTATATAAAAATCAAATATATAAACTAAATACTATAATAAATATAAAAATAAAGTATTAAATATTAAATGTTAACTCTATTTGTTAGTATGAAATATTATGTGTTAAATATTTTTATTGGATTGAGATATTTTTAAATATTAAATGTTACTTATCTGTTCGTATTTACAAATCAATTTGAACCAAAACATACATATTAAGAAAAAAATGTTAATGCACTATAATTTTTATATAAACACACTTTAACATTGAAAAATGTTGAGCTTCTTTAGGAAGATTACCACAAAACCAAAAAATTAAAATAACTTTACTAAAAAAATTTAACAAAAATGTTCTAACTGTTTTCAAGAGAGATAGGGGACAATTACACACTAAAATGTGCATGGAGTAAAAACAAAGGGACTTAGTTGATTCCACTTAAGTTTCAAGAAGTTTAAAATTGATCCAACTATAGGTTTTACTTTATATATAAAATCCCTTTCTTTAGGTTTGAGTTCCACAACCGCATTTATCATCATACTCTCTCTCCCCCTCTCTCTTTCTCTCACTAGCTTTTCCTAGCCTTTCTCTCCTAAACCTTTTCTTTCTCTCTCTTAATTTTTGTCTTTCTCTTTTTCTATACTATATGTTCAATTTCTATTCAATGATATTAACAATATTTTACATGATCTAAATACTTGCAAGGTTAGAGAAGAATTTAAAAGGATGTGGAAGAACAAACCCCCAATGAGGATAGTGAGAAGGGTTATTTATGGGGTATGCCAGAAGAATCATGCACTCTACATTGGGAACACATGCTGTGGAGAGTTCATGGCAAATCTGCTAGAAGATACTTTAACTTTTGCTGCTTGTGGTTGCCATGGAAACTTTCACATGAGCTATGAGATAACTGAAGTGGTGGTGTCTGATTACACCTCATCATCCATCACACTAACTTTTTTTCACCACCACCTTCCCTTCCTCTTCCTTTTAGTGTTTGTTCTGCCTCAACGTCAAGAGGCTATGCTCTGTCTTCTGGGGATGGATGTTGTTGGTGATAGGAAGGAGTTGTCGCTTTTCCCTAAACATTTTCTAAAATTTCCAATATCATGTAGTTTTCTATGTATCGGTTTTATATAAATAAAATAAAATTTTGAAGTATCATAAAGGACCATTGATATTATTATCATGTAAACACATGTGTGTGTTGTTATTAAATATATATTAATGTCTTTTAATTTCTTAAAATTACATTTAATATACATATATAAATTAACAGTCAAAACAATTAATTCAATCAACGTTTCTTTTGGGGACCGCATTTGACTGACCCTTATTTAAAATGTTTCTACTTTTTAAAATAAAAAAATCTAGCTGTTTTACTGTTATTTCTTTGAGATCATTATAACTATTTTGCTACATTTATTTAAGCTTAAATTTTACCGAAGTAAGTCTTTTCTTATTAAAACATGTTTGAGAAAGTGGTACATGTTTAACTTTCCTCAAGTCAAATCTCAAATTCAACCTTTGGAAGAAAAAGATTTCCCTTGGAGAGCTTAGTCTTACCATGATGTACATGTTATTGATTTAAGCAAGATTGCCTTAAGTGAAAAATAAATATGGCTAAATTAAAAAAATAAGTTTTTCTCAAAAGTTTCTTCTAGAACATGTTATGAAAGAAACCTTGGGCCCATTGGATGGTTTTTAATTTTAAAAATATACTTTTAAAATAAAAAGTATACTTTGAAATCTTAAAACTAAAAATGAAAAATAATCTTATAATTTTAAGTTACAGGTTTTTAAATTGTTTTTCAAAAAAGAAAATTATTTTAATTTACAAGATTTATTTTAGTTAAAATTTACTTTTAAAAATAAAAGACTAAAATCCTATTAATACTCTGAAACTAGACCTTAAGTAATTGAATTAAACACATATTTGAATCAAAGTGTTTCACCACCTTAACTTTTAGGTAGATAGTTGAGGTAGTTAAGTGATTTTTTGCTTAAAATGAGACGCCCCCGGAAATACGGGGAAATTTTTCACGTTTTTATAAGTCATAATTCAATGGAAAGAAAATAAGTGGTGAAGCGTTTTGTATGACACCTGGATCTATGATATACCACTCCCATATATGAAGATATGAGAGGGTAATTAAAAGTATGATTTAATAATAATTGTCCAATTAAAAACAGTAGAAGAATTAATTTAAATTGATGGTTGTATGATTGAAATTGAGAGAAGTAATTTCATAGAGTTTCATGATTCACGACGTACCCAATAACACCCTTAAAGTGATGTATGATAAGAATTTAATGCATGAAAAACAAAGGTTTATTTGAAAACAAACAAATGAGTATCAGGGTGCCACTCGCTCAAGCGAGAATCAATTCGCTTGAGCGAGCCAGCGTAGGCACGCTTGGGCAAAATGAAGAAAAGCTGAGCGAATGAAAAATTTGAGCATTAGGGGTCCACCTCGCTTGAGTGAGCCTTGCCTCGCTTGAGCGAGATGCAAAAGAAATCATTAAGCGAGTCAGTGAGACGCTTGAGCGAGGGAAGATGATTGCATCAGGCACCAATCTCACTTGAGCGGATCATGACTCGCTTGAGCGAGATGTGTAACACCCTAATTAATTGCAACTAACTAAAAAAAATTCCAAAAAAAATATCAGAAAATTTTTCACAAAACAGTCCCGTATTATTCGATATATGAGGGAGCAGGCAAGGGAAGAACGAAAGGCCTTCACACGCACATAGCAACCTACAGGGAAACTAAAACTGGGGCCAGCTCGATGGGTTTATCGTAACGCACCAACACTAGGGCGGATTGCACAACACCGTTTATTCGCTCAGACGGGGTCTTACACCGTCCAGGCGGAGTAAGGTAATACAGCAGCGGATAGAGGAGATTTTGCACTGAGGCTTCCCTTCGAGAAATACTGGTCACTCAACGGGAGGAATAGATAAGGGAAATATGTTAATACATTCACACGCGTAGCATTTGGTGGAAAGGCGAAGTTAGAATCATCCTACTTGGCTAGGCGGGGTATATTTATCTTGGGCGGGCTGTCCTAGTTACTTGGGCGAGGTATGACGCCGCCTAAACGAAATCTACATAACGCCTCTTTAACACAACTACAAGGTAATTTCCTCCATCGGGTATGGACAAGGGTTCACTAAGTAAATCCTCACACTCGCCTTTCACTCAGAAAAATGAGAAGTTACAGGGTACATATACTTTAGTAGGTTGTGGAGAAAGGAGGGATCTGAACCTATTCCACCCAGCTCAACTAAGTATGACGACGCCTGGGCGGACTTAGCCATAACGACCAATTCGGGGTCAACATCGGGGTCTGGATTGTGTTAGCATCGCAACGGATAGGAAAGGATAGTGGTCGATATCTCACTCTGGTAATTACTCGCTTCAGCGTGAGTCCTCGCGCTTGGGCGAATTGCTCCCACACTTCGGGCGGGGTACGACTCCGCCCAGCGTATCCGACATAAATTTTCCTAAGACAATTCTCGGTTCATTCGGACTTAGCTATAACCTGCTCAATCAGACTGTCCCTGCGTATCTATTAAAGCATAATTAGGAAACAAGGCAGCACATAGCATCACGCACACCAAAACCATACATCCATATATATACATAAAAGTGTACGTCAATATTTACAATACAAAATCGGACTTCTCCTTGCCCGTAAAGTTCTATTCATCCCCAAAAACATTAACATCCGGTATGAGCCAGTCCGGGCTTCATCTAACAACGCCTTAATTAAACCTTCCAAATGCATCAGCACTCCGCCCAGCATTCCTGCTCTGCTTCTGATCCTCCTCACGAAAGACATTCACTGAAAATGGCCACTGCAGGGGTGAGCTTTTACATGTAAAATGATACTCATAGACTCGGTATCAGCGTCAATACACGCTCCTGCTATCACTCAACCTTTCTCAAGTAACCAAATTCATACAATTCAAACAACATTCATGACACACATAATTCACAGAGTTTATTCCACATCTAAATATATATATTCATGCATTCAAAATCATACACATGCACATATATAGATTTATACATCACCACAATCAGCCTTATTTCTATATGCATGCCTGCGGATCCGACTCGGGTAAAGACTCTCAGTTACGGCCCCCTTTTCTTTTGGCCCCTCGTCCCTCAGCTCTTACCAGGTGGCACCGGCCTCCCCACGGCGTCTCGAGACTCTCTTCTCTAGCTCCAACGGCTACCACGAGCTCTATTGGGATCTAGCCAGGGTTGGTACCTGGAAGTCGTTTCCCTTGGGGTTCTTGACCTTCCATGGGTCACCCCACTCTTACTCATGCAACTAACACATTCATTATTACACATCATCGCGCCATGAACACCTTACCATAGTCATTAAGTAAGAACGAATATCCCCCACTACTCGTCATCATTCAGTCAGTCACACCAGCGCATGTTACAATCGGTCATCAGACTAACAACATTGAGCAATCCAATTAAGAACATGCACATACATACTTTTCATAGTGACAACAAAATAGATCCATCATTATCATCCACGAGCAGACTACGCCATCGCCACGAAGATCACTATCAGAATCTCAAATCATGCATCAGTTTTAGTAATTGTGAATACATGCACACATGCACAGCATCAGTTCTAATGATTATAAAAACATGCACACACACACCCGCACTCAGCAATACATTCATCCGGTACCGTTCTTAGACCATGCATTTGACATGCAAGCGCCCCCTACCTTTAGAAGAATTCCTCAGAAACCTTTCTGTTCTCGTTGTTGGGTCCGACGTCTTTCTCCTGGTTCGTTCGGTCTTCCTTGGCTTGTCGTATCCTGCGCCTGATTCTGGGATGAAGTGTGGTCCGTTCTCCAGTACTGCAACCCAGACCTCCAGGAGCGAAGAGTAAGATAGAAGAAGAAGAAAGATGAAGACGAAGGGAGGGAGTAGAGAATGAAGTGACGGAGAAGGGAGTCTGAAGAAATAGCAAGTGCGTTTTTCCGCCAAGGGCTCACGCTTATATATATATATATATATATATATATATATGTATGTGCGCAGTAAAAGAAGAGTGGGATGGGAGAGTGCGTGTCCAGCAGTCACGTGCACTCCACCCCATCCCCTGACCACCACCATTTTTAATATTTTAATGGCTAAATCCTAAGTAGTTAAATGCAATTAACAGTTATTTCTTAGTTAAAAATCAAATCTTAATGGTTTATTCTTCATTCAGCATTAAATTTTAAAACGGGGATGTTACAGTTCTCCCCCACTGAAAAAGAATTTCGTCCCCGAAATTCAGTCGGTACTTACCTAGGTAAACAATTCGGGGTACTGCTGTCGCATGGCGTCTTCGCGTTCCCACGTGTAGGAGGTGATCTTGCCTTGCTGCCACTCCACCTTAACCAGCCTTACGTTCTTGTTTCTTAAGCGTTTTACCGATTGATCCACGATTCCAACCGGTGTAGTCACAGTGGTTAGGTCTTCCTTGATCTCTACCTCGTCGTCAGGCATCGTGTGGCTGGGGTCATGCAAATACTTCCTTAGCTGAGACACATGAAAAACATTGTGTAATCGGGACAAGTGAGTTGGTAACGCGAGGCGGTATGCCACGGAGCCAATCCGTTCTACTACCTCATAAGGTCCGATGTAGCGAGGGCTTAACTTCCCACTTTTTAAGGCTCGTCCAACTCCTTTACTCGGAGAGGTTCTCAGAAACACTCGATCTCCGACTTGAAATTCCAATGGCTTGATGCGTTTGTCATGGTAGCTCTTCTGCCTGTCTTGTGATGCTTTCATTTTCTCCCTTATTACTCGGATCTGTTCTGTGGTTTGCTTCACGATGTCTGGTCCCAGTAATAGACTTTCACCCGCTTCCGACCAACAGAGTGGGGTTCGGCATCTACGCCCATATAATGCCTCGTAAGGTGCCATGCCAATGCTGTGATGATGGCTGTTGTTGTACGTAAACTCGATCAAGGGAAGGTACTGCTCCCAGTCCCCACCGTACTCTAACACACACGCTCTCAATAAGTCTTCTAGACTCTGAATTGTTCGCTCGGATTGTCCATCCGATTGGGGGTGGTAGGCAGAACTAAGCCAAAGCTTCGTCCCCAGTTCTTGATGCATGCTGGTCCAAAACCTGGACGTAAATCTAGGGTCCCTATCTGAGACGATGGAAGTAGGTATGCCATGCAGTCGAATAACTTCTTGAATGTAGATTCGAGCCAATTTATGCAATGGGTACTTCATATTTACAGGTAAGAAGTGTGCACTCTTCGTCAATCTGTCAACAATGACCCAAATGGCATCATGGCCCGCTCGGTTTTTGGGTAATCCCATGATAAAATCCATCGCAATTGAGTCCCATTTCCACACGGGGATTTCTAGAGGCTGCATTGCACCGTACGGTTTTTGGTGCTCTACCTTCGATTTCTGACAAGTGATACACCGGGCCACGTACTCCGCCACATCCTTCTTTAGTCCGGGCCACCAAAACTGTCTCCTCAAGTCGTGGTACATTTTCGTGGTTCCTGGGTGAATGCTGAGTAGGCTTTTGTGGGCTTCATCAAGCACCATTCTTCTCAATCTTCCTTCACTTGGTATGTATATTCTGTTCCTCACCCGGAAGATCCCATCTGACCCTTCTGCCAAGGATAAATCCTTTCCTTTAGCCTGAATTTCCTTCATTTCAGCTAGGTAAGAGTCCGCCTATTGCTGTTCGTACACGGATTTTAAGAATTCGTTGGCAATCCTCAACGTACCGATTGTCATCTTCTGAGAGGAAGGGGCATCAACATGCAAGTTCATGTCTCGGAACCGCTCCAACAACTCAACTTCTTTTGCCATCATGGCTGCTATGTGGAGGGATTTTCGACTCAATGCGTCTGCTACGACATTTGCCTTACCTGGGTGGTATTTCAACTCGAAATCATAGTCCTTCAAAAACTCAATCCATCTTCTCTGCCTCATGTTCAGGTCCTTTTGGTCGAATAGGTATTTGAGGCTCTTATGATCGCTGTACACTTCAAATTTGGATCCGTACAAGTAATGCCTCCAGATTTTCAATGCAAAAACTACTGCTGCCAACTCCAAGTCATGGGTCGGATAATGTTGTTCGTGGGGTCTCAATTGTCGAGAGGCATATGCTATCACTCGATCTTTCTGCATGAGTACACATCCTAATCCGAGTCCGGACGCGTCACTATAGACCACGAAGCTTTCTCGTAACTCAGGTAATGCTAACACCGGAGCAGTTGTCAACTTATTCTTCAGCTCTTGGAAGCTGCTCTCACACTCCGGACTCCACACAAAAGGAACGTTCTTCCGAGTCAATTTAGTCAGAGGTAATGCCAGCTTAGAAAAACCTTCGATGAACCTTCTATAATAACCTGCCAAGCCCATAAAACTCCTTATTTCCGAGATCGATCTGGGCCTCTCCCACGCCATTACAGCAGCTACCTTCGCAGGATCCACCGAGACGCCTCGCTTGGAGATCACATGCCCGAGGAAGTGGATCTCATCCATCCAAAATTCGCACTTTGAAAGCTTTGCAAACAATTGCTTCTCCTTCAACACTTGGAGTACCGTCCTGAGATGTCCTTCATGCTCCTCAGATGTCTTAGAATAAACTAGAATATCATCGATGAAGACAACAACAAACCGATCTAAGAAGGAATGAAATATGCTGTTCATGTAATTCATGAAAACAGCAGGGGCGTTTGTCACACCGAACGGCATCACTACATACTCATAGTGACCATACCTAGTCCTAAAGGCAGCTTTAGGAATGTTCGAGTCCTTCACTCGGATTTGGTGATATCCCGATCGTAAGTCGATTTTTGAGAAGACTGAGGCTCCACGCAGCTGGTCAATTAAATCATCAATTCTAGGCAGTGGGTATCGATTCTTGATTGTGAATTTGTTAAGCTGTCGATAATCTATACAAAGTCTCATGCTGCCATCCTTCTTCTTAACAAGTAGCACAGGTGCGCCCCATGGTGACACGCTTGGTCTAATGAACTGCTTCTCAAGTAACTCATCCACTTGTTTCTTCAACTCTACCAATTCAGTTGAGGACATTCTGTAGGGTGCACTGGAGACTGGTTCGGCTCCAGGGATCAAGTCTATAGAGAATTCAACTTCTCTATTGGGAGGCACACTCGGGACGTCCTCTGGGAACACTTCTGGGAATTCGCAGACAACCGGAATTTCGTTCACTAGGGGCTCATTCTCATCTTTGGTTAGACAAAGCATCATAAATAGTTGGGTTATACCTAGTGCCGTGCCATCTTCAGTGGGTTGTTTTGGGAAAACTATCTCTCGGTTTCTACAATCTACTAATACCTTATTGGCTGAAAGCCAATCTATTCCAAGCACAATATCAAGACCCTTTAAGGGCATGCAAATCAGATCGAAGGTGAAACTCCGATCATACAACTCAAATGCTACATTTTTACATATTGACGATGTGAACACACTAGGGCCAGTGGGGCTGGCCACTTCTAAAGTCCGGTTCATAGACACAGTTGGTAGCTTTAACCGTTTCACGCACTCATCAGCTATAAAAGAATGGGTTGCTCCCGAATCGAAAACAACATTAAGCGTATTCATTCCAAGTGAGCACTTACATTGTACTAGATCGTTTGCTGGTGCAACATCCTCTGCATTGATGGTGTAGATCCTTCCTGTCGCTGTTGGGCCGGTGTTCCTTTCTCGGCTGTTCGGGGCACGCATCATATTTTCTCTGGTTCCGTTGCCTCTGCCACCAGGTCGTTGGTTATCATTCACTCTGGTTCGATCTTGAAATCCTCCTTGACGCACATTGGTGTTTGCCTGGCGGAGTTGGGGGCAGTCCGGGCGAACGTGTCCCTTCTCTCCGCAGTGGTAGCATTTAACATTTGTATCATTGCATTCCTTAGCAAAATGATCACCGCCACATTTAAAGCATCCGCCATACCTTGGTCGCCCACTCATCTGTCTCCCTCGGTCATTATAGTTCTGATATCTGGTGAAGGGTTCATTCCTCCTCACGTTCCCTGGCCTCTTGAAACGTGATTGCTGAGGCCTCAGGTGCTGGTTGGCTCTGCTGCACTGGCCCGAATGGGCCCTGTCATCCTCTTCGAATATTCTACACTTGTTCACTAAGGCAGGGAAACTCCGGATTTCATGGTATCTGCAGGCCCTCTTGATATCCGATCTCAGTCCGTTCTCAAACTTAAGACACTTGGAGTGCTCCGTTCCCGGCTGCTGGAAGGGCGGATAGAATAGGCACAATTCTTCAAATCTGGTCGCGTATTCTTCCACAGTCATGGAGCCCTGTTTTAACTCCATAAACTCCAGCTCTTTCCGACTCCTCACTGTGTCGGGAAAGTATTTGTCTAGGAAGCAGGCCTTGAAATCGTTCCACGTCAGTTGATTGTCATCTTCGGGGAATCGGCTCCTGGCTATCTTCCACCAATTCTCCGCTTCATCTCGCAGCATATACACTGCGCATTCCACCTTCTGGGCTTCGATACAGCGAAGACCCCTAAAAATTCTCTCTAATTCCTGAGTCCACTTGAACGCCGCCTCAGGGTTCCGTCCTCCTAAGAATTCACTCGGCTTCCTCTTCAGGAAGCAGTCCAGCACATGGCCATCCTCAGGTTGAGTTTGGCCTTGCCTTTCAAACACATCAGCAAAGCGTTGGAATGCTGTGGCTATAGCCTCCATACTTTGACGATGCGCCATTCCTTATCCTGAAATTGACATTTAAGGATAAGTATACGGAGCCACTTACTACCGATCTAGTTATTAGTCCAACAATTAATAACTTAGCACATTATGTCATTCGCCTATGTCATACACACAATCGGACCAGGGGAAAACAACCCCTTGTCTTCAAGACAATCATCAATCAGGTCAACCAGCATCAGAACAATTTCAACCATTCAATCAAAAAGACACAAACACCACCGCTTACACTTGGTAAGCATACTTTGGCCTTGGACTTTTCGGTCCGCTCTGATACCAAAATGTAACACCCTAATTAATTGCAACTAACTAAAAAAAATTCCAAAAAAAAATATCAGAAAATTTTTCACAAAACAGTCCCGTATTATTCGATATATGAGGGAGCAGGCAAGGGAAGAACGAAAGGCCTTCACACGCACATAGCAACCTACAGGGAAACTAAAACTGGGGCCGGCTCGATGGGTTTATCGTAACGCACCAACACTAGGGCGGATTGCACAACACCGTTTATTCGCTCAGACGGGGTCTTACACCGTCCAGGCGGAGTAAGGTAATACAGCAGCGGATAGAGGAGATTTTGCACTGAGGCTTCCCTTCGAGAAATACTGGTCACTCAACGGGAGGAATAGATAAGGGAAATATGTTAATACATTCACACGCGTAGCATTTGGTGGAAAGGCGAAGTTAGAATCATCCTACTTGGCTAGGCGGGGTATATTTATCTTGGGCGGGCTGTCCTAGTTACTTGGGCGAGGTATGACGCCGCCTAAACGAAATCTACATAACGCCTCTTTAACACAACTACAAGGTAATTTCCTCCATCGGGTATGGACAAGGGTTCACTAAGTAAATCCTCACACTCGCCTTTCACTCAGAAAAATGAGAAGTTACAGGGTACATATACGTTAGTAGGTTGTGGAGAAAGGAGGGATCTGAACCTATTCCACCCAGCTCAACTAAGTATGACGACGCCTGGGCGGACTTAGCCATAACGACCAATTCGGGGTCAACATCGGGGTCTGGATTGTGTTAGCATCGCAACGGATAGGAAATGATAGTGGTCGATATCTCACTCTGGTAATTACTCGCTTCAGCGTGAGTCCTCGCGCTTGGGTGAATTGCTCCCACACTTCGGGCGGGGTACGACTCCGCCCAGCGTATCCGACATAAATTTTCCTAAGACAATTCTCGGTTCATTCGGACTTAGCTATAACCTGCTCAATCAGACTGTCCCTGCGTATCTATTAAAGCATAATTAGGAAACAAGGCAGCACATAGCATCACGCACACCAAAACCATACATCCATATATATACATAAAAGTGTACGTCAATATTTACAATACAAAATCGGACTTCTCCTTGCCCGTAAAGTTCTATTTATCCCCAAAAACATTAACATCCGGTATGAGCCAGTCCGGGCTTCATCTAACAACGCCTTAATTAAACCTTCCAAATGCATCAGCACTCCGCCCAGCATTCCTGCTCTGCTTCTGATCCTCCTCACGAAAGACATTCACTGAAAATGGCCACTGCAGGGGTGAGCTTTTACATGTAAAATGATACTCATAGACTCGGTATCAGCGTCAATACACGCTCCTGCTATCACTCAACCTTTCTCAAGTAACCAAATTCATACAATTCAAACAACATTCATGACACACATAATTCACAGAGTTTATTCCACATCTAAATATATATATTCATGCATTCAAAATCATACACATGCACATATATAGATTTATACATCACCACAATCAGCCTTATTTCTATATGCATGCCTGCGGATCCGACTCGGGTAAAGACTCTCAGTTACGGCCCCCTTTTCTTTTGGCCCCTCGTCCCTCAGCTCTTACCAGGTGGCACCGGCCTCCCCACGGCGTCTCGAGACTCTCTTCTCTAGCTCCAACGGCTACCACGAGCTCTATTGGGATCTAGCCAGGGTTGGTAACTGGAAGTCGTTTCCCTTGGGGTTCTTGACCTTCCATGGGTCACCCCACTCTTACTCATGCAACTAACACATTCATTATTACACATCATCGCGCCATGAACACCTTACCATAGTCATTAAGTAAGAACGAATATCCCCCACTACTCGTCATCATTCAGTCAGTCACACCAGCGCATGTTACAATCGGTCATCAGACTAACAACATTGAGCAATCCAATTAAGAACATGCACATACATACTTTTCATAGTGACAACAAAATAGATCCATCATTATCATCCACGAGCAGACTACGCCATCGCCACGAAGATCACTATCAGAATCTCAAATCATGCATCAGTTTTAGTAATTGTGAATACATGCACACATGCACAGCATCAGTTCTAATGATTATAAAAACATGCACACACACACCCGCACTCAGCAATACATTCATCCGGTACCGTTCTTAGACCATGCATTCGACATGCAAGCGCCCCCTACCTTTAGAAGAATTCCTCAGAAACCTTTCTGTTCTCGTTGTTGGGTCCGACGTCTTTCTCCTGGTTCGTTCGGTCTTCCTTGGCTTGTCGTATCCTGCGCCTGATTCTGGGATGAAGTGTGGTCTGTTCTCCAGTACTGCAACCCAGACCTCCAGGAGCGAAGAGTAAGATAGAAGAAGAAGAAAGATGAAGACGAAGGGAGGGAGTAGAGAATGAAGTGACGGAGAAGGGAGTCTGAAGAAATAGCAAGTGCGTTTTTCCGCCAAGGGCTCACGCTTATATATATATATATATATATATGTATGTGCGCAGTAAAAGAAGAGTGGGATGGGAGAGTGCGTGTCCAGCAGTCACGTGCACTCCACCCCATCCCCTGACCACCACCATTTTTAATATTTTAATGGCTAAATCCTAAGTAGTTAAATGCAATTAACAGTTATTTCTTAGTTAAAAATCAAATCTTAATGGTTTATTCTTCATTCAGCATTAAATTTTAAAACGGGGATGCTACAAGATGGTTCCAGAAGCATTGGGAACTCTTTGGTCGATTTTCGCTTGGGTGAGGCATCTCTCGCCAAGGCAAAAATCGTCCAGTATCTAATTTTCTTCCCCTTCGCTTGAGCGACCGCCCACCCGCCTGAGCGAAAATTGTCCAGAGGCTAACCTCTAATTCAACATCAATCTCGCTTGGGCGAGATGAACACCCGCTCGGGCGAAATTAGGCCAGAGGCTAAAGCCCTGTTTCATATCAATCTCGCTCGAGCGAGATTCTCACTCGCTTGAGCGAGTTCTGCAAAGTTTATGTAGAAAATGTGAAATTGTACACCTTACATGCAACACACCATGCCAAAACTCATTCTACTACAATTCATTTACATTCAACATGGTCTACACATTATATAACACATTTATAACTTGCCTCATCCATCATTATCCATGAAAGTCCATTCTAATTCATGAAATGATAATAAATCAACACCATTGTAGGTAATCACCAAAACATAAATTTTCACATAGATGTTCATTCATTTCTAAAATTAATCATCAACAAGTATCATCATTCATCAAATTACATCCTTAGGTCATAAATGAAAATTGGTCATACACCAAGGACCCAATTTTCCTACATGACCCTCAAAATCATATTACTATAACTAAATTACAAAATCCAGCATATGAACATCATATACTTCCACAAAACATTTTCATGCTGGCTAAGGCTCACACATTCCTATTCCATATTTACCTTCTTCAAACTCGGCCTCCAAAACGGTAGGGTTTACATCATGTAACATCCCCGTTTTAAAATTTAATGCTGAATGAAGAATAAACCATTAAGATTTGATTTTTAACTAAGAAATAACTGTTAATTGCATTTAACTACTTAGGATTTAGCCATTAAAATATTAAAAATGGTGGTGGTCAGGGGATGGGGTGGAGTGCACGTGACTGCTGGACACGCACTCTCCCATCCCACTCTTCTTTTACTGCGCACATACATATATATATATATATATATAAGCGTGAGCCCTTGGCGGAAAAACGCACTTGCTATTTCTTCAGACTCCCTTCTCCGTCACTTCATTCTCTACTTCCTCCCTTCGTCTTCATCTTTCTTCTTCTTCTATCTTACTCTTCGCTCCTGGAGGTCTGGGTTGCAGTACTGGAGAACGGACCACACTTCATCCCAGAATCAGGCGCAGGATACGACAAGCCAAGGAAGACCGAACGAACCAGGAGAAAGACGTCGGACCCAACAACGAGAACAGAAAGGTTTCTGAGGAATTCTTCTAAAGGTAGGGGGCACTTGCATGTCGAATGCATGGTCTAAGAACGGTACCGGATGAATGTATTGCTGAGTACGGGTGTGTGTGTGCATGTTTTTATAATCATTAGAACTGATGCTGTGCATGTGTGCATGTATTCACAATTACTAAAACTGATGCATGATTTGAGATTCTGATAGTGATCTTCGTGGCGATGGCGTAGTCTGCTCATGGATGATAATGATGGATCTATTTTGTTGTCACTATGAAAAGTATGTATGTGCATGTTCTTAATTGGATTGCTCAATGTTGTTAGTCTGATGACCGATTGTAACATGCGCTGGTGTGACTGACTGAATGATGACGAGTAGTGGGGGATATTCGTTCTTACTTAATGACTACGGTAAGGTGTTCATGGCGCGATGATGTGTAATAATGAATGTGTTAGTTGCATGAGTAAGAGTGGGGTGACCCATGGAAGGTCAAGAACCCCAAGGGAAACGACTTCCAGTTACCAACCCTGGCTAGATCCCAATAGAGCTCGTGGTAGCCGTTGGAGCTAGAGAAGAGAGTCTCGAGACGCCGTGGGGAGGCCGGTGCCACCTGGTAAGAGCTGAGGGACGAGGGGCCAAAAGAAAAGGGGGCCGTAACTGAGAGTCTTTACCTGAGTCGGATCCGCAGGCATGCATATAGAAATAAGGCTGATTGTGGTGATGTATAAATCTATATATGTGCATGTGTATGATTTTGAATGCATGAATATATATATTTAGATGTGGAATAAACTCTGTGAATTATGTGTGTCATGAATGTTGTTTGAATTGTATGAATTTGGTTACTTGAGAAAGGTTGAGTGATAGCAGGAGCGTGTATTGACGCTGATACCGAGTCTATGAGTATCATTTTACATGTAAAAGCTCACCCCTGCAGTGGCCATTTTCAGTGAATGTCTTTCGTGAGGAGGATCAGAAGCAGAGCAGGAATGCTGGGCGGAGTGCTGATGCATTTGGAAGGTTTAATTAAGGCGTTGTTAGATGAAGCCCGGACTGGCTCATACCGGATGTTAATGTTTTTGGGGATGAATAGAACTTTACGGGCAAGGAGAAGTCCGATTTTGTATTGTAAATATTGACGTACACTTTTATGTATATATATGGATGTATGGTTTTGGTGTGCGTGATGCTATGTGCTGCCTTGTTTCCTAATTATGCTTTAATAGATACGCAGGGACAGTCTGATTGAGCAGGTTATAGCTAAGTCCGAATGAACCGAGAATTGTCTTAGGAAAATTTATGTCGGATACGCTGGGCGGAGTCGTACCCCGCCCGAAGTGTGGGAGCAATTCGCCCAAGCGCGAGGACTCACGCTGAAGCGAGTAATTACCAGAGTGAGATATCGACCACTATCCTTTCCTATCCGTTGCGATGCTAACATAATCCAGACCCCGATGTTGACCCCGAATTGGTCGTTATGGCTAAGTCCGCCCAGGCGTCATCATACTTAGTTGAGCTGGGTGGAATAGGTTCAGATCCCTCCTTTCTCCACAACCTACTAACGTATATGTACCCTGTAACTTCTCATTTTTCTGAGTGAAAGGCGAGTGTGAGGATTTACTTAGTGAACCCTTGTCCATACCCGATGGAGGAAATTACCTTGTAGTTGTGTTAAAGAGGCGTTATGTAGATTTCGTTTAGGCGGCGTCATACCTCGCCCAAGTAACTAGGACAGCCCGCCCAAGATAAATATACCCCGCCTAGCCAAGTAGGATGATTCTAACTTCGCCTTTCCACCAAATGCTACGCGTGTGAATGTATTAACATATTTCCCTTATCTATTCCTCCCGTTGAGTGACCAGTATTTCTCGAAGGGAAGCCTCAGTGCAAAATCTCCTCTATCCGCTGCTGTATTACCTTACTCTGCCTGGACGGTGTAAGACCCCGTCTGAGCGAATAAACGGTGTTGTGCAATCCGCCCTAGTGTTGGTGCGTTACGATAAACCCATCGAGCCGGCCCCAGTTTTAGTTTCCCTGTAGGTTGCTATGTGCGTGTGAAGGCCTTTCGTTCTTCCCTTGCCTGCTCCCTCATATATCGAATAATACGGGACTGTTTTGTGAAAAATTTTCTGATATTTTTTTTTGGAATTTTTTTTAGTTAGTTGCAATTAATTAGGGTGTTACATTTTGGTATCAGAGCGGACCGAAAAGTCCAAGGCCAAAGTATGCTTACCAAGTGTAAGCGGTGGTGTTTGTGTCTTTTTGATTGAATGGTTGAAATTGTTCTGATGCTGGTTGACCTGATTGATGATTGTCTTGAAGACAAGGGGTTGTTTTCCCCTGGTCCGATTGTGTGTATGACATAGGCGAATGACATAATGTGCTAAGTTATTAATTGTTGGACTAATAACTAGATCGGTAGTAAGTGGCTCCGTATACTTATCCTTAAATGTCAATTTCAGGATAAGGAATGGCGCATTGTCAAAGTATGGAGGCTATAGCCACAACATTCCAACGCTTTGCTGATGTGTTTGAAAGGCAAGGCCAAACTCAACCTGAGGATGGCCATGTGCTGGACCGCTTCCTGAAGAGGAAGCCGAGTGAATTCTTAGGAGGACGGAACCCTGAGGCGGCGTTCAAGTGGACTCAGGAATTAGAGAGAATTTTTAGGGGTCTTCGCTGTACCGAAGCCCAGAAGGTGGAATGCGCAGTGTATATGCTGCGAGATGAAGCGGAGAATTGGTGGAAGATAGCCAGGAGCCGATTCCCCGAAGATGACAATCAACTGACGTGGAACGATTTCAAGGCCTGCTTCCTAGACAAATACTTTCCCGACACAGTGAGGAGTCGGAAAGAGCTGGAGTTTATGGAGTTAAAACAGGGCTCCATGACTGTGGAAGAATACGCGACCAGATTTGAAGAATTGTGCCTATTCTATCCGCCCTTCCAGCAGCCGGGAACGGAGCACTCCAAGTGTCTTAAGTTTGAGAACGGACTGAGATCGGATATCAAGAGGGCCTGCAGATACCATGAAATCCGGAGTTTCCCTGCCTTAGTGAACAAGTGTAGAATATTCGAAGAGGATGACAGGGCCCATTCGGGCCAGTGCAGCAGAGCCAACCAGCACCTGAGGCCTCAGCAATCACGTTTCAAGAGGCCAGGGAACGTGAGGAGGAATGAACCCTTCACCAGATATCAGAACTATAATGACCGAGGGAGACAGATGAGTGGGCGACCAAGGTATGGCGGATGCTTTAAATGTGGCGGTGATCATTTTGCTAAGGAATGCAATGATACAAATGTTAAATGCTACCACTGCGGAGAGAAGGGACACGTTCGCCCGGACTGCCCCCAACTCCGCCAGGCAAACACCAATGTGCGTCAAGGAGGATTTCAAGATCGAACCAGAGTGAATGATAACCAACGACCTGGTGGCAGAGGCAACGGAACCAGAGAAAATATGATGCGTGCCCCGAACAGCCGAGAAAGGAACACCGGCCCAACAGCGACAGGAAGGATCTACACCATCAATGCAGAGGATGTTGCACCAGCAAACGATCTAGTACAATGTAAGTGCTCACTTGGAATGAATACGCTTAATGTTGTTTTCGATTCGGGAGCAACCCATTCTTTTATAGCTGATGAGTGCGTGAAACGGTTGAAGCTACCAACTGTGTCTATGAACCGGACTTTAGAAGTGGCCAGCCCCACTGGCCCTAGTGTGTTCACATCGTCAATATGTAAAAATGTAGCATTTGAGTTGTATGATCGGAGTTTCACCTTCGATCTGATTTGCATGCCCTTAAAGGGTCTTGATATTGTGCTTGGAATAGATTGGCTTTCAGCCAATAAGGTATTAGTAGATTGTAGAAACCGAGAGATAGTTTTCCCAAAACAACCCACTGAAGATGGCACGGCACTAGGTATAACCCAACTATTTATGATGCTTTGTCTAACCAAAGATGAGAATGAGCCCCTAGTGAACGAAATTCCGGTTGTCTGCGAATTCCCAGAAGTGTTCCCAGAGGACGTCCCGAGTGTGCCTCCCAATAGAGAAGTTGAATTCTCTATAGACTTGATCCCTGGAGCCGAACCGGTCTCCAGTGCACCCTACAGAATGTCCTCAACTGAATTGGTAGAGTTGAAGAAACAAGTGGATGAGTTACTTGAGAAGCAGTTCATTAGACCAAGCGTGTCACCATGGGGCGCACCTGTGCTACTTGTTAAGAAGAAGGATGGCAGCATGAGACTTTGTATAGATTATCGACAGCTTAACAAACTCACAATCAAGAATCGATACCCACTGCCTAGAATTGATGATTTAATTGACCAGCTGCGTGGAGCCTCAGTCTTCTCAAAAATCGACTTACGATCGGGATATCACCAAATCCGAGTAAAGGACTCGGACATTCCTAAAACTGCCTTTAGGACTAGGTATGGTCACTATGAGTATGTAGTGATGCCGTTCGGTGTGACAAACGCCCCTGCTGTTTTCATGAATTACATGAACAGCATATTCCATTCCTTCTTAGATCGGTTTGTTGTTGTCTTCATCGATGATATTCTAGTTTATTCTAAGACATCTGAGGAGCATGAAGGACATCTCAGGACGGTACTCCAAGTGTTGAAGGAGAAGCAATTGTTTGCAAAGCTTTCAAAGTGCGAATTTTGGATGGATGAGATCCACTTCCTCGGGCATGTGATCTCCAAGCGAGGCGTCTCGGTGGATCCTGCGAAGGTAGCTGCTGTAATGGCGTGGGAGAGGCCCAGATCGATCTCGGAAATAAGGAGTTTTATGGGCTTGGCAGGTTATTATAGAAGGTTCATCGAAGGTTTTTCTAAGTTGGCATTACCTCTGACTAAATTGACTCGGAAGAACGTTCCTTTTGTGTGGAGTCCGGAGTGTGAGAGCAGCTTCCAAGAGCTGAAGAATAAGTTGACAACTGCTCCGGTGTTAGCATTACCTGAGTTACGAGAAAGCTTCGTGGTCTATAGTGACGCGTCCGGACTCGGATTAGGATGTGTACTCATACAGAAAGATCGAGTGATAGCATATGCCTCTCGACAATTGAGACCCCACGAACAACATTATCCGACCCATGACTTGGAGTTGGCAGCAGTAGTTTTTGCATTGAAAATCTGGAGGCATTACTTGTACGGATCCAAATTTGAAGTGTACAGTGATCATAAGAGCCTCAAATACCTATTCGACCAAAAGGACCTGAACATGAGGCAGAGAAGATGGATTGAGTTTTTGAAGGACTATGATTTCGAGTTGAAATACCACCCAGGTAAGGCAAATGTCGTAGCAGACGCATTGAGTCGAAAATCCCTCCATATAGCAGCCATCATGGCAAAAGAAGTTGAGTTGTTGGAGCGGTTCCGAGACATGAACTTGCATGTTGACGCCCCTTCCTCTCAGAAGATGACAATCAGTACGTTGAGGATTGCCAACGAATTCTTAAAATCCGTGTACGAACAGCAACAGGCGGACTCTTACCTAGCTGAAATGAAGGAAATTCAGGCTAAAGGAAAGGATTTATCCTTGGCAGAAGGGTCAGATGGGATCTTCCGGGCGAGGAACAGAATATACATACCAAGTGAAGGAAGATTGAGAAGAATGGTGCTTGATGAAGCCCACAAAAGCCTACTCAGCATTCACCCAGGAACCACGAAAATGTACCACGACTTGAGGAGACAGTTTTGGTGGCCCGGACTAAAGAAGGATGTGGCGGAGTACGTGGCCCGGTGTATCACTTGTCAGAAATCGAAGGTAGAGCACCAAAAATTGTACGGTGCAATGCAGCCTCTAGAAATCCCCGTGTGGAAATGGGACTCAATTGCGATGGATTTTATCATGGGATTACCCAAAAACCGAGCGGGCCATGATGCCATTTGGGTCATTGTTGACAGATTGACGAAGAGTGCACACTTCTTACCTGTAAATATGAAGTACCCATTGCATAAATTGGCTCGAATCTACATTCAAGAAGTTATTCGACTGCATGGCATACCTACTTCCATCGTCTCAGATAGGGACCCTAGATTTACGTCCAGGTTTTGGACCAGCATGCATCAAGAACTGGGGACGAAGCTTTGGCTTAGTTCTGCCTACCACCCCCAATCGGATGGACAATCCGAGCGAACAATTCAGAGTCTAGAAGACTTATTGAGAGCGTGTGTGTTAGAGTACGGTGGGGACTGGGAGCAGTACCTTCCCTTGATCGAGTTTACGTACAATAACAGCCATCATCACAGCATTGGCATGGCACCTTACGAGGCATTATATGGGCGTAGATGCCGAACCCCACTCTGTTGGTCGGAAGCGGGTGAAAGTCTATTACTGGGACCAGACATCGTGAAGCAAACCACAGAACAGATCCGAGTAATAAGGGAGAAGATGAAAGCATCACAAGACAGGCAGAAGAGCTACCATGACAAACGCATCAAGCCATTGGAATTTCAAGTCGGAGATCGAGTGTTTCTGAGAACCTCTCCGAGTAAAGGAGTTGGACGAGCCTTAAGTTAAGCCCTCGCTACATCGGACCTTATGAGGTAGTAGAACGGATTGGCTCCGTGGCATACCGCCTCGCGTTACCAACTCACTTGTCCCGATTACACAACGTTTTTCATGTGTCTCAGCTAAGGAAGTATTTGCATGACCCCAGCCACACGATGCCTGACGACGAGGTAGAGATCAAGGAAGACCTAACCACTGTGACTACACCGGTTGGAATCGTGGATCAATCGGTAAAACGCTTAAGAAACAAGAACGTAAGGCTGGTTAAGGTGGAGTGGCAGCAAGGCAAGATCACCTCCTACACGTGGGAACGCGAAGACGCCATGCGACAGCAGTACCCCGAATTGTTTACCTAGGTAAGTACCGACTGAATTTCGGGGACGAAATTCTTTTTCAGTGGGGGAGAACTGTAACATCCCCGTTTTAAAATTTAATGCTGAATGAAGAATAAACCATTAAGATTTGATTTTTAACTAAGAAATAACTGTTAATTGCATTTAACTACTTAGGATTTAGCCATTAAAATATTAAAAATGGTGGTGGTCAGGGGATGGGGTGGAGTGCACGTGACTGCTGGACACGCACTCTCCCATCCCACTCTTCTTTTACTGCGCACATACATATATATATATATATATATATATAAGCGTGAGCCCTTGGCGGAAAAACGCACTTGCTATTTCTTCAGACTCCCTTCTCCGTCACTTCATTCTCTACTTCCTCCCTTCGTCTTCATCTTTCTTCTTCTTCTATCTTACTCTTCGCTCCTGGAGGTCTGGGTTGCAGTACTGGAGAACGGACCACACTTCATCCCAGAATGAGGCGCAGGATACGACAAGCCAAGGAAGACCGAACGAACCAGGAGAAAGACGTCGGACCCAACAACGAGAACAGAAAGGTTTCTGAGGAATTCTTCTAAAGGTAGGGGGCGCTTGCATGTCGAATGCATGGTTTAAGAACGGTACCGGATGAATGTATTGCTGAGTGCGGGTGTGTGTGTGCATGTTTTTATAATCATTAGAACTGATGCTGTGCATGTGTGCATGTATTCACAATTACTAAAACTGATGCATGATTTGAGATTCTGATAGTGATCTTCGTGGCGATGGCGTAGTCTGCTCGTGGATGATAATGATGGATCTATTTTGTTGTCACTATGAAAAGTATGTATGTGCATGTTCTTAATTGGATTGCTCAATGTTGTTAGTCTGATGACCGATTGTAACATGCGCTGGTGTGACTGACTGAATGATGACGAGTAGTGGGGGATATTCGTTCTTACTTAATGACTACGGTAAGGTGTTCATGGCGAGATGATGTGTAATAATGAATGTGTTAGTTGCATGAGTAAGAGTGGGGTGACCCATGGAAGGTCAAGAACCCCAAGGGAAACGACTTCCAGTTACCAACCCTGGCTAGATCCCAATAGAGCTCGTGGTAGCCGTTGGAGCTAGAGAAGAGAGTCTCGAGACGCCGTGGGGAGGCCGGTGCCACCTGGTAAGAGCTGAGGGACGAGGGGCCAAAAGAAAAGGGGGCCGTAACTGAGAGTCTTTACCCGAGTCGGATCCGCAGGCATGCATATAGAAATAAGGCTGATTGTGGTGATGTATAAATCTATATATGTGCATGTGTATGATTTTGAATACATGAATATATATATTTAGATGTGGAATAAACTCTGTGAATTATGTGTGTCATGAATGTTGTTTGAATTGTATGAATTTGGTTACTTGAGAAAGGTTGAGTGATAGCAGGAGCGTGTATTGACGCTGATACCGAGTCTATGAGTATCATTTTACATGTAAAAGCTCACCCCTGCAGTGGCCATTTTCAGTGAATGTCTTTCGTGAGGAGGATCAGAAGCAGAGCAGGAATGCTGGGCGGAGTGCTGATGCATTTGGAAGGTTTAATTAAGGCGTTGTTAGATGAAGCCCGGACTGGCTCATACAGGATGTTAATGTTTTTGGGGATGAATAGAACTTTACGGGCAAGGAGAAGTCCGATTTTGTATTGTAAATATTGACGTACACTTTTATGTATATATATGGATGTATGGTTTTGGTGTGCGTGATGCTATGTGCTGCCTTGTTTCCTAATTATGCTTTAATAGATACGCAGGGACAGTCTGATTGAGCAGGTTATAGCTAAGTCCGAATGAACCGAGAATTGTCTTAGGAAAATTTATGTCGGATACGCTGGGCGGAGTCGTACCCCGCCCGAAGTGTGGGAGCAATTCGCCCAAGCGCGAGGACTCACGCTGAAGCGAGTAATTACCAGAGTGAGATATCGACCACTATCCTTTCCTATCCGTTGCGATGCTAACACAATCCAGACCCCGATGTTGACCCCGAATTGGTCGTTATGGCTAAGTCCGCCCAGGCGTCGTCATACTTAGTTGAGCTGGGTGGAATAGGTTCAGATCCCTCCTTTCTCCACAACCTACTAACGTATATGTACCCTGTAACTTCTCATTTTTCTGAGTGAAAGGCGAGTGTGAGGATTTACTTAGTGAACCCTTGTCCATACCCGATGGAGGAAATTACCTTGTAGTTGTGTTAAAGAGGCGTTATGTAGATTTCGTTTAGGCGGCGTCATACCTCGCCCAAGTAACTAGGACAGCCCGCCCAAGATAAATATACCCCGCCTAGCCAAGTAGGATGATTCTAACTTCGCCTTTCCACCAAATGCTACGCGTGTGAATGTATTAACATATTTCCCTTATCTATTCCTCCCGTTGAGTGACCAGTATTTCTCGAAGGGAAGCCTCAGTGCAAAATCTCCTCTATCCGCTGCTGTATTACCTTACTCTGCCTGGACGGTGTAAGACCCCGTCTGAGCGAATAAACGGTGTTGTGCAATCCGCCCTAGTGTTGGTGCGTTACGATAAACCCATCGAGCCGGCCCCAGTTTTAGTTTCCCTGTAGGTTGCTATGTGCGTGTGAAGGCCTTTCGTTCTTCCCTTGCCTGCTCCCTCATATATCGAATAATACGGGACTGTTTTGTGAAAAATTTTCTGATATTTTTTTTTGGAATTTTTTTTAGTTAGTTGCAATTAATTAGGGTGTTACACATCATACCTACATCAACCTTAAAAATAGCAACGAGGAGGTGAGTAACATAATCCAAATGAATTAAAGTCATACATTATGATGAAATACATGTATACTTACACATATAGCACATCTCACACAACATCATACATCATCTATAAACAACTTTCATAATCTCAAGTATACATCCACAATTTCATTCATTTGGTTCACCAAATACATACATAGGGTTTGTATCCAACTTTCTCTCCCTTTTCAATTTTCATTCATCCATTTGCCACTATGGGCGTTCATCTAGGCATATCTCCAACTATATGCAAATGCTCTTAAAGCTAATGCATATGTACAAGGATTTCTCATCAAATGATGCGGATCCGACTGTGGGAAATACAATATCAAATCAACTTGTGGGACAAGCATAGGTGTGCTACTATGCCCCTACTGTAGTAGTAAATTGTGTACACATATATCTCAATTTATGCATGCTCAACATCATCATAATTTTACTGGCACCAAACCGCTCTCACCCATCTGTAGCACTAGTCACCCCGTGACTTGTGGATCAACATTGTGGCCTCAATTACCACAAGTGCTACGGGCCCCTCCCGAACACACATCGAGAGAGCCGTGCCCCGTCGGACACCGAGGTAACTCGCTCACCATAGAGCCGCCCGCCCACTGGGCCCGCCAAATAGGGTGCCTCGTCACTAAACTATGGACAACTTCGTGACTCACACACCGAGTCACAGGGGAAAACAACAATACGCTCGTGCACTGAGCCGCCCTCCCACTGGGCCTGCCTAGTGGAACCCCCTAATATTCCACATAGACAACTATGGTATGCCATGGATGCTATGCAAATGCAAATCAAATGCATCCTCACACTGTGTATCCTAGATACCACTCCACATCCAATCATTCACCACCACCACTTGGTGGATGTCAATATTCTCATCATTCTCATCCAATCCCAATTCTCTTTGAGACTTATTCACATTATTAGTTAGTGGCATACACATTCAATGAATCATACACACATCCTTGGGATATTCTATATTATAGATTTCAATTCATACATGGTCTTAAACCATCAACATACTTCATCATCATAATATTATCACCAAGTCTCAATATTATCCCAAACACAATGGCACATAACAATCATCATTCTAAATGCATTCAAATCATATAATCATCACATCATCCATTCAAACAATCATCAACATAATCATATATATATATATATATATACATATTTTCACATCATCAATGGATGAAATCATGCATTTAGAATAGTTACCCCCTCCTACCTCAAGTGAAGTAGTGATCAACGCGGTCCGATGGTTCCGCCTCATCGATGGGGTCGTTTCCTACATAGTCACACATGTAAGATCCTAATTAATCACTCATTTACGACACAATTTCAACTCTTAATTTATCATCATTATATTTAACATTTCATAACATGTACAAGACATGCTATAATCTCATTTTCATTGTTTGTTAGGCTTCGGGAATTCTTTCCCACCAAGCCACCATCATTAAATTCAAAGGCTACCAACCACAATAGCTTAAGTCTTCATATAACTCCACCTACCAACATTCATATTTCTCAATGTCATATATATAACACCCTTAGTTTATCTGTACTCGAATCCCGATGTGATCGTCATAATTAATAAAAATACGAGTAAATTTTTCACGTTTGAAAACATTTCCAAGACACCACCATGATCACACCAAGACCCAAATCACAGAAAACCAAAGAGTGAGATTATATAACCTAAAGCTGGATCGATAAATAATTTGCCCATAACGGTATACCAAAATAATAGAGTTTACAGCGGAAGAAGAATATGTATACCGGGCACACGCCTAGTCTCATATATGACGATATGAGAAAAGGCTCGGCAAAACACGCAATGGCATATCATAAGCCTAATAGACAACCATCATCATTTTACATAATTATATAAGCATACAATGCCTAAGATATAACTATATATATACATAAATACATTTATATACATCTGGGAATCTTCTCCCGACTATCTCATTCATCAATGAACATCATTCAATTTCAATCCCTCTAATACGCATCAAACCCTCTCTTACATTCTATATATATATATATATATATATATATATCATTCATCAATTCAATGGAGTAACCTATACATACTCAAAATCTCTAAATCATCTATACAATCATATACAATTTATTCATTACACAAGAATCCATAAATGATGCCGGCCAAGGCACTTCCTCTACCACTATTTACCTTCACCCAAGCTTTAATTGAAATCGAAACTCATCCCATGGTAACCTGCATCACAATGCTAAAAAAAACGAAAACCACATGGGGGAGGAAGTTATACATTCAAAATGAAGTATAATATATATATATTGTGATCATGTGTATATGCATACAAACGTCATGTGTGCTTTGCTATCAAATCATCAAATCATCATTCATATATCATCTTATTATTATAATAGGCCTACATGCCTCATGAATCACAATTCATATCATAATCAACCACAACATATACACAATCATATACCACCACCATGGGCCATCACATCGTCAACATGGACCATTCTGGCCCTTCATTAGAGCCACCATGGGCTAACATCATCATCATCAATTATAACAATTACGCCCTTCAAACATTGGGCCACAACATATATATATCGTCATATTCACATCATTTCATTTATTCATATTATTTATTACCTTTATGTGGTCTTTCGGTATATTAAATTACCCTTCTCATCAATACCATCTCATCATCTCAATCATCATCAATCGTCATCATATTAAGGCATATCTCCATGCTATATGCAAATGCTCTTATGGCTAATGCATATGCACAATGGAATAATCAACAACAAATGCGGATCCGACTGTGGGAATAAACACCAAGTTGTGGGTCAAGCATAGGTGTGCTACTATGCCCCTACTGCAGTAGTAAAATGTGTACACATATCTCAAAGCATGCATGCATCTCGACAACATCTTTTACTGGTACCAAACCGCTATCGCCCATCTGTAGCACTAGTCACCCTGTGACTTGCGGATCAACATCGTGGCCTCAACTACCACAAGTGCTACGGGCCCCTCCCGAACACACATCGAGAGAGCCGTGTCCCGTCGGACACCGAGGTAAACTCGCTCACCATAGAGCCGCCCGCCCACTGGGCCCGCCACATAGGGTGCCTCGTCACCAAACTATGGACAGCTTCGTGACTCATACACCGAGTCACAGGGGAAATCAACAATACACTCGTGCACTGAGCCGCCCTCCCACTGGGCCCACCTAGTGGAACCCCCTAAAATTCCACACAGACAGCTATGATATGCCATGGATGCAATGCAAATGCAAATCAAATGCATCCTCACTCTGTGCATCCTAAATGCCACTCATCAAACATCATCATCATCATCATCACAATCACCAACACCACCATACACCTTAGTGGGTTTCAACCTTGTTGGTTTCATAATTATTATTTTCAAGTTTTAATGTGGCATTTCCATCTCAACATATTTTCGCATATATTTCATATCATACACGCAAGTCAATACTTGTAAACAGCCACTATGGCATTTCAACATCACATATTATTCATCAATATTACCACACTTCATTTAGTGGATTTTCATCCCATCATTCATAACAATCCATACATGGATATCAAAGGGTCTAGCAATCATCATAATATTAATCCACACACTTTGCAACAAGGTGTTACGAATTACATATACATATATAGCAACCATAATTGCCTCACACACATGCAAGTCCATTACTTGCACCCATCACAAGAATATCATAATAGTTCTCAATAATTATCAAATTGTCATTTCAATTAATTCAATACATATACATGGCAAGGAAAGCATGAGTATAGAACACATACAACAATCACCATCAAACTACTCATGCAATTTGAATATATAACTCCTCTCCTACCTCAAGGGAAGAGTCGAACAGTTCCAATGCTCCGAATGCTCCTTCACATCATCCGGAATACGATCTACATACCATACATATACATACACATAATCAATAACCATCATAATCTCTAAACATTTGTTAGCTTATCGTAAAGCTTAACCCCAAGTCCTAGACTTGTTAAACATCAACTTATGCAATTGTGTTAGGCTTCGGGAATTCCTTTCCCAAAGCCATTTGATCCTCTAGATCTTAAAGGGTCAACCATTCCCAATTACAACAGCATCACATTTATCCCTCATCCATAATGCCACCCATATTACCTTTAGTGAATCCGTTCGTTTTTCCATAATAATAGAGGTCTTAGGCAACAATGAGCCCGTGATAACTTTCAACATTAGGACATGGGAAGAGTTCATTTTTAGCCTTAAAAATAGAGGGACACGTCATAAATATCACCTATTAGTCTCAATTTGATAACCATAAAAAGTTGGGTTCAAAACCCTCTTAAACTTGAATTTTATGACGTAGTAGGTCCGGTGTTTTATGTCTAATGAGAGTTAGAAAACTCCAATTAATGTGAGACCAATTCTCACACCTCCGTAACACAATTATCTACAACTTTCATGAAGAACTCGGAGGCCAAAAATGTCATTAAGATGCCCAAACGGGCCAAAAACAGTAAAGAAAACAGACCAGTTGGAAAAACAGCACAACAGTGGCCATAACAGGGCTCTGAATCGATTCAGACTCGTGTGAATCGATTCGAGCGTCCCAAAATCTCAAATTTTGACAAACAGAGGGCCTTGAATCGATTCAAACTCGTATGAATCGATTCAAACACCCCTGGAGCCCAAAATAGTGAAAACAGTACCTCTTGAATCGATTCAAAGGGTCTTGAATCAATTCAAGACAGCCCTGCTGCTGTTTTTATGCAGAACAACACCAAAATTTCAACTTCCAATCACCCAATCTCATTCAATTCAAATCCAATGACCATCAAAATTTGTCACAAGCTAAAATATATTATTTGTGACGTGTGGCCACCGGCCTCACATGAAAATTCCCAAAAATGAGGAACTTATGCGCATAAATGCGTTTTACCCATTTAGAGGCACTTTTATGCAACTCAAAGGCCTATTCCCATTAGAATTGGCCCATTCCAATTCCTACAAGTCATAAACAACATATATGGGCTATTGGAGCTATCACATGCCATTCCATTCTCATAAAACTCTATTTGCCTCTATTCGTTTCTCAATTATGCATAAACCTCAAACTTATCACTAATACCATCACAATGGCTATCACATTCAATGCCAATCATCCACATAAATTCTCAATTCACAAAACACATACTTCATCCCCTCAAGGATGGTTCATTAACATGTACATATTTCAACCCCTCATGGGTTATTCATCATCATATATACACATACATTATCATCAATAGCCAACAATTTGCCATTCATATCATTCCACTAAAAACATGGCATATATCAAGGCCTACTTATTCATCAACTCAAGTATCTATTTTCTTAATCCATTATCAATGGCTTGCAACCATTTTTAACATCATCATAAACATCAACAATCCAATTTAATTCTTCCAACCTCATTAATCAACACCAATGCTTCAAACATTCATCTCCTCATATAAAATCATTCTTAAGACATCAATAATCATCAAAATCACCTATTTAGATAAGACCCCCAATTTATCATACTTAGGGTTTTCATCAAAACTCAATAACCATTTCTAATAACCACCAATCTCCATCATTAACAACACCCACACACATATTATCATGGGTTTTCACTAAAAATCCTTTTTCATGGCATTATTACTAATTTCCCCCAAATCCTAGGGTTAGGGTTTTATTAAAATCAAGCACATACATAATTGATCACCAATCTTCCATCTATTTCCAATATACATGCATCTACTACATTTGTCCCTCATGAAAATCTCATATTCATGGCCACCCACCTTAGGGCTCATACATTAAATGCTTCTAATTAACACCCATTCACTTGTATGGCTCCCAAACTCATACTACCACATATCTATGGCAAAAACTCAACTAAATGATAAGTATTTCTTACCTCACACCCAAAAATGAAATGGGTCCAAGAAGAGGGAGAGAGTGCTGTGAAAATGGAGGGGGTAAGAAGAGAGGAACTTCAAGCCTCAAGCTTCCTTCAAGACCCTTCAACGAAAATGGAGATGGATGAAGGTGACACCACCTTGTCTAGAGTTTTAGAAGAAGAAGAGATAAAGAAGGAGAAGGAAAAGTAGAGAAAAGAAGAAGAGGAATGGTTTCCACTAAAAGAAGAAGAAGCCAACGTGAAGTTAGAAGGGAATTTGGGCTTTTGGGTTTATTTTTAATTCCATTCATTAAAATTCATCGTTTTTCTACAAACAGGTTCTCTGTTTGGGCTCAATACTATATCCAAAAATTATTCCAAAGATATATTCGGATTCCCCGTAATATTCTTTACTGCCCTGACCAATAGCATCTCAATCGGAGATACTTGGTCCGACACCCATATCTCAGTCGGGTCAGTTTTCAGCTTATCCGGTCTGCATAAATCACCCATAGTCCCAAAAATCTTAATTCAATTATTTCTAATATATTAGGACATTAAATAATGCTCAAATAATTTTCTAAACACTCAAAGACCCATCAAATATTTATTTCCACTTAGTGGGTCCCATATTATCTGTTAAATCACCCAATTCCGGTAAATTTTAATTTACCGATAGTTCATCTCTAATGTCTATAAATTCTCCCATAATTATTCATCCATAAATAATTAATTATCCTCTTCCAATAAATTTATTTCCTTTAAAAATCCGGGTTGTTACAATCCACCCCACCAAAAAGAAACTTCGTCCTCGAAGTTCAACGTCGGCATATACCGTAAGGCCATACTTCGGCCACATACCAATAGGGTTCGATGACACCACGAAATAACATCAGACTTCTCAAAGTCTGTCTAGACATGTTCATTATCACTTTATCATTCTTAACATAAAATTCCTACATCAAAGTGTGTCATATGTCATTAATCATAAATCACCCAATAGAGCTCACATGTTCATACTCAGTACGACCAGATAGGCTCAATACATTCACCATAAGCAGTTACAATCCCTACACCTGCCCAGCCTATGTATTGCTGCATCCGACATACAGGAGTCCCAATCCCGTAGTGGTTACCACAAACACATAAAGTCGGCGCATAAGTGCATGTTGCCACAATGCCTATGGCATGTAAGGCCATATCGGGACCAGCACTTCGTATTCCCATGCTCACATCGGTCACACTTATCCAAATAATACCAACTAACATGAGACTTAATCATAACTCGTATAAGTCTGTCACTCAACATGTTCATGTCACGTCATCATTAAATATAATTCGGCATCATTCGTGCCGTATAAATCATCAAATATCGATTACCATAACCATACATTGCTACATGGGTAATAATTTTCCAACCATCACAGGGTAATCACTCCACCATTGGACTTCATCCATTTGAAGTCATGGTCAAGCAACTTAGTAATCATCAGTTTATTTCAAACATTATCGGCTGTAATTCGATTCAAACCTGATCTATTCACCAAACTCACATCAAATATATGCTCCCAAGGTTAAAAGAAGGTTCATACCCATGTAATAATTTTCCCACACTACTGATTTTCCTTCACATATCACAACCAAAGTCCATAAATTGGACATACGATTCACATCGTGTCACATCGGCATAGGGTTTCTATCACCAATTTAATCCTTTTCAAAATGAAAAGAGAGGTATCTACAGGATTAAACTCCATTTACCAGCTCATGTTCACACCTATCATCTCTATATCACATCATAATCCATAATTAATCCAATGATCATAATCCCAAGGGCACACAATTTAGCCCAAGGTCACTTCATAAAATCATATACCATAATCAATTCCAATTATACCCTAAATTCAACATTATTATTCATCAATCATCAGGGGTTACATTCATTCATTCGTATTCCATCACATATCAGCTCTAGCTTCAACAATGTATTTCAAAATTAATTTTTGTTATGGCTCAGTCATTCATAAGGCTCAACCAATCAATAGACTTAGGAAGTCTAAGGGTTACCTAGCACCCATTGTGGAGTTCTCACATACCACACAACATCATTAGATATGGCTCACAAAAACAACATAGAGCCTAGACCTCCATATGGTCCAATTAAATTAATTCTCTACAACAATTGATCATACAAGATCATACCAAGTCAATCTAGGTTATCCCACCTAGTGGGTCAAAATCAAATCAATTGCCCACTCGGTTTTACAAACACCAAAAACCGATACACAACTCCAATCTAACACGTATCCGATTTCACATTTAATCGCCTATCACACATTCAAATTCCCAATATAGGAGGATACAACAAATCACTTGTATCATAGGATATATAGGGTCCTTGTGCCAAAGGATATAAAATCCATCCTTCATAAATGGCATAACCAATCATTTAAATTCAAACATACTCATACTAAGGAATTACTCAATATTATTCATTCATTCAACTCAAGCATGTGAGTTTCATTTCATTTAACAAGCATTCCTTGGCTAAACGCCACAAGTATAATGCATATAAGAGACCCAACCAACAATTTATATATAAGGTGCGCATGCACATCAAGGTCTCAATAGGTATGGTCTACTACCATATTAATTTCTTTCTCAATACCTCCTATCCGTAATCAACACACGGCATAGGTCCATCATTAAATCAATGCATAACTAACATATCATATTCATGATTACACATGGTACAAATTCATCATCATATCAATTCATATCTCATATTTTATATTCATCAACTCTAATATTTCATTTCCACGATCACATTTAATCATGGATCCATCATCAAATCAATTTGCATTTTATATATCAATATCAATACACAATAACAATATATTCGTCATTTGAAGGTAATAGGGTAAGGAACTTGGCCGGTCTTACACAATAAATACATCAATCATATATTGAGAAAATTCATTCACTCATATTCAATCTCATAATTCATTCATGATCATCAATGAGCAACTAGGCTCCACCAGTTCATCATATAACCCCAATGATAAAAAGGGTATACTCCCAATAGACAATAATCACATCTTATGAATCACAATCTCATAAAAGTCCTCAATAAGCAATTATGCCCTCATAATCAATTCATAATCCTTAGACAACTATTCATTCATAAGTCCATATAGGGCAATCAATACTCAAACATATCATCATGCTCTAGATAATCATCATACTTTAATCTATACAAAGCAACCATATGTCAATAATGAGCATCCCGCTCCAAAGATCACCATAAATATCTCACCATTGAGTAATCATGCTCCAATCATCCATAATATCAAATCCTCACAGAGCAACCATGCTCTGGTAGTAACCAATAGCTCCAATTCAGAGCAAAATATGCTCTGATACCAGATTATAACACCCTTAGTTTATCTGTACTCGAATCCCGATGTGATCGTCATAATTAATAAAAATACGAGTAAATTTTTCACGTTTGAAAACATTTCCAAGACACCACCATGATCACACCAAGACCCAAATCACAGAAAACCAAAGAGTGAGATTATATAACCTAAAGCTGGATCGATAAATAATTTGCCCATAACGGTATACCAAAATAATAGAGTTTACAGCGGAAGAAGAATATGTATACCGGGCACACGCCTAGTCTCATATATGACGATATGAGAAAAGGCTCGGCAAAACACGCAATGGCATATCGTAAGCCTAATAGACAACCATCATCATTTTACATAATTATATAAGCATACAATGCCTAAGATATAACTATATATATACATAAATACATTTATATACATCTGGGAATCTTCTCCCGACTATCTCATTCATCAATGAACATCATTCAATTTCAATCCCTCTAATACGCATCAAACCCTCTCTTACATTCTATATATATATATATATATATATATATATATATATCATTCATCAATTCAATGGAGTAACCTATACATACTCAAAATCTCTAAATCATCTATACAATCATATACAATTTATTCATTACACAAGAATCCATAAATGATGCCGGCCAAGGCACTTCCTCTACCACTATTTACCTTCACCCAAGCTTTAATTGAAATCGAAACTCATCCCATGGTAACCTGCATCACAATGCTAAAAAAAAAAGAAAACCACATGGGGGAGGAAGTTATACATTCAAAATGACGAATAATATATATATATTGTGATCATGTGTATATGCATACAAACGTCATGTGTGCTTTGCTATCAAATCATCAAATCATCATTCATATATCATCTTATTATTATAATAGGCCTACATGCCTCATGAATCACAATTCATATCATAATCAACCACAACATATACACAATCATATACCACCACCATGGGCCATCACATCGTCAACATGGACCATTCTGGCCCTTCATTAGAGCCACCATGGGCTAACATCATCATCATCAATTATAACAATTACGCCCTTCAAACATTGGGCCACAACATATATATATCGTCATATTCACATCATTTCATTTATTCATATTATTTATTACCTTTATGTGGTCTTTCGGTATATTAAATTACCCTTCTCATCAATACCATCTCATCATCTCAATCATCATCAATCGTCATCATATTAAGGCATATCTCCATGCTATATGCAAATGCTCTTATGGCTAATGCATATGCACAATGGAATAATCAACAACAAATGCGGATCCGACTGTGGGAATAAACACCAAGTTGTGGGTCAAGCATAGGTGTGCTACTATGCCCCTACTGCAGTAGTAAAATGTGTACACATATCTCAAAGCATGCATGCATCTCGACAACATCTTTTACTGGTACCAAACCGCTATCGCCCATCTGTAGCACTAGTCACCCTGTGACTTGCGGATCAACATCGTGGCCTCAACTACCACAAGTGCTACGGGCCCCTCCCGAACACACATCGAGAGAGCCGTGTCCCGTCGGACACCGAGGTAAACTCGCTCACCATAGAGCCGCCCGCCCACTGGGCCCGCCACATAGGGTGCCTCGTCACCAAACTATGGACAGCTTCGTGACTCATACACCGAGTCACAGGGGAAATCAACAATACACTCGTGCACTGAGCCGCCCTCCCACTGGGCCCGCCTAGTGGAACCCCCTAAAATTCCACACAGACAGCTATGATATGCCATGGATGCAATGCAAATGCAAATCAAATGCATCCTCACTCTGTGCATCCTAAATGCCACTCATCAAACATCATCATCATCATCATCACAATCACCAACACCACCATACACCTTAGTGGGTTTCAACCTTGTTGGTTTCATAATTATTATTTTCAAGTTTTAATGTGGCATTTCCATCTCAACATATTTTCGCATATATTTCATATCATACACGCAAGTCAATACTTGTAAACAGCCACTATGGCATTTCAACATCACATATTATTCATCAATATTACCACACTTCATTTAGTGGATTTTCATCCCATCATTCATAACAATCCATACATGGATATCAAAGGGTCTAGCAATCATCATAATATTAATCCACACACTTTGCAACAAGGTGTTACGAATTACATATACATATATAGCAACCATAATTGCCTCACACACATGCAAGTCCATTACTTGCACCCATCACAAGAATATCATAATAGTTCTCAATAATTATCAAATTGTCATTTCAATTAATTCAATACATATACATGGCAAGGAAAGCATGAGTATAGAACACATACAACAATCACCATCAAACTACTCATGCAATTTGAATATATAACTCCTCTCCTACCTCAAGGGAAGAGTCGAACAGTTCCAATGCTCCGAATGCTCCTTCACATCATCCGGAATACGATCAACATACCATACATATACATACACATAATCAATAACCATCATAATCTCTAAACATTTGTTAGCTTATCGTAAAGCTTAACCCCAAGTCCTAGACTTGTTAAACATCAACTTATGCAATTGTGTTAGGCTTCGGGAATTCCTTTCCCAAAGCCATTTGATCCTCTAGATCTTAAAGGGTCAACCATTCCCAATTACAACAGCATCACATTTATCCCTCATCCATAATGCCACCCATATTACCTTTAGTGAATCCGTTCGTTTTTCCATAATAATAGAGGTCTTAGGCAACAATGAGCCCGTGATAACTTTCAACATTAGGACATGGGAAGAGTTCATTTTTAGCCTTAAAAATAGAGGGACACGTCATAAATATCACCTATTAGTCTCAATTTGATAACCATAAAAAGTTGGGTTCAAAACCCTCTTAAACTTGAATTTTATGACGTAGTAGGTCCGGTGTTTTATGTCTAATGAGAGTTAGAAAACTCCAATTAATGTGAGACCAATTCTCACACCTCCGTAACACAATTATCTACAACTTTCATGAATAACTCGGAGGTCAAAAATGTCATTAAGATGCCCAAACGGGCCAAAAACAGTAAAGAAAATAGACCAGTTGGAAAAACAGCACAACAGTGGCCATAACAGGGCTCTGAATCGATTCAGACTCGTGTGAATCGATTCGAGCGTCCCAAAATCTCAAATTTTGACAAACAGAGGGCCTTGAATCGATTCAAACTCGTATGAATCGATTCAAACACCCCTGGAGCCCAAAATAGTGAAAACAGTACCTCTTGAATCGATTCAAAGGGTCTTGAATCAATTCAAGACAGCCCTGCTGCTGTTTTTATGCAGAATAACACCAAAATTTCAACTTCCAATCACCCAATCTCATTCAATTCAAATCCAATGACCATCAAAATGTGTCACAAGCTAAAATATATTATTTGTGACGTGTGGCCACCGGCCTCACATGAAAATTCCCAAAAATGAGGAACTTATGCGCATAAATGCGTTTTACCCATTTAGAGGCACTTTTATGCAACTCAAAGGCCTATTCCCATTAGAATTGGCCCATTCCAATTCCTACAAGTCATAAACAACATATATGGGCTATTGGAGCTATCACATGCCATTCCATTCTCATAAAACTCTATTTGCCTCTATTCGTTTCTCAATTATGCATAAACCTCAAACTTATCACTAATACCATCACAATGGCTATCACATTCAATGCCAATCATCCACATAAATTCTCAATTCACAAAACACATACTTCATCCCCTCAAGGATGGTTCATTAACATGTACATATTTCAACCCCTCATGGGTTATTCATCATCATATATACACATACATTATCATCAATAGCCAACAATTTGCCATTCATATCATTCCACTAAAAACATGGCATATATCAAGGCCTACTTATTCATCAACTCAAGTATCTATTTTCTTAATCCATTATCAATGGCTTGCAACCATTTTTAACATCATCATAAACATCAACAATCCAATTTAATTCTTCCAACCTCATTAATCAACACCAATGCTTCAAACATTCATCTCCTCATATAAAATCATTCTTAAGACATCAATAATCATCAAAATCACCTATTTAGATAAGACCCCCAATTTATCATACTTAGGGTTTTCATCAAAACTCAATAACCATTTCTAATAACCACCAATCTCCATCATTAACAACACCCACACACATATTATCATGGGTTTTCACTAAAAATCCTTTTTCATGGCATTATTACTAATTTCCCCCAAATCCTAGGGTTAGGGTTTCATTAAAATCAAGCACATACATAATTGATCACCAATCTTCCATCTATTTCCAATATACATGCATCTACTACATTTGTCCCTCATGAAAATCTCATATTCATGGCCACCCACCTTAGGGCTCATACATTAAATGCTTCTAATTAACACCCATTCACTTGTATGGCTCCCAAACTCATACTACCACATATCTATGGCAAAAACTCAACTAAATGATAAGTATTTCTTACCTCACACCCAAAAATGAAATGGGTCCAAGAAGAGGGAGAGAGTGCTGTGAAAATGGAGGGGGTAAGAAGAGAGGAACTTCAAGCCTCAAGCTTCCTTCAAGACCCTTCAACGAAAATGGAGATGGATGAAGGTGACACCACCTTGTCTAGAGTTTTGGAAGAAGAAGAGATAAAGAAGGAGAAGGAAAAGTAGAGAAAAGAAGAAGAGGAATGGTTTCCACTAAAAGAAGAAGAAGCCAACGTGAAGTTAGAAGGGAATTTGGGCTTTTGGGTTTATTTTTAATTCCATTCATTAAAATTCATCGTTTTTCTACAAACAGGTTCTCTGTTTGGGCTCAATACTATATCTAAAAATTATTCCAAAGATATATTCGGATTCCCCGTAATATTCTTTACTGCCCTGACCAATAGCATCTCAATCGGAGATACTTGGTCCGACACCCATATCTCAGTCGGGTCAGTTTTCAGCTTATCCGGTCTGCATAAATCACCCATAGTCCCAAAAATCTTAATTCAATTATTTCTAATATATTAGGACATTAAATAATGCTCAAATAATTTTCTAAACACTCAAAGACCCATCAAATATTTATTTCCACTTAGTGGGTCCCATATTATCTGTTAAATCACCCAATTCCGGTAAATTTTAATTTACCGATAGTTCATCTCTAATGTCTATAAATTCTCCCATAATTATTCATCCATAAATAATTAATTATCCTCTTCCAATAAATTTATTTCCTTTAAAAATCCGGGTTGTTACAATATATTTCTTCATAAAACATGCTCTTGAACCAATTTTAACCATTTTCCCCAATTCCTCATAGTTAGGGTTCCTCCAAAAACCCAATAACTCTCATTAATGTATCATCAATCTCCATTCCCCACATCATCAATACACCAACCACCATTATCCCTTCATAAATACTCACATTTATGGCCACCTATCTTAGGTTTCAAGCATTCATTGCTCCTAATAAATACCCATGTACATGCATTACTCCTTCAAACCCTTACATCACACAATATCAACATTAAGCCATCCAAAAATGGTGAAAGGAGCTTACCTCACACCCAAAACGAAATGGGTTCCAAGGGGAGGAAGATGGCTGCGAAAATGAGGGAGAGGAGGAAGGAGGATTCAGCTTCAATAATCTCCTTCTTAGACCCTTGAAAACGAAAATGGAAGGGAACCCACTACTCTAAGCTGGGGCTTTGGAAAGAAGAAGAAGGAATGAAGAAGAGGATGAAGAGAAGGGGAAATGAAGTGTGTATGCCCAATAATTTCAGCAAATACACATGAATAAGAAAGGTTTGGGCTGTTGGGTTTTAAATTTTTTAACACATTCATTAAAATTCTACCGTTTTATGACAAACAGGTTCTCCGTTCGGGTTCAATACTTCATCTAAAAATTATTCCGAACACATATTCGGATTCCCAATATTATTCTTAACAGCCCTGACCAATATCATCTCATTCAGAGATACTTGGTCTGACACCCATATCTCAACTGAGCTTATTTTCAGCTTAACCAGTCTCCATAAATCACCAACAATTCCCAAAATTCTTAATTTAATTATTTTCAATAATTTGGGATGTTTAATAATTCACATACAATTTTTCTAATATTTATTCCGTTAATTAATCCCACTATTTTAAAATTTGGGATGTTACATAAAATATCCAAATCAATGTGAGCCAAACCATAATGTCCAGAAACCATAATTACAAAATTAGATTCGAACCATCATTACCCAAATAGATTTATGTTTTGGTTTTTTATTATCAAAAACCTAAATTGGTCTAGTCGGGTAAATCGTGGTTGTATAAAAGTGGGAAGAATTCTGTCCACACCAAGTATCCAAAATGAAATTTTTTAAATTTTAAATATACTTAATATATATGTATTTGTTAAATGTCAAATATAAATAATAAATGTTAAATATAAATGATTATATAAAAATCAAATATATAAATTAAATACTAAAATAAATATAAAAATAAAGTATTAAATATTAAATGTTAACTCTATTTATTAATATCAAATATTATGTGTTAAATATATTTTTATTGGTTGAGATATTTTTAAATATTAAATGTTACTTATGTGTTTTTATTTAAAAATCAATTTTAACCAACACATACACGTTAAGAAAAAATGTTAATGCACTAGTTTTTATATAAAGAAACTTTAAGATTGAAAAAAGTTCAGCTTCTTTAAGAAGATTACAGGAAACCAAAAAGTTGAAATTACTTTACTAAAAAAATTAAATAAGAAATTTCTAACCGTTTTCAAGAAAGGGAAGGGACAATTACACACTAAATTGGGCATGGAGTAAAAACAAAGGGACTTAGTTGTTTCCACTTCAGTTTCAAGAAGTTTAAAATTGAGCCAACTGTAGGTTTTACTTTATATATAAAGTCCCTTTCTCTAGGTTAGAGTTTCGCACAACCGTATTCATCATCATAATCTCTCTCTCTTTTTCTCTCACTAGCTCTTCCAAACCTTTCTCTCCCGAACCTTTTCTTGCTCTCTCTTAACTTTTGTCTTTCTCATTTTATGTACTATATGATAAATTTCTATTCAATGATATTGAAAATATTTTACATCATCTAAATATTTATGGGGCATGCCAGAAGCATCATGCACTCCATATTGGGGCATGCCAAAAGCATTTAACAGGACACGAAAAACAAACCCCAAATGAGGATAATGAAAGGGTTATTTATGGGGCATGTCAGAAGAATCATGCACTCCACCCTAGGAAACATGCTGTGGAGAGTTCATGGAAAATTTGTTAAAAGATACTTTAACTTTTGCTGCCTGTGGTTGCCATGGAAACTTTCACATGAGCTATGAGATAATTAAAGTGGTGGTGTCTGATTATACCTCATCATCCACCACCCCAATCTTTCTTTCTCCACCATCTCCTCCTCCTCCTTTTAGCCCTTGTTCCGCCTCAACTTGAAGAGGCTATGCTCGGTCTTGCAGGGGTGGATGTTGTTGGTGGCAGGAAGGAGTTGTCGCTTTTCCCAAAACATTTTCTAAAATTTCCAATATCATGTGGTTTTCTGTGGATCAGTTTTATATAAATAAAATAAAATTTTGAAGTATCATATATGACCATTGATATTATTATCATGTAAACACATGTGTTTGTTGTTATTAAATATATATTAATGTCTTTTAATTTCTTAAAATTACATTTAATATACATAAATCAATAATCAAAATAATTAATTCAATCAACGTTTCTTTTTGGGACCGTATTTGACTGACCATGTATTTAAAATGTTTTTAGTTTTTAAAATAAAAAATCTAGCTGTTTTATTGTTTGTTTTTGAGATCATTATAACTATTTTGCTACGTTTATTTAAGCTTAAATTTTACCAAAATAAATCTTTTCTTTTTGAAACATGTTGGTGAAAGTGGTACATGTTTAACTCTCCTTAAGTCAAATCTCGATTTCAACCTTTGGATGAAAACGATTTCCTTTGTAGGGTTTAGTCTTACCATGATGTACACGTTATTGATTTAAGCAAGATTGCCTTCAGTGAGAATAAATATAGCTAAATAAAAATAATAAGTTTTTGTCAAAAGTTTCTTCTAGAACATGTTATGAAAACAACCTTGGGCCCATCAGATGGTTTTTAATTTTAAGAATATATATTTTAAAGTAGAAAGTATACTTTGAAATCTTAAAACTAAAAATGAAAAATAAGTTTATAATTTTAAGTTATAGGTTTTCAAATTGTTTTTTAAAAAGTAAATTTATTTTACGGAAAAGATTTATTTTAGTTAAAATTTACTTTTAAAAATAAAAGACTAAAATCTCATTATTACTCTAAAACTAGACCATAATTAATTGAATTAAACACATTTGAATCAAAGTGTTTCACCACCTCAACTTCTAGATGGATAGTTAAGGTAATTAAGTGATTTTTTGCTTAATTTTGGGGATCCAAATTAAGGTAAGTCAAACCATAATATCCATAAACCTTAATTACAAAATTAGATTCAAACCATGATTACACAAATAGATTTTTGTTTAGGTTTTTTTATCATCAGAAACCTAAATTGGTCTAGTAAGGCAAATTGTGGTTTTATAAAAGTGGAAATTCCATCCACAACCAAGTTTTCAAAATGAAAATTTTTAATTGTTAAATATACATAACATATATGTATCTATTAAATGTCAAACATAAATAATAAATGTTAAATATAAATGATTATATAAAAATCAAATATATAAATTAAATACTATAATAAATATAAAAATAAAGTATTAAACATCAAATGTTAACTCTATTATTTAATATGAAATATTATGAGTTAAATATATTTTTATTGGATTGAGATATTTTTAAATATTAAATGTTATGTGTTCGTATTTAAAAATCAATTTGAACCAAACAATACGTATTAACAAAACATGTTAATGCACTAATTTTTATATAAAGACACTTTAACATTGAAAAAGGTTGAACTTCTTTTAGAAGATTACCACGAAACCAAAAAATTGAAATAACTTTACTAAAAAAATTAAACGAAAAAGTTCTAACCGTTTTCAAGAGAGGTAAGGGACAATTACACACTAAATTGTGTATGGAGTAAAAACAAAGGGACTTGGTTGTTTCCACTTAAGTTTCAACAAGTTTAAAATTGATCCAACTGTAGGTTTTACTCTAGATTAGAGTTCCGCACAACCACATTCATCATCATACTCTCTCTCCCCCCTCTTTCTCTCTCTCTTTCTTTCACTAGCTTTTCCTAGCCTTTCTTTCTTGAACCTTTTCTTTCTCTCTCTTAAATTTTGTCTTTCTCTTTTTCTGTACTATATGTTCAATTTCTATTCAATGATATTAACAATATTTTACATCATCTAAATACTTGCAAGGTTAGAGAAGAATTTAAAAGGATGCGGAAGTACAAACCTCCACTGAGGATAATGAGAAGGGTTTATAGGGCATGCTAGAAGAATCAAGCACTCCATATTGGGAAACATGCTGTGGAGAGTTCATGGCAAATCTGTTAGAAGATACTTGAACTTTTGCTGCCTGTGGTTGCCATGGAAACTTTCACATGAGCTATGAGATAACTGAAGTAGTGGTGACGTTTTAGCATGTTTTTTAACCGTGCTGGAAAGTCACCTTTAAGCACGGTTTTTGAACCGCGCTTAAAAGTCATGATTATTTTTGTCGACAAGCTTCAGCTTCAGTGGCTCCACTTTCTTTCATGTAGCATTCCAGACCAAGTCTTTCTTTGTGAATGAATTTGGAGTTGAGGAGTAAGCATGAACAAATATAACAGGTACACAAATGGAAATCTGTGCATTCTCCATGTATTCTTCAAAAGTTGGCGTATATCCACTATAGTACCATTTTGCTTCAATGAAATATGCTTTGCATAAATCTTCCCACTTAAATATTAAACACAAAAATATTAGTCACATATATAAACTTTTTTAAAAGGGACTTAATAAACTCCATACAACCTAAAAATATAACAAATACAAATTACCCTAAACAAAATTAACGGAGAAGATGTTCGTGGTGGAGAGAAGAATAAGTGTGGTAGATAGAGGGAAAACATGTTTGTCATAGAGAGAAGAAGAATCTTCATTTTCGCAATGGAGGGAAGCAGTGTGGAAGATGAAGCAATGGAGGGAAGATGGAGCAATGAACTTTCGTGAGGGAGGGAAGTTGAAGCAATAAACTTTCGTGAGGGAGGGAAGTTTTTGAAAATGAGAAAAAAAGAGAAAACGAAAGGGAGGGAAAGATGAAAATGAGGGGGGAAGATGAAAATAAGCTGCAGAGGAAGACCAAGCGTAAAGTGAACTGGAATTTAATTTAAAAATCCACTTATAAGCATGGTTCCCCCTAACCGTGCTTATAGCATACCTATAAGCACAGTTATAATTCCAACCGTGTTCGTATATCATTTTAAAAATTTTAAAAACTAAAATGTAAAATCCACCTATAAGCACAGTTCTCCACTAACTATGCTTATAGCATACCTATAAGCACGGTTACAATTCCAACCGTGTTCGTATATCATTTTAAAAATTTTAAAAACTAAAATGTAATATCCTTTAACCACGGTTTTAGTAGATCTGTCTTTATAGACTACCTATAACCACGGTTAGGAAACAACCGTGCTTATATGTCAGTTTTAAAAAAATTTTAAAAACAAAAAACACTTCTTATATTTACAAAAATACCACCACGTTGTTTTAAACACGGTTTTCGTTGAACCGTGCTCATATCCTGTGCTTATGGCTATTTTTTCCACTAGTGACACCTCATAATCCACCACACCAATTTTTCTTTCTCTACCCCCTTCTCTTCCTCCTCGTTTTAGCCCTTGTTCTGCCTCAACTTGAAGAGGCTATGCTCTGTCTTGTGAGGGTGGATGTTGTTGGTGACAAGAAGGAGTTGTCGCTTTTCCCCAAACATTTTCTAAAATTTCCAATATCATGTGGTTTTCTATGTATCAGTTATATATAAAATTTAAGTAATAAAAATATTAGTAAAGGAGTAGTAAACAATGAGAGAGAGCGTGAGCGTGTGAGGTACAGGGACAACGACGCAACCATTGGGAAGGACAAGGTAGGTTCCAGGGGACAGGATTGCGGGGTCAAAGAGAGGAGTTTCAGGAAGAACGAGCATGGGATCACACAGGGACGGATTACATCGTTTTATTTCACAAATTTTCTGGAGCAGTGGAAGTATCAAGATTTGTGGCGGATGTTTCAGAAATGGGGGAGGGTGTGGGAGGTGTTTATTTCGGGGAAGACAGATAAAAATGGATAGATGTATGGTTTCATGAGATTTCTCGATGTGGTTAATCCAAGTTTATTGGAGAAATAATTGGACCAAATTCAGATTGGAAATATGAAGCTACGAGTTAATGTTCCAAGGTTCACTCGGGAGAAAAAAGGCACTCAGTTTATCCTACAAGTTCGGAATCGTGACGTATCGTATAAAGCTAAGGTGGGCGGGAGCCATGTCTTATACGTGTAAGCAGTGAAAAAGGGGGGTAGTCATAAGTTTGAAGGCCTAAAGAGGAAGGGAGTGGTATACGAGGGGTATGTGCAAAGTGTGGTGATGGTGGGTGGAGTGGGCCTGAAATTTCAATTGAAGCAGGTTCAACGGGGTGGCTAAGGAATGGGTATGTCGGGAGATTATTTGATGTTGCACGGATGAAAACTTTACATGAATCTTTTGTGTTGGAGGGTCTGTAATCCTGTTGCGATATATGGGGGATAATTTGGTATTTTTGTCAGTGTTGGATGGTGATAATGTCTATGAGCTTTTAAAATCTGCTGAGGAGTGGTTGACGTCGGTATTTGAATCATTAACTCCTTGGGAGCTAGGGCAGATGTATGGTCACAGACTGATTTGGGTAAGGTGTACTGGGTTTCCTCTAGATGTTTGACAGGAGTGTTTTTTCCGTAAACTCGTGTCGGTATTTGGTACCTATGTTATGATGAATGATCGTACTTGGGTTATGGAAAGATTGGAATATGCAAGGGTCTTGGTTCGCACTTCCGCTTCGGGGAATGTGGTTTTCAATGATAAAATTAAAATTAATGGAAAATTTTTCAAGTTCGTTGCATTGAGGAGTTGGGTAGAGAAGAGGGTAAGGGATGTTGTTGTTCCAGAGGTTACCATGGGTACTCATACAGTTCCTCTATTGTGATGGGGGATGATACAGAGTCCTTGATGTCGTGTTGTGGCGAGGATGATGACCACAAAGTGTTGTCTGATGGGGGATTTTCAGTGGAGGATAATTCGGGAATATTACCCTTTAATTCAAATTTAAATTCGAATTTGAATTGTGTGTAACGGTTTCAAATCAGATAGACCCAATAATTAACTTTCCGACTCTGGAGGCTAAAGATAAGGACGTTAGTGGGGAGGTGAATTCACTGAATGTGGACATTTATGGTGTGGGGTTTTATGGTGTGTCTGTTGGGCCAATGGAATGTGGGCCAGTTAGTGCAGATCTGATTGGCTTATGCGTTAGTGGGAGGGATAAGGATGTATCCACTTCAACTGGAATTGAAAGGAGCAATGTTCGTGTGGGCTAGGGGGGTTTGAATTGTAAGTTATTGGGCCATGATGGTCATGTTACACGTGACTTGGGGAGATGTAATGAGTTGTTGCATTTAACTAATTTAGGCCGTTGTAATGGGCCTGATGTGAAGGTCAACGGTTGATGCATGAGAAAGTGAGCAAGGGTGGGTCTTTGGATTTAGTGGGCCACGGTGAATCTGAAAGCTTTGAGGGAGTGGATCGCTTATATTGTAATGTGCAGGGGCCTCACGTGATTGGGCCAAAGCGAAGTGTGGTTGGAATTGCAACTGGGCCGAATCTCACTAGTGTGGAACGTGGTTCGCAATGTCACGTGACAGGGAACAACAATGCTGTCCGTTTAGCTGGCGAGAAAGTTAGAAATGTAGATGTGAAGGATATGTTTGTTAAATGTGGATTAATCTCAGAGGCACAGGATGATTCGTTTGATATGAATGTGGATATGGTTGGGATTCAGGAAACTAAGATGAGTACTATTGATGACAAGGTGGTGGGGCTTTGAATTTGAGTGGTGGGGCTTTGAATTTGAGTGGTGTGCTTCTCCAGCTATAGCCTCTGCCGGGGGTTTGTTGTGTATTTGAGATAAGTCCAAATTCCAAAAAGCATAAATTTTTGAGGGGTGTGGTTATTTGGGGGTCGTGGGTTGCTGGAAAGAAAGGGAGTAGCCTTGTGTGATTATAAATATTTATTCTTCTTATCTATTGGCTGAGAAGAAAAGGTTGGGGGGGGGGGGTTGGTAAGGCTAAAAAGTATGTATAGGCACTATTTTGAGTGATGTGTTTTTGGTGATTTTAACGTTGTTAAAAGTCATGAGGAGAGGGAAGGGGTAGCTGGTGATGGTAGCTCTAGAAGTAATGAAATGAGATTGTTTAATGAATTTATTCTTGATATGGAATTGGGGAATTTACCCCTGTTGGGTAGAAGGTTTACATGGTATAGGCTTAATGGGGTGGCCAGAAGTAGGCTGGATAGATTCTTGTGTTCTAATTTGTGGTTACAGGCTTTCCTAAATTGTACTCAGTTGGCCTTGAACAGGAATTTGTTAGATCATTGTCTGGTGGTTTTAAAGATGGTGGATGTGGATTGGAGACCGTGACCATTTAGAGTGTTTGATTGCTGGTTACAGTAGGTTGGGTTTAAAGAATTTGTGAAGGAGAATTGGAATGGGCTGACTATTCAGGGTTGGGGTGCTTATGTGTTGAAAGAGAAGCTCAAAAGGTTGAAGTTGGCATTGAAGGAGTGGAACCAAAATAACTTTGGTATGCTGCATGTGAAATTAAGGGAGGTGGAGGAAAAGATAAAGGCGTTGGGCTTAAGGGAGGAAAATGGTGGATTGAGTAGGCTGGGTGTGTTGAGTCAAAAAAATCTGGTGGTAGAGTGGTGGGAGGTGGTAAGGATAAAGGACTCTATTTTCTTACAGAAGTCCAGAATTAGATGGTTACAGGATGGAGACTCAAATCCTAAGTTTTTTCATGCTACTATCAATAAGCAGAGGCGTGGTAGTGCTATGGTTGGAGGGGGTTTGGGAGGAGGATCCTTAACGGGTCAAAGGGGGGATTAAATATTTTTTTTGAAAAGAAATTGACTGCTGATAGTTGGAATCGACCAATGTTGGATGGAGTTGAGTTTGCGGTTATAAGGTAGGATCTTAATGCTTAAATCAATGAGAAGTTTACTAAGGAGGAGATTCGATTAGCTATTTGGGAGTGTGATGGATCAAAGAGTCATGGGCCAGATGGGTATAATTTTAATTTTATTAAGACTTTTTGGGCCTTGTTGAAAGTTGATGTGTGTAAAATAATTAAGGAATTTTATACAAATGGGACTTTACATGTGGGAGCGAATTCTTCCTTCTTAGCACTAATTCCAAAAAGTGCTAATCAGACGGGTTTAGGAGATTATATACCTATTTCTTTGGTGGGATACTTGTACAAAATTATAACTAAGGTCCTGGCTCGTCGGTTAAAGTGTGTTGTGGGTGGAATTGCTATCAGTCTGCTTTTGTTGGAGGGAAAAATATGCTTGATGGTGTACTTATTGCAAATGAGTTAATTGACGATGTGAAAATAAGTTGCAAATCTTGTCTAATTTTCAAAGTAGATTTTGAGAAGCCGTATAACTCAGTTTGTTGGGATTTCTTATTTTATATGATGAAAAGATTGGGGTTTACAGATAGATGGATTCGGTGGATCACAGGTTGTTTGTCATCCCCTTATGTGTCTATTCTTATGAATGAGAGTCCAACCTGAGTTTCAAATGAGGCGGGGTATAAGATAGGGTGATCCTATGGCTCCATTTTTGTTTCTATTTCTGGCTGAAGGGATTGGTGGGCTAATAAGGGAAGCAGTGAAGAAAAATTTGTTTAATAGTATTCTTGTGGGGAAGGAAAAATATGTATATCTCATTTACAGTTTGCTGATGATACCTTATTTTTTGGTGAATTGTCTTTGAGAAATCTTATGACTCTGAAGAGTGTTTTACAGTGTTTTGAATTGGATTCTGGTTTAAAAGTCAATTTTTGTTAAAGGATGTTGGGACCTGTTTTGGGGAGAGAGGAGGTTGTTCGGTATGCTGACCTGTTACAATGTAATGTTATGAAATTGCCATTTGTGTATCTTGGTATCCCTTTGGGTGCAAATCCAGGAAGGAAGGCTACTTGGGAGCCTATTATAATGAAGTTTCGTAAAAGGTTGCCCCTTTGGAATCAACGTCATCTATCCTTTGGTGGTCGCCCCTGTCTTCTTAAATAGGTACTATCTTTTGTTTTAAAATTGCTAACATATTTGTAAAGGTCCTTTTTATGGGGAGGAAGTGAAATGAGGAAAAAAATTTGTTGGGTTAAGTGGGATCAAGTGTGTACGAGTAAAAGGGCAAGTGGGTTAGCCATTAGGGATTTGGGAAAATTCAATGTTGCTTTGTTAGGTAAGTGGTTGTGGAGATTGTTGGGGGATCATGATAGTTTGTGGGATAGAGTTGTTGAGTCCAAATATGGGAGGGGTGCTCGGTCTGGGGACTGGGAGGTTTTTGGAAAGGTTCAAGATGGTAGAGGGATTTGGGGAGTGTCTTGCAGGTGTCTGATAAGTTTGGGTGGTTTCGGTCTAGAGTGAGGAGGAAGGTTGGTGATGGGGTCAAAACAAAATTTTGGTCGGACTGCTGGTTGGGAGACACCGTGTTAAAATCCAGATATCACAGGTTGTTTTTAGTTTCCTCACATCAAGATGGTTCTGTTGCGGATATGGGCTCATATGTGGACCGTGAGTGGGTTTGGGATCTGAAATGGCGTAGGGAATTTTTTGTTTGGGAATGTGAGTTGTTGTCTTCTTTGCTTACTGATCTTGGAAGTTTTACTGGCTTGCCTATGGATATACCTGATTCTTGGCTATGGTCGGGTGACTCCTCTGGACAATTTTCTGTGAAATCTGCTTATAAAGTCTTGGTTCAGCAATCTGATTTGTGGGATGCATATTTTGTGTGATTTTTTTGGAATAATGTGGTGCCTCTAAAAGTGGGAACATTTGGATGGAGATTAGTGCTTGATCGTCTTCAAACTAAAAGCAATTTAGCTTCGCGAGGAGTGGTATTTGATGGCTCTTCAGTATTATGTATCTTTTATGGTGACAATAAGGAGACTTCATCTCACTTATTTTTTTCATGCAAAGTTTCGTATTCCCTTTGGCAACCGTGTTTTGACTGATTGGGATTCCCTTCTGTTTTGCATCAATTTGGTAAGGAAAATTTTGATTGCATGCTGGGGTATGGCTTTGATTCTGGTTCAAAAATTGGTCTGGCTGTGTTGTGGTTCACTATTATTTAGACAATTTGGGATACTCGAAATGAGGTGATCTTTCAGGAAGGACACATGTCTAACAAGAAAATGTTTGAATTGGTTCAGTACAGATACTGGCTTTGGTTACGGTTTCGAATGCAAGGGTCTTTTAGAGGATTTGTAGATTGGTATAGAGAATCTTTGTTATGCCTTTCAGGCTTGTGAGTTACGATCTATTGTATATGGGTTAGGGTACCCTTGTACCCTTAAGTAATTTGTATTTTCTTTGCTGATAAAACAAATTTTATATAAATGAAATAAAATAAATATCATATATGACCATTAATATTTTTATCATGTAAACACATGTGTGTGCTGTTATTAAATATATATTAATGTCTTTTAATTTCTTAAAACAATCAAAACAATTAATTCAATCAACGTTTCTTTTGGGGACCACATTTGACTGACCATTTATTTAGAACGTTTCTAGTTTTTACAATAAAAAAATCTAGCTGTTTTACTCTTTGTTTGTTGAGATCATTATAACTATTTTACTACATTTATTTAAGCTTAAATTTTACCAAAATAAGTCTTTTCTTATCAAAACATGTTGGTGAAAGTGGTACATGTTTCACTTTCCTCAAATCAAATCTCGAATTCAACCTTTGGATACAAAAAATTTCCTTTAGAGGGCTTAGTCTTACCATGATGTACACGTTATTGATTTAATCAAGATTGCCTTCACTGAAAAATAAATATGGCTAAATTAAAATAATAAGTTTTTCTCAAAAGTTTTTCTAGAACATGTTATGGAAACAACCTTGGGCCCATCGGATGGTTTTTAATTTTAAAAATATATTTTTTAAATAAAAAGGATACTTTGAAATCTTAAAACTAAAAATGAAAAATAATTTTATAACTTTAAGTTATAGGTTTCCAAATTGTTTTTAAGAAAATAAAATTATTTTAATGGACAAGATTTATTTTAGTTAAAATTTACTTTTAAAAATAAAAGACTAAAATCTCATTATTACTCTAAAACTAGACCATAATTAATTGAATTAAACACATATTTGAATCAAAGTGTTTCACCATCTCAACTTCTAGGTGGATAGTTAAGGTAATTAAGTGATTTTTTGCTTAATTTTGGGGATCCAAACCAAGGTGAGCCAAACCATAATGTCCATAAACCATAATTACAAAATTATATTCAAACCATGATTAAACAAATAGGTTTATGTTTGGACTTTTTTATCATCAGAAACCTAAATTGGTCTAGTCGGGCAAATCGTGGTTGTAGAAAAGTGGGAAGAATTTCATCCACAACCAAGTTTCCAAAATGAAAATTTTTAAATATTAAATGTACATAATATATATGTATGTATTAAATGTCAAACATAAATAATAAGTGTTAAATGTTAAATATAAATGATTATATAAAATCAAATATATAAATGAAATACTATAATAAATATAAAAATAAAGTATTGAATATTAAATGTTAACTTTATTTGTTAATATGAAATGTTATGTGTTAAATATATTTTTATTGGATTGAGATATTTTTAAATATTAAATGTTACTTATGTGTTCCTATTTAAAAATCAATTTGACCAAACAATACGTATTAAGAAAAAATGTTAATGCATTAATTTTTATATTAAGACACTTTAACATTGAAAAAAGTTGAGCTTCTTTAAGAAGATTACCAGGAAACCAAAAAATTGAAATAACTTTACTAAAAAAATTAAATGAAAAAATTCTAACCGTTTTCAATAGAGGGAAGGGATAATTACACACTAAATTGTGCATGGAGTAAAAACAAAGGGACTCAGTTGTTTCCATTTTAGTTTTAAGAAGTTTAAAATTAATCCAACTGGAGGTTTTACTTTACATATAAAGTCCCTTTCTCTAGGTCAGACTTCCACACAACCGTATTCATCATCATACTCTCTCTCTCTTTCTCTCTCTAGCTTTTCCTAGCCTTTCTCTCCTGAACCTTTTTTTTCTCTCTCTTATTTTTTGTCTTTCTCTTTTTTTGTACTATATGTTCAATTTCTATTCAATGATATTGACAATATTTTACATCATCTAAATAATCGCAAGGTTAGAGAAGAATTTAAAAGGATAATGAGAAGGGTTATTTATGGGGCATGCCAGAAGAATCATGCACTCCATATTGGGAAACATGCCGTAGAGAGTTCATGGAAAATCTATTAGAAGATACTTTAACCTTTGTTGCTTGTGGTTGCCATGGAAACTTTCACATGAGCTTAGAGATAACTGAAGTGATACTGTCTAATTACACCTCATCATCCACTACACCAACTTTTCTTTCTCACCACCTCCTCCTCCTCCTTCTTTTAGCCCTTGTTCTGCCTCAACTTGAAGAGGCGATGCTCTGTCTTGTGGAGACGAATGATGTTGGTGACAGGAAAGAGTTGCTTTTCCCCAAACATTTTCTAAAATTTCCAATACCATGTGGTTTTCTATGTAACAGTTTTATATAAATAAAATAAAATTTTGGAGTATCATATATGACCATTGATATTATTATCATGTAAACACATGTGTGTTGTTATTTAATGTATATTAATGTCTTTTAATTTCTTAAAATTACATTTAATATAGATAAATTAACAATCAAAACAAGTAATTCAATCAACGTTTCTTTTTGGGACCGCATTTGACTGACCCTGTATTTAAAATGTTTCTAGTTTTTAAAATAAAAAATCTAGTTGGTTTACTATATGTTTTTTTTGAGATCATTAACACTATTTTGCTACATTTATTTAAGGTTAAATTTTACCAAAATAAGTGATTTCTTATTAAAACATATTGGTGAAAGTGGTACATTTTTAACTCTCTTTATGTCAAACCTCGAATTCAACCTTTGGATGAAAAAGATTTCCCTTAAAGGGCTTAGTCTTACCATGATGTACACGTTATTGATTTAAGAAGGATTTCCTTTAGTGAAAAATAAATATGGCCAAATTAAAAAATAGGTTTTTCTCAAACGTTTCTTCTAGAACTTGTTATGAAAACAACCTTGGGCCTATCAGATGGTTTTTAATGTTAAAAATATATTTTTTAAAATAAAAAGTATACTTTAAAATCTTAAAACTAAAAATGAAAAATAATTTTATAATTTGAAGTTATAGGTTTTCAAATTGTTTTTTAAAAATAAAATTATATTAATGGACACGATTTATTTTAGTTCAAATTTACTTTTAAATATAAAAGACTAAAATCTCATTATTACTCTAAAACTAGACCATAATTAATTAAATTAAACACATATTTGAATCAAAGTGTTTTACCACCTTAACTTCTAGGTGGATAGTTAAGGTAATTAAGTGATTTTTTGCTTAATTTTGGCGATCCAAATCAAGATGAGCCAAACCATAATGTCCATAAACCATAATTACAAAATTAGATTCAAACCAAGCACCACTAAAAAAAAACCTATTAGCGACGGAAAGAATTGGTCGCTAATCCATGCCAAGGCCGTCACTACATCACTTAGCGACGGCATCTCAGACGGGACACCCACCGTCGCTAAAACCTTCGTCGAAAACACATCAGCGACCACAGGCACACCGTCGCTAAAATATTGACGGCATAATGCCGTCGCTAAAATGGTCTCTGCTTCGCTGACTGCAGCCGTCGCTAACTGTTGCTATACAGCGACCTCAAAAACTCCGTCGCTACTAACAGCCACACTGCGACCGTCGCTATGGTCTGACATATAGCGACCGACGAGTCCGTCGCCAAATGTGGCCTTCCAGCAACCACGCTCCGCCGTCACTATGGTTACTCATATAGCAACCACGTCATCCGTCGCTAATTCTTGCCTACCAGCGACCGTATACTTCGGTCGCTGAGGAAAGGCATACAGCGACTACTAGAGTCCGTCGCTGTTTCTGGCCAGCCAGCGACCACTATCCGCCGTCGCTATTTTTACAATATAGTGACCATCTTCCGCCGTCGCTAATTGGAATTTTTTAGTTTTTTAAAAATTGGTTAAAATTTTATTTAATTTAAGTTTAAAAATGTAGATTAATATTTTGTATTTTGTATTGGCTGATAAAATTTTATAATTAAATTTGAATAATTTTTTTAAAATATTAAATTATTATTAAAAACAAAATAGTGGATTAAATTTATTTATCAAATAAGTTGAATTGTTATTGATAATTACAATAAGGCTTTTTATTTGAATTTAATTACCAATAAATATTGACATAATAAATGAAGAATGACAAAATAAATACTGAATGGAATATCTATAAATCAAATATACAATGTGTATAAATAATAAAAATACAATCATGGTGGTGGGGGATCCTGGGGTGGTGGTAGGGGCGCCTGGGAAGTGGGGGGAGGTAGCCTCGCCATCAACTGCATCAGTAGCTCCTGCTGCTGAGCAAGTTGCCGACGAGTCTCGGCGTGCTGCTCCTCGGCCCGCCGTCAGTCCGCCTCGGCCAGCTGTCGGTCCGCCTCGGCCCGCTCCTCCAACAGCTGCCTCTGACGTCGCTCCTCCTGTAGGTCGTCATTCAGGTTTTGAATTACCTGAACAACCTCAGTCGGGAGACCAGAGGAAGAGGAAGGGGTCTTCCCCTTTTTCGCCAGCTGCGTGCCGACGCCACCCAATCCAAATACCCTCCCTTTCTTGTTCACACCGCCAACAGCCTCCATATAGATGGCGTTGTCGTTAGAACAAGATAGGGTGAGAGGAACCTCCCCTTCAGGAGTGGAAGCCACCAGGTCCGCCTCCTTCTCGGCCCTCCTGGCCTGATACGCCTCCTGTAAATTCAAAAACAATGATAGGATTAGTAAGCTGATTTGTAAATTGTAAGCATGTGTCAGTTAAAAATAAATACCGCTAGATCCATAGTCTTCTGGTTTACCCATGCACCGGCTTTGTTCTTCTTGGTCATTTGCATGACCTCAAACAAAGAAGGCTCCCGGTGCTCCCTCAGCTCCTGTGGTGGACAAAAAACATTAAGATTATTATTTGTAAACATGTGAGACGAATCATATTAAAAACATAAATATACTTACAAATCTTTTCTTGTGCTCGAGGGTTGAAATGCTACCCCCAGTGTAAACTGAGGCTGCAGCATCGGCGGCTCTGTTTGCCCTGTTCCGAGCACTCGCCTGCTGGAACGGGACACCGCCCCACTTTTGGACCATCCCGTCCCAATGGTCCTCCGGGATCCAACGAGGGCGCTCACCCTTGTCCCTCACCTTCCAAAGGGTACTCTTGATGATTTTGGAGGTCTTCGTGGCAAAGACCTTCCTAATCTCATCAATCATACCCTCTGCCCACTGGTAATCACGCTGTAAAATGAAATGAGAAATCAAAATTAATAAGAGGTCTATTTTACAAATCAAATCACAACAAATGAGCTAGGAACTTACCGAGAAGGTGTCAAACCACCTATCTTGGACAACCTTCCCAGCATCTGTCCAAGATATATATGGACCATCCCACTGGGCCTTTAAAACCTTAGTAATCGCTTTGGTAGTACGACTACTATCAACAAAGCTGTAATGACAACAATTATATCAGGAGTATAACAACAGACAATCTAGGGAGACTCCCAAAATTCTGGCAGAGTCTCCCCTATAAATGTAACATTTCCAAGTTTAAATAGTTACCTTGTTACAAACAGAAGAGTGCCCAGTACAAATCAATCTATACAAGTACTAATTAAAGTACTATACAATAAGCCAACAAGTCTTTCCACTAAAGTTTAATATAAAGTACCATACAAATAACATAAAAGTTTTTTAGTTTTAGTCACTTACTCGTCTCCGGCCGGCACGGGTACCAACATGGGCAGAGGGGATGCCGGAGGTGGGGTGGCCTGATGGCCAGGGTCCTCCAAGCCACCAACTCTAGGAGTCTGCTCTGGGGTGGTCAGCTGTGGGGGTGATGGGGTGGTCTGCTGTAGTGGTGGTGATGGAGTGGTCTCCTGTAGTGGTGATGGAGTGGTCCGCTGTGGTGGTGATGGAGTGGTCTCCTGCCCTGGGGTGGGAGTCCTGGACCCACCACCCCTACTGAAGGGCAGTCGACGTCCCGTCATCTATGGATAAAATCATGAAAAGAAAGTTAGTCTCAGGATATATATATAAACCTATGTATATATGTTTAACAACTACATACTCTGTGTCTGTTTTAGTTTCAAATTCCCCCTCAGTTTCAGTGTCACTGTGGTTATCTGTTTGAACAAGTTCATCAGTATCCAAATCAGCCCTAGACCATTTTGATCGAGAGACAAGGTCTTTTTCAATGTGTTCACCCCCCGTAGTGGCGAGTGTCTCATCCACTATGACTGGATCAATGTTGAACAACAAATTGGCATCGTTGAGCTCGTGTGGTGCAAGCTGATAAGCGTCATCGACCTCCTCAGAGACATTGTCAGTGATCTGACTTCGGGCCTTGGCCTTGATTACTGCATACCAGTCCCGATGTCCTCCCGGGAAGTTTGTGTAATAAACCTGCTCAGCTTGTTGGGCAAAAATGAAGGGATCAAACCCTTTATATCTACCATTCTTCTTGACCTCAACTAAGCCGTACTTGTTGTCAACCTTTGTTCCAACACCGATTGTGTTGTCGAACCAATCACATTTGAATAGAACAATATCTCTTCTTAGTCGTCCAGAGAACGAAACTTCAACAATCTCCGTCAGCACTCCATAAAAGTCTTCTTCCAACTGTCCGGCGGTGCCTTTAACACAAACCCCGTAGTTATGGGTGCGCATCCCTTCACTCCATTGAAGAATATTAAACTTGTAGCCATTTACGTAGTAAATAGGCCATTTTTTAACAGTTTTCACCGGCCCCCAAGAAAAGGGCTTGGAGTAAAGAATCTTCAATATAGTTGTTAGGGTCTTGTATCTATGTACAACATAACAAGTAGGTCATCGTTAGATATCGGGAGTTAATCAGCAAAGATAAAAAACACTTGGTAAACGGGGCTTACGTGTTGCGCGAACCAACCAACGAACTTGGATGACACCTCACTATGAATTTGGTCATCAGTTAAATCATTTTGCTCAAGTTTTTGCATATCTGTGTATAAGCTATTCAAAGGAAACAAATTTAGATACTATAAAAGCTACGTTTAGAATATAACATATAACTTCTATGACTTACTCAATAAAGGGTTCCACTTCTGGGCAATTTAGAAGAATGTACAAGTGAGCCGCCTTTCGATCTTTCTCATCAATGTAACATTTTGTGAGCTTGCCCCCCGGGTGACCAGGATAGTTGAAAATCGATGTTTGTTCATCAAACCCTGTGCGGCTGGCTACCCCAAGATTGCGGGGAATTCTACTCATTCTAGTTTCTATCTCCGTCAGAAAATAGAAAGAAGCAAAGGTTGTCATTTCTTCGACTAAGTATGCCTTACAAATTGATGCTTCAACGCAGGCTTTGTTCGACACTTTATCTTTTAAAGAGCGTAAGAATCTTCAACATCATTAACAAGATAGTGTTAAGTTAGAAAATACTATTATAAGAAGTGTTTGCAAGGAAATTAAAGAGTTCACCAAGCATTCACCTTTCGAATGGATACATCCAACGATACTGCACCGGGCCACCAACCAAGGCCTCGTACGGTAGATGGATAGGCAAATGCTCCATGGAGTCAAAAAAACTTGGTGGGAAAATCTGCTCCAACTTACAAATCAACACCGGGATAGTTTCTTCCATCTTCACAAGTTTCTCCACAGTCAACGAAGTAGCCGTCAACTCCTTAAAGAAGTGACTCAACTCCACCATCGGTTTCCAAATAGGCTTCGGTAAGGCATGAAACGCGTACGGGAGTAGTTGTTGCATAAACACATGGCAATCATGACTTTTCATGCCAAACACCCTGCCCTCCTTCACTTCGACACATCTATTCAAGTTAGAAGCGAATCCGTCAGGCAGGGTCAACCCATTCATCCAAATGCATACAGCAATCTGTTGTGGTCTAGTTAAAGCATATTTTGCATGGGGTTTAAACATTCTTCCACGTCCCACATCCCTCAACTCCAACTCCTTCCTAGAACACCAAATCGGAAGGTCTAGACGACTCTTCTCATTGTCCTTTGTTCTCCCTTTGATGTCCATAACAGTGTCAAAAATATTCATGAAAACATTACGTTCAGTGTGCATGACATCAATGTTGTGTCTTAACAACAAGTCTTTCCAATATGGCAAATCCCACAAGACACTCTGCTTCACCCAGTGGTGTTCCTTACCATAACCCGCAAACTCCTTAACACTCTTGTCCCAGATGTAAGGATACTCTTCGACCCTCTGCCAAACCCGTGCACCAGATAACCTACGGGGTGGAGGTTCATTAACAACCTTGTTCTTCTTAAAAGCGGTTTTGTTTCTCCTAAACGGGTGATCCAACGGTAGAAACTTTCTATGACAGTCAAAGAAACTTGTCTTGCCACTAACAGGGAGTGATTCCCCCCCGGTATGTTCCATGCATACAGGGAAAGCAAGCTTCCCAGACGTGGACCATCCAGAAAGCATACCATAGGCCGGGAAGTCGTTAATAGTCCACATCAAAACAACACGCATCATAAAGTTGTTCTTCAAAGACGCATCGTATGTCATTACCCTGATATCCCATAACTGTGATAACTCTTTAACCAACGGTTGCAAAAACACGTCTATGTTCGCCTTTGGATTTTTGGGTCCTGGAACCAGTATAGATAGAAACATGACCTCCCTCTTCATACACATATCAGGAGGCAGATTGTATGGGGTCAGGATGACTGGCCAACAAGAGTAAGCTCTTCCGTATTGACCGAACGGGTTAAACCCATCAGTACATAAGCCAAGTCTTACATTGCGCGGCTCGGCAGAAAAGTCCAGATATAGCTCATCCAAACACTTCCATGCTTTCTCGTCGGAAGGATGGCAAAGAAACCCCTCTTGTGTTCGGTTCAGAGCATGCCAACGCATGTGTTTTGCCGTGGACAATGAGGCATACAGGCGTTGAAGACGTGGTGTTATAGGGAAGTACCACATTTTCTTCCTGGCCGTCCGGGTTACCTTCCCTCTCCTTTTAACGGTTTTGTAGCGTTCCTCATTACAATGCAGGCGTTTTGTGACACTCTTATCTGCAAACTCATTTCTGAACAACATATATCCGCCAACACAGCACTCTATCTTCATACAACCCAACCCCAAGTTTGCCACTTGTTTCTTAGCATGGTACAGGTTTGCTGGCATTCTATGATTACTAGGCATGGTGGAACCCATCAGATTGACCATCCTATTAAAACAACCTCCAGAAAGATTATAATCTGTCTTTAGACTTAAAGCAGCTAGGGAGGCGGATAACTCAGTGTGACTGTTGCACCCGTCCCACAATAGAGTCTGAGCCACCGCTAACAAATCATAGAATCTCTTCACCTCCGGATTAGGATCCTCCTCTACATTGTCAGAGTCTCCATGACTTGCTTGGTCATTAATTTCTAGCATACACCCAGTGGAGGGTCCAACATGATCCATCACTATTTGTTCTATGTTGTTGTACATATCCCTGTTTCCTCCAACCTCGTAGTAAGACTGTTGAACGGTTACGCCTGATGGTCTAGGCGGTAACTGCTCACCATGGTTGTACCAGCAGTGGTATGTTTCCATAAACCCTTTCTTAGTTAGGTGACACATGACATCATCAGCGTATTCAAAACTCATACATTTGCACCTTGAGCATGGACAACGAATCTTCTGAGTTGCTTCAAATCCAGGCATGTTTGTCATGGCGAACGGAATGAACTCCAATAGCCCCATCATAAACTCATCAGTCACTCGCCGACTGTGATCTAGTCGGTTGTACATCCATCGCCGATTTGCCGGTACTTCCATTTACAATATCTAACAAGCACGGTTTCTGTTACTTTACATTTTTAAAATTTTATTTGACTATCAGTTATGAATCACTCTATCTCTTTGATGTTGTAAATTGGTGGGGCCCTATCCCATTCGGTATGAATATGCAACCATTCGTAACCTATCGATGTTGTATGTGGTCTATCTTGTGTCGTTGATGTTCATTTGAAATTTTGGCAGCGTTTCGCATTGGTCCCCGAGTACACAGAGATACGTACGGTATGAAACACCGCACGCAGACATGCACCCTGGAGACAATACGAAACACCATAACCAAAATTTCAAATGAACATTCAACATCTCAAGATAGACCACATACAACATTGATATGGGTTACGCCCTACTGGTTACAAATTCATACCAAACTGTCCAACCGGGATAATTCAAGATCCAACACAACACGGTACATCAACTGGTTGTTTTAAAACTTGAACGGGAATCTAATGGGTACACACACGACTAAACCCTACATTATTAAATCATGAGTTTCATTTTTTAAGTTCCCTAAGAAATGGAGCCTGTCAAAAATTTGGCAGAGTCTCCCCTGTAAACTAGACATTTCCCAAATTTACGAACGACCTATTACATACAGAAAACTTCCCAGTATAGATAAATAAACATACCATAAGCATTGTATATGATATTCAGAGTTATGAACACCAAATCATGTTATCAGTACATAAAACCAATGCCTAATGAGCTCTACTCTCCACTAACAAACAACATTACATATGCATAAAGAATCATGTTATCAGCACACAAAACCAATGCCTAATGAGCTCTGCTCTCCACTAACAAACAATATTACATATGCATAAAGAATCATGTTATCAGCACACAAAACCAATGCCTAATGAGCTCTGCTCTCCACTAACAAACAATATTACACATGCAACTTCAAATCATGTTATCAGCACACAAAACCAATACCTAATGAGCTCTGCTCTCCACTAACAAACAACATTACACATGTATATAAAATCATGTTATTAGCACACACAAAACCAATGCCTAATGAGCCCTGCTCTCCACTAACAAACAACAATCCACATGCATACACATAATGAGAAAGTCAGTGTTAGGGGATTACCTCGAGGAAAAAAGTGAGGGAAGAATATGAAGCTATTGACAAACGATCACAGACCAGGTGTAACGTGTGCTAGTCTGCATGACAAACCAATAACTGGTTGGACAGTTACAAGTAGCAAGGAAACTAAACAAAGAGAGACATGTAAAGAAAATTATAGATTAAGTACATTGCAAGGAAACTAAACAAACAGAGACAGTCAAAGCAAATTGCAGCTAAGGTGGCATTGGATAAAGTGTTCAATTGGAAAATTGATTACTAATTACTCAATATTATATAAGGTCTATCCTATTCAATGTTAAAGGCCAAGTTCAAGTGAGAAAAATAAGAACACTCTGATGGATTCGGATAGGGGGGCTTTAATGGATTCAGGAGGTTGAAGATTGGCTATAGGTTCAGATTATTTTTCTGTTATTTAGAACCTAGACTTTAGGAGAAGCTCTCAATTCTTTTCTTTTATAAACTCAGACTGGGACATGGTTCAGGGGAAGGAGAGAAATCTGAAGAGTAGGAGAGTATGAGGGAAGAATAATTGGGTAAGATGAAAGCTACTGTGTTTTTTCCTGTTCTTTTATGTGATTTGATATTTGTGATTATTTCCGCCTTTTTGTAATTGAGATGCCCAAGTTCCTCCTGAATTAGTTGTAAAGCTCCTCCTACAAACTAGGGTCCTAGTGGGGGTGTTTATTCCAAGCTATATATACCTAGAGAATATCATACCATTTGATAAGTTTCATGTTAACTCCATATTTAAGATCATCAGGGGCATGAGAGTACCCATCTGTCATATAATTATATTTATCGTAACACCAATATTTATTTTCTTATATATCAAGATTAGTATGAATCTCTTATGTATCGGTACTCTTTTGAGTTTTGTTTAATTACCTTGCAAAAGTATGCTCCAGAAGAGAAGCTTCAATGTCCTAATGGTTATCTTCCCATTTTAACTTTCCCCTCCCCTCCCAACAAATAAATTATGAAGTAATCAAATTTGACTTATCCATTTCATTTCATTAAAACCAAACATAAGTTAACAACTTATACACCACTTTCTCTGATAACAAATGGCATAACACAGATTCAACTACTGCTAAACTTACTAGTTGCCACATCTCCATGATATCTCACCCTCTACCTTAATTAACAAAGCCTCTAAAACAAAACAACAAAAATTACCCCTGAAATAAGTGGGCAGGCTCACATCCCAGACAGATATGTGTTTCTAATCATGCACCAATAGGAATAGATATCTATATATAATATTGTAAATAACGAGTTGTTGTCCCCCTAATTCTAATCCTTCTCATATCATGATTTACTCTCAATTAGTAGGACAGTAGGACTACCATGTGGCCTTTAGTTATAATTTTGATTTACTGATTAATCTCTTAACAACATTCAGAAATTTTATGTCACTACATGATAAAATTCAGAACACAAAAATTACCGGGTAGGGTAGGGAATACTAAACTGGTCAATGTTTACACCCCTTTCTACTTTGTCAGAGATCAAACTAAATTTGCACATAGATTAGATTAATTTTCTCACAACCTTAGTATAGTTCTGTTCATGAGTACACCTGTGTGAGTATCATCAACCATCAGTAGTAGTAGTTATATTTTCCATCATCAGTCCAACTTCAAAATAGAGTAGTAGATTTATGCAGCATCATACTACTCAAGAGAGTCCAAATTTTCATGAAGGAATTTAAAACTTAGTCTCATAGAGTCTTTGGCATCACACTAACTAATGTTTTTAAGAGATTTAGACAAAACTGCAAACACCTCATTTTACTAATTCTCTATTTTATCCTATCAAAATTATAAGCATGAATTTGAAATTATAATACTAATTTCCAAGTCAAGTGGCTTAATTATATACTTTCTAAACTACCATGTCGAATCTACAACGCTAATTAGTCCCTTTAAATTAACTTAATCATCCCCCTCCCTCCTATATAACCTGTGTTATGGTGCTCAGGTTTGGCAGCATAGTGTTGTTGTGTAGAAGGTACAGATTAAAACTCTAATATGGTTAGAACCCCAATTGATATTCAAGACCAAGCAGTATACATAGTTCCTATGAGCAAGCAACCCATTCATGCCTGTCTCTAATAATCTCAGTAAACTGAACCTTTATCAAATCTCAATGATTCTTGTGCATCCCATGTTTATTTTTCATAGTGTTTGACTAACACATTCTCACAACCAAGAACTCAGATTTTTAGTGTTCTTACCAAGTTACCCAGAGTAGAGATAGACTATAGGATTTTAATATTTCAGTTTTAGTCCTAGACCCTGTTTAGTTCACCAAATCACAGAATTTTCACATAATATCAAACTAAAATTCATCCTGTAGGTTCATGAAAATTTGTAGTCTGTTTTTGACAGATTATGCAGCAACAGAATTTGTATACCCGAGTTAAATGTCTACCCTATTACAAACCCTAGTCATGCTCAACATAGCAAACTATAGTGTTAGCGTAAGATTCAATTTCCATCGATTCCTAAGATGACAGAAACCGAATACGGAATCTCTTAAAATTTTCATAGCAGCTTAAATGAGTGAGGGTAAAATGTGTTAAGGTCTTTTGTTGTCAAGATGAACAAGCACGATGCTTTATTATACCAGAAATGAATAACTCAACTGACAAGGTTAGATCTTTGAGTTTCACCTTGGACTCTCAGTTCCTGTTACTGTTTTTCCAAGCACCTCATCTCAACCAACTAAACAAAACCTATTTAATCAAGTTAAGGGATAATTGAGGTAGATTGTAAACCTTAATTAAGCACTCACAGAGTAAGAGTTAATCCTGATAAGATTAACGTTCTCACTTCTCAGACCAAAAACACACCCAAATACCACAAAGAGTAAGAGTTACACTCTTTGTGGTGAGTGAATAAGACTTTTAAGTGACAAATAAAATAGAAAACTTTATTGAGTGTAGTCTCTTATATTGATTAGTGAAAGCTTTACTCATTATCCATGTGCAATACCTTTTGGAGTTAAAAAATAGAAGTCCTAAAAACAGAACCATGTATTGGCTCTATTGCCAACAGATACCTTTTAAAATTCCAACTCACTCACTCACTCACTTCTACATGCCTGAAGCATTATTTACCCTTCTATACTCAAATTTTAGATTTTTCTTTCTCAACTTCATGAAACTGACCTTGTAGAGTTTACCTAATGAAACAAACCCGGAATTTTCCACATGCATGGTATCATTTATTATGAGTAAACTCCTAAATCACTCCTCAAGATTATAAACTCCTAAGTAAATCCTCGAGATTTATTACAAGCAAACTCCTAAGTTAGTTCTCAAGATCGTAAACTCCCAAGTTAATCCTTGAAATTATACAAGTAACTCGCTTTAGTCCAGATATTTTAAAAAACTCATATTAGTCCTGATTTGTTGCAATTTGAGGTTATCAAACTTCCACGAACTTCACTTTTTTTAAGCATACTTACAACATATATACGATCACGATGACTATCTATGACTAACTTAGATTTACTCCATTTTTTAAACTCCTCCAACCTAAAAGGAACCAAATTTTCAGTCAAACGAAATTTAACTTCACAATGAGCTGAACAACTTTCACCAATAAAATAAACATACAAAAAAAAGCAACAGCAAAATCTGTACAGTATAGTGAATTTAAAGGACTCGAGCCACTAATATTTAAATCCAAGTGAAACATTAGGGAGAAGAAGCACTGAAATGGAGCGATAGAGACATTAAAAAGAAAAGAGAGAGAGACCAGTTGAGAAATGGATTTGGGGAAGACGTGGTGGTGGGGATGATGGGTGAGAGGAGCTTGGGATTGGAAGTGAAAGTGGGCCAGAACCTTGTGATCGGGTAAAGGTCTGAGTAACAACTCTTCTGAGAAGTCTTCTTCTTGTGGGAGTGAAGATGCTAATGTTGTTGAAGAAAATAGAAGGATGAACAGAAGAAGAAGAGTGTTAGATAATGAACCAATTCTTATATTTAACCAAATACAATCCAAGAGCAACAAAAGCAGAAGAGAATGTACCTAATGGGTGAGCTGAACCAGGTCACCAGCATTTCAATGATGAAATCGTCGACAACAGAGGAAGAGTGGTGAGCCTTGGAGGACCGCCGGATGGAGAGTGGTAAGGTTCGGTGAGGTCACGATAATATAGGGGTAGAGGACGATAATGTAGGACGGAGGAGAGGGAGACGATGGCTGAGAGAGGAAGTCAGACGAAGGGAGGGAGGGAGGAGAGGGAGACGGCGGCTCAAAGAGGAAGGGGAAAGTTAGGGCAAGTGAGAGGGAAAGGGGTTGCTGTCGAGTTAGATTAAAAACTTAGCGACGGCTAACACCCCGTCACTAAAACGTCACTACAATTAAAATGTTTACCGACGGCAGGAAAATTCCATCACTACTATCCTGAATAGTAGCGACGGTATGAAACCACCGTCGTTAAAGTTGGAGGGAAATGAAAGAGAATAGTACCACACTAGCGACTACTACACCCGTCGCTTAATTTTAAAACCCTTCCAAAATTTTAAAACCCTTCAGGAACCTTAGCGATAGAAGCCCTCCGTCGCTGCAGTATCCAAAAATAGCGACGTCACAACACAACCGTCGCTATCTTATGGCCATAGCGACGGTATGAGGGCGTCACTGATGCATTAGAGGACATAGCGACCATAAATTCCCCGTCGCTATCAGTTGGCGCCATAAATACGTTGGAGGGAAACCAAAAAAGTGGAGGGAAATAACTATAGTGACCGGGTCAGCGACGACGTATGAGATTGTGATGGAAGTAGTGACGGTTCTTTACCAATGTTAGCGACGGTGAAATGTCGGTCGCTGATGTGGTCACTATTTTTCGTGTTCCAGTTCCCTTTCATTTTATGGTCGCTAACGCGGTCACTAATTAGCGACGGCGTGCGGCGGTCGCTACCTGAGTGTAGCTATTAGTCATTTTTCTAGTAGTGAAGATTACACAAATAGATTTATGTTTGGGTTTTTTTATCATCAGAAACCTAAATGGGTCTAGTCAGGAAAATCATGGTTGTATAAAAGTGGGAAGAATTCCATCGACAAGCAAGTTTCCAAAATGAAAATTTTTAAATATTAAATATACATAATATATATGTATCTATTAAATGTCAAACATAAATAATAAATGTTAAATGTTAAATATTAATGATATTATAAAAATCAAATATATAAATTAAATAGTATATTAAATATAAAAATAAAGTATATTAAATATTAAATGTTAACTCTATTTGTTAATATGAAATATTATGTGTTAAATATATTTTTATTGGATTGAGATATTTTTAAATATTAAATGTTACTTATGTGTTCGTATTTAAAAATGAATTTTAATTAAAACATACATATTGTAACATCCCTGATGTTTTAATGAGAATTATAAGAAATGGGAAATTATTAGTAAATGTTTTAGAAGTTTTATTTAATATTTGTTCTGTCTGAGCCAGAGACAAGAAAGCCGGTGTCGAGATCGGTCTCAGAAGCGCGAGCAGGCGGAGTTGAAGATCGGGAGTGTAGGAGAAGAGCGGGCAGGGCTAGGTGGTTTGGTCCAACCGATGTGAGGAGAGCACCTCACACGGGGTCATAGCCCGGATTAACCTCATAATGACTGAAACAACGGGTGTAGGTAACCAAGAGGTGAGCACGGATGAGATATCCGACCTCTCAGGTTGTAGCTCGGATTTCCGAGGTATGAACACTAAGCTAGGACACCGGGGGGCCGATATTCATATTGGGCCTATACTCTTGCGAAGTATTAGAGAATTGTGAATAATTAAACGTTGAGGGAATAAATAAGTGTAATTGATTTGATAACTATGCAATAGTTTAATATAGTGAAATTGATTAAATTTAGTAAGAATACAAATAAAATAAAGGAAAAGACGATCTTGCCCATGAGCTATATATATAAGGAGATTCTCTTCCTTCCCTCTTCATTATTTACAAGTTACCTTTGCTGCTGGTCTGCCCCTTCTCTTTCATTTTCTCCTCTCTTAACGCTGAGTTGCATGCGCTGGAGAGGGACTCCATTTGTGTCTAAACTTCAATTGAATCCCATTCCTGTGATCGAGGCTTCAAGGTGAGTCTACTGATCCGTTCCAATTGTGATTCCCTTATCCCTTTTATTCTTTGGCGGTTAAGGGCCATGCATGACTATATTCGTGGCTGTTCTCCACTCCTCCGGTGAGTGTGAGCCCAAATGCAGTCCATGAACTAAGGGCGTTGAAGTGACGAGCTGTACTTTATGATCCGTAGGTAGTAGGTTAAGCAACGGAAGACTGAGTGACAGAGTTGAGACTGCGAAACCAGTGCTCAGAGGAAGGAATCGACACAGAGAACAGATTATCGAAGCGTGGAACCAATGTAAGGGGGTGTTCGGGTTATAATTAATTAGAATAGGACTCGCTTCTTATTCAGGTCATTGAGGTAATGTTAACAGGTTAAGGAAAATGTTGCTAAACGTAGTTGTGTGTTTATGCTTGTGCATGTGTGACTGAGTACATTAATTAGTGGAGGATCGAGTGTGGTTGAGTTTATCATGTTATGACCTTGTGATATCTAATATTGAAATGATCAGTGTTATGTGACGACGGGTTAGCAAGCAGGCTACCCGAGTGATGAGGAATTGATATTATTATGTGAAACGTAAACTGTTGAATGACTATGTGGTGTGGGATGGCCGACGGTATGTGATAGCCCCTCATTTCCGGCTCCCGTGGTTTTCGTGCCCAGTTGAGCTACCCAGTGGTCAAGTAGGACCCAGTGGTCGAGGTGGAGAGTCAAGCAGGACTCGGTGAACCAAGCAGGGTTCACGGGGTGTCAAGTAGGACCCCCAGCTGAAGGCCAACCCTTTAGTATCCGGATACTAGGAGTCAGAGTGTATGAGAGTCAGTTGTGATCGTGATGGATGTAATGGAATTGCGTGGTTGGGTTAATATAGTTACTGTATGTAATACACTATGTTTCGGTATGCTTACTTTCGAATGATGCTTGATGTATATGTATAAATATGCATGTATATTTGTTAAGTTCCATTCTATATTAATTACAATGCCAAACACTCACCCTTGCCCTTTTTTTTTAGTAACCAGTGACAGGGAGGGGGAAGGAGCCATGGAGTCGCGCCAAGGGGGAGATCAGTGCCAGGGTCCGAGTGACTTTGAGTGACTCTCTATAGAGTTATATGTGTGTATAAGAACTTCCGAGTATTATTACTAGTTGTGTTTAATCAAGACAGGACCGGATGCAAATCTATATTTTAAAATACATCACTGTCATTTACATATGCTTTCATGGTAGCTATGACAAACCTTTGGTTAACAGAATCATTTTTAGGGTGAGATTGTCGGGAGTCCGTTTGCATGTTTTGCCTAATCCGATGTGTGAAAGGTATTCGCTCAAGCGAATAGAAACCTCGTTCAAGCGAGAGTCCGGAATCTCGCTCAGACGAGTAGGGGCCTCGTTCAAGCGGGAAGCCCTGATTCCCTTTCTCCCATCCGTTGTGCTTAGATTAACTTGCTTTTTTTTTCTAGATCTCATTTATTTAATCTAACTGTGACTGCTGTCACTTGAATAAGTCAGTAAAAATATATGCTATTTCACTAAACCTCAATTAATTTTCAAGAAAAGGAAAAATTTATCGTAAGATGTAATTAGTTGAATAAAAATAAATGCAAAAATAAATACAGTTTTATCATTTAGGTTCTTGTTCGGAATTACTAAAAGCATTGAGCATAATTGAACTAAATGGAAAACAGAAATTTATTTAATTCCAAGTCAAAATAACATTAATATAAAATATTATCACACCCTCTTAATCCCAAGATAATTAATTTAGCTACTCATGAAATAATTCAAATTCATATAAATAATGGAAAAATAAAACATACAAGACATGGTAAAAATAAAGACTTACGGGTTTCTCCAAAAGCTCAGAATAATTTACCACTGTATTTCCTTGTTGCAATATTCCTCCACCAATTACAAATTTAAATAACTCACTTTTACAATTCACAACTCTTAAGAAAAAGAAAATGAAAAGAAATGGGACAGAAAACTAAAAGGAAAGAAAAGAGAAAGAAAACGAATGCAAAAGAAAAGAAAAGGACGGAGGAAGAAAAAAAAAGAACGAAAGAGAAAAGAGAGAAAAGAAAAGGAATTGAAGCTGATTCTTGGATGGATATCGACGCTGTTTGGTGGTGCTCTCCTTTTTATAGGCGAATAAATGAATGAATCCAGCTAAGAAAACGCATTAAAATTGTAAGTGGAAGAAACTTTCGATGCATGTGACTTCCAACTGTCCCAAATTGCTTATTTTTTAATATTTTCAATAATTTGGTGCTTGGATTTGGTGATGATTGGTGCAGGTGGAGAAATTCCGAGTGGAAAAATGGGTCGGTTTTCACCTTTTTTCCAAAATCCGAGTGGAAAAGGTGCCTTTTGTGCACAATACCGAGTGAAAAGGTACTATTCGTACACAAAACCGAGTTAAATCTTTGCTCGGTGTTGAGTTGAGGGATCGGTGTTTAGGAAAAAATCGGTCGGTGTTAAGCGTGAAGACCCCTGATGCTAAATTTTGTCTTCATTTCGCTTAAGCGAGAGTTTCTCGCTTAAGCGAAAACACTCCAGTAGCTAATATTATGCCACTCGCTTGAGCGAGACTCCCTTGCTTAAGCGAGATTATGGCTTCCAAAGTTCTCGCTCGAGCGTAACCAGAGTCGCTTGAGCGAAAGACCTTTGTTTAATCGGAATTGCTTCACTCGGTACTGATTAAAAAATGGCTCGGAATTGACTGAAGAGGGACTCGGATCCTACTGGAAAGTATCTCACTCGGCACAGGTTCAGACCTTCTTCTTTCACATGTGGCCCACTCAGGATTGGGAAGTCTTCTTTTACTATTTTATTCGGCTATGTCTCTGGAACTGAACCACTTTAAAAAAACTTTGCTTGGATTTTGCTTTGGAATCCATTCGGACAAATTCATTCGGACACATTCACTCGGAAGTGCCTTCTTGCTTCTCACTCGGAATGGCCTTCACTTTCACTCAGAAATTTTGAGAGAGTCTGGAATCTGGCTGATTGAATTTCTTCTCATGTCCGAGTCTTGCTTTGCTCGGAAATATAGGTTTCTACTCCAACTCACTCGGTAGTCTTCCTTGGAGACATCTCACTCGGGCTTAGTGTGAAACTGTGAGAATCTGCCCGGAAAAGACTCACTCCTGGTCGGACTCTTGTCCTCTTCTCCGAATGACTCCACTCGGAGATCTTCTTTTTCAACAGGTGCTCTTTCAGTGGCTTCTTCTACTCAGACAACAGTTTTGACCACTTGGGAGTTTTTCACTCGGATTAGTTGCAATCAGAAAGCTCCCACTCAAATTTACTTCAATCAGCAATCCTTTCACTCGGATAATAGCTTTGGGGAGCATCTATTCAAAGTCAGTCCCTTTTTTTCACTCGGATTGGTTACAGTAGGGGATCTTCCACTCGAATTCTCCTCTAACCGAGACATATTCCACTCGGAAATGCTCCATTCTGAGTCATTCTACTCAGAAACGCTCCATTCTGAGTCATTCCACTCGGATTTGATCATTTTTGAGTCGGATTTCAGCATTCTGAGTCGGAATTCAGTATAAAAAGAGAGTTCTTTCCACTTTGGGCTTGTTCTTCTTGTTTCTTTATCATTTTATGGTCGTTTTTCTCTTGTTTTTGACCCTAATTTCTGCCAAATAACATACCCAAGTAGAATAGAGTGGAAAGAAAGCAAAAATCACAATAAATAAAGGAAATACAGTGTATAATGATTAAAATCGTAAGCAAACTAGATCTATTTTATTGTGTTATAAAGCACTTATCAAACACCTTGTAAAAAGGCATTGATTTCTCAGCAAACTTAGAAAGGAAGCGGGATAAGGCGGCAATCCTCCCAGTTAGATGTTGGACTTCCTTGATGTTCTGAGGGCTCTTCATTTCTAGTATGGCGTGACACTGGTCGGGATTTGCTTCTATCCCTCAGTGTGTCATTATGTAACATGAAAACTTGCCTCCCTGGACCTCGAATGAGCACTTTTTGGGGTTTAGGTACATATTCTACTTTTGAAGCTCGGTAAATGTTTCCTCTAAGTCTTTAGTATGTGCCTCTATCTCTTTTGTCTTTACTACCATGTAATCCACATAGACTTCCATGTTCCTGCCAATTTGATTGGCAAATATTTTATCCACCGGCCACTGATAAGTTGCTCATGCATTTTTCAACCCAAATGGAATGACCCGGTAACAAAAGTTAGTTTCTCATATAATGAATGTTATTTTCTCCTCATCTTTTGGATCCATATGAATTTGATTGTAGCCCCAGTAACCATCCATAAAGCTTAAAACTTTTGTACCCTTAAGTACCATACCAACCGGTCAAAGTTAGGTAAGGGATAAGGGTCCTTAGGACATACCTTGTTTAAGTTTATGAAGTCGACATACATTCTCTAATTGTCGCTTGCTTTTTTAACCATCACAACATTGGATAGCCAAGTCGGGTACCTGACTTCCTGAATGAAATTTACTGCTACAAACTTATCTGTGTCCTCTTTATCTGTCGCTTGCCTATCGGGTCCCAACTTTCTAGCCTTCTGAGACATGATAAGTCTAGCGTTTGGCTTCACATTAAGTGAATGACAGATAACACTCGAATCAATGTCAGGCATATCCGTGGGGTTCCAAGTGAAGAGGTTTATGTTGGTCCTTAACAGGCTGATCAATGCCTCTTCAATGGTCAGGTCGAGTACTGCATTGACTCTCATACACTGGCCTGGATTTGGGCCAATATGGACTAGCTTTAAGGATTTGACTAGCTAAGGTCTTTCATACTACCTGTCGTCCCAGGGATCAAAGCCTGTCTCAATATCTTCCTACACTATAAAGGTTTCTTTGGGTCAAAGACTCTCGTAGTAGCATTCCTGCACAACCTCCAGATCTGCTCTCACTACCCCGACTCGTCCATCTTCAAGCGGGAACTTTATGGTTAAGTGCAATGAGTCATGGTGATCATCGTGAGGTGCTTTTTCGAGCCCCTCTCTCCCATCGTAGTTCTTCATCGTCAGGGCTTTGTAGTTTGGCGAAGTCAATGTGCCCATTATCTCCTCTATAAATGGATGGGGAGCGTACGGGTGCAAGGGTTCATGTGTCTCTATGCCTCTGGTGTATTGTGTGTCACGACCATCTACCCTGTACCTAGTGGTTTGGGTATTGTGATAACTCGAGGCCTCTCGTTCCTCCATCCTTCGTGCATGCAGGTCATCGTTTTCCTTTTGCAGGTGTGCCACTGTGCGTTTTAATGCTTCCACAGCACTCGTGAGTTATTGGATAAGATCATCCTTATCTAATCCTTATTGTTGGGTGTCACCTTCCTTATGGAAGTTGTGGTTGCTGTCAGTCATTTCCATTCTTGCTTTGCTAGCTTTTAGGGTATTGTAAGTAGGAACCATTTTACCAGGCCCCACGGTAGGCGCCAAAATATTCATAACAAAGCTATGGAATAGACAAAAACCTAGAGAATCTATCTAGAGATTAGTGTTTATTAGCTTCTTAATGTGTCACACTTGAATTATAACGGGGAGCTTCGAGGCCATTTATACAATTAGTGAGATAGAGAGAAAAATAAAGCATTGAGGCCTTGGATCTAAGCTAATCATACACGGTGTAACCATCTAGTATTAATGCATGGTGAAGGGACTAGTTTTTCCTAAGTTCCTTTCCTAAAATAAAGGGACGAGAGGTACTCGCGGGCCCTCCCACTATCCCGGGGGAACAATTTCATAACTAATACTATGTATATTTAATCCCTAAATTATGCATAGGTACATAGAAAGAATTGCTTAATTTTTATGTGTGATACATTTAGATATTTAGATTTTTTTGTATATGTTGATAATGTACTAAAACTAAATATACAACAAATCTTGTAATATATATAGTTAAAGAGATCGATGTTAGAGGTTTCATGACAAGTTTGGTATAGGATCTTAGAATGTTATGTTTTGTGACAATCTCATACTTTTTTAAATGTAGTGGTTTTTTTTCTTCTTTTGCCAAAAAAATATAGTTTTAAACTCAGAATAAAGTACATCTCTAGGGCTGAGAGTATTTCTCGCATTGAAACATAGTCTCTTTTTCTCTGCTGAGCCTAGGGACAATCAATTGATTTTCTCTTTTAAATGACATGTCATATAGAGTTTACTTATGATTCATAATAAATGTTTTCATTTACTAGAAATGTTGTTGAACTTCAAATTTTTTTATATCCAAAATCAAGGAGATCGATATGTAATTACGAGTTAGTCATAGACTATGGTAGAAAGGGTTGAGTTACTTATTCAAATCTTATGACTTAATTAACATAGAGTGAATAATACAACAATGTTATTTACTATTTAAATGAATTAATAGCTCAATTCGACACTTCATATTTATAGAGAACTCTCTTCGTGTTACTTACAAACCTTATCCCTACCCACCCAAGGTATTTTCTTCTCAGCTACTCCACTTTCCCACAAGAACTTTTTTTGGAGCCTAATTAGACATATAATAACTTTTTAGGAGCCCAATAGAAATATAGAAGAAAAAAGGGTATAGAAGAGAGATAATGGATTTTATCAAAAAAATTAATATAAAAACCACACAAAATTTAAAAATACTTTTTTAAAAAGAAAATATAGATAATATTATTAAAAAAAGAATACAAGAGACATAGTTTATTTTAGTTTTAAAAAATAAAAGTATAAAAAAGATAGTAAAGTATACATTATTTTATTATTAATATTTATGTTAGTTAATTTTTAAACGAGGGGACTATCAAATTAGCCTACCCCAGTAAAGTGTACCCTACTAGGCTGGCAGGTCAAGTGGGCCAGACCTTGGTGGCTAACAGACTTAGTTTTTTGTTGGCTCCATCATTTTACAAGTTTGACGGGTCAACTGGACAGACCTGACATGTTTTGCCATCCCTAGTAATACTCCATGTGCCCCTTAATATGTTATTATAGTTAAAGTCATTTATATGTCTATAAATTATAGTAGTTTTTGAAAGTACCCTTACAAATTTACTAAGATTTACAAATCTTGTCTTCTTTATTCATAATTAATGATTATTTTTTAATAGTAAATAAATATATGTTGGTGAAAAATTAATTAATGTTTTTTTGATGAAGCTTTTTGATCTGTCCTAGAATCCAGGGTCAAAGATGACTGGCTTGACCGAACTCCTGGTTCAGTCTTCAATCTGGAGTTTACCTTTCGCGCTCTTAATTTTACACCGCCTCAGTGGAGTACAGTATTATATACCCTTCAGTGGGAATCTGAGGTTCTTCGAGTAAAGGTGGTAATTGGTGTCAAATTCGTACTGATGCTTCAAGACCACACCGGAGGGGTACCTGTAGAATATTCTCCGATGCTTAAGTCAGTGTAGTCTCTACGGTGATATCGTATTATGAAGGTAACTTACGGAAAAATTAGATCAGATCCTTGTTCCACAATAAATGACTTGTATTTATAGTGTTTACCTTAGTTTTGGAAGTGATTTGACTACATTCCTAACTTACTGTTGATACCGTGTCTGCAAGATCAGGTTGCCCATACCTCTTCTGACTGGTTGTCAAATTGTCAGTAGTTGACTGGGGTTGAGGGATAGATCTATGGACACTCAATGGCTCAGACTCTGGTTATGACCTGCCAGCTCAATGGTGTGGAGTGGTATTTTCCAGACCTCGTCCAGTCTTGGATGCACCCCGGATCACTCTTGTAATAAAGATCAAAGAAATATTAAGGGATAAAGATAGTATTAGTGTATCACGCATTCGGTTTCCCTACAAAATGCTATACCATATTCAATCAATTACAACTTTTGTATGTTTTATATCTTTTAAATATAATTTGTTATTTATTGTCGAGTAAGATTAATTTATGAAATTATTAATATATTAATAAAAGTATTTTATTATTATTTTTAATAAAGTTGATATATTTAAAAAGTAAAACAAAATATTTAAATACTTAATTTTGAATTTTAAATTTAAACTTTTAAAATAATTAAATTTAGAAATATCTATTTTTTGATCACGTAGAATGAATATTATATATTCACTATTCATTGGAAATTTTAAAGTTTTTATTACTTAAAGATAAGTAATTAAGATTTTGATTTGTATTTTGTTAAACATGTAATTTAGAAGAAAAGAAAAAATGACGATTATATATGAATTTTACCTGTCAGATAAGTTAGAAAATATTATTTAAATATGTCTTATTTTTATTTGAAATATATTTTCAATATTATTTTAAACTTGAATGAAATTAGAAACCAACAAATTGTGGCAAAGTTTTATGATAAAAGAAAGATAAGATAATAACTAACAAATTGATTTATATGAAAACGAAAAATTAGGGGAAAGTTCTCGACTTAATTTAATTTAATTATTGGTAGTTATATTTATTATTAAAAATCAGTAAACAAAATTATTTGTAAATTATGAAATATTAATTAGTTTAATTTAAATCATGATTAAAGATAAATAGAAGCCAACTATTATCATATTTATATTAAGTAATTTTGATTTTGTATATTACAAAGTCATATATTTTAATTTAGAAAGATTATAAAATTCATATATTATGGAAGACGTGGTTAAATATACTCGGCCCAAGAACGTCCACATCATAACAGTGCTAACGAGGATTTTCTCCTAATATAGATTTTTTTCCAACCTAAAACACTTATTCAAGAAAAATCAATCATCGCTTGAACTAGCCACCAATTTCTTAGAAGTTTATCCTAAGCATTATAAAAAAAATCCAAATAATTAATATTCTTAAGTGGTATAAATGAAACATCTAAAGGACAAATATTAGTAAAAAAACTAGGATTGAGACATAAAAACTAGAGAAACTCTTAAGATATTTGGACATTGTGGCACTTGAGAAAAAAAAAACCTTAAATACCTTCTATTATTAACATTCAAAACATGGGACCACATTTGACTGACCTTTATATAAATCGTTTCTATTTTTTGGAACAAAAAAATTCTAGCTGTTTTGCTATTTAACTTTTGAGATCATTATAACTGTTTTATTACATTTATTTAAGCTTAAATTTTATGAAAATAAGACTTTTATTACTATAAAAGATGTTGGTAGAAGCTGCTTAAGTCAAATTCTGGATTTAACCTTTTAAATAATAAAAAAAATCTCCTTAGAAAAATTAGTCTCATCGTGATGTACATGTTATTTATTTAAATAAGATTGCTTTTAGTGAAAAAAATGGCTAAACAAAAAAATAATAAGTTTTTTTAAAGTTTCTTCTAGAACATGTTATGAAAACAACATTGCGCCCATAAGATGGTTTTCAGTTTTAAAAATATATTTTGTAAAATAAAAAGTATACTTTTAAATCTTAAAACTAGAAATGAAAAATAATTTTATAATTTTAAGTTATAAGTTTCCAAATTGTTTTAACAATAAATTAAATTTTTTATTGGACAAGATTTATTTTAATTAAAATTTACTTTAGAAAGTAAAAAGACCGAAAGCTCATTATTACTCTCAAACTAGACCATAATTAATTGAATTGAACATATATTTGAGTCAGAGTGTTTCACCACCTCAAGTTCTAGGTGGATAGTTAAGGTAATTAAGTGTTTGTTTCTTGAATTTTGGGGAATTCAAATCAAGGTGAGTCAAACCAAAACGTCCACAAACATGATTACAAAAATAGATTCAAACCATAATTGCACAAATAGATTTGTGTTTAAGGCTTTTTTTTTATCATCAGAAACCCAAATTGTTTGGACGGGCAAATCGTGATTGGGTGAAAGTGGGGAAGAATTCCTTCCACATCCAAGTTTCCCAACTGAAAATTTTTAAATATTAAATATACATATAAATGTATATATGTATATATATTAAATACCAAACATTAATATTAAATATTAAATAAAAATGATTATATATAAATTAAATATATAATTTAAATACTAAATATAAATATTAAATACTATACGAAATGTAAAATAAAGTATTAGATATTAAATATTAAATATAAAAATAACGTATTAAATGTTAAATATTAAATATATAAATATTAAATATTAAATACTATACTAAATATAAAAATAAATTATTAAATAACAAATATTTATGGGATTAAGATTTTTTTTAAATATAAAAATATTAAATATTAAGTATTAAATATTAAATATTACTTATATGTTCCTATTTACAAAACTATTCAAACAAAAACATACATATTAAGAAAAAAATGTTAATGTACTAATTTTTATATAAAAAAATTGCAACATTGAAAAAAGTTGAGCTTCTTTAAGAAGATTCCCAAGAAACTAAATTGAAATAACTTTACTAATAAAATTAAACAAAAAAATTCAACCATTTTTAAAAGCAATGGTGAACAATTACACACTAAATTGTGCATGGAGTAAAAATCAAGGGATTGAGTTGCTTCCACTTTAGTTTCAAGATGTTTAAAATTTGATCCAATTGAAGATGTTTCTGTGTATATAAAGACCCCTTCTCTCTGATCAGAGTTCCGCACAATCAGTTTCATCATCATATACTCAGTTTTGTTCTCTCTCTCTCTCTCTCTCTTTCTTTCTCTCTCTCTCTCTCTCTCTTTTTCTCCCCCTCTCTCTCTCACTAGCTTTTTTCTAGCCTTTCTATCCCGACCCTTTTCTTTCTCTGTTAATTTTCCTCTTTCTCTTTTCTGTACTATGTGTTCAATTTCTATTCAATGATTTTGACAATATCTTACATGATCTTAATTTTTGCAGGGTTAGAAGAATTGAAAGGATGGGGAAAAATGAATCCTCAACAAGGATACTGAGAAGGATTATTTATGGGGCATGTCAGAAGAATCATGCACTCCACAGTGGGAAACATGTTATGGATGGCTGTGGGGAGTTCATGGCGAATGGGCCAGAAGATACTTTGACTTGTGCTGCCTGTGGTTGTCACAAAAACTTTCACAGGAGCTATGAGATAGCTGAAGTGGTGGTGTTTGATTGCACCTCATCATCCACCACACCCACTTCTCTTTCTCCGCGTCCTCCTCCTCCTCCTCCACCTTTTAGCCCTTGTTCTACGTCAACTTAAAGAGGCTATGTTGTGTCTTGCGAGGATGGATGTTGTTGGTGATAAGAATAAGTTATCACTTTTCCCCTAATATTTTCTAAAATTTTGAATATCATGTGATAACTCGAGGCCTCTCGTTCCTTCATCCTTCGTGCACGCAGGTCATCGTTTTCCTTTTGTAGGTCTGCCATTGTGCGTTTTAATGCTTCCACAGCACTCGTGAGTTATTGGATAAGATCATCCTTATCTAATCCTTATTGTTGGGCGTCACCTTCCTTATGGAAGTTGTGGTTGCTGTCAGTCATTTCCATCCTTACTTTGCTAGCTTTTAGGGTATTGTGAGTAGGAACCATTTTACCAGGCCCCACGGTAGGCGCTAAAATATTCATAACAAAGCTATGGAATAGACAAAAACCTAGAGAATCTATCTAGAGATTAGTGTTTATTAGCTTCTTAATGTGTCACACTTGAATTATAACGGGGAGCTTCGAGGCCATTTATACAATTAGTGAGATAGAGAGAAAAATAGAGCATTGAGGCCTTGGATCTAAGCTAATCATAACACAGTGTAACCATATAGTATTAATGCATGGTGAAGGGACTAGTTTTTCCTAAGTTCCTTTCCTAAAATAAAGGGACGAGGGGTACTCGCGGGCCCTCCCACTATCCCGGGGGAACAATTTCATAACTAATACTATGTATATTTAATCCCTAAAAGAATTTCTTAATTTCTATTTGTGATACATTTAGATATTTATATTTTTTGTATATGTTGATAATGTACTAAAACTAAATATACAATAAATCTTGTAATATATATAGTTAAAGAGATCGATGTTAGAGGTTTCATGACAAGTTTAGTATAGGATCTTAGAATGTTATGTTTTGTGATAATCTCATACTTTTTTAAATGTAGTGGTTTTTTTTCTTCTTTTGCCAAAAGAATATAGTTTTAAACTCAGAATAAAGTACATCTCTAGGGCTGAGAGTATTTCTCGCATTGAAACATAGTCTCTTTTTCTCTGCTAAGCCTAGGGACACTCAATTGATTTTCTCTTTTAGATGACATGTCATATAGAGTTTACTTATGATTCATAATAAATATGTTTTCATTTACTAGAAATGTTGTTGAACTTCAAATTTTTTTATATCTAAAATCAAGGAGATCGATATGTAATTACGAGTTAGTCATAGACTATGGTAGAAAGGGTTGAGTTACTTATTCAAATCTTATGACTTAATTAACATAGAGTGAATAATACAACAATGTTATTTACTATTAAAATGAATTAATAGCTCAATTCGACACTTCATATTTATAGAGAACTCTCTTCGTGTTACTTACAAACCTTATCCCTACCCACCCAAGGTATTTTCTTCTCAGCTACTCCACTTTACCACAAGAACGTTTTTTGGAGCCAAATTAGACATATAATAATTTTTTAGGAGCCCAATAGAAATATAGAAGAAAAAAGTGTTATTCAAGTGGCCTCAATACTCAAGAGGGGGGGTGAATTGAGTTTTTAAAACTTTTAGTTGGAATACCTTTGAACTTGATTCTTATATACAAATTTACAAGATTATGCAAGTGAAATCAAGTTTAGTGAAATATGCAATGCAAAACAAAGGTAAATATAGCTGAGATAATTAAACAAACACTTGGTGTGCAGTCTTCAAGATTTACCAATTTAAACAAGTTCAAGTATGTAAGCCACAATCAATCAACACAAGTTAATTAAGTGCAGTATATGAAAGTAAAAGAGTAAGGGAGAAGAGCTTGCAAACCGATTTAATGAGTTCCACCAATCCGGTGTACGTCTCGCCTCTAAGCAACCCACTTAGAGGATTTTCCACTATTGTAGGCTAGAGATACAACTTTGAGCAATTGCGGCTTCCTAGTGTCCCACACTCAAGAACCCAATCCTCACAAGTATAAGGGCAACCCGCCCAATCTCTCAATCTCACAATATCCCAAAGGTTGAACCCCAACCTTTGTAACCACTCAACCTAGAGTGAACTTTGGTGTTTTGATGTAGTGTTTACAAGCAAGTAACTCTCTCAATAGAGTAGATGTGCAAGTGAAAGTTCTCTCAAATCTATAACTCTCAAGAAGAGAGAATATGCAAATGAAATCTCAGAAAATACAAGAATAAGGGCTTACTAAGTACAAGAGTAAGTAAAGATTGATAGCTTCTTGTTGTGTATTTTGTGCTTGAGTTCCTCTTGCATTTATAGAGTCATTTCAGAGCTTGGTGAGTGCCTTGGTCTTCCTAGCCATTGCATGTAGTGGGTGTCTGAAGGAATGGTGGAGAAATGTGCTGGTTTCCCACTAATATGTGTTTTCCCACTATCGTAATCGATTATGCCTTAAGTTGTAATCGATTATACTTTGAATTTTTCATCTCTGTTCGCTATGTAATCGATTAGTTCCCATAGCCTAATCGATTAGATTCAAGTCAAAAGCTTGGTAATCGATTGAACTTTGCCTTGTAATCGATTAGCAATGATACCTGATGCATTTAATTTAGCTTCGCAGCTTCGTAATCGATTATATAGTCTTAGTAATCGATTAGATTAATTCTAGTAGCCTTCTAATCGATTGGCTGAATTTTCTTAATTGATTGGCTTTTATACCTGATACCTTTTAATGCCATTTTTGGTTTTAGTAATCGATTAAACTATGTATGTAATCGATTATTGTAGTTCCAGTAGCTCTGTAATCGATTGTCTGAAATGTTGTAATCGATTAGCTTATTATCCTGATGCAGTTGTTCCAAAACAGAAGCTGCCTAATCGATTAGCTGAGACTCCCTAATCGATTAGCTGCGCAGTTTTTCTGGGTCTGATTCCATATCTTTGTTTTTGCAAGGAATTCTTCAAGAGTGCTTTGTCATTATCAAAATCTTTGAACTTGTAATCACATTCAAAACACAAAAAGGGTATAGAAGAGAGATAATGGATTTTATCAAAAAAATTAATATAAAAACCACACAAAATTTAAAAATACTTTTTTAAAAAGAAAATGTAGATAATATTATTAAAAAAGAATATAAGAGACATAGTTTATTTTAGTTTTAAAAAATAAAAGTATAAAAAAGATAGTAAAGTATACATTATTTTATTATTAATATTTGTGTTAGTTAATTTTTAAACGGGGGGACTATCAAATTAGCCTACCCCAGTAAGTGGACCCCATTAGGCTGACAGGTCAAGTGGGCCAGACCTTGGTGGCTAACAGACTCAGTTTTTTGTTTGCTCCATTATTTTACAAGTTTGACGGGTCAACTGGACAGACCTGACATGTTTTGCCATCCCTAGTAATACTCCATGTGCCTCTTAATATGTTATTATAGTTAAAGTCATTTATATGTCTATAAATTATAGTAGTTTTTGAAAGTACCCTTACAAATTTACTAAGATTTAGAAATCTTGTCTTCTTTATTCATAATTAATGATTATTTTTAATGGTAAATAAATATATGTTGGTGAAAAATTAATTAATGTTTTTTTGATGAAGCTTTTTGATCTGTCCTAGAATCCGGGGTCAAAGATGACTGGCTTGACCAGACTCCTGGTTCAGTCTTCAATCCGGAGTTTACCTTTCGCGCTCTCAATTTTACACCGCCTCAGTGGAGTACGGTATTATATACCCTTCAGTGGGAATCTGAGGTTCTTCGAGTAAAGGTGGTAATTGGTGTCAAATTCGTGCTGATGCTTCAAGACCACACCAGAGGGGTACCTGTAGAATATTCTCTGATGCTTAAGTCAATGTAGTCTCTATGGTGATATCGTATTATGAAGGTAACTTACGGAAAAATTAGATCAGATCCTTGTTCCACAATAAATGACTTGTATTTATAGTGTTTACCTTAGTTTTGGAAGTGATTTGACTACATTCCTAACTTACTGTTGATACTGTGTCTGCAAGATCAAGTTGCCCATACCTCTTTTGACTGGTTGTCAAATTGTCAATAGTTAACTGGGGTTGAGGGATAGATCTGTGGTCACTCAATGGCTCAGACTCCGTTTATGACCTACCAACTCAATGGTGTGGAGTGGTATTTTCCAGACCTCGTCCAGTCTTGGATGCACCCCGAATCACTCTTGTAACATCCCTGACAATTTAGGGAAAAATTTTTGTGTAGTAGAACATATTATTAATCATTTTTGAATATTATTTGGTATTTTTATGAATTATTGGACAATTATGAATAATTAAATATTGTAAATGTAAATAAAAAATTATTTAATTGGCTAATACTAAAAGGATGACCGATTAAGGAAAGAGAAGTGTTTGAAGGGAAATGGGGTGGTAACCGGTTGAAAAGGTTACCGATCACCCCTGGACTTTAAAAGGTTAATTTTTCCTTCTCTCTCCCAATTATCACCCACAGGCGAGATACTGCTTCTCCCTCTTCTTCTTCGTTTACTTTTGTTCTTGTTCATCTTCTTCCTCCTTCATCGCTGAGTTACATGCTCTAGGAGAGGGTCTCGTTTACATCAAAACCAAGTGCTAAGCTCAGTTTCATGACTGTGGCCTCAAGATGAGTCCACTGATCCGTTGCATTTTGTTTCCCTATTCCCTTTCGTTTCTTTGGTGACTGAATAGCCATGCATGGCTGTGAATGGGTCTGTTCTCCACTCCTCTGGTGAGTGTGAGCTCAAAAATAGTCTTTAGAACTGAGGAGGATTAAGGGAAGAGAAGTGTTTGAAGGGAAATGGGGTGGTAACCAGTTGAAAAGGTCCCTGGACTTTAAAAGGTTACTTTTTCCTTCTCTCTCCCAATTATCACCGACATGCGAGATACTGCTTCTCCCTCTTCTTCTTCGTTTACTTCTGTTCCTGTTCATCTTCTTTCTCCTTCATCGTTGAGTTGCATGCTCTAGGAGACGATCTCGTTTGGATCAAAACCGAGTGCTAAGCTTAGTTTTGTGACTGTGGCCTCAAGTTGAGTCCACTGATCCGTTGCATTTTGTTTCCCTGTTCCCTTTCATTTCTTTGGTGACTGAATAGCCATGCATGGCTGTGAATGGGTCTGTTCTCCACTCCTCTGGTGAGTGTGAGCTCGAAAATGGTCCTTAGAACTGAGGAGGATGTTAAGATAACGGGTTTTGCACTCTGACCCGTAGGAAGTAGATCGAACAACAAAAGGCTGATTGACGGAGCTGAGACTGTGAACCCAGTGCTCAGAGGGCGTAACCGACACCAGAAGCAGATTATAGAAGCTTGGAATCGAGGTAAGGGGGTGTTCGGGTTATGATTAATTAGAATAGGACTTACTTCGTATCCGAATTGTTAAACTGTGTGAACAGAGTAAGAAAATGTTATTGAATGATGTTGTGTGCGTATGATTATACATGTGTGACTGTGGACACTGATCGTTTGAGGATCGGGTGTGTGTGGCTTATGATAATGATGATTTTGAATGGTTGATGTTGTGACAATCGGTGTAGTGGCAGTGTGAAGCCGGGCTTGACAAGCAGGTCGCCCGAGTGATGAGTATGTGTTGATAATGGCCACTCGTGATATGATGAGAAATGTGAATGGTATATGTATGATAAGTAATTGTTATGTGTGGCATAAGATTGATAATGTTTGTTATATTGAGTTACATATTGTGTATGAGATACTCCGTATACTATTGAGGGCGGGGAGTGGTCGCTGGTGCGTTGCACGAGCAAGGAGCGGCTCCTGACAGGCTTCCAGTAAACGGATTATATGATTATGATACGTGATTATGTGGTGTGGCATGACCAACGGTATATATAGCCCCTCATTTTCGGCTCCCGTGGTTTTTGTGCCCAGTTGAGCTACCCAGTGGTCAAGTAGGACCCAGTGGTCGAGGTGGAGAGTCAAGCAGGACTCGGTGAACCAAGCAGGGTTCACGGGGTGTCAAGTAGGACCCCCAGCTGAAGGCCGATCCTTTAGTATCTGGATACTATGCGTCAAATTTTATCTGAGAGTCAGTTGTGATAATTGATGAATTATTAGTTGTGATGTGTATATTTACCGAGTGAAATTTGTTATATTTGCCGAGTGAAATTTGTTATATTTGCCGAGTGACATTTGTTATATTTGCCGAGTAAAATTGTTATATTTGCCGAGTGAAATTTGTTATATTTGCCGAGCGAAATTTGTTATATTTGCCGAGTGACATTTGTTATATTTGTCGAGTGAAATTGTTATATTTGCCGAGTGATTTTGAGTGATTGTGTAATATATGTGTATAAGGGGTTTTACCGAGTGTGTGATATTATCTGTGTGCTGACCTAAATTGAGTCAGATGTGAATTTATATTATATTATGCTTGGTATTTATTTTCACGTGTTTGCTGTAACAGTCTATTATCGAGCGAGTCTTGCCCGAGTGGATTCATTCCTGTTTGAACGAGGGCCAGTCGGTTCGGTGTCTATTTCACCACTATGTGAAATCCCCGCCCCTTTTTCCGAGTGAAGAATAATCGAGAGATCCTCTTCTGGGTGGAAGGTTAGAATGTCCCGAGTGAGATTGGTTGGGAGTATAATGATTCCGAGTGAAGAAGGTGTATAATGATTCCGAGTGAAGAAGGTGTATCATGATTCCGGGTGAAGAAAAGTAGAATGTTTCCGAGTGAAAATTTGAGTGCTTCCGAGGGAAGGTGAGAATGTTTCTGAGTAAAATGTGGCCAAGAGAGCTTCTTCCGAGTGAAGTAAGGTTAGGGTATTTTCCGAGTGAGGATATCCGGAGAAACTCTTACCGAGTGTAGGAGGTTAGATTATCCCCGAGGGAGCTGTGACCGAGCGAACCTTTCTGAGTGAAGGGTAGTAATGAGTCAAGTATGGTATGCCCGAGTGAATGGAAGTTGAGTGTTTTCCGAGTAAACCCTTTTACCGAGTGAAACCCCAATGTGAGCTCTCGTGTACGTCTTGTTCGTTCAGGCTTAATGTGTGGCATTCGCTCAAGCGAGCCGGCACTCGTTTAAGAGACTCTCGGATTTCGCCTAGATGCCTTGGGGTCTCGGATTTCTTCTTCTTCTTCTCCCCCTGCTGTTTTACCTACATTTTACTAAAAGATGTGTTTCCGGTCGGATATTATTTCACATACGCTCTTATTATTATTTTGAATATATTGAAGTGAATACTATTTTATATCATTACCGAGTTGAATCATTTCCGATCGGTTGTTACTTTTAACACTTTTATTAAAGGATTTATTTTCGATCGGTTTTGTTTATACTGAGCATGATTTTATTATCTAGAATGTAACTAAAAGAGGTAAATATTATTTTACACCAAGGCCGAGTGGATTATTTATTAAGGGAAGTAAATATTATTTCATATTAAGATCCAAAATTTTATTTAACGCGAAAAATTTATTGTGGAAATAATTTGCCGTGTGTAAATAAAAAAGGTAAATCAACCTAGGATGTTACAGTTGGTATCAGAGCGGTTCTTTCTAGAGCCGGGTGTATGGGTCAATCCAGTGATTGTGTGAGTCCTATAAGGGCTGTTTGCATTCAATTGTATTGTGTTTTGTTTGTGCACCTTGGCATCGTTCCCTTGGCACTCCAGTGGCGTTGTATTTTATGTGTATGAGGTAAATCTCCGACTCCCTGGTTAGCATTGGTTATTAATGGTGATGTGTTTGCTCATTGTATAATTACATTATGGCCGAAGGAACCAGTTCCGGTGGAGGAGATGATTTCTTCTCCAAATTTACCCAGCTGATGAGTAGGACCGAGTCTGGTCCCACTCTGGATAAATTCCTGAAAAGGAATCCCCCGGCCTACAAAGGAGGGCACGATTATGACGGGACATATATTTGGATCAGGGACATTGAACAGGTCTTTGAGTATTTTGAGTGCTCAGAAGAGCAAAAGGTTTTGTTTGCCACCTATCAATTAAAAGACGAGGCTAGAGTATGGTGGTCTCGGGCAAAGGTGTAGATGAACGCGGCCGGTGAACCACTTGTATGGGCAAATTTTCGAAATAGGTTTTTGGTCAAGTACTTCTCGGAAAACTATAAAATCCGAAAGGAAATAGAGTTCCTGAAGTTGGAACAAGGCCGGCTGTCTGTGGCCGAGTACACCAGCAAGTTCGACGAGCTGTGTGATTTTTACCATCCTTTCTCGTTAGAAGGAACTGAGGGCAGCAAGTGTACCAAGTATAAGGCAGGACTACGGATTGAACTCTGTAGTGTAATTATGCCGATGGAGATTCAGGATTACCCGACTCTTGTGAACAAGGCTAGGCTGACAAAAGAGGTGCAGTTACAAAGGACATCTCAACCGAGAGACAAAAAGCCACTGAAAATAAAGGGATTCAGCTTCAAGAGGATGGGCCAATTCTTTCAGGGCGGCAAGTGTTCCGCCACCTCTTCATCCTCTTCCGGTCGGGGTTCTACTGGCCGATCGAGTAATCAGTCTGGTAGCCGTACGTGCTACAATTATGGCCAGGAGGGTCACATTGCCAAATACTGTCAGGCTAATCAGATCGTATGCTTCCAATGTGGACAGCCGGGACACCTCAGGCCTGATTGCCCATAGAGGCAGTAGTAAAGCAGGCAGGGCAACCGAGCCAACATTTCTGGGACTCGGGGTGCCAATTTTCCGAGAGGAGGCAGGCATGGTACTGGTCGGGGAGGCCAACAATCGGGAAGATCTGATGCCCAGTCCAGTGGCGCCCAGAATGCCATGACCGGGCGGGTATTTGCTTTTGATGCCTCGGAGGCTACGAGGAATGACAACTTGGTACAGGGTAAGTGCCTAATCCATGGCTATCTTGTTGATGTAATTTATGATTCAGGCATGACCCATTCATTTACTTCTGAGAGTTGTGTGCGACGACTTGGTTTGCCGATCGGTTTAATGGAGAACGCTCTTATTGTTTCCACTCTAACCGGCTCCACTTTCCGTGCAACCACCGTGTGTAGAAAATTGCCGATGCAAATCAAAGACCGTACTTTCTGAGTGAATTTTATCTGTATGTCGTTGAGGAACCTAGATGTTATCCTAGGTCTCGATTGGTTAGCTGCCAACCATGTGATGGTGGATTGCTATCGGAAGAGTATTATTTTCTCCCTAGAACTTGACACAAAGAACGTGGTGAGTGATGTCTCAGCCACATATGTTATTTTATTTGCTTTGGAGGGTCGGTATAACCTTATGCCGAGTGATATTCCTGGTGTGTGCGAATTTCCTGATGTTTTTCCAGAAGAAATTCCGGAGTTGCCTCCCAGTCGGGAGATTGATTTCTCTATTGACTTAATTCCCGGGGCTGAGCTTGTGTCCCGTGCGCCATATAGGATGTCTTCGGTGGAATTGGCCAAAGTAAAGAAGCAAGTGAAAGAGATGCTCGAAAAGGGCTTTATCCGACCGAGTGCCTCACCATGGGGCACTCCGGTGTTATTGGTAAAGAAGAAGGACGATAGCATGTGAATGTGCATCGATTACCGACAGCTGAACAAATTGATGGTTAAAAATAAATATCCATTGCCTCGGATTGACGATTTACTGGACCAGTTAAGAGGCGCTGTTGTATTTTCTAAGATCGACTTGAGGTCGGGATATCACCAGATCCGAGTGAGGATAGAAGATATTCCGAAGACAGCGTTTCAGACTCGGTATGGGCACTTCGAGTACATTGTAATGCCCTTTGGAGTGACGAATGCCCCTGCCATCTTCATGGACTACATGAATCAGATTTTTTAACCGTACTTGGACCAATTTATGGTGGTATTCATTGATGACATTCTGGTGTATTCAAAGTCGGTTGAGGAGCATGCTCAACACCTTCAAATTGTATTGCAGATACTCCGAGAGAAGAAGTTGTACGCTAAGCTATCCAAGTGTGATTTCTGGGAAAGTAGTGTACAATTCTTGGGGCACGTGATTTCCCGAGAGGGCGTCTCGGTTGATCCGTCTAAAATTGAGGCGGTTATGGCTTGGGAAAGGCCGAGGTCGGTAACCGAAATCAGGAGTTTCCTCGAATTAGCTGGATACTATCGGCGCTTTATTGAGAGATTCTCTCGGATAGCACTTCCTCTGACTCAGTTAACAAGAAAAGAGAGTCCATTTGTGTGGTCAGAAAAATACGAATTGAGTTTTCAGACTCTTAAACGGTGTTTGACGACTGCCTCTGTGCTTGCATTGCCTGATGTGACAAAGGAATTTGTAGTGTATTGTGATGTATCCAAGTTCGGTTTGGGATTTGTGCTGATGTAATCTGACCGGGCAATTGCCTATGCCTCAAGGCAATTGAGGCCACACGAATTAAACTACCCGACTCATGATCTGGAGCTGGCAGTAGTGGTATATGCATTGAAGATTTGGCGCCATTACCTATATGGATCTCGCTTTGTGGTATTTAGTGACCACAAAAGCTTGAAATATTTATTCGATCAAAAGGAGCTAAATATGAGGCAGAGGAGATGGGTGGAGTACTTGAAGGACTATGACTTTGACTTGAGGTACCACCCGGGCAAAGCGAATGTTATTGCCGATGCGTTGAGCAGGAAGGTATTACACGCGGCTTACTTGATAGGCAGAGAGCAGGGATTGCTGGAGAGCTTTAGGGATATGAACATTGGAGTCATTATGGACGCTCCAAACCGAATGACAATGTTGAAGGTCTCCAACGAATTTCTGGAATCTATGGCTGTTGCCCAGAAGGACGATGAGGAGTTACTGAAACTGATTGACACTCAGGCACGAGGCAAGGATATGGAGTTAACTCGGGGTAACGATGGAATATGGAGATTCCGAGACCGAGTGGTGGTGCCTGCACACGGTGATTTCAGGCAAGCCATGCTAGCTGAAGCACACAGGAGCTCTCTGAGTATTCATCCCGGTGTGACAAAGATGTATCACGACTTGAAGAAGGAATTCTGGTGGCCGGGCATGAAGAAGGCAATAACCGAGTATGTGAAATCCTGTGTGATATACCAGAAGTGCAAAGTCGAACATCAGAGACCCCCAGGTTTGCTTCAACCTCCGGAGATTCCGATCTGGAAGTGGGAGAGTATCACCATGGACTTCGTATCCGGGCTACCTCGTACCTGATCCGGGTGAAACGCAATCTGGGTAATTGTTGACCGACTAACCAAGAGTGCCCACTTCCTGGTGATGAATATGAAATGGTCGTTGGACCGACTGGCTAGGTTGTATGTTGCTGAGATTGTACGACTGTACAGTATACCCTCAAGCATTATTTCTGATCGGGATCCTCGATTCACTTCGAGATTTTGGGGGAGTCTGCAACAAGAACTGGGTACTGAGCTCGACTTATCATCCTCAGACCGATGGTCAGTCAAAACGGACAATACAGACTCTTGAGGATATACTGAGGGCATGTGTGTTGGAGCAGGGCGGATCATGGGAGAGATATTTGTGTTAACCAAGTGGCCTCAATTACTCAAGAAGGGGGTGAATTGAGTATTAAAAATTTTACTTTGAATGCTTTTGAAATTGATTCTTTAGTTACTATGTCTATTGAAGATGGTAAGCTTAATGGCAAGTGATAACAAATTATGCACAAGTCAAGATAATAAATACTTAAAAAGTCTAAGTAATAGTCAAGATATAGAATCAAATTAACCATAAAGCAATTTATGAGATTTTTAGAAAGATTAATAGAAGAATGTTACTTAAAGTCAAGTTCAACAATGTTAATCAAAATAGTTTGCAACTTAGTATAACATGCACTTAGTCCAAGTTAATGAAACAATGAATCAAGCAAGCAACTTAAGTGCACAAATTAAATGAGTTTAGGGAAGAGAGATTTGCAAACCAATATATACGAGTTCCACCACGCCGGTGTACGTCTCGCCTCTAAGCAACCCACTTAGAAGATTTCCACTATTGTAGATTAGAGATACAACTTTGAGCAACTGCGTCTTCCTAGTGTCCCACACTCAAGAATCCAATCCTCACAAGTACAAGGGCACCCCACCCAATCTCTCAATCTCACAATTATAAGGTTGAAACCCCAACCCAAAGATTTTAAGATGTTTGGTGTTTAGAGCATACAAGGAAACTCTCCAATAGAGTGGATATACAAGTTAAAGCTTTCACAAAGTAATAACTCTCAAAGAGAGGATATGCAAAATAAGTACACAATATAATTTCCCCACAAATTAACTCTCAAAAATAACTTCAAGAGATATGCCAATCAAAGAATAAAGAGAGCAAGAAGAAGAGTAAGAGAATGGAGGGGGAAGAAAGCAAATGGAAATGCTTCAAATGCTTTGGTACGATTTTGCAAGCTGAGTCCTTCTCCTATTTATAGCTTCAAAGGGCATGGCTTGTTGCAATAAATAATTCCTTTCAGCATGGTAAATGACATAGTGTAGCATGGCTTTGCTAATTAAATTTGTTATAGTGCAATCTGTGTTTTCCATGTGTGATTCCAGGTTGTCCAACGTTCAGCTTCAAATTCAAACAGAATGAATCTGTGCAATTTTAGACACTGCCAGGCGTATGAATCGATTCGTGTTAGGATTGAATCGATTCATTTGATAAAAATCACATATCTGGGCACATCATCACGTGTGAATCGATTCAACAAGGTGAGGGAATCGATTCATGTTCTAAAATTCATATCTTGGGCATTTGTAAAACGAGTGAATCGATTCATGGAAACTAAAGAATCAATTCATGCTTGAATTTAGAATTTCTTGGGCCAAGAAATACGTGTGAATCGATTCACACATAGAGGGAATCGATTCATGCTATGCAAAATTCAATTCTGGGCCTTTCTTCACGTAGGAATCGATTCATGTGGCCTTGTGTTGCTTCATGAATCGATTCATGCACCTGTTGCATGAATTCTTGCACTTTGTTTTACCCTTTTTAATATTTGATGAGTCATGGCTTCAATCCTTTGATCCTTAGGCACTTTGATGATTGTATTTTACTTGTTTTAGACCTCTATAAGTACCTTGAATCATTTCGTTGGAGTTCATCAATTTTTCATTATCAAACATAATTATTTCATCCATAATTATATATGTTTGATCTTGTTTCTTCATTTGTTGTGTCATTATCAAAACCTACATCAACATAAAAATACAATTTTCCCTTGGTAGAGTTTGCATACAATAACAGCTATCATAGCAGCATTGGGATGGCTCCGTATGAAGCCCTTTATGGTCGAAAATGTCGTACCCCATTATGTTGGAATGAGAATGGCGATGCCATTCATCTGGGGCCCGAGCTGATTCAAGAGATGAACGAACAAGTCACTCTAATCCGAGAGAAGATAAAGACTGCCCAAGACCGACAAAAGAGTTATTATGACAATCGGCATAGGCCGCTCAAATTTCAGGTGGGCGATTGGGTATTCTTGAAGGTTTCATCGACCAAAGGTGTGGGTCGGATATTGAAGAGCCAAAAGCTTAATCCGAGATACATTGGGTCGTACCAAATCTTGGAGAGAATCGGAGAAGTTGCTTACCAACTGAATCTTCCCTAGTCGTTGACCAACATCCACAACGTATTTCATGTATCACAACTCTGAGCCTATATTCCGTGTGACACGATGATTGTGCCGAGTGACTTAATTGAATTAAAAGAGGACCTGACGGTGGAAGCTATACCGATCGGTATTGAAGGGTATCAAATCAAACGGCTAAGGAATAAGGAGGTGCCACTGGTGAAGGTGAAATGGCAGAATCTGGATTGGATAATGTGTTTGAATATGTTAACAGGTCCAAAGATGTGCAAAGATTTTGATAATGACAAACACTCTTGAAGAAACTGATGCAAAAACAAAGACATGAAAACAGAATTGAAGTAACAGTGAAGCTAATCGATTAGGCCATAGATGCTAATCGATTAGGAGCTTTCTGTTTTGGAAGAAATTGCATCAGGCATGAAAGCTAATCGATTAGGGAGCTTAACAATCGATTAGGTACTCACTGGAATTAAGGTAATCGATTATACACCAGAGAGTAATCGATTACAACAATCAGAAATGGGACAAAACGCATCAGGTATGAAAGCTAATCGATTAAGGGAACCATATAATCGATTATTGAGTCACTGGATTTAAGGTAATCGATTGCAAGACATGCTAATCGATTAGGATGCTGTGAAAACAAATTAAATGCATCAGGTACAAGATGCTAATCGATTAGAGGAAGTGAAATAATCGATTAGGAAGTCTCTGACTTGAAGCTAATCGATTACAACGCGAGGATGTAATCAATTACGCTAGTGGAAAAACAGATTTAAGTGGGAAACCAGGTCATGTCTCCACCATCCTTCAAATTTCTACTAAGTGCAACAGCTATGATGAACTAGGGCACTCCTCAACAGCTATCTTGGCTCTATAAATTGAAAAGGAAGACAAGCACAAATACAACAACTAAGAAGCAACAATTCATAGCTCTATTTTGTGCTTTGTAAGCCTATTTCTTGCATATTGTACTTTCACTTGTATATCCTCTCATCTTGAGAGATTAGAATTTGGGAGAGCTTTTCATTTGTATATCTGCTCTATTGAGAGAGTGTATTGATTGTAAACAAACACCAAACACACAAGTTATTCACTCTAGGTTGAGTGGTTGTTCACTCTAGGTTGAGTGGTTACAAAGGTTGTGGACTCAACCTTTGGGATATTGTGAGATTGAGAGATTGGGTGGGTTGCCCTTGTACTTGTGAGGATTGGGTTCTTGAGTGTGGGACACTAGGAAGCCGCAATTGCTCAAAGTTGTATCTCTAGTCTACAATAGTGAAAAATCCTCTAAGTGGGTTGCTTAGAGGCGAGACGTACACCGGATTGGGTGGAACTCGTTACATCGGTTTGCAAGCTTCTCTTCCTTACTCTTTTACTCTCATATACTGCATATTTGTTGATTGGTATTGTTTGGTTGAGAAGAGCACACTTGAACTTGCTTAATTTGTTACATCTTAGATATTGCACACCAAGTGTTTGCTAAATTATCTTAGCTATACTTACCTCTTGTAGTGCATTGCATATCATTTTTACTTGCTTTCACTTGCATAATCTCATTAACTTGGTTATAGAAATCAATTTCAAAGGTATTCCAAGCAAAAGTTTTATTACTCAATTCACCCCCCCTCTTGAGTATTGAGGCCACTTGAACAACAAGTGGTATCAGAGCTTGACTCTTGGTAGATCAAGCTTAACAGCTTCAAGAGATTAAATGGCCTCAAGTTCTCAAAATGTTTTTCCCGAGGGTGGTGCGATAAATAGACCTCCCGCTTTCAATGGGGAAGGGTATGCCTTTTGGAAAGAGAGAATGAAAATCTTCATTCAATCAATTGACTTGAGAATATGGAATACCATTGAAAATGGTCCTTATATACCAATGCATACCATAGATAGCAAGAATGTTGAAAAACCTATAGATGAATGGACAAGCGAGGAAGAAAAGAAAGTCCAATATGGCTACAAGGCCAAAAATCTTATTACTATGTCTTTAGGTCAAGATGAATTTTTTAGGATAATGACATGCCAAACCGCTAAAGAAATGTGGGATACTCTTCAAGTAACCCATGAAGGTACTAATGATGTAAAGGATTCCAAAATTAGTACCTTGACTAGCCAATATGAATGCTTTAGGATAAATCCAGGAGAATCTATTGTAGATATGCAGAAAAGGTTTACACTTATTATCAACCATCTTATTACTCTTGGCAAAGTATATACTAACAAAGAGCTTGTGCACAAAATTTTGAAAAGTCTTAGCAGGGAATGGCAACCTCTTGTCACAGCAATAAAACAATCTCCTAGCATCAATGAAATGTCTCTTGCAACACTCTTTGGAAAATTGCAAGAACAAGAGCAAGAACTTAAGGCATTGAAGCTAGCCGAGGAAGAGGAGAAATCCACCAAGAAGAAAGGGCTAGCCCTCAAAGCCACCTCCATGCATGAGGAAGAATCATGCAGTGACTTAGATGAAGAAGAAGAGTTTGGGCTATTCGTAAAAAGATTTGGAAGATTCATGAAGAACAAAAAGTTCCAAAAGAACTTTAAGCCCCAAGGTAAGAAACCTACCTCTAATGAAACTTCCTCTTCACCAAGTTATTTTGAATGTGGCAAGGAAGGGCACTTCAAAGCCGATTGTCCAAACCTCAAAAAGAAGGGCAAGGACAAACAAAGAAGAAGAAGAGCCTATATTGTTTGGGATGAGAACGATGTGAGCAGCTCCGACGACTCGGAAAATGAGCAAGCCAATCTTTGCCTCATGGCCAATCACCAAGAAGAAGAGGATGAGGTAAACTTCCATGACTTAGATAAAGACGAATTACTTGATGCTCTAGAGGAACTATATGATGAATTTACAAAAGTTTCCAATAGACTTAAGGTATCTAGAAAAACTAGTGACACTCTAGAGATGCACCTTATGGAGGTTTGCAAAGAGAATGAATGCTTAAAAGAAGAATTGAAAAACACTCAAATATGTTCCATTAGTAAACCTTGTGATTTTGCTAAGAAATGTGTTGATCTAGAAAATAAAGTCCTAGATCTAAACAAAACCTTAGAGAAATTCACTAATGGAAGAGATAATTTGAATATCCTTCTTGGGCAACAAAAATGCATGTTTAGTAAAACCGGTTTAGGATATGACCAAGAACATAGTGATCACAAAATGGAGAAGCACTATAAAAACTTCTTTGCACCACCAAGCAAATCCTCCTCACCTTTTATGAAATGCAATCATTGTGGTACCAAAGGACATAGTGCTTATAAGTGTAGTGCTAGGAAACTAGGACCAAAGGTCTTAAGAAAGGTGTGGGTTCCCAAAGGAACATCTCCACAAGCTAACCTTAAAGGACCCAACATAAAATGGGTACCTAGTTCTCTAAAATGATTTTGTTTTGTAGGTATGCTTCAAGGCAAGCAATACCCATTGGTACTTGGATAGCGGGTGTTCAAAGCACATGACGGGAGACATAACCAAATTTACATCATTCACTCCCAAAAGGAAAGGAAGTGTCACCTACGGAGACAACACTAAAGGAAGAATCCTAGGCATTGGAAATATTGGTAAGAATTCTTCCACCTCCATAAGTGACGTATTGTATGTTGAAGGCCTCAAACATAATCTACTTAGCATAAGTCAATTATGTGACAAAGGATATAGAGTGTTATTTGAATCAAATTGTTGCATAATTGAGCATAAGACTAATAAGGAAATTAAGTTTGTAGGCCAAAGAATTGATAATATTTACATGATTGATATGGATAGTTTGTCTGCAAATGATGAACAATGCTTCATTTCAAAAGAGGATGAAACATGGCTATGGCATAGAAGAATAGCTCATATACATGTAGACCACTTGAACAAACTTGTTTCTAAAGATTTAGTATTGGTCTACCAAAGCTTAAATTTGAAAATAGATTTTGTGATGCATGTCAAAAGGGAAAACAAGTAAAGGCATCTTTTCAATCCAAAAATATTGTTTCTACTCAAAGGCCTTTACAACTTTTGCACATGGACTTATTTGGACCATCCAAAATCAAAAGCTTTGGAGGAAATTACTATGGTCTAGTTATAGTAGATGACTATTCAAGATATACATGGACATTGTTTCTTGCTCATAAAAATGAAGCATATCATGCATTCAAGAAACTTGCAAAGATTATCCAAAATGAGCAAAACTCAAAAATTGCATCCATTAGAACCGATCATGGGGGAGAATTTGAAAATCAATCTTTTGAAAAGTTTTGCAAAAAACATGGCATTAATCATAACTTTTCAGCTCCTAGAACTCCACAACAAAATGGGGTAGTTGAAAGAAAGAATAGATCTTTAGTGGAGCTTGCTAGAACCATGCTAAATGAAAACAATATTGCAAAACATTTTTGGGCCGATACGGTAAACACCGCGTGTTATGTTATGAATAGATGTTTGATAAGGCCTATTTTAAAGAAAACCCCCTATGAGCTTTACAAGGGTAGAAAACCCAACATTGCATACTTTCATATTTTTGGATGTAAATGTTTTGTGCTCAACAATGGAAAGGATAATCTAGGAAAGTTTGATGCAAAATCTGATGAGGCAATATTCCTAGGATATTCTCAATCAAGTAAATCTTATAGAATTTTCAACAAACAAACAAATACCATTGAGGAATCTATTCATGTCAAATTTGATGAAAATAGCCATAATCCTCCGAGAAAGGAAGATGTTGATGATCTTGTAGGTACTTTTCAAGAAATGAACTTGAAAGACAAAGAAGAAGAAGTCAACAATGATGAAGGTGCAACACAAATTGAGAGACAACAAGATTGGGTAACCTTGAAGGATCATCCCTTGGACAAAATCATTGGAGAAATAACCAAAGGGGTAAGTACTCGAAACGCCATTAGAAATGCATGCAATCACTTGGCCTTTGTATCCCAAATAGAACCCAAAAATATTGATGAAGCCATTACTGATGAACATTGGATGTTGGCCATGCAAGAAGAGTTAAACCAATTTGAAAGAAATAAAGTTTGGGAACTTGTGCCAAGACCCAATAATCATCTAATAATAGGCACCAAATGGGTTTTTAGAAATAAGCTAGATGAAAATGGTATAATAACTAGAAACAAAGCTAGACTAGTTGCAAAGGGATACAACCAAGAAGAAGGAATAGACTATGAAGAAACATATGCTCCCGTAGCTAGGTTAGAAGCCATTAGATTATTGCTAGCTTTTGCATGTTGTATGGATTTCAAACTGTATCAAATGGATGTCAAAAGTGCGTTCTTAAATGGCTACATTCAAGAAGAAGTTTATATAGATCAACCTCCCGGTTTTGAAAATCATATATTTCCAAACCATGTCTTCAAATTGAGAAAAGCTTTATACGGTTTGAAACAAGCTCCAAGAGCTTGGTATGAAAGACTAAGCAAATTCCTTTTGGAACACAACTTTGAAAGAGGAAAAGTTGATACTACATTGTTTATAAAACGCAAACATAATGACATCCTCTTGGTACAGATTTATGTAGATGACATAATATTTGGTGCTACTAATGAAAATCTTTGTCAAGAATTTGCCAAGATTATGCAGAATGAATTTGAGATGTCCTTGATGGGAGAACTCACCTTCTTCCTTGGACTACAAATAAAACAAGCCATTGATGGAACGTTCATTAGCCAAACTAAATACTGTAAGGAACTACTTAAAAGGTTTGGAATGGACAAGGCAAACGAGATAGCTACACCCATGAGCACATCCTGCTATCTAGACAAAGACGAAAAGGGTAAGGACATTGAAATCACCAAATATCGAGGTATGATTGGATCTTTACTGTATTTAACTGCGAGTAGACCTGATATTATGTTTGCGGTATGCATGTGTGCTAGATATCAAGCATGTCCTAAAGAATCACATTTGACTGCCGTAAAAAGAATTTTGAAATATCTTGTGCGTACTCAAAATGTTGGTTTATGGTATCCCAAAGGCGTTGAATGTAATCTTTTAGGATATTCTGATTCCGACTTTGCGGGGTGTAAGCTTGATAGAAAAAGTACTAGTGGTACATGCCATTTGCTTGGTAGTTCCCTTGTTTCTTGGCATAGCAAGAAACAAGCAAGTGTTGCATTGTCAACGGCTGAGGCAGAATATGTAGCAGCCGATAGTTGTTGTGCTCAAATTCTTTGGATGAGACAACAACTTCTTGATTTTGGTATTACCTTGAATAATGTCCCCATTAAATGTGATAACACTAGTGCCATTAATATCTCGAAAAATCCAGTAATGCACTCTAGAACCAAACATATTGAGATTAGGCATCACTTTATTAGAGATCATGTGTTAAAAGGGGATTGTGTACTTGAACATGTAGAAACATCTAGGCAACTAGCTGATATTTTCACAAAACCCTTGGCTAGAGAGCAATTCATTCACATAAGAAGAGAGTTAGGCATTCTTGACATGTCCAGTTGTGTTTGAATTTTTTGATAAGAACCTTGTTGAATGGCATAATGCATGGTATATATCACATTTCATGTTTGGAACCTTGCTGTTTGATATGTTTGAAGTTTTTAACTCCATAATCGATTACAGTGTTAATCCCAATCGATTACTAAGCTTCTGTTTCTAAGATAATCGATTAGACCTCACCCATAATCGATTACAATCATTCTGTTTCTAAGATAATCGATTATCCATGATCCCTAATCGATTACGAAGCTTCTGTTTCAAGTTCAAAACGTTTCCTCTTCTTCATAATCGATTACCACATTGCCCCAATCGATTAGAACGATTCTGTTTCTAAACTAATCGATTACCCTAAGCCTATAATCGATTACCCTCTGTATGAAACATTTGAAATTCCCTAGAAACAGTGATCTAATCGATTACCACCTGACTCGTAATCGATTAGTATGCGTTCTGATGAGTCAAAACTCCAATTTCCTAGGCTTATTCGAACAACTCCCTCTCTTAACTCACTTCACTCCTTTCTAAACTCTCTTTCCTCCTTCCTAAACCTAATTTTCAACTATAAATACCCCCTCATTCACCTTCTCATCTCACACTACCTCCTTCCTCTCAAACCTCTCAAAAACTATCTACCACTCATCTCTCTTCATCTCTTTCTTTTGCATTTTCCACCATGTCTACCTCAAGGAATGTCAAGAGAGCTAGGTCCTCTACTACTCAAGCCCATAACCCCCTTGATTTTTCAAGGTTCTTCTCCTCCCCTAGAGATCTTCAACACTTCATGAAGAACTTTTCTGAAAAGGAAATCATGACTCCTCACTACACCATTGCCGACACTTTTGACAACCCAAGCCTCACCTTCACCCAAAGTCTCCACTACTACAACCTTTTCCCCTTCTTATCCCTCAAAGAAGAAGAATACTATCCTGAGCTTATGAGAGTATTCTACTACAACCTCCGCCTTGTCAATGGGATGGTTGAATCCAAGGTGAAAAACACCACCATCAAACTCTCAAATGCCCAATTTACAGAAACTTCCAAACTGCCCCTCAACAATGCTGACTTTGATGGAGGCGAACCCGAGGATGAATGGGGTTTTAATCCCATCACTGCCCGCCGTTCTTTATGGAAGCCGGCTCCTCCTATGAGCAACCACAAACTAGTTGGCCACTTGACCATGAACAACCGCCTGCTCTACTTCTTCTTGGTCAAGATGATTGTTCCCCGTGGTGGGAACTATGCTCTAGTTGAAGAGGATGATGTCCTCTTAATGTGGGCCATGCTGAACCACAAAGAGATCAACTGGGTTCAGTTGATCAAATTCCACATGCGCCATGCCAAGGACCAGCAAAAGCTCCCTTATGGTATCCTCCTCACCAAAATTTTTAAATTCTGTGGTGTTGATTTGGCAGGGGAACTCTCTGAAAAAGTGCCCCCAAGAGCTTGCATTGGCACTTCCCACCTCAATAAAATGGGCATGGTCAACATTGCTGGAATGTGGATTCTAAGGAGTGACTGGGAACATGGTGCAAACCCCTTTGCTGAACCTGCTGCTGGTCCTCCTCCTCCTCCACCTCAACCACAAGCTGCACCATCAGCCCCTTCATCTGCACCACAAGCTGACCCATTTGCATCTCTCTATGCCCATCTTGATCGCCGCTTCGATCGACTTGAAAACTCCCTACAAGAGTTTTCAATGACCGAGCAGTAACATTTTGAGATGATGCAGCAGCGTTATGAAGAGTTGGCTCACCAAATTGCAGAAATCCGCTTCTTCAACCCGGATAATTAGTTTTTTTTTTTGTTATGTTTGTTTTAGCTGTTGGTCTCTTTTTGTTGTTTTTCTGAATTTTGAATAATTTTACTTCTTGTATTTCCCATTTCTTTCAATTCAATAAAAGTATCTTATTTCAGTTTCTCTTCACTGCTCTTATTATTTTTGATGATTACAAAGGGGGAGAAGAATATATGTTCATATGTTGGATAATGCTCTGATACAAATATGGATAATATTGATAGATGCTCTGACTACAATTTTGAATATGCTCTGGTACTAAGAATATGGATAATAGATGCTCTGTTAACAATTTGAATAATATTATCTGTTTGTTAAATTCCTTTTGATAGGGGGAGAGTTATAGATAAGAGATAATAGACAATAGATAAAATGAGATAAGATATTGGCTGCTGAATGTGATTACTCTGATTTTTGAAATTGGTCATCTGCTATTTGAAAAAGAGATAATGTAGCAGAGTTGTTTTTGCAAATAAAAGATAAGTCTATATTATTTAAACTAACAACCCTCAAGAGATGAACATAGTTGTCATCATCAAAAAGGGGGAGAATGTGTTTGAATATGTTAACAGGTCCAAAGATGTGCAAAGATTTTGATAATGACAAACACTCTTGAAGAAACCGATGCAAAAACAAAGACATGAAAACAGAATTGAAGTAACAGCGAAGCTAATCGATTAGGCCATAGATGCTAATCGATTAGGAGCTTTCTGTTTTGGAAGAAATTGTATCAGGCATGAAAGCTAATCGATTAGGGAGCTTAACAATCGATTAGGTACTCACTGGAATTAAGGTAATCGATTATACACCAGAGACTAATCGATTACAACAATCAGAAATGGGACAAAACGCATCAGGTATGAAAGCTAATCGATTAAGGGAACCATATAATCGATTATTGAGTCACTGGATTTAAGGTAATCGATTGCAAGACATGCTAATCGATTAGGATGCTGCGAAAACAAATTAAATGCATCAGGTACAAGATGCTAATCAATTAGAGGAAGTGAAATAATCGATTAGGAAGTCTCTGACTTGAAGCTAATCGATTACAACGCGAGGATGTAATCGATTACGCTAGTGGAAAAACTGATTTAAGTGGGAAACCAGGTCATGTCTCCACCATCCTTCAAATTTCCACTAAGTGCAACGGCTATGATGAACTAGGGCACTCCTCAACAGCTATCTTGGCTCTATAAATTGAAAAGGAAGACAAGCACAAATACAACAACTAAGAAGCAACAATTCATAGCTCTATTTTGTGCTTTGTAAGCCTATTTCTTGCATATTGTACTTTCACTTGTATATCCTCTCATCTTGAGAGATTAGAATTTGGGAGAGCTTTTCATTTGTATATCTTCTCTATTGAGAGAGTGTATTGATTGTAAACAAACACCAAACACACAAGTTATTCACTCTAGGTTGAGTGGTTGTTCACTCTAGGTTGAGTGGTTACAAAGGTTGTGGACTCAACCTTTGGGATATTGTGAGATTGAGAGATTGGGTGGGTTGCCCTTGTACTTGTGAGGATTGGGTTCTTGAGTGTGGGACACTAGGAAGCCGCAATTGCTTAAAGTTATATCTTTAGTCTACAATAGTGAAAAATCCTCTAAGTGGGTTGCTTAGAGGCGAGACGTACACCGGATTGGGTGGAACTCGTTACATCGGTTTGCAAGCTTCTCTTCCTTACTCTTTTACTCTCATATACTGCATATTTGTTGATTGGTATTATTTGGTTGAGAAGAGCACACTTGAACTTGCTTAATTTGTTACATCTTAGATATTGCACACCAAGTGTTTGCTAAATTGTCTTAGCTATACTTACCTCTTGTAGTGCATTGCATATCATTTTTACTTGCTTTCACTTGCATAATCTTATTAACTTGGTTATAGAAATCAATTTCAAAGGTATTCCAAGCAAAAGTTTTATTACTCAATTCACCCCCCCTTCTTGAGTATTGAGGCCACTTGAACAACAGATAACCTACACTTGGGAATTAGAATCGGACATGAGGCGGATGTATCCCAATCTTTTTCAATCGGTACATTGATTTCGGGGACGAAGTCCCCTTTTAGGGGGGGTGGATGTAACATCCCTGACAATTTAGGGAAAAAATTTTATGTAGTAGAACATATTATTAATCGTTTTTGAATATTATTTGGTATTTTTATGAATTATTGGACAATTATGAATAATTAAATATTGTAAATGTAAATAAAAAATTATTTAATTGGCTAATAATAAAAGGATGACCGATTAAGGGAAGAGAAGTGTTTGAAGGGAAATGGGGTGGTAACCAGTTGAAAAGGTCCCTGGACTTTAAAAGGTTACTTTTTCCTTCTCTCTCCCAATTATCACCGACATGCGAGATACTGCTTCTCCCTCTTCTTCTTCGTTTACTTCTGTTCTTGTTCATCTTCTTCCTCCTTCATCGTTGAGTTGCATGCTCTAGGAGAGGATCTCGTTTGGATCAAAACCGAGTGCTAAGCTTAGTTTCGTGACTGTGGCCTCAAGTTGAGTCCACTGATCCGTTGCATTTTGTTTCCCTGTTCCCTTTCATTTCTTTGGTGACTGAATAGCCATGCATGGCTGTGAATGGGTCTGTTCTCCACTCCTCTGGTGAGTGTGAGCTCGAAAATGGTCCTTAGAACTGAGTAGGATGTTAAGCTAATGGGTTTTGCACTCTGACCCGTAGGAAGTAGATCGAACAACAAAAGGCTGATTAACGGAGCTGAGACTGTGAACCCAGTGCTCAGAGGGCGTAACCGACACCAGGAGCAGATTATAGAAGCTTGGAATCGAGGTAAGGGGGTGTTCGGGTTATGATTAATTAGAATAGGACTTACTTCGTATCTGAATTGTTAAACTGTGTGAACAGAGTAAGAAAATGTTATTGAATAATGTTGTGTGCGTATGATTATGCATGTGTGACTGTGGACACCGATCGTTTGAGGATCGGGTGTGTGTGTGGCTTATGATAATGATGATTTTGAATGGTTGATGTTGTGACAATCGGTGTAGTGGCAGTGTGAAGCCGGGCTTGACAAGCAGGTCGCCCGAGTGATGAGTATGTGTTGATAATGGCCACTCGTGATATGATGAGAAATGTGAATGGTATATGTATGATAAGTAATTGCTATGTGTGGCATGAGATTGATAATGTTTGTTATATTGAGTTACATATTGTGTATGAGATACTCCGTATACTGTTGAGGGCGGGGAGTGGTCGTCGGTGCGTTGCACGAGCAAGGAGTGGCTCCTGACAAGCTTCTAGTAAACGGATTATATGATTATGATACGTGATTATGTGGTTTGGGACGGCCGACGGTATATATAGCCCCTCATTTCCGGCTCCCGTGGTTTTTGTGCCCAGTTGAGCTACCCAGTGGTCAAGTAGGACCCAGTGGTCGAGGTGGAGAGTCAAGCAGGACTCAGTGAACCAAGCAGGGTTCACGGGGTGTCAAGTAGGACCCCCAGCTGAAGGCCGATCCTTTAGTATCCGGATACTAGGCGTCAAATTTTATCTGAGAGTCAGTTGGGATAATTGATGAATTATTAGTGGTGATGTGTATATTTGCTGAGTGAAATTTATTATATTTACCGAGTGACATTTGTTATATTTGCCGAGTGAAATTATTATATTTGCCGAGTGAAATTTGTTATATTTGCCGAGCAAAATTTGTTATATTTGCCGAGTGACATTTGTTATATTTACTGAGTAACATTTGTTATATTTGCCGAGTGAAATTGTTATATTTGCCGAGTGATTTTGAGTGATTGTGTAATATATGTGTATAAGGGGTTTTGCTGAGTGTGTGATATTATCTGTGTGCTGACCTAAATTGAGTCGGATATGAATTTATATTATATTATGCTTGGTATTTAATTTCACGTGTTTGCTGTAACAGTCTATTACTGAGCGAGTCTTGCCCGAGTGGATTCATTCCTGTTTGAGTGAGGGCCAGTCGGTTCGGTGTCTGTTTCACCACTATGTGAAATCCCCGCCCCTTTTTCTGAGTGAAGAATAATCGAGAGATCCCCTTCTGGGTGGAAGGTTAGAATGTCCCGAGTGAGATTGGCTGGGAGTATAATGATTCCGAGTGAAGAAGGTGTATAATGATTCCGAGTGAAGAAGGTGTATCATGATTCCGAGTGAAGAAAAGTAGAATGTTTCCGATTGAAAATTTGAGTGCTTCTGAGGGAAGGTGAGAATGTTTCTGAGTAAAATGTGGCCGAGAGAGCTTCTTCCGAGTGAAGTAAGGTTAGGGTATTTACCGAGTGAGGATATCCGGAGAAACTCTTACCGAGTGTAGGAGGTTAGATTATCCCCGAGGGAGCTGTGACCGAGCGAACCTTTCTGAGTGAAGGGTAGTAATGAGTCAAGTGTGGTATGCCCGAGTGAATGGAAGTTGAGTGTTTTCCGAGTAAACCCTTTTACCGAGTGAAACCCCGATGTGAGCTCCCGTGTACGTCTTGTTCATTCAGGCTTAATGTGTGGCATACGCTCAAGCGAGCCGGCACTCGTTTAAGCGACTCTCGGACTTCGCCTAGATGCCTTGGGGTCTCGGATTTCTTCTTCTTCTTCTTCTTCTTCTTCTTCTTCTTCTTCTTCTTCTTCTTCTTCTTCTTCTTCTTCTCCTCCCGCTGTTTTACCTCCATTTTACTAAAAGATGTGTTTCCGGTCGGATATTATTTTGCGTACGCTCTTATTATTATTTTGAATATATTGAAGTGAATACTATTTTATATCATTACCGAGTTGAATCATTTCCGATCGGTTATTACTTTTAACACTTTTATTAAAGAATTTATTTTCGATCGATTTTGTTTATACTGAGCACGATTTTATTATCTAGAATGTAACTAAAAGAGGTAAATATTATTTTACATCAAGGCCGAGTGGATTATTTATTAAGGGAAGTAAATATTATTTCATATTAAGATCCAAATTTTTATTTAACACGAAAAATTTATTATGGAAATAATTTGCCGTGTGTAAATAAAAAAGGTAAATCAACCTAGGATGTTACAACTCTTGTAATAAAGATCAAAGAAATATTAAGGGATAAAGATAGTATTAGTGTATCACGCATTCAGTTTCCCTACAAAATGCTATACTATATTCAATCAATTACAACTTTTGTTTGTTTTATATCTTTTAAATATAATTTGTTATTTATTGTCGAGTAAGATCAATTTATGAAATTATTAATATATTAATAAAAGTATTTTATTATTATTTTTAATAAAGTTGATATATTTAAAAAGTAAAACAAAATATTTAAATACTTAATTTTGAATTTTAAATTTAAACTTTTAAAATAATTAAATTTAGAAATATCTATTTTTTGATCACGTAGAATGAATATTATATATTCACTATTCGTTGGAAATTTTAAAATTTTTATTACTTAAAGATAAGTAATTAAGATTTTGATTTGTATTTTGTTAAACATGTAATTTAGAAGAAAAGAAAAAATGACGATTATATATGAATTTTACCTGTCAGATAAGTTAGAAAATATTATTTATATGTCTTATTTTTATTTGAAATATATTTTCAATATTATTTTAAACTTGAATGAAATTAGAAACCAACAAATTGTGACGCAATTTTATGATAAAAGAAAGATAAGATAATAACTAAGAAATTGATTTATATGAAAACGAAAAATTAGGGGAAAATTCTTGACTTAATTTAATTTAATTATTGGTAATTATATTTATTATTAAAAATCAGTAAACAAAATTATTTGTAAATTATGAAATATTAATTAGTTTAATTTAAATCATGATTAAAGATAAATAGAAGCCAATATCATATTTATATTAAGTAATTTTGATTTTGTATATTACAAAGTCATATATTTTAATTTGGAAAGATTATTAAATTCATATATTATGGAAGACATGGTTAAATATACTCGGGCCAAGAACGTCCACATCATAACAGTGTTAACGAGGATTTTCTCCTAATATAGATTTTTTTCCAACCTAAAACACTTATTCAAGAAAAATCAATCATCGCTTGAACTAGCCACCAATTTCTTAGAAGTTTATCCTAAGCATTATAAAAAAAATCCAAATAATTAATATTCTTAAGTGGTATAAATGAAATATCTAAAGGACAAATATTAGTAAAAAAAAGTAGGATTGAGACACAAAAACTAGAGAAACTCTTAAGATATTTGGACATTGTGGCACTTGAGAAAAAAACCTTAAATACCTTCTATTATTAACATTCAAAACATGGGACCACATTTGACTGACCTTTATATAAATCGTTTCTATTTTTTGGAACAAAAAAATTCTAGCTGTTTTGCTATTTAACTTTTGAGATCATTATAATTGTTTTATTACATTTATTTAAGCTTAAATTTTACGAAAATAAGACTTTTATTACTATAAAAGATGTTGGTAGAAGCTGCTTAAGTCAAATTCTGGATTTAACCCTTTAAATAATAAAAAAAATCTCCTTAGAAAAATTAGTCTCATCGTGATGTACATGTTATTTATTTAAATAAGATTGCTCTTAGTGAAAAAAATGGCTAAACAAAAAAATAATAAGTTTTTTTTTAAATTTTCTTCTAGAACATGTTATGAAAACAACATTGCGCCCAAAAGATGGTTTTCAGTTTTAAAAATATATTTTGTAAAATAAAAAGTATACTTTTAAATCTTAAAACTAGAAATGAAAAATAATTTTATAATTTTAAGTTATAAGTTTCCAAATTGTTTTAACAATAAATTAAATTTTTTATTGGACAAGATTTATTTTAATTAAAATTTACTTTAGAAAGTAAAAAGACCGAAAGCTCATTATTACTCTCAAACTAGACCATAATTAATTGAATTAAACACATATTTGAGTCAGAGTGTTTCACCACCTCAAGTTCTAGGTGGATAGTTAAGGTAATTAAGTGTTTGTTTCTTGAATTTTGGGGAATTCAAATCAAGGTGAGTCAAACCAAAACGTCCACAAACATGATTACAAAAATAGATTCAAACCATAATTGCATAAATAGATTTGTGTTTAAGGCTTTTTTTTATCATCAGAAACCCAAATTGTTTGGACGGGCAAATCGTGATTGGGTGAAAGTAGGGAAGAATTCCTTCCACATCCAAGTTTCCCAACTGAAAATTTTTAAATATTAAATATACATATAAATGTATATATGTATATATATTAAATACCAAACATTAATATTAAATATTAAATAAAAATGATTATATATAAATTAAATATATAAGTTAAATACTAAACATAAATATTAAATACTATACAAAATGTAAAATAAAGTCTTAAATATTAAATATTAAATATAAAAATAACGTATTAAATGCTAAATATTAAATATATAAATATTAAATATTAAATACTATACTAAATATAAAAATAAATTATTAAATAACAAATATTTATGGGATTAAGATTTTTTAAAATATAAAAATATTAAATATTAAGTATTAAATATTAAATATTACTTATACGTTCCTATTTACAAAACTATTCAAACAAAAACATACATATTAAGAAAAAATATTAATGTACTAATTTTTATATAAAAAAATTGCAACATTGAAAAAAGTTGAGCTTCTTTAAGAAGATTCCCAAGAAACTAAATTGAAATAACTTTACTAATAAAATTAAACGAAAAAATTTAACCATTTTTAAAAGCAATGGTGAACAATTACACACTAAATTATACATGGAGTAAAAATCAAGGGATTGAGTTGCTTCCACTTTAGTTTCAAGATGTTTAAAATTTGATCCAATTGAAGATGTTTCTGTGTATATAAAGACCCCTTCTTTCTGATCAGAGTTCCGCACAATCAGTTTCATCATCATATACTCAGTTTTGTTCTCTCTCTCTCTTTCTCTCTCTCTCTCTCTCTCTCTCTCTCTCTCTCTCTTTCTCCCTCTCTCTCTCTCACTAGCTTTTTTCTAGCCTTTCTATCCCGACCCTTTTCTTTCTCTCTTAATTTTCCTCTTTCTCTTTTCTGTACTATGTGTTCAATTTCTATTCAATGATTTTGACAATATCTTACATGATCTTAATTTTTGCAGGGTTAGAAGAATTGAAAGGATGGGGAAAATTAATCCTCAACAAGGATAGTGAGAAGGATTATTTATGGGGCATGTCAGAAGAATCATGCACTCCACAGTGGGAAACATGTTATGGATGGCTGTGGGGAGTTCATGGCGAATAGGCCAGAAGATACTTTGACTTGTGCTGCCTGTGGTTGTCACAAAAACTTTCACAGGAGCTATGAGATAGCTGAAGTGGTGGTGTTTGATTGCACCTCATCATCCACCACACCAACTTCTCTTTCTCTGCGTCCTCCTCCTCCTCCTCCACCTTTTAGTCCTTGTTCTGCGTCAACTTAAAAAGGCTATGTTGTGTCTTGCGAGGATGGATGTTGTTGGTGACAAGAATAAGTTGTCACTTTTCCCCTAATATTTTCTAAAATTTCCAATATCATGTGATAACTCGAGGCCTCTCGTTCCTCCATCCTTCGTGTACGCAGGTCATCGTTTTCCTTTTGCAGGTCTGCCACTGTGCGTTTTAATGCTTCCACAGTGTAACATCCCAGATTTTAAGGAAAATAAATTTATTGGATAATGATAATTAATCATTTATGGTCAAATAATTATGGGAGATGTTGTTAGACATTACAGGTGAATTATCGGTAAATTAAGACTTACCGGAACCGGATGAATTAACTGGTGATGTGGGACCCACGTGATTTAATTAGATGTTTGACGGGTCTAGAACATTCAGAAAATTATCGTGGTTAAGATGGTATATTTAAAATGATTTTTGGTGTCAAGGAAATAATTAATTAGACTCGATGTATGATAATAACCGAGGAAAATACGAACCAATTGGAATTAAAAGAAAACCAAAAATCCCTTTTCTCCTCCTATTATCACCGTGGCCTCTTTCTCCTTATCACTTGGTTCTTTTACCCGTTGGATAATGGGGAATTATTAACCATTGGTAAAAGCAACTTGATGCACTCTTTTGCCCATTGGGTAATACCCAATTTACACTAAAATTTTCTCTATCTTTCTCCTTATCACCGTGGGGTGCCTTCTCCTTCCATTCACTCTTTATTTCTTTTCTTCTTCATTTTCCCTTCATTCCAAAACCGCCCACCTCCATTCTTCTTCTTTCTCTTGCCAAAAACAAAAGCTAAGCTTGGATTTGTGAAGCATTTATGGAGCTTGCAAGCTTGTGGGATCATCTCCTTTCTCTTCTTCACTCTCATTTTTGTTTTGGTAGAGCTTAAGCTTGAGGTAAAGATTTCTTACCTCCACCTTGTTTTATTTATGGTTTTGGGTTGTTGAGTGAAGTTGTAAATGTTAGAAACCTTGCATGTGGGTGAAAATGGAAATCCTAGGCTTGAATGTTTGGAAGAGAAACCCTTGATTTAGGGCTTTATGATTATGTGAGATTTAGAGGTTGATGAGGTCATTATGATAAGATAAAATGGATTGAAGATTGATAGAGATTGTTGATGGTTGTTAGGTGATTTTGGAGAAGAAATCCTAAGTATTAATAATTTGGGGGTTTTGACCCACTTGATGATCTTGATGAGTGTTGGTTATAGTTAACCCTTTGAGACTTAGAAGATCTTAGCTTTAGGGGAAGGAATTCCTGAAGCCTAACATAGGCATATGAATTTGGAGCTTAGACAAGTCTAGGACTTGATCATAAGTTAAGAGATGTGATGTCTTGTAATGGTTTATTGATTACATGTGTATGTATAATTGTTGATAGGATTGTATTCCGGACGGTGATGCAGAAAGATCGATGTAATCGCGTGGCAGTTCTTCTCTCAAGGTAGGAGAGGAGTTTGCATTTCAAATCGCATGAGTGAATTCATTGTTAATTATGTATATGTTGAACTCATGCAATGCCTTACCATGAATGTGTTATATGATTAATTTGATGAAGTGATGAATGATGAATGATGGCTTGGCTTATGTTGAATGTTATAAAAATGTATGTACTTATAACATATTGATGATAAGTGGTTGATGGTCCCTTGGTTGGACGTAATTGAAATGAGGGTGATAAATTATGAATGAATGAACCACACGATTGTAAAGAATTGTTTTGAAGTGGTTATGTGGAAAAGTGAATGAAGGAATGGTGTGGGTTATAGTTAAACCCTTTTTCCTTTGTAAAATTAAATAAGTAACAATGATTGATGAGGTGGAATAAGGATTTTCCGAGTAAGGATGGGTAGAGAGAGTTATATATATACCTCATGTGATGTGTGTGGTGCATGGGAGGTGATTCAGTTGGCTTAGAATGAGATTCCGAGTGTTAGATTGTGAGAATATTCATTACTGCATATGTCCTGGTAATCTCGCTCAAGCGAGATGGGATTCCGCCCAAGCGAGAGTCCCCTGTTTCAGTGAATTAGCTACTGGAGTAAATTCGCCCAGGCAAATGGGGCTTCGCCCCAGCGAGGGTGAAAGGATTTGCCACTGGACAAAATCCGCCCGAGCGAGGGATCTTGGGGATAGTACTCGCCCAAGCGAGATGAGCGAACGGAGAATGGGTGAGACCCTGGACGAATGCCGTCCGAGTGGGTGTTGTGAAAATAAACTAAGATGTGGTGAATTTCTGAGTGAAATCCGAGTGAGCTATGTTCGAGACGGGACCTCCCGAGTGGATCATTGTTGTGAGCCGTTCCGAGTGAGGCTATAACCATTGGGTCTTTTTCCGAGTGGTGAAGACTTAAAAGGACTACGAGAGAAATGTATTATGAGAGAAATCCATTTTATACACTTATTCTGAGTGGGATCTTAGCAAGAGAATTTCCTCGAGTAATGATAGGTCTAATTATTCCCGAGTGGGAAATCCCGAATGAACCTCTCCCGAGGGGAGAGTGATTGTGATGGTTCTGATCGAGGTATTCTAGGAGTCCTCTTCCGAGTGAATAAAGTTATATATTCCGAGTGGACAAGATTTAAATAGGTCTGAGTGAGACAGCTTAGTGAATTCCTCCGAGTGACGAGAGGTCAGAGTAATTCCGAATAGAACTTGATGGTGGAGTCCGAGTGTGCAATTCTAAGTGGGATGGCACCTATGGGGATATACTGTGAGTCTGTCCAGATGTATTATGGAATACCTTCGCCCGAGTGAAGGCCTAGGAGACCTAGCGCGAGAGAAAGAAAAAGGAGTTGTTTTAGAGATAATCTCGCCGAGTGAAACTGAGTAGGAGATAAGTCGTTTTTGAGATGATTATACCGAGTGGAAACCGGGCGAAAGATGGGTCGGCTTTGCATTAAGTTTACCGAGTGAAAGATTGATTGAGAGATGACTCGGATTTGGAATTAATTGGCCGAGTGAATGATGGGTCGGTCAGGATTATTTTGCTGAGTGGAAAATGATAAGTCTTGAAAAGACTTAATTATTCTGCTTTTTATTTGACTTAATTCATTGTTTAGTGATTAGTTTAGCCTTATTATTTAATTAATTGCTAATAATTTATAATTTATTTAATTATTTCAAAAGTGCTTAATTTATGTAAAGAAACTGATTAAAAATATTAATTAGTTAAGAAATTGAATTTATTTATAATATCATCAACCCAGCATACAAATATTGGACAATCAGTAAACAAATGCTGGGCAAATTAGTTGTTTATTGATGCAGGAAAAGGATCGCTCAAGCTAAAAGGAAAAAGCCGAGCGAGTTTTGGAAAATCCGAGTGAGACTTCACAAATCCGACTGAAAAGAGTCCAAAAGATACCGACTCCAAAATAGAACAGGGAACCAATTGAAATAAAAAGAAGAACCCGAGCGTCAATTTCAGAGTGCTGATTGAATAAGAAAGTTCGCTTAAGCGAGAGTTAAATTCGCTCAAGCGAGGGTCAAAAATCGTTCAAGCAAGCAAGTTCGCTCAAGCGTGACCCCAAAATCTCACCCCTCACCCAAGCTTCTCCATAACGCTTAAGCGAGAAAGCAATACTGTAGTACATATCTCAAGTTCGCCCAAGCGAGAACCCAGTTCGCTCAAGCGAAAAGGCGGATATTTAAAACAGAAATTGTTCCCTCCAGAATCCACTCGGCACCAGTGTTGTTTCCTGCTGCCTTCTCTCCTACTTCTGCACCTTAGTAATTTAAGTAGTGAGCTGTTAATTAGTTAGCGTTGAGCTATAAATTAGCTAATGATGAACTGGAATCTGTTAAGAGCTAAGCTGTAATTAGTTAGTTATTCTGTAATTATGTAATTAGTTAGTTTAGTCGTTAACTTAAGTTTTCTAAGTTATTAGTTAAGTTAGTTAGTTAGGTAGATGTCTATATATATGTTTGTACATTTTCTGTAAGAGACAGAGACAGATTCACACATAGAATATCGAATACAATTCATTCAAACTTCGAACATCTCACTACTTCATTTTCTCTCTCTAAATCCTTTCCTCCATGACGTTCCACAATCCTTCGATGGAACCGAAGTCAATGGAGTTCTAAATCCCTAAGGTTGGGATTGTGAAGGTTAGCAATGGAATCTTGAAGCTGTGAGCGAGGAAATCAACTTCTAGATCCTAAGGCGAACAAGCTGAGGAGTGGATCTGAATTACTAGATTGACAAATCCAGAACTGATGAAGAACTTCACTAGTGAGGAATCATGGTTGAAGCTTAGGTAACTTCCAGCTTTCTAACTAGTTCAGGCCTAATCAATTTAGGTGAATAGTTAGAGTTCAACCTCCAATTTTGCATTAGATTCTTAGGTTAATTGAGCACTTAAGGAATTAAGGTTCGATGCTTAAGGATTAGTGTTTTTCACCTAAGGAATTAGGGAATAACCACAAGCGGATTGTCCTCTGGATTATGAGGTTTGATTATACTTTAATTGCATGTTTCTTGATGAATTTGTGAACTGAAGCAATCCTGACCTGTTTTCTATTAATCACCTTTCACATTTCATCTTAACTCTGTTTCTGGAAATACAAAAATAACTATAAAACATTAAAACAACCAAAAACCGAATGAACTTTCTGTGCTTGTGTTGGTTTAGCTTGTACTAGTCTGAGATTGAGGTACTTACCGTAATCCCTGTGGGACGATCAAATATACTACAATCTTAACGACTGGTGCGCTTGCCAAAGCGTAAATCTTCTGAGAAATATACATCAAAATAATGACTCGGAGATTCCACGCCAAGTTAATGGCGCCGTTATCGGGGATTGTTTAGTAATATCAACAATCCTTGGACCGGTACTAGACTGAACCGTTTACTTTTGTTTGCATTTAATACGTAGTTTGAATTTTGTTTTTATTAGTAGTAGTTTGTTGTTTTCGTGTAGCTGTAGTCGTAGCTGTGAATCGTTCTTTTGTTTGACAATTGTTGTATGCAGTCAAGGAGCAGAGGAGAGCCTTTCTTCTTTGATCCTGATATCGACTTGTTAGAATGTAAACTGAGAAAAGAGAAAAAGCAAAAACAACAAATAGAAATGGAACAGAGGAGAGTTACATTAGGTGACTACTCCAGGCCGACTGAAGAAGGATCACAATCTAGCATCCTTAGGCCACCAATTTCAGCAAATAATTTTGAACTTAAACCAGCTTTACTGCAGTTGGTAAGAAATGAACAGTTCGGAGGAAGTGAGGTTGAGGATCCAAATTTGCATCTAGCAACCTTCCTCCAAATATGTGATACAGTAAAAATGAATGGAGTCCCTGACGAGGCAATCCGACTGATATTGTTTCCATTTTCTTTAAGGGACCAAGCAAAAGCCTGGTTGCAGAGTTAACCGAGAGGCAGTATTTCCACTTGGGAGGACTTACAAAGAAAATTTTTGATTAAATACTTTCCTTCTTTTAAATATGCGAAGTTGCCTAATGAAATCACGTGTTTCCAACAAAGAGAAGGTGAATCTTTGATGGAAGCATGGGATTGGTATAAAGAGAGTTTGAGGAGATGTCCTCATCATCAGATTTCTGATGTGCAACAGGTGACTATTTTCTATAATGGTGTCAGGCCAGCTACCAGGGTCCTAATTGATGCCTCAGCTGGAGGCTCATTAACAACTAAAACTGTAGAAGAAACCATAGAGTTGATTGACGTTATGGCTTCTAATGAATGTCTGATTAGTGAGAGGAGCCAAGTCCCTAAGAGAAGGATATTAGAACTAGAAGCACAAGATGCTTATCTGGCTCAGAGTAAGCTGATGACTCAGGCTTTGGAGAAACTAAGCATACAGATTTCAGAACTCTAAAAGCCGAGTCAAGTTTCTATGATAAATTGTGACTTTTATGGTGGAGACCATGAGAATGGAATGTGTGATCCAAATGTGCCTTCTGAGCAAGTGAACTATATGGGGCAGCAACAATATCAAAGGAATTATCCTTCTAATTCCTTTAATCCTAATTATAGGAATCACCCCAATTTTTCCTGGCAGAAAGGTCCACATTTGAATCAGAACATCCCACAAAATCAACCCACAAATAGACCACAACAACCCTCTCACCCTCCTGTTAAAGAAAAGTCAGAACTTGAGAATGTACTTTCTCAGTTCATCCAGGCCACTCAGGCCAGTTTCAAAAATCAGGAAGCGTCCATAAGAAATCTAGAAAATCAAGTCGGACATCTTTCTAAGCAATTAGATGAGAGGCAAGCAGGCAATTTCCCTGGAGATACCGAGGTAAATCCAAGGGAACATTGCAAGGCTATAATCACTAGGAGTGGAAAAATTATTTTTCCATCTCCGAGTCAGGAAATAGGCTCAGAAAAAGAAAAAGAAAAAGAAATAGTGCAAGAAACTGAGCAGGTTAATAATGAAGCTGAAAATGAAAATGAAACAGAAAAAGAAAAAGAAAATAAAGTCCATCAAAAGAAAAAGAAAAAGGTTGATCTGATTCTGGAGGAAGCTTCTAAGCTGACTCCTGAAAAACTGAGGAATGCTCCATTTCCACACAGGTTTAAAAAGCAAATAGAAGAGCAAAGTTTGCTAGGTTCTTAGATGTATTCAAGAAACTTCACATAAATATCCCTTTTGCCGAGGCATTGCAGGAGATGCCTTCTTATGCAAAATTTTTAAAAGAGCTATTGTCTAAGAAAAGGAAGCTTAAGGAGGATGAAATGATTGCTCTCACCCAAGAGTGCAGTGCAATCATTCAAAAGAAACTTCCTCAAAAGCTAGAAGATCCTGGATCTTTTACAATACCATATGCAATTGGGGATATTCATGTAGGAAGTGCTCTTTGTGACCTAGGAGCTAGTATAAATCTGATGCCTCTATCTTTGATGAAAAAACTGGGAATTAATGACCTGCAACCGACTCGCATGTCTTTGCAGTTGGCTGACAGATCTATTAAATATCCCCAAGGGATGCTGGAAGACTTGTTAGTTAAAGTAGACAAGTTTATCTTCCCAGCAGATTTTATAGTGTTGGATATGGAGGCTGATCGAGAGATTCCATTGATCTTAGGTAGACCCTTCCTAGCTACAGGCAGAGCATTGATTGATGTAGAAAAGGGTGAACTCATGCTGAGAGTTCAGGAGGAGCAGGTAACCTTTAATGTCTTCAATTCCATGAAACATCCGACTGAAAGGATGGATTGTTTAATGATTGAAGAATTTAAAAGTTACCAGACTCCAATGCTTTTAAAAACTGAGGAAGAGGCTTTACGAACCTTTTTGGAGGATGAATTTGACTCCGAGACTGAGGAGTTAAATGACTCTCACTTGGAAATTCTGAACCTACTGGAAGTATTGGAAGTAGGTGATTTTGAAAAAGAAAAGAAAAATGATTTGAAAATTACTGAAGTTGAGAAAGGAAAGGAAGTTTTTGAAGAAAAATGTGATTTAAAACCTTTACCTTCTCATCTAAAATATGTTTTCCTGAGAGAGGACGAAACACATCCTGTCATTATTAATGCTAACTTAAAAGAAGAGGATGTTGACAAATTAATAGGGGTTTTAAAGACACATGAATCTGCAATTGGCTGGAATATTTCTGACTTGAAGGGAATCAGTCCATCATTTTGTATGCACAAAATTCTGATGGAAGATGATTATTCCCCTGTAGTTCAGCCACAACGCAGGTTGAACCCCATAACGAAAGAGGCTGTCAGGAAAGAGGTGGTCAAGCTTCTTGATGCAGGAATCATTTATCCTATCTCGGACAGCGCTTGGGTCAGTCCGGTCCAAGTGGTTCCCAAGAAAGGAGGGATGACAACTGTTAAAAATGAAAAAGGTGAAGTCATAGCTACTAGACTGACCACAGGATGGAGAATGTGTATAGACTATAGAAGGTTGAATGACTTCACTCGGAAAGACCACTTTCCTTTGCCGTTTGTTGACCAGATGCTTGAGAGACTATCGGGTCATGAATACTACTGCTTCCTTGATGGTTACTCGGGTTATAACCAAATTGTGGTTGACCCAAAAGATCAAGAGAAGACAGCTTTCACCTGTCCATATGGAATTTTTGCCTATAGGCGCATGCCATTCGGTTTGTGCAACGCTCCAGCAACCTTTCAAAGGTGTATGCTGGCAATCTTTAGGGACATGGTGGAGAAATTCATTGAAGTATTCATGGACGATTTCTCTGTCTTTGGTAGTAATTTTGATACATGCCTCAGCAACCTATCTAAGGTGCTGGTGAGATGCCAGGAGACTAACCTCGTTCTTAACTGGGAAAAATGCCATTTTATGGTTAAGGGAGGGATGGTCCTTGGCCACAAAATCTCTGCTGAGGGCATTCAAGTGGATAGAGCCAAAATAGAAATCATTGAAAAGCTTCCTCCTCCGATCAATGTGAAAGGAGTGAGGAGTTTTCTAGGATGTGTTGGCTTCTACAGAAGGTTCATAAAAGATTTTTCAAAAATAGCTAAGCCTTTGACCGACTTGCTTGTAAAAGATCATGTGTTTGTGTTTAATGAAAACTGTGTCAAGGCTTTTGAAAAATTAAAACAAAGTTTGACTTCAGCTCCGATCCTTGCAGCACCCGATTGGTCTTTACCTTTTGAATTAATGTGTGATGCAAGTGACTTTGCAGTCGGAGCTGTGCTGGGTCAGAAAAAAGGAAAATTAACTCATGTAATTTATTATGCTAGTAAAGTGTTGAACGAAAATCAAATACATTACACCACTACTGAAAAAGAAATGCTTGTTGTGTTGTATGCATTTGATAAATTTCGTGCTTACTTGATTGGGGCCAAGGTCATTATATATTCAGATCAGTCGGCAATCAAGTACTTACTAGCTAAGAAAGAATCTAAGCCGAGACTGATCAGGTAGGTTCTGTTACTCCAGGAGTTTGACTTAGAAATACGAGACAAAAAGGGAGTAGAGAACTCAGTTGCCGATCAACTGTCTCGTCTGGAAGGTGAATCGAATTCTGTTTTAATAAAAGAAGAATTTCTAGATGAGAGGTTGATGGCAATTATCACCGGGCCATGGTATGCTGATATGGCCAACTTCAAAAGTGCCTCGGTGGTACCTTATGGCTGGACATCCCAAATGAAGAAAAAAACTTTCTTTGGGATGATCCATTTCTGTATAAAATAAGAGTAGATGGAGTGATCAGGCGATGTGTGCCTGAATTTGAGCAAGAAAGGCTCTTGTGGCAATGCCACGACTCCTATTATGGAGGTCATTATGGTGCCTCCCGTACAGCAGCAAAGGTTTTACAGAGTGGCTTTTATTGGCCAACTATCTTTCAAGATGCTAAAGTGTATGTCAAAAGGTGTGATAAATGTCAAAGGAGCGGAGGTCTCTCTGCTAAAGCTGGCATGCCTTTGACAAACATTTTAATTGTGGAATTATTTGACGTCTGGGGTATCGACTTTATAGGACCATTTCCAAAGTCGTTCTCCAACGAATATATACTTGTTGCTGTAGATTATGTCTCCAAATGGGTGGAGGCAATCCCGACCAGAACCAATGATGCACATGTGGTGCTTAGGTTCATTAAGAAGAATATTTTCTCTAGGTTTGGAGTTCCGAGAGTACTCATAAGTGATGGGGGTTCACATTTTTGTAATAAAATAATGGAAAAAACCCTGCATCACTATGAGGTTTTACATAAGATATCCACTCCTTACCATCCATAAACTTGTGGACAAGTTGAGCTGTCAAATAGAGAAATAAAGAGAATTTTAGAGAAAGTGGTCGGGAAATCTAGGAAAGATTGGTCGGTAAAATTAGACGATGCATTGTGGGCCTACAGAACAGCCTTCAAGACTCTGATTGGTATGTCCCCGTATCAATTAGTTTACGGTAAGGCTTGTTATCTCCCTGTGGAGTTGGAACACAAGGCATGGTGGGCCACAAAGCTATTAAACATGGATTGTGAGCAATCCCAGGAGGAAAGAGTTTTGAAACTCCATGAACTAGAGGAGTTCTGACTTAACGCTTATCAAAGTGCCTCCATTTATAAGGAGAAAACAAAGAAGTGGCACGATAAGTGGATTAATAAGAAGGAGTTTCAAAAGGGTGATCAGGTTTTGTTATTCAATTCCCGACTGAGACTCTTCCCTGGAAAGCTTAGATCAAAGTGGTCGGGGCCTTTTGTGTTTGAATATGATTTCAGGATCAAGGATTTTGATAATGACAAAGGACTCTTGAAGAAAGTCTTGCAAAAACAAAGAAGACATGAAACAGTGCGAAGCTAATCGATTAGGAAGCCCAGTCTAATCGATTAGAGTGCTTCTGTCTTTGGAACAATTGCAACAGGGAATAAGCTAATCGATTACAGCAATTGAAATAATCGATTACATAGCTACTGGAATCAAGATAATCGATTACAGGAATGGCCCAATCGATTACCAAAACCAAAAATGGATTTAAAAGCATCAGGTATAACAGCTAATCGATTAAGAGAATTCTTACAATCGATTAGAAGCCTACTGGAATCAAGCTAATCAATTACTATGACTATATAATCGACTACGAAGCTACGAAGCCAAATTAAATGCATCAGGCATCTCTGCTAATCAACTATAAGGCAAAAGGAAATCGATTATCAAGCTTCTGACTTGAAGATAATCGATTAGGCAAGTGAAGCTAATCGATTACATAGCGAACAAAGATGGAAAATTCAAAGTGTAATTGATTACACCTTAAGGGATAATCGATTACGATAGTGGAAAAACACATATTAGTGGGAAACCAACATATTTTTCCATTACTTCTTCAGATCTCCACTATGTGCAACGGCTAGGAAGAAGAAAGGCACTCCTCAAGCTTTCAAATGGCTCTATAAATTGAAGAGGAACTCAAGCACAAAAAAAACACCAAGAAGCTACAATTCCTTTGCTCACTCTTGTTCTTTGTAAGCTTTATTCTTGTATATCTTGAGATTTCATTTGTATATCCTCTCTTTTTGAGAGATTAGAAATTGTATGAGCTATCATTTGCTTATCCACTCTATTAAGAGAGTCATTTCCTTGTAAACACTTCAACAAACACAAAAGATTTTCACTCTAGGTTGAGTGGTCACAAAGGCTGGGGCTCAACCTTTGGGTATTGAGAGTTTGAGAGATTGGGTGGGTTGCCCTTGTGCTAGTGAGGATTGACTTCTTGAGTGTGGGACACTAGGAAGCTGCAATTGCTCATAGCTTGTATCTCTAAACTTCAATAGTGGAAATCCTCTAAGTGGGTTGCTTAGAGGCGAGACGTACACCGGTGTTGGTGGAACTCGTTATATCGGTTTGCAAGCTCCTCTTCCTTACTCTTTTACTTTCAATTGGTTAATTGATGTTGATTGATTGTGAATTGCATACTTAAGCTTGTCAAATTTGTTATATTTCAAATACTACCCACCAAGTGTTTGTTAAATTGCTTCAGCAATATTTATCCTTATGGTGCATTCCATACCTTCTTTAACTTGATTTCACTTGCATATTCTTATAAACTTGGATATAAAAATCAAGTTCAAAGGCATTCCAATCAAAAGTTTTAAAACTCAATTCACCCCCCTCTTGAGTATTGAGGCCACTTGAACAACAAGTGGTATCAGAGCTTGACTCTTGTTAAATAAAGCTTAACAGCTTCAAGAGACTAGATGGCCTCAAGTTCTCATAACATTTTTCCCGAGGGTGGTGCTATAAATAGACCTCCCGTTTTCAATGGGGAAGGCTATGCATTTTGGAAAGAAAGAATGAAAATCTTCATTAAATCCATTGATTTGAGAATTTGGAATGCCATTGAAAATGGTCCTTATATACCAATGCATACTATTGATAGTAAGAATGTGGAAAAGCCTATAGATGAATGGACCAGTGATGAAGAAAAGAAAGTACAATATGGCTATAAGGCAAAGAATCTAATCACTATAGCATTAGGTCAAGATGAATTCTTTAGAATAATGACTTGTCAAACCGCTAAGGAAATGTGGGATACTCTACAAGTAACTCACGAAGGTACTAACGATGTGAAGGACTCCAAGATTAGTACCTTGACAAGTCAATATGAAAGCTTTAGAATAAACTCAGGAGAATCCATTGTAGATATGCAGAAAAGATTTACTCTTATTATTAATCATCTCATTACTCTTGGCAAAGTTTACACTAACAAAGAACTTATGCATAAAGTTTTAAAAAGTCTTAGCAGGGAATGGCAACCACTTGTCACAGCCGTAAAACAATCTCCAAGCATCAATGAAATGTCTCTTGCAACACTCTTTGGAAAATTACAAGAGCAAGAGCAAGAACTAAAAGCATTAAAGTTAGCGGAGGAAGAAGAAAAATCTTCCAAAAAGAAAGGCTTAGCACTCAAAGCCACCTCTATACATGAAGAAGAATCATGCAGTGACATGGATGAAGAAGAGGAATTTGGGCTGTTTGTAAAACGATTCGGAAGATTCATGAAGAACAAAAGATTCCAAAAGAACTTCAAGCCCCAAGGTAAGAAGCCAACTTCAAATGAAATTTCTTCTTCACCTAGTTGTTTCGAATGTGGCAAGGAAGGGCACTTTAAGGCCGATTGCCCAAATCTTAAAAAGAAAGGCAAGGATAAACGAGGAAGAAGAAGAGCTTACATTGCTTGGGATGAGAATGATGTAAGTAGCTCCGACGATTCGGAAAATGAGGAAGCAAATCTTTGCTTAATGGCCAATCACCAAGAAGAAGATAATAAGGTATGCCTCAAGGCAAGCAACACCCATTGGTACTTGGATAGTGGGTGTTCAAAGCATATGACGGGAGACATAAGCAAGTTTACATCATTCACCCCCAAGAGAAAAGGAAGTGTCACCTACGGAGACAACACCAAAGGAAGAATCCTAGGCATCGGAAATATTGGTAAGAATTCTTCCACATCAATAAGTGACGTGTTGTATGTTGAAGGCCTCAAACATAATCTACTTAGCATAAGTCAATTATGTGACAAAGGATATAGAGTTTTATTTGAATCCAATTGTTGTATAATTGAGAATAAGCTAAACAAAGAGGTCAAATTTGTTGGAAAAAGGATTGATAACATTTACATGATTGATGTGGATAGTTTGTCTACAAATGATGAACAATGCTTCATTTTAAAAGAGGATGAAACTTGGCTATGGCATAAGAGAATAGCTCATATACATGTAGACCATTTGAACAAACTTGTTTCCAAAGAATTAGTAATTGGATTACCAAAGCTTAAATTTGAAAATAGATTTTGTGATGCATGTCAAAAGGGAAAACAAGTAAAGGCATCTTTTCAATCCAAAAATATTGTTTCCACACAAAGGCCTTTACAACTTTTACACATGGACTTATTTGGACCATCCAAAATCAAAAGCTTTGGAGGTAATTACTATGGTCTAGTTATCGTAGATGACTATTCTAGATATACATGGACATTGTTTCTTGCTCATAAAAATGAAGCATATCATGCATTCAAGAAACTTGCAAAGATTATCCAAAATGAGCAAAATTCTAAAATTACATCCATTAGAACCGATCATGGGGGAGAATTTGAAAATCAATCTTTTGAAAAGTTTTGCGAAAACATGGTATTAATCATAATTTTTCAGCTCCTAGAACTCCACAACAAAACAGAGTAGTTGAAAGGAAAAATAGATCCTTGGTAGAGCTTGCAAGAACCATGTTAAATGAAAACCATATTGCAAAACACTTTTGGGCCGATGCAGTAAACACTGCTTGTTATGTAATGAATAGATGTTTAATAAGGCCTATTCTAAAGAAAACCCCCTATGAACTTTACAAGGGTAGAAAACCCAACATTTCACACTTTCATATTTTTGGATGTAAATGTTTTGTGCTCAATAATGGAAAGGATAATCTAGGAAAGTTTGATGCCAAATCTGATAAGGTAATATTCCTAGGGTACTCTCAATCTAGTAAATCTTATCGAATCTTCAACAAACAAACAAACACCATTGAAGAGTCTATTCATGTTAAATTTGATGAAAATAGCCATAACCCTCCGAGAAAGGAAGATGTCGATGATCTTGTAGGTACTCTTCAAGAATTGACCTTAGATGACAAGGAAGGAGAAATCAAAGACACAAATGAAGCCAAACATGAGGAACCACAACAATGGATCACTTTGAAGGATCATCCTCTAGACAAAGTCATAGGTGAAATGACTCAAGGTGTAAGTACTAGAAATGCTATTAGAAATACTTGTAATCACCTAGCATTTGTATCACAAATAGAACCCAAGAACATAAATGAGGCTATTATTGATGAACATTGGATGTTGGCCATGCAAGAAGAGCTAAATCAATTTGAAAGAAATGAAGTTTGGGAGCTCGTGCTAAGACCCAATGATCACCAAATAATAGGAACCAAATGGGTTTTTAGGAATAAACTGGATAAAAATGGTATAATTACTAGAAACAAAGCTAGGCTAGTAGCTAAAGGCTATAATCAAGAAGAAGGCATTGATTATGAAGAGACGTATGCACCCGTAGCTAGATTAGAAGCAATTAGACTACTATTAGCCTTCGCATGCTGTAAGGACTTCAAATTGTACCAAATGGATGTTAAAAGTGCTTTCTTGAATGGATACATTTAAGAGGAAGTATATGTTGATCAATCTCCAGGTTTTGAAAACCATCAATTTCCAAATCATGTTTTCAAATTAAAGAAAGCTTTGTATGGTTTGAAACAAGCTCCAAGAGCTTGGTACGAAAGGTTGAGCAAATTTCTTTTAGAAAATCATTTTGAAAGAGGGAAGGTTGATACAACTTTATTCATAAAGCACAAAAAGAATAACATACTATTGGTACAAGTTTATGTTGATGATATAATATTTGGTGCCACTAATGATTCAATGTGCAAGGAGTTTGCTAAGCTAATGCAAGAAGAATTTGAAATGTCCATGATGAGGGAACTCACTTTCTTCCTCGGACTACAAATCAAGCAAACCAATGAAGGCACATTCATAAATCAATCCAAGTACTGCAAAGAACTACTCGGAAAATTCAATATGGATAAAGCAAATGATATAGCCACACCCATGGGCACTTCATGCTATTTGGACAAGGATGAGAAAGGTAAGGATGTTGAACTCACAAAATACAGAGGTATGATAGGATCCTTACTTTACTTAACCGCTAGTAGACCGGATATCATGTTTGCTGTGTGTATGTGTGCTAGATACCAGGCTTGTCCTAAGGAATCACATCTCACTGCAGTAAAAAGGATAATGAAATATTTAGTTGGGACTCAAAATGTTGGTTTATGGTACCCCAAAGGGGCTGAATGCACTTTAATTGGTTACTCTGATTCAGACTTTGCAGGATGTAAACTTGACAGAAAAAGCACTAGCGGAACATGTCACTTGCTTGGTAGTTCTCTTGTTTCTTGGCATAGCAAGAAACAAGTAAGTGTTGTGCTATCAACAGCTGAGGCAGAATATGTTGCAGCTGGTAGTTGTTGTGCTCAAATCCTTTGGATGAGACAACAACTTCTAGACTTTGGAGTTGTATTGAACCATGTGCCTCTTAAGTGTGATAATACTAGTGCTATCAATATCTTAAAAAATCCTGTAATGCATTCTAGGACTAAACATATTGAGATTAGGCATCATTTCATTAGAGACCATGTATTAAAAGGAGACTGTGTACTTGAGCATGTTGAAACTTCTAGGCAACTAGCAGATATTTTCACCAAACCTTTAGCTAGGGAGCAATTCATCCACATTAGAAGAGAATTAGGAATTCTTGACATGACCAATTATGTTTGAATGATGAGTATTTTGATAAAAGCACTGTTGTATAGCATGTTTGTATGAATTTGGTATTATCTGTGGCATGATTCTTTAAGACTGCAAACTTCCTTTGAGAAAAATGCATAAAAGTGAATTTTTGATCCATATAATCGATTACTCAGCTCCTCATAATCGATTAACACGTTTCTGTTTTGTTGATAATCGATTACCCTTTGATATCTAATCGATTCATTAACGTTTTTATGTAATTTCCTTCTGTTATCCTTAAATAAACATTTGTCTTTCCTTATGTGCTATACTTGTTTTATTATTTTTGATGATTCCAAAGGGGGAGGAGAATGTTCATATCTTGTTCATCTGGAATAAGCTGCTAAAACAAAATAATTGCCAAATGATTAACAATTTGTAAAGAGGTTAATAAATTCCTTTTGATAGGGGGAGATTTGTTAATGCTAAGAAATAAGAGATAAGGATATTGTTAAGAGATAAAGATGCTGAACATTTGAAAAACTGGTTAAAGAAACTCTGCTATTTGAAACTGTGATTAAGAGATAATGCAGCAGATATGTTTTTGCAAGAGATAAAATTAGAAATAAGTCTTTTAGTTAAAATTAACAACCCTCAAGAGATGAACATGGTTGTCATCATCAAAAAGGGGGAGAATATGTTTGAATATGATTTCAGGATCAAGGATTTTGATAATGACAAAGGACTCTTGAAGAAAGTCTTGTAAAAACAAAGAAGACATGAAACAGTGCGAAGCTAATCGATTAGGAAGCCCAGTCTAATCGATTAGAGTGCTTCTGTCTTTGGAACAATTGCAACAGGGCATAAGCTAATCGATTACAGCAATTGAAATAATCGATTACATAGCTACTGGAATCAAGATAATCGATTACAGGAATGGCCCAATCGATTACCAAAACCAAAAATGGATTTAAAAGCATCAGGTATAACAGCTAATCGATTAAGAGAATTCTTACAATCGATTAGAAGCCTACTGGAATCAAGCTAATCGATTACTATGACTATATAATCGACTACGAAGCTACGAAGCCAAATTAAATGCATCAGGCATCTCTGCTAATCGACTATAAGGCAAAAGGAAATCGATTATCAAGCTTCTGACTTGAAGATAATTGATTAGGCAAGTGAAGCTAATCGATTACATAGCGAACAAAGATGGAAAATTCGAAGTGTAATCGATTACACCTTAAGGGATAATCGATTACGATAGTGGAAAAACACATAATAGTGGGAAACCAGCACATTTTTCTATTACTTCTTCAGATCTCTACTATGTGCAACGGCTAGGAAGAAGAAAAGCACTCCTCAAGCTTTCAAATGGCTCTATAAATTGAAGAGGAACTCAAGCACAAAAAAAAAACACCAAGAAGCTACAATTCCTTTGCTCACTCTTGTGCTTTGTAAGCTCTATTCTTGTATATCTTGAGATTTCATTTGTATATCCTCTCTTTTTGAGAGATTAGAAATTGTGTGAGCTATCATTTGCTTATCCACTCTATTAAGAGAGCATTTCCTTGTAAACACTTCAACAAACACAAAAGATTTTCACTCTAGGTTGAGTGGTCACAAAGGTTGGGGCTCAACCTTTGGGTATTGAGAGTTTGAGAGATTGGGTGGGTTGCCCTTGTGCTAGTGAGGATTGAGTTCTTGAGTGTGGGACACTAGGAAGCTGCAATTGCTCATAGCTTGTATCTCTAAACTTCAATAGTGGAAATCCTCTAAGTGGGTTGCTTAGAGGCGAGACGTACACCGGTGTTGGTGGAACTCGTTATATCGGTTTGCAAGCTCTTCTTCCTTACTCTTTTACTTTCAATTGGTTAATTGGTGTTGATTGATTGTGAATTGCATACTTAAGCTTGTCAAATTTGTTATATTTCAAATACTGCCCACCAAGTGTTTGTTAAATTGCTTCAGCAATATTTATCCTTGTGGTGCATTCCATACCTTCTTTAACTTGATTTCACTTGCATATTCTTATAAACTTGGATATAAAAATCAAGTTCAAAGGCATTCCAATCAAAAGTTTTAAAACTCAATTCACCCCCCCTCTTGAGTATTGAGGCCACTTGAACAACACCTTTTACTGTAAATGAGGTTTTTCCTCATAGTGCAGTTGAGCTGAAAGACCCGACCACCGATCGGATTTTTAAGGTAAATGGCCAGCGACTCAAACTCTACTTTGGAGGAGAGTTTGATAGGCAGAAAATCTCCTTGTTACTGCAGGCATCCTCTTAAGATGCTACAAGGTCAAGCTAGTGATCTTAAAGAAGCGCTCTAGGGAGGCAGCCCTACGTTCCGAGTGTTTTATTTTGTGCTTTGTGTTGGAATTAATAAAAAGAAAACTAAAAATTTAGTGAATAAAGTTTGAATAAAATTTGTGAAGTTTTGAAGAAGGAAGTCCGAGCCTGATTCTTCCATTTCGCTCAGGCGAAGCACTAGTAGCTTAGGCGAGAAGCTGCTGTTGTTGCTTCGCGCTTAAGCGAAAGTTTACTGAGCTTGAGCGAAAGTAGTACACTCGGATAACTGTTACTCATTCTTAACCCTTTTTCCCGACTGAACTTCACTCGTCATTCTTCAATAAATTCCAAATTTTGATGTGAATAAAAAGGGGGACTTTAATAAATGATTTCTGATCGTTGATTTAATAAACGGGTCAGATGATGAAGGGTGATTTATTTCAGTCAGCCTTTTATCACTCAGATTCATCACTCATCACAGTCAGTTTTGTATCCATTAGTCTCTTATTCACTCAGTATATTTTCTTGTCAGTTTTGTGTTCACTCGGTGTTCCGTTTTTCTCATTCATCCACTCGGCTTTCTCACTCAGTCTCTCATTCCCTCGCCCGATCTCTTTCACTCATTCTCTATTCACTCGGTCACTCTTTCATTCTTCCACTCGTCACTTATTCACCGGATCTTTTTCACTCGTTATTTCATGAATGCTTCGGTGTTCCGTTTTTCTTTTTTCATCCACTCAGTATTTTCATTCACTCAGCTTTGCTCTCATTTTTTTTCCGTTCATCTTTTATTCATCGATTTTTTTATTTACTCATTCCTTCTCTGCACTCGTTGTTTTGTTTACTCTTCCACTCGTCCTTTATCACTCGGTACCTTTCTCCATATTCACTCGGTCTCTTCCCCTGCAGTCTTCTATTCACTGTCTCTCATTCGATCACTTGGTTTTCATTCATTCATTCGTTCACTCTAATTCACTCGTCCTTTATTCACTCTGTCAATCTCTCATTCATTCATTCTTCCACTCGTTCTTCCATACATTCTTCCAATCGTCATTTATTTCATTCTTTCTTTTTTTCACTCGGTCTTACTTTCATTATTCGTTCTTCCACTCGTTTTTCTGTTCACTCGTATTTCACTACAGTTGTTCATTCGTCTCTCATGCACTCTACTTCATTCATTCATTTTTTCATTCATTCTTGTATCCATTCGTCATTCATTCACTCAGGATCATTTCCATTCAGTTTTCATTCACTCGAGATCCTGTATTCATTCACGTGTCGTTCTTCATTTGTTCTTCAACTCACTCTTTCATTTACTTATCGTTTTCATTCGCTCGTTCTTTTTCATCGTTTGTTCATTCATTCGTCTTCTTCATCACTGTCACTCATCTTTCGTGAATCCACTCGGCATCTCTTCCCACTCTCACTCGATCTTCCACCTATTCAGTATGTGAGCCGAGTAAGAGTGTCTAAAAAATATATATATATATAATAATAATAATAATAAAGTAATAAATAAAGCTGGAGCATACTTATGCGTTCTTGGATAGTGACTTCAACAGTATAAAAACCTTTCAGCTTCCAAACCCTAAGTACCTACGTTGAAACTTGCGTTGAAGACAAAAAGGCACTTTCTGATTCCTAAGAAAGGTACCATTTTTCTACTTATTTCACTTCTTTCGTTCACTTCTAAGTACATGCTTAGTATTTTTCTGTTTCTTTGTTAATATTCTTCCATTGTTCATAGCCATGCATCTCACATTTTTGGTTTGCTGTGTTTCTTTTGGATTTCTGTTCTTATTTTTCATTTAGGTTGTTTATCAGTATTTTTTATCATTAACCATGAAAAGAAGATCATAGAGACTCCTGCAAAAACCTAGACCAAATTTTGCAGAAGGAAGTGTGAGAAAAAAGCAAACAGATAACGAAAAGGAAGTGGCAACCATAAGTATATCTGATTCTTCTGAACATGCATCCAGTCAAAGTCAAGCTGAAAGGAATGCATCTCCTTCGGTTCAGAGGAATGCATCCCCTGCAGTTGAGAGGAACAAATTGCCAGAAGTTGAAAGTTTTGACAGGCCCAGGTTCAGAGATGTTAAGGCTGCTGAAGAATATGCTATAAAGCTTAAAACTAGAGAGCCCGAGCATCCCAAGCAATCTGCAGGAGCCGGTTCTTCTTCTTCTGACATTTCTATGGTGTCGCAGGAATTACAGGTCATGAAGAAGATGCAACTTGGAATTTATGATCGGGTCTTGAACCACGATCTCATGCTCAGGAAGATTGCCATGAAATTGAGGGTAGAGCACACAGCAGAAATGGGAGCCCCACCTGACAGAGATGCGTGGTTGGCTTCCATTGGATTCACTATTCCCTCTGAGGATGTATCCCGAGCAGTTGATCTCTCACCATCTTTTGAGCAGGACAAAGAGAATGAAGATCAGGATGATTGAGTTGTTGCTCCGTGTTATTCTGATGTTTTTATGTAATGACTTGACATTATTTTAAGTGTTTCCTGACCAATGAATTCGCTTTTATTTTAGTTGTAATGGAATTTTATTTCCTTGTTAAAATTGCATGTCATTATTCTGTCTTTCGAATGTATCGGTAAATTCATGCATCCCAATCCGGCTTACGTGTTTCCCATTCACAGCCACTCAGGTAAAAAGGGAAGTCTTCTATTACTCCGACTTATTAATTGCTAAAATATGTTTATTGTTTAATTTCAAATCCATCTTAATAAGTTAAAGTTTGCTGATTTCTAGGCTTTGGTCGGATAAATTAATTGATCGGCTTTGTTTAACTCATGATCCCTGGCCATAACTATTTCATTATTAATTAATTGTTTACTCGGCATGTAGTTAGCAATCTGAATGTATGACCTTACATTAAGTTTGGGGACATGACTGGCTGATTAACTATTATATTTGTAGCTTTTGAGCCTGTTTTATTCTTTTCCGAGTGAACTTGCATGCTAGTTAGTGAGATAGAATTTGCTTCAGTACTTGCTAATTGATTGTATGCCAACCAATCAGAAATGATGAAGGCCTTCTTTGTTAATTTAGCCAGGGCCAAAACGTAGCCTTCCTAATATATTTAATTATCCTTTGACCCAAAAATTATGTTTGAGCCTGAGACCTTTTTATTCTGTTTATTCACCTAACGTTACAAGCCTATTTATCTCAAAAAAACCGACTGATTTACCCCTGGATGTCCCACTGATGAATTGCTCAGTTTTACTTATTGCTAGGGACTAGCAAGTTCTAAGTTTGGGGATGAAGAGTGTGCCTAGCATCAATTAAGGACACACTCCGACCTTGGTTATAGATGAATAAATAGAGAAATGAAGGGAGAAATAGAAAAATAGAAAAGCTGAGAAGAAAAATAAAAAAAAATCAGCAAGAAAAAAGGTGCAAAGCACCGATTGAAAAAAAAAATGTGATCGGAAAAAGATGGAAAAGAAGAAAATGAAAAGTCCGAAGGACTGAAAGAAAAAGAAGGTGCAAAGCACTGTAAGTTATTAAGTTAGCATTCACTCGGAAAATAATGGAGCTTGCTAAGTAGAGGCAGTTAAGTTAAAAATTGAGTCAAGGCATCAGTGGATACATCTTGTAACCTGACACTCACTCGGAAAACAATAATTGAGCCTGTAGCCTAGCCCCATTATAAGCTTAAAAAGCCCTTACTGATCTGATTGTGTTGGCATATGGCATGACGTGTAGAACTGTTGCAAGCCTATGTTTATCTATCAAGTATACAGGTGATGAGTGCATTTTTACCCTATACACCGAGAGAAGTATGGTCGGTATTCAATAATTATAGCATGAACTAAGTTAAGGAAAGGTTGATTGTGTTAAATAACAGCTTGTTAGTTAATTAATCTGAATATTTGCTTGAGGACAAGCAAGTTTTAAGTTTGGGAATGTGATAAGTCATGAAAAGACTTAATTATTCTGCTTTTTATTTGACTTAATTCATTATTTAGTGATTAGTTTAGCCTTATTATTTAATTAATTGCTAATAATTTATAATTTATTTAATTATTTCAAAAGTGCTTAATTTATGTAAAGAAACTGATTAAAAACATTAATTAGTTAAGAAATTGAATTTATTTATAATATCATCAACCCAACATATAAATACTGGACAATCAGTAAACAAATGCTGGGCAAATTAGTTGTTTATTAATGCAGGAAAAGGATCGCTCAAGCCGAAAGGAAAAAGCCGAGCGAGTTTTGGAAAATCCGAGTGAGACTTCACAAATCCGACTGAAAAGAGTCCAAAAGATACCGACTCCAAAATAGAACAGGGAACCGATTGAAATAAAAAGAAGAACCCGAGCGTCAATTTCAGAGTGCTGATTGAATAAGCAAGTTCGCTCAAGCGAGAGTTAAATTCGCTCAAGCGAGGGTCAAAAATCGTTCAAGCAAGCAAGTTCGCTCAAGCGTGACCCCAAAATCTCACCCCTCACCCAAGCTTCTCCATAACGCTTAAGCGAGAAAGCAATAATGCAGTACATATCTCAAGTTCGCCCAAGCGAGAACCCAGTTCGCTCAAGCGAAAAGGCGGATATTTAAAACAGCAATTGTTCCCTCCAGAATCTACTCGGCACCAGTGTTATTTCCTGCTGCCTTCTCTCCTACTTCTGCACCTTAGTAATTTAAGTAGTGAGCTGTTAATTAGTTAGTGTTGAGCTGTAAATTAGCTAATGATGAACTGGAATCTGTTAAGAGCTGAGCTATAATTAGTTAGTTATTCTGTAATTATGTAATTAGTTAGTTTAGTCGTTAACTTAAGTTTTCTAAGTTATTAGTTAAGTTAGTTAGGTAGGTAGATGTCTATATATATGTTTGTACATATTCTGTAAGAGACAGAGACAGATTGACACATAGAATATATCGAATACAATTCATTCAAACTTCGAACATCTCACTACTTTATTTTCTCTCTCTAAATCCTCTCCTCCATGACGTTCCACAATCCTTCGATGGAACCAAAGTCAATGGAGTTCTAAATCCCTAAGGTTGGGATTGCAAAGGTTAGCAATGGAATCTTGAAGCTGTGAGCGAGGAAATCAACTTCTAGATCCTAAGGCAAACAAGCTGAGGAGTGGATCTGAATTGCTGGATTGACAAATCCAGAACTGATGAAGAACTTCGCTAGTGAGGAATCATGGTTGAAGCTTAGGTAACTTCCAGCTTTCTAACTAGTTCAGACCTAATCAATTTAGGTAAATAGTTAGAGTTCAACCACCAATTTCACATTAGATTCTTAGGTTAATTAAGAACTTAAGGAATTAAGGTTCGATGCTTAAGGATTAGTGTTTTTCACCTAAGGAATTAGGGAATAACCACAAGCGGATTGTCCTCTGGATTATGAAGTTTGATTATACTTTAATTGCATGTTTCTTGATGAATTTATGAACTGAAACAATCCTGACCTGTTTTCTATTAATCACCTTTCATATTTCATCTTAACTCTATTTCTGGAAATACAAAAACAACTATAAAACATTAAAACAACCAAAAACCGAATGAACTTTCTGTGCTTGTGTTGGTTCAGCTTGTACTAGTCTGAGATTGAGGTACTTACCGCAATCCCTGTGGGACGATCAAATATACTACAATTTTAACGACTGGTGCACTTGCCAAAGCGTAAATCTTCTGAGAAATACACATCAAAATAATGTCTCGGAGATTCCATGCCAGAAAACCTGAGTGCTTTAAGCTGGTTGCAGGGAAATTCTGCCGAGTGGAAACCTGAATGTTGGGAGTCGGTTTTGATAGATTTTACCGGGTGGACAATCGAGTGAGATGAGTCGATTTTGAATGAATTACAGAGTGAAAACCGAGTGTTGGTAAGGACGACCCCTGGTCGGATTTCGCTTAAGCGAGCTGGTGCTTCGCTCAAGCGAGTGTTAAAGGAATTGGTTACTGGATGTATTTCACCTACGCGAAAGGGGGGGTCACCCAAGTGAACCTGGCCTGTCTCGCTCAAGAGGATGTGAATCTCGCTTGAGCGAGTTTCCACCAGAATGGGTTTTACTTGATATTACTGGTGGCAGACTCATGTTTGACCCTCCTTCTTGGCATGATGAGGAAAATTTGAGACGAATAAGGGGATGTATAAGAGGTAATGTGATGATGATAAAACATGGTGGTGATTAAGATTGATTGGCACGTGGGAATTAATTAATTATGTATTTACCATTGTATTAAAATAATAAATTATGATATATTTGCCACCTAAAATTGAATGATAAGAGGATAATAATGAGACTATGATGGCAGGATTATGAGATATATCCTAGAGTGAATTTGAAATTAAAGGAAGAATAATTAAATGACATTAAACAACAATTGATGATGATGTTGAACACTCTCTTGCACAAAGAGATGTATATTTATATTGATCAATTGTTGTGTACCATTGTGTGTGATACAAGCATGGTCTTGTATGTGTGGTATGAATTATGAAATTGAAAATGTTGTGAATGCCACACAAATATATATACATATAAAGTATACTTGAGACAATGGTAATGAATAATGAGATGAAAATCCACTAAATGAAAGTGTGATATTATTGATGAATATTATATAATATTGTAATGCCGTTATGGTTGATTGCAAGTGTTGACTTGCGTATATGATGTGAAATATATATGAATTATGTTGAGATGAAAATGCCACATTAAAACTTGAAAATAATGACTAAGAAACCAACAAGGTTGAAATCCACTAAGGTTTATGGTGGTGTTGGTGATTATGATGATGATGATTGATGAGTGGCATTTAGGATGCACAGAGTGAGCTTGCATTTGATTTGCATTGCATTGCATCCATGGCATATCATAGCCACCAATGTTGGAACATTAGGGGAGTTCCCTCGGCCGACCCAGTGGGAGGGTGGCTCAGTGCACGAGCGATTTGTTATATCCCCTGTGACTCAATGTGTAAGTCACGAAGCCGCCCATGTATTGCTACGGGGAGCTACATGTGGCCGACCCTTGTGGGGGTGGCTCTTTATGAGCAGGTGACCACGGTGGTCCTTGGGATCACAGCCGCCATGATTTGATATCTGGCCGGCCCGTAACACCATATGTTGAATATGTATACCGCGGTCATGGTGAAAATGACCAGGTGTTGCAAAATGGGCGATGCGGTTTGGTACCAGTAAAAATATGGTGAATATGCATGCATTATGATATATGTGTACACATTTTACTACTGCAGTAAGGGCATGGTATATGATCATGCTTGAACCCACAACTTGGTGTTATTTCCCACAGTCGGATCTGCATTTGTTGTCTATTCCATTGTGCATATGCATTAGCCACAAGAGCATTTGCATATAGCATGGAGATATGCCAAAATATGATGATGATTGATGATGATTGAGATGATGAGATGGTGTTGATGAGAAGGGTAATTAATATACCGAAAGACCACATAAAAGTAATAAATGATATGAATATATGAAATGATGTTGAATATGAGGATATGTATGATATGGCCCAATGTAATGAAGGGCGTATTTGTTTATGATTGGAAATGATGATGTTAGCCATGGTGGCTTGATGAAAGACCAGAATGCTCTATGTTGATGATGTTGGCCCATTGTGGCGGTGTTATAAATGTGTATATGTTTGCTTTGCTATGATTTGATGAATAAGCATGAAATGAATATATATTGTTGAATTAATAATCTATGATGATTGTGATGTGTTTAGCAAAGCATACATGATGTTGATATGCATATGCACATAATTTCAATTGTATTCATATCGTCATTTGAAATGTATAACTTACTCTCCCATGTGGTCTACTTTTTAGTATTGATGCAGGAATGCCATGGGAAGAGGATGTTTTTAAAAGTAAAGCTTTTGGAAAGGTAAATAGTTGTAACAGAATGCCTTGGCCGGCAGCATTGTAATGTAATGTGTTATGTACATAATGGATAGCATGATGTTGTAATTATTGATATTGATGGACGAATTGTGAATATGTATACATTTGGATGATGTACTAATAGTGGAGATATATGAATTGAGGTTGGACTGGTTATGGTCTATTATGAATATGAACATTGGGGATGTATGACGCATGACCATATAGATAAGTATATACTTATATCTTAGGCATTGTATGATTATGTGATTATGTGAAATGATGATGGTTGTCTATTAGGCTTATGATACGCCATTGCATGCTTTGCCGAGCCTTTTCTCATATCTTCATATATGGGACTAGGCGTGTGCCCGGTATACACATTTTTCTTCCGCTGTAAACTCTGTTATTTTGTATACCTTTATGGGCAAACTATTTATCGATCCAGTTATAGGTTACTTAATCTCACTCTTTGGTTTTCTGTGATTTGGGTCTTAATGTGATCATGGTGGTGCCTTGGAAATGTTTTTCAAAAGCGAAAAATTTATTCACAAATTAATTAATTACGACGATTACATCGGGATTCGAGTACAGAAAATCAAGGGTGTTATACACAGCACTTATGAGTTATTGGATAAGATCATCCTTATCTAATCCTTATTGTTGGGCGTCACCTTCCTTATGGAAGTTGTGGTTGCTGTCAGTCATTTCCATCCTTGCTTTGCTAGCTTTTAGGGTATTGTGAGTAGGAACCATTTTACCAGGCCCCACGGTAGGCGCCAAAATATTCATAACAAAGCTATGGAATAGACAAAAACCTAGAGAATCTATCTAGAGATTAGTGTTTATTAGCTTCTTAATGTGTCACACTTGAATTATAACGGGGAGCTTCGAGGCCATTTATACAATTAGTGAGATAGAGAGAAAAATAGAGCATTGAGGCCTTGGATCTAAGCTAATCATAACACGGTGTAACCATCTAGTATTAATGCATGGTGAAGGGACTAGTTTTTCCTAAGTTCCTTTCCTAAAATAAAGGGACGAGGGGTACTCGCGGGCCCTCCCACTATCCCGGGGGAACAATTTCATAACTAATACTATGTATATTTAATCCCTAAATTATGCATAGGTACATAGAAAGAATTGCTTAATTTCTATGTGTGATACATTTAGATATTTAGATTTTTTGTATATGTTGATAATGTACTAAAACTAAATATACAATAAATCTTGTAATATATATAGTTAAAGAGATCGATGTTAGAGGTTTCATGACAAGTTTGGTATAGGATCTTAGAATGTTATGTTTTGTCACAATCTCAGACTTTTTTAAATGTAGTGGTTTTTTTTCTTCTTTTGCCAAAAAAATAGTTTTAAACTCAGAATAAAGTACATCTCTAGGGCTGAGAGTATTTCTGGTATTGAAACATAGTCTCTTTTTCTCTGCTGAGCCTAGGGACAATCAATTGATTTTCTCTTTTAGATGACATGTCATATAGAGTTTACTTATGATTCATAATAAATATGTTTTCATTTACTAGAAATGTTGTTGAACTTCAAATTTTTTTATATCCAAAATCAAGGAGATCGATATGTAATTACGAGTTAGTCATAGACTATGGTAGAAAGGGTTGAGTTACTTATTCAAATCTTATGACTTAATTAACATAGAGTGAATAATACAACAATGTTATTTACTATTAAAATGAATTAATAGCTCAATTCGACACTTCATATTTATAGAGAACTCTCTTCGTGTTACTTACAAACCTTATCCCTACCCACCCAAGGTATTTTCTTCTCAGCTACTCCACTTTACCACAAGAACGTTTTTTGGAGCCAAATTAGACATATAATAATTTTTTAGGAGCCCAATAGAAATATAGAAGAAAAAAGGGTATAGAAAGAGATAATGGATTTTATCAAAAAAAATTAATATAAAAACCACACAAAATTTAAAAATACATTTTTAAAAAGAAAATGTAAATAATATTATTAAAAAAAGAATACAAGAGACATAGTTTATTTTAGTTTTAAAAAATAAAAGTATTAAAAAGATAGTAAAGTATACATTATTTTATTATTAATATTTATGTTAGTTAATTTTTAAACGGGGGGACTATCAAATTAGCCTACCCCAGTAAAGTGTACCCCACTAGGCTGGTAGGTCAAGTGGGCCAGACCTTGGTGGCTAACAGACTCAATTTTTTGTTTGCTCCATCATTTTACAAGTTTGACAGGTCAACTGGACAGACCTGACATGTTTTGCCATCCCAAGTAATACTCCATGTGCCCCTTAATATGTTATTATAGTTAAAGTCATTTATATGTCTATAAATTATAGTAGTTTTCGAAAGTACCCTTACAAATTTACTAAGATTTACAAATCTTGTCTTCTTTATTCATAATTAATGATTATTTTTTAATGGTAAATAAATATATGTTGGTGAAAAATTAATTAATGTTTTTTTGATGAAGCTTTTTGATCTGTCTTGGAATCCGGGGTCAAAGATGACTGGCTTGACCGGACTCCTGGTTCAGTCTTCAATCCGGAGTTTACCTTTCGCACTCTCAATTTTACACCACCTCAGTGGAGTACATTATTATATACCCTTCAGTGGGAATCTGAGGTTCTTCGAGTAAAGGTGGTAATTGGTGTCAAATTCATGCTGATGCTTCAAGACCACACCGGAGGGGTACCTGCAGAATATTCTCCGATGCTTAAGTCAGTGTAGTCTCTACGGTGATATCGTATTATGAAGGTAACTTACGGAAAAATTAGATCAGATCCTTGTTCCATAATAAATGACTTGTATTTATAGTGTTTACCTTAGTTTTGGAAGTGATTTGACTACATTCCTAACTTACTGTTGATACCGTGTCTGCAAGATCAGGTTGCCCATACCTCTTCTGACTGGTTGTCAAATTGTCAGTAGTTGACTGGGGTTGAGGGATAGATCTGTGGTCACTCAATGACTCAGACTCCGGTTATGACCTGCCAGCTCAATGGTGTGGAGTGGTATTTTCCAGACCTCGTCCAGTCTTTGATGCACCCCGGATCACTCTTGTAATAAAGATCAAAGAAATATTAAGGGATAAAGATAGTATTAGTGTCACGCATTCGGTTTCCCTACAAAATGCTATACCATATTCAATCAATTACAACTTTTGTTTGTTTTATATCTTTTAAATATAATTTGTTATTTATTGTCGAGTAAGATCAATTTATGAAATTATTAATATATTAATAAAAGTATTTTATTATTATTTTTAATAAAGTTGATATATTTAAAAAGTAAAACAAAATATTTAAATACTTAATTTTGAATTTTAAATTTAAACTTTTAAAATAATTAAATTTAGAAATATCTATTTTTAATCACGTAGAATGAATATTATATATTCACTATTCATTGGAAATTTTAAAGTTTTTATTACTTAAAGATAAGTAATTAAGATTTTGATTTGTATTTTGTTAAACATGTAATTTAGAAGAAAAGAAAAAATGATGATTATATATGAATTTTACCTGTCAGATAAGTTAGAAAATATTATTTAAATATGTATTATTTTTATTTGAAATATATTTTCAATATTATTTTAAACTTGAATGAAATTAGAAACCAACAAATTATGGCAAAATTTTATGATAAAAGAAAGATAAGATAATAACTAACAAATTGATTTATGTGAAAACGAAAAATTAGGGGAAAATTCTCGACTTAATTTAATTTAATTATTGGTAATTATATTTATTATTAAAAATTAGTAAACAAAATTATTTGTAAATTATGAAATATTAATTAGTTTAATTTAAATCATGATTAAAGATAAATAGAAGCCAACTATTATCATATTTATATTAAGTAATTTTGATTTTGTATATTACAAAGTCATATATTTTAATTTAGTAAGATTATTAAATTCATATATTATGGAAGACGTGGTTAAATATACTCGGGCCAAGAACGTCCACATCATAACAGTGCTAACAAGGATTTTCTCCTAATATAGATTTTTTTCCAACCTAAAACACTTATTCAAGAAAAATCAATCATCGCTTGAACTAGCCACCAATTTCTTAGAAGTTTATCCTAAGCATTATAAAAAAAATCCAAATAATTAATATTCTTAAGTGGTATAAATGAAACATCTAAAGGACAAATATTAGTAAAAAAAGTAGGATTGAGACACAAAAACTAGAGAAACTCTTAAGATATTTGGACATTGTGGCACTTGAAAAAAAAATCCTTAAATACCTTCTATTATTAACATTAGAAACATGGGACCACATTTGACTGACCTTTATATAAATCGTTTCTATTTTTTGGAACAAAAAAATTCTAGCTGTTTTGCTATTTACCTTTTGAGATCATTATAACTGTTTTATTACATTTATTTAAGCTTAAATTTTACGAAAATAAGACTTTTATTACTATAAAAGATGTTGGTAGAAGCTGCTTAAGTCAAATTCTGGATTTAACCCTTTAAATAATAAAAAAAATCTCCTTAGAAAAATTAGTCTCATCGTGATGTACATGTTATTTATTTAAATAAGATTGCTTTTAGTGAAAAAAATGGCTAAACAAAAAAATAATAAGTTTTTTTTTTAAAGTTTCTTCTAGAACATGTTATGAAAACAACATTGCGCCCATAAGATGGTTTTCAGTTTTAAAAATATATTTTGTAAAATAAAAAGTATACTTTAAAATCTTAAAACTAGAAATGAAAAATAATTTTATAATTTTAAGTTATAAGTTTCCAAATTGTTTTAACAATAAATTAAATTTTTTATTGGACAAGATTTATTTTAATTAAAATTTACTTTAGAAAGTAAAAAGACCGAAAGCTCATTATTACTCTCAAACTAGACCATAATTAATTGAATTAAACACATATTTGAGTCAGAGTGTTTCACCACCTCAAGTTCTAGGTGGATAGTTAAGGTAATTAAGTGTTTGTTTCTTGAATTTTAGGGACAAATCAAGGTGAGTCAAACCAAAACGTCCACAAACATGATTACAAAAATAGATTCAAACCATAATTGCACAAATAGATTTGTGTTTAAGGCTTTTTTTATCATTAGAAACCCAAATTGTTTGGACGGGCAAATCGTGATTGGGTGAAAGTGGGGAAGAATTCCTTCCACATCCAAGTTTCCCAACTGAAAATTTTTAAATATTAAATATACATATAAATGTATATATGTATATATATTAAATACCAAACATTAATATTAAATATTAAATAAAAATGATTATATATAAATTAAATATATAAGTTAAATACTAAACATAAATATTAAATACTATACGAAATGTAAAATAAAGTATTAAATATTAAATATTAAATATAAAAATAACGTATTAAATGTTAAATATTAAATATATAAATATTAAATATTAAATACTATACTAAATATAAAAATAAATTATTAAATAACAAATATTTATGGGATTAAGATTTTTTAAAATATAAAAATATTAAATATTAAGTATTAAATATTAAATATTACTTATACGTTCCTATTTACAAAACTATTCAAACAAAAACATACATATTAAGAAAAAAATGTTAATGTACTAATTTTTATATAAAAAAATTGCAACATTGAAAAAAGTTGAGCTTCTTTAAGAAGATTCCCAAGAAACTAAATTGAAATAACTTTACTAATAAAATTAAACAAAAAAATTCAACCATTTTAAAAAGCAATGGTGAACAATTACACACTAAATTGTGCATGGAGTAAAAATCAAGGGATTGAGTTGCTTCCACTTTAGTTTCAAGATGTTTAAAATTTAATCTAATTGAAGATGTTTCTGTGTATATAAAGACCCCTTCTCTCTGATCAGAGTTCCGCACAATCAGTTTCATTATCATATACTCAGTTTTGTTCTCTCTCTCTCTCTCTCTCTCTCTCTCTCTCTCTTTTTCTCCCTCTCTCTCTCTCTCACTAGCTTTTTTCTAGCCTTTCTATCCTGACCCTTTTCTTTCTCTCTTAATTTTCCTCTTTCTCTTTTCTGTACTATGTGTTCAATTTCTATTCAATGATTTTGACAATATCTTACATGATCTTAATTTTTGCAGGGTTAGAAGAATTGAAAGGATGGGGAAAAACGAATCCTCAACAAGGATAGTGAGAAGGATTATTTATGGGGCATGTCAGAAGAATCATGCACTCCACAGTGGGAAACATGTTGTGGATGGCTGTGGGGAGTTCATGGCGAATGGGCCAGAAGATACTTTGACTTGTGCTGCCTGTGGTTGTCACAAAAACTTTCACAGGAGCTATGAGATAGTTGAAGTGGTGGTGTTTGATTGCACCTCATCATCCACCACACCAACTTCTCATTCTCCGCGTCCTCCTCCTCCTCCTCCTCCACCTTTTAGCCCTTGTTCTGCGTCAACTTAAAGAGGCTATGTTGTGTCTTGCGAGGATGGATGTTGTTGGTGACAAGAATAAGTTGTCACTTTTCCCTTAATTTTTTCTAAAATTTCCAATATCATGTGATAACTCGAGGCCTCTCGTTCCTCCATCCTTCGTGCACACAGGTCATCATTTTCCTTTTGCAGGTCTGCCACTGTGCGTTTTAATACTTCCACAGCACTCGTGAGTTATTGGATAAGATCATCCTTATCTAATCCTTATTGTTAGGCATCACCTTCCTTATGGAAGTTGTGGTTGCTGTCAGTCATTTCTGTAACGCCCTGGAGTCAACTTGCAAATCCCAAGATAATTACCGTCACCATATAAAATTTCTTAGATAACTTATTTTTCGCCCGGTAATTATCAAGAGATTCACAACCTGATTCCAGAGGTTATTGATACAATCTCAGAGTACGCAACCTTTACATAATTAACTTCTTATTATTATACATAATATTAGAGTTCCATACATATTATATTTTACAACAGGCACTTAGATCTTATAAAATATAAAGTTGTAAAGTACTAAAACATAGCATATACATAATACAGCAATAGTAGTCATGCAAGCAAGCATCATCATCAAAAGCCTTCATAATTCATCCATATTCAGCAACATCCACTTTGTCACATGTCTTCCTGGTTAACCACTAAAGGGTTGCCACAAGTAATAGAAAGACTGAGATAAAATATCAAATAAATAGAAATTAAATCAGAACAAACACAATCACAAGTAGGATGCTATGCGATGCAGATGCCAAACAAGTATTTTGTATTATACTGATATTATTATATTCCTTTTTTATATATAAATGAAAATGCATGATGAATCTATTCTGGTGGGAACATCTGCAGTGATTTCCAACAATAACATTTTTACGAATATCCAACCGATACCGCGCCCCATAATGCAACACCACATCAGATAACAATATCATAATATCAATAACAAGTGTTGCGGGACCCCCCTTAAGGACACACTGCTTAGCCCTTAAGACGGCCGTGGTATAAAACCACCGTAGAGGTCTGTTGCTCAACAGAGCGCGTTCCCCCACCGGGAATCTCCTCAAAGAACCCCTCTGCGGATTCTTTGAACGGCCAATGCATATGATGCATGAATGCATTAAATTATCAAATTCCTTTATAATTAATTTTAACAACAAAATTATTATAACAATCAATTAAGCATACTTTATTTGTAATTCAAAGAATATGGAAACATATAAGCAATTCTAACTTAATTTCTATGTATTTAATATCCTATCCCCTCTTTCTTACCTCAAATGAAGATCGTTAAACTTTCCTTATGCTAAACTCCCTTGTATTTCTTCAAATCTTCAGGTTTGCGTAATTTCTTCTGATGCGAAAATTAAAGAATAAAGGTTTTGAGAGCTTGAAGAGAGAGATGAAAGGTTATAGGATCAGTGAGGTTTGTGGTCTGAGGAAATGTGGGAGGTTGGGGCTCTATTTATAGGCTTTCAATGGCGGTTACTGTAGTAAATTACTGTAGCAAATCACTGTAGCAGCTCGAAATGACATGAGGCGGTGGAAAAATAGAGAACTCTCCTGAATTCTCTACATTTCATAAGTTTTTCTCATGAATTTTACTGTTGCATTTTACTGTAGCATTTTACTGTAGCATTTTACTGTAGAAGATTTTTATTTTATTTTATTATTCTATTCTACGTTCTATTCTTGTTTAATTCCATTTTAAGTCAGACTAAAAATATCCTTGTATTCATAATTAAATTTTTTATTTTCTAGGATTCATTTCTTATTTCTCTGAGAAACTTTAATTTTTTCACTATTTAATTACCGCTAAAAAAATTGGGCTGTTACAGTTTCCATCCTTGCTTTGCTAGCTTTTAGGGTATTGTGAGTAGGAACCATTTTAACAAGCCCCACGGTAGGCGCCAAAATATTCATAACAAAGCTATGGAATAGACAAAAACCTAGAGAATCTATCTAGAGATTAGTGTTTATTAGCTTCTTAATGTGTCACACTTGAATTATAACGGGGAGCTTTGAGGCCATTTATACAATTAGTGAGATAGAGAGAAAAATAGAGCATTGAGGCCTTGGATCTAAGCTAATCATAACACGGTGTAACCATCTAGTATTAATGCATGGTGAAGGGACTAGTTTTTCCTAAGTTCCTTTCCTAAAATAAAGGGACGAGGGGTACTCGCGGGCCCTCCCACTATCCCGGGGGAACAATTTCATAACTAATACTATGTATATTTAATCCCTAAATTATGCATAGGTACATAGAAAGAATTGCTTAATTTCTATGTGTGATACATTTAGATATTTAGATTTTTTGTATATGTTGATAATGTACTAAAACTAAATATACAATAAATCTTGTAATATATATAGTTAAAGAGATCGATGTTAGAGGTTTCATGACAAGTTTGGTATAGGATCTTAGAATGTTATGTTTTGTGACAATCTCAGACTTTTTTAAATGTAGTGGTTTTTTTTCTTCTTTTGCCAAAAAAATATAGTTTTAAACTCAGAATAAAGTACATCTCTAGGGCTGAGAGTATTTCTCGCATTGAAACATAGTCTCTTTTTCTCTGCTGAGCCTAGGGACAATCAATTGATTTTCTCTTTTAGATGAAATGTCATATAGAGTTTACTTATGATTCATAATAAATATGTTTTCATTTACTAGAAATGTTGTTGAACTTCAAATTTTTTTATATCCAAAATCAAGGAGATCGATATGTAATTACGAGTTAGTCATAGACTATGGTAGAGAGGGTTGAGTTACTTATTCAAATCTTATGACTTAATTAACATAGAGTGAATAATACAACAATGCTATTTACTATTTAAATGAATTAATAGCTCAATTCGACACTTCATATTTATAGAGAACTCTCTTCGTGTTACTTACAAACCTTATCCCTACCCACCCAAGGTATTTTCTTCTCAGCTACTCCACTTTACCACAAGAACGTTTTTTGGAGCCAAATTAGACATATAATAACTTTTTAGGAGCCCAATAGAAATATAGAAGAAAAAAGGGTATAGAAGAGAGATAATGGATTTTATCAAAAAAATTAATATAAAAACCACACAAAATTTAAAAATACGTTTTTAAAAAGAAAATGTAGATAATATTATTAAAAAAGAATACAAGAGACATAGTTTATTTTAGTTTTAAAAAATAAAAGTATAAAAAAGATAGTAAAGTATACATTATTTTATTATTAATATTTATGTTAGTTAATTTTTAAACGGGGGGACTATCAAATTAGCCTACCCCAGTACAGTGTACCACACTAGGCTGGCAGGTCAACTGGGCCAGACCTTGGTGGCTAACAGACTCAGTTTTTTGTTTGCTGCATCATTTTACAAGTTTGACGGGTCAACTGGACAGACCTGACATGTTTTGCCATCCCTAGTAATACTCCATGTGCCCCTTAATATGTTACTATAGTTAAAGTCATTTATATGTCTATAAATTATAGTAGTTTTTGAAAGTACCCTTACAAATTTACTAAGATTTACAAATCTTGTCTTCTTTATTCATAATTAATGATTATTTTTTAATGGTAAATAAATATATGTTGGTGAAAAATTAATTAATGTTTTTTTGATGAAGCTTTTTGATCTGTCCTGGAATCCGGAGTCAAAGATGACTGGCTTGACCGGACTGCTGGTTCAGTCTTCAATCCAGAGTTTACCTTTCGCGCTCTCAATTTTACACCGCCTCAGTAGAGTACGGTATTATATACCCTTCAGTGGGAATCTGAGTTTCTTCGAGTAAAGGTGTTAATTGGTGTCAAATTCATGCTGATGCTTCAAGACCACACCGGAGGGGTACCTGTAGAATATTCTCTGATGCTTAGGTCAGTGTAGTCTCTATGGTGATATCGTATTATGAAGGTAACTTACGAAAAAATTAGATCAGATCCTTGTTCAACAATAAATGACTTGTACTTATAGTGTTTACCTTAGTTTTGGAAGTGATTTGACTACATTCCTAACTTACTGTTGATACCGTGTCTTCAAGATCAGGTTGCCCATACCTCTTTTGACTGGTTGTTAAATTGTCAGTAGTTGACTGGGGTTGAGGGATAGATCTGTGGCCACTCAATGGCTCAGACTCCGGTTATGACCTACCAACTCAATGGTGTGGAGTGGTATTTTCCAGACCTCGTCTAGTCTTGGATGCACCCCAGATCACTCTTGTAACATCCCTGACAATTTAGGGAAAATATTTTATGTAGTAGAACATATTATTAATCGTTTTTGAATATTATTTGGTATTTTTATGAATTATTGGACAATTATGAATAATTAAATATTGTAAATGTAAATAAAAATTTATTTAATTGGCTAATAATAAAAGGATGACCGATTAAGGGAAGAGAAGTGTTTGAAGGTAAATGGGGTGGTAACCGGTTGAAAAGGTTACCGGTCACCCCTGGACTTTAAAAGGTTACTTTTTCCTTCTCTCTCCCAATTATCACCCACATGCGAGATACTGCTTCTCCCTCTTCTTCTTCGTTTACTTCTGTTCCTGTTCATCTTCTTCCTCCTTCATCACTGAGTTGCATGCTCTAGGAGAGGATCTCGTTTGCATCAAAACCGAGTGCTAAGCTCAGTTTCGTGACTGTGGCCTCAAGGTGAGCCCACTGATCCGTTGCATTTTGTTTCCCTGTTCCCTTTCGTTTCTTTGGTGACTGAATAGCCATGCATGGCTGTGAATGGGTCTGTTCTCCACTCCTCTGGTGAGTGTGAGCTTAAAAATGGTCCTTAGAACTGAGGAGGATGTTAAGCTAACGGGTTTTGCACTCTGACCCGTAGGAAGTAGATCGAACAACGAAAGGCTAATTGATGGAGCTGAGACTGTGAACCCAGTGCTCAGAGGGCGTAACCGACACCAGGAGCAGATTATAGAAGCTTGGAACTGAGGTAAGGGGGTGTTTGGGTTATGATTAATTAGAATAGGACTTACTTCGTATCTGAATTATTAAACTGTGTGAACAGAGTAAGAAAATGTTATTGAATGATGTTGTGTGCGTATGATTATGCATGTGTGACTGTGGACACCGATCGATTGAGAATCAGGTGTGTGTGTGGCTTATGATAATGATTATTTTGAATGGTTGATGTTGTGACAATCGGTGTAGTGGCAGTGTGAAGCCGGGCTTGACAAGCAGGTCACCCGAGTGATGAGTATGTGTTGATAATGGCCACTCGTGATATGATGAGAAATGTGAATGGTATATGTATGATAAGAAATTGCTATGTGTGGCATGAGATTGATAATGTTTGTTATATTGAGTTACATATTGTGTATGAGATACTCCGTATACTGTTGAGGGCGAGGAGTGGTCGTCAGTGCGTTGCACGAGCAAGGAGCGGCTCCTGACAGGCTTCCAGTAAACGGATTGTATGATTATGATACGTGATTATGTGGTGTGGGACGGCCGACGGTATATAGAGCCCCTCATTTCTGGCTCTTGTGGTTTTTATGCCCAGTTGAGCTACCCAGTGGTCAAGTAGGACCTAGTGGTCGAGGTGGAGAGTCAAGCAGGACTCGGTGAACCAAGCAGGGTTCACGGGGTGTCAAGTAGGACCCCCAGCTGAAGGCCGATCCTTTAGTATCCGGATACTAGGCGTCAAATTTTATCTGAGAGTCAGTTGTGATAATTGATGAATTATTAGTTGTGATGTCTATATTTGCCGAGTGAAATTTGTTATATTTGCCAAGTGACATTTGTTATATTTGCCGAGTAAAATTGTTATATTTGCCGAGTGAAATTTGTTATATTTGCCGAGCGAAATTTGTTATATTTGCCGAGTGACATTTGTTATATTTGCCGAGTGAAATTGTTATATTTTCCGAGTGATTTTGAGTGATTGTGTAATATATGTGTATAAGGGGTTTTACCGAGTGTGTGATATTATCTGTGTGCTGACCTAAATTGAGTCGGATGTGAATTTATATTATATTATGCTTGGTATTTATTTTCACGTGTTTGCTGTAACAGTCTATTACCGAGCGAGTCTTGCCCGAGTAGATTCATTCCTGTTTGAGCGAGGGCCAGTCGGTTCGATGTCTGTTTCACCACTATGTGAAATCCCCGCCCCTTTTTTCGAGTGAAGAATAATCGAGAGATCCCCTTCTGGGTGGAAGGTTAGAATGTCCCGAGTGAGATTGGTTGGGAGTATAATGATTCCGAGTGAAGAAGGTGTATAATGATTCCGAGTGAAGAAGGTGTATCATGATTCCGAGTGAAGAAAAGTAGAATATTTCCGAGTGAAAATTTGAGTGCTTCCGAGGGAAGGTGAGAATGTTTCTGAGTAAAATATGGCCGAGAGAGCTTCTTCTGAGTGAAGTAAGGTTAGGGTATATTCCGAGTGAGGATATCCGGAGAAACTCTTATCGAGTGTAGGAGGTTAGATTATCCCCGAGGGAGCTGTGACCGAGCGAACCTTTCTGAGTGAAGGGTAGTAATGAGTCAAGTGTGGTATGCCCGAGCGAATGGAAGTTGAGTGTTTTCCGAGTAAACCCTTTTACCGAGTGAAACCCCAATGTGAGCTCCCGTGTACGTCTTGTTCGTTCAGGCTTAATGTGTGGCATTCGCTCAAGCGAGCCGACACTCGTTTAAGCGACTCTCGGATTTCGCCTAAATGCCTTGGGGTCTCAGATTTCTTCTTTTTCTTCTTCTCCTCCTGCTGTTTTACCTATATTTTACTAAAAGATGTGTTTCCGGTCGGATATTATTTTGCGTACGCTCTTATTATTATTTTGAATATATTGAAGTGAATACTATTTTATATCATTACTGAGTTGAATCATTTCCGATCGGTTATTACTTTTAACACTTTTATTGAAGGATTTATTTTTGATCTGTTTTGTTTATACTGTGCATGATTTTATTATCTAGAATGTAACTAAAAGAGGTAAATATTATTTTACATCAAGGCCGAGTGGATTATTTATTAAGGGAAGTAAATATTATTTCATATTAAGATCCAAATTTTTATTTAACGCGAAAAATTTATTGTGGAAATAACTTGTCGGGTGTAAATAAAAAAGGTAAATCAACCTAGGATGTTACAGTTGGTATCAGAGCGGTTCTTTCTAGAGCCGGGTGTATGGGTCAATCCAGTGATTGTGTGAGTCTTATAAGGGCTGTTTGCATTCAATTGTATTGTGTTTTGTTTGTGCAGCTTGGCATCGTTCCCTTGGCGCTCCAGTGGCGTTGTATTTTATGTGTATGAGGTAAATCTCTGACTCCCTTGTTAGCATTGGTTATTAATGGTGATGTGTTTGCTCATTGTAGAATTACATAATGGCCGAAGGAACCAGTTCTGGTGGAGGAGACGATTTCTTCTCCAAATTTACCCAGCTGATGAGTAGGACCGAGTCTGGTCCCACTCTGGAAAAATTCCTGAAAAGGAATCCCCCGGCCTACAAAGGAGGGCACGATTATGACGGGGCATATATTTGGATCAGGGACATTGAACAGGTCTTTGAGTATTTTGAGTGCTCGAAAGAGCAAAAGGTTTTGTTTGCCACCTATCAATTAAAAGACGAGGCTAGAGTATGGTGGTCTCGGGCAAAGGTGCAGATGAACGCGGCCGGTGAACCACTTGTATGGGCAAATTTCTGAAAGAGGTTTCTGGTCAAGTACTTCCTGGACAACTACAAAATCCGGAAGGAAATGGAGTTCCTGAAGTTGGAACAAGGCCGGCTGTCTGTGGCCGAGTACACCAGCAAGTTCGACGAGCTGTGTGATTTTTACCATCGTTTCTTGTTGGAAGGAACTGAGGGCAGCAAGTGTGCCAAGTACGAGGCAGGACTACGGATTGAACTCCGTAGTGTAATTGTGCCGATGGAGATTCGGGATTACCCGACTCTTGTGAACAAGGCTAGGCTGACAGAAGAGGTGCAATTACAAAGGACATCTCAGCCGAGAGACAAAAAGCCACTGAAAGCAAAGGGATTCAGCTTCAAGAGGACGGGCTAATTCTTTCAGGGCGGCAAGTGTTTCGCCACCTCTTCATCCTCTTCCGGTCAGGGTTCTACTAACCGATCGGGTAATCAATCTGGTAGCCGTACGTGCTACAATTATGGCCAGGAGGGTCACATTGCCAAATACTGTCAGGCTAATCAGATCGTATGCTTCCAATGTGGACAGCCGGGACACCTCAGGCCCGATTACCCACAGAGGCAGCAGTAGAGCAGGCAGGGCAACCGAGCCAACATTTTTGGGACTCGGGGTGCCAATTTTCTGAGAGGAGGCAGGCATGGTGCTGGTCGGGGAGGCCAACAATCGGGAAGATCTGATGCCTAGTCCAGTGGCGCCCAGAATGCCATGACCGGGTGGGTATTTGCTTTTGATGCCTCGGAGGCTACGAGGAATGACAACTTGGTACAGGGTAAGTACCTCATCCATGGCTATCTTGTTGATGTAATTTATGATTCAGGCGTGACCCACTCATTTACTTCCGAGAGTTATGTACGACGACTTGGTTTGCCGATCGGTTTAATGGAGAACGCTCTTATTGTTTCCACTCCAACCAGCTCCACTTTCCGTGCAACCACCGTGTGTAGAGAATTGCCGATGCAAATTGAAGACCGTACTTTTTGAGTGAATTTTATCTGTATGCCGTTGAGGAACCTGGATGTTATCCTAGGTCTCGATTGGTTAGCTGCCAACCATGTGATGGTGGATTGCTATCGGAAGAGTATTGTTTTCTCCCAGGAACTCAACACGAAGAACGTGGTGAGGGATGTCTCAGCCACATATGTTATTTTATTTACTTCGGAGGGTCGGTATAACCTTATACCGAGTGATATTCCTGTTGTGTGTGAATTTCCTGATGTTAAATTCCGGAGTTGCCTCCCAGTCGAGAGATTGATTTCTCTATTGACTTAATTCCCGGGGCTGAGCCTGTGTCCCGTGCGCCATATAGGATGTCTTCGGTGGAATTGGCCAAAGTAAAGAAGCAAGTGAATGAGATGCTCGAAAAGGGCTTTATCCGACCGAGTGCCTCACCATGGGGCGCTCCGGTGTTATTGGTAAAGAAGAAGGACGGTAGCATGCGAATGTGCATCGATTACCGACAGCTGAACAAATTGACGGTTAAAAATAAATATCCATTGCCTCGGATTGACGATTTACTGGACCAGTTGAGAGGCGCTGTTGTGTTTTCGAAGATCAACTTGAGGTCAGGATATCACCAGATCCGAGTGAGGACAGAAGATATTCCGAAGACAGCGTTTTGGACTTGGTATGAGCACTTCGAGTACATTGTAATGCCCTTTGGAGTGACGAATGCCCCTGCCATCTTCATGGACTACATGAATATGATTTTTTAACCGTACTTGGACCAGTTTATAGTGGTATTCATTGATGACATTCTGGTGTATTTGAAGTCGGTTGAGGAGCATGCTCAATACCTCCAAATTATATTATAGATACTCCGAGAGAAGAAGTTGTATGCTAAGCTATCCAAGTGTGATTTCTGGGAAAGTAGTGTACAATTCTTGGGGCACGTTATTTCCCGAGAGGGCGTCTCGGTTGATCCAACTAAAATTGAGGCGGTTATGGCTTGGGAAAGGCCGAGGTCGGTAACCGAAATCAGGAGTTTCCTCGAATTAGCTGGATACTATCGGTGCTTTATTGAGGGATTCTCTCAGATAGCACTTCCTCTAACTCAGTTAACAAGAAAAGAGAGTCCATTTGTGTGGTCAGAAAAATACGAATTGAGTTTTCAAACTCTTAAACGGTGTTTGACGACTGCCCCTGTGCTTGTATTGCTTGATGTGACAAAGGAATTTGTAGTGTATTGTGATGCATCCAAGTTCGGTTTGGGGTGTGTGCTGATGCAATCCGACCGGGCAATTGCCTATGCCTCAAGGCAATTGAGGCCACACGAATTAAACTACCCGACTCATGATCTGGAGCTGGCAGCAGTGGTATATGCATTGAAGATTTGGCGCCATTACCTATATGGATCTCGCTTTGTGGTATTTAGTGACCACAAAAGCTTGAAATATTTATTCGGTCAAAAGGAGCTAAATATGAGGCAGAGGAGATGGGTGGAGTACTTGAAGGACTATGACTTCGACTTGAGGTACCACCCAGGCAAAGCGAATGTTGTTACCGATGCGTTGAGCAGGAAGGTATTACACGCGGCTTACTTGATGGGCAGAGAGCAGGGATTGCTGGAGAGCTTTAGGGATATGAACATTGGAGTCATTATGGACGCTCCAAACCGAATGACAGTCAGAATGTTGAAGGTCTCCAACGAATTTCTGGAATCTATGGCTATTGCCCAGAAAGACGATGAGGACTTGCTGAAACTGATTGACACTCAGGCACGAGGTAAGGATATGGAGTTAACTCGGGGTAACGATGGAATATGGAGATTCCGAGACCGAGTGGTGATGCCTGCACACGGTGATTTCAGGCAAGCCGTGCTAGCTGAAGCACACAGGAGCTCTCTGAGTATTCATCCCGGTGTGACAAAGATGTATCATGACTTGAAGAAGGAATTCTGGTGGTCGGGCATGAATAAGGTTATAACCGAGTACGTGAAATCCTGTGTGATATGCCAGAAGTGCAAAGTTGAACATCAGAGACCCCCGGGTTTGCTTCAACCTCCGGAGATTCTGATCTGGAAGTGGGAGAGTATCACCATGGACTTCGTATCCGGCCTACCTCGTACCCGATCCGGGTGCAACGCAATCTGGGTAATTGTTGACCGACTAACCAAGAGTGCCCACTTCCTGGCGATGAATATGAAATGGTCGTTAGACCGACTGGCTAGGCTGTATGTTGCTGAGATTGTACAACTGCACGGTGTACCCTTAAGCATTATTTCTAATCGGGATCCTCGATTCACTTCGAGATTTTGGGGGAGTCTGCAACAAGAACTGGGTACTGAGCTCAAACTGAGCTCAGCTTATCATCCTCAGACCGATGGCCAGTCAGAACGGATAATACAGACTCTTGAGGATATGTTGAGGGCATGTGTGTTGGAGCAGGGCGGATCATGGGAGAGATATTTGTGTTAACCAAGTGGCCTCAATTACTCAAGAGGAGGGGTGAATTGAGTATTAAAAATTTTACTTTGAATGCTTTTGAAATTGATTCTTTAGTTACTATGTCTATTGAAGATGATAAGCTTAATGGCAAGTGATAACAAATTATACACAAGTCAAGATAATAAGTACTTAAAAATTCTAAGTAATAATCAAGATATAGAATCAAATTAACCACAAAGCAATTTATGAGATTTTTAGAAAGATTAATAGAAGAATGTTACTTAAAGTCAAGTTCAACAATGTTAATCAAAATAGTTTGCAACTTAGTATAACATGCACTTAGTCCAAGTTAATGAAACAATGAATCAAGCAAGCAACATAAGTGCACAAATTAAATGAGTTTAGGGAAGAAAGATTTGCAAACCGATATATACGAGTTCCACCACGCCGGTGTACGTCTCGCCTCTAAGCAACCCACTTAGAGGATTTCCACTATTGTAGATTAGAGATACAACTTTGAGCAACTGCGTCTTCCTAGTGTCCCACACTCAAGAATCCAATCCTCACAAGTACAAGGGCACCCCACCCAATCTCTCAATCTCACAATTACAAGGTTGAAACCCCAACCCAAAGATTTTAAGATGTTTGGTGTTTTGAGCATACAAGGAAACTCTCCAATAGAGTGGATATACAAGTTAAAGCTTTCACAAAGTAATAACTCTCAAAGAGAGGATATGCAAAATAAGTACACAATATAATTTCCCCACAAATTAACTCTTAAAAATAACTTCAACAGATATGCCAATCAAAGAATAAAGAGAGCAAGAAGAAGAGCAAGAGAATGGAGGGGGAAGAAGGCAAATGGAAATGCTTCAAATGCTTTGGTACGATTTTGCAAGCTGAGTCCTTCTCCTATTTATAGCTTCAAAGGGCATGGCTTGTTGCAATAAATAATTCCTTTCAGCATGGTAAATGACATAGTGGAGCATGGCTTTGCTAATTAAATTTGTCGTAGTGCGATCTGTGTTTTCCATGTGCGATTCCAGATTGTCCAACGTTCAGCTTCAAATTTAAACAGAATGAATCTGTGCAATTTTAGACACTGCCAGGCGTATGAATCGATTCGTGTTAGGATTGAATCGATTCATTTGATAAAAATCACATATCTGGGCACATCATCACGCGTGAATCGATTCAACAAGGTGAGGGAATCGATTCATGTTGTATAATTCATATCCTGGGCATTTGTAAAATGAGTGAATCGATTCATGGAAACTAAAGAATCGATTCATGCAGAATTTTAAATTTCCTAGGCTAAGAAATACGTGTGAATCGATTCACACATAGAGGGAATCGATTCATGCTATGCAAAATTCAATTCTGGGCCTTTCTTCACGTGGGAATCGATTCATGTGGCCTTGTGTTGCTTCCTGAATCGATTCATGCACCTGTTGCATGAATTCTTGCACTTTGTTTTACCCTTTTTAATATTTGATGAGTCATGTCTTCAATCCTTTGATCCTTAGGCACTTTGATGATTGTATTTTACTTGTTTTAGACCTCTATAAGTACCTTGAATCATTTCGTTGGAGTTCATCAATTTTCCATTATCAAACATAATTATTTCATCCATAATTATATATGTTTGATCTTGTTTCTTCATTTGTTGTGTCATTATCAAAACCTACATCAACATAAAAATACAATTTGCCCTTGGTAGAGTTTGCATACAATAACAGCTATCATAGCAGCATTAGGATGGCTCCGTATGAAGCCCTTTATGGTCGAAAATGTCGTACCCTATTATGTTGGAATAAGAATGGCGATGCCATTCATCTGGGGCCCGAGCTGATTCAGGATATGAACAAACAAGTCACTCTAATCTGAGAGAAGATAAAGACTGCTCAAGACCGACAAAAGAGTTATTATGACAATCGGCATAGGCCGCTCGAATTTCAGGTGGGCGACTGGGTATTCTTGAAGGTTTCACCGACCAAAGGTGTGGGTCGGATATTGAAGAGCCAAAAGCTTAATCCGAGATACCTCGGGCCGTACCAAATCTTGGAGAGAATCGGAGAAGTTGCTTACCGACTGAATCTTCCCTAGTTGTAGACCAACATCCACAACGTATTTCACGTATCACACTCCGAGCCTATATTCCGTGTGACACGATGATTGTGCCGAGTGACTCAATTGAATTGAAGGAGGACCTGACGGTGGAAGCTATACCGATCAGTATTGAAGGGTATCAAATCAAACGGCTAAGGAACAAGGAGGTGCTACTGGTGAAGGTGAAATGGCAGAATCTGGATTGGATAACCTACACTTGGGAATTAGAATCGGACATGAGGCGGATGTATCCCAATCTTTTTCAATCGGTACATTGATTTCGGGGACGAAATCCCCTTTAGGGGGGGTGGATGTAACATCCCTGACAATTTAGAGAAAAAATTTTGTGTAGTAGAACATATTATTAATCATTTTTGAATATTATTTGGTATTTTTATGAATTATTGGACAATTATGAATAATTAAATATTGTAAATGTAAATAAAAATTTATTTAATTGGCTAATAATAAAAGGATGACCGATTAAGGGAAGAGAAGTGTTTGAAGGGAAATGGGGTGGTAACCGGTTGAAAAGGTTACCGGTCACCCCTGGACTTTAAAAGGTTACTTTTTCCTTCTCTCTCCCAATTATCACCCACACGCGAGATACTGCTTCTCCCTCTTCTTCTTTGTTTACTTCTGTTCCTGTTCATCTTCTTCCTCCTTCATCGCTGAGTTGCATGCTCTAGGAGAGGATCTCGTTTAGATCAAAACCGACTGCTAAGCTCAGTTTCGTGACTGTGGCCTCAAGGTGAGTCCACTGATCCGTTGCATTTTGTTTCCATGTTCCCTTTCATTTCTTTGGTGACTGAATAGCCATGCATGGCTGTGAATGGGTCTGTTCTCCACTCCTCTGGTGAGTGTGAGCTCGAAAATGGTCCTTAGAACTGAGGAGGATGTTAAGCTAACGGGTTTTGCACTCTGACCCGTAGGAAGTAGATCGAACAACAAAAGGCTGATTGACAGCTGAGACTATGAACCCAGTGCTCAGAGGGCGTAACCGACACCAGGAGCAGATTATAGAAGCTTGGAACCGAGGTAAGGAGGGTGTGCAGGTTATGATTAATTAGAATAGGACTTACTTCGTATCCGAATTGTTAAACTGTGTGAACAGAGTAAGAAAATGTTATTGAATGATGTTGTGTGCATATGATTATGCATGTGTGACTGTGGACACCGATCGCTTGAGGATCGGGTGTGTGTGTGGCTTATGATAATGATGATTTTGAATGGTTGATGTTGTGACAATCGGTGTAGTGGCAGTGTGAAGCCGGGCTTGACAAGCAGGTCGCCCGAGTGATGAATATGTGTTGATAATGGCCACTCGTGATATGATGAGAAATATGAATGGTATATGTATGATAAGTAATTGCTATGTGTGGCATAAGATTGATAATGTTTGTTATATTGAGTTACATATTGTGTATGAGATACTCCGTATACTGTTGAGGGCGGGGAGTGGTCGCCGGTGCGTTGCACGAGCAAGGAGCGGCTCCTGACAGGCTTCCAGTAAATGGATTATATGATTATGATACGTGATTATGTGGTGTGGGATGGCCGACGGTATATATAGCCCCTCATTTTCGGCTCCCATGGTTTTTGTGCCCAGTTGAGCTACCCAGTGGTCAAGTAGGACCTAGTGGTCGAGGTGGAGAGTCAAGCAGGACTCAGTGAACCAAGCAGGGTTCACGGGGTGTCAAGTAGGACCCCCAGATAGGTGTCAAATTTTATCTCAGAGTCAGTTGTGATAATTGATGAATTATTAGTGGTGATGTGTATATTTTCTGAGTGAAATTTGTTATATTTACCGAGTGAAATTTGTTATATTTGCCGACTGACATTTGTTATATTTGCCAAGTGAAATTGTTATATTTGCCGAGTGAAATTTGTTATATTTACCGAGTGAAATTTATTATATTTGCCGAGTAACATTTGTTACATTTGCCGAGTGACATTTGTTATATTTGCCGAGTGAAATTGTTATATTTGCCGAGTGATTTTGAGTGATTGTTTAATATATGTGTGTAAGGGGTTTTGCCGAGTGTGTGATATTATCTGTGAGCTGACTTAAATTGAGTCGGATGTGAATTTATATTATATTATGCTTGGTATTTACTTTCACGTGTTTGTTGTAACAGTATATTACCGAGCGAGTCTTGCCCGAGTGGATTCATTCCTGTTTGAGCGAGGGCCAGTCGGTTCGGTGTCTATTTCACCACTATGTGAAATCCCCGCCCCTTTTTCCGAGTGAAGAATAATCGAGAGATCACCTTTTAGGTGGAAGGTTAGAATGTCCCAAGTAAGATTGGCTGGGAGTATAATGATTCCGAGTGAAGAAGGTGTATAATGATTCCGAGTGAAGAAGATGTATCATGATTCCGAGTGAAGAAAAGTAGAATGTTTCCAAGTGAAAATTTGAGTTCTTCCGAGGGAAGGTGAGAATGTTTTTGAGTAAAATGTGGCCGAGAGAGCTTCTTCCGAGTGAAGTAAGGTTAGGGTATTTTCCGAGTGAGGATATCCGGAGAAACTCTTACCGAGTGTAGGAGGTTAGATTATCCCCGAGGGAGCTGTGACCGAGCGAACCTTTCTGAGTGAAGGGTAGTAATGAGTCAAGTGTGGTATGCCCGAGTGAATGGAAGTTGAGTGTTTTCCGAGTAAACCCTTTTACCGAGTGAAACCCCGATGTGAGCTCCCGTGTACGTCTTGTTCGTTCAGGCTTAATGTGTGGCATTCGCTCAAGTGAGCCGGCACTCGTTTAAGGGACTCTCCGATTTCGCCTAGATGCCTTGGGGTCTCGGATTTCTTCTTCTTCTTCTTCTTCTTCTTCTTCTTCTTCTTCTTCTTCTTCTTCTTCTTCTTCTCCTCCTGTTGTTTTACCTCCATTTTACTAAAAGATGTGTTTCCGGTCGGATATTATTTTGCATACGCTCTTATTATTATTTTGAATATATTGAATTGAATACTATTTTATATCATTACTGAGTTGAATCATTTCCGATCGGTTATTACTTTTAACACTTTTATTAAAGGATTTATTTTCGATCGGTTTTGTTTATATTGAGCATGATTTTATTATCTAGAATGTAACTAAAAGAGGTAAATATTATTTTACATCAAGGCCGAGTGGATTATTTATTAAGGGAAGTAAATATTATTTCATATTAAGATCCAAATTTTTATTTAATGTGAAAAATTTATTGTGGAAATAATTTGTCGTGTGTAAATAAAAAAGGTAAATCAACCTAGGATGTTACAACTCTTGTAATAAAGATCAAAGAAATATTAAGGGATAAAGATAGTATTAGTGTATCACGCATTCGGTTTCCCTACACAATGCTATACCATATTCAATCAATTATAACTTTTGTTTGTTTTATATCTTTTAAATATAATTTGTTATTTATTGTCGAGTAAGATCAATTTATGAAATTATTAATATATTAATAAAAGTATTTTATTATTATTTTTAATAAAGTTGATATTTTTAAAAAGTAAAACAAAATATTTAAATACTTAATTTTGAATTTTAAATTTTAACTTTTAAAATAATTAAATTTAGAAATATCTATTTTTAATCACGTAGAATGAATATTATATATTCATTATTCATTGGAAATTTTAAAGTTTTTATTACTTAAAGATAAGTAATTAAGATTTTGATTTGTATTTTGTTAAACATGTAATTTAGAAGAAAAGAAAAAATGACGATTATATATGAATTTTACCTGTCAGATAAGTTAGAAAATATTATTTAAATATGTCTTATTTTTATTTGAAATATATTTTCAATATTATTTTAAACTTGAATGAAATTAGAAACCAACAAATTGTGGCGAAATTTTATGATAAAAGAAAGATACGATAATAACTAACAAATTGATTTATATGAAAACGAAAAATTAGGGGAAAATTCTTGACTTAATTTAATTTAATTATTGGTAATTATATTTATTATTAAAAATCAGTAAACAAAATTATTTGTAAATTATGAAATATTAATTAGTTTAATTTAAATCATGATTAAAGATAAATAGAAGCCAACTATTATCATATTATTATATTAAGTAATTTTGATTTTGTATATTACAAAGTCATATATTTTAATTTAGAAATATTATTAAATTCATATATTATGGAAGACGTGGTTAAATATACTCGGGCCAAGAACGTCCACATCATAACAGTGCTAACGAGGATTTTCTCCTAATATAGATTTTTTTCCAACCTAAAACACTTATTCAAGAAAAATCAATCATCGCTTGAACTAGCCACCAATTTCTTAGAAGTTTATCCTAAGCATTATAAAAAAAATCCAAATAATTAATATTCTTAAGTGGTATAAATGAAACATCTAAAGGACAAATATTAGTAAAAAAAGTAGGATTGAGAAACAAAAACTAGAGAAACTCTTAAGATATTTGGACATTGTGGCACTTGAGAGAAAAAAACCTTAAATACCTTCTATTATTAACATTCAAAACATGGGACCATATTTGACTGACCTTTATATAAATCGTTTCTATTTTTTGGAACAAAAAAATTCTAGCTGTTTTTCTATTTAACTTTTGAGATCATTATAGCTGTTTTATTACATTTATTTAAGCTTAAATTTTACGAAAATAAGACTTTTATTACTATAAAAGATGTTGGTAGAAGCTGCTTAAGTCAAATTCTGGATTTAACCCATTAAATAATAAAAAAAATCTCCTTAGAAAAATTAGTCTCATCGTAATGTACATGTTATTTATTTAAATAAGATTGCTTTTAGTGAAAAAAATGGTTAAACAAAAAAATAATAAGTTTTTTTAAAGTTTCTTCTAGAACATGTTATGAAAACAACATTGCGCCCATAAGATGGTTTTCAGTTTTAAAAATATATTTTGTAAAATAAAAAGTATACTTTTAAATCTTAAAACTAGAAATGAAAAATAATTTTATAATTTTAAGTTATAAGTTTCCAAATTGTTTTAACAATAAATTAAATTTTTTATTTGACAAGATTTATTTTAATTAAAATTTACTTTAGAAAGTAAAAAGACCGAAAGCTCATTATTACTCTCAAACTAGACCATAATTAATTAAATTAAACACATATTTGAGTCAGAGTGTTTCACCACCTCAAGTTCTAGGTGGATAGTTAAGGTAATTAAGTGTTTGCTTCTTGAATTTTGGGGAATTCAAATCAAGGTGAGTCAAACCAAAACGTCCACAAACATGATTACAAAAATAGATTCAAACCATAATTGCACAAATAGATTTGTGTTTAAGGCTTTTTCTTATCATCAGAAACCCAAATTGTTTGGACGGGCAAATCATGATTGGGTGAAAGTGGGGAAGAATTCCTTCCACATCCAAGTTTCCCAACTGAAAATTTCTAAATATTAAATATACATATAAATGTATATATGTATATATATTAAATACCAAACATTAATATTAAATATTAAATAAAAATGATTATATATAAATTAAATATATAAGTTAAATACTAAACATAAATATTAAATACTATACGAAATGTAAAATAAAGTATTAAATATTAAATATAAAAATAACGTATTAAATGTTAAATATTAAATATATAAATATTAAATATTAAATACTATACTAAATATAAAAATAAATTATTAAATAATAAATATTTATGGGATTAAGATTTTTTTAAAATATAAAAATATTAAATATTAAGTATTAAATATTAAATATTACTTATACGTTCCTATTTACAAAACTATTCAAACAAAAACATACATATTAAGAAAAAAAATGTTAATGTACTAATTTTTATATAAAAAATTGCAAAATGGAAAAAAGTTGAGCTTCTTTAAGAAGATTCCCAAAAAACTAAATTGAAATAACTTTACTAATAAAATTAAACGAAAAAATTCAACCATTTTTAAAAGTAATGGTGAACAATTACACACTAAATTGTGCATGGAGTAAAAATCAAGGGATTGAGTTGCTTTCACTTTAGTTTCAAGATGTTTAAAATTTGATCCAATTGAAGATATTTCTGTGTATATAAAGACCCCTTCTCTCTGATCAGAGTTTCGCACAATCAGTTTCATCATCATATACTCAGTTTTGTTCTCTCTCTCTCTCACTAGCTTTTTTCTAGCCTTTCTATCCTGACCTTTTTCTTTCTCTCTTAATTTTCCTCTTTCTCTTTTCTGTACTATGTGTTCAATTTCTATTCAATGATTTTGACAATATCTTACATGATCTTAATTTTTGCAGGGTTAGAAGAATTGAAAGGATGGGGAAAAATGAATCCTCAACAAGGATAGTGAGAAGGATTATTTATGGGGCATGTCAGAAGAATCATGCACTCCATAGTGGGAAACATGTTGTGGATGGCTGTGGGGAGTTCATGGCGAATGGGCCAGAAGATACTTTGACTTGTGCTGCCTGTGGTTGTCATAAAAACTTTCAAAGGAGCTATGAGATAGCTGAAGTCGTGGTGTTTGATTGCACCTCATCATCCACCACACCAACTTCTCGTTCTCCGCGTCCTCCTCCTCCACCTTTTAGCCCTTGTTCTGCGTCAACTTAAAGAGGCTATGTTGTGTCTTGCGAGGATGGATGTTGTTGGTGACAAGAATAAGTTGTCACTTTTCCCCTAATATTTTCTAAAATTTCCAATATCATGTGATAACTCGAGGCCTCTCGTTCCTCCATCCTTCGTGCACACAGGTCATCGTTTTCCTTTTGCAGGTCTGCCACTCTGCGTTTTAATGCTTCCAAAGCACTCGTGAGTTATTGGATAAGATCATCCTTATCTAATCCTTATTGTTGGGCATCACCTTCCTTATGGAAGTTGTGGTTGCTGTCAGTCGTTTCCATCCTTGCTTTGCTAGCTTTTAGGGTATTGTGAGTAGGAACCATTTTACCAGACCCCACGGTAGGCACCAAAATATTCATAACAAAGCTATGGAATAGACAAAAACCTAGAGAATCTATCTAGAGATTAGTGTTTATTAGCTTCTTAATTTGTCACACTTGAATTATAACGGGGAGCTTCGAGGCCATTTATAAAATTAGTGAGATAGAGAGTAAAATAGAGCATTTAGGCCTTGGATCTAAGCTAATCATAACACAGTGTGACCATCTAGTATTAATGCATGGTGAAGGGACTAGTTTTTCCTAAGTTCCTTTCCTAAAATAAAGGGACGAGGGGTACTCGCGGGCCCTCCCACTATCCCGGGGGAACAATTTCATAACTAATACTATGTATATTTAATCCCTAAATTATGCATAGGTACATAGAAAAAATTGCTTAATTTCTATGTGTGATACATTTAGATATTTAGATTTTTTGTATATGTTGATAATGTACTAAAACTAAATATACAATAAATCTTATAATATATATAGTTAAATAGATCGATGTTAGAGGTTTCATGACAAGTTTGGTATAGGATCTTAGAATGTTATGTTTTGTGACAATCTCATACTTTTTTAAATGTAGTGGTTTTTTTTCTTCTTTTGCCAAAAAAATATAGTTTTAAACTCAGAATAAAGTACATCTCTAGGGTTGAGAGTATTTCTCGCATTGAAACATAGTCTCTTTTTCTCTGCTGAGCCTAGGGACAATCAATTGATTTTCTCTTTTAGATGACATGTCATATAGAGTTTACTTATGATTCATAATAAATATGTTTTCATTTACTAGAAATGTTGTTGAACTTCAAAATTTTTTATATCCAAAATCAAGGAGATCGATATGTAATTACGAGTTAGTCATAGGCTATGGTAGAAAGGGTTGAGTTACTTATTCAAATCTTATGACTTAATTAACATAGAGTGAATAATACAATAATGTTATTTACTATTTAAATGAATTAATAGCTCAATTCGACACTTCATATTTATAGAGAACTCTCTTCGTGTTACTTACAAACCTTATCCCTACCCACCCAAGGTATTTTCTTCTCAGCTACTCCACTTTACCACAAGAACGTTTTTTGGAGCCAAATTAGACATATAATAACTTTTTAAGAGCCCAATAGAAATATAGAAGAAAAAAGGGTATAGAAGAGAGATAATGGATTTTATCAAAAAAATTAATATAAAAACCACACAAAATTTAAAAATACGTTTTTAAAAAGAAAATAGAGATAATATTATTAAAAAAGAATACAAGAGACATAGTTTCTTTTAGTTTTAAAAAATAAAAGTATAAAAAAGATAGTAAAGTATACATTATTTTATTATTAATATTTGTGTTAGTTAATTTTTAAACGGGGGGACTATCAAATTAGCCTACCCCTGTAAAGTGTACCCCACTAGGCTGACAGGTCAAGTAGGCCAGACCTTGGTGGCTAACAGACTCAGTTTTTTGTTTGCTCCATCATTTTACAAGTTTAACGGGTCCACTGGACAGACCTGACATGTTTTGCCATCCCTAGTAATACTCCATGTGCCCCTTAATATGTTATTATAGTTAAAGTCATTTATATGTCTGTAAATTATAGTAGTTTTTGAAAGTACCCCTACAAATTTACTAAGATTTACAAATCTTGTCTTCTTTATTCATAATTAATGATTATTTTTTAATGGTAAATAAATATATGTTAGTGAAAAATTAATTAATGTTTTTTTGATGAAGCTTTTTGATCTGTCCTGGAATCCGGGGTCAAAGATGACTGGCTGGACCGGACTCCTGGTTCAGTCTTCAATCTAAAGTTTACCTTTCGTGCTCTCAATTTTACACCGCCTCAGTGGAGTACGGTATTACATACCCTTCAGTGGGAATCTGAGGTTCTTCGAGTAAAGGTGTTAATTGGGGTCAAATTCGTGCTGATGCTTCAAGACCACACTGGAGGGGTACCTGCAGAATATTCTCCGATGCTTAAGTCAGTGTAGTCTCTACGGTGATATCGTATTATGAAGGTAACTTACAAAAAAATTAGATCAGATCCTTGTTCCACAATAAATGACTTGTATTTATACTGTTTACCTTAGTGTTGGAAGTGATTTGACTACATTCCTAACTTACTGTTGATACCGTGTCTGCAAGATCAGGTTACCCATACCTATTCTGACTGGTTGTCAAATTTTCAGTAGTTGACTGGGGTTGAGGGATAGATCTGTGGTCACTCAATGGCTCAGACTCCGGTTATGACCTACCAACTCAATGGTGTGGAGTGGTATTTTCCAGACCTCGTCCAGTCTTGGATGCACCCCGGATCACTCTTGTAACATCCCTGACAATTTAGGGAAAAAATTTTGTGTAGTAGAACATATTATTAATCGTTTTTGAATATTATTTGGTATTTTTATGAATTATTGGACAATTATGAATAATTAAATATTGTAAATGTAAATAAAAAATTATTTAATTGGCTAATAATAAAAGGATGACCGATTAAGGGAAGAGAAGTGTTTGAAGGGAAATGGGGTGGTAACCAGTTGAAAAGGTTACCGGTCACCCCTGGACTTTAAAAGGTTACTTTTTCCTTCTCTCTCCCAATTATCACCCACACGCGAGATACTGCTTCTCCCTCTTCTTCTTCGTTTACTTCTGTTCCTGTTCATCTTCTTCCTCCTTCATCACTGAGTTGCATGCTTTAGGAGAGGATCTCGTTTGCATCAAAACCGAGTGCTAAGCTTAGTTTCATGACTGTGGCCTCAAGGTGAGCCCACTGATCCGTTGCATTTTGTTTCCCTGTTCCCTTTCATTTCGTTGGTGACTGAATAGCCATGCATGGTTGTGAATAGGTCTGTTCTCCACTCCTCTGGTGAGTGTGAGCTCAAAAATGGTCCTTAGAACTGAGGAGGATGTTAAGCTAACGGGTTTTGCACTCTGACCTGTAGGAAGTAGATCAAACAACAAAAGGCTAATTGACGGAGCTGAGACTGTGAACCTAGTGCTTAGAGGGCGTAACCGACACCAGGAGCAGATTATAGAAGCTTGGAACCGAGGTAAGGGGGTGTTCAGGTTATGATTAATTAGAATAGGACTTACTTCGTATCCGAATTGTTAAACTGTGTGAACAGAGTAAGAAAATGTTATTGAATGATGTTGTGTGCGTATGATTATGCATGTGTGACTGTGGACACCGATCGGTTGAGGATCAGGTGTGTGTGTGGCTTATGATAATGATGATTTTGAATGGTTGATGTTATGACAATCGGTGTAGTGGCAGTATGAAGCCGGGCTTGACAAGCAGGTCACCCGAGTGATGAGTATGTGTTGATAATGGCCACTCGTGATATGATGAGAAATGTGAATGGTATATGTATGATAAGAAATTGCTATGTGTGGCATGAGATTGATAATGTTTGTTATATTGAGTTACATATTGTGTATGAGATACTCCGTATACTGTTGAGGGCGGGGAGTGGTCGTCAGTGCGTTGCACGAGCAAGGAGCGGCTCCTGACAGGCTTCCAGTAAACGGATTGTATGATTATGATACGTGATTATGTGGTGTGGGACGGCCGACGGTATATAGAGCCCCTCATTTCTGGCTCTTGTGGTTTTTATGCCCAGTTGAGCTACCCAGTGGTCAAGTAGGACCTAGTGGTCGAGGTGGAGAGTCAAGCAGGACTCGGTGAACCAAGCAGGGTTCACGGGGTGTCAAGTAGGACCCCCAGCTGAAGGCCGATCCTTTAGTATCCGGATACTAGGCGTTAAATTTTATCTGAGAGTCAGTTGTGATAATTGATGAATTATTAGTTGTGATGTGTATATTTGCCGAGTGAAATTTGTTATATTTGCCAAGTGACATTTGTTATATTTACCGAGTAAAATTGTTATATTTGCCGAGTGAAATTTGTTATATTTGCCGAGTGAAATTTGTTATATTTGCCGAGTGACATTTGTTACATTTGCCGAGTGACATTTGTTATATTTGCCGAGTGAAATTGTTATATTTGCCGAGTGATTTTGAGTAATTGTGTAATATATGTGTATAAGGGGTTTTGTCGAGTGTGTGATATTATCTGTGTACTGACCTAAATTGAGTCGGATGTGAATTTATATTATATTATGCTTGGTGTTTATTTTCACGTGTTTGCTGTAACAGTCTATTACCGAGCGAGTCTTGCCCGAGTGGATTCATTCCTGTTTGAGCGAGGGCCAGTCGGTTCGGTGTCTGTTTCACCACTATGTGAAATCCCCGCCCCTTTTTCCGAGTGAAGAATAATCGAGAGATCCCCTTCTGGGTGGAAGGTTAGAATGTCCCGAGTTAGATTGGTTGGGAGTATAATGATTCCGAGTGAAGAAGGTGTATAATGATTCCGAGTGAAGAAGGTGTATCATGATTCCGAGTGAAGAAAAGTAGAATGTTTCTGAGTGAAAATTTGAGTGCTTCCGAGGGAAGGTGAGAATGTTTCTAAGTAAAATGTGGCCGAGAGAGCTTCTTCCGAGTGAAGTAAGGTTAGGGTATTTTCCGAGTGAGGATATCCGGAGAAACTCTTACCGAGTGTAGGAGGTTAGATTATCCCCGAGGGAGCTGTGACCGAGCGAACCTTTCTGAGTGAAGGGTAGTAATGAGTCAAGTGTGGTATGCCCGAGTGAATGGAAGTTGAGTGTTTTCCGAGTAAACCATTTTACCGAGTGAAACCCCGATGTGAGCTCCCGTGTACGTCTTGTTCGTTCAGGCTTAATGTGTGGCATTCGCTCAAGCGAGCCGGTACTCGTTTAAGCGACTCTCGGATTTCGCCTAGATGCCTTGGGGTCTCGGATTTCTTCTTCTTCTTCTTCTCCTCCTCCTGCTGTTTTACCTCCATTTTACTAAAAGATGTGTTTCCGGTCGGATATTATTTTGCGTACGCTCTTATTATTATTTTGAATATATTGAAGTGAATACTATTTTATATCATTACCGAGTTGAATCATTTCCGATCGGTTATTACTTTTAACACTTTTATTAAAGGATTTATTTTCGATCGATTTTGTTTATACTGAGCATGATTTTATTATGTAGAATGTAACTAAAAGAGGTAAATATTATTTTACATCAAGGCCGAGTGGATTATTTATTAAGGGAAGTAAATATTATTTCATATTAAGATCCAAATTTTTATTTAACGTGAAAAGTTTATTGTGGAAATAACTTGCCGTGTGTAAATAAAAAAGGTAAATCAACCTAGGATGTTACAGTTGGTATCAGAGCGGTTCTTTCTAGAGCCGGGTGTATGGGTCAATCCAGTGATTGTGTGAGTCTTATAAGGGCTGTTTGCATTCAATTGTATTGTGTTTTGTTTGTGCAGCTTGGCATCGTTCCCTTGGCGCTCCAGTGGCGTTGTATTTTATGTGTATGAGGTAAATCTCTGACTCCCTGGTTAGCATTGGTTATTAATGGTGATGTGTTTGCTCATTGTAGAATTACATAATGGCCGAAGGAACCAGTTCTGGTGGAGGAGACGATTTCTTCTCCAAATTTACCCAGCTGATGAGTAGGACCGAGTCTGGTCCCACTCTGGATAAATTCCTGAAAAGGAATCCCCCGACCTACAAAGGAGGGCACGATTATGACGGGGCATATATTTGGATCAGGGACATTGAACAGGTCTTTGAGTATTTTGAGTGCTCGGAAGAGCAAAAGGTTTTGTTTGCCACCTATCAATTAAAAGACGAGGCTAGAGTATGGTGGTCTCGGGCAAAGGTGCAGATGAACGCGGTCGGTGAACCACTTGTATGGGCAAATTTCCGAAAGAGGTTTCTGGTCAAGTACTTCCCGAACAACTACAAAATCCAAAAGGAAATGGAGTTCCTGAAGTTAGAACAAGGCCGGCTGTCTGTGGCTGAGTACACCAGCATGTTCGACGAGCTGTGTGATTTTTACCATCCTTTCTCGTTGGAAGGAACTGAGGGCAGCAAGTGTGCCAAGTACGAGGCAGGACTACGGATTGAACTCCGTAGTGTAATTGTGCCGATAGAGATTCGGGATTACCCGACTCTTGTGAACAAGGCTAGGCTGACATAAGAGGTGCAGTTACAAAGGACATCTCAGCTGAGAGACAAAAAGCCACTGAAAGCAAAGGGATTCAGCTTCAAGAGGATGGGCCAATTCTTTCAGGGCGGCAAGTCTTCTGCCACCTCTTCATCCTCTTTCGGTCGGGGTTCTACTGGCCGATCGGGTAATCAGTCTGGTAGTCGTACGTGCTACAATTATGGCCAGGAGGGTCACATTGCAAAATACTGTCAGGCTAATCAGATCGTATGCTTCCAATATGGACAGTCGGGACACCTCAGGCCCGATTGCCCACAGAGGCAGCAGCAGGGCAGGCAGGGCAACCGAGCAAACATTTCTGGGACTCAGGGTGCCAATTTCCCGAGAGGAGGTAGGCATAGTGCTGGTTGGGGAGGCCAACAATCGGGAAGATCTGATACCCAGTCCAGTGGCGCCCAGAATGCCATGACCGGGCGGGTATTTGCTGTTGATGCCTCGGAGGCTACGAGGAATGACAACTTGGTACAGGGTAAGTGCCTCATCCATGGCTATCTTGTTGATGTAATTTATGATTCACGCACTAACCACTCATTTACTTCTGAGAGTTGTGTGCGACGACTTGGTTTGTCGATTGGTTTAATGGAGAACGCTCTTATTGTTTCCACTCCAACCGGCTTCACTTTCCATGCAACCACCGTGTGTAGAGAATTACCGATGCAAATCGAAGATCGTACTTTCCGAGTGAATTTTATCTATATTTCGTTGTGGAACCTAGATGTTATCCTAGGTCTCGATTGGTTAGCTGCCAACCATGTGATGGTAGATTGCTATCGGAAGAGTATTGTTTTCTCCCAGGAACTCGACACGAAGAACGTGGTGAGTGATGTCTCAGCCACATATGTTATTTTATTTGCTTCGGAGGGTCGATATAACCTTATGCCGAATGATATTCCTGTTGTGTGTGAATTTCCTAATGTTTTTCCGGAAGAAATTCCAGAGTTACCTCCCAAATGGGAGATTGATTTCTCTATTAACTTAACTCCCGGGGCCGAGCCTGTGTCCCGTGCGCCATATAGGATGTCTTCGGTGGAATTGGCCGAAGTAAAGAAGCAAGTGAATGAGATGCTCGAAATGGGCTCTATCCGACCGAGTGACTCACCATGGAGCGCTCCGGTGTTATTGGTAAAGAAGAAGGACGGTAGCATGCGAATGTGCATCGATTATCGACAGCTGAACAAATTGACAGTTAAAAATAAATATCCATTGCCTCGGATTGACGATTTACTGGACCAGTTGAGAGGCGCTGTTGTGTTTTCTAAGATCGACTTGAGGTCGGATATCACCAGATCCGAGTGAGGACAGAAGATATTCCAAAGACAGCATTTCGGACTCGGTATGGGCACTTCGAGTACATTGTAATGCCCTTTGGAGTGACGAATGCCCCTGCCATCTTCATGGACTACATGAATCAGATTTTTTAACCGTACTTGGACCAGTTTATGGTGGTATTCATTGATGACATTCTGGTGTATTCGAAGTCGGTTGAGGAGCATGCTCAACACCTCCAAATTGTATTGCAGATACTCCGAGAGAAGAAGTTGTATGCTAAGCTATCCAAGTGTGATTTCTGGGAAAGTAGTGTACAATTCTTGGGGCACGTGATTTCCCGAGAGGGTATCTCGGTTGATCCGACTAAAATTGAGGCGGTTATGGCTTGGGAAAGGCTGAGGTCGGTAACCAAAATCAGGAGTTTCCTCGAATTAGCTGGATACTATCGGCGCTTTATTGAGGGATTCTCTCGGATAGCACTTCCTCTGACTCGGTTAACAAGAAAAGAGAGTCCATTTGTGTGGTCGGAAAAATGCGAATTGAGTTTCCAAACTCTTAAACGGTGTTTGACGACTGCCCCTGTGCTTGCATTACCTGATGTGACAAAGGAATTTGTAGTGTATTGTGATGCATCCAAGTTCGGTTTGGGATGTTTGCTGATGCAATCCGACCAGGCAATTGCCTATGCCTCAAGGCAATTGAGGCCACACGAATTAAACTACCCGACTCATGATCTGGAGCTGGCAGCAGTGGTATATGCATTGAAGATTTGGCGCCATTACCTATATGGATCTCGCTTTGTGGTATTTAGTGACCACAAAAGCTTGAAATATTTATTCGATCAAAAGGAGCTAAATATGAGGCAGAGGAGATGGATGGAGTACTTAAAGGACTATGACTTCGACTTGAGGTACCACACGGGCAAAGTGAATGTTGTTGCCGATGCGTTGAGCAGGAAGGTATTACACGTGGCTTACTTGATGGGCAGAGAGCAGGGATTGCTGGAGAGCTTTAGGGATATGAATATTGGAGTCATTATGGATACTCCAAACCAAATGACAGTCGGAATGTTGAAGGTCTCCAACGAATTTCTGGAATCTATGGCTGTTGCCCAGAAAGACGATGAGGAGCTGCTAAAATTGATTGACACTCAGGCACGAGGCAAGGATATGGAGTTAACTCGGGGTAACGATGGAATATGGAGATTCCAAGACCGAGTGGTGGTGCCTGCACATGATGATTTCAGGCAAGCCGTGCTAGCTGAAGCACACAAGAGCTCTCTGAGTATTCATCCCGGTGTGACAAAGATGTATCATGACTTGAAGAAGGAATTCTGGTGGTCGAGCATGAAGAAGGTTATAACCGAGTACGTGAAATCCTGTGTGATATGCCAGAAGTGCAAAGTTGAACATCAGAGACCCCCAGGTTTGCTTCAACCTCTAGAGATTCCGATCTGGAAATGGGAGAGTATCACCATGGACTTCGTATTGGTGTGTAAATCCTGAGCCATTATCTTGATGCTAACTGCTTGGAGGATTTATTCTTTTGGCAAGCACACCAGTCGTTGAAATTGTAATATACTTGATCGTTCCCACAGGGATTGTGGTAATTACCTCAATCTTAGACTGAGACAAGCTGAACCAACACAATGCACATAAGATTCATTCAGTTTTTTTTGATTTTATACTTTCTAAGTTTTTATATTTTTCAGAGACAGTGTTAAGGATGAAATACGATTGATAGAAGATAGGTTAGGATTGCTTCAGTTTACAACTTCATCAAGAATATGCAATTGAGATTCAATCGAGCTTTAAACATCAAGAGGACAATCTGCAAGTGGTAGGTGAAAAACGCTAATTCCTATGCATCAAACCTTAATCCCTTAAGTTCTCAATTAATATACGAATCTAATGCGAAATTGGAGGTTGAACTCTAACTATTCACCTAATTGCTAGGCCTGAATTAGTTAGAAAGCTGGAAGTTACCTAAGCTTCAACCATGATTCCTCACTGGTGAAGTTCTTCATCAGATCTGGATTTGTCAATCCAGTAAAGCAGATTACCTCCTCAGCTCGTTCTCCTCAGGATCTAGAAGTCAATCTCCTCAATACACCTTCAAGATTCCATCGCAGACCTTCACAATCCCAACCTTAGGGATTTAGAAATCCATCGACATAAATTCTATCGAAGGAAGTAGGAAAGACATGGATGAGAGAGTTTAGAGGGAGAAAGAAAGTAGTGAGAGGTTAGAAAATAGCAAATGAATTGTGTTCTATGTACTTAGTTCTCTGGTTAGGTGTGTTTACAGAGTATGTACAAGTATATATAGGCATCTAACTAACTAAATAATTACATAATTATGAAATAAATAACTAATTACAGCTCAGCATTAACTAATTACAGTTCGACACTAACTAATTACACCTCAACACTTAAATTACTAAGGTACAAAAGTAGGAGAGAAGGCAGTAGGAACAGCACTGGTGCTGAGTGTCTTTTTGGAGGGAACAGTCGGTGTTTAAATAACTGCCTTTACGCTTGAGCGTGAAGGACTCTCACTTGGGCGAGCTCGAAATATGCACTGCAGTATTGCTTTCTCGCTTAAGTATGATGGAGAAGCTTGGGCGGGGGTGATGTTTTAGAGTCACGCTTAAGCGAGAGCTTGCTCGCTTGAGCGTTATGAATTATTCAATCAGCATTCTGAAGTTGACGTATTTTTCAATCGGTGCTTTTAAAGTCTCGCTCGGGTTCTTCATACGGTATTCTATTCCCTTTTTCAGTCGGTGTCTTGAAGCATTTCACAGTCGGACTTCTGGAGTTTCACTCGGACTTGTGGAATCTCACTCGGATTTTCCTTCCTTTTCTTTTCTGCTTGAGCGCAACCTGTTCCTGCACCAATAAATACATAATTGCCTAGCATTTGTATACTGGCTGTTCAGTGAAATTATAAATAATCATAATTCCTTAACTAATTAATGTTTTTTTAATCATTTTCTTACATAAATTAAACTCTTTTAAAATAAATAAATAAAATACGAATTGTTAACTATTTATTAAATAATGAATCTAAACTAAACCATAATTAATAAATTATGTTAAATAAAAGGTGAAATAATTAAGTCTTTTCAAGACTTATCACATCCCTAAACTTAAAACTTTCTTGTCCTCAAGCAAATACTCAGATTAATTAACTAACAGCACTTATTCAAAACAATCAACCTTTCCTTAACTTAGTTCATACTATAATTATTGAATACCGGCCATGCTTTCTTTTCGTAATTTCTGAAAATATAATAACTTACACCTCCTTTGGGAAACAAGATGGTGATACTTTCCTCACTAGATTCGTGTTTCACTCTTCTCTCGGTGTATAGGTTAAGCAATATGCACTCATCACCTGCATCTTTGTTAGATCAACATAGGCTTGCAACAGTTCTAAACATCATGACATATGCCAGCATAATCGGATCAGTAAGGGCTTTTTAAGCTTATAATGGGGCTAGGCTACAGGCTCTATTATTGTTTTCCGAGTCAGTGTCGGGTTACAAGATGTATCCACTGATGCCTTGCCTCAATCTTAACTTAATTGCCTCTACTTAGCAAGCTCCATTATTTTCCGAATGAATGATAACTTAACAACTTGCGGTGCTTTGTACCTTCTTTTTCTTTCAGTCCTTTGGACTTTTTCTTTTCTTTCTTTTCTTCCATCTTTTTCGATCAAATATTTTTTCTTGTGGTGCTTTGCACCCCTTTTTTTCTTTTTTTTTCTTTTTTCTTTTCAGCTTCGCTGTTCCTCCTTTTATTTCTCTAGTTATTCATCTATAACTAAGGTCAGAGTGTGTCCTTAATTGATGTTAGGCACACTCTTCATCCCCAAACTTAGTACTTGCTAGTCCCTAGCAATAAGTAAGACTGAGCAATTCATCAGTAGAACATCCAGGGGTAATTTAGTCGGTTTTTCTTAGATATCTAGGCTTGTAACGTTAGGTGCATAAAAAGAATGAAAGGGGTCTCAGGCTCAAACATAATTATTGGGTCAAAGGATAATTTAATAATATTAAGATGGCTAATTTTTGGCCCTGACTAATTAACAAAGAAGGCCTTCATCATTTCCAATTGGCAGACATAAAACCATTTAGCAAGCACTGAAGCAAATTCTGTCTCACTAACTAGAATGCAGGTTCACTCGGAAAAGGACAATAGAGGCTCAAAAGCTAAAAATATAATAGTTAATCAGCCAGTCATGTCCCCAAACTTAATGTAAGGTCATACATTCAGATTGCTAACTAGCATGCCGAGTAAACAATTAATTAATAATGAAAAATAGCTATGGACAGGGATCATGAGTCAAACAATGTCGATCAATTAATTAATCCGATTAAAGCCTAAGAATCAGCAAGAGTTAAATAATTAAGATGGATTTTAAATTAAATAATGAGTAAATAGTTAAGATAGTTTATCAAATAATGAGTCGGAAAGATAGAATACTTCCCTTTTTACTTGAGTGGCAGTGAATGGGAAACACATGGTCGGATTGGGATGCATGGATTTACCGATACATTCGAAAAACAGAATAATAACAAGCAATTTAACAAAGAAATAAAATTTCATTACAACTAAAATAAAAGAGAATTCATTGTTCAGGAAAACACTAAAATAAAGTTATTACACAGAGAATAAAACATTATCACATGAATCAGAGAATAAAACATCAATCATCATCTTCTTCATGCAAGGACGCCTCATCATTTTGGTCAGGGGAGGGCGGGAATTTAGTTGCCAAGGGCGTTTCATCAGAAGGAATGGTGAATCCGATAGAGGCCAGCCACGCATCTCTGTTGGGTGGAACCCCCATTTCTTCCGCGGGATCCACATCCAATCTGGCAGCAATCTTCCTGAGCATAAGATCATGGTTTAAAACCAGATCATAAATTCCAAGTTGCATCCTCTTCATGACCTGCAATTCCTGCAATATCAAAGAAATGCCAGAAGAAGGACCTACTCTTGTTGATTGAGACTGCCTTTGACGCTTGGGCTCCTTGGGCACAAAATTATCAATGTGGCTAATCACCCATTGCCTATCTATGACTCTTTCGGGCTTGACCCTTGTTAGTTCAGCATAGTTGACCACAGCCTGATTCGTTTGAGCCAACAATGTGACAACCGAGCAGTATGGCAACTGGAGATTCTTTTCCAAATTCTTCATCATTTCCCCTAATATTAGCTCACCCAGATTTACATTCAAATTTTTCATCAAACAGTATAACAAAACCAACCTCTTACTGGTAATTTCCGTAGCATGCAATACGGGCTGTAAAGATGATAAGAGATAATGACACCACAGCAGAGGAAGATGGTTTAGACAGTTTTTCCTGACACTCTTCGGTAGACCATTAGTCCGTGTCAAGTAGGCAACATCCTTCACACAACATTCTTCCAATACTTCCTTCCTCAACTATTCATTCTCAGCCTGATGAAACATATCCACCTTCCATGCGTATTGACATGCTTCTTCTTCCAAAATGGGTACTTTCAATAGTTCATTTAGAAGATTACCAGTTAAGGGAATAGTTACTCCTCTCAAGAAGGAAGAAAAGGGAAATTCATCCTCTATAGAGTAAGCCCTTAGGTTGGCATAAAACTCTCGAGTGAGCTCCTAATAGCCATTGCCCAATTTGTCATTGAAGAACTGCCATCCCCTTTGAATCATCGTAGCTTGTACATCAGCATCAGCACATTTTTCACCATCAAGGACCAGAGCTCTGTCCCTGATCACTCCCCTATTTTTGAACTTTTTCTTATATTCTTGGGCAGCCTTAGCATCTTTGAACCTGTGCCCGTCAAAGCTTTCATCTGCTGGAGATTCATGCCTCTCAGCCGAAGGAGATTCATTCCTCTCTACTTCAAGAGATGCATTCCTCTCAACTTGACTTTGACTAGGTTCGGGTGAAGGAGAATCAGAAACACTAATCGTTACCACCCCCTTTTCTTTATATTTTTGGTTTTTCTTCATGTTTCCCTCTGCAAAATTTTGTCTAGGTTTCTGCAAAAGTCTTTATGATCTTCTTTTCATTGTGAATGATAAAAAAAATGGTGGTAAACAGCCTAAATAAAAACAAGTACAGAAAACCAAAACAATCACAACAAACCGAAAATTGTAAGATGCATGGCTATGAACAATGGAAGAATTTTAACAATGAAACAATAAAATATTAACTATGTAACTTAGAATTGAAAAAATTAAATGAAAAGATGGTACCTTTCTCAGAAACTAGAAGGTGTGCCTTTTCGTCTTCAACAACCCAAATTTCAGCGTAGGAGTTTAGGGTTGGTACACTGAAGGGTTTTTATACTATTGAACCCATTACCTGAGATACGCGTAAGTACGCTGAACTATTGGCGTGCCAACGCCCAATTTAAATCACAAATAAAGCATCAAGTATGGTATTCGCTCAAGCGTGTCATACCCCACTCAAGCAATACACAAATAGCATCGGGTATTATCAGTATGGCACTCTCTCTAAAGCTCACATACCGAGTAGATGAGAGACCAAGAAAAACTGAGAAAGAGATACCGAGAAAGTGAAAGACAAGTGTACAATGAGTGGATGAGAAACTAGTGTGTGACAGAATGAGAGATCGGGTGAAGAATAAAAGTAACAGAATGAAAGTGGAAGATCGAATGAAAAAGACACCGAGTGGATAAAATAAACGAGTGCAGAGAGGGGCCGAGTGAATGAAGAAGACGAATGGATGAGAACGAGTGAAAGAAATATACCGGGTGGATAAAAAAAACGAACGAGCGACAGAATGATAGTGGATGAAAGAACGAATGAGTGAAATAACGAATAAACAAAATATCAAGTGAACGAAAGACGAGTGAGTAAAAAACGAAATCACAAAAGACTGAGAAAAGGATCAGGCAAGAACGAGTGAATGAGAAAAATACGGAGAGATGGGTGAGAAAACCGAGAAAGAGATTAGGTGGAATGAAAGAACGAGTGAATGAAACAATGGATGAAAAAGATACCGAGTGGATAAAATAAACGAGTGGAAAATATCAAGTGAAAAATGAGTGACAGAATCGAAAGAGAGACTGAAAAATAAGGGACCGAGTGATGGAAACACCGGGTGGATGAAAGACGAGTGAATGAAAAGGATACTGAGTGTGTGAAGGACGAGTGGATAATATCGAATGAAAGACGAACGAATGAAGTGAAAGAGAGTGCGTGAGAGACGAGTGTGACAATGAGTGGACGAGAGAACGACTGTAGAGAAAGCCGAGTGAACGGAACACCGAGTGGATGAAGAATCGAGAGAGACAAAATGAGAGTGCATAAAAGAACGAATGGAACCGATACCGAGTGGAAGAGATAGAGAAAGGGGTCAGGTGAGGGAACCGAAAGACTAAGTGAGGAGTGAGGGAATCGAGTGAATGAAACATAAGTGAAAGAGAGACTGAGAGAGAGAGACGAGTGGAAGATCAAATGAATGACCGAGTGAATGAAGTGAGAAACCGAGTGATAAAAGGGCCGACTGGAACAAATCACCCTTCATCATCTGACCCGTTCATTATATCAACGACCTAAAACCATTTATTAAAGTCCCCCCTACGGTCCAACATCAAAGTTTGGGGGGGGGGGATGAAGAATTTTCCGGTCGGTAAGGGTCAAGCATAAGTATGTGGCTTGAATATGGCACTCTCGCTCAAGCTCATAGTAGCACGCTTGAGCGAGAAAATGAACAGTACATCCTCAGCCCCAATCGCGCTCAAGCGTGAGCTTGAAGCGCTTAAGTGTGGAGCAAATATACAAGGCACAATTGGTCACGCTCAGAGCGTGTTAACGTACGCTCAAGCGGAAGTGCAAAAAGGGTCATGCATCACAGTCACGCTTTGAGCGTGTGGAATGACGCTCAAGCGAGCAGTTTGTTGAGAGGCAAAAGAGTTCACGCTCAAAGCGTGGGAATCAGGAGAAGGCACAAAAAGCTCATGCTCAATTGTGAGTAATGTATGCTCAAGCGTGAAGGGAAACAGGTCTCGAGCTCGCTCAAGCGGCAAAAAGGCACGCTCAAGCGCCAAGGCTTATACAAGGATACACTTAGGTCACGCTTAGATCACGCTTAAGCGTCACTTTCCTTTTTTCGAAAACTTCTCTCACTACTTTATTTATGTACAAGAAAAACAAACATAGGCTCATCCTCCAGGATCCCATTGCTTATGACCATACACTCTTGGTCTTTTAGATCTACTTTTATCCTTGTTATGTTTGAGGCTAATGCCCAACATAACTTTCCTCCAATCTTTCTTTTTCTAAACTTTCTGCTTTTTCTTCTTTTTCTTTCCTTCACCCTTTTTCTTTTTCTGTTTTGTGTTAGTCTTCTTCTTTTTATGCCACAAGCCATGTTCTTCTTGACTTGATGATTCACGTTTCCTTGTGATTTCTATAGCTGCAGTAGTCACCACTAGCAAACGCTCCTCATAACATGGCTGAATTTCTTCTTCTTTTATATTCTCAACATCTAAACATGTTAACTCTTCTTGTGCATGAACTTCTACTTCTTTATCTGTATTCACACTTGGCTCCAACAAAATTTCAGTATCATTATTATGTTGCCAAGATATGGTTTCCATCTCAGCTAAGACCTCAACCTCTTCTATCACTTCTTGCTCAACAATAATGTCTAATTGATTTTGAGGTTCCTCAATGGCTTCTGTTGTCACTTGTTCAATTTGCACTCCTGCAACACTTGCATCATCAAAGAAATTATTCAATGACAACTTTTGCTCTTGTTCTTCTTCAGACCAATCTTCTTCATTCCAATCATCGAAGAATGCTTCACTAGATATACTATCATCTTCCACTTCTGAAGTATAATTCATATCACTTTCTTTTTCACATTCTTCAATTGACTCTTCTTTCATCAAATATCCCTGAACTTCCTTATTTTCTTTTTCTTCTTTTGTTTCTACATCAACTTCAAGTTCAGGTTCATCCATTTCAATGTTTTCTAGCTGGTCTTCTTCTTCCCCAAACTTAATTTCTTCAGCTAGACCAACATCATCATCCTATGGCTCTTCATATTGGTCCTTTCTTCGTACAACCTTTGTATTTCTTTGCTCTTCGGCTAACTGCTTTGCAATAAAATCCACTTGCTTTTGAATATTCATGATTGAATTATCAAAATTTTGGAGGCCGGTTTGAGTGACTTTTATACATTGAATTAAACTCCTTTCTAACTCTGATGGCTCCTCCTCAATTGGTTGTACCTCCTCTATATGGTTCATGCATAACGTTTGTGAATATTGAAGAAACTCTGCTAAGGTGTCATCAAGATCCTCCACCTGCAACTTTTCACTTTCCAAAGGAACTACAAAAAAAAACATAAATACAATAACTGACTACAAACAAGGCCACTGTAACGGTTAGTACTAACAACTAAACAACTAAAATCGAAACAGTAGTAACTATGAACAACAATTCAAGCCAGATTTAACAAATCCTACTCTTACAACGAAATTTACTAACTACTAACATATACAGAAACTAAAAAAAATGGTTCAGTCTAGTACCGGTCCAAAGATTGTTGGTATTACTTAACAATCCCCGGCAACGGCACCATTAACTTGGTGTGTAAATCCTGAGCCATTATCTTGATGCTAACTGCTCGGAGGATTTATTCTTTTGGCAAGCGCACCAGTCGTTAAAATTGTAATATATTTGATCGTTCCCACAGGGATTGTGGTAATTACCTCAATCTTAGACTAATACAAGCTGAACCAACACAATGCACATAAGATTCATTCAGTTTTTGTTGATTTTATACTTTCTAAGTTTTTATATTTTTCAGAGACAGTGTTAAGGATGAAATACGATTGATAGAAGATAGGTTAGGATTGCTTCAGTTTACAACTTCATCAAGAATATGCAATTGAGATTCAATCGAGCTTTAAACATCAAGAGGACAATCTGCAAGTGGTAGGTGAAAAATGCTAATTCCTATGCATCAAACCTTAATCCCTTAAGTTCTCAATTAATATACGAATCTAATGCGAAATTGGAGGTTGAACTCTAACTATTCACCTAATTGCTAGGCCTGAATTAGTTAGAAAGCTGGAAGTTACCTAAGCTTCAACCATGATTCCTCACTGGTGAAGTTCTTCATCAGATCTGGATTTGTCAATCCAGTAAAGCAGATTCACTCCTCAGCTCGTTCTTCTCAGGATCTAGAAGTCAATCTCCTCAATACACCTTCAAGATTCCATCACAAACCTTCACAATCCCAAACTTAGGGATTTAGAAATCCATCGACATAAATTCTATCGAAGGAAGTTGGAAAGACATGGATGAGAGAGTTTAGAGGGAGAAAGGAAGTAGTGAGAGGTTGAAAAATAGCAAATGAATCGTGTTCTATGTACTCTGTTCTCTGGTTAGGTGTGTTTACAGAATATGTACAAGTATATATAGGCATCTAACTAACTAACTAATTACATAATTATGAAATAAATAACTAATTACAACTCAGCATTAACTAATTACAGCTCAACACTAACTAATTACAGCTCAGCACTTAAATTACTAAGGTACAAAAGTAGGAGAGAAGGCAGTAGGAACAGCACTGGTGCTGAGTGTCTTTTTGTAGGGAACAGTTGGGGTTTAAATAACTGCCTTCACGCTTGAGCGTGAAGGACTCTCGCTTGGGCGAGCTTGAAATATGCACTGCAGTATTGCTTTCTCGCTTAAGTATGATGGAGAAGCTTGGGCGGGGGTGATGTTTTAAAGTCACGCTTGAGCGAGAGCTTGCTCGCTTGAGCGTTATGAATTATTCAATCAGCATTCTGAAGTTGACGTATTTTTCAATCGGTGTTTTTAAAGTCTCGCTCGGGTTCTTCATACAGTATTCTATTCCCTTTTTCAGACGGTGTCTTGAAGCATTTCCCAGTCGAACTTTTGGAGTTTCACTCGGATTTGTGGAATCTCACTCAGATTTTCCTTCCTTTTCTTTTCTGCTTGAGCGCAACCTGTTCCTGCACCAATAAACACATAATTGCCTAGCATTTGTACGCTGGCTGTTCAGTGAAATTATAAATAATCATAATTCCTTAACTAATTAATGTTTTTTTAGTCATTTTCTTACATAAATTAAACTCTTTTAAAATAAATAAATAAAATACGAATTATTAACTATTTATTAAATAATGAATCTAAACTAAACCATAATTAATGAATTATGTAAAATAAAAGGTGAAATAATTAAGTCTTTTTAAGACTTATCACGTATCCGGGCTACCTCGTACCCGATCCGGGTGCAACGCAATTTGGGTAATTGTTGACCGACTAACCAAGAGTGCCCACTTCCTGGAGATGAATATGAAATGGTTGTTGGACGGACTGGCTAGGCTGTATGTTGCTGAGATTGTACAACTGCATGGTGTACCCTCAAGCATTATTTCTGATCGGGATCCTCGATTCACTTCGATATTTTGGGGGAGTCTGCAACAAGAATTGGGTACTGAGCTCAGACTGAGCTCGGCTTATCATCCTTAGACCGATGGCCAGTCAGAACGGACAATACAGACTCTTGAGGATATGCTGAGGGCATGTGTGTTGGAGCAGGCCGGATCATGGGAGAGATATTTGTGTTAACCAAGTGGCCTCAATTACTCAAGAGGGGGGTGAATTGAGTATTAAAAATTTTACTTTGAATGCTTTTGAAATTGATTCTTTAGTTACTATGTCTATTGAAGATGATAAGCTTAATGGCAAGTGATAACAAATTATGCACAAGTCAAGATAATAAGTACTTAAAAAGTCTAAGTAATAATCAAGATATAGAATCAAATTAACCACAAAGCAATTTATGAGATTTTTAGAAAGATTAATAGAAGAATGTTACTTAAAGTCAAGTTCAACAATGTTAATCAAAATAGTTTGCAACTTAGTATAACATGCACTTAGTCCAAGTTAATGAAACAATGAATCAAGCAAGCAACTTAAGTGCACAAATTAAATGAGTTTAGGGAAGAGAGATTTGCAAACCGATATATACGAGTTCCACCACGTCGGTGTACGTCTCGCCTCTAAGCAACCCACTTAGAGGATTTCCACTATTGTAGATTAGAGATACAACTTTGAGCAACTGCGTCTTCCTAGTGTCCCACACTCAAGAATCCAATCCTCACAAGTATAAGGGCACCCCACCCAATCTCTCAATCTCACAATTACAAGGTTGAAACCCCAACCCAAAGATTTTAAGATGTTTGGTGTTTTGAGCATACAAGGAAACTCTCCAATAGAGTGGATATACAAGTTAAAGCTTTCACAAAGTAATAACTCTCAAAGAGAGGATATGCAAAATAAGTACACAATATAATTTCCCCACAAATTAACTCTCAAAAATAACTTCAAGAGATATGCCAATCAAAGAACAAAGAGAGCAAGAAGAAGAGCAAGAGAATGGAGGGGGAAGAAAGCAAATGGAAATGCTTCAAATGCTTTGGTACGATTTTGCAAGCTGAGTCCTTCTCCTATTTATAGCTTCAAAGGGCATGGCTTGTTGCAATAAATAATTCCTTTCAGCATGGTAAATGACATAGTGGAGCATGGCTTTGCTAATTAAATTTGTCATAGTGCGATCTGTGTTTTCCATGTGCGATTCCAGGTTGTCCAACGTTCAGCTTCAAATTCAAACAGAATGAAGGCGTATGAATCGATTCGTGTTAGGATTGAAACGATTCATTTGATAAAAATCATATATCTGGGCACATCATCACGCGTGAATCGATTCAACAAGGTGAGGGAATCGATTCATATTGTAAAATTCATATCCTGGGCATTTGCAAAATGAGTGAATCGATTCATGGAAACTAAAGAATCGATTCATGCTTGAATTTTGAATTTCCTGGGCCAAGAAATACGTGTGAATCGTTTCACACATAGAGGGAATCGATTCATGCTATGTAAAATTCCATTCTGGGCCTTTCTTCACGTGGGAATCGATTCATGTGGCCTTGTGTTGCTTCATGAATCGATTCATGCACCTGTTGCATGAATTCTTGCACTTTGTTTTACCCTTTTTAATATTTGATGAGTCATGGCTTCAATCCTTTTATCCTTAGGCACTTTGATGATTGTATTTTACTTGTTTTAGACCTCTATAAGTACCTTGAATCATTTCGTTGGAGTTCATCAATTTTCCATTATCAAACATAATTATTTCATCCATAATTATATATGTTTAATCTTGTTTCTTCATTTGTTATGTCATTATCAAAACCTACATCAACATAAAAATACAATTTGCCCTTGGTAGAGTTTGCATACAATAACAGCTATCATAGCAGCATTGGGATGGCTCCGTATGAAGCCCTTTATGGTCGAAAATGTCGTACCTTATTATGTTGGAATGAGAATGGCGATGCCATTCATCTGGGGCCCGAGCTGATTCAGGATATGAACAAACAAGTCACTCTAATCTGAGAGAAGATAAAGACTTCTCAAGACCGACAAAAGAGTTATTATGACAATCGGCATAGGCCGCTCGAATTTCAGGTGGGCGACTGGGTATTCTTGAAGGTTTCACCGACCAAAGGTGTGGGTCGGATATTGAAGAGCCAAAAGCTTAATCCGAGATACCTCGGGCCGTACCAAATCTTGGAGAGAATCGGAGAAGTTGCTTACCGACTAAATCTTCCCTAGTTGTAGACCAACATCCACAATGTATTTCACGTATCACACTCCGAGCCTATATTCCGTGTGACACGATGATTGTGCCGAGTGACTCAATTGAATTGAAGGAGGACTGACGGTGGAAGCTATACCGATCGGTATTGAAGGGTATCAAATCAAACGGCTAAGGAACAAGGAGGTGCCATTGGTGAAGGTGAAATGGCAGAATCTGGATTGGATAACCTATACTTGGGAATTAGAATCAGACATAAGGTGGATGTATCCCAATCTTTTTCAATCAGTACATTGATTTCGGGGACAAAATCCCCTTTTAGGGGGGTGGATGTAACATCCCTGACAATTTAGGGAAAAAATTTTGTGTAGTAGAACATATTATTAATCATTTTTGAATATTATTTGGTATTTTTATGAATTATTGGACAATTATGAATAATTAAATATTGTAAATGTAAATAAAAAATTATTTAATTAGCTAATAATAAAAGGATGACCGATTAAGGGAAGAGAAGTGTTTGAAGGGAAATGTGGTGGTAACCGGTTGAAAAGGTTACCGGTCACCCCTGGACTTTAAAAGGTTACTTTTTCCTTCTCTCTCCCAATTATCACCCACACGCGAGATACTGCTTCTCCTTCTTCTTCTTCGTTTACTTCTGTTCCTGTTCATCTTCTTCCTCCTTCATCGCTGAGTTGCATGCTCTAGGAGAGGATCTCGTTTGGATCAAAACCAAGTGCTAAGCTCAGTTTCGTGACTGTGGCCTCAAGGTGAGTCCACTGATCCGTTGTATTTTGTTTCCCTGTTCCCTTTCATTTCTTTGGTGACTGAATAGCCATGCATGGCTGTGAATGGGTCTGTTCTCTACTCCTCTGGTGAGTGTGAGCTCGAAAATGGTCCTTAGAACTGAGGAGGATGTTAAGCTAATGGGTTTTGCACTCTGACCCGTAGGAAGTAGATCGAACAACAAAAGGCTGATTGACGGAGCTGAGACTGTGAACCTAGTGCTCAGAGGGCGTAACCGACACCAGGAGCAGATTATAGAAGCTTGGAACCGAGGTAAGGGGGGTGTTTGGGTTATGATTAATTTGAATAGGACTTACTTCGTATCCAAATTGTTAAACTGTGTGAATAGAGTAAGAAAATGTTATTGAATGATGTTGTGTGCGTATGATTATGCATGTGTGACTGTGGACACCGATCGCTTAAGGATCGGGTATGTGTGTGGCTTATGATAATGATGATTTTGAATGGTTGATGTTGTGACAATCGGTGTAGTGGCAGTGTGAAGCCGGGCTTGACAAGCAGGTCGCCCGAGTGATGAGTATGTGTTGATAATGGCCACTCGTGATATGATGAGAAATTTGAATGGTATATGTATGATAAGTAATTACTATGTGTGGCATGAGATTGATAATGTTTCTTATATTGAGTTACATATTGTGTATGAGATACTCTGTATACTGTTGAGGGCGGGGAGTGGTCACCGGTGCGTTGCACGAGCAAGGAGTGGCTCCTGACAGGCTTCCAGTAAACGGATTCTATGATTATGATACGTGATTATGTGGTGTGGGATGGCCGACGGTATATATAGCCCCTCATTTCCAGCTCCCGTGGTTTTTGTGCCCAGTTGAGCTACCCAGTGGTCAAGTAGGACCCAGTGGTCGAGGTGGAGAGTCAAGCAGGACTCAGTGAACTAAGCAGGGTTCACGGGGTGTCAAGTAGGACCCCCAGCTGAAGGCCGATCCTTTAGTATTTGGATACTAGGCGTCAAATTTTATTTGAGAGTCAGTTGTGATAATTGATGAATTATTAGTGGTGATGTGTATATTTTACGAGTAAAATTTGTTATATTTACCGAGTGAAATTTGTTATATTTGCCGAGTGACATTTGTTATATTTGCCGAGTGAAATTGTTATATTTGCCGAGTGAAATTTATTATATTTGCCGAGCAAAATTTGTTATATTTGCCGAGGGACATTTGTTATATTTGCCAAGTGACATTTGTTATATTTGCCGAGTGAAACTGTTATATTTGCCGAGTGATTTTGAGTGATTGTGTAATATATGTGTATAAGGGGTTTTGCCAAGTGTGTGATATTATCTGTGTGCTGACCTAAATTGAGTCGGATGTGAATTTATATTATATTATGCTTGGTATTTATTTTCACGTGTTTGCTGTAACAGTCTATTACCGAGCGAGTCTTGCCCGAATGGATTCATTCCTTTTTGAGCGAAGGCCAGTCGGTTCGGTGTCTGTTTCACCACTATGTGAAATCCCCGCCCCTTTTTTCGAGTGAAGAATAATCGAGAGATCCCCTTCTGGGTGGAAGGTTAGAATGTCCCGAGTGAGATTGGTTGGGAGTATAATGATTCCGAGTGAAGAAGGTGTATAATGATTCTGAGTGAAGAAGGTGTATCATGATTCCGAGTGAAGAAAAGTAGAATGTTTTCGAGTGAAAATTTGAATGCTTCTGAGGGAAGGTGAGAATGTTTCTGAGTAAAATGTGGCCGAGAGAGCTTCTTCCGAGTGAAGTAAGGTTAGGGTATTTTCCGAGTGAGGATATCCGGAGAAACTCTTACCGAGTGTAGGAGGTTAGATTATCCCCGAGGGAGCTGTGACTGAGCGAACCTTTCTGAGTGAAGGGTAGTAATGAGTCAAGTGTGGTATGCCCGAGTGAATGGAAGTTGAGTGTTTTCCGAGTAAACCCTTTTACCGAGTGAAACCTCGATGTTAGCTCCCGTGTACGTCTTGTTCGTTCAGGCTTAATGTATGGCATTCGCTCAAGCGAGCCGACACTCGTTTAAGCGACTCTCGGATTTCGCCTAGATGCCTTGGGGTCTAGGATTTCTTCTTCTTCTTCTTCTTCTCCTCCTGCTGTTTTACCTCCATTTTACTAAAAGATGTGTTTCGGGTCGGATATTATTTTGCGTACGCTCTTATTATTATTTTGAATATATTGAAGTGAATACTATTTTATATCATTACCGAGTTGAATCATTTCCGATCGGTTATTACTTTTAACACTTTTATTAAAGGATTTATTTTCGATCGCTTTTGTTTATACTGAGCATGATTTTATTATCTAGAATGTAACTAAAAGAGGTATATATTATTTTACATCAAGGCCGAGTGGATTATTTATTAAGGGAAGTAAATATTATTTCATATTAAGATCTAAATTTTTATTTAACGCAAAAAATTTATTATGGAAATAATTTGTCGTGTGTAAATAAAAAAGGTAAAAGGTAAATCAACCTAGGATGTTACAGTTGGTATCAGAGCGGTTCTTTCTAGAGCCGGGTGTATGGGTCAATCCAGTGATTGTGTGAGTCCTATAAGGGCTGTTTGCATTCAATTGTATTGTGTTTTGTTTGTGCACCTTGGCATCGTTCCCTTGGCACTCCAGTGGCGTTGTATTTTATGTGTATGAGGTAAATCTCTGACTCCCTGGTTAGCATTGGTTATTAATGGTGATGTGTTTGCTCATTGTAGAATTACATTATGGCCGAAGGAACCAGTTCCGGTGGAGGAGACGATTTCTTCTCCAAATTTACCCAGCTGATGAGTAGGACCGAGTCTGGTCCCACTCTGGATAAATTCCTGAAAAGGAATCCCCCGGCCTACAAAGGAGGGCACGATTATGACGGGGCATATATTTGGATCAGGGATATTGAACAGGTCTTTGAGTATTTTGAGTGCTCGGAAGAGCAAAAGGTTTAGTTTGTCACCTATCAATTAAAAGACGAGGCTAGAGTATGGTGGTCTCGGGCAAAGGTGCAGATGAATGCGGCCGGTGAACCACTTGTATGGGCAAATTTCCGAAAGAGGTTTCCGGTCAAGTACTTCCCGGACAACTATAAAATCTGGAAGGAAATGGAGTTCCTGAAGTTAGAACAAGGCCGACTGTCTGTGGCCGAGTACACCAGCAAGTTCGACGAGCTGTGTGATTTTTACCATCCTTTCTCGTTGGAAGGAACTGAGGGTAGCAAGTGTGCCAAGTACGAGGCAGGACTACGGATTGAACTCCGTAGTGTAATTGTGCCGATGGAGATTCAGGGTTACCCGACTCTTGTGAACAAGGCTAGGCTAACAAAAGAGGTGCAGTTACAAAGGACATCTCAGCCGAGAGACAAAAAGCCACTGAAAGCAAAGGGATTCAGCTTCAAGAGGATGGGCCAATTCTTTCAGGGTGGCAAGTCTTCTGCCACCTCTTCATCCTCTTCCGGTCGGGGTTCTACTGGCCGATCGGGTAATCAGTCTGGTAGCCTACGTGCTACAATTAGGGCCAGGAGGGTCACATTGCAAAATACTGTCAGGCTAATCAGATCGTATGCTTCCAATGTGGACAGTCAGGACACCTCAGGCCTGATTGCCCACAGAGGCAGCAGCAGAGAAGGCAGGGAAACCGAGCCAACATTTCTGGGACTCGGGGTGCCAATTTCCCGAGAGGAGGCAGGCATGGTGCTGGTCGGGGAGGCCAATAATCGGGAAGATCTGATGCCCAGTCTAGTGGCACCCAGAATGCCATGACCGGGCTGGTATTTGCTGTTGATGCCTCGGAGGCTACGAGGAATGACAACTTGGTACAGGGTAAGTGCCTCATCCATGGCTATCTTGTTGATGTAATTTATGATTCAGGCGCGACCCACTCATTTACTTCTGAGAGTTATGTGTGACGACTTGGTTTGCCGATCGGTTTAATGGAGAACGCTCTTATTGTTTCCACTCCAACCGGCTCCACTTTTCGTGCAACCACCGTGTGTAGAGAATTGCTGATGCAAATCGAAGACCATACTTTCCGAGTGAATTTTATCTGTATGCCGTTAAGGAACCTAGATGTTATCCTAGGTCTCGATTCGTTAGCTGCCAACCATGTGATGGTGGATTGCTATCGGAAGAGTATTGTTTTCTCCCAGGAACTCGACATGAAGAACATGGTGAGTGATGTCTCAGCCACATATGTTATTTTATTTGCTTCGGAGGGTCGGTATAACCTTATGCCGAGTGATATTCCTGTTGTGTGTAAATTTCCTAATGTTTTTCCGGAAGAAATTCTGGAGTTGCCTCCCAGACGGGAGATTGATTTCTCTATTGACTTAATTCCCGGGGCCGAGCCTGTGTCCCGTGCGCCATATAGGATGTCTTCGGTGGAATTGGCTGAAGTAAAGAAGCAAGTGAATGAGATGCTCAAAAAGGGCTTTATCCGACCGAGTGCCTCACCATGGGGTGCTCTTGTGTTATTGGTAAAGAAGAAGGACGGTAGCATGCGAATGTGCATCGATTACCGACAGCTAAACAAATTGACGGTTAAAAATAAATATCCATTGCCTCGGATTGACAATTTACTAGACCAGTTAAGAGGCGCTGTTGTGTTTTCTAAGATCGACTTGAGGTCGGGATATCACCAGATTCGAGTGAGGACAGAAGATATTCCGAAGACAGCGTTTCGGACTCGGTATGGGCACTTCGAGTACATTGTAATGCCCTTTGGAGTGACGAATGCCCCTGCCATCTTCATGGACTACATGAATCGGATTTTTTAACCGTACTTGGACCAGTTTATGGTGGTATTCATTGATGACATTCTGGTGTATTCGAAGTCGGTTGAAGAGCATGCTCAACACCTCCAAATTGTATTGCAGATACTCCGAGAGAAGAAGTTGTATGCTAAGCTATCCAAGTGTGATTTCTGGGAAAGTAGTGTACAATTCTTGGGGCACGTGATTTCCCGAGAGGGCGTCTCGGTTGATCCGACTAAAATTGAGGCGGTTATGGCTTGGGAAAGGCCGAGGTTGGTAACTGAAATCAGGAGTTTCCTCAAATTAGCTGGATACTATCGGCGCTTTATTGAGGGATTCTCTCGGATAACACTTCCTCTGACTCGGTTAACAAGAAAAGAGAGTCCATTTGTGTGGTCTGAAAAATGCGAATTGAGTTTTCAAACTCTTAAGCGGTGTTTGACGACTGCCCCTGTGCTTGCATTGCCTGATGTGACAAAGGAATTTGTAGTGTATTGTGATGCATCCAAGTTCGGGTTGGGATGTGTACTGATGCAATCCGACCGGGCAATTGCCTATGCCTCAAGGCAATTGAGGCCACACGAATTAAACTACCTGACTCATGATCTGGAGCTGGCAGCAGTGGTATATGCATTGAAGATTTGGCGCCATTACCTATATGGATCTCGCTTTGTGGTATTTAGTGACCACAAAAGCTTGAAATATTTATTCGATCAAAAGGAGCTAAATATGAGGCAGAAGAGATGGGTGGAGTACTTGAAGGACTATGACTTCGACTTGAGGTACCACCTGGGCAAAGCGAATGTTGTTGCCGATGTGTTGAGCAGGAAGGTATTACACGCGGCTTACTTGGTGGGCAGAGAGCAGGGATTGCTGGAGAGCTTTAGGGATATGAACATTGGAGTCATTATGGACGCTCCAAACCGAATGACAGTCGGAATATTGAAGGTCTCCAACGAATTTCTGGAATCTATGGCTGTTGCCCAGAAAGACGATGAGGAGTTACTGAAACTGATTGACACTCAGGCACGAGGCAAGGATATGGAGTTAACTCGGGGTAACGATGGAACATGGAGATTCCGAGACCGAGTGGTGGTGCCTGCACGCGGTGATTTCAGGCAAGCCGTGCTAGCTGAAGCACACAGGAGCTCTCTGAGTATTCATCTCGGTGTGACAAAGATGTATCACGACTTGAAGAAGGAATTCTGGTGGTCGGGCATGAAGAAGGCAATAACCGAGTATGTGAAATCCTGTGTGATATGCCAGAAGTGCAAAGTTGAACATCAGAGACCCCCAGGTTTGCTTCAACCTCCGGAGATTCCGATCTGGAAGTGGGAGAGTATCACCATGGACTTCTTATCCGGGCTACCTCGTACCCGATCTGGGTGAAACGCAATCTGGGTAATTGTTGACTGACTAACCAAGAGCGCCCACTTCCTGGCGATGAATATGAAATGGTCGTTGGACCGACTGGCTAGGCTGTATGTTGCTGAGATTATACGACTGCACGGTGTACCCTCAAACATTATTTCTGATCGGGATCCTCGATTCACTTCAAGATTTTGGGGGAGTCTACAACAAGAACTGGGTACTGAGCTCAGACTGAGCTCGGCTTATCATCCTAAGACCGATGGCCAGTCAGAACGGACAATACAGACTCTTGAGGATATGCTGAGGGCATGTGTGTTGGAGCAGGGCGGATCATGGGAGAGATATTTGTGTTAACCAAGTGGCCTCAATTACTCAAGAGGGGGGTGAATTGAGTATTAAAAATTTTACTTTGAATGCTTTTGAAATTGATTCTTTAGTTACTATGTCTATTGAAGATGATAAGCTTAATGGCAAGTGATAACAAATTATGCACAAGTCAAGATAATAAGTACTTATAAAGTCTAAGTAATAATCAAGATATAGAATCAAATTAACCACAAAGCAATTTATAAGATTTTTAGAAAGATTAATAGAAGAATGTTACTTAAAGTCAAGTTCAACAATGTTAATCAAAATAGTTTGCAACTTAGTATAACATGCACTTAGTCCAAGTAATGAAACAATGAATCAAGCAAGCAACTTAAGTGCACAAATTAAATGAGTTTAGGGAAGAGAGATTTGCAAACCAATATATACGAGTTCCACCACGTCGGTGTACGTCTCGCCTCTAAGCAACCCACTTAGAGAATTTCCACTATTGTAGATTAGAGATACAACTTTGAGCAACTGCGTCTTCCTAGTGTCCCACACTCAAGAATCCAATCCTCACAAGTACAAGGGCACCCCACCCAATCTCTCAATCTCACAATTACAAGGTTGAAACCCCAACCCAAAGATTTTAAGATGTTTGGTGTTTTGAGCATACAAGGAAACTCTCCAATAGAGTGGATATACAAGTTAAAGCTTTCATAAAGTAATAACTCTCAAAGAGAGGATATGCAAAATAAGTACACAATATAATTTCCCCATAAATTAACTCTCAAAAATAACTTCAAGAGATATGCCAATCAAAGAATAAAGAGAGCAAGAAGAAGAGCAAGAGAATGGAGGGGGAAGAAAGCAAATGGAAATGCTTCAAATGCTTTGGTACGATTTTGCAAGTTGAGTCCTTCTGTTATTTATAGCTTCAAAGGGCATGGCTTGTTGCAATAAATAATTCCTTTCAGCATGGTAAATGACATAGTGGAGAATGGCTTTGCTAATTAAATTTGTCATAGTGCGATCTGTGTTTTCCATGTGCGATTCCAGGTTGTCCAACGTTCAACTTCAAATTCAAACAGAATGAATCTGTGCAATTTTAGACACTGCCAGGCGTATGAATCGATTCATTTGATAAAAATCACATATCTAGGCACATCATCACGCGTGAATCGATTCAACAAGGTGAGGGAATCGATTCATGTTGTAAAATTCATATACTGGGCATTTGTAAAATGAGTGAATCTATTCATTCAAACTAAAGAATCGATTCATGCTTGAATTTTGAATTTCTTGGGCCAAGAAATACGTGTGAATCGATTCACACATAGAGGGAATTGATTCATGCTATGCAAAGTTCAATTCTGGGCCTTTCTTCACGTGGGAATCGATTCATGTGGCCTTGTGTTGCTTCATGAATCGATTCATGTACCTGTTGTAGAAATTCTTGCACTTTGTTTTACCCTTTTTTAATATTTGATGAGTCATGGCTTCAATCCTTTGATCCTTAGGCACTTTGATGATTGTATTTTACTTGTTTTAGACCTCTATAAGTACCTTGAATCATTTTGTTGGAGTTCATCAATTTTCCATTATCAAACATAATTATTTCATCCATAATTATATATGTTTGATCTTGTTTCTTCATTTGTTGTGTCATTATCAAAACCTACATCAACATAAAAATACAATTTGCCCTTAGTAGAGTTTGCATACAATAACAGCTATCATAGCAGCATTGGGATGGCTCCGTATGAAGCCTTTTATGGTCGAAAATGTTGTACCCTATTATGTTGGAATGAGAATGGCGATGCCATTCATCTGGGGCCCGAGCTGATTCAGGATATGAACGAACAAGTCACTCTAATCTGAGAGAAGATAAAGACTGCTCAAGACCGATAAAGACTGCTCAAAGAAATATTAAGGGATAAAGATAGTATTAGTGTATCACGCATTCGGTTTCCCTACAAAATGCTATACCATATTCAATCAATTACAACTTTTGTTTGTTTTATATCTTTTAAATATAATTTGTTATTTATTGTCGAGTAAGATCAATTTATGAAATTATTAATATATTAATAAAAGTATTTTATTATTATTTTTAATAAAGTTGATATATTTAAAAAGTAAAACAAAATATTTAAATACTTAATTTTGAATTTTAAATTTAAACTTTTAAAATAATTAAATTTAGAAATATCTATTTTTTGATCACGTAGAATGAATGTTATATATTCACTATTCATTGGAAATTTTAAAGTTTTTATTACTTAAAGATAAGTAATTAAGATTTTGATTTGTACTTTGTTAAACATGTAATTTAGAAGAAAAGAAAAAATGACGATTATATATGAATTTTACCTGTTAGATAAGTTAGAAAATATTATTTAAATATGTCTTATTTTTATTTGAAATATATTTTCAATATTATTTTAAACTTGAATGAAATTAGAAATCAACAAATTGTGGCGAAATTTTATGATAAAAGAAAGATAAGATAATAACTAACAAATTGATTTATATGAAAACAAAAAATTAGGGGAAAATTCTTGACTTAATTTAATTTAATTATTGGTAATTATATTTATTATTAAAAATTAGTAAGCAAAATTATTTGTAAATTATGAAATATTAATTAGTTTAATTTAAATCATGATTAAAGATAAATAGAAGCCAACTATTATCATATTTATATTAAGTAATTTTGATTTTGTATATTACAAAGTCATATATTTTAATTTAGAAAGATTATTAAATTCATATATTATGGAAGACGTGGTTAAATATACTCGGGCCAAGAACGTCCACTTCATAAAAGTGCTAACGAGGATTTTCTCCTAATATAGATTTTTTTCCAACCTAAAACACTTATTCAAGAAAAATCAATCATCGCTTGAACTAGCCACCAATTTCTTAGAAGTTTATCCTAAGCATTATAAAAAAATCCAAATAATTAATACTCTTAAGTGGTATAAATGAAACATCTAAAGGACAAATATTAGTAAAAAAAGTAGGATTGAGACACAAAAACTAGAGAAACTCTTAAGATATTTAGACATTGTGGCACTTGAGAAAAAAAACCTTAAATATCTTATATTATTAACATTCAAAACATGGGACCACATTTGACTGACCTTTATATAAATCGTTTCTATTTTTTGGAACAAAAAAATTCTAGCTGTTTTGCTATTTAACTTTTGAGATCATTATAACTGTTTTATTACATTTATTTAAGCTTAAATTTTACGAAAATAAGACTTTTATTACTATAAAAGATGTTGGTAGAAGCTGCTTAAGTCAAATTCTGGATTTAACCCTTTAAATAATACAAAAAATCACCTTAGAAAAATTAGTCTCATCATTATGTACATGTTATTTATTTAAATAAGATTGCTTTTAGTGAAAAAAATGGCTAAACAAAAAAATAATAAGTTTTTTTTTAAAAGTTTCTTCTAGAACATGTTATGAAAACAACATTGCGCCCATAAGATGGTTTTCAGTTTTAAAAATATATTTTGTAAAATAAAAAGTATACTTTTAAATCTTAAAACTAGAAATGAAAAATAATTTTATAATTTTAAGTTATAAGTTTCCAAATTGTTTTAACAATAAATTAAATTTTTTATTGGACAAGATTTATTTTAATTAAAATTTACTTTAGAAAGTAAAAAGACCGAAAGCTCATTATTACTCTCAAACTAGACCATAATTAATTGAATTAAACACATATTTGAGTCAGAGTGTTTCGCCACCTCAAGTGCTAGGTGGATAGTTAAGGTAATTAAGTGTTTGTTTCTTGAATTTTGGGGAATTCAAATTAAGGTGAGTCAAACCAAAATGTCCACAAACATGATTACAAAAATAGATTCAAACCATAATTGCACAAATAGATTTGTGTTTAAGGCTTTTTTTCATCATCAGAAACCCAAATTGTTTGGACGGGCAAATCGTGATTGGGTGAAAGTGGGGAAGAATTCCTTCCACATCTTCCCAACTGAAAATTTTTAAATATTAAATATACATATAAATGTATATATGTATATATATTAAATACCAAACATTAATACTAAATATTAAATAAAACTGATTATATATAAATTAAATATATAAGTTAAATACTAAACATAAATATTAAATACTATACGAAATGTAAAATAAAGTATTAAATATTAAATATTAAATATAAAAATAACGTATTAAATGTTAAATATTAAATATATAAATATTAAATATTAAATACTATACTAAATATAAAAATAAATTATTAAATAACAAATATTTATGGGATTAAGATTTTTTTAAAATATAAAAATATTAAATATTAAGTATTAAATATTAAATATTACTTATACGTTCCTATTTACAAAACTATTCAAACAAAAACATACATATTAAGAAAAAAATGTTAATGTACTAATTTTTATATAAAAAAATATCAAAATGGAAAAAAGTTGAGCTTCTTTAAGAAGATTCCCAAGAAACTAAATTGAAATAACTTTACTAATAAAATTAAACGAAAAAATTCAACCATTTTTAAAAGCAATGGTGAACAATTACACACTAAATTGTGCATGGAGTAAAAATCAAGGGATTGAGTTGCTTCCACTTTAGTTTCAAGATGTTTAAAATTTGTTCCAATTGAAGATGTTTCTGTGTATATAAAGACCCCTTCTCTCTGATCAGAGTTCCGCACAATCAGTTTCATCATCATATACTCAGTTTTGTTCTCTCTCTCTCTCTTTCTCTTTCTCTCTCTCTCTCTCTCTCTCTTTTTCTCCCTCTCTCTCTCTTACTAGCTTTTTTCTAGCCTTTCTATCCTGACCCTTTTCTTTCTCTCTTAATTTTCCTCTTTCTCTTTTCTGTACTATGTGTTCAATTTCTATTCAATGATTTTGACAATATCTTACATGATCTTAATTTTTGCAGGGTTAGAAGAATTGAAAGGATGGGGAAAAATGAATCCTCAACAAGGATAGTGAGAAGGATTATTTATGGGGCATGTCAGAAGAATCATGCACTCTACAGTGGGAAACATGTTATGGATGGCTGTGGGGAGTTCATGGCGAATGGGCCAGAAGATACTTTGACTTGTGCTGCCTGTGGTTGTCACAAAAACTTTCACAGGAACTATGAGATAGCTGAAGTGGTGGTGTTTGATTGCACCTCATCATCCACCACACCAACTTCTCGTTCTCCGCGTCCTCCTCCTCCTCCTCCACCTTTTAGCCCTTGTTCTGCGTCAACTTAAAGAGGCTATGTTGTGTCTTGCGAGGATGGATGTTGTTGGTGACAAGAATAAGTTGTCACTTTTCCCCTAATATTTTCTAAAATTTCCAATATCATGTGATAACTCGAGGCCTCTGGTTCCTTCATCCTTCATGCACGCAGGTCATCGTTTTCCTTTTGTAGGTCTGCCACTGTGAGTTTTAATGCTTCCACAGCACTCGTGAGTTATTGGATAAGATCATCCTTATCTAATCCTTATTGTTGCGCGTCACCTTCCTTATGGAAGTTGTGGTTGCTGTCAGTCATTTCCATCCTTGCTTTGCTAGCTTTTAGGGTATTGTGAGTAGGAACCATTTTACCAGGCCCCACGGTAGGCGCCAAAATATTCATAACAAAGCTATGGAATAGACAAAAACCTAGAGAATCTATCTAGAGATTAGTGTTTATTAGCTTCTTAATGTGTCACACTTGAATTATAACGGGGAGCTTCGAGGCCATTTATACAATTAGTGAGATAGAGAGAAAAATAGAGCATTGAGGCCTTGGATCTAAGCTAATCATAACACGGTGTAACCATCTAGTATTAATGCATGGTGAAGGGACTAGTTTTTCCTAAGTTCCTTTCCTAAAATAAAGGGACGAGGGGTACTCGCGGGCCCTCCCACTATCCCGGGGGAACAATTTCATAACTAATACTATGTATATTTAATCCCTAAATTATGCATAGGTACATAGAAAGAATTGCTTAATTTCTATGTGTGATACATTTAGATATTTAGATTTTTTGTATATGTTGATAATGTACTAAAACTAAATATACAATAAATCTTGTAATATATATAGTTAAAGAGATCGATGTTAGAGGTTTCATGACAAGTTTGGTATAGGATCTTAGAATGTTATGTTTTGTCACAATCTCATACTTTTTTAAATGTAGTGGTTTTTTTTCTTCTTTTGCCAAAAAAATATAGTTTTAAACTCAGAATAAAGTACATCTCTAGGGATGAGAGTATTTCTTGCATTGAAACATAGTCTTTTTTTCTCTGCTGAGCCTAGGGACAATCAATTGATTTTCTCTTTTAGATGATATGTCATATAGAGTTTACTTATGATTCATAATAAATATGTTTTCATTTACTAGAAATGTTGTTGAACTTCAAATTTTTTTATATCTAAAATCAAGGAGATCGATATGTAATTACGAGTTAGTCATAGACTATGGTAGAAAGGGTTGAGTTACTTATTCAAATCTTATGACTTAATTAACATAGAGTGAATAATACAACAATGTTATTTACTATTTAAATGAATTAATAGCTCAATTCGACACTTCATATTTATAGAGAACTCTCTTCGTGTTACTTACAAACCTTATCCCTACCCACCCAAGGTATTTTCTTCTCAGCTACTCCACTTTCCCACAAGAACTTTTTTTGGAGCCTAATTAGACATATAATAACTTTTTAGGAGCCCAATAGAAATATAGAAGAAAAAAGGGTATAGAAGAGAGATAATGGATTTTATTGAAAAAATTAATAGAAAAACCACACAAAATTTAAAAATACTTTTTTAAAAAGAAAATATAGATAATATTATTAAAAAAAGAATACAAGAGACATAGTTTATTTTCATTTTAAAAAATAAAAGTATAAAAAAGATAGTAAAGTATACATTATTTTATTATTAATATTTATGTTAGTTAATTTTTAAACAGGGGGACTATCAAATTAGCCTACCCTAGTAAAGTGTACCCCACTAGGCTGGCAGGTCAAGTGGGCCAGACCTTGGTGGCTAACAGACTCAATTTTTTGTTTGCTCCATCATTTTACAAGTTTGACAGGTTAACTGGACAGACCTGACATGTTTTGCCATCCCTAGTAATACTCCATGTGCCCCTTAATATGTTATTATAGTTAAAGTCATTTATATGTCTATAAATTATAGTAGTTTTTTGAAAGTACCCTTACAAATTTACTAAGATTTACAAATCTTGTCTTCTTTATTCATAATTAATGATTATCTTTTAATGGTAAATAAATATATGTTGATGAAAAATTAATTAATGTTTTTTTGATGAAGCTTTTTGATCTGTCCTGGAATCCAGGGTCAAAGATGACTGGCTTGACCGGACTCCTGGTTCAGTCTTCAATCCGAAGTTTACCTTTCGCGCTCTTAATTTTACACCGCCTCAGTGGAGTACGATATTATATACCCTTCAGTGGGAATCTGAGGTTCTTCGAGTAAAGGTGGTAATTGGTGTCAAATTCGTGCTGATGCTTCAAGACCACACCGGAGGGGTACCTGCAGAATATTCTCCGATGCTTAAGTCAGTGTAGTCTCTACGATGATATCGCATTATGAAGGTAACTTACGAAAAAATTAGATCAGATGCTTGTTCCATAATAAATGACTTATATTTATAGTGTTTACCTTAGTTTTGGAAGTGATTTGACTACATTCCTAACTTACTGTTGATACCGTGTCTGCAAGATCAGGTTGCCCATACCTCTTCTGACTGGTTGTCAAATTGTCAGTACTTGACTGGGGTTGAGGGATAGATCTGTGGTCACTCAATGGCTCAGACTCCGGTTATGACCTGTCAGCTCAATGGTGTGGAGTGCTATTTTCCAGACCTCGTCCAGTCTTGGATGCACCCCGGATCACTCTTGTAATAAAGATCAAAGAAATATTAAGGGATAAAGATAGTATTAGTGTATCACGCATTCGGTTTCCCTACAAAATGCTATACCATATTCAATCAATTACAATTTTTGTTTGTTTTATATCTTTTAAATATAATTTGTTATTTATTGTCGAGTAAGATCAATTTATGAAATTATTAATATATTAATAAAAGTATTTTATTATTATTTTTAATAAAGTTGATATATTTAAAAAGTAAAACAAAATATTTAAATACTTAATTTTGAATTTTAAATTTAAACTTTTAAAATAATTAAATTTAGAAATATCTATTTTTTAATCACGTTGAATGAATATTATATATTCACTATTCGTTGGAAATTTTAAAGTTTTTATTACTTAAAGATAAGTAATTAAGATTTTGATTTGTATTTTGTTAAACATGTAATTTAGAAAAAAAGAAAAAATGACGATTATATATGAATTTTACCTGTCAGATAAGTTAGAAAATATTATTTAAATATGTCTTATTTTTATTTGAAATATATTTTCAATATTATTTTAAACTTGAATGAAATTAGAAACCAAAAATTGTGGCGAAATTTTATGATAAAAGAAAGATAAGATAATAACTAACAAATTGATTTATATGAAAAAGAAAAATTAGGGGGAAATTCTCGACTTAATTTAATTTAATTATTGGTAATTATATTTATTATTAAAAATCAGTAAACAAAATTATTTGTAAATTATGAAATATTAATTAGTTTAATTTAAATCATGATTAAAGATAAATAAAAGCCAACTATTATCATATTTATATTAAGTAATTTTGACTTTGTATATTACAAAGTCATATATTTTAATTTAGAAAGATTATTAAATTCATATATTATGGAAGACGTGGTTAAATATACTCGGTCCAAGAACGTCCACATCATAACAGTTCAAACAAGGATTTTCTCCTAATATAGATTTTTTTCCAACCTAAAACACTTATTCAAGAAAAATCAATCATCGCTTGAACTAGCCACCAATTTCTTAGAAGTTTATCCTAAGCATTATAAAAAAATCCAAATAATTAATATTCTTAAGTGGTATAAATGAAACATCTAAAGGACAAATATTAGTAAAAAAAGTAGGATTGAGACACAAAAACTAGAGAAACTCTTAAGATATTTGGACATTGTGGCACTTGAGACAAAAAAAAACCTTAAATACCTTCTATTATTAACATTCAAAACATGGGACCACATTTGACTGACCTTTATATAAATCGTTTCTATTTTTTAGAACAAAAAAATTCTAGCTGTTTTGCTATTTAACTTTTGAGATCATTATAACTGTTTTATTACATTTATTTAAGCTTAAATTTTACGAAAATAAGACTTTTATTACTATAAAAGATGTTGGTAGAAGCTGCTTAAGTCAAATTCTGGATTTAACCCTTTAAATAATACAAAAAATCTCCTTAGAAAAATTAGTCTCATCATTATGTACATGTTATTTATTTAAATAAGATTGCTTTTAGTGAAAAAAATGGCTAAACAAAAAAATAATAAGTTTTTTTTTAAAAGTTTCTTCTAGAACATGTTATGAAAACAACATTGCGCCCATAAGATGGTTTTCAGTTTTAAAAATATATTTTGTAAAATAAAAAGTATACTTTTAAATCTTAAAACTAGAAATGAAAAATAATTTTATAATTTTAAGTTATAAGTTTCCAAATTGTTTTAACAATAAATTAAATTTTTTATTGGACAAGATTTATTTTAATTAAAATTTACTTTAGAAAGTAAAAAGACCGAAAGCTCATTATTACTCTCAAACTAGACCATAATTAATTGAATTAAACACATATTTGAGTCAGAGTGTTTCGCCACCTCAAGTGCTAGGTGGATAGTTAAGGTAATTAAGTGTTTGTTTCTTGAATTTTGGGGAATTCAAATTAAGGTGAGTCAAACCAAAATGTCCACAAACATGATTACAAAAATAGATTCAAACCATAATTGCACAAATAGATTTGTGTTTAAGGCTTTTTTTCATCATCAGAAACCCAAATTGTTTGGACGGGCAAATCGTGATTGGGTGAAAGTGGGGAAGAATTCCTTCCACATCTTCCCAACTGAAAATTTTTAAATATTAAATATACATATAAATGTATATATGTATATATATTAAATACCAAACATTAATACTAAATATTAAATAAAACTGATTATATATAAATTAAATATATAAGTTAAATACTAAACATAAATATTAAATACTATACGAAATGTAAAATAAAGTATTAAATATTAAATATTAAATATAAAAATAACGTATTAAATGTTAAATATTAAATATATAAATATTAAATATTAAATACTATACTAAATATAAAAATAAATTATTAAATAACAAATATTTATGGGATTAAGATTTTTTTAAAATATAAAAATATTAAATATTAAGTATTAAATATTAAATATTACTTATACGTTCCTATTTACAAAACTATTCAAACAAAAACATACATATTAAGAAAAAAATGTTAATGTACTAATTTTTATATAAAAAAATATCAAAATGGAAAAAAGTTGAGCTTCTTTAAGAAGATTCCCAAGAAACTAAATTGAAATAACTTTACTAATAAAATTAAACGAAAAAATTCAACCATTTTTAAAAGCAATGGTGAACAATTACACACTAAATTGTGCATGGAGTAAAAATCAAGGGATCGAGTTGCTTTCACTTTAGTTTCAAGATGTTTAAAATTTGATCCAATTGAAGATGTTTCTGTGTATATAAAGACCCCTTCTCTCTGATCAGAGTTCCGCACAATCAGTTTCATCATCATATACTCAGTTTTGTTCTCTCTCTCTCTCTCTCCCTCTCTCCCTCTCCTCTCTCACTAGCTTTTTTCTAGCCTTTCTATCTCGACCCTTTTCTTTCTCTCTTAATTTTCTTCTTTCTCTTTTCTGTACTATGTGTTCAATTTCTATTCAATGATTTTGACAATATCTTACATGATCTTAATTTTTGCAGGGTTAGAAGAATTGAAAGGATGGGGAAAAACGAATCCTCAACAAGGATAGTGAGAAGGATTATTTATGGGGCATGTCAGGAAATCATGCACTCCACAGTGAGAAACATGTTATGGATGGCTGTGGGGAGTTCATGGCGAATGGGCCAGAAGATACTTTGACTTGTGCTGCCTGTGGTTATAACAAAAACTTTCACAGGAGCTATGAGATAGCTGAAGTGGTGGTGTTTGATTGCACCTCATCATCCACCACACCAACTTCTCTTTCTCTGCGTCCTTCTCCTCCTCCTCCTCCTCCACCTTTTAGCCATTGTTCTGCGTCAACTTAAAGAGGCTATGTTGTGTCTTGCGAGGATGGATGTTGTTGGTGACAAGAATAAGTTGTCACTTTTCCCCTAATATTTTCTAAAATTTCCAATATCATGTGATAACTCGAGGCCTCTCGTTCCTCCATCCTTCGTGCACGCAGGTCATTGTTTTCCTTTTGTAGGTCTGCCACTGTGCATTTTAATGCTTCCACAGCACTCGTGAGTTATTGGATAAGATCATCCTTATCTAATCCTTATTGTTGGGCGTCACCTTCCTTATGGAAGTTGTGGTTGCTGCCAGTCGTTTCCATCCTTGCTTTGCTAGCTTTTAGGGTATTGTGAGTAGGAACCATTTTACCAGGCCCCATGGTAGGCGCCAAAATATTCATAACAAAGCTATGGAATAGACAAAAACCTAGAGAATCTATCTAGAGATTAGTGTTTATTAGCTTCTTAATGTGTCACACTTGAATTATAACGGGGAGCTTCGAGGCCATTTATACAATTAGTGAGATAGAGAGAAAAATAGAGCATTGAGGCCTTGCATCTAAGCTAATCATAACACGGTGTAACCATCTAGTGTTAATGCATGGTGAAGGGACTAGTTATTCCTAAGTACGTTTCCTAAAATAAAGGGACGAGGGGTACTCACGGGCCCTCCCACTATCCCGGGGGAACAATTTCATAACTAATACTATCTATATTTAATCCCTAAATTATGCATAGGTACATAGAAAGAATTGCTTAATTTCTATGTGTGATACATTTAGATATTTAGATTTTTTGTATATGTTGATAATGTACTAAAACTAAATATACAATAAAACTTGTAATATATATAGTTAAAGAGATCGATGTTAGAGGTTTCATGACAAGTATGGTATAGGATCTTAGAATGTTATGTTTTGTGACAATCTCATACTTTTTTAAATGTAGTGGTTTTTTTTCTTCGTTTGCCAAAAAAATATAGTTTTAAACTCAGAATAAAGTACACCTCTAGGGCTGAGAGTATTTGTCGCATTGAAACATAGTCTCTTTTTCTCTGCTGAGCCTAGGGACAATCAATTGATTTTCTCTTTTAGATGACATGTCATATAGAGTTTACTTATGATTCATAATAAATATGTTTTCATTTACTAGAAATGTTGTTGAACTTCAAATTTTTTTATATCCAAAATCAAGGAGATCGATATGTAATTACGAGTTAATCATAGACTATGGTAGAAAGGGTTGAGTTACTTGTTCAAATCTTATGACTTAATTAACATAGAGTGAATAATACAACAATGTTATTTACTATTTAAATGAATTAATAGCTCAATTCGACACTTTATATTTATAGAGAACTCTCTTCGTGTTACTTACAAACCTTATCCCTACCCACCCAAGGTATTTTCTTCTCAGCTACTCTACTTTCCCACAAGAACTTTTTTTGGAGGCTAATTAGACATATAATAACTTTTTAGGAGCCCAATAGAAATATAGAAGAAAAAAGGGTATAGAAGAGAGATAATGGATTTTATCAAAAATTAATATAAAAACCACACAAAATTTAAAAATAATTTTTTAAAAAGAAAATGTAGATAATATTATTAAAAAAAGAATACAAGAGACATAGTTTATTTTAGTTTTAAAAAATAAAAGTATAAAAAAGATAGTAAAGTATACATTATTTTATTATTAATATTTATGTTAGTTAATTTTTAAACGGGGGGACTATCAAATTAGCCTACCCCAGTAAAGTGTACCCCACTAGGCTGGCAGGTCAAGTGGGCCAGACCTTGGTGGCTAACAGACTCAATTTTTTGTTTGCTCCATCATTTTATAAGTTTGACAGGTCAACTGGCCAGACCTGACATGTTTTGTCATCCCTAGTAATACTCCATGTGCCCCTTAATATGTTATTATAGTTAAAGTCATTTATATGTCTATAAATTATAGTAGTTTTTGAAAGTACCCTTACAAATTTACTAAGATTTACAAATCTTGTCTTCTTTATTCATAATTAATGATTATTTTTTAATGGTAAATGATCCGGTCTCAATACCGGTATCCGATCTGCTATACATATTTCAACGTCTTTGATAAGACATCTACGTGTAACCGGTGTCATCGGTATACATCCGAACTGTAATTCCGTATCAGGCGTTCTCCCTATACCGGTTGTTCAGGATAACACCATGACATCGGACAATACACACGTCACTGTGCTAATGACAAGGATTGTTGCTACAGGGATCGATCAATAATTCCCTACACTACGAGCCAAATTTTGCTCACGGGAATGGTCAACTTGTTCCCTAATCCTAGTCTACATTCTCTACGCTCAATATAAAATAGCCACTTGACCCAATCATGCAGGTAAGTGCGCAATATAATAATGCTAATGGGAGTTGGTGGTTCCCCACCAACGAGTCCTCGTTAATCGAGCCAATCAGGTATATGAACTCACTTCATGATTGAGGGGGGGCTGCTTCTTCAGCTCTTTTACGATTGATTCCTCTCTGAATACATTCCTTACTTGGAATATAATCACTGACTTGAGCGTCGGAGAATCTTTGCAGGTGACACCACCATTCGCCCACTTCAACGCGTTAGGTCGGTGTAAAGGATCTCCGGGACGCCCAATCCGCTTTCTTCACCCAAGGACAACGGATACATACATCGGATACACATACATCCGGTCTACTAGACGGTATTGACATACTATTCGTGACTGGCTTGAGATCGGATCTATTGACCCCGGTCCAGGACAGATCATTGGCACGCCCAGTGGGACCCGATAAAGTTATTCCCATATCCTTTGACAGAGCAGGTAATCCACAATGGAAGGCGAAGCACAAGACTTCATGGAAAATCAGGCTAAAGGCAGAACCCATCCTAACGCCTTCAGAAAACTCAACTTTGATTCTCATAGGGGCAGCTCAAAGAAGATAATAACAGTGTCTGATCCTGATCCTCGTGATGAGTTGATCAAACAACTTTAGAGGGAACTCGCTGAATTGCGAAGAGAAAAAAGGCAAAGCGAGGATAAAGAGTCATCTCGCACGCGAAACACTCCCCACACAACTGATGGTGCAAAGTCCACCACTCTTCAGTACTCAAAGATCCCAACGTTTGAGGAGGGAGAACAAACTCGCGATTCTGAGGATGCAGCTTCCCGAAGGAAGAGAGATTCAACAACAGCACCCCCATTGTCTTACAATCTGAAGGTTCCTTTTTCAAGGAGACTTATGGGCATCAGCATCCCCAAGCACCTTCAAACCACTCAACCACTTTCCATCGGAAAGTATAATGGTGAAACTGATCCAACTAAGCACCTTGATGCTTATGTGTTTGAAGCCATGTACTTGGGGGCTGATGAAGACGTGATGTGCCGAATGTTCCCTCGAACATTGTCTGAGGAAGCCCTCGGGTGGTTTAAAGGCCTGCCTTCTGGATCCATAGATTCTTGGACGGAAATGGCAGCTGCCTTTGAAACCCACTTTGTCATCTCCAGAGACGTACCCAAGACGTCTCATACCTTGGCTCAGATTAAGCAAAGTGAAACTGAGGGCTTAAAAGATTTTTTGAAGAGGTTTTATAAGGAAGCAGCCCTGGTTCCTAACCTCACAGAATCTATCAAGCTGCATATCGTAATTGAGGCATTGCAGCCAGGATCAGCTTTCGCTCTTTCATTAGCAAAGAGCCCCCCAGCAACTTTTGAGGAGTTCAGGAAAAAAGCCTCAAAGTATGTGAGCATAGAGATGCACTTGGAGGCAATAGCTGCAAAGAAAAAGCCACCAACACCATCTCCCCAAACCCAGAAGGGTAAGGAAAAGACGAGGTCAGAACGCATGGAGAGGCCATTCACCAATCCTAAGGTGGATAACCACCCTCCTCGACCTCGAGAAAGGCATGTCAATTCCTTCAGCCATTATGCACAGTTATCTGCCAGACCATCTCAGATTTTGAGAGAGGTCGGATGGCCAGTTTTCAGCACATATGGCATCAGGAGACCAGCCCCTATGAAAAGACCAGGAAATTCACGAAAGTACTGTGATTTTCATGAACAAAATGGTCATTCCACTGATGAATGCCAAGCTCTAAAGAACGCTGTTGAGACATTAATTAGAGAAGGCAAATTGAAGCAATACCTGTTCAAAGAAAAATCCTTTGACAGGGCAGAACGGAATGAGAAAAGAGAAAGAGATCCCGACGATGGGGATGACAACAACCCCAGTCCGGTTCGAAAGTTCTCTGCTGCAGAGAAGCAAAAAGGTGTAATGACCGATAATGCAGCACAGAAAGACAGCATGCCCCAGCAACAACGTCAGGGCCGACGTGAAGTCATTGACATGATTGCTGGAGGGTTCGCTGGAGGAGGAGCTTAATTACAGCCCGTAAGAATCATCACAGAATGATTCTATCTGTGCAAGGGAAAGTCAAAGACAATCGCCCTTACAGAGGAGGAATTGAGGCTCCCATAATCTCTTTCTCTGACGAGGATTTTGGCCCAACCGTTCCTGGTGGTGACGATGCTGTAGTCATCACTACTGTGATCGCCAACAAGGACGTCCGAAGAATCCTTGTTGACCAGGGAAGTTCCTGCGATGTTATTTTCTATAATTGCTTTGAAAGAATGGGTTTTAAAGACTTAGATTTACAGCCTTACACGCAGGAACTAACAGCTTTCAATGGCGCAAAGCAACTAACTAAAGGGTATCTTGACACCCTTATCTCGTTTGAAGGCGAACCAGGAGCCAGGACGGTTAGGTCTCGGGTGCTAGTGATTGATGTCAAATCACCATTTAATGGCATCATAGGCCGTCCTACTCTGAATGCAATGGAGGCAGTTGTATCAACCCCACATCTCCTTATCAAGTTCATTGACAAGGATAATGCTGTGTCATCTATCCGTGGTGATCAAGAGATGGCTAGGTACTGCTACAACCTTAGTCTCAACATGACAAAGCTGGACGCCTCCAATAAAAAGAGGAAACTTAATGATGTTGGAACATCGGCTGGATCTGTAAGCCTTGTTGACCTGGACCCTAGAGCGGATTTGAACATTGATCCGTTCAACCCATCAAAGCCTACACCGGATGGAAGTTCCAGGGACATCGTCTTGGGAGATTCTCCAGAAAAGATCACCCATATCAATGACAAGCTAGATACTGAAATAGAGCAGCGACTGCTGGCTCTCTTGCAAGAGTTTAAAGACCTCTTTGCATGGACTGCAGCCGATATGCCGGGCATAGACCCTGAATTCTGCTGTCATAAACTATCCGTCTATCCAGAGACGAAACCTGTGGCCCAAAAGAAAAGACGGTTGGGCCCAGAAAAACAGAAGGCAGCTTGCCAGCAAACTGAGGAGTTGCTGAAGGCCAGATTTATCAGGGAAATCCGATATTCCTCTTGGCTGTCGAATATGGTGATGGTCCCTAAATCCAATGGTAAATGGAGAATGTGCATTGACTACGTGGACCTCAACCGCTGCTGTCCAAAAGATCCTTATCCTCTTCCTAATATAGATCGGATGGTAGATGATTCCTCTGGTTACCAATACCTGAGCTTCATGGACGCTTATTCTGGTTACAACCAAATTCCGATGTGCGAAGAGGATCAAGAGAAGACAGCTTTCATAAATGATCGTGGTGTCTTTTGCTATACAGTCATGCCCTTTGGCCTGAAAAACGCTGGGGCGACATATCAGCGCATGATCAACAAGGTTTTCAAAGGTATGCACACCAAACTTGTTGAAGTATACATTGACGACATAATAGCAAAGACACCGGTTGGTGGCGATCATATTGAAGACCTGCGCCAAGTATTCACCCGTTTGAGACAATTTAACATGAGGCTGAACCCAATGAAGTGCACATTTGTTGTCCCTGCTGGGAAATTTTTGGGTTTCATGTTAACTCAACGTGGTATAGAAGCCAATCCAGGGAAGTGCCAAACGATTCTAGACATGCAAAGTCCTAAGAATCTCAAAGAAGTCCAATCCCTGAATGGCAAGGTAGCAGCTTTAGCACGATTCATGCCGAAGATGGCTTACAGGTCGCTCCCCCTGTACAAAATACTGAAAAAGTCCAAGAAATTCGAGTGGGGACAGGAACAAGAAAAAGCTTTCCAAGAGCTTAAGGAGGTGTTGTCCAAACCTCCCATTCTCACAAAGCCTGACCCCGAAGACACACTCATTCTGTACTTGGCTATTTCAGATGAAGCTTTGGGCGTTGCCTTGATAAAAGAAACTCCTGATGGACAAAGACCGGTCTATTTCACTAGCAAGACCTTACAAGGTGCTGAGATCCGGTATCAAAAAATTGAAAAGGCCGCCCTCGCTGTTGTTTGGGCCTCACGACGGTTGCGTCCGTACTTTCACGCCCATCCAATCATAGTGAGAACGGATTTGCCACTCCGTTCTGTCTTAATCAAGCCCGATCTTGCTGGGAGGATGATCAAATGGTTTATTGAACTCTCTGAGTTTGATATATCCTACGAACCCCGCAGCGCTATTAAAGCTCAAGTCCTGGCTGACTTTATTGTGGAAATGACAGGGACTGATCCGGATTACCCTCGAGTCCATTGGACCATTTACGTTGATGGTTCATCAAACCAAAGAGGCTCTGGAGCAGGTGTAGTTCTCGAAAGTGATGACGAAGTACACCTGGAGATCTCCCTTCGTTTCAATTTCAAAACATCCAACAACCAGGCTGAGTACGAAGCTTGCTTGGCCGGGCTAAGAGCTGCAATTGACATCGGAGCTTCTGAGGCGACACTCTGTAGCGATTCACAGCTGGTGATTTCGCAGATCTTAGGAGAATATCAAGCTCGCGAACCTCAACTCCAATTATACTTGAACTGTGTCAAGGAGTTGACTGAGAAATTCACAAAGGTGGAGTTCAAGCATGTTCCACGTGAAGAGAATACGAGAGCAGATATACTCTCCAGGTTAGCAAGCACTAAACGACCGGGTAACACCACTACTCTGGTTCAAAGCACGCTAACGTCGTCCAGCATCCCTCTTTTCCCTTCTCTAAACGCCATAATGACTGACTCCCTTTACGAAGATACATGGATGGCTCCTTACATCCGTTATTTGGCTGATGGACAGCTACCCACAGATGAGAAGGAAAAGACGAGGTTAAGGAGAGAATTACCGTATTTCACTATGATTGATGGTAATCTCTACAGAAGGGTACTCTCTGTGCCCTATTTAATTTGTCTCAAAGAGGATGAGGTGCAAGGTGTAATGGAGGAAGTGCATGGAGGACAAAGTGGACACCACGCCGGAGGAAGAAGCTTAATGCGAAAAATCCTCAGAGCTGGATACTGGTGGCCCACAATGAAGCAAGACTCCATTGACTTCGTCAAAAAATGCGACGCTTGCCAAAAATTCTATAACCTACACCACACACCGGCGGAAGAACTCTTCACATCCGCTGTTCCATGGCCTTTCTACCAATGGGGATTGGATATTTTGGGCCCCTTTCCAACTGCTCCTGGGGGCATCAAATATCTCATTGTAGGGGTCGATTATTTCACTAAGTGGAAAGAAGTAGAGCCGGTGGTGCATATTACTTCAGCCCGAACTCGCCGTTTCATGTATGAAAACATCATAACACGGTTCGGGGTCCCAGCACAGATTGTCACAGACAATGGCACCCAGTTCACGGATAGAAAATTCACAGATTTGCTTGAAGGGTTAGGAATAACCCAAATATTCTCATCCGTCGAACATCCCCAAACTAATGGTCAAGCTGAAGTGGCCAACAGGGAGGTGCTTAAGGGACTAAAGAAGCGCCTTGGTGAAGCCAAGGGCGGATGGACAGACCAGCTGTGTCATGTCCTATGGGCATATCGGACAACGCCTCATTCATCCACCAATGAATCCCCATATCGCCTAACATACGGGGTCGAGGCAATGATACCTGTGGAACTGCAAATTGCTTCCACAAGAGTTAAGTACTTCTCTGAAGAAACCAACAATGCTAACTTGGCATCTGAAATGGATGTCATACAAGAACTCAGAGAAGACGCTTTCATCAGAGATCAAGCCATCAAAGCCAAAGTTGCTCTCCGGTACAACAAACGAGTCCAATCAAGGACTTTCAACGTTGGAGATTTGGTTTTGAGGAAAGCAAGTATAGGGAACAAATTCGCCCATCAAGGCAAATTAGCCCCAAACTGGGAAGGCCCATACAGGGTATCCGAGGTCACTGGCAAAGGCTCTTATCGCCTTGAAAACCTTGATGGCACTCCAATCCGAAACAAATGGAACACCCAAAACTTGCGCATCTACTATAGCTAGCTGTTTCTACACTCTCCTATCCTTATCTTGGATTGAATACTGGAGAATTTATTTTCACAGCTACGCTCTCCTTGTAATTCTTATTTTTGATTTAATAAGAATCTCTCATAACAATTTAACTCTTTCGAGTTTTTCTTATGCTGTGATTTTCAGTTTATCCGGTGTACAAAAGCATATTCAGGACGGATGATCTCAGCTACTTATTCTGTAGTTGACGATGTAACTCTTCGAATATGTGCAACGTACAAGAGCATACTCAGGACGGATGATCTCAATTACCCATTCTGTAATTGACGATGTAACTCCTCGAGTGTGTAAATATTGAAGGCCCAGATTGTAGGATTAAACCGAACTCTGGGTACGGTTAGTAAGTTTGGCTGAACACCGGTGAAGGCTCAGATTGTAGGATTAAACCGAACTCTGAGTACGACTAGTAGGATAAACCGAACGTCGGTGAAGACCTGAGTTGTAGGATTAAACCGAACCTCAGGGCATGGGTTGTAGGGCTGGTCCTTCTTCAAGGCCACAAACCGAACCCCATGCGAAGGCTTGGGCGCAGTAAGCTGGTTTTTCTTCAAGACCACGCTGAACCCCAAGTGACAGGCGCAGTAGGTTCAGGATTAGCCCTGATCTGAACCCCGTATTGAAGGCTCGGATTGTAGGATTAAACCGAACTCTGAGTACGACTAGTAGGATTAACCGAACGTCGGTGAAGAATCGTCATTGGGTAAAACCAAAGACCAATTGAAGAATGGACAGTAGGATCAAACCGAACTCCAAACACAACAAGTAAGTTATACTGAACTCCAGATTAATACTTTCTTATGAAGTTCTTTATTTGGAAGTTTTATAACTAACTCATGAACTCCGACACAAACAATTCACTCGGGTACGCCACAATCTAAGGCATATTCACCTGAAATCTCTCAGTCGGAAATATTTGAGGAGGAATGTCTATTTTAAATCCTCACTCTTAAAAACTCTCACGAGAAAATTTTACTCAGAGTTTATTCAAAGTGATAATCACCCAATGATACTGGGGGACAACATCAACGGTTTAACGAATATCTTGAGGAATGAACTCTCATCTAAACGATCTCACAATCATTCCCCTTAAGCCGTTCTTGTAACAATGATGTGTTCCCTGACAAGCGGTGATCTTATTGAGAAATCCATCTCGCATGTATAAGTCCGGTATGGAGATTTTGTTTTACAAACCGATCTTCATTACTTAAATTCGGAATGATTCAATACACATGCGATCCCTCTATTAAAGTTGTTTTTCACTAAACAAAAATGGAGGTAAAAAACCCTTTTATTGATTAAATGAGAATTACAATTCGTATAATAATCCGGAGCTGATCCCGGAACACAGCGAATTTGAATCAATAAAATGAAAAAGGAAACAGGGAAGGGCGCTACTTTCTCTGGCTTGAATCTCCTTCTTTCCCTTTGCCTTTGCCTCCGGCCTTGCCTTTTTCAGTGCGAGAGCTCGTTCCTGTGCTTATGGGCTTCAGGAATGAAGGTCCTATCGATTGGCCTGCAGGTAAAGGAGCGAACTTATAAGGAGTGCTAGGCGGACTTTCATGACGCTTATCAACTATGGCCACCAGCTTCCCTTGATGAAACTCATAGAACGGGTCAATACCATTCAGATTAAGTTTCACCTTGGGATTCCGGTATTGAATTTGACGAACAGCCAACCCAAAGGATTCCTTGACTGCCTGATCGCACATATCCACAGCCTCGTCAAATTCCGCTTTTGTGTCCGCCAACTTTGAGAGCAGCTCCTTCTCCTTACGCGACCAATCTTCGGTTCCTCGAGCATAAACAACTTTGACTTCCTTAAGCTCCTCTTCCAGCTTTGAAGAGCGTTCCTTCTCCGCACAAAAACCGGAGTGGAGGTCGGAATTGATTTTCTTTTGATCAGCTACTTGGGCCTCCAACTCCTTGGCAAGATGTTTTAGCCTGACAATTTCTTCATCCTTCTTATATCCTTCCTCTTTGGAAGCTTCTAATTTACTTTCTAAACGAAGGATGGTTACCTTGTCCTTAGCAGCAGCAACGCTAAGGTCATTAACCTTGCTAACCAACGAGCTCAGCCTCTCATTCTCTTCTGGAAGCTTGCGAACCGATCTTAGGAGCCCGGATAATTCTGCCAGGTGCTTCTGCCCGGCATCGCAAGCTTTGGCTACTTCATCGCTCATCAATGAGGGCTTCAGCTTGTACGGAGACTCAGGAACGACCTCAGGAACAGAACCCTCGTATACCAGATATTGTGCAAGACCGGAGTTACTTTGAAGAGGGCGAGTAACTTTTGGTGCAAAGTAAGTCGTTATTGGCTTTGCACCATAAGTGATCCCGTCGCCAGGAGCATCCGGAGTGGACCCTGCATCCAAAGCGGATCTTTCCACTTTCTTTCCCTTTGAAGGCTCCGGATCAGCACTCTCACTTGAAATTTTTTGTTTTTTCGGAGAAGGTTGACGATCCAAGGTCCTTGAGGAACCGCGTTTTATAGTTTTCTTCTTTTCTCCGACCTTCTCAGCCGTAACCTTCTCAGATCCGCCCTCCAGTAAGGGAATATCGTCACCTGCAGATGAGGTTAAAATGATGGTCTCCGCTGTGGCTTTCTTCGAATTCTGTTTCGCCTGAATGTCATTTTCAGCTGCCACGGAATTCGCTCCAGCTTTGAGCCCCTTCAGTTTTTCCATCTCTGGAGACGCAGCTTCAATTTCAACTGCAAAACCAAGCAACACGATTAGAAATCAAATACTTCAAGGCATGATGCGATAAAATATGAATATTAGCAGGAAAATTACGCAGATATTCCTCGCGGGTAGACCACGATCCCAACAAACGCCTGCAAGAGAAAAATTGATGCGAGGCGGTGTAAGATTGAAGGGCAGAAAGAACGGAAACTGAAGACGGGCTTAGTTCATCCTCCTCAGTGTAGTACGCCTGGGAGGTCAGCAAAAAGTGTTCATGCGTCCAAGCCACTGGGAACTTCGGAAGCCCATCTTCAGTTAACCAAAAAACTGACTCGTCAGGGTGAACGCTAATCTTCGTGAAATAGGACTTGAATGAATGTCCATCAACTTTGGCGGAGTCAGTGTACGCCTCAAAGTTGATAACCTTTGAAAGAGTCCGGAGGGATATCAAGCTCACTCCCCCCTTCTCTTTATTTGCACGACGGACCATTTGGGCAAAATAAAAGAGCATGGCCACCGTCGGCTTGAAGTTGAAGTGCTCCCCAAGCACTTCAAGAGAGCGGACTAATCCCCATCCGTTAGGGTGAAGCTGTGAAGGAGCGCAGTCCAGGAATCTCAGAACCCCCATCTGAAACTTCGAAAGGGGAAACCGCACACCAAGGTTCAAAAATAAAAAGTCATACATATACAAGGACCTTTCGTCCGGGATATGACAAATTCGATCGGATGGCAATGGGGCTATCACCACGAAGCACTTCTTGTATTTATCCCTCTTGAAGACCGTGAAACGCGGCTCCAACTCCGCTCCCCCCTCTTGAGCATGAACTGATGCTATTTCACGAAACTCCTCAGCCACCCAGCTGAATGGGCGTTTCTGTTGGAATTTCACCCAATCTATCCGGTGTGCAACCACATTGCAGAGGCCGGATTGGGTCTTCAAGATATGCTTCTCGGAAGGGGATTCCCCTTCAGACGACTTCCTCCCAGTAGCTTTCTTTGTCACCATTGTGAAAGCCTTGATGCTGCGATAAAATTCCACATCATCAGAGACATATAAATCCCTACTCTCGACACTCTCACTAGAGGAGGAAGACCCTGAAGAGGGTATAATCACCCTTCGCCTTTGATATTGCGACCCCTCCCTCTCTGTATTTCGTGATCTCGACTGAAGGATCACTGGAATCCTCCCACCATGAACGCTAGGGTTTTGAGTCAAAGCCCTTCCTCCTCTTCCTCTAGGGCCAACGCCACTGAAGCTAACACCCTTCCTAGGCATTCTCAAATATTGAAAAGAGAAACTGAGAACGAAGGGAAAGTGGTTACCTTAGATAGTGAATTGAAATTCACAGAGGTGGATACGAAGAACTTCTTGGAACTTTCGCAGAGATTCGTCAAGGAAGCAAGAAGAAATGGTAACTGAGAATTGCCAAATATGCCTATATCAGGGCACCAAAATTTTTCAAATACCCATTAAACATAACCTGTCGTTTACCCCCAAACGACTCCCCGTTTAGTGGACCAAAATTGTCATTTAGTACATCAAGGCGCGAAAATGCCATCATTTTGTCACAGAGCCATCGAAATGGGCCTATTAAAACCAAATATTAGGCCCAACAAAACTATGCGTGACAGTTACTAAGACATGCGCACTTAATGCAATAATGGCGCGCCCACGTGAATTAAGGCATTAAATGTCCAATCATTAGAAATGTGGCCACCATTACCCGAATACCAAGGGTTGCGAAATTCGATAAACTTCTGATATTTCCATTGTCGAATCCGCCCTTAAAATTTCATCACTACGGAACATGGTTCCCAGAACGGATATTTACACTTCGGTGCAAATCCGAAATCCAGACGTACTATGATCAATATAGCTCATATGAGCAAGTCAACTGCTTCCTCACATCAGCTAGGGGGCTAGTAGAGGTAAGACTCGGATTTCGGATGGAGCGAAAATTGGCAATTGAATCCGCACTCCCTTGATTGGAAAAATTCACCAGGACGGATGATCTCAATCACTTATTCAGTGATTCGATGATGTAACTCCTGGTACGAAGAACTCCAATAATCATTCCAGGACGGATGATCTCAATCACCTATTCAGTGATTCGACGATGTAACTCCTGGTATGAACAATTTTCATCATCATTCTGAAAGTATTCACTCAATCCGTATTCCTACGATTGAAAAATGTCTCCAGGATGGATTATCTAAATCACTTAATCTGTGATCTGACGATGTAACTCTTGACGATGTGTACTTTTCCAGAACGGATAACCTCAGTCACCCATTATGTGATATGATGATGTAACTCCTAACGCGGTGTACCTGCCCAGGACGGATGATCTCAATCACCCATGCTGTGATCTGACGATGTAACTCCTGGCGCCATACACACCCAAAGGACGGATGATCTCAATCACCTAATATGCGACCTGATGATATAGTTCCTGGTATCGTACACATCCCCAAGACGGATGATCTCAATCACTTATGAAGTGATTTAATGATAAAACACCTGGCATGATCAATACTCATAATCATCTTTATGATGGAAAATTCCGAAAGTCAGTCCGCACTTTCGCTTTCTAGTGGTATTCTCCCAGGACGGATACTCTTTATCACCTATTCTGTGATACAACGACGTAACTCCTGGTGTAGAAAAAACTCCCATCATCATCCTTATGATAAAGGACTCAAACACTACTTCCTTGCAGTTCCCTAAACTTGGAACAATATTATCATCTCCTGTAAGAATATTACGGATTAGAAGCAGTCATCCGTCCTGTTACACTACTTTGCTAAACAGCGGATCGACCCATCTTTCCCCAAAAGAATTAAGGATCACGCCCCAAAGACAGGCACCTTCTTCTTAATACACACTTGGGGACATGTATATATTTATCCGTTCTAAATTTTATTCGTTGTTTAATCTTCCGAGGCTATTATTTCAATCCGGCCTTAAGATTAATTATACAGAACGGATTAGAAACGATTTAAATATACATGAAACGACGAAGACAAATTTCTTCAATCAAAACTCATTCATTGAAATGAAATTACATACAATAGTTTAAAATCCGGAGTTGATCCCGGTACACAACTATACATGTAAATGAAAACAAAACTACTGAGGAGGAATCTGTTCTTCAGTCTTTTGTGCCTCTTCAGCACTGGGCTCTTGTGCTCCTTCCTTTAGAACCTCCGCAGGAGTCTCGCCTCCAGGAGCCTCAGCCCTTTCTTCAGAAGAGGGAACCTCGGACGCAGGAAAGACGTAGTCAGGTCCCATGGATTGACCCTCAGGAAGAGGAGCCAAACCATATAAGGACGTCGGTGGATCTTCGTGACGACCATCCACCACTGCGACTAACTTTCCCTCATGGAATTCATAGTACGGATCCATCCCATAAAGGTTAAGTTTCGCAGTGGGATTGCGGTAGAAGACTTGGCGTATGGCTAGGCCGAAGGACTCTTCAACAGCCCGGCTGCATATGTCAACAGCTTCTTCTCTCTCAGCTTTCGCTGTAGCCAATTCTCCCCGCAACTTAGACAGCTCCTCACTGGATATCTCGGGCTCCACTTTCCTAGCCTTCAGTCCCTCTATCTCAAGAAGGAGCTTCTTCTCCCTTTGAGACCACTCCTCAGCATCAGCCTTATTTTTATCCTGGCTGCTGCGGAGTTCTTCCTCCTTCTCTGCCACTTTGCCTTCCAAGTTTTTAAGATCGCCTTTGAGCTTGAGATTCTCTTTAGTTATGAGATCCCCAAACTTCTTAGACTTGTTAAGACGATCTTTCATTAACTTCATGGCGGCTTTGTCCTTGTCTGAGGAAAGGTTGAGCTCTTCTAATTTGTCACTTAGCTCCTCAACCTTGTCGACGTTCTTAGCCAACTCACTGACGGAAGATAGCAATCCAGCAAGTTCGGCTAGCTGCCACCTTCCAGCCTCACACACTTCTTCAATTTCTTTAACACTAAGCGTAGGCCGGAGTTTATACATCGGTGGTGGAAGAGTGGCAGGAGTAGAACCTTCGTAGGAGAGGAAGGGGGTGAGAAACGAGGCCGTTGGGAAGGAGGTCGGCCCTGATCCAGAAACCCCAGCAGCAGTGCCTTTATTGAGACCGGAGGAAGCACCAATCCCTTCCGAGGTTTCAACGGCTTTATCCTCCGAAGTCCTTTGCTTCTTGGACTGACGCTTCGAAGGATCATTCTGGATCTTTCTTCTCCTCTCAGTAACTGGAGGCTGACCCGAGGCTGCGCCAACATCGGACGTACCGCCCTCAACCAGTGGGATGTCCCCTTCAGCATCCGAGGTCAAGATGATTACCTCAGGACGATCCTTAGTTGAGGGCCTGGGCTTCACCTCATTTTCATGAGTAACAGATTTACCAGCCGCCTTGAATTTCTTTAATTTGTCCATTTCTGGAGTTTGCTGTTCTATTTCACCTACATGAACAAACACAAGATGTCAGCAACTACAAATATTCTATACATATTTGATAAAGGAGAAAAGATAGAATAAAACGAGAAGTACGCAAATATTCCTCCCGGACTCCGCTTGAGCTACTTAGCAGACGCCTACACGAAAAGACGTGACGACCTGTAGTGTGCGATTCAAGTGCGAACAATACTCTCGACGTCTCACGTGACAGATCAGATTGATCAGTGTAGTACGCGTGTGAGCTCAAGAGGAAATGTTTGTGTGTCCAACTCAGGGGAAATTTGTCAACGTCCTTTTCATCCTTCCAAAATTTTGGATTGCCCTTCTTAATGGAGATGCGGGTGAAGTAAATCTTGAAGGACTTCCCGTCAACCTTGGCAGAATCTGTATAAGACTCAAAGTTCACAAAGGAACAGAGAGTCCGGAGAGTCACCAGACCAACTCCGCCCTGTTTGTTTGCTCTCCGAACTACCTGAGTGTAGTAGAACAGCATCGCTACAGTTGGCGTGAAATTGAAATGTTCACCAAGGACCTCCAGAGCCCGAATGAGGCCCCAACCATTGGGATGAAGTTGAGAGGGTGCACAGTTCAGGAACTTCAGGACGCCCATCTGGAGTTCGGTTAGAGGAAAACGAACTCCCAGATTATGGAAAATAAAGTCATACATGTATACAGAGCGGTCATTAGGGACGACGTGGCATATCCGCTCTGTCGGAAGTGGTGCATAAACCCTATACCACTTCTTTGTCTCTTCATCCGTACTCAAAGTAAACCTCGGCTGGATCCGGGATCCCTCCTCATCCGCATGTCGGGAGGCCAATTCCTTAAACTCACTAGACACCCAGCAGAAAGGCCATTTAGCCTGAACCTCCTCCCAATTTAGCCTCGAAGCAACTACGCTGTAGAGACCTTCTGCTGTTTTCGAAATGGCGCTATCTCCAGAAGATCCTTCTCCAGTTGCCATTGGAAATATCTAGACCGAACTCCTTAATCTACGATAAGAAATAAAATGTCGTCAGAAAGTTGCAATCATTACTCACTGCATTTTGAAAGCAATTACAATCAGAGGGCGACTCTGAGAAGGGAAAGGTCACTTCCCGCAGTGAGTAAGATCCCCTTTCTGAGCGACGCGGTTCAGTCTTAGGAAGAATCACAAGGATTCTTCCCCACGACTATTAGGGTTGAGGGAAACTGATTCCCCCCCTTTAGATGAAGCCTACTTTCTATAACTACGAGTAGCAAGTCAAAGCGAAACAAAAGCGACAAGGAAAAGATAGTTACCTCAGATGACAGTGATGAATTTGAGGAACGAAGAAACCCTCGCAATGTAGATGATAAACTTCCTTGCAAAATTTCTGCAGAGTTTCGTTGAGAAAGCAAAAGCAAGTGGAACCCAGAATCCACTAAGTATTCCTTTTATAGGAAACAAAGAGGACCGGTTACCTCCTCTTGAAGTTGTGTCGTTCTCGATAAAACGTACCTGTTCACAAGCGAAACGACACAACCGTTCCAAATTCTTGGGCGCCAAAACGATAGCAACTCAGCAAAGGGCTATCCACTAGGCCCAAAAGTTTTGAAAACTTCAGGCCCATTAAGCCCAAAACGACGGTTAATGAGATTTTCATCTCAGACACAATAATTGCCTGCCCACGTGATTAAAAGCATTAATGTCTAATCATGCAACGCAATTTACGCTTTACAGCCGTTACACGAACTTCAAGAGCTTTCAATTCCAATAAACTCTTGAAATTCTCACACAACGAATCTTTGTCTGAATCCGTTGTGACAGTACCGAAAGGTCTTTTCTATTAAAATCAGAGCGGTTCTTTACGAATGACAACAGATGCTAAGGAACTGTTACACACGTAAGCTTACCGATATTAAGACCTCTCGCAGGTTGAGTAGCTTATGTGAACAACTATTCAGTCCCTCACACAAGCTAGGGGACATATGATCCGGTCTCAATACCGGTATCCGATCTGCTATACATATTTCAACGTCTTTGATAAGACATCTACGTGTAACCGGTGTCATCGGTATACATCCGAACTGTAATTCCGTATCAGGCGTTCTCCCTATACCGGTTGTTCAGGATAACACCATGACATCGGACAATACACACGTCACTGTGCTAATGACAAGGATTGTTGCTACAGGGATCGATCAATAATTCCCTACACTACGAGCCAAATTTTGCTCACGGGAATGGTCAACTTGTTCCCTAATCCTAGTCTACATTCTCTACGCTCAATATAAAATAGCCACTTGACCCAATCATGCAGGTAAGTGCGCAATATAATAATGCTAATGGGAGTTGGTGGTTCCCCACCAACGAGTCCTCGTTAATCAAGCCAATCAGGTATATGAACTCACTTCATGATTGAGGGGGGGGGCTGCTTCTTCAGCTCTTTTACGACTGATTCCTCTCTGAATACATTCCTTACTTGGAATATAATCACTGACTTGAGCGTCGGAGAATCTTTGCAGGTGACACCACCATTCGCCCACTTCAACGCGTTAGGTCGGTGTAAAGGATCTCCGGGACGCCCAATCCGCTTTCTTCACCCAAGGACAACGGATACATACATCGGATACACATACATCCGGTCTACTAGACGGTATTGACATACTATTCGTGACTGGCTTGAGATCGGATCTATTGACCCCGGTCCAGGACAGATCAGTAAATAAATATATGTAGGTGAAAAATTAATTAATGTTTTTTTGATGAAGCTTTTTGATCTGTCCTGGAATCCGGGGTCAAAGATGACTAGCTTGACCAGACTCCTGGTTCAGTCTTCAATCCAAAGTTTACCTTTCGCGCTCTCAATTTTACACCGCCTCAGTGGAGTACGGTATTATATACCCTTCAGTGGGAATCTGAGGTTCTTCGAGTAAAGGTGGTAATTGGTGTCAAAATTCGTGCTGATGCTTCAAGACCACACCGGAGGGGTACCTGCAGAATATTCTCCGATGCTTAAGTCAGTGTAGTCTCTATGATGATATCGTATTATGAAGGTAACTTACGGAAAAATTAGATCAGATCCTTGTTCCATAATAAATGACTTGTATTTATAGTGTTTACCTTAGTTTTGGAAGTGATTTGACTACATTCCTAACTTACTGTTGATACCGTGTCTGCAAGATCAGGTTGCCCATACCTCTTCAGACTGGTTGTCAAATTGTCAGTAGTTGACTGAGGTTGAGGGATAGACCTGTGGTCACTCAATGGCTCAGACTCCGATTATGACCTGTCAGCTCAATGGTGTGGAGTGGTATTTTCCAGACCTCGTCCAGTCTTGGATGCACCCCAGATCACTCTTGTAATAAAGATCAAAGAAATATTAAGGGATAAAGATAGTATTAGTGTATCACGCATTCGGTTTCCCTACAAAATGCTATACCATATTCAATCAATTACAACTTTTGTTTGTTTTATATCTTTTAAATATAATTTGTTATTTATTGTCGAGTAAGATCAATTTATGAAATTATTAATATATTAATAAAAGTATTTTATTATTATTTTTAATAAAGTTGATATATTTAAAAATTAAAACAAAATATTTAAATACTTAATTTTGAATTTTAAATTTAAACTTTTAAAATAATTAAATTTAGAAATATCTATTTTTTGATCACGTAGAATGAATATTATATATTCACTATTCGTTGGAAATTTTAAAGTTTTTATTACTTAAAGATAAGTAATTAAGATTTTGATTTGTATTTTGTTAAACATGTAATTTAGAAGAAAAGAAAAAATGACGATTATATATGAATTTTACCTGTCAGATAAGTTAGAAAATATTATTTAAATATGTCTTATTTTTATTTGAAATATATTTTCAATATTATTTTAAACTTGAATGATATTAGAAACCAACAAATTGTGGCGAAATTTTATGATAAAAGAAAGATAAGATAATAACTAACAAATTGATTTATATGAAAACGAAAAATTAGGGGAAAATTCTCGACTTAATTTAATTTAATTATTGGTAATTATATTTATTATTAAAAATCAGTAAACAAAATTATTTGTAAATTATGAAATATTAATTAGTTTAATTTAAATCATGATTAAAGATAAATAGAAGCCAACTATTATCATATTTATATTAAGTAATTTTGACTTTGTATATTACAAAGTCATATATTTTAATTTAGAAAGATTATTAAATTCATATATTATGGAAGACGTGGTTAAATATACTCGGTCCAAGAACGTCCACATCATAACAGTTCTAACAAGGATTTTCTCCTAATATAGATTTTTTTCCAACCTAAAACACTTATTCAAGAAAAATCAATCATCGCTTGAACTAGCCACCAATTTCTTAGAAGTTTATCCTAAGCATTATAAAAAAATCCAAATAATTAATATTCTTAAGTGGTATAAATGAAACATCTAAAGGACAAATATTAGTAAAAAAAGTAGGATTGAGACACAAAAACTAGAGAAACTCTTAAGATATTTGGACATTGTGGCACTTGAGAAAAAAAAACCTTAAATACCTTCTATTATTAACATTCAAAACATGGGACCACATTTGACTGACCTTTATATAAATCGTTTCTATTTTTTGGAACAAAAAAATTCTAGCTGTTTTGCTATTTAACTTTTGAGATCATTATAACTATTTTATTACATTTATTTAAGCTTAAATTTTACAAAAATAAGACTTTTATTACTATAAAAGATGTTGGTAGAAGCTGCTTAAGTCAAATTCTGGATTTAACCCTTTAAATAATAAAAAAAATCTCCTTAGAAAAATTAGTCTCATCATGATGTACATGTTATTTATTTAAATAAGATTGCTTTTAGTGAAAAAAATGGCTAAACAAAAAAATAATAAGTTTTTTTTAAAGTTTCTTCTAGAACATGTTATGAAAACAACATTGCGCCCATAAGATGGTTTTCAGTTTTAAAAATATATTTTGTAAAATAAAAAGTATACTTTTAAATCTTAAAACTAGAAATGAAAAATAATTTTATAATTTTAAGTTATAAGTTTCCAAATTGTTTTAACAATAAATTAAATTTTTTATTGGACAAGATTTATTTTAATTAAAATTTACTTTAGAAAGTAAAAAGACCGAAAGCTCATTATTACTCTCAAACTAGACCATAATTAATTGAATTAAACACATATTTGAGTCAGAGTGTTTCGCCACCTCAAGTTCTAGGTGGATAGTTAAGGTAATTAAGTGTTTATTTCGTGAATTTTGGGGAATTCAAATCAAGGTGAGTCAAACCAAAACGTCCACAAACATGATTACAAAAATAGATTCAAACCATAATTGCACAAATAGATTTGTGTTTAAGGCTTTTTTTATCATCAGAAACCCAAATTGTTTGGACGGACAAATCGTGATTGGGTGAAAGTGGGGAAGAATTCCTTCCACATCCAAGTTTCCCAACTAAAAATTTCTAAATATTAAATATACATATAAATGTATATATGTATATATATTAAATACCAAACATTAATATTAAATATTAAATAAAAATGATTATATATAAATTAAATATATAAGTTAAATACTAAACATAAATATTAAATACTATAAGAAATGTAAAATAAAGTATTAAATATTAAATATTAAATATAAAAATAACGTATTAAATGTTAAATATTAAATATATAAATATTAAATATTAAATACTATACTAAATATAAAAGTAAATTATTAAATAACAAATATTTATGGGATTAAGATTTTTTTAAAATATAAAAATATTAAATATTAAGTGTTAAATATTAAATATTACTTATACATTCCTATTTACAAAACTATTCAAACAAAAACATACATATTAAGAAAAAAATGCTAATGTACTAATTTTTATATTAAAAAATTGCAACATTGAAAAAAGTTGAGCTTCTTTAAGAAGATTCCCAAGAAACTAAATTGAAATAACTTTACTAATAAAATTAAACGGAAAAATTCAACCATTTTTAAAAGCAATGGTGAACAATTACACACTAAATTGTGCATGGAGTAAAAATCAAGGGATTGAGTTGCTTCCACTTTAGTTTCAAAATGTTTAAAATTTGATCCAATTGAAGATGTTTCTGTGTATATAAAGACCCCTTCTCTCTGATCAGAGTTCCGCACAATCAGTTTCATCATCATATACTCAGTTTTGTTCTCTCTCTCTCTCTCTCCCTCTCTCCCTCTCTCTCTCTCACTAGCTTTTTTCTAGCCTTTCTATCTCGACCCTTTTCTTTCTCTCTTAATTTTCCTCTTTCTCTTTTCTGTACTATGTGTTCAATTTCTATTCAATGATTTTGACAATATCTTACATGATCTTAATTTTTGCAGGGTTAGAAGAATTGAAAGGATGGGGAAAAGCGAATCCTCAACAAGGATAGTGAGAAGGATTATTTATGGGGCATGTCAGAAGAATCATGCACTCCACAGTGGGAAACATGTTGTGGATGGCTGTGGGGAGTTCATGGCGAATGGGCCAGAAGATACTTTGACTTGTGCTGCCTGTGGTTGTCACAAAAACTTTCACAGGAGCTATGAGATAGCTGAAGTGGTGGTGTTTGATTGCACCTCATCATCCACCACACCAACTTCTCGTTCTCCGTGTCCTCCTCCTCCTCCTCCACCTTTTAGCCCTTGTTCTGCGTCAACTTAAAGTGGCTATGTTGTGTCTTGCGAGGATAGATGTTGTTGGTGACAAGAATAAGTTGTCACTTTTCCCCTAATATTTTCTAAAATTTCCAATATCATGTGGTTTTCTATGTATGATTTTTATATAAATAAAATAATAACCATCGATACATATCTGTGTTATTAAATATTTATTAATGTCTTTTAATTTCTTAAAATTTTATTTAAAATGCATAAATTATTCTACATAGCGTTGAATTGGATGCACCCTATATATCAGTGGGACCTTTTCTTTTTTCCTCAATTGGATTGATATTTATAAGTTTTTCTTAATGAATTTGCTAATTGGCTATCCTAGTCAAAAAAAATGATGATATTGAAATTAGTTCTGGTTTAACTTTTTTGCCATTTCGATCTTTTTCTGGGATGCTGAATTTGAATCTAGGCTATAATATCTTTGGAGGCTTTCAATTTAACTACACCAAACCCCACTTGCTTTGCTATTACCATCCGTGAATGTAAAATTTGTACCATTGACATAAGGTGGTTTCGGTAATCAATATCACGAGACTGCAATAAAACTGTGTGCTGTGTGTGCAAAAAACGTGTGTAGGAACAAAAAGAATTAGATTATTTTGTCTGCTATATACCAATGTGTCCATCATAATTAACGCTAGTTAATCACAAAATCCTCCTCTCTTCTTCCACCAGCTGGTGCGAGTAAGCTCCACATAATAAACGTCCAACCTATTATATATCTGGGGTGCCGTTTAAGATCACTTTAGCTACACCAACGGCCCCCATGCCTAATAATGTTTGTTGTTGAAGTAAAGAAGTTTCATTAGCAATTTATAAAAGTTGATTTAAGCTCTCTCAAACTGAAAAAGGGGCAAGTCAAAACAAAAAAAGTCAGATATATATGATGAGAACAACATATATATATATATATATATATATATATATATATATATATATATATATATATATATATATATATATATATACTTCAGTGTTTATCCCCTTAAATTAGCAAAACGGGTCAATGAAATTGATTGCTACAATTAGTGTGACTTTACTTAAAGGGCAGTTATTTATAGTACTAATGCAATACATACATATATATATATATATATATATATATATATATATAAAAGATCATTTTGAGACACATAGCACTGGTCAATAGGATGTTGATAAACAATTTCATAATAAATTGTTAAACTGGATATTAATACATTTCAATTTTGTTATTGAATCTGTGTATGATATTGTATGCTAACTAAAATTAGCATTATAGAATGTGTCGAGGCAGATATTTTGAACACCCTTTTGATGCATCATTTTTGTATGCGAATAGATATTTTCCATGTGATCTTTAATTCAGTGTTAATTTTGATTTTTGTATACGTGTTGACTGCATTAAAATTCTAACTTATGCTAGAATAGCTAGGTGTTTCAACTTACAACTATTGTCTTCATTAATTAACTAATAATGAACCTTGACTAAGCGCTTCCCCCAATTAAAACTTATATTTTGCTGAGCAAAGCTCTTGATTATTTCATAACTAATACTAAGTATATTTAACCTCTAAGTTATGCATAGGTACTTAGAAAGAATTACTTAATTTGTGAGGGTGATACATTTAGATTTATAGTTTTTTTATATGTTGATAATGTACTAGAACTAAATATACAATAAATCTTGCAGTATATATAGTTAAAGAGATCGCGTTAGAGGTTTCATGACAAGTTTGGTATAGGATCCTAGAATGTTATGTTCTGTGACAATCTCATACTTTATTAAATGTTGTGGCTTTAAATTTCATTCCTCTTCGTTTTTTTTTAGAAAAATATAGTTTTAATTAAACTAGAAATAAAGAACATCTCTTGGGCTGAGAGTATTTATGGTATTGTAACATAGTCTTCTTTGTCTCTGCAGAGCCCAGGGACAATCAATTGATTTTCTCTTTCTGATGACATGTCATATACAATTTACTCACGATTCATAATAAATATGTTTTCATTTACTGGAAATGTTGTTGAACTTCAATTTTTTTATCCAAAATCAAAGACATCGATATGTAATCACAAGTTAGTCATAGACTATGGTAGAAAGGGTTGAGTTACTCATTCAAAACTTATGACTTCATTAACATAGAATGAAGAATACAACAAGGTTATTTACTAATTAAATGAATTAATTAGCATAATTAGACACTTTATATTTACAGATAACTGTCTTCCTTTTATTTACAGACCCTATCCCTACCCACTGAAGGTATTTTCTTCTCAGCTACTCCACTTTTCCCTAGGAACTTTTTTCGAAGCCTAATTAGACACCTAATAACTCTTTAGGAGCCAAGTAGAAATATAAAGGAGAAAGGGTATAGAAGAGAGGATTTTATCACAAATTTTGTCACTAAAATATATGTGCCTCATCCTGTAAGGGGATAAACGCTTCTTCGTTTTCCCAATGATGGCGCCCAAGTAGAGGTTCTGCTTGGATTCGTGCCTATTTGGTACCCTCTAGGTACACAAGGGAAATTTCTCACTTAACAGTTGCAATATAAAGAGAACCTTTTGAAATCGAATTGAGAAAGATAGATCAAAACCTTGCTTTTATGAAAACTGGTTAGGAGCTCACACACTTCAACAAAACACGTAAGACCTTCAACAATCTTTAGCTAGCGGAAGAACTATTTACTAAGACAAATATAGGCCGAAACAAAACTCATCTCGTTAGAATTGTTAACTTGTTAATTAGCTTGTTACTAATAACTAGTTAGGTTGCTGTGGTTAGTTACTTTCCTCATTCCCTCATTAGAATCTTATAAATAGTGTAAACTTTCTCATGGTTGGATCATCTTTTCAATATAAGTTTCACATTCTATGAAAACCCATTGCTTACTACAAGAAAAAAAGTATTTCCGGTTTTTTTAATATTTCCCGGTGTTTAAAACCGCCGTTAAATGATTGTTTTAGTGGTTCCAAAACCACCGCTAAATGTTTCACCGCTTCGAAATTATTTGTGATTATTATAAGTCATAGGAACAACTGTCACAAATATACAGACTGTACGTACAACGGCTGTGTTGTAATTACCTGCGGTTATAACCTCCATAAGCTCCAATAATTTTTTTTATAATGTCGATGAGTTTTTTAAATTGTAACATTATAGTTTTATCTTTATTAATTTTTTAACGTCTCAATTAATTAGATTTTAATTTTTCTTAAGTTTTCATATACTAAATTATTTTATTATCAACATATATATAAATAGTATAATGAAGTAAACATATAAAAATATATTTATAAGAAATCAATAGCTCAATAACAATTATATATTAATAACAAAGTGAATAGGTCTTAACCCAACAAGTAATGTAGGAGTAGCAATAATAAATTTGTCTTCTACAAAATGTTATATGACTAAGTCAATAACATATAAAATGTTACTTATGTGTTCACATTTATAAAACAATTCGAACAAAAACATACATATTAAGAAAAAATGTTAACGCACTAATTTCTATATAAAGACACTGCAACATTGAAAAAAGTTGAGCTTTTTTAAGAAGATTCCTAGAAAACCCGAAAATTGGAATAACTTTACTAATAAAATTAAATGAAAAAATTCCAATCATTTTCAAGAGTAATAATGGACAATCACACACTAAATTATGCATGGAGTAAAAACAAAAGAACTGAGTTGTTTCCACTTCAGTTTCAAGAAGTTTGAAATTCATCGGTTTTACTTTATATATAAAGACCCCTTCTCTAGGTCAGAGTTCTGCATAATCGCATTCATCATCATATACTAAGTTATATTCTCTCTCTTTCTCTCACTAGCTTTTCTTATCCTTTCTCTCTCAGCCTCTTTCTTTCTCTCTTAATTTTTCTCTTTCTCTTTTTCTGTACTATTTGTTCAATTTCTATTCAATGATTTTGACGAAATCTTACATGATCTAAATTTTTGCAGGGTTAAAGAAGAATTTAAAAGGATAGGGAAAAACGAACCCTCAATGAGGATAGTGAGAAGAGTTATTTATGGGGCATGCCAGAAGAATCATGCACTCCATATTAAGGAATATGTTGTGGAGAGTTCATGACAGATGTGCCAGAAGATACTTTAACTTGTGTTGCCTGTTGTTGTCATAGAAACTTTCATAAGAATACTTAGTTTTTATAAAAATGAGAATGATAAATTTGAATCATATAACTATAAAATTACATTATGATAATTGAGTTTATACAGGATAATCCAAAGATTTTATTTGTTCATGTGTGTATATCCATAAAGTTTATTAAAAGAATAAAAATATATGCTATTTTATTAAATAACTCAATTTATATCATGTAATATATATTTTAAAAGATATACAAGTAATTATACATGAATAAATATTTATTGATGTCTTTTGATTTCTTAAACCTACATTTAAGATGCATAAATTATTCTAAATAGGTTTGAATTGGATGCACACAATATATTAATAGGATCTTTTCTTTCTTCCCCTGTTGGGTTGATATTTATGAGTTTTTTTTTAATGAATTTGCTAATTGGCTGTCCTAGTAAAAAAATGATGATGTTGAAATTGGTTCTGGTTTAACTCTTTTGCCACTTTGATCTATACCCTTTTTTGGGATGCTGAATTTGAATCTACACTAAAATATCTTTGGAGGCTTTCAGTTAACTACACAAAACCCCCACTTGCTTTGCTATTACCATCCGTCAATGTAAAATTTGTACCATTGGCATGAGGTTGTCTCGGTAATCAATATCACGAGTGTCTGCAGTAAAACTGTATGTTGTGTGTGCAAAAAACGTGTGTAGGATAAGAATGAATTAGATTATTTTGTTTGCTAGATACCAATCTTTTCATCAAAATTACGCTAATTATATATCTGGGTTACTTGGGTGCCGTTTAAGATCACTTTCACTACACCAATGGTCCCCATGTATATTTGTTGCTGAAGTAAAGAAGTTTCATTAGCAACTTATAAAAGTTGATTTGAGCTCCCTCAAACTGAAAAAAGGGCAAGTTAAAAAAAAGACTTAGATATATATGTTGAGAGCAACATATATATATATATATATATATATATATATATATATATATATATATATATATAAATTTCAGTGTTTATCCCTTTAAATTAACAAAAACGGGATCAATGAAATTGATTGCCATAATTAGTGTGACTCTACTCAAAGGGCAGTTATTTAAAGTACTAATTCAAGTGTACACGAAGAAAACTATATATATTAAAGATCATTTTGAGACATGTAGCATTGATCAATAGGATGTTGATAAACAGTTTCATAGTAAATTGTTAAACTGAAAATTAACACCTTTCAATTTTGTTATTGAGTCTGTGTATGATGCTGTATAACGCCAACTAAAATTAGCATTACAAAATGTGTGGAGGGAGATATTTTAAACACCCTTTTGATGCACCATCTATGTGTGCACATAGATATTTTCCATGTGATCTTTAATTCTGTGTTAATTTTGATTTTTGTATACGTGTTTGATTGCACTAAAATTCTAACTTATGCTAGAATAGTTAATTTGTTTCAACTTACAACTATTGTCTTCGTTAATTAACTAATAATGAAACTTGACTAAGTTCTTCCCCCAATTAAAACTTATATTTTGCTGAGCCAAGCTCTTGATTATTTCATAACTAATACTATGTATATTTAACCTCTAAATTATGCATAGGCACTTAGAAAGAATTACTTAATTTATGAGAGTGATACATTTAGATATGTAGATTTTTTTATATGATGATAATGTACTAAAATCAAATTTACAATAAATCTTGCAATATATATAAGAGATCGACTTTAGAGGTTTCATGACAAGTTTGGTATAGGATCGTAGAATGTTATGTTTCTGTGACAATCTCGTACTTTTTTAAATGTAGTGGCTTTTAAATGTAGTTTCATTAACAACATAAATATACTTCAGTGTTTATCCCTTTAAATTTACAAAAACGGGTCAATGAAATTGATTACGTGTACACGAAGAAAACTATATATATGAAAAATCATTTTGAGACACATAGCATCAACGTTAGAGGTTTCATGACAAGTTTGGTATAGGATCTTAGAATGTTATGTTTTGTGACAATCTAGGACTTTTTTAACTGTAGTTGCTTTTTTTCTTCTGTTTTTTTCAGAAAAATATAGTTTTAAACTCAGAATAAAGAACATCTCTTGGCCTGAGAGTATTTCTCACATCGAAACGTAGTATCCTTGTCTCTGCAGTGCCTAGGGACAGTCAACTAATTTTTCTCTTTTAGATGACATGTCATATACAGTTTACTTATGATTATAATAAATATGTTTTTATTTACTGGAAATGTTGAACTTTTAATTTTTTTATATCCAAAATCAAGGAGATTATGTAATCACAAGTTAGTCATAGACCATGGTAGAAAGGGTTGAGTTACTCATTCAAAGCTTATGACTTAATTAACATAGAGTGAAGAACACAATAATGTTATTTACTAATTAAATGAATTAATTAGCTCAATTAGACACTTCATATTTACAGAGAACTCTCTTCCTGTTAACAGTTCCAATATGAAGCGAACCTATTCAAATCGAATATTGACAAAGGTAGATCAAAACCTTGCTTTTATGAAACCTAATTAAGAACTCGCACACTTTAAAACTTCTTGAAATGGATATCTAGTTTTGAATGTTTTTTTTTCCTGGAAGCCTCCAAATAGAGGTTTTTTTTTTTGGTCGATCCCAAATAGAGGTTTGGAATTACCATATCTCTATCTCCCATAGAGACAACAGAGTAAAGGCCTTTTTCTTTGGTGTTTCTAACAAAACACATATCTCTATCTCCCATGTCTCGGTGTCTTTGACTTTCATGGTGGCTCTGCAGTTTCTTTAGTTGATGACACTAGAGTTAAATTGTTCCATAACGATAACATTCAAGCCATTTGCTTTTACGCCAAAGGAAAACACTTCAAGATTTAGTTGCCACACTATTGGCATTACATCCCCACCGTGTCATTGGGAAAAAAGTTATCGAGGTTGCCGTTAGCTATGACGAAAGTGTCATATATTTCATTGACAAACTAGGGGTTGTGTGATGTATGATCTCCTGGTTAAGAGATAAGAAATGGAAAACATAGAAGATACAATTTAGGGATGCAAAAACGAATTGATCTGTCTCACTAAACTAAAAAGAATTAAAATAAGACTCGTCCTGCCTAATAACAGGTTAAAAGGTTAGTCCACTAAAATAATAAAATTTGTTTTTTAGGGAAAGATGGTGAGTTACTCGATTGTTTTAACAGTCTAACAATTTTGTTTATAAAATATATGTCAAATTTATATAAAAATCACACAAAATCTAAAAATATTTCTTAACAAAGAAAATGAAGATAATATTATTAAAAAAAGGATACAAGAGACATAGTTTATTTTAGCTTTAAAAATAAAAGTATAAAAAAATAGTAAGGTATACATTATTTTATTATTAATATTTATGTTAGTTTAATTCTTAAACGAGGGGACCGTCAGATTGGCCTACCTCGGCAAAGTGTTACCCCACCAAGCTGACAAGCCAAGTAGGTCAAACCTTAGGGCTAGCGGACTCAGTTTTTCGTTTGCTCCATCATTTTTATGAGTTTGACGGGCCAACCAGACAGACCTGACATGTTTTGTTATCCCTAGTTGTAGAAAATTACGGAAATTAGACAAAATCATGTGATTGTACAACTAGAATTAGGATTTGATATTATTTCTTTCCTTTTTTAGTTTCAACAATTATAGGGATTTGTTGTTCCTGATTTTTAGCTCTAAATTAGTGTACAAAATCAATGTTGTAATCCTATATATACCCACCATTGTACCTTTTTCAAATTAAGGAAAAATACATTCCATTTTTCCATATGGTATCAGAGCACGATCTAATACTTCCCTAGACCTAGCGCTGACCCTACCATGGAAAGGGAGAAAACAGAGAACGCAACCAAATGGGAGACTAGTACGCTGCTGACCAGCTCACTCGAAGGGATTGCTCTCCCTATCGTTGGCCATAAATTGAATGGCCAAAGCTTCATCTAATGGGAGAGGTCGGTTAATATCTTCCTCCAAGGAAAAGGAAAGGAAGGGTATATCTCGGGTGACTCCAAACAACCAAAAATCGGGGATCCCAACCATCAAAATTGGCAACTGGAAAATAGTTTGGTGATGTCATGGCTTCTCAATACCATGATAAATGAAATTGGGGAGAACTTCATGTATTATGACACTACAAAGGAGATATGGGATGCAATGAAGGAGACATACTCAAATGTTGGCAACACTTCTACTATATTTGAGATCAAGAGTCTGCTTCATGACTTGTGACAGGGAGAAAATTCAGTCACCAACTTTTTCAACACCTTGAGTAGATACTGGCAGCAATTGGACATCTACGAAGAAATAGAATGGAAGTGTCGAGAGAGCTAGTGGAAAAGGACAGAATCTACAAATTTCTATTAGGGCTTAATAAGGACCTTGATGAAGTGTGTGGAAGGGTACCAAACCACTTCCAAAATTACGGGAAGTATTCTCAGAAGTAAGAAGAGAAGAGAGCAGAAGAAAACTTATGCTGGGGAATATGGTGCCAACCCAACACATTGAAAACTCAGTATTGGCTGTAAAAGGGAATCAGACCCGTCCACCACAGAATAAGAACCGCCCTTGGTGTGATCATTGCAGGAAACCAGGCCACACCAAGGAAATTTGTTGGGTCCTCCATGGTAAACCACCAGATACAAAGTCATTTCGGAATAAGGAAACTAGAGGCAACACAGTCTATAATACTTCTCAAGAAGGAGAGGTAAGTTCTGATCCAAGTCCTTTCAGCAAGGAATAAATGGAAGCCCTATAGAAACTTCTCCAACAGACCTTGTTAGGCACAGGGAAACCTACTAGTACCACAACAGTAGCCCCAAAAGGTAATTTTTTACATGCTTTAAACACCTGCACAGGGAAAACAAAATCCTAGATTGTAGACTCTGAAGCATCAAATCACATGACTGGGGATATAACTGTTTTTGACAACTATTCTCCATGTCATGATCACTCTACAGTTTGGATAGCAGATGGTACACTCTCAAAAGTTATTGGTAAAGGTTCAATTGTGATTTCAGAAGATATCACTCTAAATTCAGTACTTTATGTACCCAAACTTGATTGCAACTTGCTGTCCATTAGCAAATTGACAAACAATTTGAACTGTGTCACTAAATTCTCCCCCAATGTGTGTGTTTTTCAGATTTTGGGGTCGGGGAAAACAATTGGCAATGTTGAAGAATGTGATAGGCTCTATCTCCTTCAGGTTGAAGATTCCATTTCCAAGAAGAAACCCAAAGCTAATTCATGTGTAGTGATCCCTTCAAAAAGAGAAGAGTCTGTAATGTTATGGCATTATAGATTAGGCCACCCAAATTTTATGTATTTGGAAAAGATGTTCCCATCATTATTCAATAATAGACTAAGGAATTTTTATTATGAAATGTGTCAATTATCCAAGCATACCAAGAGCACTTACCCCTCAGAACCTTACAAACCTTCCCAACCATTCTCATTAATTCACAGTGATGTATGGGGACCATCAAGGGCCAGCAATATTACTAGCTCTAGATGGTTTGTGACGTTCATTGATGACCACACAAGAGTCATATGGGTATTTCTTATGAAGGAGAAGTCAGAAGTAGGACAAATATTTGAAATTTTTCATAAAATGGTACTAACACAATTCCAGACCAACATTAAGGTGCTGAGAACAGATAATGGTCATGAATACTATAATTCTATGCTGAGTTCCTACCTACAGAAACATGGAATTGTGCATCAGAGTTCATTTGTAGATACTCCACAATAGAATGGAGTGGTGGAGAAAAAAAAATAGACACCTACTAGAAGTGACAAGATCATTGATGTTGGTCACAAATGTACCAAAACAATTTTACGGAGAAGCTGTACTATCTGTAGTCTATCTCATAAACAGAATGCCTTCTAGTGTCTTAAATTTCAATACCTCTCACACCGTCCTTCAAACCACCTACCCAACTAGCAGAATCCTCACCTTAAGTCCCTTAAAAGTGTTTGGTTGTTCAGCTTTTGTTCACAACCTAGACCCACATCGCAGTAAACTTGATCCCAAATCTATCAAATGCATATTCCTAGGACACTCACCTTACCAGTGCTACTCTCCCATAACCAAAAAATTCTTTCATACAATGGATGTGACATTTTTCAAGCATCAGCCTTACTATCCCAAAGTTGGCATTCATGGGGAGAAGATGTCGTCTTTTTCTGACATGACAGAATTCCAACTTTTAAACTCAAAAGAGGATGAGATAGTTACACATTTGGATACTGCCCCTGCAGAACTGGAGATAGAAGAAACTGTACCAACAGTACCAACAGAAACTGCCCTTACAGAACCAAAAGAAACTCACCCAAGGAATCAAGACCAAAACTGGAAGATGTACGTTAGAAAAAGGAGAAACCAAAAGGTAGTAGAGCCAATCACAGTTCTGATGTAGAGCCATGAATCTGACCAGGCTCTTGAAAATGAAATTCCCATAGGTAACTTTGTTCCCATCTTTGAATCCATTCATATTAATACAAGTAACCTGGATATGCCTATTGCCTTGAGAAAAAGGGTGAGAACTTGCACTCAACACCCCGTTGGAAAATATGTTTCTTATGGAAAATTGTCACAGGAGTACAGGGTTTTTGTAGTATCGCTTGATAGCACCCACGTCCCAAGAAATGTTCAGGAAGCTTTCCAACATCCTGAATGGACTGCAGTAGTGAATGAAGAGCTTCAAGCATTGGCGAAGAATAACACCTCAAAGATCACTACCCTACCTGAAAGAAAAAGACCAGTTGGATGCAAGTGGATTTTTACTATTAAGTATAATGCTGATGGTAGTATAATTGGTACAAAGCCAGGTTAGTAGCAAAGGGATTCACCCAATCATATGGGGTGGGTTACGAAGAAACCTTTGCACCGGTAGCCAAACTCAACTCAGTTTGAGTTATTTTATCCTTGGCAGCAAACTTGGACTGGCCCTTGCATCAATTGGATATAAAAAATGCCTTCCAAATGGCGAGTTGGAAGAGGAAGTGTAAATGCAGATTTCTCCATGTTGTGAAACAACCAGCACCTTAAATAAGGTATGCAAACTCCGGAAGTCATTATAGGGTCTTAAGCAATCTCCGAGAGCTTGGTTTGAGAGGCTGACCCGAGTTGTCAAAAAAAAGGGTTCACCCAATGTCAATCAGATCACACAATGTTTGTCAAACACTCATTGGAAGGGAAGGTAACACTATTTCTCGTCTATGTGGATGACATTGTAATCACAGGAAACGACCATAACCAAATCGATCACTTGAAGAGTTTTTTAGCTAGAGAGTTTGAGGTCAAAGATTTGAGGCAGCTTAAGTACTTTCTAGGGATAGAAGTGGCTCGAACAAAGCATGGGATCTATATGTCTCAAAGGAAGTACACCTTAGATCTACTTCAAGAAACAAGAATGTTGGGTTGCAAGGCAGCCAACACCCCTATAGAACCACCACTACTACAAAAAAAGCCTTTATCAGCGTTTCCGTTACTGTTATTATCAGCGGTACAGGCGCAGAAAATAAGAGCACGAACAATAACACTGATAACAACATCAGCGCTTTAATCGCTGATATTGGCTATGTATTCTCAGCGGTTGTAGTACGGAACCACAGATAATAGTCCACTATTGTCTACGGTTGTGGTGCGGAACCACAGATAACACCACTAAAAAAACCCTAAACAGCTACCTTGACTTAGCGACCACTGATGCCCGTCGCTAATTAGCGACCGAGTTAGCAACCGCCTGGAAAAAAAGGGACCAAAAAAATGTTTGCGACTCCCTTAGCGACCATAAAAGAGCCGGTCGCTAAAAATTGCAATAGTCCGTCACTATGACCGTCGCTAACTCTACCCTCGTCGCTAGTGCGGTCGCTAGGTTAAACCTCCTCCCTTTTTTGTTTTCCCTCCAAGTTTTTTGCTGGCACCAAATCTTAGCGACGGTAACTACCGTCGCTACATTTCCCTCCAAACATTAGCGACGTTGATACTGCGTCGCTATGTTTTGTACTAGTGATGGGTGTTCAGTCGTCGCTATAATTTTCGGTCTTCCCTCCATACTTTTACTTTTAAGAAGGGAAGGTAGTGACGGTGGGGTGACACTGTCGCTAATATTCAGGGGATTAGTGACGGAATTGGTGTGTCGTCTCTAATATTCAGAGGATTAGTGACGGCATTGATGTGCCGTCTCTAATATTCAGGGGATTAGTGACGAAATTGGTGTACCATCGCTACATGTTTTAATTGTAGTGACGTTTTTATCGACGATGGTATACCGTCGCTAAGGGTTAGTCATACTCGACCAGCGCCTCTCCCCTAATCATTTGCCCTAACTCTCAATCCCTCCCTCCTCTGTTTCCCTGACTCCCTCCAACTCCCTCCCTTCCTCCGTCCCTTCCTCTGACTTCCTCCACCCGTCTCCTCCCTCCGTTCCTTCCTCTGGCGTCACTGTCTCTCTCCAACCCTCTCTCTCTTCCTCCGTTTGAAGCTCCTCACTGAGTTTCTCTCTCATAAACCTCTGGTCCAGCTCCAACCCTCTCTGTCTTCCTTCGTTTGAAGCTCCTCACTCAGTTTCTCTCTCATAAACCTCTGGTCCATCATTTTCCCTCACTCCCTCGGCTTACCTCACTCTTGTCTGATCTGGAAGTATCCTCCATTTGAAGCTCCCTCCAAGAGCTCCTTCTCTCTAGTCAAGGTGTGTTTGAATAACTCATTGCTTTTTCTTTTTATCTAGTTGATGTTTGTTGTACTAGATGTTGTAATAAGGTAGCCTATGTTATAGGTAGTAGAGCATATGGGTTTCTTAATATGGTTTGCATAGATGATTCATATGGGTTATATTACATTTTTAGCATTCTGTTTCGAATTCTGGCAGGCACTAGTTTTACATTTGATTTTGGTAACTAAACCCACCCAAAACTAGATTTACGTTTGGTTTTGCATCAAATTCTAATATATTGTTGACCTTGGCCTTACACTTTTAGCTGAAGCTTCCCTTTCCCTCTCAGTTATGGAACTAGCCTTTCTTACTTCTATATCTATGTTATAAATTGCCTTTCCCTTTCGCTGAAGGATACTCAACAAAATTCAAGGTTTTAAATCCCAATTGTAAAGAGTTTTTAAAATATTTAATTGAGGTTTCTTAGTTATCATTATTTTAAACTTGTTTATTATTCCATGAGCTATTCCTATGTTCCATAACTATTTTCTTATTCTGTCTGATCTTATTTAGCTATTGAAAATAAAAATAAAAATTACAGAAAGTAAAAAATACAATTATATACATATAGGCAAATTGTGTAATTGATTTTTTGGCAAATAGTTTTTTAGAGTACATTTTTAGGCCTAAGAAACCTGTACATGTGAGAAAACTGTACAAAATTTGCATGATAGCAAGAACAAAAATGAACATATGAAGTTGATGAATCCCTTGTTTTGATACTAAAGATACCTTGCTTGCCTGCATGCAATCAAGTTCACTCTGATTAAAGAGGCAAGAAAATAGTTTAACGTATCTGGTTTCATTAAAAATTTAAACCATGATTTACTGATATGGAGAAGTAAATATATACATATGCATACGTTTTCGGCAGTGCAGGAATCAAAAACTGCAGTATCATTGGTAACATGTTTACGACATGGAAGCATAGTGTGTGCAGCCACTACTGGTATACAGATTTCTGTTATAGCGTCCTGTGTAACAGTCAACAAAAGTGACGAATCCTAAGATCATCAACTCTGCACCAAATTTAGAAACATGAAAACCTTATTTAAATATATTAGACAAGGAGAAAGGGAATGAGTGACCCTCTACTAAGAAAAATTAAGAAATTATAATAATTAACATTTGCTTCATTCATATAATAATGACAAAAAACCACTAAAAATTCATCTATATAACCTGATTTAAGCCTCTCAATTGCTTCAACCAAATCGCTCTTCTTATGTTTCCTCAACCACTGCAACCACTACCTACTCCTCTTATATCCAAATTAGTATAAGGCATACAAGAACAATTATTCAAGCACTTGACTCTGCATCCTTCTAGATCTATTGTCTCATCTACCCAAGTATGTAGTACTTTCAAATCTTCGACTCTCAAAAATCTATCATTGAGTTTGTTACTACAGTTTAGTGGTTTATTCCGGACACATCCTTGATTCCAATTAGATGAGTTCCAAGCTTGTGGTAACTTTAGACTAAACCCAGTTAAACACCGGCGGATTTGGGAGCCTGTGATCATACAATTATCATTTTCTCCACATATACCATAATAGTCACAATTGTCATTTGCAAGTGTTTTATAGACCTTCCAAACTTATTCATCTTCCATCCACACGTATCGAATACACATATCGGTTGGACTCAAGGTTCCCATTTTGTACTCATTCACCCAATGTACTAATTTAAAACCTCTATTATCATGTGCGTTCACATTTACCTCTTTATTAATACTTTGGCGTTTACGGTTATTTCAAGTCATTCTTCAACTACACTAGAAGACAAAAAAGATAAATAAAAACACACAACAACATCAGTGTTGTTATAGCCGTGACTTATTAGACAACATCAAGCTTTGTGATGGATGCTTACAGATCCTGACTAAATAAGTAAATGCATCATTCCAAATGGCATCACTTTGTATCCAAATTTGCTCCAGTGATGTCCATTAAGTACTTACATTTGCTATAATTTCATTATTTTCTTTATATAACCCATAGTAGTCAATCCCAAAACGCGTAGCGTCGCGGACAACCCCAAAACTGGGATCACGGCGTCGCGGAGCAAATCGCGGACGCTATTTTACACTATCACGAGTAAAATAAATATATATATTGCATATGCAAAGACAAAATAGAGATAAATAACTAAAAATATTCTAAATGCATAAGCCTTAACTAGAAAACTAATATTATCCAATAAAAAACCTTATCTAAATTCATGAATTCATATCTAAAAATTAAAATTCCACAAATCAAAGAACCAAAGATATGTAAAAGTAGAAATATATCACAAAATCAAGCCCTTTTTTCTTCTACAAAAGTTCCTAATTTTCTGATGCCAAAACAAAGTAAAATAGAGGAAGAAGAACAATAACAGGAAATGAGTAAAGAAAGGAAAAGATGATGAGTTGCAAAGAGCCAAGGATTGAGTTTTGAAGGCGATCATGGGTGGGGGTGAGGGAAAGAGAGAAAGAGACAAAACAAGATGATAAGCTAGAATGGGGAGTCAGGCGTCAAAATAAGCTAGAATGTGAAAGGAATGTAGAATAAAAGCAACTGAAGACCTTAAAATGCAGGTTGGATAGTTAGAAACCTATATAGGGCCAATATGTTCATGTGATTGTGAATGCAATGCAAAATCACAATACCTTTGAATATAAATTAAAGAGTGACATAAGTTACTCATTGTGCACCACTTCATTCCTTAACATTGATCATAATATATAAATTTAATAGCATCTATAAGGTAAACTTGTATCCTCAATTTGTTGTCCCGCCCATTTTGATGATGAACTTAATCTATAATTTACTTTAGATGTCTCTCTTTGTTTAGTTTCCTTGCTACTTGTAACTGTCCAACCACTTATTGGTTTGTCGTGCAGACTAGCACACGTTACGCGTGGTCTCTGATCGTCTGTCGACAGCTTCCACTTCATCCCTGACTTTTTTGCCCAGGTAATCCCCTAACACTGACTTTCTCATTATGTGTATGCATGTCAATTGTTGTTTGTTAGTGGAGAGCAGAGCTCATTAGGCAATGGTTTTATGTGCTGATAACATGATTTTTTATGCATGTGTAATGTTGTTTATTAGTGGAGAGCAGAGCTAATTAGGAATTGGTTTTGTGTGCTGATAACATGATTTTTTATGCATGTGTAATGTTGTTTGTTAGTGGAGAGCAGAGCTTATTAGGAATTGGTTTTGTGTGCTGATAACATGATTTTTTATGCATGTGTAATGTTGTTTGTTAGTGGAGAGCAGAGCTCATTAGGCATTGGTTTTGTGTGTTGATAACATGATTTAGGACTTAATACCTCTCAATATCATATACAATGCGTAGCATATATAATTATCTATACTGGAAATTTTTCTGTATGTAACAGGCCGTTTCTAATTTTGGAAAATGTCTAGTTTACAGGGGAGACTCTACCAAAATTTTGGCAGGCTCCCTTTCTTAGGGAACTTAAAAAATAAAACTCAACTTTAATAATGTAGGGTTTAGTTGTGTGTGTACCCATTAGATTCCCGTTCAAGTTTCAAAACAACTGACTGATGTACCATGTTGTGTTGGATCTTGAATTGTCCCGGTTAGACAGTTTGGTATGAATTTGTAACCAGTAGGGCGTAACCCATTGATGTTGTATGTGGTCTATCTTGAGACGTTGAATGTTCATTTGAAATTTCGGTTATGGTGTTTCGTATTGTCCCCAGGGGGCATGACTGCGTGCGGTGTTTCATACCGTATGTATCTCTGTGTACTCAGGGACCAATGCAAAATGCTGCCGAAATTTCAAATGAACATCAACGACACAAGATAGACCACATACAACATCGATGGGTTACGGATGGTTGCATATTCATCCCGAATGGGATAGGGCCCCACCAATTTGCAACATCAAAGAGATAGAGTGATTCACAACCGATAGTCAAATAAAATTTTGAAAATGTAAAGTAACAGAAATCGTGCTTGTTAGATATTGTAAATGGAGGTACCGACAAATCGGTGATGGATGTACAACCGACTAGATTGCAGTCGGCGAGTGACTGAGGAGTTTATGATGGGGCTATTGGAGTTCATTCCGTTTGCTACGGTAAACACGCCTGGATTTGAAGCGACTCAGAAGATTCGTTGTCCGTGCTTAAGGTGCAAATGCATGAGTTTTGAATACGCGGATGATGTCATGTGCCACCTAACTGAGAAAGGGTTCATGGAAACATACCACTGCTGGTACAACCATGGTGAGCAGTTACCGCGAAGACCATCAGACGTAACCGTGCAACAGTCTTACTACGAGGTTGGAGGAAACAGGGATACGTACAACAACATAGAACAAATGGTGATGGATCATGTTGGACCCTGCACCGGGCGTATGCTGGAATATGATGACCAAACAGGTCATGGAGACTCTGACAATGTAGAGGAGGATCCTAATCCGGAGGTAAAGAGATTTTATGATTTGTTAGCGGTGGCTCAGACTCCATTGTGGGACGGGTGCAACAGTCACACTGAGTTATCCGCCTCCCTAGCTGCTTTAAGCCTAAAGGCAGATTATAATCTTTCTGGAGGTTGTTTTAATAGGATGGTCAATTTGATGAGTTCCACTATGCCTAGTAATCATCGAATGCCAACAAACCTGTACCATGCTAAGAAACAAGTGGCAAACTTGGGGTTGGGTTGTGTGAAGATAGAGTGTTGTGTTGGCGGATGTATGTTGTTCAGAAATGAATTTGCAGATAAGAGTGTCACAAAATGTCTATATTGTAATGAGGAACGCTACAAAACCGTTAAAAGGAGAGGGAAGGTAACCCGGACGACCAGAAAGAAAATGTGGTACTTCCCTGTAACACCGCGCCTTCAACGCCTGTATGCCTTATTGTCCATGGCAAAACACATGCGTTGGCATGCTCTGAACCGAACACAAGAGGGGTTTCTTTGCCATCCTTCCGACGGGAAAGCATGGAAGTGTTTGGATGAGCTATATCCGGGCTTTTCTGGCAAGCCGCGCAATGTAAGACTTGGCTTATGTACTGATGGGTTTAACCCGTTCGGTCAATACAGAAGAGCTTACTCTTGTTGGCCAGTCATACTGACCCCATACAATCTGCCTCCTGATATGTCTATGAAGAGGGAAGTCATGTTTCTATCTATACTGGTTCCAGGACCCAAAAATCCAAAGGCGAACATAGACGTGTTTTTGCAACCGTTGGTTGAAGAGTTATCACAATTATGGGATGTCAGGGTAATGACATACGATGCGTCTTTGAAGAACAATTTTATGATGCGTGCTGTTTTGATGTGGACTATTAACGACTTCCCGGCCTATGGTATGCTTTCTGGATGGTCAACGTCTGGGAAGCTTGTTTTCCCTGTATGAATGGAACATACCGGGGGGGGGGAATCACTCCCTGTTAGTGGCAAGACAAGTTTCTTTGACTGTCATAGAAAGTTTCTACCGTTGGATCACCCGTTTAGGAGAAACAAAACTGCTTTTAAGAAGAACAAGGTTGTTAATGAACCTCCACCCCGTAGGTTATCTGGTGCACGGGTTTGGTAGAGGGTCGAAGAGTATCCTTACATCTGGGACAAGAGTGTTAAGGAGTTTGCGGGTTATGGTAAGGAACACCACTGGGTGAAGCAGAGTGTCTTGTGGGATTTGCCATATTGGAAAGACATGTTGTTAAGACACAACATTGATGTCATGCACACTGAACGTAATGTTTTTCATGAATATTTTTGACACTGTTATGGACACCAAAGGGAGAACAAAGGACAATGAGAAGAGTCGTCTAGACCTTCCGATTTGGTGTTCTAGGAAGGAGTTGGAATTGAGGGATGCGGGACGTGGAAGAATGTTTAAACCCCATGCAAAATATGCTTTAACTAGACCACAACAGATTGCTGTGTGTATTTGGATGAATGGGTTGACCCTGCCTGACGGATTCGCTTCTAACTTGAGTAGATGTATCGACGTGAAGGAGGGCAGGGTGTTTGGCATGAAAAGTCATGATTGCCATGTGTTTATGCAACAACTACTCCCGTACGCATTTCATGCCTTACCGAAGCCTATTTGGAAACCGTTGGTGGAGTTGAGTCACTTCTTTAAGGAGTTGACGGCTACTTCGTTGACTGTGGAGAAACTTGTGAAGATGGAAGAAACTATCCCGGTATTGATTTGTAAGTCTGAGCAGATTTTCCCACCAAGTTTTTTTGACTCGATGGAGCATTTGCTTATCTTTCTACCGTACGAGGCCTTGGTTGGTGGCCCGGTGCAGTATCGTTGGATGTATCCATTCAAAAGGTGAAGGTCAGAACTCTTTAATTTCCTTGCAAACACTTCTTATAATAGTATCTTCTAACTTAACATTTGTTAATGATGTTGAAGATTCTTACGCTCTTTAAAAGATAAAGTGTCGAACAAAGCCTGCGTTGAAGCATCAATTTGTGAGGCATACTTAGTCGAAGAAATGACAACCTTTGCTTCTTTCTATTTTCCGACAGAGATAGAAACTAGAATGAGTAGAATTCCCCGCAATCTTGGGGTAGCCACCCGCACAGGGTTTGATGAACAAATATCGATTTTCAACTATCCTAGTCATCTGGGGGGCAAGCTCACAAAATGTTACATTGATGAGAAAGATCGAAAGGCGGCTCACTTGTACATTCTTCTAAATTGCCTTGAAGTGGAACCCTTTCTTGAGTAAGTCATAAAAGTTATATGTTACATTCTAAACGTAGCTTTTATAGTATCTAAATTTGTTTCCTTTGAATAGCTTATATACAGATATGCTAAAACTTGAGCAAAATAATTTAACTGAAGACCAAATTCATAGTGAGGTGTCATCCAAGTTTGTTGGTTGGTTCGCACAACACGTAAGACCCGTATACCGAGTGTTTTTTATCTTTGCGTCTAACTCACGGTATCTAACGATGACCTATTTGTTATGTTGTACATAGATACAAGACCCTAACAACCATATTGAAGATTCTTTACTCCAAGCCCTTTCTTGGGGGCGAGTGAAAACTGTTAAAAAATGGCCTATTTACTATGTAAATGGCTACAAGTTTAATATTCTTCAATAGAGTGAAGGGATGCGTACCCATAACTACGGGGTTTGTGTTAGAGGCACCGCCGGACAGTTGGAAGAAGACTTTTATGGAGTACTGATGGAGATTGTTGAAGTTTCGTTCTCTGGACGACTAAGAAGAAATATTGTTCTATTCAAATGTGATTGGTTCGACAACACAATCGGTGTTGGAACAAAGGTTGACAACAACTACGGCTTAGTTGAGGTCAACAAGAATGGTAGATATAAAGGGTTTGATCCCTTCATTTTTGCCCAACAAGCTGAGCAGGTTTATTACACCGACTTCCCGGGAGGACAACGGGACTGGTATGCAGTAATCAAGGCCAAGGCCCGAAGTCAGATCACTGACAATGTCTCCGAGGAGGTCGATGACGCTTATCAGCTTGCACCACACGAGCTCAACGATGCCAATTTGATGTTCAACATTGATCCAGTCATAATGGATGAGACACTCGCCACTACGGGGGTGAACACATTGATAAAGACCTTGTCTCTCGATCAAAACGGTCTAGGGCTGATTTGGATACTGATGAAGTTGTTCAAACAGATAACCACAGTGCACTAAAACTGAGGGGGAATTTGAAACTGAAACAGACACAGAGTATGTAGTTGTTAAACATATATACATAGGTTTATATATATCCTAAGACTAACCTTTGTTTTCATGATTTTATCCATAGATGACGGGACGTCGACTGCCCTTCAGTAGGGGTGGTGGGTCTAGGACCCCGGCATCCCGTCTGGGGACTCCCACCCCAGGGCAGGAGACCACTCCATCACCACCACAGCGGACCACTCCATCACCACTACAGCAGACCACTCCATCACCACCACAGCGGACCACTCCATCACCACTACAGCAGACCACTCCATCACCACCACAGCTGACCACCCCATCACCCCCACAGCTGACCACCCCAGAGCAGACTCCTGGAGTTGGTGGCTTCGAGGACCATGGCCATCAGGCCACCCCAACTCCGGCATCCCCTCTGCCCATGTTGGTACCCATGCCGGCCGAAGACGAGTAAGTGACTAAAACTCAAATACTTTTATGTTATTTGTATGGTACTTTATATTAAACTTTAGTGGAAAGACTTGTTGGTTTATTGTATATTATTTTAATTAGTACTTGTATAGATTGAATTGTACTGGGAACTCTTCTGTTTGTAACAGGGTAACTATTTAAACTTGGAAATGTTACATTTACAGGGGAGACTCTGTCGGAATTTTGGGAGTCTCCCTAGATTGTGTGTTGTTATACTCCTGATATAATTATTGTCATTACAGCTTTGTTGATAGTAGTCGCACTACCAAAGCGATTACTAAGGTTTTAAAGGCCCAGTGGGATGGTCCATCTATATCTTGGACAAATGCTGGGAAGGTTGTTCAAGATAGGTGGTTTGACACCTTCTCGGTAAGTTACCACATCAATTTGTTGTGATTTCATTTGTAAAATAGACCTCTTATTAATTTTGATTTCTCATTTCATTTTATAGCGTGATTACCAGTGGGCAGAGGGTATGATTGATGAGATTAGGAAGGTCTTTGCCACAAAGACCTCCAAAATCATCAAGCGTACCCTTTGGAAGGTGAGGAACAAGGGTGAGCGCCCTCGTTGGATCCCGGAGGACCATTGGGACGGGATGGTCCAGAAGTGGGGCGTTGTCCCGTTCCAGCAGTCGAGTGCTCGGAACAGGGCAAACAGAGCCGCCGATGCTGCAGCCTCAGTTTACACTGGGGGTAGCATTTCAACCCTCAAGCATAAAAAAAGATTTGTAAGTATATTTATGTTAAACATTTCTATTATGATTCGTCTGACATGTTTGCAAATAATAATCTAAATGTTTTTTGTCCACCACAGGAGCTGGGGGAGCACCGGGAGCCTTCTTTGTTTGAGGTCATGCAAATGACCAAGAAGAACAAAGCCGGTGCATGGGTAAACCAGAAGACTATAGATCTAGCGGTATTTACTTTTAACTCACACATGCTTATAATTTACAAATCAGCTTACTAATCCTATCAGTGTTTTTTAATTTACAGGAGGCGTATCAGGCTAGGAGGGCCGAGAAGGAGGCGGACCTAGTGGCTTCGACTCCTGAAGGGGAGGTTCCTCCCAGCCTGTCTTGTTCCGACGACAACGCCATCTATATGGAGGCTGTTGGCGGTGTGAACAAGAAAGGGAGGGTCTTTGGATTGGGTGGCGTCGGCACGCAGCTGGCGAAAAAGGGGAAGACCCCTTCCTCTTTCTCTTCGTCTGGTCTTCCGACTGAGGTTGTTCAGGTAATTCAAAACCTGAACGACGAGCTACAGGAGGAGCGACGTCAGAGGCAGCTTTTGTAGGAGCGGGCCGAGGCGGACCGACGTCGGGCCGAGGAGCAGCACGCCGAGACTCGTCGGCAACTTGCTCAGCAGCAGGAGCTACTGATGCAGTTGATGGCGAGATTACCTCCCCCCACTTCCCAGGCGCCCCCACCACCACCAAAGGATCCCCCACCCCCATGATTGTATTTTTATTATGTATACACATTGTATATTTCATTTATAGTTTTTATATTATATTCCATTCAGTATTTATTTTGTCATTCTTCATTTATTATGTCAATATTTATTGGTGATCCGGTCTCAATACCGGTATCCGATCTACAAGACATATTTCAACGTCTTTGTCAAGACATCAACGTGTAACCGGTGTCATCAGTATACATCCGGACTGTAATTCCGTATCAGGCGTTCACCCTATACCGGTTGTTCAGGATAACACCATGACACCGGACAACACACAAGTCACTGCGCTAAAGACAATGATTATTGCTACAGGGATCGATCAATAATTCCCTGCACTACGAGCCAAATTCTGCTCACGGGGATGGTCAACTTGTTCCCTAATCCTAGTCTATATTCTCCATGCTCAATATAAAATAGCCACTTGACCCAATCATGCTGGTAAGTGCGCAATAAAATAATGCTAGTCCTCGAAAAATAAGCCAATCAGGTATATGAACTCATTTCATTAATGAAGTGAGGGATTTTCAACTGAATTTATAAACGATTACTCTCTGAAATACATTCCTTACTTGGAATATCATCACTGACTTGAGCGTCGGAGAATCTTTGCAGGTGACACCACCATTCGCCCACTTCAACGCGTTAGGTCGGTGTGAAGGATCTCCAGGACGCCCAATCCGCTCTCCTCAATCAAGGACAACGGATACTTACACCGGATACTCATACATCCGGTCTTCTCTATAGTATTTACATACTGTTTGTGATTGACTTGAGTTCGGATCTCTAGACCCCGGTTCAGGACAGATCAATTGGTAATTAAATTCAAAGAAAAACGCCTTATTGTGATTATCATTAATAATTCAACCTATTTGATAAATAAATTTAATCCATTATTTTATTTTTAATAATAATTAAATATTTTAAAAAAATTATTCAAATTTAATTATAAAATTTTATCACCCAATACAAAATATTAATGAACATTTTTAAAGTTAAATTAACAAAACCTATATATATTTAAACAATTTTAAAAAAAAATAAAAAATCCCATTAGCGACGGACAGAGGTGGTCGCTATATAAAGACTAATAGCGACGGAGAGTAGTAGTCGTTGTATGGCTAGCCATAGCGACGAATACCTTGGTCGCTATAAGGCTACTACTAGCGACGGCTATAATTGGTCGTTGTATGCCTACTATAGCGACGGTCGTAGTTGGTCGCTGTTTGGCTACACATAGCGACGGATAAAGGTGGTCGCTACATAATACTTATAGCGACGGGGTAAGTGTGTCGCTATATGTCTACTAGTAGCGACGGGGTACTGGTCGTCGCTGAACGTGGTCGGTTAGCGACGACTGAGATCAGTGAAGCAGAGATCATGTTAGCGACGGTGTTACGCCGTCTGAAATACCGTCGCTAGTCCTATTAGCGACGGTTTTTGCATTGATTAGCGACCAATTCTTTCCGTCGCTAACAGATGTTTTTTTAGTGGTGTAATAGTCCATTATTGTTTATGGTTATGGTACAAAACCACAGATAATAGTTCACTATTATCTGCGGTTAAATCTTCAACCGTAGACAATGTTTGGTTTTTTTTCTTTTTAATTTTAGTTTTTTAATTTACTAAACTTGTATTAAATATTATAATAAACTAATTTTTACACTAATAGTTTCAGAACTATAAATATAACAATATTAATACCTAAAAAATTAAAACACCAACTAACATCTTTTTAAAATGGGTTTAGTTTCATGTACCTATATTATTATTATTATTATTATTATTATTATTATTAGAAAACCATATTGCCAAATTACATTAAGCCAAAATACTACACGGGAGGGAACAGAGGAAAAGATGTGCTTTGATTTTAATTAGTGGGTATGAAAGTTGATACAAATTAAAGCAAGCAAAACATGTTACCCAGTTTATTACAGTAAAAGAGCACAAATCATTAGAGAATGTACTAAATATTTAACAAAATGACAAGGGACATACATTTACAATAAAAGCTATTTTCAGCATTTTGTAATAGAGGGAAACATTACATGCCAAAATAAAGAGAGATATTCAAAAAATAAAAAAAACTCACCTTGAAGAAAGGAGAGGAGTACACTCCAAAATATAGCTTTCTACGGACCACTAACAGCAGCAACACACAAAACACAGAGGAGAAAGATGGACCATAAAACGGAAACACAACATACACGAGCAGAGAAAGGGGAGGAAGAAAGAAAGTTACTTTCTTAAAGCAACAAGAAGGAAGCAGAACATACACAAGCAGAGGTTGGGGAAAAGAAAAAGTTACTTTCTAGAAGCAACAAGAAGTGTTAGAAAAGTCACCTTATAAGAAAAAGACAAAATTTAAATTTTAAATGGACACATTCATGAAACAGTAAATCCCGTGTGCGGAGCATACTAATTTCACTATTGTCAGCGGTTGAGAGACCTAACCGCAGACAATGTTATTTTTGCAACACTATTGTCAGCGGTTGAGAGACATAACCGTAGACAATGTTATTTTTGTAACACTATTGTCAGCGGTTGAGAGACCTAACGACAGACAATGTTATTTTCGCAACACTATTGTCAGCGGTTGAGACACCTAACCACAGACAAAAGTTATTTTCTACGTTTCATAGTGAAACCGCATACAATAGTCCTTATTTATGCATCAATGTCTACGGTTCCGTCCAACTGCAGACAAAACTAGCGCGTCCTTTTGTAATTTTTGTTGTAGTACACCCAACCAGAATAGCTCCAACGAAGAGAGTCCTCCAGCTGATAGAACCAGGTACCAAAGTCTGGTTGGAAAATTAATCTACCTGACACATACCATACCAGACATTGGTTTTGTAGTAAGCATGGCAAGTCACCATATGTCAAATCCCACAGATATTCATATGACAGCTGTAAGGAGAATCCTACAATACCTCAAAGGTACCCCGAGCAGAGGTCTCTACTTCAAGAAAAACTCAGACAAGGGCATTGAAGTATATACAAACTCGGATTGGGCAGGCTATGAATCAGACTAAAAATCAACTACTGGTTATTGCACCTTTGTGTGGGGGAACTTGGTCACTTAGAGGAGCAAAAAGCAGTCTGTGGTAGCCAGGAGTAGTGCAGAAGCTGAACTTAGAGCCATGGCACATGGCGTTTGTAAAGGAATTTGGTTGAAAAGGATGCTAGAAGAAATCAGAATTCCCACCAATTATACGATGATGATATTTTGCGAGAACAGAGCTGCCATAAGCATGGCCAAAAATCTTGTTCACCATGATCGAACAAAGCATGTGGAGATTGATAGGCACTTCATTAAGGAAAAGATTAACCAAGGCATTATAGTTGTTACCCATGTTCCATCATGTAACCAAACAGAAGACATTCTATCTAAACTCTTCCAAGACACACATATGAGGACATTAGAACCAATCTGGGAATGATAGATATCTATCACCCAGATTAAGGGGGTGTAGAAAATTATGGAAATTAGACAAAATCATGTGATTCTGATTGTACAGCTAGAATTAGGATTTGATATTATTTCTTTCCTTGTTTAGTTTCAACAATTATAGGGATTTGTTGTTCTTGATTTTTAGCTCTAAATTAGTGTACAGAATCAGTCTTGTAATCCTATATATACCCACCATTGTACCTTTTTCAAATTAAGGAAAAATACATTCCATATTCCTATACTAGTAATATTCCGTGCGCCCCTTAATATGTTATTATAGTTAAAGTCATTTATATATCTACAAATCATAGTAGTTTTCAAAAATACCCTTACAAATTAACGGATATTTACATATCTTATTTTCTTTCTTCATAATTAATAATTATTTTTTAATGGTAAATAAATATATGTTGGTGAAATATTAATTAATGTTGTTGACTTTTTGATGAAGCTCTTATAATAAAGACCAAAGAAATCTCTCAGGAATTCTGATATTAAGGGATGAAGATAGTATTACTATATCAGGCATTTGGTTTCCTCACAAAATGCTATACCACATTCAATCAATTACAATCTTTTGTTCGTTTTATATTTTTAAATATAATTTATTATTTATTGTCAAGTAAGATCAATTTACGAAATTATTAATATATTAATAAAAGTATTTTATTATTATTTTTAATAAAGTTGATATATTTTAAAAGTAAAAAAATATTTAAATACTTAATTTTGAATTTTGAATTTAAACTTTTAAAATAATTAAATTTAGAAATATCTATTTTTAATCACATAGAATGAATAATGTATATTTAATATATCCGTTGCAAAATTTTAAATTTTTTATTACTTAAAAATAAGTAAATAAGATTTGGATTTGTATTTTGTTAAACATGTAATTTAGAGGGGAAAAGATGACGATTATATCTGAATTTTACCTGTCATATAAGTTAGAAATATTATTTTAATATTTCTTATTTTTATTTGAAAAATATTTTCAATATTATTTTAAACTTGAATGAAAATAGAAACCAACAAATTATGGTGAAATTTTGTGATAAAAGAAAGATAAGATAATATCTAATAAATTGATTTATATGAAAACGAAAAAATTAGGAGCAAATTCTTGACTTAATTTAATTTAATTTTTGGTAATTATCTTTATAATTGAAAATCAATAAATAAAATTATTCATAAATTATAAAAAATTAATTAATACAATTTAAATCATGATTAAAGATAAATAGAAGCTAACTATTATCATATTTATATTAAGTAATTCTTATTTTGTACATTACAAAGTCATATATTTTAATTCAAAAAGATTAATAAATCCATGTATTATGGACTATTATATAATTTAATTTTAAATTTCTCGATGTGTTTAAATGAGTAAATTGTATGTGGTCCAATATTAATTTAAAATTTGAAAATGGGGTCAGAGACATGCTCGAGCCGGGAATGTCCACATCATGATAGAGCTAACGAGGATTTTCTCCCAATGCGGATTTTTTTCCAACCCGAGAAACTTATTCATGAAAAATCAAACATGTACTACTTGAACTAACCACTAATTTCTTATAAGTTTTCTAAGCATTTCAAAAATCCTAATAATCAATATTATTAAGTGGTATAAATGAAACATCTAACAGACAAATATTAGTAAAAAAAGTAGGATTGGGACATAGACGTGAGAAACTGTTAAGATATTTAGGCATTGTGGCACTTGGGACAAAAAAAAATGAAAACCTTAAATACCTTATATTATTCACATTCAAAACAATTAATTAAATCATTTCTTTTTGGGACCACATTTGACTGACCTTGTATATAAGTTGTTTCTATTTTTTGAAACAAAAAAAATCTAGTTGTTTTACTGTTTATCTTTTGAGATTATTATAACTATATTACTACATTTATTTAAGCTTAAATTTAATGAAAATAAGACGTTTCTTACTAAAAGATGTTGGTAGAAGTGGTACATGTTTAATTTTGCTTAAGTTAAATATTGGATTCAACCCCTTAAATGAAAAAAATTCTCCTTAGAAGAATTAGTCTCACAATGATGAACACGTTATTGATTTAAACAAGATTGCCTTAAGTGAAAAAACATATGGCTAAACCAAAAAAGAATAAGTTTTTCTTTAAAGTTTATTCTAGAACATGTTATGAAAACAACCTTGGGCCATCAGATGGTTTTCAATTTTAAAAATATATTTGTTAAAATAAAAAGTATACTTTTAAATGTCAAAACTAAAAATGAAAAATAATTTTAAGTTATAGGTTTCCAAATTGTTTTCAAAATAAATTAAATTGTTTTACTAGACAAATTTTTTTAATTAAAATTTATTTTTGAACGTAAAAGAAAAAAACCAAAAGCTCGTTATTACCCTCAAACTAGACCATAATTAATTGAATTAAACACATACTTGAGTCAAAGTGTTTCACCACCTCAAGTTCTAAGTGGATAGTTAAGGTAATTAAGTGTTTGTTTAGTTAATTTTGGGGGAATCCAAATGAAGGTGAGCCAAACCAAAATATCCATAAACATGATTACAAAAATAGATTCAAACCATGATTACACAAATAGATTTATGTTTGGTTTTTGTTACCATAAAAAACCCAAATTGGTTTGGATGGGCAAATCGTGGTTGGGTAAAAATGAGGAAGAATTCATTCAACAGGCTCCACTATCCTCACAAACATCTCACATCTAAACCGGTTGAAGCCCACAAAATCATCAATACCAAGCATCATATCACTGGCCGTAGCCACAAACACAAACAAATAGTCTTAGATGGTAACAAAAAACAACAAATAGACCTACAGGCCTTTCCTGAAAAGGCCAAGATGTTACATTTAGGAATGAGTCATATGTTGACCCAAATACAAAGAAGTCATCCATGAAGACCTCTACAAACTTCTTAACCATGTCACAGAAGATGGCAAGCATGCAAATGTGGAATGTAGCAGGAACATTGCACAATCCATAAGGCACTCTCTGATATGCAAACACACCATATGGACATATGAACGTTGTCTTCTCCTGGTCTTTCAGGTCGACTACAATCTAATTATAGCCTCAATATCCATCTAAGAAACAATAGTAAGCATGGCCATAAATCCTTTCCAACATATGGTCCATAAAAGGTAGGGGAAAATGATTTTTCCTTGTTGCATCATTCAATCTTCGATAGATGATCTCATTATTCTTGTTGTTGATGATGGTCATGCCTCCCTCCTTAGGGACTACCTGTATTGGGTTGGTCAAAGCATTATCTGAAATAGGGTATATGATACCAACATCCAGCATCTTGACCACTTCTTTTCCCATTGCCTCCTTCATAACTGAATTCAACCGCCTCTAAGATTGAATAACTGGTGTGGAATTTTCCTTCAGTAAGATCTTATGCATATAGAATAAGAGGGTAATTCCTTTCAAATAAAAAATTTTCCACTCGATAGTCGACTTATGCATTTTTAAGACATTCATTAGCTTCTCAGCATTAGCATTATTCAGATAAGCGCTAATGATCACTAGTTCCTACAGACAGCAAAACAAAGCTAGTTCCTAAAGATAAATGGTCCACCGCTGGCTTCAAAAAAGTAGAGTCAAATGCTAGAGCTAGATTCTACATAATCTTTGCTCTAAGTAAATCTGAATACAAGAAGGTTTACAACTATAAAACTACAAAGGAGATCTAGGATGCCCTTCAATGCAACTATGAAGGAACCTTTAAGCATTCCAAGAAAATCCTTGTGACCAAGAAGTATGACAATTTTAAAATTGAGGAACATGCATCTGTTGACCAGATGTTTAGAAGATTTCAAACTCTGCTCAATGAGCTCAAAGCCCTGGGATCTACGCCTTCCACTAAAGATATCAATGTGAAACTTCTAGGATGCTTACCAGAAAAGTTTGGTGCCAAGTGTGCTTCTTTGGTGGAAGCTAAAGACCTCAGTACTCTAACACTAGATGAACTTCTTGGAATTCTAAGAGTTCATGAGTTGAAGTTTAACCAGAAGGAAGTGTCAAAGCCTTCATCTTCTAAAAACATTGCTCTGAAGTCTGAAGAGACTTCTAGGAGGTGCAAGAAGCCCAGAGTTGAGGAGTCAACAAGTTTAGACCTTGCATCTGATAAAAGAGATAATGACACTGATGAAAAGTTACCGTTGTCACTAAAAGATTCCACAGACTTCTGAAAAAAGAAGAAAGATAGAGCTAGAAAGTTTAACAAAAAAGAACCTAAAGGTAAAAGTCAATTTAAGTTTAAGACTGATAAATCTGTTTTAGAATGTTTCAACTGTGGAAAACCAGGATACAGAAAGGCAAAATGTCCTTTTCTGGAAAAAGATCAAAAAGATAGGAGAGAGAAAAATAAATTCTTTAAAAAATAAAAAAGACTCATCACTTGGGATGATGAAGATTCAACCAGCACAAGTGAATCTGAAGAAGAAATAAAGTCTGCTCAGATCTGTCTTATGGCTAAAATAGATTCAGAATCTGAAATGAGTTTAGACGAGTCTGAATCAAAGGAAGTAAATCAATCTAACCTAAAAGAAAATTGTGAAGCTCTCTTTAAATATTTTTCAATTCTTTTGAAAAACTATAAACTGTTGAAAAAGAAACAATTTGAAACTATTTCTTCATATGAAGATATGATATGTGAGCTAAAGAAAAAGGATTCAGATCAAAGAACTTCTTAAAGAGCTTGATAAGAAAGAAAAGGTGCATCTTGAAGAGATACATAAGCTTAAAAAGGAAAATGATTTTTGAAAACTGAATTAAACAATTCAGATGCTCGGTGTATCTCTCAAGATAAAGAGATCAAGTCTCTTAAACAACAAGTAAGCACACTTACTACAGACCTGGCCCGATTTGTAAATGAAACTGAAAACTTATACAAACTTATGGGTAAATCCCAAGGAAGGTCCAAACGACCTGATCTAGGGTAAGTTGAAGAAACTGATTTCAAAGAAAAGAGTTCTCCCTCTTCATCTTCTTAATCTAAGCATAAGCATGCTAAATGCAACTATTGTAAGAAGCATGGTCATGTGATTCAAGTCTACTTAAAGACAAAAAGGAAACATGCAAAGAATACTAACCCTATAGGACCCAAAAAGTTATGGGTACCAAAGATAATGATTATTCCTATTTTAAATGCATTTAAGGACATAAGCAAAGCAATATTTTTGGTATCTGGACAGTGGATGCTCACATCACATGACAGGCAAAAGGTCCATGTTCCTAAACTTGGAACAATTTGAAGGAGGAAAAGTTAATTTCAGAGGAAACTAGTTTGGCCGAATAACTGGGGTTAGTAAGGTTGGTAACATTCCTTCTCTTATCATTGAAAATGTTTATTTTGTTGAGGATCTAAAGCATAACCTACTGAGCATAAGTCAATTTTATGATAATGGTTACAAAGTTTCATTTGATAAAGAAAAATTTATAATAATCAACCATTATGGAACTACTCTTTTCTTAGCAAATAAACATAACAACTTCTACAAGGTTGATTTGGGTGAACTGGATAGCCAAAATGTAACTTGTCTTTTTTTTCTCATCCAAAGAGAAGTGGATCTGGCATAAAAAGCTTAGACATGTTAGCATGAAACACATTTCAAAGCTTAACATAAAAGAGTTAGTTAAGGGACTTCCTAGAATTTCATTTAATGGATCCCAACCCTACGAAGCATGTCAAAAGGGAAAACAACATAAAGCTTCTTTTTAAAAATAAGGATGTTGTTTCCACCAACAGACCACTTGAATTGTTACATTTAAATTTGTTCAGACCATCCCAAATTCAACATATCATATTGAATCAAACTCCATATGAATTGTGGAAGGAAAGAAAACCCAACATATTACATTTTCATCCACTTGGATGCACATCCTATGTCCTAAACACAAGAGATCAACTTGAAAAGTTTGATTCAAAGTGTGATAAGGTATCTTTATGGGTTATTCAAATACATCAAAATCTTACTTGGTCTTTAACATAAGAACTCAAACCATTGAGGAATCAATGCACGTAAGATTTGATGACCTAACAAAGACTGACAAGAAATTGACAGATCTAAAGTGTGATAATGCATGAATTATGCAACCTGAAGGAGAACCTACACCATCAAACTCTACAACTCATCAACAATAAGAAACAAATTAGTAAATAGTGTCTGAACTAGAGAAACCAAGAAAGTGGAATAATTCAAGACCTTTCATCATTTAGATCTCATTATTGGATATCAAGCTGAAAGAGTCTGAATCAGATCAAGATTTCACAATCAATGATCAATGGCACTTGTCTCAGAACTTGAACCCAAGACCATTGAAGAAGCCTTAGAGGATCCTGACTGGATCATAGCCATGCAAGAAGAACTTAATCAGTTTGAAAAAAACAAGGTATGAACCTTGGTTCTAAGACTAAAGAATGATAGTATCATTAGAACAAGATGGATCTTTAGAAACAAACTGGATGAAGAAGGCAAAATTATAAGGAACAAAGCAAGGCTTGTAGCATAAGGTTACAATCAACAGGAAGGTTTAAATTCACTGAAACCTTTACTCATGTAGCTAGACTTGAGGCTATAAGGATACTACTTGAATTTGTTGCTTATAAAGGAATTAAATTATATCAAATGGATGTTTAGAGCGCTTTTTTAAATTGTTTTATTGAAAAAGTTTTTGTAAAGCAACCTCCTGGTTTTGAAGACAAATCTTTTGAAACTCATGTCTTCAAACTAAGTAAAGCACTGTATGTTCTAAAACAAGCACAAAGAGCTTGGTATGATCGACTCAGTTTTTTTCTGAAATCAAAAGGCTTTACTAGAGGAAAGGTTGATACAACTTTATTTAGAAAAGGCTTAGATAAACACTTTCTTATAGTGTAAATTTATATGGATGACATTGTGTTTGGTGCTACTGAAGAGAGTCTGTATAAAGTGTAAAGATTTTGCAAAAACTATACAAGCTGAATTTGAGATGAGCATGATGGGTGAACTCAAATTCTTTCTTGGTCTACAGATCAAACAGACTACTAATGGATTTTATTCATCAATAAAAATACACCAAAGAGTTACACATAAAATTTTAAATGGCTGATGCCAAATCTATAAGTACACCAATGCACCCAAATTACATCATAAGTAAAGATGAATCTGGTACATCAGTGGATGAGGCTTTGTATAGAGGAATGATTGAATCACTGTTGTACTTGACATCCAGCAGACCAAATATAATGTTTAGTGTATGTGTTTGTGCAAGATATCAAGCAGACTCTAAGGTTTAATGTATGGGAACTAACTTGATTTCCTGGAGTAGTAAGAAATAGAACTCAATAGCTATCTCTACAGCTGAAGCAGAATACCTATCTACAGCCAGTTATTGTTCACAACTTCTTTGGATGAAGTAACAACTGGAGGACTATTCCATTAAGGAAGAAGAGATTCCTGTATTTTATGACAACACAAGTGCTATCAATTTATCAAAGAATCCTATTTAGCACTCAAAGGCAAAACACATTGAAGTCAAGTATCACTTCATTCGTGACTATGTCCAGAAAGGCACTTTGGATCTAAAGTATGTGGATACAGATAATCAATGGGCTGATATCTTCACTAAACCTTTAGCAAAAGTTAGGTTTGCTTTTATCAAATATAATTTGAACTTGCATAATATTATGTAATTGAAGTGTCTGTATGGTTGTAGTTTGCATGCTTCCTAACTTAGAATAATTTTTACTTATTCACTTCTATGCTGAGAGACGCAGTCTGTTGCCTCATTGAAATTCTTTTATTTATTCATTTAATTTTTTCCATAACGCATGGCATTCAGTTATTGCTTGGAATACAACCATTTCTGAAACCGTTTTCCCTCTATTAAGCCACATTGCCTTTAAATAACCCCCTCTTAGTTGTCACTTCACTTTCTGCAAATCTTTTACTTCCCTTGCAACTTCTCTACAAGTTTTTCTCTCTCTATTTCTTTAAAGCTTTCTCTTGCCCTAAAACTCTTCCTCTTCCAAAAACTCTTTTTTTCTCTCTATAATTGCTGGAATCTCCCTTTCCGTGAAGGATATTATTGAGTCTCTCTTCTTCAATGTTGCTCAACACAAGATCGAAGGAAGAGATGTCACTACTGAGGTTGAAGGCATTGGCTGGACCAGTTTTTGCTTGGACCAGGAACCATTTTCTCCATTAGTTCCTCTCGAGTTTTGGAGAACAGTGTCAATAGACAGGATAAAGTGTATGTGTTTGAATATATATTTTAGGTTTTATGATTTTGATAATGACAAAGAAATTGAAAAATCATGACAAAGAGTATGAGTTTTATGAAACTTCAAAGACCAAGGTTCATGGAGAAAAGCTCCTGCAAGATGAAAATGAAGAAAAACTAAGAGGCAAGCATCAGACCTGAAAAATATGCAATCTAATCGATTACAAGACCATGGCTAATCGACTACAAAGCTTCCGTCTGTCACACAAATGATTACAAGGTCATTCCTAATCGATTACACAGATTCTGTTTATTACCTAATCGATTGCACCAAGGAATCAAATCGATTACCAAACTGAGAAATTGAATAAAAAGCATCAGGTGCATCTTCTAATCGACTATAAGGCTGTCACAATCGATTACCAATGTTCTGTAATGTTACTAATCGATTACAAGACAAGAACTAATCGATTATAGAGTTTTTATTTGTCCCATAATCGGTTGCACATAAGTCATAATCGATTACCATACTGCGTAACAAAATTAAATGCATCAGGTGGCACTCATAATCGAGTACAAGGTATGAACAATCGATTAGCAAGGTTCTGTTTCTTGGCTAATCGATTATAGGGGAAAGGCTAATCGATTACCAATCCAATTACACTGAAGAATTTGAGGTGTAATCGATTACAACTTGAGGCATAATCGACTACGATATTGTCAGATCTTGGGGAAAAGCGTTTTTAAGTGGGAAACCAGCTCACTTCTCCATTTTCTATAAGATGCCCATGCTGTCCAACGGCTATGAAGACTCTAGGGCACTTCTCCAAGGCCTATAAATGCAAGACTCATTCAAGCTATGCAAAATATCAAAGGGAAATCATTCATAGCTTACATTTGTGCCTTGTGAGTTCTATTTCTTTGTGTAGTTTTAATTTTTGAAACTTAGAGCTTAAATTTGTAAATCCTCTCTTGTTGAGTGTTATCATTGTTAGAGCTTTTCATTTGCTTATCTACTCTATTGAGAGAGTCTATTTATTGTAAATCAAACACCAAAACACAAAGGTTTTTCACTCTAGGTTGAGTGGTCACAAAGGTTGGGGTTCAACCTTTGGGTATTGAGAGTTTGAGAGATTGGGTGGGTTGCCCTTGTGTTAGTGAGGATTGAGTTCTTGAGTGTGGGACACTAGGAAGATGCAATTGCACATAGCTTGTATCTCTAAACTTCAATAGTGGAAATCCTTCAAGTGGGTTGCTTGAAGGCGAGACGTACACCGGGTTAGTGGAACTCGTTAAATTGGTTTGTAAGCTTCTCTTCCCTACTCTCTTGCATTTACTTATTGCATTTGGTTGGTATATTGATTTGATTGTGATAATATTGCTTGAACTTGAGTAATTAGGCTAAGTTAAAGTGTTGCACACCAAGTGTGTGACATATTGCCTAAGTAACATTTGCACATTGTTTTAGATTGATTCTTGCACTACACCTGTTATCTCTTGTATACAAGCATATTTGTGAAAAAGGAATCAACTTCAAAGGTATTCTAAAGAAAAGTTTTAAACACTCAATTCACCCCCCTCTTGAGTATTGAGGCCACTTGAACAACAAGTGGTATTAGAGCTTGACTCTTGGTAGATCAAGCTTAACAGCTTCAAGAGAACAATGGCCTCTAATTCTCTAAATCTTTTTCCTGAGGGTGGTGCCACAAATAGACCTCCTGCTTTCAATGAGGAAGGCTATGCATTTTGGAAAGAAAGGATGAAAATTTTTGTACAATCTATTGACCTTAAAATTTGGAATGCAATTGAAAATGGTCCCTTCATACCAATGTATATTGTAGATGGTAAACAAGTTGAGAAAGTCATGGATGACTAGAGTAGTGAGGAGGAAAAGAAAGTCCAATACAACTACAAAGCTAAAAATCTCATCACCCTTGCCTTAGGTCCGGATGAGTTCTTTAGAGTTGTAACTTGTAAAACTGCTAAGGAAATGTGGGACACTCTCCAAGTCACCCATGAGGGAACTAGTGATGTAAAGGATTCTAAGATTAGCACACTCACTAGTCAATATGAAAGTTTTAGATTAAATTCCATAGAAATGATTGTTGATATGCAAAAGAGGTTCACCCTTATTATAAATCATCTCATTACTCTTGGCAAGACTTACACTAACAAAGAACTTATTCATAAAGTATTAAAAAGTCTTACTAGGGAATGACAACCTCTTGTCACTGCCATCAAACAATCTCTAAGCATCAACGAGATGTCTCTTGCTACATTATTTGGTAAGTTACAAGAGCAGGAATAAGAGCTGAAGGACTTGAAGATGGCAGAAGAAGAAGAAAAATCCTCCAAGAAGAAAGGTCTAGCTCTCAAGGCCACTTCAATCAAGGAAGATAAATCCGAGAGTGAACTTGATGAGGATGAGGAATTTGGATTATTTGTGAAGAGTTTCAAAAAATTTATGAGAAACAAACGCTTCCAAAAGGGCTTCAAATCTCAAGATAAGAAACCGATCTCAAATGAAAATTCTTACTCACCAAATTGCTTTGAGTGTGGCAAGGAGGGGCACTTCAAGGTGGATTGTCCAAACCTCTAGAAGAAGAACAAAGAGAAAAGAGGAAGAAGAAGAGCTTACATTGCTTAGGATGAAAATGAAGTGAGTAGCTCGGAAGAATCGGACAATGAGGAAGCCAACCTGTGCCTCATGGTAAATCATTAAGATGAAGATGATGAGGTAAGTTTTCTTGACTTAGATAGAGATGAATTGCTTGATGTATTTGAGGAATTGTATGATAAATTTGTTAAAATTTCAAACAAGTATAAATTGTCTAGGAAAACTATTGATACTCTAGAAGTGCATCTCATGGAGCTTAGTAAAGAAAATGAATTCTTGAAAGAGAAAGTAGCTAATGCTCAACCATGTTCTAAGATCAAACCATGTGAATTTGCTGTAAAATGTGATCATCTAGAAAAGAAAGTCCTAGACTTGAATACAACTCTTGAGAACTTCATATATGGTAGAGATAATTTGAATGTTTTACTTGGAAATCAACGATGCATGTTTGACAAAACCGGATTAGGATATAATTCCACCAAAAAAGAAAAGCATTACAAGAATTTATTTGTGCCATCTAGAAAATCTTTATCACCATTTACTAAATGCAATCATTGTGGCGCTAAGGGTCATAATGCTTCAAATTGCCATATTAGAAAATTTGGACCAAAAGGGATAAGAAAGGTGTGGGTTCCCAAAGGGACATTACCACAAGCTAACCAAAAAGGATCCAACATAAAATGGGTACCAAGTTCTCTAAACTAATTTTGTTTTGTAGGTATGCTTCAAGGCAAGCAACACCCATTGGTACTTGGATAGTGGGTGTTCAAAGCACATGACGGGAGATATGAGCAAATTCACGACATTCACTCCCAAAAGAAAAAGAAGCATCACTTATGGGGATAATACCAAAGGAAGAATACTTGGTATTGAAAACATTTGTAAAAAATTCTTCTACTTCAATTAGTGATGTATTATATGTTGAAGGACTCAAACATAACTTGCTTAGCATAAGTCAATTATGTGATAAAGGATATAGAGTATTATTTGAATCTAATTGTTGCATAATTGAAAATAAGCTAAACAAGGAAGTTAAGTTTGTTGGTAAAAAAATTGATAATATTTACATGATTGATGTTGATAGTTTGTCTTCAAATGATGTGCAATGTTTCATGACTAGAGAGGATGAATCGTGGTTATGGCATAGAAGAATAACACATATACATATAGACCATCTAAACAAACTTGTTTCTAAAGAATTAGTAATTGGTTTGTCAAAGCTCAAATTTGAAAATAAATTTTGTGATGCATGTCAAAAGGGAAAACAAGTAAAGACATCTTTTCAAGCTAAAAACGTTATTTCTACTCAAAGACCTTTACAACTTTTACACATGGATCTATTTGGACCATCTAAAATCAAAAACTTTGGTGGTAATTACTATGGTCTAGTAATTGTAGATGACTATTCAAGATATACATGGGCTTTGTTTCTTGCTCATAAAAATGAAGCATACCATGCATTTAAGAAACTAGCCAAGATTATCCAAAATGAACACATTCAAAGATTGGATCCATAAGAACCGATCATGGGGGAGAATTTGAAAACCAATCATTTGAAAAGTTTTGTGAAAAATATAGTATTGAACACAATTTTTTAGCTCCTAGAACTCCACAACAAAATAGAGTGGTTGAAAGGAAAAATAGATCTTTGGTGGAGCTTACAAGAACCATGTTAAATGAAAGTAACATTGCGAAATATTTTTGGGCCGATGCGGTAAACACCGCTTGTCATGTTATGAATAGATGTTTGATTAGGCCTATTCTAAAGAAAACCCCCTATAAACTTTACAAAGGTAAAAAACCAAATATTTCTTACTTTCATATATTTGGATGTAAATGCTTTGTACTTAACAATGGAAAGGATAATCTAGGAAAGTTTGATGAAAAATCTGATGAGGCAATCTTTCTTGGATATTCATCATTAAGTAAATCTTATCGAGTATTTAACAAACAAACAAATACTATTAAGGAGTCAATTCATGTAAAATTTGATGAAAATAGCCATAACTCCCCAAGAAAGGAAGATTTTGATGATCTTGTAGGTACCCTCTAAGAATTGAACTTGGATGACAAAAAAGAAGACAACAAAGAAGGAGACATAAAACAAGGTGTGAAAACTCAACAAAAGGAATGGATCACCTCAAAAGACCATCCAGTGGACAACATTATAGGTGATATCACTAAAGGTGTAAGTACCCGACGCTCTTTCAATACTTGTAATCATTTAGCGTTTGTCTCTCAAATTGAACCTAAAACCATTGATGAAGCTATTATTGATGAACATTTGATGTTAGCCATGCAAGAAGAGCTAAATCAATTTGAAAGAAATGAAGTTTGGGAATTAGTGCCAAGACCCAATGATCACCAAATAATAGGTACTAAATGGGTTCTTAGAAATAAACTTGATGAAAATGGTATAATCACTAGAAACAAGGCTAGGCTAGTAGCTAAGGGATACAATCAAGAAGAAGGCATAGATTATGAAGAAACGTATGCACCCGTAGCTAGGTTAGAAGCCATTAGATTATTATTAACCTTTGCATGTTATAAAGACTTTAAATTGTACCAAATAGATGTCAAGAGTTCTTTCTTGAATGGATACATTCAAGAAGAAGTATATGTTGATCAACCTCTTGGTTTTGAAAACTATCAATTTCCAAATCATGTTTTCAAACTAAGAAAAGCATTATATGGTTTAAAACAAGCTCCAAGAGCTTGGTATGAAAGATTGAGCAAATTTCTTTTGGAAAATAATTTTGAAAGAGGAAAGGTTGATACAACATTATTCATTAAGCACAAGAAGAATGACATACTCTTAGTACAAATATATGTGGATGATATCATTTTTGGTGATACTAATGAATCACTCTTCAAGGAGTTTGCTAAGTTAATGTAGGATGAGTTTGAAATGTCTATGATGGGAGAACTTACATTCTTCCTTGGACTGCAAATTAAGCAAACAAAAGAAGGTACATTCATTAGCCAATCCAAATATTGCAAGGAGTTGCTTAAGAAAATTCAACATGGACAAGGCAAATAAAATTGCCACACCTATAAGCACTTCATGTTATTTGGATAAGGATGAGAAAGGTAAGGATGTAGAACTCACAAAGTATAGAGGTATGATTGGATCCTTACTTTACTTAACCGCTAGTAGACCAGATATCATGTTTGCTATTTGTATGTATGCAAGATACCAAGCATGCCCAAAAGAATCACACCTTACTGTTGTAAAAAGAATAATGAAATACTTGGTTGGAACTCAAGATGTTAGTTTATGATACCCTAAAGGGGTTAAATGCACTCTTGTTTGTTATTCTGACTCTGATTTTGCAGGATGTAAACTTGATAGAAAAAATACTAGTGGTACTTGTCACTTGCTTGGTAGTTCTCTTGTATCTTGGCATAGCAAGAAACAAGTAAGTGTTGCATTATCCACAGCTGAGGCGGAATATGTTGCAGCTGGTAGCTGTTGTGCTCAAATCCTTTGGATGAGATAACAACTTCTAGATTTTGGTCTTATGTTAGACCATGTGCCTCTTAAATGTGATAACACAAGTGCCATTAATATTTCAAAGAATACTGTGATGCATTCTAGAACCAAACCTATTGAGATTAGACACCATTTCATTAGAGATCATATGTTAAAAGGTGATTGTGTGCTTGAACATGTTGAAACCTCTAAGCAATTAGCTGATATCTTTACAAAACCACTTGTAAAGGAGCAATTCATACACATAAGAAGAGAGTTAGGAATTCTAGACATTTCCAATTGTGTTTAAATATTGATTGATATTGATGATTCTTTGACTTACAATGTGTTTGATGAGTGAAAATTGGTTGATTGATGAAATGAGTATGTTCTATTCCATGACAATTGAGTCCTTAATGCTTTTTGATTGAAGAACATGTGTTTTAAAGCATTTCTGGGTTGTCATAATCGATTAGATGGCCAAAGCTAATCGATTAGAAGCATTCTGTCTTGATCATAATCGATTACACAGTAGCTCATAATCGATTAGTAAGCTTTTGGGTTATCACTAATCGATTAGGGTCTATGCCAAATCGATTAGAGACTTTCTGTCTTCCAGCTAATCGATTATCCACTCTTCCTAATCGATTGAAAAGGTTTTATTTTTAACGTAATCGATTACACCCTGCGTATAATTGATTAGAAAGTCTGACGTTCTAAATTCTGAAGAGACGTAATCAATTACCCATCACCCCGTAATCGATTACACATATATCAGGTGCGCAGATTTAAATGCATAATCTGTGTGATCCCATTCCACCCAATCCTAATCCTTCTTTTAAACCCTATTTTTCACTCCTAAACCCTATAAATAGCTCCTCCTTCACTCTTATCATCTCACACCTCCAATCCTCCTCCTTCTTCCAAATCTCTCCAAATTTTCCAAACCTCTTCATCTTTTTCTTCTCACCATGTCTTCTTCAAGGAATGTGAAAATAACTAGGTCCTCTCTTGCCCAAACCAATAACCCCCTTGATTTTTCAAGGTTCTTCACCAATCCTAGAGACCTCCAAAACTTCATTCAAAAATTTTCTAAAAAGGATATCATCTCCCCTCACTACTTCAATGTTGAGATTTTTGACCATCCCAGTTTCACCATCACTCACTCCTTTCACCACTATAATCTTTTTCCTTTTCTCACTCTCAAAGAAGAAGTCTACTACCCGGAACTCATGCGAGTCTTCTTCTACAATTTAAGGCTTGTAGACGGGTTACTTGAAGCTAGAGTCAAAAATGTGACTCTAAGGATCACCAATGCATAACTTGCTGAGATTACCCAACTTCCCCTCTCCGATGCTGAATTTGCTGGTGGTCATCCGAAAGATGAATGGGACTTTAATGCCATCTCCGCTCGCCAATCCCTTTGGAAAGCTGACCGTCCTCGTAGCAACCACAAACTGGTAGGCCATTTAACTGTCAATAACCGTCTTCTTCACTTCTTCTTGGTCAAACTTCTTGTTCCCCGTGGTGGAAATTATGCCTTGGTTGAAGAGCACGATGTGCTCTTAATGTGGGCAATGCAAAATGAAAAAAAGATCAACTGGATTCAGCTCCTGAAATTATATATGCTCAAGGCCAAGGAGCAGTAAAAGCTTCCCTATGCCATCCTCCTCACAAAAATTTTCAAGGCTTATGGTGTTGACCTTGCTGGAGAACTTTCTAAGAAAATACCTCCAAAGGCATGCATTGACACCCATCATCTCACCAAGATGGGGATAATCTTTGTCAATAGAGCTTGGCTCTCCAAGATGGAAGGTATTCATGTTAATATTCCTTTTGAAGCTCCAGCCAATGATCCTGCCTCTCCTCCTTCTGCAACACAAGCATCACAAGGCGAACCATCTGCTCCTGCTAACCCTTTCACCTCCCTCTATGCTTACTTGGATCGGCGTTTTGAAAGAATTGATAATACCCTTCAAGAATTTCAAATGACCAAGCAACAACATTTTGAGCTTATGGAGCAACGCTATGAGGAACTCTCCAACAAGATTTCTGAATTGCACTTTTTCACTCCCGATACTTAAACTCTCATTGTTTTATTTGCTTTCACTTTCTGCATTATTTCCCTTTCTGCATTTTTCAGTATGTACTTCCCTTTTAATCAATGAATGAAATTTCCTTTAGTTTATCATGCCTTATTTGTTTTTGATGATTACAAAGGGGGAAAAGATATATAAGTGTTAGTGTTCTTCCATAAACAACAAGTGGTCAATAGTGGTTAATAACAAGTGAAATATGATAACAAGTGGGCTCTAAAATCAAATGATCACGTATGATTAACAAGTGGTTCTAAAATCACATGATTTTGACAAATGCTAAGTAGTTAATTATTCACTTTCATGATTCTTAAAGTTATGCATAAACTCCTCAAGAAAGAGGGAGAAAACTTTATTTGGACTAACACCCTCATGAGATGAACACTGTTTGTCATCATCAAAAAAGGGGAGAATGTGTTTGAATATATATTTCAGGTTATATGATTTTGATAATGACAAAGAAATTGAAGAATCATGACAAAGAGTATGAGTTTTATGAAACTTCAAAGACCAAGGTTCATGGAGAAAAACTCCTGCAAGATGAAAATGAAGAAAAACTAAAAGCTTAGCATCAGACCTGAAAAATACGCAATCTAATCGATTACAAGACCATCGCTAATCGACTACAAAGATTCTGTTTGTCACAAAATTAATTACAAGGTCATTCCTAATCGATTACACAGATTCTGTTTATTACCGAATCGATTGCACCAAGGAATCAAATCGATTACCGAACTGAGAAATTGAATAAAAAGCATTAGGTGCATCTTCTAATCAACAACAAGGTTACCACAATCGATTACCAATGTTCTGTAATGTTACTAATCGATTACAAGATAAGAACTAATCGATTACAAAGTTTTTGTTTGTCCTATAATCGATTGCACATGAGTCATAATCGATTACCATGCTACGTAACAAAATTAAATGCATCAGGTGGCACTCATAATCGAGTACAAGGTATGAACAATCGATTAGCAAGGTTCTGTTTCTTGGATAATCGATTACAGGGGAAAGACTAATTGATTACCAATCCAATTACACTGAAGAATTCGAAGTGTAATCGATTACAACTCGAGGCATAATCGATTACGATAGTGCCAGATCTTGGAGAAAAGTGTTTTTAAATGGGAAACCAGTTCACTTCTCCATTTTCTATAACATGCCCATGCTGTCCAACGGCTATGAAGACTCTAGGGCACCTCTCCAAGGCCTATAAATGCAAGACTCATTCAAGCTATGCAAAATATCAAAGGGAAATCATTCATAGCTTACATTTGTGCCTTGTGAGTTCTATTTCTTTGTGTAGTTTCAATTTCTGAAACTTAGAACTTAAATTTATAAATCCTCTCTTGTTGAGAGTTATCATTGTTAAAGTTTTTCATTTGCTTATCTACTCTATTGAGAGACTCTATTTATTATAAATCAAACACCAAAACACCAAGATTTTTCACTCTAGGTTGAGTGGTCACAAAGGCAGGGGTTCAACCTTTGGGTATTGAGAGTTTGAGAGATTGGATGGGTTGCCCTTGTGCTAGTAAAGATTGAGTTCTTAAGTGTGGGATACTAGGAAGCTGCAATTGCTCATAGCTTGTATCTGTAAACTTCAATAGTGGAAATCCTTCAAGTGGGTTTCTTAAAGGTGAGACGTACACCGGGTTGTTGGAACTCATTAAATTGGTTTGCAAGCTTCCCTTCCCTACTCTCTTGCATTTACTTATTGCATTTGGTTGGTATATTGATCTGATTGTGATACTATTGCTTGAACTTGAGTAATTAGGCTAAGTTAAAGTGTTGCACACTAAGTGTTTGACATATTGCCTAAGTAACATTTGCACATTGTTTTACATTGATTCTTGCACTACACCTGTTATCTCTTGCATACAAGCATATTTTGTGAAAAGGGAACCAACTTCAAATGCATTCTAAAGAAAAGTTTAAAACACTCAATTCACCCCCCTCTTGAGTATTGAGGCCACTTGAACAACAGTGTATTCTAGTTGGAACTCTGCGTGGGAAGCGTATTGAGATTTCTGAGGATTTGTTAGTGATTGTGCTACAATGTAATCCTGGAAGAATGATCTTCATTGAAGACTTTGAGTTGACTGAAGTCTCTAGTTTCACCATCAACAAAGCATTATTGGGAAAAGCTCATCCAGATAAATCTATTTCTGGCAGTTTGTTGCCTAAAGCCAAGATGTTGCATGTGTTTATGCATCAGATATTCTGTCCTGGGAAATCTACAAAGGATATAGTCTCTAGGGGTGAACAAGTATTGGATTGGATTGGATTTCACGCAAAAAATAATCCGATCCGATTAAATTTCATTGGATTGGATTTGTGTAAATTTTTTTTGAAATCCAATCCAATCGGATCCGATCTAAATTGGTTTAGATTGGATTGGATAATTAGATATCCGATTAAAGAAAATTTGTTATATTTTTTATGAAACCACAATATAAAAAAACTTCTAACATCTTAAAGTCCATGTCAAACATCACAACATAGTACTTACTAGTGTTTAATAACACACATCAATAGAAATATAAATCAAATCCATTTTAACAACACATTTAAATTTAAAATAAAATGACAACAATAACAAGGTAGCTATGCCATATTTTTTTATTAACGTGGGTGTAGATTGAGTATTTCTATTTTTTTAACCTTGGATTGGTATTCCCTTATTTGCTCTAAAGGGAAAAACATGAGTATGTCAGAAAATATATATATATATATATAATATAAAAATAGGTTGGGTACTCATCGAGTACTTAGATTTTTAAACGTCAAATCCGATATCCGATCCGATTATAATTGGATCTTGGTTGGATTGGATTGGATTTGATCCGATGACCAAAAAAATCCAATCCAATTGGATTGGATTGGATAATCGGATTAAACGAGTAAATCCGACCCACTACTCAGCCCTAATAGTCTCCAAGTTAGACAGATTCTGTATATATTATATGCTGAACAAGTAAATGGTTAACCTTGCCAACATTCTATTAACCTACATGACAACTGTTGTGGTGAAGAAACAGAAGAAGGTTCCCTACCCAGTTGTGCTTATGAAGATTTTCAAGCTGGAAAACATTCCTTTGGAGTCTGTAACAGATTGGATGACCAGTGGTTCATTGATCACCAAGCTACCAACATTTTCTCCTTTGGTGGATCAGCCCACTGCAACTGCTGTTGAAGTGCACAAATTTCCTCTGAAAAGGAAAATAAAGTCTGAACCCATGGTGGAATAACCTAAGGCCAAAAAGCCTAAGGTAACAAAGGTTTTTATGCTATTAGATAAAACTCCAACTGTGAAGTCTGGATCCACCCCTACCAAGAAGTGTAAATCCACAGCTGTTGAGAAACCTGCTCAACCTATCCATGTATCCTCTACATCGGATGATGAAGTACCCATTGGGCAAGTTTTAAGGAAAAAAAGTCTACTCAACCTGCCTCTACCACTTAGACTACTGCTGTTGCAGAATCCCAGATTTCCTCCTTAACCCCTTTATCAAAGAGTTCATATGATCCATACTCCACTCCCCTCAAGGACTATGTCAAGATTCCTTCAAAGAAGTGATATGTTAACTTCATTAGCTACTATTATAGGAAATTCCCTGATGTGGATGTCTCAAAATGGATGAAGTATAACTGGTTGGACTTGTAAATCTGATTTATGATATGTACAAGTCTGACAAGGCTCAGTGGAAAGCTCTAAAGGTTGAAGCCAAAAAGAAGCCAAGGCTGAGGAAGCTGCTTCTGCAAAAAGAAAGTCTGATAAACAGACTAAGGTTCAAGAACTCTCTTCAAAGAAAAAGAAGAAGACGTTTGCATCTTCTGTGAAGACCCCTGCACAAGCTTCCGTCCAGACACCTTCCTTCACTCCCACTACATACCAACCATCTGCACCTCCACCTCAGGTATCTTTACCTAAACCATCCACTGCCCTACCTCAATCCATACCTACACCATCAGTCACCAAACCTTCCAAACCCTCTGATCCTAAACCCAAAAAGTCTACCCGCATATCTAAACCCGCCTTTAAACCATCCATACCCATAACCTTTGTATCCAGACCTATCATACCTAAAACCATATTCTCTCCTCATACAGAATTCTACCAACCCCCTGTTATATCCCTAGCTAAAAGGAAAACCTACATCATAATCCTTTAACTCCCTAGCCATCCTTTCCCAAACCATGCCCCTGGTGAACTTCCTATCTATAAGCAGACCTTCTTCCTTGGAAGTGGTGTCCACATTTTCCCCTAGACTAGATTCCACCCTGCCATCCCTCCAGAAGACCTCTTATCCAACACTCACCTTTACACCCATGAATTCCTTGCCTCCGCCTAAGCCATCTGCATACAACAAGAAGCTCAACAGCACATCGAAGACCTTAAGCTTCCTGCTAAACCTTAAGCCTCAGGCTCACCTTTTGGTCCATCCCGACCGCCTCATGCATAAAAACCAGAGGATCATCACAGATAAATTAAAGTAGAAAGTCTGGATCTCTACTCTATTTGCACCTAACTGGTATATACGACCTGCAAAGAGACTTCCTACTTACATTCTGGAAGTTCTTCGTTCAAATTGCTCTCCAAATGGACACTAAGGACTGTTGTGGGCACACTAACTCCGGGAAAGAGATCAAGTTTACAATACCTCTACAGGAGAAATTGTGGTTGACATTCGTAATTTTTGGGGCCGTGTTGGCAGAATTCCTCAAACCCATCCATCTTTTTAGGATCTAGCCACAGTCATTATCTCTCAATCCATCTGTTTCCCCTCAATTATTCTCACTAACCACCCGTACTTCCCAACTTATTTCTGCTTCTGCTTTACAGTGTCTTCTGACTCTTCTCAAGGCTGTTGGATCTCTGTGATGTCCCTCCTCTTGTTGATACCAAAAAGGAGAGAAATGTCTAAGAGTGTGAAATAAGTCTAAGTAGTTAGGAATGTGTAGTCTGTAGTCTGAAGTATCTGTAATCTCTTATATTTTTGAAGTTATATGTAATACATTTTGTTTACATAAATAATAATTTGTTAGTTTGCATATTCATTTCTTTACATCTGTATTATTTATAATTGAAGTCTGTTATATAGGAATAACTTGGTTATCTTGAAACTATGAAATATAACAACTCATGATATTCTAAATCAAGTATTTTCACTGTCTTAATTCTCCCTATAATATAGACCAAATTTTATCGTAGGGGGAGATTGTTAGAATCATGTTTGAACTCAAGTCTAAGAGGTTTGAACCCCGTGTGATTTATTAATAATATACATCAAGACACTTAGCTAAAATGAAGTTTGTACATTTGGTTTATCTAACTATTCTATTCAAGAATGACAGTGAGTCTGTAGAAATTCAATTACAAAGAACAGGAGGAGTCCGTGAAACTAAATTCGCTCTTGTCAAGAAGAGTCTATACTCTCTAAAGACTTTAAATAAATCAAGTCTTTTTGATGCTACAGACCTCAAGATGATGTATTCTCTCTCTCATGAGAAAAAGGATCTTTCCTTTCTAAATAAGGAGTTGCATGGACTTTCACATATCAACTCTGTGTCTATCATAAAAAAGGAAATAAACAGAAAAGTTGAAGGCTTGCTCGCATGAACCAAGAAAATTACCTCACATATTCCAAGATAACAACAAAAGCTAAACCTGTGTAAGACAAATAACCTAAGGTCAACTACTATGAAGTTGTACCTGATTACTCAAAATGCATAACCTAAAGGGATTTTTTTATCTAACTATCGAGGCAACCCATTTAAGGAATTATCTCTAAAGCATATCTCTGCACTTGCTGACTGTACGATCCTCAAGAAGATCAACAACCTCTAAGCTGAACCAACGACTACCTCAGGAAGCACTACTACAGAAAAGGCCTTTGTCAGTGGTTCCGCGTATACTATTGTCAGTGGTTCCAACCGCAGGAAATAAAGGTGCTGACAATGCACTTGATTACAAAGTTAGCGTTTGGGAACCGCATATGTTGGCACTTCATTGTTTGCGGTTAATTAACAGAACTGTGAACAATAGTGAAATTTCTTTTTTAAAAAAATATTTAAAAAACATTATATTTGAATTTAAATTTACTTTATCAATTATTTATCAAAGTTTTTAAAATATTTTTTTCCTATAAATCTAATCTAATCACGTTTACAACAAAAATCTATTAAATTGCCACCATGTATAATCATAAGTCCTTAACTACTTTTTCCCCTTAATTTTAAATGTCAGAAATAATTATAAATTTATAAGTATAAGGCTAGAAATTTATGTTTACATGAAATAGTTTAGGCACGAGGAGAATCCTGTGTCAGTGCCAATTTAGTTAAATGTTGAAATTAAATGCATTGATGATACTGGCAACTAAGTAAAAGTCCTATGCCAAAAATTTTAGAATTAGTACGAGCAAACAAAATTGAGCCTAACATTTTTCTATAAAATTAAGTTCTTAAGAAATAGAATTTTTCAAGTTTTAATGTTGAAGCCCTATTTTAAGGAGAAATAACTACCAAGATTTATCCTATTGCACACTGATGTTGATTCTGCATTGAGCACTTGGGTTTAAAATTTATTAACCACCAAATACATCCACTTTCTAACTCGTGTGCGACCAGGATCACGGCGAGAGGCCGACCGTAAAAAGAAAATAAGGTTCCCAGATTCCTTCAGGAAACCATGGAGTCGCCACTAATGTTTCTAAGGTAAAACATCGAAAAAACCTAACGTAAAGGTTCTGGTCCTAAATTGAGATTTGAAGTTCGAGAAGGTATTAACACCCCATACTGTCCATTTTAAACAGTTATCCTAAATTGTTTAAGTTATGAATAATCCTAATAAATTTGTAATCTAAACCTCTTAAAGGTGCTCTATGGATTTATTGTCAATTCAATAATTAGGTTTATTATTTTAATGGTTAACAGGACGTCTCGTCTAAATTAATCAGGTCGTCATTAAAAGCGTGATGATTTTTATTTTTACGAGTTAAAGATATATATATATATATATATATATATATATATATTAATTTGGGCCGCACAGAATCAATATGTCCCGCTCCTACGTATTCCCTAAGCATTACGTGAATACAGGGTTACGTAGTTCTTTGTAAAGTAAGTAAAAAGACATCAAGATTTAAAAATGTGAATCAACAGGACGTCTCATCCAAATTGATCTCAAATATTGTATTAAAAAAGCAACCTTAGGTTTATTGATTTTATAATTATTTTTTAGAGAGAAACTTGATGGTCTAGATTAATTTAAAAGATAAAAAAAATTATATTATTTTTGAAAAAAACCAAGATCAATAGATGTGTCGTCTAAATTGATCTCTACTGTAAATATCTTAATTTTTTTTACGTGTTAACATTATCAAAATACTTTTTCGTCTAAATTAATTTTTAAAAATTAAAATATAAGACATCTCGTCCAAATTAATCCCTAATATCAAGATTTCGATTTTGTTACACGCTAACATTATTAAAATATTTTTATGGCCTAAAAAAATTAAACATAGATTAACAGGACGTCCTATCCAAATTAACCTATAACATTAAGATCTTAATTTTGCTACAAGTCAATATCAATTTTACTGTTCATAATACTCTAAACTTAGTTAGTAAAAAACATTAAAAGGTATTTTATGTTGCTAATCATTAGATTCTATTAGATGAGAAAGGACTTTATGCTTTTAATCATTCCATTTATAATTCTCTAAGGGATAAGGGTCACGTACAATCACAACAAAAAATTGAAATCGTGTTATTTTTATCTTTCACGTGAATTCAATGTATCCTTATGAACTTTGCTGCATGTATTGCCACTTTTTCTAGCTACTGCACCTCAATTGGTTTCAATCGTATTAATGTCTTTTCTTCAAGAATTCCCCTGAACTGCGCGTACACCTCTCAAGTGACGTGAATTCCAACTTTTTTCTCCTCCTACAGCTGCGCGCTAATATATATATATATATATATATATATTATATAACTCACTGCTTTCCTTTTTTCTTTCGTGAATTGCGCCCCCTATATATATATATATATATATATATATTAGAAAAAACACCTTCCTCCTTTTTTCACGCGTGTTTCCTATATCTCTATAGAATCCCCCTGATTCCCCTTTAATATATAAATATATTAAAAGACTTTACCTTATCTATTGCCTCCAACGTGATCCATTTTCTAATAATTTATCTATTATATATGTTCCCTCCATGAGGTTAGGAGGTGGACTCCACCACCTCCTGAAGCGTCTCCATATTACTAGAGGGTTGGTTAGTATAAGTCACACCCTAATGGGTCAAGTCCATGTTGTAACCTGGATATAAAAGTATCCGTGGCACACATTGTAAACTAAATGACACATATTGAGAAATAATATACCTGATCCCTAGGGGAATTCTCTAAGGTTTTATACCTATCGCTTTTTCTGTGAACATTTTGGCGCCCATCGTGGGGCCTGGTAAAATGGACGTCCCACAATGAGTGAGCAGGGTTGTGGGTGCCGCACAATGTCCCATTGGCAAAACTCTCCCATCGTCTGTTCTCAAGGTCCATCTCGCTCGGGAGGGCCATGGCAATCCTATCAGCTGACACCTACTCAGTAGAGTTAACCTCCATCAACCTCTGGCTCACCCAGTTCCAAAGCTCAGGGAATCCTGCCTCCCTCTCAGAACTGTCAGATATCACGGTACGAGGAATCCCCGCTTGACCCTCAGAGTGCAGTGGAGAACCAGGAGCACCTGCTCTGGAAGCCTCCGACCTTATCTTACCCTCCTGAGCAAACTCCTCAGAGCGTTGCCTCTTCGACAATCACCCTGCTTCTCTTTCTAGCTGCGAGGTGGTAGGAACCATAGAGATAGGGACGGCGGTGGTGATGACTTAGGGAGAACCTTCAGGAACAGCCAGGGGAATAGCCGAACTCTCCCCCTCTGTGTAGCCCCTCTCTTCCCTTTCGCTCGGGAAGCTTTCCTAGCATATCACTTCTGTAGATCCTTCAAAGACAGCTGCACAAACATACACACCTGGTCAAAATACAAAACCAAAAATTCGAACATGCACAACAAAAAATAGAAACCACTTTCACCTATCCAAGCATCAAGAGAACGCGGATGAGGGGACAGGGCGATCAGGGCCTAGGAGCTAAATAAGGTCCCCAAGTTGTCGAACAAAAATTTAACGTCCGCCCTCCCAGATAAAGTCAAGTCATCCAGAGATACTCAAAATTGGACGGGGTTCCAAGTCCAGTAGAGCGGGAAGCGGGGTTGAGTATTGGGGTAATGTAAAAAGTCCTCCCCTGGTGGATCCAGCCCGACTCGAATTTTGAAGAATCCCATCTTAAAATTCTTATAGGATTGATCAAACGCTCTTATTAGGTTACGGCGAGCAAAACCGTTCAAAGAAACCCACCCCACAGGTGTCCCCGCTTTCAGAATTTTGGCATTGAAAAAATAAAAGAATAGGGGCACGGAAGCGGTGCGGCCAAAATGCTCACACAATATCTCGAATGCTCGTACGAACACCCAGTCGTTCGGGTGTAGTTGAGTAAGAGCGATGTTTAGAGCACACAAAACCCCGATTTGAAATTTGGAAAAAAGGAAAAGAGAGGTGAAGCCAGGAGAAAAGGGTATTATATATGAAAGTAAAATCTAACTCACTGGGGTCCCTACGCTTATGGCACACCCTATTAGACTTGGAGCAACAGACGTATTCTACATTATGAGCAAAAGTAAAATGGTTGAAGGTCCCCACTTCCCAAAGTTGGGCTACTGCTTCCACACTCTGGAGAGACATGGAAATAAGTAACACCTCGTCTCTCACCCAGTCGTAAGCCCTCTCCATACGCACACTCAATAATCCCCAAAGTAAAGAAAGGAAAAAGAAAGGAGAGACACTAACCTGACAAAGAAAATGCTTAAACGGGAAAAGGAGACAAAGAAGAGAACAGATGCAGTGGTAGAAGGCACAAGAAAATTACTAAGCAAAAGTAGGAAGAATGAAGAAAGCCTAAAAAGCTGGCAATGGAGAAGGAACGTGAATTTATAGTGGGGAGGCACCTCTTAGTTAAACCCCTTAATCCAACGGTGGGAATACAAGGGGGTGTGAATAAGCAACGGATGCGACATACCCCAAAACTGGCACCTCAGAAGCGAGCCACGTAATCCAATATCTGACGGTTGGGGGTATGAGAGCCCTAAATCAATGGAGGTAACATTTCAAGACAACTTTTGAGTAAAATGATATGCTCTTAAAGAACCTTGGGATACAGAAACGATGCAATCATGACAGGCATGTACTCTCACCTCCTCGTGGTTACAAATGACAGTTATCAACCCCTCGCCACATGGCACGGAGATGCTTGCTCGGAACCAAGGCTTGCCTCGCTCGGAGATGCTTACTCGGAACTAAGACTTGCCTCGCTCGAAGATGCTTGCTCGGAACCAAGGCTTGTCTCGCTTAGAGATGCTTGTTCGGAACCAAGACTTTCCTCACTCAGAAATTCTCACCCAAAATGGAGGCTCTCTGCACCCTATACATCACAGTAAACAACAACTCTCTTCTTAACAATTAAGGAAATCCTATGGGAAGAGAAAACTTCAGCTCATATTTAAGCCACTTCGCTCGGCTTCACACCCAAGGCTCATGGCTAGGGGGCTCCTGTTCCCCCCATGAGGTTAAGAGGTGGTCCCCACCACCTCCTGAGTGTCTCCACGTCACTAGAGGGTTGGTTAGTATAAGTCACACCCTAATGGGCCAAGCCCACGTTGTAACCTGGATATAAAAGTACCTGCGGCACACATTGTAAACTAAGTGACACATTGAGAAATAATATACCTGATCCCTAGGGGAATTCTCTAAGGTTTTGTGCCTATCGCTCTTTGTGTGAACAATATATATAAAAAACCTATATAAATTAAAAAGTAATGATTTTTTTCTATATCCTACCCCCGGCCCTGTGAACATCTTTTTTATATATATAAACTGATTTCAATATATATATATATATATAATAATAAAAAAGCTCTATCTCATTTTATAAAATATACATATATATATATATATATACACTCATTTAAAAAACTTTCTCATTCGAATAAAATCCTCTTATCATTTTTATTTAATTTCTTAAAAATCTGATTCAAATTTTAAACTTCTCACTTCTATTTGAATTTTAAAATTTGTCTAAGATTAATAAAGAAAATTCAAAATTTTATGGTTCTAATGAGGGTTTAAAAATTTAAAGATAAAAGCCCAGATCAACAATTCAAACAAGCCCGAAAGTTCACTTGTTTCTTAAAAAATTGAATCTTAAGTTAGATTGAAAATCTTTGTTATATTTTAATTTTTTATTTTTAAAATTTTTATATTTTTTATTGGCCCGAACAAAATTAGGTAGCAATTGTAATAGCTAAAAATTAACATCAACAGATAAAGAAACTTAACAAATCAATTCATACCGTACTAATCCATGAACCGCAGACAGTTGAGCCAGCAATGACAAGATCTGTTTTGGTTGCAATTTTAAAGCTTACACTTGCTTTATCTTCAAGCACCTTAATTTGTCTCCTAGCAAGCTCTTGCATCAAACCACCCTTCTTGCTAAGCACAACAGCTGATACATAAGCTCCACAACTCAAGAGTTCGGTTGCCAACTCCATTATTGAGAGAGGAGCTCCAGTCATAGAAAGCTCATGAAATATCAACACAAACCTCTTGGACCGAACAAGGCGTGCAAAGTTCCCTTTCTTGTTGAAGCTTTTAGAACGCCTCTCAAAACGCCATTGTAGAATTCTATCTTTTATAGAACCAATGGTCCAACAAGGAATCCATATATGTATTCTAACTTAAACCATCTAACAATAGCAAAAAACCTTGCCGAATATTTGCAAGTTAAGAGCAACAAGAAGAGGAAGGTGTAGGTGTGTTTCCTGTTATGTGAACTCACCAGAATCAACATAGTACTCCTACAATTAACAACAAAAAATTACTTCTCATTCAAAGTGCAAAATAAATTTAAAGTAATTTATCCTATTTCAAAAGTCTATAATTATTATTATAGATATACAATTTGCATAGTAACTTTAAAAGAAAACCAGTAGCAGTCAATTTTAGTATTGTAGAATAACATTAGTTAGTCAATCTAACTGTAAAATTTCAAGAGTAGAGACATCATTGTTTCAAAGTTTACAAGCAAATCAGATTTCAAAAAATTCCATAGGGCCTACAAAGCTATTAATATGCAATTACAATTATTTTAAATGTTATAAAAAAGGTCAACCTAAAATTTGATCCATTACCAATGCCCTTAAATAATGTCTTACAAGGTAGAAGAAGAAACTGATTATCTTCTACGGGCACTAGAATTTGCTCCACGTTGAATGCTCTCTTAAGGTAAGAAATTTTCAATTATAGATATACCTTGGTGCTTGTTCACTCTGTTCTTCAGAACCGTGTGTGACTTGAAAGATTACTTTCTAGGCTAAAGACCCCCAAAAAAATATAAGATTAGCTTCTGCAATAAAAAATAAGGCACCCAACACAAGTTATTTACCTTGAAGAATAACTGTCGGTGACAAAACAACAACACGCTTAACCTTAAATAGAGACAGAAAAGTAGCACGCCGAAGACAGAACCGCACAAGTCGAAGGGGAAGAGTGAATGACGCTATCTACATGAGTGAAATGAGAGGGGGATGGAACTAGCATCATTTACACGCCGGAGATGCTACTGCACGAACAGAGCAGTTTAAAGGGGAAAGATGGAGGTGCAAATGGAAGAGAAAAGCGGCAGTTTAAAGCGAAAAGAAATAGGGCTTGAGAGAAAATGAGAAAGGTTGGTTTGACTAGAATGAAAGAGAGGGGTGAGATAAAAAATTAAAACATAAAAAGAAATCATCATCTATTAATATAAAAGAGAAAGAGGACCAGCGTGGATATAATATATACTATTAATAGTGGTTCAAATAAGGAACAGTAGACAAAGGTAAGCGTATGCACCAATATTAGTGGTTATTAAATGGAACCGCGGAAAAAAGATATTTTTTGCAGTTCATCTTCAAAACTACATATATTAGTTTAAATTTTGCATTAATTTTTGCGGTTCCACACCAGTGCTGACAAAACTAACGCATCCATTTGCATTTCTGTTGTAGTGAAGGACTATGAATCAAGAAGCTTTCAAATTCAAAGTGACTTTTTACCCTTATTATTCAACACTCTCTGATCTCTAGTCCTAAAAAGAAACGTTTATTTAATTAACTATTTTGAATGTGAATAATAGAAGATAATTAAGGTTTTCCTCTTCTTCTTCTTTTTTGTCTCAAGTTCCATAATGTCCAAATCTCTTAACAGTTTCTCTTGTTTATGTTGCCCAATCCTCTAATTTTTTACTAATGTTTGTTTGTTAGATGTTTCATTTATACCACTTAAGAATATTATTAAATATCGTTGTGTTCAGTTACAGAAAATTACTCAAGTTTTCTGGAAAACTTTTTCTTAGAAAACTTCTTTAAAGACTTTGTTGTTTTTCTCAAAAAAATAAAAAAACCAGTTTTCAATTTACTATATGTTTTCTTTGAAAATTTTGTAAACAAACACCTTTTCTATTTTTTCAACTTTTTAAAGAATAATTTCTCATTTTTCTTAGAAAATTTACAAACTAAACACTCCCTGGGATTTTTTATAATGCATTGGATAAACTTACAAGAAATTGGTGGTTAGTTACATGCTTACTTTTCTTAAATAAGTGTCTTAGATTAAAAAAAAATCCTCATTGGAAGAAAATCCTCGTTAGCTCTGTCATGATGTGGACATTCCAGACTCGAACATGCTCCTAGCACCTTTTTCAAAATTTAAATTAGTGTTGTACCACATGCAATTTACTAATTTAAACACGTCGATGGCGAGGATTTTAAAATTAAATTATATAATATTCTACAACAATGAATTTATTAATCCTTCGGAATTAAAACATAGGACTTTGTAATGTCAAAGTCAGAGTTACTTAATATAAATATGTTAATATTTGGCCTTTAATTATCTTTAATCATGATTTAAATTATATTAATTAATTTTTCATAATTTACAAATAATTTTATATATTGATTTATAATTAGGAAGATAATTACCAAAAAATAAATTAATATTAAATATAATGGATTTCATTGATAAGGCAATAAAGATTTCACCAATTACATTACAAATAACCGCCTAAATCTCAAGAATAAGGATTCTAGCCACTCATGGTAAATAAAAAATCACAAAGGTTCATTGAATCCATAGAACTCATAAAACAAGAATTACAAATATTCAAACTAAAGGTATACCAAGAATCTAACACAAACCATTGGGTATAAAGACTCTTCAACTCTCAGTTCCCTAAGCGTTCTCCTCCTTAAGAATGCTTGAAAAGAGTCCTCTTTGGTTACCTTTTATGCCTATACAATAAAATGCCTCTAACTCTAAAAGAGCGAGTACCCCAAAGCAAAGCCCCTATCCCTCTTAAATAGATGTAAAAACCAATCCTAATTGGGCTAGACACGAACCACGGCCGTGGTGCCCACCACAGCCTTGCTGTGGTTCGCTCTGGATCCTCCTAACTCAATTTTTAGCCCAATTGCTTCGTGGCCATGGTTCCCACCAGGGCCTGGCCATGCCACTATTCGGAGCTCTATTTTTCTTTGTTTTTCAATTCTTTTGGCACGTGGCTGCTTCATTATGCATTGTTATCTATATTTAGTCCAAAAATAGTCTTCAAACTTTTAATATCTACAAAACTATAGCAAACCGAGTAGCAAAGGTGGGAAATGAACATTTATTAAACATACATATAAATGTATATATATATATATATTCAATATCAAACACAAATATTAAATATTAAATATTAAATTGTAAATATAAATAATTATATATAAATTAAATAATAAACATAAATATTAACTACTAAATATTAAAATAAAGTATTAAATATTAATTATTAACTATATTTGTTAATATAAAATATTATATGTTAAATATTTTTATTGGATTGAGATATTTTTTAAATATAAAAAATTAAATATTAAATATTACATCTTATGTATAAAACAATTCAAATCAAAACATACATATTAAGAAAAAATGTTAATGCAATAATGTTTATATAAAGACACTGCAACATTGAAAACAGTTGAGCATCTTTAAGAAAATTCCCAGTAAACCAAAAAATTGAAATAACTTTACTAATAAAATTAAAGGAAAAAGTTCCCACCGTTTTCCAGAGTAGTCATTTCATATTAAATTGTGTATGAAGTAAAAACAAGGGGCTGAGTTGTTTCCATTTTAGTTTCAAGAAGTTAAAAATTGAACCAACTATATGTTTTACTTTTTATATTCAAACCCATTCTCTAGGTCAAAGTTCCGCACAACCGTATTAATCAATATATTCTAAGTTCTATTCTCTCTTTCTCTCACTAGCTTTTTCTAGTCTTTCTTTCTTGACCCCTTTCCTTCTCTCTTAATTTTTCCCTCTTTCTCTTTCTTTGTACTATCTTTTCAATTTCTATTCAATGATTTTGACAATATCTTAAATGAGCTTAATTTTTGCAGGGTTAGACAAGAATTTAAAAGGATAGGAAAAAACAAACCCTCAATGAGGATAATAAGAAGGGTTATTATAGGGCACGCTAAAAGATAACCAAAGGTTTTATAAGACTGGCGATGGAGGAGAGATTTAAGAAATAAACTATTCAAAAAGTCAACTGAGGACATACTGGGGTTCAATTTTGAGAAGAAAAAATGAATGTTAATGACATTAACCTAACAGGTGTGCCTAGAAGCCTTCTTGAAAGTAGGTATTTCTCCCTACACGTAATTGTTTTTTTGGATGAATTACTTAAACACCCTGATTATAAAAATATGGAAATTGGATTAAAAATATGCCCGAGTCGAAGAACAAAATCAAAGTTCCACCAGACCTAATAATTTGATTTCCATATTTTTTATATCAAGGGCCCATTGTCATTTCGTGAGGTGACTCGTAAACTCGTGCGGGTTTATGAGTCTATTAGCACATACTAGTTAACTCATGTTGAAATCACGCATAAAAAGACTCGTCCAGACGAGTTTAACCCTTCTTAGTACCCTCATTGAGGGTTCATTTTTTGCCATACTTATAAATTCTTCTCTAACCTTGCAAAAGTTAAGATCTTGTAAGATATTGTCAACATTATTGAATAAAAATTGAACTGATAGTATAGAAAAAGATAAAAAGAAAAGTTAAAAGAGAGAAACAAAAGGATCGAGAGAGAGAGACTAGAAAAAACTAGTGAGAGAAAGAGAGAGAATAGAATTTAGAGAAAATCTGACCTAAAGAAGGGGTCTTTATATACAAAGTAAAACCTATAGTTGGATCAATTTTAAACTTTTTGAAACTGAAGTAGAAACAACTCAGGCCCTTAGTTTTTGCTCCATGTGTAATTATCCACTACTTCTATTGAAAACGGTTAGAATTTTTTTGTTTAATTTAATTAGTAAAGTTATTCAAGTTTTTAGTTTCCTGGGAATCTTCTTAAAGAAGCTCAAATTTTTCAATGCTGTAGTGTCCTTATATAAAAAAAGTACATTAACTTTTTTTCTTAATATGTATGTTTTGGTTTGAATTGTTTTATAAATAGGAACACATGAGTAATATTTAATATTTAATGTTTTTTATATTTAAAAAATATCTCAATCCAATAAAAATATTTAGCACATAATATTTCATATTCATAAATATATTTAATATTTAGTATTTAATACTTTATTTTTATATTTAGTATAGTATTTAATATTTATGTTTAGTATGTAATTTATATATAACCATTTATATTTAGCATTTAATATTTCATATTTATGTTTGATATTTAGTACATATATACATATATTTTATGTATATTTAATATTTAAAATTTTTTGTTTGGGAAACCTTGGGGAAGAAATCCTTCTTCACTTTCACTCAGCCACAATTTTTTGATCCAAATCAATTTGGGTTTCTGATGATAAAAAAATAACCCAAACACAAATCTATTTGTGTAGTCATGGTTTGAATTTATTTTTGTAATCATATTTGTGGACATTTTGGTTTGGCTCACTTTAATTTGGATTCCCTCAAAACTAACCAAACAAACACTTAATTACCTTAACTATCCACCTACAATTTGAGGTGGTGAAACACTTTGACTCAAATATGTGTTTAATTAAATTAATTATGGTCAAGTTTAAGAGTAATAATGAGTTTTATGTCTTATATTTTCAAAAGTAAATTGTAATTAAAATAAATCTTGTCCATTAAAATGATTTAATTTATTTTTAAAACAATTTGAAAACCTATAACTTAAAATTACAAAATTATGTTCATTTTTACTTTTAACTTTAAAGTAAACTTTGTATTTTCAAAAATAAATTTTAATATGTTCAAAAAGAAAATTCTAATAAAAACTTCTTTTTTGGTTTAGCCATATGTATTTTTCACTGAAGACAATCTTGTTTAAGTAAACAACGTGTACATCATGGTGAGACTAAGCCTTTCAAGGAAAATCTTTTGTATTTAAAGCTTTGACTCAGAGATTTGACTTCAGAAGAAATAAACATGTACCACTTCTACCAACATCTTTTAGTAGGAAAAACTTATTATACTAAAGTTTAATCTTAAGCAAATGTAGTAAAATAGTTATAATGATCTCAAAAAATAGAAACGGTATATAGACAGGATCAGTCAAATATGGTCCTAAAAAGAAACATTGATTTAATTAATTGTTTTGAATGTGAATAATAGAAGATAGTTAAGGTTTTCCTCTCCTTCTTTTTTGTCTCAAGTGCCAGAATGTCCAATAGTTTCTCTAGTTTTTATTGTTCAATCCTATCATTTTTTACTAATATTTGTTCATTAGATGTTTCATTTATACCACATGAGAATATTAATAATCATGATTTTTTATAATGCATTGGATAAACTTGTACAAAATTGGTGGTTAGTTCAAGTGGTATATGCTTACTTTTCTTAAATAAGTGTCTCTGATTGAAAAGAAAATTCTCATTCGGAGAAAATCCTCGTTAGCTCTGTTGTGATGTGGACATTCCCCACTTGAATATGCCCCTAGCACCTTTTTCAAATTTTAAATTAGTGTTGTATCGCATATAATTTACTAATTCAAACACGTCGATCACGAGGATTTTAAAATTAAATTATATAATATTCCATAATATATGAATTTATTAACCTTCTGGAAATAAAATATAGGACTTTGTAATGTACAAAATCAGAATTACTTAACATAAATATGATAATCTTTGGCTTCTATTTATCTTTAATCATGATTTAAATTAAATTAATCATTTTTTCATAATTTACAAATAATTTTATATATTGACTTTTAATAATGAAGATATTACCAAAAAATAAATTAATATTAAATATAATTGATATCATTGATAAGGCAATAAAAACTTCACCACTTACATTATAAATCACATCCTAAATCACAAGAATAAGGATTCTAGCCACTCATGGTAAAAAAAAGAATCACAAAGGTTCATTGAATTCATACAACTCATAAAATAAGGATTACAAAGATTTAAACTTAAGGTATACCAAGAATCTAACACAAACCACAACATATGCAGAGTCTTCACTTCTCTATTCCCTAAGCGTTCTCCTTCTTATCCTTGAAAATATACCCTCGCGTCACCCTTTATGCTTACACAAAATGCGTTTAACTCTAAAAGAGTGAATCCCCAAAAACAAAGCCCTTATCCCTCTTAAATAGATGTAAAAACCACCAATCGTAGTTGGGCCAGACACAAACCATGGCTGTGGTACCCACCAAAGCCTTCTGGTGGTTCGTTCTGGATCCCCCTAACTCAATTTTTAGCCCTATTGCTACATGACCATGGTTCCCACCAGGGCCTAGCCCTGGAATGCATTGTCCAGAGCTCGGTTTTTCTTCATTTTTTCAATTCTTTTGGAACGCGGTTGCTTCATTATGCATTTCCATCCATATATATTTAGCCCAAAAATGGTCTTTAAACCTGTAAATTCTACAAAACTAACAAACCAAATAGCAAAGGCGAGAAAGGAGCAAATATTAAATATACATACAAATGTGTATATATATATATATATTCAATATCAAACATAAATATTAAATATTAAATAGTAAATATAAATCATTCTATATAAATTAAATTATAAACATAAATATTAAATACTTAATACTAAATATAAAAATAAAGTAGATTAAATATTAATTATCAACTATATTTGTTATTATAAAATATTATATACTAAATATTTTTATTGGATTGAGATATTTTTTAAATATAAAAACATTAAATATTAAATATTACATCCTATGTATAAAATAATACAAATCAAAATATATATATTAAGAAAAATTATTAATGCACTAATTTTTATATAAAGACACTGCAACATTGAAAAAAGTTAAGCTTCTTTAAGAAGATTCCCAGTAAACCCAAAAATTAAAATAATTTTACTAATAAAATTAAAGGAAAAAACTCCAATCGTTTTCAAGAGTAGTAATGGACAATTGCATACTAAATTGTGCATGGAATAAAAACCAAGGGGCTGAGTTGTTTCCACTTTAGTTTAGAGACGTTTAAAATTGATCCAGCTATAGGTTTACTTTGAATATACAAACACCTTCTCAAGGTTAAAGTTCTGCACAACCATATTCATCAGCATATACTGAGTTCTATTCTCTTTCTTTCTCTCTCGACCTGTTTCCTTCTCTCTTAATTTTTTCTCTTTCTCTTTCTCTGTAATATCTATTCAATTTCCATCCAATGATTTTGACAATATCTTAAATGATCTTAATTTTTCCAGGGTTAGACAAGAATTTAAAAGGATAGGAAAAACGAACTTTCAATGAGGATAAAGGGTTATTAGAGGCTACCCCAAAAGATAAACAAAGGAATTTAAGAGACTAGCGATGGAGGGAAGATAACCAATGGAATTTAAGAAATAAACTATTCAAAAAGTCAAGTGAAGGGCTTGTTAGGGCTCAATTTTAAGAGGAAAAATGAGTGTTAATGACATTGACCTAAGAGGTGTACCAACGAGCCTTTTTGAAAGTAGGTATGTCTCCCTACACCTATCTATATTTTTTGTTGAATTTAAACACCCTCATTTTAAAAATATGGAAATTGAATTAAAAATATGCACGAGTCGAAGGACAAAATCAGAGTTCCAGCAGACCTAATAATTTGATTTCCATATTTTTATAACAAGGGCCTGGTTGTCATCTCACAAGGTGACTTGTAAACTCGTGCGAGTTTATGAGTCTATTAGCACATACTAGTTAACTCATGTGGAACTCACGCATAAGAAGACTCGTCTGGACTAATTTAATCCTTCTCAGTATCCTCATTGAGGGTTCATTTTTCGCCATCCTTTTAAATTCTTCTCTAATCCTGTAAACATTAAGATCATGTAACATATTTTCAAAACTATTTAATAGAAATTGAACATATAATATAGAAAAAGAGAAAAAGAAAAATTAATAGAGAGAAAGAAAGAGATCAGGAAAGAAAAGCTAGAAAAAACTAGTGAGAGAAGGAGAGAGAATAGGACTTAGTATATGATGATGAGTGCGGCTGTGTGAAACTCTGACCTAGAGAATGAGTCTTTATATAAAAATTAAAACCTACAACATTTTAAGCTTTAGCCACACTTAAATGTCCACACCTAAAAAACCATGTCCTTATCATGCAATAGACCATAGTTTTCCAGCCATGGTCTAAAATTGTGGTTTGTTGACAAATGGTTTCTAAAATCGTGGTCTTTTGAGAAGAGACCATGGTTTTGTCACTACAGCCCCTAAAAGGCGACAGTTCAAAAAACTTTTCAAAAAGTGTGGCAATTTGAAATATGAAAATTTATGGCCTATTCTTGAATATACCATATATCCAGCCCTGGTTTTATAAATATGGTGTCTTTAATATTTTTTTAGTTATAAGAAAAAAAATTAAACATATAAAAAAACCTAAATTTTTTATCTCAATCTTTTGTTTCATTTCATTCTCTTTGCTTCCTCTCAATTTTAATACCCAAATCAATTTTTTTCATCCAATTTTTTCAGTGAGATCATGCTACTTGGGGTGGGTTATTGTTTATTCGATTATGAAGAGCGTTGGTATAAACAATCTGTTGTGGCTACAAAATAAGACATATCTCTGCCATTAACGCCTCTGTTGGTAAGGTCGTTCTTAACCTAAAAAATCTAGTTGGCATTAAGAGCGTGAGCATATGAGAGGTTTGATCCATCATTTATGGATTCTTGCTTTCAAAATCTGTTTATCTTATTTTACAATTAATTAATTAATTCATTGAATGAAAATCAAATATCGATTTCACAGGGGTTGCGTGCGTGTAAGAGGAATCCTATTTCATTTTTCTTTTTTTGTATTTTCACAATTTATGGTTCGTCGATTTTGTTAATTGGTTTTCAAAATCACAAGTTTATGTAGCAAGGGAGTTTGCCAAGTTGGGACTTAAGCTCAGGAAGTTGGCAATTGTTTCCAAAGAAGTGACATAATTTAAAGATTAAACACTATTTTTTCTTTTAGTTTTCATATATTTGTGATTCTTCATTTCGTAGAATATTAATGCTTTATTGGATTCCATTTTATCTTATTAATTTGATCCCAGTACTAGGTAATTAACTTGTTCTTTAATTCCCTTATAGCTTGCATTATCTATTTGGTGTGTGATTTCCATCAATTTAGAGCTTAATTTCCTCCTTTAACTTCTTTTTTATATTTCTTATTAAATTTGTAAATCTTTTGATTTTTTTGGAAAGGTTCAATATAACAAAAATGTTAGAGTTGATAAGAGGCAAAAGGCTTGTTTCATATTTGCACTTTCAACCTTGTAGGATTTTCAGTGTATGAATTTTCAATGCACTTTCACCTTTGAACTTATATTCTTTTCTTTTCTTTTCTACTATTTATCCTCATTGCTTTGGTAATATTTCTCTGTTAGCAATGCTACAAGTTTGTTAGATTGTTTTATGAATTTTGTTGTAGAACGTAACTTTCTTTATCATTTACTTATTAATTTTAGAGTTTAGCAGGTTTTTGGTCCCTGGAAAATTTGATGAGTTTGTATTTAGTCATTTTATAATTTTTGGTGGGTAATAGTCACTGAAATGGAAAATTTGATGAGCTTGACTTTAATTTTTGGTAGTTTGTAGTCACTGAAAAGTTTTATATATTTGTAATTACAATGGTGCTTGGGGTGGATAGTGTGGCTATATTTTGGATTTAATATTTGTCTATGAAGAGAATATGGGTGGTCGCGGTGATGGAATGTAAAATAGGTTTAGTTGTCTTGGAAGATGGGTAAAAAGGATGATGGTGAAGGGTGGTTGTTAGGTGTTTTTCATTGGTGGCGGGGGTGGATGATGGGTTGAAAAGGGCAACACTAACGCGTCCATTTTCCATTTCTGTTGTAGTGAAGGACTATAAATACAAGAAGCTTTCAAATTCAAAGTGAATTTTTGCCCTCATCATTCAACAATCTCTGATCTCTGGTCCTAAAAAGAAATGTTGATTTAAGTAATTGCTTTGAATGTGAATATAGAAGGTAATTAAGGTTTTCCTCTTCTTCTTCTTTTTTGTCTCAAGTGCCTCAATGTCCAAATCTCTTGACAGTTTCTCCAATTTATGTTGCCCAATCCTGTCATTGTTTACTAATATTTGTTGGTTAGATGTTTCATTTATACCACTTAAAAATATTAATAATTAGGACTGTGTTTAATTACAGAAAATTATTCTTGTTTTTTGGGAAACTTTTTCTATTTGTTTTCCAAAATTTTCATTTCCTGGAATTGAGAGAAAAATTCTTGAAAACTTTTTCCACTCTCTAGTTTTCTTGGAAAACTTCTTTAAAGACTTTTGTTTTTCTTAAAAGAATAGAAACCTGGTTTTCAGTTTTCTATATGTTTTCTTTGAATATTTTGTAAACAAACACCTTTTTTATTTTTCTAACTTTTTCAAGAATAGTTTTTCATTTTTCTTATAAAACTTGAAAACTAAACACTCCCTAGGATTTTTTATAACGCATTGATAAACTTACAGGAAATTGATGGTTAGTTCAAGTGTACATACTTACTTTTCTTAAATAAGTTTCTTAGATTGAAAAAAATCCTCATTGGTAGAAAATCCTCGTTAGCTCTGTTATACATTCCGGACTCGAACATGCCCCTAGCACCATTTTTAAATTTTAAAATAGTGTTGTACGATATACAAATTACTAATTTAAACACATCGATGGCAAGGATTTTAAAAATAAATTATATAACATTCCATAATATTTCAATTTATTAATCTTTCATAATTAAAATACAGGACGTTGTAATGTAAAAAATTAGAATTACTTAATATAAATATGATAATATTTGGCCTCTATTTATCTTTAGACATGATTTAAATTAAAATAATTAATATTTCATAATTTACAAATAATTTCATATATTGATTTTTAATTATGAAGATAATTACCAAAAAACAAATTAATATCAAATATAGGTGACTTCATTGATAAGAAAATCAAGATCTCACTAATTACATTACAAATCACACCCTGAATTCCAAGAATAAGCATTCTAGCCACTCATGGTAAGCAAAAAACCACAAAGGTTCATTGAATCCACACAACTCATAAAACAAGGATTACAAAAATTCAAACTAAAGGTATACTAAGAATCTAACACAAACCACAACATATGCAGAGTCTTCAATTCTTTGTTTCCTAAGCATTCTCCTCCTTGAGAATTCTTGAAAAGAGTCTTCCTGGGTCACCTTTTATGCCTATACAATAAAGTGACTCTAAATTTAAAAAAGTGAATCTCCCAAAAGAAAGCCCCTATCCCTTTTAAATAGATGTAAACACCAAATCCTTATTGGGTTAGACACGAACCACAACCGTGGTGCCCACCAAAGCCTTGTTGTGGTTCGCTTTGGATTCTCCTAACTTAATTTTTAGCCTAATTGCTCCATTCGCATGGTTCCCACCAAGCCTGGCCATGCAATGTAGTTTCCAGAGCTATATTTTTCTTCACTTTTCAATTCTCTTGGCACGTGGTTGCTTCATTATGCATTATTATCTATATTTAGTCCAAAAATAGTCTTCAAACCTGTAATATCTGCAAAACTAGCAAACCAAGTAGCAAAGGTGGGAAATGAACCAATATTAAACATACATATAAATGCATATATATATATATATATTCAATATCAAACATAAATATTAAATATTAAATAGTAAATATAAATGATTATATATAACTTTAATAATAAGCATAAATATTAAATACTAAATAGTAAGTATTAAATATAAATTATTAACAATATTTGTTAATATAAAATAGAGTAAACACCCCAGTTAGTCGCTGACTCCAACAAAGTCGGACACTTAGGTCCTCCAGTTAATAAGTGAGTCCCGTTAGTCCTCCACGTCCGTCAATGTCGGACAAATAGATCCCTGTCGTTAATGAAGTGTTAACGTCTGTGAGTTTAAACGGACGTAGATCGTTAAATTCCAACAGGGATGCCACGTTAGAGTCGGCAGGGATCTATTTATCCGACGATGACAGAGGACTAACGAGACTCACTTATTAATTGGAGGACCTAAGTGTCCGGCTCTGTTGGGGTCAGGGACTAACTGGGGTGTTTACTCGTTGTTTTAATTTTTTTTATCCTGCTTTGCTATATTCTTTGTTTTTCTAGATTAAAAGACAATTTAATCAAAAATAAATATCCATATGCATATCCTATAATATTCAAAATGAAACAGTTGCAATTATGGATTCATATCTACGAAATTTTAGATATTTTAAGAACCTCAAATACCGTATTTTGGAACCAAACAAGATCTCACTAAATTAGGGGGGACTAGTAGAAAATTCTAAGGCTAGCAAATTGAAAATTTCATTTTGGTAAATATGAAAGAAATGACTAGAAAATCATACAATAAGAGGAAAAATTCCAATGCTAGCTAATTGATGCTTTTTAATCACTTTTTTTCAAAAGGGAGAGAAGCAAGGGTCTCAACAGTGACTTACAGCTGTATTTCTTTCAACTTTTCCAACCAGATCAGCTCCAACATCAGCAGCCTTGGTATAGATGCCACCACCGACTCTCCCAAATAGAGCCATGGAAGATCCACCCAAACCATAACCAATAATAGCCTTAAAAAGACCTTCCCAATCATCACCATAATATAGCCTGAAGAGATTGATAGTAATGTACAGCACCAAAAGACCATTTGCTGTAAGAAGGAAACCCATGACTGCTCTAGACCTGAGATTCATCCTAAGATAACCAGATAGGACCGAAGTTATCACACCAAGCAAGAAAGATAAAGTGCTAAACAATGCAGTTGTGAGGGCTGACTTGCATACCCTGTTCTTGCGAGGGCTGACTTGCATACCCTGTTATTGGATTGAGATATTTTTAAATATAAAAACATTAAATATTAAATATTACATCTTATGAATAAAACATTTCAAATCAAAACATACATATTAAGAAAAAATGTTAATGCAATAATGTTTATATAAAGACATTACAACATTGAAAAAAGCTCAGCTTCTTTAAGAAGATTCCCAGTAAACCCAAAAAAATAACTTTACTAATAAAAATTAAAGGAAAAATTTAGTGGACAATTTCACATTAAATTGTGCATGAAGTAAAAACTAAGGGGCTGAGTTGTTCCCACTTTAGTTTCAAGAAGTTTAAAACTGATCCAACTATAGGTTTTACTTTTTATATACAAACCTCTTCTCTAGGTCAAAGTTCGACACAGCCGCATTAATCAGCATATACTAAGTTCTATTCTCTCTCTTTCTCTCACTAGCTTTTTCTAGCCTTTCTTTCTCGACCCCTTTCCTTCTCTCTTTATTTTTTCTTTTTCTTTTTCTCTGTACTATCTTTTCAATTTCTATTCAATGATTTTAACAATGTCTTAAATGATCTTAATTTTGGAAGGTTAAACAAGAATTTAAAAGGATAGGGAAAAACAAACCCTCAATGAGAATAATAAAAAGGGTCATTATTGGGCACGTAAAAAGATAACCAAAGGTATTTAAGAGACTGGTGTCACACCATGGTTCTTCAGACCTGAATCCCAATGTAATCAAGATAATTAAATAATAAAAATGTAAATAAATTTTTCACGTTTAAAATAATTTGAAAACACCCCAACGATTACATCAAGACTCGAACCACAGAAGACCGGAGTGTGAAATTTGATAATTTATAATTGGATTGTAAAATAAATCATCTATAATTATATACAAAAATAACAGAGTTTACAGTGGAAGAAGAATATGTATACAGGGCACACGCCTAGTCCCATACATGAAGATATAAGAAAAGGCTCGGCAAAGCATGCAAGTACATAACACCAGTATATTAGGCCACAATTGTTTTCTCACATAAATCATAATCATGCATTGACTAAAATATATTTATATATGCACCTATATGGTTATGCAACATACATCTCCAATATCCATATTCCCTAATTGACCACGTTCGATTCAACCTCAAAATTATATATCCTCAACACTTATGCATCCCTAAAACGGGCTTACATGACCAACACATCCATTCATTAAAAGGGTATAAATTCCAATGCCCAAAATATCAATACATCATCCATTTATATTATCATTTACAATGCATCCACCAATATCAATGCTTATTAACACTATCATGTACACTTTATTCACAATATAATAAATTACAACCGCTGCTGGCCAAGGCATTCCATTACCACTAGTTACCTTCCCAAAAGCTCTATTTTAAATCATCATCTCATCCCATGATATTCCTGCATCAATGCTAAAAATGGACAATATGGGAGAGTGAATTATACATTTCAAATGACGAATATAAATACAATTGAGATTATGTGTATATGCATATTTACATCATGTATGCTTTGCTAGAATCATCAACAATCATCATAATTCATTCATCCTAATAGTATACATATACATATTCATCAATCATTTCAAAGCAAAGCAAATACATATACACATCATTCTAAATGCCGCAGTAGGCTAACATCATCACCGTCAACCATAAACAAACAAGCCCTTCATTACATTGGACCATCACATACATTAGACCATCACATCATTCTTTTTCCTTTTTGTCTCAAGTGCCACAATGTCCAAATCTCTTGACAGTTTCTCCAGTTTTTATTGCCCAATCCTATCATATTTTACTAATATTTGTTCATTAGATGTTTCATTTATACCACTTAAGAATATTAATAATCATAATTTTTTATAAGGCATTGGTTAAACTTATTGAAAATTAATGGTTAGTTCAAGTGGTACATGCTTATTTTTCTTAAATAAGTGTGTCGGATTGAAAAATAATCCTCATTGGGAGAAAATCCTCGTTAGCTCTGTCGTGATGTGGACATTCCCGACTCAAACATTCCCCTAGTACCTTTTCCAAATTTTAAATTAGTGTTGTGTTACATACAATTTACTAATTTAAACACGTCAATGGCAAGGATTTTCAAATTAAATTATATAATAATCTATAATATATGAATTTATTAATCTTCTGGAATTAAAATATGGGACTTTACAATGTACAAAATCAGAATTACTTAACATAAATATGATAATCTTTGGCTTCTATTTATCTTTAATCATGATTTAAATTAAATTAATCATTTTTTCCATAATTTATGAATAATTTTATATATTGATTTTTAATAATGAAGATATTACCAAAAAATAAATTAATATTAAATATAATTGATATCATTGATAAGGCAATAAAAACTTCACCACTTACATTACAAATCACATCCTAAATCACAAGGATAAGGATTCTAGCCACTCATGGAAAACAAAGAATCACAAAGGTTCATTGAATCCATACAACTCAAGATAAGGATTACAAAGATTCAAACTAAAGGTATACCAAGAATCTAACACAAACCACAACATATGTAGAGTCTTCACTTCTCCGTTCCCTAAGCGTTATCCTCCTTGAGAATCCTTGAAAAGAGTCCTCTCGCGTCACCCTCTATGCCTACACAAAATGCCTCTAACTCTAAAAGAGTGAGTCCCCCAAACAAAGCCCTTATCCCTCTTAAATAGATGTAAAAACCACCAATCCTAGTTGGGCCATACACGAACGACGGCTGTGGTGCCCACTAAGCCTTGTCGTGGTTCACTCTAGATCATCCTAACTCAATTTTTAGCCACATTGCTCCATGACCATGGTTCCCACCCGGGCTGGCCGTGGAGTGCACTGCCCAGAGCTCTATTTTTCTTCATTTTTAATTCTTTTGGCGCACGGTTGCTTCATTATGCATTTCCATCCATATTTAGTCCAAAATGGTCTTCAAACCCTTAATTTCTATAAAACTAACAAACCAAATAGCAAAAGGGGGAAAGGAACAAATATTAAATATACATATAAATGTATATGTATATATATTCAATATCAAACATAAATATTAAATATTAAATAAAAATGATTATATATAAATTAAATAATAAACATAAATATTAAATACTAAATATAAAAAAGTAGATTAAATATTAATTATTGACTATATTTGTTAATATAAAATATTAGATGCTAAATATTTTTATTGGATTGAGATATTTTCAAATATAAAAACATTAAAAATTAAATATTACATCCAATGTATAAAATAATACAAATCAAAATATATATATTAAGGAAAATTATTAATGCTCTAATTTTTATATAAAGACACTACAACATTGAAAAAGTTGAGCTTCTTTAAGAAGATTTCCAGTAAATCAAAAAATTGAAATAACTTTACTAATAAAATTAAAGGAAAAAATTCCAACCATTTTCAAGAGTAGTAGTGGACAATTGCACATTAAATTGTGCATGGAGTAAATCCAAGAGGTTGAGTTGTTTCCACTTCGGTTTCAAGAAGTTTAAAATTGATACATTTGTAGGTTTTACTTTGTATATACAAACCTAGGTCAACATTCCACAAAACCACATTCATCAACATATACTGAGTTCTATTCTCTCTCTCTTTCTCTCACTAGCTTTTTCTAGCCTTTCTCTCTCGACCCCTTTCCTTCTCTCTTAATTTTTTCTGTTTCTTTCTCTGTACTATCTATTCAATTTCCATTCAATGATTTTGACAATATCTTAAATGATCTTCATTTTTGTAGGGTTAGACAACAATTTAAAAGGATGGGAAAAATGAAACTTCAATGAGGATAATGAAAAAGGTTATTATAGGCCACACCAAAACATAACCAAAGGTATTTAAGAGACTGGCAATGGAGAGAAGATAACCAATGGTATTTGAGAAATAAAGTATTCAAAAAGTCAAGTAGGGGGCATGTTCGGGTTAAATTTTAAGAGGAAAAATAAGGGGTAATGACATTGACCTAGGAGGTGTGCCAAAAGCCTTTTTCAAACCTATCTATTTTTTTTGGTTGAAATACTTAAACACCCTGATTTTAAAAATATGGAAATTGGATTAAAAATATACACGAGTTGAAGGACAAAATCAGAGTTCCACCATACCTAATAATTTGATTTCCATATTTTTTATAACAGGGGCCTAGTTGTCATCTCGCAGGGTGACTCCTAAACTCGTGTGAGTTTATGAGTCTATTAGGACATACTAGTTAACTCATGTGGAACTTGTGCATAAAAAGACTTGTTTGGACTAATTTAACCCTTCTCAGTATCCTCATTCAGGGTTCATTTTCTGCCATCCTTTTAAATTCTTCTCTAACCTTGTAAAAATTAAGATCATGTAAGATATTGTCAAAATTATTGAATAGAAATTGAACAGAAAATATAGAAAAAGAGAAAGAAATATCAACAGAGAGAAAGAAAGAGATTGGGAAAGAAAAGCTAGAAAAAACTAGTGAGAGAAAGAGAGAGAATAGGACTTAGTATATGATGATGAGTACGGTTGTGAGAAACTCTAACCTAGAGAAGGGGTCTTTATATACAAAGTAAAACCTGCAACATTTTAAGGTTTATAGCATGCTTAAATGTCCACACCTAAAAAACCCTGTCCTTATCATGTAATAGACCATAGTTTTCTAGCTGTGGTCTAAAGATATGGTTTGTTGACAAATGGCTTCTAAAACCGTGGTTTTTTTAGAGGAGACCATGATTTTGTCACTGCAGCTCATAAAATGCGATAGTTCAAAAAGTGTGGCAATTTAAAATGTGAAAAACTGTGGTCTATTCTTGAATATACCATATATTCAGCCCTAGTTTTATAAATGTGGTGTCTTTAATATTTTTTTTAGTTATAAGACAAAAAAATGAAACATATAAAAAAACCTAAAATTTTTATCTCAATCTTTTTTTCCATTCATTCTCTTTGTTCCTTCTTAATTTTAATACCTAAATCAATTTTTTTATCCAATTCTTTTCAGTGAGATCATGCTACTTAGGGTGGGTTATTGTTTATTCGATTATGAAGAGCGTTGGTATGAACAATGTGTTGTGGCTACAAAACAAGACATCATCTTTGCCATGAACGCCTCCCTTGGTGAGGTCGTTCTTTACCTAAAAACTCTAGTGTGCACTGAGAGCGTAAGGATATGAGAGGTTTGATCCATCATTTATGGATTCTTGCTTTCAAAATCTCTCTATCTTATTTTACAATTAATTAATTCATTCATTGAGGAATTCTGTTTCATTTTTCTTTTTTATTTTGTATTTTCATAATTTATGGTTCCTCGATTCTGTTAATTGGTTTTCAAAATCACAAGTTTATGTAGCAAGGGATTTTGCCAAATAGGGACTTAAGCTCGGGCAGTTGGCAATTGTTTCCAAAGAAGTGACTTAATTTAAAGATTAAACACTATTTGTTTCCTTTTAGTTTTCATATATTTGTGATTCTTCATGTTGTTGAATATTAATGCTTTATTGGATTCCTTTTTCTTATTGCATTTTAGTGAATTGTTTTTTGTCTTATTAATTTGATCCTAGTACTAGGTAATTAACTCGTTCTTTAATTCCCTTATAGCTTGCATTATCTGTTTGGTGTGTGATTTCCATCAATTTAGAGCTTAATTTCCTCCTTTAACTGCTTTTTTATATTTCTCATTAAATTTGTAAATATTTTGATTTTTTTTGGGAAAGGTTCAATGCAACAAAAATGTTAGAGTTGATAAGAGGCAAAAGGCTTGTTTCATATTTGCACTTTCAACCTTGTAGGATTTTGAGTGTATGAATTTTCAGTGCACTTTCACATTTGAACTTATATTCTTTTCTTTTCCTTTCTACTATTTATCCTTATTGCTTTGGTAATATTTCTCTGTTAGCAATGCTACAAGTTTGTTAGATTGTTTTATGAATTTTGTTGTAGAACGTAACTTTTTTTTATCATTTACTTATTAATTTAGAGTTTAACAGGTTTTTGGTCCCTAGAAAATTTGATGAGTTTGTATTTAGTCATTTAAAAATTTTTAGTGGGTAATAGTCACTGAAATGGAAAATTTGATGAGCTTGTATTAAATTTTTGGTAGGTTGTAGTCACTGAAGTTTTACATATTCATAATTACAATGGTGCTTAGGGTGGATAGTGTGACTATATTTTGGATTTAATATTTGCCTATGAAAAGAATATGGGTGTTCACAGTGATGGAATATAAAATAGGTTCGGTTGTCTTGGAAGGTGGGTGAAAAGGATGATGGTAAAGGGTGGTTGTTAGGTGTTTTTAAGTGGTGGAAGAGGTGGATGATGGGTTGGAACTGACAAAACTAGCGCATCCATTTGCCACTTTTGTTGTAGTGAAGGACTATAAATATAAGAAGCTTTCAAATTCAAAGTGACTTTTTGCCCTTATCATTCAACACTCTTTGATCTCTGGTCCAAAAAAGAAATGTTGATTTAATTAATTGCTTTGAATGTGAATATAGAAGGTAATTAAGGTTTTCCTTTTCTTCTTCTTCTTTTTTGTCTCAAGTGCCACAATGTTCGTATCTCTTGAAAGTTTCTCCAGTTTATGTTGCTCAATCCTCTCATTTTTTACTAATATTTGTTTATTAGATGTTTCATTTATACAACTTAAAAATATTAATAATTAGGATTGTGTTTAGTTATAGAAAATTATTCATATTTTGGAAAAATTTTTCTGTTTGTTTTCCAAAATTTTAATTTCTTGGAATAGATAGAAAACTTCTTGAAAATTTTTTTCATTCTCTAGTTTTCTTAGAAAACTTCTTTAAAGACTTCTTTGTTTTTCTTTAAAAAATAGAAACCTGGTTTTCAGTTTTCTATGTTTTCTTTGAATATTTTTTAAACAAACACCTTTTCTATTTTTCTAACTTTTTCAAGAATAGTTTTCCATTTTTCTGATAAAACTTGAAAACTAAACACTCCCTAGGATTTTTTATAACGCATTGGAAAAACTTACAGGAAATTGGTGGTTAGTTCAAGTGGTATATAGTTACTTTTCTTAAATAAGTGTATCAGATTGAAACAAATCCTTATTAGCTCTGTCATGATGTGGACATTCCGGACTCGAACATGCCCCTAACACCTTTTTCAAATTCTAAATTAGTGTTGTACCATATACAAATTACTAATTTAAACACGTCGATGGCAAGGATTTTAAAATTAAATTATATAACATTCCATAATATTTCAATTTATTAATCTTTCATAAGTGAAATATAGGACTTTGTAATGAAATAATTAGAATTACTTAATATAAATATGATAATATTTGGCCTCTAGTTATCTTTAATCACGATTTAAATTAAATTAATTAATTTTTCATAATTTACAAATAATTTCATATATTGATTTTTAATTATGAAGATAGTTACCAAAAAAAATTAACATTAAATATAAGTGATTTCATTGATAAGACAATTAATATTTCACTAATTACATTACAAATCACACCCTAAATCCCAAGAATAAACATTCTAGCCACTCATGGTAAGCAAAAAACCATAAAGGTTCATTGAATCCACACAACTCAGAAAACAAGGATTTCAAAGAGTCAAACTAAAGGTATATTAAGAATCTAACACAAACCACAAGATATGCAGAGTCTTCAATTCTTCGTTCCCTAAGCGCTCTCCTCCTTGAGAATTCTTGAAAAGAGTCCTCCTAGGTCACCTTTTATGCCTATACAATAAAGTGCCTCTAACTCTAAAAGAGTGAATCCCCCAAAACAAAGCCCCTATCCCTTTTAAGTAGATGTAAAAACCAAATCCTCATTCGGCTAGACAAGAACCACGACCGTGGTGCCACCAAAGCCTTGTCGTGGTATCCTCCTGACTCAATTTTTAGCCCAATTGCTCCATGGCCATGGTTCCCACAAGGGCCTGGCCATGTAGTGCACTGTCTAGAGCTCTATTTATCTTCGTTTTTCAATTCTTTTGGCACGCGGTTGCTTCACTATGCATTGTTAGCAGTATTTAGCCCAAAAATAGACTTTAAACCTGTAATATCTACAAAACTAGCAAACCAAGTAGCAAAGGTGGGTAATGAACCAATATTAAACATACATATAAATGCATATATATATATATATATATTCAATATGAAACATAAATATCAAAAATATTATATAGTAAATATAAATGATTATATATAACTTAAATAATAAACATAAATATTAAATACTAAATACTAAGTATTAAAATAAAGTATTAAATATTAATTATTAACTATATTTGTTAATATAAAATATTATATGCTAAATATATTTATTGGATTAAGATAATTTTTTAAATATAAAAACATTAAATATTAAATATTACATCTTATGTATAAAACAATTCAGATCAAAACATACATATTAAGAAAAAAATGTTAATGTAATAATGTTTATATAAAGACATTGCAACATTGAAAAAGTTAAGCTTCTTTAAGAAGATTCCCAGTAAACCAAAAAATTGAAATAACTTTACTAATAAAATTAAAGGAAAAAATTCCAACCGTTTTCCAAAGCAGTAGTGGATAATTTCACATTAAATTGTGCATGAAGTAAAAACCAAGGGGCTGAGTTCTTTCTACTTCACTTTCAAGAAGTTTAAAACTGATCCAACCATAGCTTTTACTTTTTATATACAAACCCCTTCTCTAGGTCAAAGTTCCGCACCACCGTATTAATCAGCATATACTAAGTTCTATTCTCTCTCTTTCTCTCACTAGCTTTTTCTAGCGTTTCTTTCTCGACCCCTTTCCTTCTCTCTTCATTTTTTTCTCTATACTATCTTTTCAATTTCTATTCAATGATTTTAACAATGTCTTAAATGATCTTAATTTTTGCAAGGTTAAACAAGACTTTAAAAGAATAGGGAAAAACAAACACTCAATAAGGAAAATAAAAAGGGTCATTATGGGGCACGCCAAAAGATAACCAAAGGTATTTAAGAGACTGGCGATGGAGGGAAGATTTAAGAAATAAACTATTCAAAAAGTCAACCGGGGACATATTGGGTTTCAATTTCGAGAAGAAAAAATGAGTGTTAATAATATTGACCTAATAGGTCTGCCAAGAAGCCTTTTTGAAAGTAGGTATTTCTCCTTACACGTAATTGTTTCTTTTGGATGAATTACTTAAACACCCTGATTATATAAATATCGAAATTGGATTAAAAATATGCATAAGTCGAAAGACAAAATCAGAGTTCCACCAGACCTAATAATTTGATTTCCATATTTTCTTATAACAAGGGCCCGTTGTCATTTCGCGAGGTGACTCGTAAACTCGTGCGGGTTTATGACTCTATTAGCACATACTAGTTAGCTCATGTGGAACTCACGCATAAGAAGACTCGTTCAGACTAGTTTGACCCTTCTTAGTATTCTCATTGAGGGTTTATTTTTTGCCATACTTATAAATTCTTCTCTATCCTTGCAAAAGTTAAGATATTGTCAACATTATTGAATAGAAATTGAATTGATAGTATAGAAAAAAAGAAAGAGAAAAGTTAAAAGAGAGCAACAAAGGGATTGAGAGAGAAAGGCTAGAAAAAACTAGTAAGAGAAAGAGAGAGAATAGAACTTAGTAAATGATGATGAGTGCGGCAGGGTGAAACTCTGACCTAGAGAAGTGGTCTTTATATATAAAGTAAAACCTATAGTTGGATCAATTTTAAACATCTTGAAACTAAAGTGGAAACAAGTCAGGCCCTCGATTTTGCTCCATGCCCAATTTAGTGTGTAAGTATCCATTATTTCTCTTGAAAATGGTTAGAATTTTTTTTGCTTAATTTTATTAGTAAAGTTATTTTAAGTTTTTGGTTTCCTGGGAATCTTCTTAAAGAAGCTCAAATTTTTTCAATGTTGTAGTGTCTTTATATAAAAAATAGTACATTAAAAATTTTTCTTAATATGAATGTTTTGGTTTTAATTGTTTTATAAATAGGAACACATATGTAATATTTAATATTTAATATTTTTTATATTTAAAAATATCTCATTCCAATAAAAATATTTAGCACATAATATTTCATATTCATAAATATATTTAATATTTAGTATTTAATACTTTATTTTTATATTTAGTATAGTATTTAATATTTATGTTTAGTATGTAATTTATATATTTAATTTATATATAATCATTTATATTTAGCAATTTAATATTTCATATTTATGTTTGATATTTAATAGATATATAAATATATTTTATGTATATTTAATATTTAAAAATTTTCATTCAGGAAACCTGATTGGGCAAGAAGATCTTCTTCACTTTCACTCAGCCACGTTTTTCCGATCCAAATCAATTTGGGTTTCTGATGATAAAAAAAATAACCCAAACAAAAATCTATTTGTGTAATCATGGTTTGAATCTATTTTTGTAATCATAGTTTGTTGACATTTTGGTCTGGCTCACCATGATTTGGATTCCCTCAAAATTAACCAAACAAACACTTAATTACCTTAATTATCCACCTAGAACTTGAGGTGGTGAAATACTTTGACTCATATATGTGTTTAGGGTTTATAAAATTATTTTCATTTTTACTTTTAAATTTAAAAGTAAACTTTTTATTTTCAAAGCTAAATTTTAAAATTGAAAACCATTCGGTGGACATGTGATTATTTTCATAATATGTTATAAAAGAAGTGTTTAAGAAAAACTTAATTTTTGGTTTAGCCATATGTATTTTTCACGAAAAACAATCTTGTTTAAGTCAATAACGTGTACATCATGGTGAGACTAAGCCTTCCAAGGGAAATCTTTTTTATTTAAAGCCTTGACTCCGAGATTTGACTTAAGAAGAATTAAACATGTACCACTTCTACCAACATCTTTTAATGAGAAAAACTTATTTTGCTAAAATTTAATCTTAATAAATGTAGTAAAACAATTATAATGATCTCAAAAAATAGAAACGGTATATAGACAGGATCAGTCAAATGTGGTCCTAAAAAGAAACGTTGATTTAATTAATTGTTTTGAATATGAATAACAGAAGGTAATTAAGGTTTTCCTCTTCATCTTCCTTTTTGTCTCAAGTGCCACAATGTCCAAATCTCTTGACAGTTTCTCTAGTTTTTATTGCTCAATCCTATCATTTTTTACTAATATTTGTTCATTAGATGTTTTATTTATACCACTTAAGAATATTAATAATCATGATTTTTTATAAGGCATTGGATAAACTTATTGAAAATTAGTGGTTAGTTCAAGTGGTACATACTTACTTTTCTTAAGTAAATGTCTCGGATTGAAAAAGAATCCTCATTGGGAGAAAATCCTCGTTAGCTCTTTCGTGATGTGGACATTCCCGACTCGAACATGCCACTAGCACCATTTTCAAATTTTAAATTAGTGTTGTGTCACATACAATTTACTAATTTAAACACGTCAATGGTGAGGATTTTAAAATTAAATTATATAATATTCCATAATATATGAATTTATTAATCTTTTGGAACTAAAATATAGAACTTTGTAATGTACAAAATCAGAATTACTTAACATAAATATGATAATCTTTGGCTTCTATTTATCTTTAATCATGATTTAAATTAAATTAATCATTTTTTCATAATTTACAAATAATTTTATATATTGATTTTTAATAATGAATATATTACCAAAAAAATAAATTAATATTAAATATAATTGACATCATTGATAAGGCAATAAAAATTTCACCACTTACATTATAAATCACATCCTAAATCACAAGGATAAGGATTCTAGCCACTCATGGAAAACAAAGAATCACAAAGGTTCATTGAATCCATACAACTCAAAATAAGGATTACAAAGATTCAAACTAAAGGTACCCCAAGAATCTAACACAAACCACAACATATGCAGAGTTTTCACTTCTCCGTTCCCTAAGCGTTCTCCTCCTTGAGAATCCTTGAAAAGAGTCCCCTCGCGTCACCCTCTATGCCTACACAAAATGCCTCTAACTTTAAAAGAATGAGTCCCCCAAAACAAAGACCTTATCCCTCTTAAATAGGTGTAAAAACCACCAATCCTAATTAGGCCAGACACGAACCACGGCCGTGGTGCCCACCAAAGCCTTGTCGTGGTTCACTCTGCATCCTCCTAACTCAATTTTTAGCGATATTACTTCATGACCATAAGCTCTATTTTTCTTCGTTTTTCAATTCTTTTGGCACATGGTTGCTTCATTATGCATTTCCATCCATATTTAGTCCAAAAACGGTCTTCAAACCTGTAATTTCTACAAAACCAACAAACCAACTAGCAAAGGCAGGAAAGGAACAAATATTAAATATACATACAAATGCATATGTATATATATTCAATATCAAACATAAATATTAAATATTAAATATAAATGATTATATATAAATTAAATAATAAACGTAAATATTAGATACTAAATACTAAATATAAAAATAAAGTATATTTAATATTAATTATTAACTATATTTGTTAATATAAATAATTATATGCTAAAGATTTTTATTGGATTGAGATATTTTTTAAATATAAAAACATTAAATATTAAATATTACATCCTATGTATAAAATAATACAAATCAAAGTATATATATCAAGAAAAAATATTAATGCACTAATTTTTATATAAAGACACTACAACATTGAAAAAAGTTGAGCTTCTTTACGAAGATTTCCAGTAAATCAAAAAATTGAAATAACTTCATTAATAAAATTAAAGGAAAAAACTCCAATCGTTTGCAAGAGTAGTAGTGGACAATTGCACATTAAATTGTGCATGGAGTAAAAACCAAGGGGCTGAGTTGTTTCCACTTTAGTTTCAAGAAGTTTAAAATTGATCCAACTGTAGGTTTTACTTTGCATATACAAACCCCTTCTCCAGGTCAAAGTTCCACACAACCGCATTCATTAACATATACTGAGTTCTATTCTCTCTCTTTCTCTCACTAGGTTTTTCTAGCCTTTCTCTCTCACCCCCTTTCCTACTGTCTTATTTTTTTATGTTTCTCTTTCTCTGTATTATCTATTGAATTTCCATTCAATCATTTTGACAATATCTTAAATGATCTTAATTTTTAAAGGGTTAGACAGGAATTTAAAAGGATTGGGAAAAATGAACCTTCAATGAGGATAATGAGAAAGGTTATTATAGGCCACGCCAAAAGATAACCAAAGGTATTTAAGAGACTAGCGATAGAGGGAAGATACCCAATGGTATTTAAGAAATAAACTATTCAAAAATTCAAGTAGGGTGCATGTTAGTGTTCAATTTTAAGAGGAAAAATGAGTGCTAATGATATTGACCTAGGAGGTTGCCAATAAGCCTTTTTCAAACCTATCTATTTTTTTGGTTGAAATACTTAAACACCCTGATTTTTAAAATATGGAAATTGATTAAAAATATACACGAGTCGAAGGACAAAATCAGAGTTCCACTAGACCTAATAATTTGATTTTCATATTTTTTATAACAAGGGCCTGGTTGTCATCTCGTAAAGTGACTCCTAAACTCGTGTGAGTCTATGAGTCTATTAGGACATACTAGTTAACTCATGTGCAACTCGCGCATAAGAAGACTCGTTTGGACTAATTTAACCCTTCTTGGTATCCTCATTCAGGGTTCATTTTTCGCCATCCTTTTAAATTCTTCTCTAACCCTGTAAAAATTAAGATCATGTAAGATATTGTCAAAATTACTGAATAGATAATACAAAAAAAGAGAAAGAAACATTAACAGAGAGAAAGAAAGAGATCAAGAAAGAAAAGCTAGAAAAACTAGTGAGAGAAAGAGGGAGAATAGGACTTACTATATGATGATGAGTGTGCCTGTGTGAAACTCTGACCTAGAGAAGGGGTCTTTATATACAAAGTAAAACCTACAACATTTTAAGCTTTATACCATGCTTAAATGTCCGCACCTAAAAAACCATGTCCTTATCATGTAATAGACCATAGTTTTCCAGCCGTGGTCTAAAACTGTGGTTTGTTGACAAATGCCTTCTAAAACTGTGGTCTTTTGAGAGGAGACCATGGTTTTGTCACTGCAGCTCATAAAAGGTGACAGTTCAAAAAGTGTGGCAGTTTGAAATGTGAAAAACTGTGGCCTATTCTTGAATATACCATATATTCAGCCTGGTTTTGTAAATGTGGTGTCTTTAATTTTTTTTAGTTTTAATACAAAAATATTAAACATATAAAAAACATAAATTTTTTATCTCAATCTTTTTTTCCTTTCATTCTCTTTATTCCCTCTCAATTTTAATACCCAAATCAATTTTTTTCATCCAATTCTTTTCAGTGAGATCATGCTACTTGGGGTGGGTTATTATATATTCGATTATGAAGAGCATTGGTATGAACAATGTGTTGTGGCTATAAAACAAGACATCATCTCTGCCACTAACGCCTCCGTTGGTGAGGTTGTTCTTAACCTAAATTCTCTAGTTGGCACCGAGAGCGTGAGGATATGAGAGGTTTGATCTTAATATGAATGTTTTGGTTTTAATTGTTTTATAAATAGGAACACATAAGTAATATTTTATATTTAATGTTTTTATATTTAAAAAATATCTCAATCTAATAAAAATATTTAGCACATAATATTTCATATTCATAAATATATTTAATATTTAGTATTTAATACTTTATTTTTATATTTAGTATAATATTTAATAGTTATGTTTAGTATGTAATTTATGTATTTAATTTATGTATAATCATTTATATTTAGCATTTAATATTTTATATTTATGTTTGATATTTAGTAGATATATACATATATGTTATGTATATTTAATATTTAAGAATTTTTATTTGGGAAACCTGATTGCGGAAGAAGATCTTCTTCACTTTCACTTAGCCATGATTTTCCGATCCAAATCAATTTGGGTTTCTGATGATAAAAAAACATAACCCAAACACAAATCTATTTTTTAATTATGGTTTGAGTCTATTTTTGTAATTATAGTTTATGGACATTTTGGTCTGGCTCACCTTGATTTGGATTCCCTAAAAATTAACCAAACAAACACTTAATTACCTTAACTATCCACCTAGAACTTGAGGTGGTGAAATACTTTGACTCAAATATGTGTTTAATTAAATTAATTATGGTCTAGTTTGAGAGTAATAATGAGTTTTTTTATCTTTTATTTTCAAAAATAAATTTTAATTGAAATAAATCTTGTCCAATAAAATTATTTAATTTTTTTTAAAACAATTTGAAAACCTATAACTTAAAATTATAAAATTATTTTCATTTTTAATTTTAAATTTAAAAGTAAACTTTTTATTTTCAAAACTAAATTTTAAAATTGAAAACCATCCAGTGGACCTGTGATTGTTCTCATAATATGTTCTAAAAGAAATTTTTAAGAAAAAACTTATTTTTTGGCTTAGACATACATATTTTTCACTAAAGACAATCTTGTTTAAGTCAATAACGTGTACATCATAGTGAAACTAAGCCTTCCAAGGGAAATCTTTTTTATTTAAAGCCTTGACTCCGAGATTTGACTTAAGAAGAATTAAACATGTACCACTTCTACCAGCATCTTTTAATAAGAAAAACTTATTTTGCTAAAATTTAATCTTAAGTAAATGTAGTAAAACAGTTATAATGATCTCAAAAAATAGAAATGGTATATAGACAGGGTCAGTCAAATGTGGTCCTAAAAAGAAACGTTGATTTAATTAATTGTTTTGAATGTGAATAACAGAAGGTAATTAAGGTTTTCCTCTTCATCTTCCTTTTTGTCTCAAGTGCCACAATGTCCAAATCTCTTGACAGATTCTCTAGTTTTTATTGCTCAATCCTATCATTTTTTACTAATATTTGTTAGATGTTTCATTTATACCACTTAAGAATATTAATAATCATGATTTTTTATAAGGCATTGGATAAACTTATTGAAAATTAGTGGTTAGTGCAAGTGGTACATGTTTACTTTTCTTAAATAAATGTCTCAGATTGAAAAAGAATCCTCATTGGGAGAAAATCCTCGTTAGCTCTGTCGTGATGTGGACATTCCCGACTCGAACATGCCACTAGCACCATTTTTAAATTTTAAATTAGTGTTGTGTCACATACAATTTACTAATTTAAACACGTCGATGATGAGGATTTTAAAATTAAATTATATACAATTCCATAATATATGAATTTATTAATCTTTTGGAACTAAAATATAGGACTTTGTAATGTACAAAATCAGAATTACTTAACATAAATATGATAATCTTTGGCTTCTATTTATCTTTAATCATGATTTAAATTAAATTAATCATTTTTCATAATTTACAAATAATTTTATATATTGATTTTTAATAATGAAGATATTACTAGAAAAATAAATTAATATTAAATATAATAGATATCATTGATAAGGCTATAAAAACTTCTCCGCTTACATTACAAATCACATCCTAAATCACAAGGATAAGGATTCTAGCCACTCATGAAAAACAAAGAATCACAAAGGTACATTGAATCCATACAACTCAAAATAAGGATTACAAATATTCAAACTAAAGGTATACCAAGAATCTAACACAAACCACAACATATGCAGAGTCTTCACTTCTCCATTCCCTAAGCGTTATCCTCCTTGAGAATCCTTGAAAAGAGTCCCGTCGCATCACCCTCTATGCCTACACAAAATGCCTCTAACTCTAAAAGAGTGAGTCCCCCAAAACAAAGCCCTTATCCCTCTTAAATAGATGTAAAAACCACTAATTCTAATTGGGCCAGACACGAACCACGGCTATGGTGCCCACCAAGCCTTGTCGTGGTTCGCTCTGGATCATCCTAACTCAATTTTTAGCCACATTGCTCCATGACCATGGTTCCCACCCAGGCCCGGCCGTGGAGTGCACTGCCCAGAGCTCTATTTTTCTTTGTTTTTCAATTCTTTTGGCGCACGGTTGCTTCATTATGCATTTCCATCCATATTTAGTCCAAAAATGGTCTTTAAACCTTTAATTTCTACAAAACTAACAAAACAAATAGCAAAGGCGGGAAAGGAACAAATATTAAATATACATACAAATGTATGTGTATATATTCAATATCAAACATAAATATTAAATATTAAATATAAATGATTATATATAAATTAAATAATAAACATAAATATTAAATACTAAATACTAAATATAAAAATAAAGTAGATTAAATATTAATTATTAACTATATTTATTAATATAAAATATTATATGCTAAAGATTTTTATTAGATTGAGATATTTTTTAGATATAAAAACATTAAATATTAAATATTACATCATATGTATAAAATAATACAAATCATAATATATATTAAGAAAAATTATTAATGCACTAATTTTTATATAAAGACACTCCAACATTGAAAAAAGTTGAGCTTCTATAAGAAGATTTCCAGTAAATCGAAAAATTGAAATAAATTTACTAATAAAATTAAAGAAAAAAACTCCAATCGTTTTTAAGAGTAGTAGTGGACAATTGCACAGTAAATTTTGCATGGAGTAAAAACCAAGGGGTTGAGTTGTTTCCACTTCAGTTTTAAGAAGTTTAAAATTGATCCAACTGTATGTTTTACTTTGTATATAGAAACCCCTTCTCTAGGTCAAAGTTCCACACAACTGCATTCATCAACATATACTGGGTTCTATTCTCTCTCTTTCTCTCACTAGCTTTTTCTAGCCTTTCTCTCTCGACCCTTTTCCTTCTCTCTTAATTTTTTCTGTTTCTCTTTCTCTGTACTGTCTATTCAATTTCCATTCAATCATTTTAACAATATCTTAAATGATCTTAATTTTTGCAGGGTTAGACAAGAATTTAAAAGGATTGGGAAAAACGAACCTTCTATGAGGATAATAAGAAAGGTTATTATAGGCCACGTCAAAAGATAACCAAAAGTATTTAAGAGACTAGCGATTGAGGGAAGGTACCTAATGGTATTTAAGAAATAAGCTATTCAAAAATTCAAGTAGGGGGCATGTTAAGGTTCAATTTTAATAGGAAAAATGAGTGCTAACGCCATTGACCTAGGAGGTGTGCCAACAAGCCTTTTCAAACCTATCTAGTTTTTTTTGTTAAATTACTTAAACACCCTGATTTTAAAAATATGGAAATTAGATTAAAAATATGCACGAGTCGAAGGACAAAATCAGAGTTCCACCAGACCTAACAATTTGATTTCCATATTTCATATAACAAGGGCCTGGTTGTCATCTTGCAAAGAGACTCGTAAACTCATGTGAGTTTATGAGTCTATTAGGACATACTAGTTAACTCATGTAGAACTCGCGTATAAGAAGACTCGTTTGGACTAATTTAACCCTTCTCAGTATCCTCATTCAGGGTTCATTTTTCGCCATCCTTTTAATTTCTTCTCTAACCCTGTAAAAATTAAGATCATGTAAGATATTGTCAAAATTATTGAATAAATAATACAGAAAAAGCGAAAGAAAGAGATCGAGAAAGAAAAACTAGAAAAAACTAGTGAGAGAAAGAGAGAGAATAGGACTTACTATATGATGATGAGTGCGGCTGTGTGAAACTCTGACCTAGAGAAGGGGTCTTTATATACAAAGTAAAACGTGTAACATTTTAAGCTTTATACCATGCTTAAATGTCCACACCTAAAAAACCATGTCCTTATCATGTAATAGACCATAGTTTTCCAGCCGTAGTTTAAAACTGTGGTTTGTTGACAAATGGCTTCTAAAACCGTGGTCTTTTAAGAAGAGACCATGGTTTTGTCACTGCAGCTCATAAAAGGTAACAGTTCAAAAAGTGTTTCAAAAAGTGTGGCAGTTTGAAATGTGAAAAACTATGGCCTATTCTTGAATATACCATATATTCAGCCCTGGTTTTGTAAATATAGTGTCCTTAATATTTTTTTTAGTTATAATACAAAAATATTAAACATATAAAAAACCTAAATTTTTTATCTCAGTATTTTTTTCCTTTCATTCTCTTTGTTCCCTCTCAATTTTAATACCCAAATCAATTTTTTTCATCCAATTTTTTTCAGTGAGATCATGCTACTAGGGGTGGGTTATTGTTTATTCGATAAGGAAGAGCATTGGTATGAACAATTTGTTATGGCTATAAAACAAGACATCATCTCTGGCATTAACGCCTCCGTTGGTAAGGTCGTTCTTAACCTAAAAACTCTAGTTGGCACCGAGAGCGTGAGGATATAAGAGGTATGATCCATCATTTATGGATTCTTGCTTTCAAAATCTGTTTATCTTATTTTACAATTAATTAATTCATTCATTCAATGAAAATCAAATATCGATTTCACAGGGGTTTCGTGCATGTAAGAGGAATCTTGTTTCATTTTTCTTTTTTTTTTGTATTTTCACAATTTATGGTTCCTCTATTCTGTTAATTGTTTTTCAAAATCAAAAGTTTATGCAACAAGGGATTTTGCCAAATAGGGACTTAAGCTCGGGGAGTTGGCAATTGTTTCCAAAAAGTGACAAAATTTAAAGATTTAAACACTATTTTTTTCCTTTTAGTTTTCATATATTTGTGATTCTTCATTTTGCTAAATATTAATGCTCCATTGGATTTCTTTTTATTATTGCACTTTGGCAAAAAAAATTTTGTCATGTTAATTTGAACCTAGTACTAGGTAATTAACCCGTTCTTTAATTCCCTTATAGCTTGCATTATCTGTTTGGTGTGTGATTTCTATCAATTTAGAGCTTAATTTCCTCCTTCAACTTCTTTTTTATATTTCTCATTAAATTTGTAAATCTTTTGATTTTTTTGGCAAAGGTTCAATGCAACAAAAATGCTAGAGTTGATAAGAGGCAAAAGGCTTGTTTCATATTTGCACTTTCAACCTTGTAGGATTTTCAATGTATGAATTTTTAGTGCACTTTCATGTTTGAACTTATATTCTTTTCTTTTCTACTATTTATCCTTATTGCTTCGGTAATATTTCTCTGTTAGCAATGCTACAAGTTTGTTAAATTGTTTTATGAATTTTGTTGTAGAACGTAACTTTTTTTATCATTTACTTATTAATTTAGAGTTTAACAGGTTTTTGGTCCCCGGAAAATTTGATGAGTTTGTATTTAGTCATTTTAAAATTTTTGGTGGGTAATAGTCACTGAAATGGAAAATTTGATGACTTTGTATTCAATTGTTGATAGGTTAGAGTCATTGAAAAGTTTTACATATTTGTAATTATGATGGTGCTTGGGGTGGATCGTGTGGCTGTATTTTGGATTTAATATTTTTCTATGAAGAGAATATGGGGGGTCATAGCGATGGAATGTGAAATAGGTTCGGTTGTCTTAGAAGATAGGTAAAAAAGATGATGGTAAAGGGTGGTTGTTAGGTGTTGGCAGGGGTGGATGATGGGTTGGAACTGACAAAACTAGCACATCCATTTGCCATTTCTATTGTAGTGAAGGACTATAAATACAAGAAGCTTTCAAATTCAGAGTGACTTTTTGCCCTCATCATTCAACACTCTCTCATCTCTAGTCCAAACAAGAAACGTTGATTTAATTAATTGCTTTCAATGTTAATAATAGAAGGTAATTAAGGTTTTCCTCTTCTTTTTCTTTTTTGTCTCAAGTGCCTCAATGTCCAAATCTCTTGATAGTTTCTCTACTTTATGTTTCCCAATCCTCTCATTTTTTACTAATATTTGTTCGTTAGATGTTTCATTTATACAACTCAAAAATATTAATAATTAGGGTTGTGTTTAGTTACCGAAAATTATTCTAGTTTTCTGGGAAACTTTTTCTGTTTGTTTTCCAAAATTTTCATTTCCTGGAATAGATAAAAAATTCTTGAAAAATTTTTCCACTCTTTTGTTTTCTTGGAAAACTTCTTTAAAGACTTCTTTGTTTTTCTTAAAAAAATAGAAACCCGGTTTTCAGTTTTCTATATGTTTTTTTGAATATTTTGTAAACAAACACCTTTTCTATTTTTCTAACTTTTTCAAGAATAGTTTTCCATTTTTCTTATAAAACTTGAAAACTAAACACTCCCTAGGATTTTTTATAGTGCATTAGATAAACTTACAGGAAATTGGTGGTTAGTTCTAGTGGTACATACTTACTTTTCTTAAATAAGTGTCTTAGATTGGAAAAAATCCTCATTGAAAGAAAATCCTCGTTAGCTCTGTCTTGATGTGGACATTCCAGACTCGAACATACCCCTAGCAGCTTTTTCAAATTTTAAATTAATGTTGCACGATATAAAAATTACTAACTTAAACACGTAAATGGCAAAGATTTTAAAATTAAATTATATAACATTCCATAATATTTCATATTATTAATCTTTCATAATTAAAATATAGGACTTTGTAATGTAAAAAATTAGAATTACTTAATATAAATATGATAATATTTGGCCTCTAATTATCTTTACTCATGATTTAAATTAAATTACTTAATTTTTGATAATTTACAAATAATTTCATATATTGATTTTTAATTATGAAGATAATTACCAAAAAATAAATTAATATTAAATATAGTTGATTTCATTAATAAGACAAAGATTATAAAGATTCAAACTAAAGGTATACTAAGAATCTAACACAAACCACAAGATATGCATAGTCTTCAATTTTCCGTCCCCTAAGCGTTCTCCTCCTTGAGAATTCTTGAAAGGAGTCCTCCTCAGTCACTTTTTATGCCTATACAATAAAGTGCCTCTAACTCTAAAATAGTGAATCCCCCAAAACAAAGCCCCTATCCCTTTTAAATAGATGTAAACACCAAATCCTCATTGTAGTTAACCACAACCGTGGTGCCCACCAAAGCCTTGTCGTGGTTCGCTTTGGATCCTCCAAACTCAATTTTTAGCCTAATTGCTCCATTCGCACGGTTCCCACCAGGGCCTGGCCATGCAGTGTAGTTTCTGGAGCTCTATTTTTCTTCACTTTTCAATTTTCTTGGCATGTGGTTGCTTCATTATGCATTGTTATCTATATTTAGTCCAAAAATAGTCTTCAAACCTGTAATATCTGCAAAACTAGCAAACCAAGTAGCAAAGGTGGGAAATGAACCAATATTAAACATACATATAAATGCATATATATATATATATATTCAATATCAAACATAAATATTAAATATTAAATATTAAATATTAAATAGTAAATATAAATGATTATATATAACTTTAATAATAAGCATAAATATTAAATACTAAATACTAAGTATTAAATATTAATTACTAACTATATTTGTTAATATAAATCATTATATGCTAAATATTTTTATTGGATTCAGATATTTTTTAAATATAAAAATATTAAATATTAAATATTACATCTTATGAATAAAACATTTCAAATCAAAACATACATATTAAGAAAAAATGTTAATGCAATAATGTTTATATAAAGACACTGCAACATTGAAAAAAGTTGAGCTTCTATAAGAAGATTCCCAGTAAACCAAAAAAACAGCTTTACTAATAAAAATTAAAGGAAAAATTTAGTGGACAATTTCACATTAAATTGTGCATGAAGTAAAAACTAAGGGGCTGAGTTGTTTCCACTAAGTTTAAAATTGATCCAACTATAGGTTTTACTTTTTATATACAAACCTCTTCTCTAGGTCAAAGTTCAGCACAACTGCATTAATCAGCATATACTAAGTTCTATTCTCTCTCTTTCTCTCACTAGCTTTTTCTAGCCTTTCTTTCTCGACCACTTTCCTTCTCTCTTTATTTTTTCTTTTTCTCTTTCTCTGTACTATCTTTTCAATTTCTATTCAATGATTTTAACAATGTCTTAAATGATCTTAATTTTTGTAAGGTTAAACAAGAATTTAAAAGAATAGGCACTAGTGGAAAAAATGGATATAATCACGGTTAAAAATGGCATTTAATCACAGTTAAAGAATCGTAGTTGTTGCAGCCGTGGTAGTAGATGAGGGCCTTTAACCACGGTTAACAACCGTGGTAATAAATCACATCTAACCACGGTTGTCAAGCATAACTGTGAATATAACAGACAATGTATATTCACGGTTACAGTAGCAACCGTGGATAAAGAACATCTATATTCACGGTTGTTTAGCATAACCGTGAATATAAGTAGTAAAAAAATTCACTTACAGACTATGTATAATCACGGTTATGGTAGTAACCGTGGATAAATAGTGTCTATAATCACGGTTGTTACCATAACTGTGAATAAACACTGAGGTTTTTTTTTAATATGGTTTCTGTTTTATTGTTTCCCAAACCTGCATTCAGACAACCAGTACAATATACAGTATCCCACTATATCCAGCAACAATATATAAAAAGAATGGTATGTATATAATAATTAATTTGCTATCAATCCATAACAACCTAAAAAAAGAAAGTATATACAATTAAGATGAATGTAATCTAATAAAAGTAAACCCTAAATCCTACTAGATACATATATAAGAGAATAAAGATCCTATATCTAGCTAACTCATTTCCTGTCTTCAATGAAGTATGCGGCCCATTGCTTTCTAACATCATCTACAAGTGTCTTTGAGAAATATGACCGGTCCTTAAAGTGCTACAAACAATGCATAAAATAATTAGAACAAAAGCTATATTTATTACATGAAATTGATGAAATTGGTAGAAAAGTAGTCCAAATGATGAGACTTACATCTGTCCATCCATCTACTAAATATTGTTGAACGATGGTCAGCATGGTATACATGACGTAATAGCCACACTCGAAGGTACCCTGCTGCCTGTAAGACTACAATGGACATAAAGTATAGAATAAGTGAATTCGCAACTTAAAAAATATATATTGAAGATTTGAATGAATACGATTGACTTACTTTTGGGTGCACCCACGCAACTTTTCTTCCGTTGCACTTATTTTCAACCAGTAGATTGTATCCAACCACCGCCCTACGTCAAACAAAACATAAGATAAGTTAGAATCGTATAGTTCTAAAAATGATGTAATCGAATTTGTACTTATTTTTTAGGGATTAACTTACCCGTCTACTATATTTTTCAGGTCTTGTGGAACTGCCCGATGCAAAGTATCAAAGTACAGAGCAAGATAGTCCTGGGGACAGATCACCATAAGCGTCCAGTGAGCGTTGCAGCTACCAATGATAAGTGAGACTTCAAAATGCAAAAATTAATGACAATAATTATGGAATAGAATATTACCCTTTATGATAGGGGCCCATGTATACAGCCTTCCCAGACTCAAACATCCAATTCTGGATGTATGTTTAGGTGTCCTGTGTAGTGTTTCCTTGCTTCTGTATGAGAGAGGGCTCTAAGAAACCATAAGTTCCTTCGAAGCCCATAATTGTTTAACAGATAACAAAATGAAAGGATATAGTTATTTACAACTTACATACACCTCGACCAACAGCACGCACTCTTCCTGGGTGCTCTGGCCTGCCGATGGCGGTAGTCAAAATATCCTGCCTACCACGGGCTACGAAAGACCCTTGGGTTGATTGCTCAACTAAGGAATCCTGAAACCAAACAAGTTAGTATTCACTTCCTTCACGTAAACTAAAAAACAGACACTGATACAAGGGGAATACTTACTATCCGTAAGGCGACCTCTTGAGCTTGTGAGGAAGTGTATTCCCTACTCTTCTTGATCCTGGCCCACTTCCATTTGTCGTGGCGTGTAGGTGGGGAAGGGGGATCCACAATACCAGTGCCAGGCTGACTAGTCTGACATTGACTCAGCCTCTCCTGGGCCAGCCGCTCCTCCAACCTACGATAACCCCTACGTGATAGTGTGTGGGGGCCCGGGCTTTTGATTTGACTGCCTACAATAAGAAAGAAAAATATTCAAAGTTAGCCGTTTAAATTATACATAATTTAATCATTTAAAAACCAATGTACCTGAAACTGGTCAGAATGCCTAGATGCAACGAAAGCATCCCAAGTCTCCTGATCAATGAATGGATATTTCTCTCCAGGGAACTATCCTCGGTCCTCCCCGAATACATACCTACAATTCAGGTACATTTAAACTAAGGATTGGTACAATTTGGCAAAGCGTTGATTAAGAATTTAAAGTCCAAATATACCTCCTGGTGAGTATCGATTTGAACGACCTCCAACGCTCAGCCATAATACTGAGGATCTTCCTCCTCGCTATGTCATGTGATGGTATATCAAAAGAATCCTACATGAAAGGAGTTAGTCCATAAAGGAGTCCTTATTATGAATTACATGAAATAATACACTAAAATAAAACTTAAATGATATCTAAGTTACCAGAATATCACTCTATATCTGGTTCTTCACCACCTCCTCGACATTATCCCAGTCGGGCCATGACTCCCAAATAACTGCTAAACTTCGCGGCATTTGGTCCTCCAAATCTACCAGTGTTGACATCCATGTCAACACGTAACCTCTCTCCCCTGTGACGCCTAAGTGCAATGTCTGGCATCCAGGTAACACCTCTGCTCCTCCGAGCAGAGGAATCAGTTGCCTGTGAGTCAGACCTAGATCGTCCATCCTGGTCAGCCATGTGTATCTGTCCAAACAAGGAAACACAACTGTCAAATATTTAATATAACATTTAATACAACGAATAATTAATATAACATGTAATTCAATGATTCATTAACATGATTAATACCCTATGAAGATGAAATATTTTCCTACAAGCCTTCATGGTGGTCATGACGACTGGCAACTACATCATCTATGTCATGTTCCACGATAGATGTTGGAATACGTGTTGTGGTAGATGGAATTTCCACAATATCAAGATTAGGGTCTCCAATGTGTCTACCTTGGATAACAATTGACCACCGTTTGTCAGTTGGGTCAGCAACATAAAAAACTTGCTTCATCTGCGTTGCCATTATAAATGGTTCGTCCTTATGCCCTATCTTGTTGAGGTCCACCAATGTAACTCCTAAATCATCAGTTTTGACATCGTTCTTATTGTCAACCCATTTGCATTTAAACACAGGAACGGTGAAGGGACCGTAATCGACTTCCTATATATCTTCAATCACACCAAAGTAGCATGACTCGGCCATCACAGGGTTGTTGTCCTTTGAAGTTGAGAAATGCATTGACTGAGCCACAACCATCACTCCACTGTTTTAATTTGTACTCTTTTCATCATGTGTCCTTGTATAAAATGAATAGTTGTTTATGTCATACCCATAAAAGGTGAGGACATCAAAGTTCGGGCCCTGTGCCAGTCGATGTAATATCGAGGATGCAGATGCATCTTTCAGAACGGTCTTTTGGAACCACTGCATGAAACTCTTATTGTGTTCATTCAACAACCACTTTTCAGTCATTTTAGGGTTGGTCTTCTTGACTAGCTCCTTGTGAGTGGCTAGATATGATTGCACGTCGTCCGTGTTGTTTAAAATATACAAGTGTGCCTGAAGGACATCATCACGTGGCATGCTTTTCATTTTTTTTCCAATCGTTCCTTTCCCATCCAATCTCCCTTCATGGCGAGTCGTTGGAATACCAATGCTTGCAGCATGTGACATGTATTCAGTGCAAAACTCAATTGCTTCCTCTACAATATATCTTTCCACAATTGAAGCTTCGGGACGATGTTGGTTCTTCATATACCCTTTCAATATCTTCATATATCGCTCAACAGGATACATCCACCGTAAGAACAATGGACCACACAAACGGACCTCTCTCACCAAATGGATGATTAAGTGGACCATTATGTCAAAAAAAGAGGGCGGGAAATACATTTCAAGCTGACATAATATAAGTGATGCTTCCTGTTCCAACACATCCAATTCGCCAGGCATGATTACCTTGCAACATATGGCATTGAAAAACATACACAACCTTGTTATGACATTTCTCATATTTTTAGGAAGAATGTCACGAATGGCGATAGGCAGAAACTATTGCATCAACATGTGACAATCATGAGACTTCAACCCAACTAACTTCAAATCTTTCATGGAAACACAAGAGTTGATGTTGGAGCCATAACCAGACGGAACTTTCACACTTCGTAACGATTCACACAGACTTTGCTTTTCTTTTTTGGACAACGTATGACATGCTGGGGGCAAATATGTTCTTTTGCCTTTTGATTGTGGATGCAAATCTTGACGTATACCCATCAACTCTAAGTCCATACGCGAGTTTAGGCCATCCTTAGTCTTCCCGGGTATGTTTAAGAGTGTACCAACCAAATTTTCACACACATTCTTCTCCACATGCATTACATCAATGTAGTGTCTTACATCAAGCTCCCTCCAATATGGCAGGTCAAAAAACACTGACTTTTTCTTCCAGTTGTTTTGTGTCGGGTGCTGTTTTTCACACTTACCAAACTGCACGTTGACGTCTTTCACCTTTTCATATGTCTGGCGACCAGATAGTGGTGGAAGAGCCATTTCAAAATCTTGGGCACCGTTAAACAACTTTTTTAACCCAAAACGGATGATTCACTTTAAGAAACCTTCGATGTCGAAAGATAAATATTTTTCCTACCATGATGCAACCGCACAGAACTAGTCCCCTCCTTACATACTGGTCAAGCTTTATGACCCTTCACGTTGTACCCGGATAAGTTACCATACGCTGGAAAGTCATTGATCATGCAAAATAGCATGGCACGCAATTTGAATGACTGCCCGGTAAACCTGTCAAACACATCAACCCCGTCTACCCACAACCTTTTGAGGTCTTCAACCAATGGAGTTAAATATACATCAATGTCGTTCCCCGGTTGTCTTGGAACTATAGGCAGATACCACAACACCTTTGCAGGAGACCGTTTAGTGCATACCTCATCAGAATCCGCCTCTTTCTTCTTATACCGTGACACCCCACACCTAGGACATCGATGCAACATTTCTAACTCACCCCAGAATAATACACAATCATTTGGGCATGCATGTATTTTCTCATACTCTAAACCCATAGGACACAATACCTTTTTGGCCTCATAGTTACGATTCGGCAAGGTGTTTCCAGCTGGGAGCATTTCTTTCAACAACTTCAGTAAGTCAGTGAAACTTTTATCCGTCCACCCGTTTATGCCCTTCAAATTAAACAATCGCAAAACTGTTGATAACCTCGTGAAATTGACGCAGTTTGGATACAACGGCTGCTCAGAGTCCTCACACAGAGTCGTATATACATGAGCTTTCTTAAAACCTTCTACCCCCACATCACGGATCATATCCTCGAGTCAGTCATCCATGTCGACATCGGTGTCATGCATCGAGCTTCGATTTTCAGTTTGAGAGCTGTTACTTGGCACCACCATATCTTCACCATGCCATATCCAATACCTATAACTACGTAGAAAACCGTCACACAGTAGATGTTCTCGCACCTCTTCTAAGTCTACCCGACGCCGGTTCAAGCATTTAACACAAGGGTAAAAATACTTTTCATTCACCTCCACTGCATTTCTCGCTACGAATTCTATAAATGATTCAACTCCCCCCTCGTACTCTAGACTTAGGCGTGATGCAGTTATCCAACTCCGATCCATACCAACTGTTTATAAGGTGCTATGATAAATCTTACTTTTTCTACAAAGGTGGTGGTCCTATACCCATTCAGGATGACAATTGTTTTTATATGTCATTCATATATACAGGTTAGGACTTATTTTAAAATTTGATGAAATTTCGGCAGCATTTCGCATTGGTCTCTAAGTACACAAAATGAGAGTGGTCAAATCAAATTCAACCACAACCAAATATGCACCCAGAGAACAACATAAAATGTAAGTTACCGAAAGTTTATCAAATTTTAAAATAACTCCTAACTTGTAGATACTAACAATTGTATTTATATATTGATGTAGGTTTTGATAATGACACAACAAATGAAGAGATATTAAGGATGTTGTCAAACAAAATAATTATGTTTGATGTTGGAAAATTGATGAACTTCAAAGAAATGATTCAAGGCATTTAAAGAAGCTCAAATTCGGTGAAATAAATTTATCAAAGTGCCTAAGGATCAAAGGATTGGAGCCATGATTGAACAAATATCAAAAAGGGTGAAATAAAGTGCCAAAATTCATGTATCAGGCACTTGAATCGATTCACACAGCAATGAACAGCCATATGAATCGATTCATTCGGATTTGAAGGCCCAGGATGTGCAAAATTCACACTTGAATCGATTCCCATAAACCCTGAATCGATTCCTACGTTATTTTAGTGCAGGAAATGAAAAAATCAAGCAATGAATCGATTCCTATATCAGTTGAATCGATTCACTCGGTTTGGATTATCTAGGAACTTATTTTTAGTTACATGAATTGATTCCTCTCCTTCTTGAATCGATTCACACGTTAGTAAATTGCCCAGGCACTCCATTTCTTAAGGATGAATCGATTCTTTTGTTAAATGAATCAATTCATTAGTTCAGAGTGTTTGAAATTAAACGCGTTACAACCTGGAATGGCACTACACAGACAAACGCTTGGCTCCATACTCCACGGCTTCGAGGAAATAAATCAATTGGATATTCCATACTGCACCATCTCACGCTGGAATTAAATATGTAAATGGGAACATGCTGAAGAATTTTTAAATGCAAATATTATGCTCATTGAAGGCTATAAATAGGAAGGGGAGCTGCACACTTCAAACCGTCCCAAACCAGTGAAGCAATTCCATTGATTTCTTCCTCCTCCTTCTCTTAACATTGTAATTTCTCTCTTGGTCACTTAATTGGCATATTCCTCTTGATAGTTTATTTAAGAGTTAGAGAGAAAATATTTTGAGTGAGCTGAAATTTGTATATCCTCTCTTTGAGAGTTATTATTTTTGAGAGCTTCAAGATGTAAATCTACTCTAGTGAGAGAGTTATCATTGTAACCATTAAAACACCAAAATCCCTTAGAGGTTTGGGTTGAGGGTTCAACCTTGTAATTGTGAGATTGAGAGATTGGGTGGGGTGCCCTTATACTTGTGAGGATTGGGTTCTTGAGTGTGGGACACTAGGAAGCCGCGATTGCTCAAAGTTGTATCTCTAATCTCTAATAGTGGAAATCCTTCAAGTGGGTTGCTTGAAGGCGAGACGTACACCGGGGTTGTGGAACTCGTTATATCGGTTTGCAAATTCTCTCTTCCCTTAAACTCCTTTATCATTGTGAATTTAATTTGCATGCCAAAATATTTATGTTTAATTTATTTGGTAAATTGCTAAAATTAAATCCCTGAATTAATTGACTTAAATATTATTGGATTTAATTATTGTATAAGGGAGTTGAATAATATTGTTAATAACTTGGTAAATTATTCATGCATCATTAATTAGAAATTGTTTAAGTTAAACTTTTATTGAATTAATTATTGCATGCTAAGTATTTCAAGAATTGCTCAAACTAATAACTTACCTTATTTATCAAAAACAATTCTTGAACATTGTATCTTCAACTCAAATTATCTTAGTATGATATGTGCTTCATAATTATCTCTTTTACTTTGCATCATTTATGTACTACTAACCGTTTTGAAAGGGATTCCGTGCGAAAATTTGAAATACTCAATTCACCCCCCTCTTGAGTATCGAGGCCTTGGCTAACAACAATGACGTATAAAAAATAATTGTTCATCTCAAACTGTCCAAACGGACAATTCAAGATTCACCACAAATGATGAAATTAATTAATTTAATGACCATTTGTGTCGAATCTCAAACGGGGAACTACGGTTCACTCATATGCACAACAACTTTTATACTAGTTAACTAGTATGAGCCTACGAGTTTGCAAGATTGAAAACCACATACATACAATAGACAGAAATAACATTATATACGAGCAACCAACAACAACAGAAATAACATTATATAAGTGAAATGTAACTTTTGATTACAACTCAACTCAAAAATCTAATAATGAAATATCAAAATTTTAAACTAAACTTCAAGAGAACAAAATTCAGAAATGGAAAATGTTTTAAAGGGAATGGTTAACAATGATGAAGTGAAAATTTTCCATTTAAGAATATCTAACTTGAACCTTATCAAGCCCTGTGTATTCAGAATGTGACATTAAATTGTTTAGATCATGTGTGAGGTGATTTATAGCACCAGTGTCAGGATACTAAGAAGGTTTTACTTCAAGGGAAACTTAAGGAAGGACTTTGTATTTGACAAATTACATCTGGTTCATCCTAGTCAAAATCTGAAACAACTAACTCAACAATGTTTGATTTAATTTACTGAAGATCTAATTGGTCACAGAATTAAAGTTTGGTGGCCAATGGATAAGAAGTAAGTGCTAATTATAAATTTCATAGGGATCAGTGGCTGAAGCAAATAAAAACTTAATGGTAATGATTTTGGTCATTCTAATGGAGAATGGAAGAAGGTTTACTTTTTAGTAAGGGAAGCATTTTAAGCATAATTTTGAAGATGGTTTCCCTTACACATTCATTTTAAAAATTGTTTTCTTATATTCTTATATTCTTAATTTTTTCAGAAGGCTGCATCAGTTTGAGAGCTGTTATGTCTTATGACCCTTTGAAAGGGAGGCATGTGGTAAGTTGAATGATGCTAAACTTGCCCTCAAAATTTGGCACAATGAAACAAGCTTAACCAAACTTAATAACAACATAGAGACAGAGACAATGAAATGTTGGCACAATGAAACAAGCTTAACCAAACTTAATCACTAGTGGAACATTTCCTACAAGCTTCGTTCACCTTGAACAATGAAATAATACACACACACACAGAGACAACACATTCATTCAGGTTTGACTATACGCAAGTGAAAACACACACAAATAGGTTCCACAAACAATGGCAGAGCATAACAATGAAGTAGACCATCAGTGAACGAAGAAGGGTAATGGAGCACTTACTAGAAAATGGTGTGAAGATGACAACAGCACGAATGGAAGAAGGAAGAAGCAAGTGAACATAGAAGCCCACGACCAGCAAAGAACAAACTCGAGGCAAAGAGGAGGACGAGGAAGAAGACGACAACCAACGCGAAGAAGAAGAGAAAGTGAAAAAGACTGAAAGGCGCATCTTTTGAAGTTTCAGAAAGGATATATATTCACGGTTCCCCTTGAAACCGTGAATATATTACACATATATTCACGGTTGAACAAACAACTGTGGATAAATGTTAACTATATCACCATGGTTACGAGCCCAACCGTGGATAAATATTAAATCTATAATCACAGTTATAGAAACAACCGTGGACATACAGTACCCAGTAATTAAACCCTAAAACCTGAACTATATATCCACGGTTGGAAATACAACCGTGATTATAGACATCAATATATATCCACGGTTAACATCATAACCCTGATCATACCCATGAATATATAGTCACGGTTGTTCACACAACTGTGGATATATATTTCAGGTACTATATATCCACGGTTGAATCCTCAACCGTGAATATATAATGATGGGTACGATCACGGTTATGATGTTAACCGTGGATATATAGTTTTCTCTGATTATATCGTTCACCTTATAATTTCAAAAATGCCACCGCGCATGTTTTTATCACTGATCCACTTAAACCCGTGAATATATTCCGTTGTTATATCCAATTTTTGCACTAGTGAGGGAAAAACAAACCCTCAATGAGGATAATAAAAAGGGTCATTATGGGGCACGCCAAAAGATAACCAAAGGTATTTAAGAGACTGGTGTCACACAACGGTTCTTCGGACCCGAATCCCAATGTAATCAAGATAATTAAATAATAAAAATGTGAGTAAATTTTTCATGTTTAAAATAATTTGAAAACACCCCAACGATTACATCAAGACTCGAACCACAGAAGACCGAAGTGTGAGATTTGATAATTTATAACTAGGTTGTAAAATAAATCGTCCATAATTGTAGAAAAAAATAACAGAGTTTACAATGGAAGAAGAATATGTATACATGGCACACGCCTAGTCTCATACATAAAGATATAAGCAAAGGCTCGGCAAAGCATGCAAGTATATAACACCATTATATTAGGCCACAATTGTTTTCTCACATAAATCATAATCATGCATTGCCTAAAATATATTTATATATACATCTATATGGTCATGTAACATACATCTCCAATATCCATATTCCCTAATTGACCATGTTATCCTCAACACTTATGCATCCCTAAAACGGGCTTACATGACCAACACATCCATTCATCAAAAGGGTATAAATTCAAGTGCCCAAAATATCAATACATCATCCATTTATATTATCATTTGCAACGCATCCACCAACATCAATGCTTATTAACACTATCATGTACACTTTATTCACAATACAATAAATTACAACCGCTGCTCGCCAAGGCATTCCATTACCACTAGTTACCTTCTCAAAAGCTCTATTTTAAAACCATCATCTCATCCCATGATATTCCTGCATCAATGCTAAAAATGGACAACATGGGAGAGTTAGTTATACAATTGAGATTATGTGTATATGCATATTTACATCATGTATGCTTTGCTAGAATCATCAACAACCATCATAATTCATTCATCCCAATAATATACATATACATATTCATCAATCATTTCAAAGTAAAGCAAATACATATACACATATTTCTCAATGCCGCAATGGGCTAACATCATCACCGCTAACCATAGACAAACAAGCCCTTCATTACATTAGACCATCACATACAACATCATCATATTCAATATCTTTTCATTGTATCCATATTTTACATGTTATCTTTTAGGTATTCATTTACCCATCTCATCATCATCACATCTTAATCTTAAACATCATCATATGTCATCTCAATTATCATCATATCATAACACCTTTTGGCATATCTCCATGCTATATGCAAATACTCTTAGGCTAATGCATATGCACAATGGAATTAAACACAAATGCAGATCCAACTGTGGGAATAAACACCAAATGTGGGTCAAGCATAGATGTGCTATTATGCCCCTATTGTAGTAGTATAATGTGCACATATATCTCATAATGCATGTATAATCACCAATTTTTACTGGTACCAAACCGTTATTGCTCATATGTAGCACTAGTCACCCCGTGACTTGCGGGTCAACAACATGGCCTCACTTGTCATAAGTAATACGGCCCTCTCCCAAACACACATTGAGAGAGTCGTGCCCCGTCAAACACCGAGGTAACTTGCTCATCACAGACCCGCCCGCCCACTAGGGCTGCCACATAGGGTGCCTCGTCACCACACTAAGGGCAACTTCGTGACTTACACACCGAGTCACAGGGGAAACAACAGAATACTTATGCACTGAGCCGTCCTCCCACTAGGCCAACCGGAGGAATCCCCTAATATTCCTTACGACAGCGTATGATATACCATGGATGAAAATGTGTTCAATGCATTCTCACACTATGCATCCTATCATGTCACTCATCAATCATCATCATCAACACCAACACCACCATACAATCTTCAGTGGATTTTATCATCGTTGGTTATAGTCATTGTTTTTAAATCTTAAGTGTGGCATTTCATTTTAACACATTTATATCACACATACAAGTCAATACTTACAAAATTCACAATGGCATCATAACATCAACAACATTCAACAATCTTTCATCAATATTAAAGGAATGCCTAGCATCCGTATTTATCTTTATTCATCAATATCACCACATAATTCTTAATGGATTTCATCTCATTTGATCATTACCATTGTTTCATATATTAGTGTGGTATCACAACAATCCATCAATATAATTCAACCCACACATACACAAGGTCACACTTGTATTCATTCACAATGGCATTCAACAACCATCAACAATAACAATCATCTTTTATTCAAGGAAAAGAATCAACAACATCACCCATCATTATCCATTATCGATATCATCTCTGATTCATCGATTTATAATAAATACATTGTCATGCAATCATCCCCTCATTAGTTTCATAATCATGAAAGGGTGTGATATACAACCACATAATTTGCTTTTCATTATCATCTCGTTAAGTCATATTATTAGTGGTGGAATATTCATGTCTTTCATGACATAGATCAGGCACACACACATTTTGCCAATTTATAACTCAATCACCAAACACCATTAAGACACACCACAATCATATACCTTTTACACATTCACATGTCATTGCATGATGAAACAAAATTAGGATACTAACAAGCTCAATTCATTTTCAATACAAAGTTATATGAGGGACATGACAATGCCATCGCGTTTTCGATTGCTAAAACGTATTAAAAATGTGTGCAATTGAATGCATAAACATGTCATGACTTAACCATATCAAACAACATCAAAACATAGTGCAAATGAGCCAAAAACATACCATGAATCGACTCAGGAAGGTCCTTGAATCGATCCATGCGATTCTGGAGCACCAACCAACAAAACAAGGGTTCTTGAATCAATTCAAACCTCGTATGAATCGATTCAAGCATTATGAAATTGATGAACAGTAATTCCAGTGAGTCTTGAATCGATTCAAGGCTTTGCATGAATCGATTCAAAGCCCTAAAAGTCCTTATTTTTGGAAACAGAATGCATTGAATCTATTCAAGCCCTGACATGAATCGATTCATGCATTCCCAATAACCTTTTCACTCTAAGAAACACCATCCTATGACCCCATTCATCAAACCCAACATCCATTATGCTTAAACACACCCTCTCATAGGATTTTAACTCAATAACTCATGTATCTATGTACACATATATATTCCATTTCATCATTGATTATTCACCAAGAATTACATTATATCCTTCAAAGAGATTCAAAACTCTTAAGGCCATCTCACATACATATTTTTATCATTTTTAAGTCCAAAAAATTGCCAATCTTTTCATTCAACAATCATTACACAACTTATCATGTTAACATAATCATGGCAAGGCAAGCATGAGTATAAATCATATATATTCATCATCAACCATTCAACTTGTTTAATTGAAATGTAAACTCTTCTCCTACCTTGAGAGAAGAACCACAATTTAAATGCTCCAATCATTCTGCATCATCATCCAGAACACAATCTACACATCAAACATTTATGCATTCATTCAATCAAGAGCCATCAAAAGGCTTTCATTTTAATTCTAGATAAATGCTCCCATATCATCAAGCTTAGTAATAAGTCCTAAACTTGTCAAAACATCTATTTATACTCTTATGTTAGGCTTCAGGAATTCATTCCTCAAAACCAAGATTTTCTAAGCTTCAAAGGGTCAACCAAACCCAACAACAACAATATCATATTCCTTATCAATATGGCATATAAATCATCATATCAATCACCCAATTGCCATCATTGTCAACCAAATTCATTTAAGCCATCTTAGCTTTATTCAAGCCATCATCAATCAACAATTTCACATGGCAACATCATGGCCTAAGGCCTCATCTATTCACCATCAATGGTTATCCACCATCATCATTATTTTTTTGTATAAACAACATCTAACAATAATATAACCTAACCATTCTCAACTCGATTCCTCTATTTTTCTCATATACATCATTCCAAATATCTCATCCACACACCAAAATCATTCTCATGACCAATGAATCATCAATTTCTTAAGGGTTTCATACAATCACCAATTATCAATTCCAACGATTTTCATATATCATCACAAGCATATTATCATCATTAAAGTCCCAATCAATGCAAACAGCAATTAATGGTCCCAATGGTCATCTAACCTATGGTTTGGGTTTCACAAGCATATATCATTATTCATAATGCATTTAACCTAACTCAAAATTTCATTAACATCCATAATTAATTCCAATGCTTCTAAAATTTCATTCCCCTCATATAATCATTCTAAAGGCATAAAATCACTAAAACCATCAATTTGGCCAAAACCCCAATTTACCAACACTTAGGGGTTTTATCAAAATCACCAAATCAACAATTATAACTATTTTCATGAATCTCCATAACTCAATAACCCTCATTCTCATACAGTCACAAAACCATATTCAAAATTACTTCTCCAAGTCATCCAAGCCTAGGGTTTATCATTTCCCATCAAAATGCCACTTAATCTCCTATCACAATACTTCAATAAACTCAAAATCATCAATAAAAGTCATAGGTGTTCAAAATCTTACCTCTTTTCCAAGCTCTATGCCTAACACAAAAATAAGGAAAAGAGGAAGGGAGACCACCAAGGCTTAGCTCCAGTGTGCTATACAAGCTTAATGAATCCATGTTTTGTTTTAATTTTTGTAAGAAAATGGAGTGGAGACAGTGGGGTTCGGTTTTAGCAAGAAGAAAATGAAGAAGAAAAGGAAAAATAAAGATGGAGTGGAGAAGAAGAGTGTTTGGACGGTTGGCTGAGGAGAAAGGGAAAAGATGACCAAAATTGGTCAAAACCAATGGGTAAAAGAGTGCACCAATTTGCTTTTACCATTGGATAATAATTCCCCTTTGTCCAATGGACAAAAGAGACTAAAGAGAGGTGAAAAGTGGACGGTGATGAGAAGAGAAAAAATGGGGTTTTGTATTTTCTTTTATTTCCATTTGGCTAGTATTTTCCTCATTTAATAACATACGCCCTGTCCAATTAATTATCTCCTCGATACCAAAAATTATTTCAACTATACCACCATAACCATAATAATTTTCTAAGTATTCTAGACCTATCAAACATCCAATTTGACCAAGTGGGTCTCATACCATCTGCTAAATCATCTGGTTCCAGAAAATCTTAATTTACAGATAATTCACCTCTAGTGTCTAATTAATTTTCTCATAATTATTGGACCATAATTAATCATTCATCACTATCATAATTTTATTTTCTTCAAAATTTGGGATGTTACAACTAATGATGGAAAGGAAGATTTAAGAAATAAACTATTCAAAAAGTTAACTGCGGACATATTGGGTTTCAATTTCGAGAAGAAAAAAAGAGTGTTAATGACATTGACCTAATAGGCGTGCCAAGAAGCCTTCTTGAAATTACGTATTTCTCCCTATGCGCAATTGTTTTTTTTGGATAAATTACTTAAACAACTTGATTTTTAAAATATGGAAATTCGATTAAAAATATGCACGAGTCGAAGGACAAAATCAGAGTTCCACCAGACCTAATAATTTGATTTCCATATTTTTTATAACAAGGGCCCGTTGTCATTTCGTGAGGTGACTCGTAAACTCGTGCGGGTTTATGACTCTATTAGCACATACTAGTTAACTAATATGGAACTCACGCATAAGAAGACTCGTCCAAACTAGTTTAACCCTTCTTAGTATCCTCATTGAGGGTTCATTTTTTGCCCCTACTTATAAATTCTTCTCTAACCTTGCAAAAGTTAAGATCTTGTAAGATATTGTTAACATTATTGAATAGAAATTGAACTGATAGTATAGAAAAAGAGAAAGAGAAAAGTTAAGAGAGAGAAACAAAGGGATCGAGAGAGAAAGGCTAAAAAAACTAGTGAGAGAAAAAGAGAGAATAGAACGTAGTATCTGATGATGAGTGCGGCTGGGTGAAACTCTAACCTAGAGAAAGGGTCTTTATATACAAAGTAAAACCTACAGTAGGACTAATTTTAAACTTCTTGAAACTTAAGTGGAAACAACTGAGGCCCTCAGTTTTTGCTCCATGCACAATTTAGTGTGTAATTATCCACTACTTCTCTTAAAAACGGTTAGAATTTTTTTGTTTAATTTTATTAGGAAAGTTATTTCAAGTTTTTAGTTTCCTGGGAATCTTCTTAAAGAAGCTCAAATTTTTTCAATGTTGTAGTGTCTTTAAATAAAAAATAGTACATTAACATTTTTTCCTAATATGTATGTTTTGGTTTGAATTGTTTTATAAATAGGAACACATAAGTAATATTTAATATTTAATTTTTTATATTTAAAACATATCTCAATCCAATAAAAATATTTAGCACATAATATTTCATATTCATAAATATATTTAATATTTATTATTTAATACTTTATTTTTATATTTAGTATAGTATTTAATATTTATGTTTAGTATGTAATTTATATATTTAATTTATATATAATCATTTTTATTTAGCATTTAATATTTCATATTTATGTTTGATATTTAGTAGATATATAAATATATTTTATGTATATTTAATATTTAAAAATTTTCGTTCGGGAAACCTGATTGGGGAAGAAGATCTTCTTCACTTCCACCCAGCCACGATTTTCCGATCCAAATCAATTTGGGTTTCTAATGATAAAAAAATAACCCAAAAAAAAATCTATTTGTGCAATCATGGTTTGAATCTATTTTTGTAATCATAGTTTGTGGACATTTTGGTCTGGCTCACCTTGATTTGGATTCCCTCAAATTAACCAAACAAACACTTAATTACCTTAACTATCCACCTAGAACTTGAGTTGGTGAAATACTTTGACTCAAATATGTGTTTAATTAAATTAATTATGGTCTAGTTTGAGAGTAATAATGACTTTTTTGTCTTTTATTTTCAAAAGTAAATTTTAATTGAAATAAATCTTGTCCAGTAAAATTATTTAATTTATTTTTAAAACAATTTGAAAACCTATAACTTAAAATTATAAAATTATTTTCATTTTTACTTTTAAATTTAAAAGTAAACTTTTTATTTTCAAAACTAGATTTTAAAATTGAAAACCATCCGGTGTGATTGTTTTCATAATATGTTCTACAAGAAATTTTTAAGAAAAACTTATTTTTTGGTTTAGTTATACGTATTTTTCACTAAAGACAATCCTGTTTAAGTCAATAACGTGTACATCATGGTGAGACTAAGTCTTCCAAGGGAAATCTTTTTTATTTAAAGCTTTGACTCCGAGATTCGACTTAGGAATTAAACATGTACCACTTCTACCAACATCTTTTAATAACAAAAACTTATTTTGCTAAAATTTAATCTTAAGTAAATGTTATATAACAGTTATAATGATCTTAAACAATAGAAACGGTATATAGACAGGATTAGTCAAATGTGGTCCTAAAAAGAAATGTTGATTTAATTAATTGTTTTGAATGTGAATAACAGAAGGTAATTAAGGTTTTCCTCTTCATCTTCCTTTTAGTCTCAAGTGCCACAATGTTCAAATCTCTTGACAGTTTCTCCAGTTTTTATTGCTCAATCCTATCATTTTTTACTAATATTTGTTCATTAGATGTTTCATTTATACCACTTAAGAATATTAATAATCATGATTTTTTATAAGGCATTGGATAAACTTATTGAAAATTAGTGGTTAGTTTAAGCGGTACATGCTTACTTTTCTTAAATAAATGTCTTGGAATATTGAAAAACAATCCTCATTAGGAGAAAATCCTTGTTAGCTCTATCGTGATGTGGACATTCCCGACTCGAACATACCCCTAGCACCTTTTTCAAATTTTAAATTAGTGTTGTGTCACATAAAATTTACTAATTTTAAATTACGTCGATGGTGAGGATTTTAAAATTAAATTATATAATATTCCATAATATATGAATTTATTAATCTTCTGGAATTAAAATATAGGACTTTGTAATGTACAAAATCAGAATTACTTAACATAAATATGATAATCTTTGGCTTTTATTTATCTTTAATCATGATTTAAATTAAATTATTCATTTTTTCAAAAGTTTCAAATAATTTTATTAATTGATTTTTAATAATGAAGATATTACCAGAAAAATAAATTACTGTTAAATGTAATTGATATCATTGATAAGGCAATAAAAACTTCTCCACTTACATTATAAATCACATCTTAAATCACAAGGATAAGGATTCTAGCCACTCATAGAAAACAAAGAATCACAAAGGTACATTGAATCCACACAACTCAAAATAAGGATTACAAATATTCAAACTAAAGGTATACCAAGAATCTAACACAAACCACAACATATGCCGAGTTTTCACTTCTTTGTTCCCTAAGCGTTCTCCTCCTTGAGAATCCTTGAAAAGAGTCCCCTCGCGTCACCCTCTATGCCTACACAAAACGCCTCTAACTCTAAAAGAGTGAGTCCCCCAAAACAAAGCCCTTATCCCTCTTAAATAGATGCAAAAACCACCAATCCTAATTGGGCCAAACACGAACCACGGCTGTAATGCCCACCAAAGCCTTATCGTGGTTCGCTCTGGATCCTCCTAACTCAATTTTTAGCCACATTGCTCCATGACCATGGTTCCCACCTGAGCCTGACCATGGAGTGCACTGTCCACAGCTCTATTTTTCTTCGAATTTCAATTCTTTTGGCACACGGTTGCTTCATTGTGCTTTTCCATCCATATTTAGTCCAAAAATGGTCTTTAAATATGTAATTTCTACAAAACTAACAAACCAAATAATAAAGGTGGGAAAGGAATAAATATTAAATATACGTACATATATATAAGTATATATATTCAATATCAAACATAAATATTAAATATTAAATATAAATAATTATATATAAATTAAATAATAAACATAAATATTAAATACTAAATAATATATATATAAATAAAGTAGATTAAATATTAATTATTAACTATATTTGTTAATATAAAATATTATATGCAAAAGATTTTTATTAGATATTGAGATATTTTCTAAATATAAAAACATTAAATATTAAATATTACATCCTATGTATAAAACAATACAAATCATAATATATATTAAGAAAAATTATTAATGCACTAATTTTTATATAAAGACACTTCAACATTGAAAAAAGTTGAGCTTCTTTAAGAAGATTTCCAGTAAACCAAAAAATTGAAATAACTTTACTAATAAAATTAAAGGAAAAAACTTCAATTGTTTTCAAGAGTAGTAGTGGGCAATTGCACATTAAATATTGCATGGAGTAAAAACCAACGGGCTGTGTTGTTTCCACTTCAGTTTCAAGAAGTTTAAAATTAATCCAATTGTAGGTTTTACGTTGTATATACAAACCCCTTCTCTAGGTCAAAGTTCCACACAACCGTATTCATCAACATATACTAGGTTCTATTCTTTCTCTTTCTCTCACTAGCTTTTTCTAGCCTTTCTCTCTCGACCCATTTCCTTCTCTCATAATTTTTTCTATTTCTCTTTCTCTATACTATCTATTCAATTTCCATTCAATCATCTTGACAATATCTTAAATGATCTTAATTTTTACAGGGTTAGACAAGAATTTAAAAGGATTGGGAAAAACGAACCTTCAATGAGGATAATGAGAAAGGTTATTATAGGCCACGTCAAAAGATAACCAAAGGTATTTAAGAAACTGGCGATGGAGGGAAGGTACCCAATGGAATTTAAGAAGTAAACTATTCAAAAAGTCAAGTAGGGGGCATGTTAGGGTTCAATTTTAAGAGGAAAAATGAGTGCTAATGACATTAACCTAGGAGGTGTGCCAACAATCCTTTTTCAAAGCTATCTATTTTTTTTGGTTGAATTACTTAAACACCCTGATTTTAAAAATATGGAAATTGGATTAAAAATATGCACGAGTCGAACGACAATATCAGAGTTCCACCAAACTTAATAATTTGATTTCCATATTTTTTATAACAAGGGCCTGGTTGTCATCTCGCAAAGTGACTCGTAAACTCGTGTGAGTTTATGAGTCTATTAGGATATACTAGTTAACCCATGTGAAACTCGCGTATAAGAAGACTTGTTTGGACTAATTTAACCCTTCTCAGTATCCTCATTCAGGGTTCATTTTTCGCCATCCTTTTAAATTCTTCTCTAACCCTATAAAAATTAAGATCATGTAAGATATTGTCAAAATTATTGAATAGATAATACAGAAAAAAAGAAAAAAAACATTAACAGAGAGAAAGAAAGAGATCGGGAAAGAAAAGCTAGAAAAAAACTAGTGATAGAAAGAGAGAGAATAGGACTTACTATATGATGATGAGTATGGCTATGTGAAACTCTGACCTAGAGAAGGGGTCTTTATACCATGCTTAAATGTCCGCACCTAAAAAACCATGTCCTTATCATGTAATAGACCATAGTTTTCTAGCCGTGGCCTAAAACTGTGGTTTTTTGACAAATGGCTTCTAAAACCGTGGTCTTTTGAGAAGAGACCATGGTTTTGTCACTACAGCTCATAAAAGGTGACAATTCAAAAAGTGTGGCAGTTTGAAATGTGAAAAACTGTGGCCTATTGTTGAATATACCATATATTCTTCCCTGGTTGTGTAAATGTGGTGTTTTTAATATTTTTTAGTTATAATAAAAAAATATTAAACATATAAAAGACCTAAATTTTTTATCTTAATCTTTTTTTTCCTTTCATTCTCTTTGTTCCCTCTCAATTTTAATACCTAATCAATTTTTTTCATCCAATTCTTTTCAGTGAGATCATGCTACTTGGGGTGGGTTATTGTTTATTCGATTATGAAGAGCATTGGTATGAACAATGTGTTGTGGCTACAAAAAAAGACATCATCTCTGCCATTAATGCCTCCGTTAGTGAGGTTATTCTTAACCTAAAAACTCTAGTTGGCACCGAGAGCGTGAGGATATGAGAGGTTTGATCCATCATTTATGGATTCTTGCTTTCAAAATCTATTTATCTTATTTTACAATTAATTAATTCATTTAATTCAATGAAAATCGAATATCGATTTAACAGGGGTTTCGTGCGTGTAAGAGGAATCTTGTTTCATTATTCTTTTTTTTTTGGATTTTCACAATTTATGGTTCCTTGATTCTGTTAATTGGTTTTCAAAATCAAAAGTTTATGCAGCACGGAATTTTGCCAAATACAGACTTAAGTTCGGGGAGTTAGCAATTGTTTCCAAAGAAGTGACATAATTTAAAGATTAAACACTATTTTTTTCCTTTTAGTTTTCATACATTTGTGATTCTTCATTTTGCTGAATATTAATGCTCTATTGGATTCCTATTTATTATTGCATTTTGGTGACTTATTTTTTTGGCTTGTGAATTTGATCCTAGTACTAAGTAATTAACTTGTTCTTTAATTCCCTTATAGCTTGCATTATCTGTTTGGTGTATGATTCCCATCAATTTTGAGCTTAATTTCCTCCTTTAACTTCTTTTTTATATTTCTCATTAAATTTGTAAATCTTTTGATCTTTTTTTGGCAAAGGTTCAATGCAACAAAAATGCTAGAGTTGATAAGAGGCAAAAGGCTTGTTTCATATTTGTTCGTTAGATGTTTCATTTATGCAACTCAAAAATATTAATAATTAGGGTTGTGTTTAGTTATAGAAAATTATTCTAGTTTTCTGAGAAACTTTTTCTGTTTGTTTTCCAAAATTATCATTTCCTGGAATAGAGAGAAAATTTCTTGAAAAATTTTTCCACTCTCTAGTTTTCTTGGAAAGCTTTTTTAAAGACTTCTTTATTTTTTTAAAAAAATAGAAACCCGATTTTGAGTTTTCTATACGTTTTCTTTGAATATTTTATAAACAAACACCTTTTCTATTCTTCTAACTTTTTCAAGAATAGTTTTCTATTTTTCTTATAAAACTTGAAAAGTAAACACTGCCTGGGATTTTTTATAACGCATTGGATAAGCTTACAAGAAATTATGGTTAGTTCAACTGGTACATACTTACTTTTCTTAAATAAGTGTCTCGGATTGGAAAAAATCCTTATTGGAAGAAAATTCTCGTTAGCTCTATCATGATGTGGACATTCCAGACTCGAACATGCCTCTAGCACCTTTTTCAAATTTTAAATTAGTGTTGTACCATATACAAATTACTAATTTAAACACATCGATGGTGAGGATTTTAAAATTAAATTATATAACATTCCATAATATTTCAATTTATTAATCTTTCTTAATTAAAATATAGGACTTTGTAATGTAAAAAATTAGAATTACTTAATATAATTATGATAATATTTGGCCTTTATTTATCTTTAATCATGATTTAAGTTTAATTAATTAATTTTTCATAATCTACAAATAATTTTATATATTGATTTTTAATTATGAAGATAATTACCTATTTTAAGCTAGTGTTAATTATGTCCACCACATCATATTTAAGGGTGTGCCTAACTGCCTATGCAAGTTATTCTCAACACTACTATATCTTTGTCAATAGACCCAAAAGCAAACAATCCAATCTATTTACACTAAAATATGGATCGGGCTACAATGTTGACAAATCTTTGTAACTATTGGTAGTCATTGTATCCGGTTGATAATTTTGTTTATTCATTTTGAAATTAAAGTATATTGTAACTTCACAAAATTTCGTCAGTTGAAAAAATAGTTTTTACCTAGTTTTGAATCAATGATTCAATAAAAAAGGGAAAATAATTGTTCGTTGATTTGAAACAAAAATAGATATTAAGAAGTATTGTAGAGTTATAATATACTTTAATTTTAAAATAAACAGACAAAATCACCAATTGGATTCAACGACCATCCATAGTCACAATTTGTAACCATTATTGCCTGATCCCTCAAATATTTGATGACTAGGGAAAGAAAAAAACCAACACTAAAATTGATCCAAATTTTTAAAATTACGAGTGCATGACCGTCAGTTCCGAACTATACGTTATTTAATCTACTCATAAATCATTCCTATCTAAGGTGAGATTCCTCATATGCGTATAACACTTTTAAATATATTAGTACATATTTTAAAATACGTTTTTCTAAAGAAGAAATTATTCTTTTCAAAAAATTCCATATACTGAAATAAGAATATAATGTAAAACATTGCCTTTTTAGTCATTACCGTATTTTTTTCAATTTTAACTTGTTCACACCCTACCTTAGTGATGGCCAAAATTAACTCAGATTGTTCTTTAAACCGATTAAATTAGAAATCACATCATAGTTGAAGTGCTAACTATAAAGAATTAATTTAGATATATCATGTAACCAATTCACGATTTAAGAAATCGAATCAGAGAATCTGATCCGTCATATATTAATGATTTAGCTCTCTATTGTGTTTTTTTTTTCTGTCTAATGGTGGTATATTTAATTTTTTTGGTAAAAATAGTATATTTAATTAGAATCACGTTAAGGCTCGAAAGCCGTACTGTGTTTTTGTCAATTAAGTCAGTTCTTGAATGGGCCATGCAAAGCCCAAATAGGCATACCAAGAGCTTGGGTTTGTTTTAGAAATGACAATTTCATGGGAAATGTTTCCCAAAAATAAACTTTCCCAACAACTAAATTCAGGCTTGTGGGCCCAAACAACATCTAAATGCATAGTATAACTTGGACAAAAAGAAAAACTACTTATAACTTATTTTGAAATCAAAATTATGAAATGTCATGAAGCCCAACATCATTTTATTTAGTAACAGTAGTCTCAGTCCTATTTTTAAATTATATGGTTCATAGTTACTTTCCTGGGATGGGACTATAAGTAAATCTTAATCATACCAAACAAAAAATCTTAATCTAATTGTAGGGGTAATTAACTTGAGGTTCTAAGTTCAACGTTCAAACTTCAAACTATACATAACTCTGAAAAAAAAAAAGAACTATGGGTTTACCTTGTATTCACTTTCTTTTTTTTAAGTTTAAACTTCAAAAAAAAATAATCTAATCTTCAAATTTATTTAATTCGAATTCTGTAAGGCCTTTAATTTCTTCATAATGAAACTTTTTAAATAGGCGAATAGAATTTATATAATCCAATGGAATTATGATTTTTTTGGTAAAAAATCTTATATTTCATTTGCTTTCTTTACACTACATTTTTTTATACGTTTTCTTTAAGAAATAGAATATCAATTACCGGGTGAAATATTTGATCAGAATGATCATTACATAATTATATTAAGATATGAAATATGGAATCTTTTATTTAACCGAATCATATTATTGAATTTTATTGACAACGTCATTTATTTTTAATAAAAAAGTATTTATCATATCGAAAGACAATAAACTTAATGTTATTTGTCTTTTTCAAGCATTTAATATGTAGGGCGAGTAAATATAATTATTTACATCTCCAAACTCGTTCTTATATACTTTTACAAATTGAAAAGATTCTTATTATTGGAAATGTTAAATTTTTAGTTAGTTAGAGTAAAATAGATTAGGTTATTTGTTGGAGGTTTATGGTCTACAATATTTAAGGCTTAGCTCATTCTATTCAAGATTAAGATTAGGTCAAAAAATTTTAAAATGTTTATTTAATTAAAAAGATTAATTTTAGATTTTTAAAAAGGTCTTTTTAATTTATTAAATCGGCCTTTTTAAGCTATTGGGTATAATTTTATAAAGAAATATAATTGATAATATATTAAAATTTATAAATATCAAGAATCATAGTTTATAAAATTAAATTTCATTAAAATTATTTTTAATATAAAAATTGATAATTAAAATATATTGGTTGTTAGACTCTTATAGACAAATTGATTTATTTAAAATGGATTTATCAATCTATTTAATATATGTTTGTTTGTATTTTCATTAGCATAAACTTAAATCAGACTTTTATATAGGTTATAGGACTAAACCAGACTTTTAAATAGTTCAGGTCACACTTAAAAATATGGCAGGCTACAGACATTGAACTTAACTAATAGACTAAAGTCAAACCCTATAAAGCCTAATTCAATTTAACTTACTTTCATCTCTCATTATTGGACTTATAACTTCTTCACTAGTGCAGAAAAGGGATTTATCACGGTTAAAATAGGCTTTTAATCACGGTTCATGAACTGCGGTTGTTACAGTCGTGATAATAGATGAGGGCTTTTGATCACGGTTGGCAACCGTGACGATAGATCCCATTTAATCACGGTTGTTTATAACCGTGATTAAATAAAACCCTATTTAATCACGATTGTTTACAACTGTGATTAAGTAAGACCATATTTAATCACGGTTGCCAACCATAACCATGATTACGTGTGGTCATAAACGTCCATTTGCATTACTATATATAATCACGGTTTTGGTAACAATCGTGATTAAAGTGTATCTATCACCATGATTATTGTAATAACCGTGATTAAATATGAGGTTTTTTTAATGTGGGTTCTGTTTTATTCATTTCTCAAACCTGCAATATGATATAGCCAGCACAGTTTATCCCCAGCATATGCAGCAACAAGAAATGAAAACAAATGGTATGTATATATATTAATTTGCTATCAAATCATAACAATGTAGAAAATGAAACTATATACAATTATATAACATTAATTTGCTATCAAACCCTAAACTATATACAATTGACATGAATGTAAACTAATACACCCTAAACCCCTAACCCTAGAGTAGGTACAACTATAAGAGAATAAAAATCATATATCTATCTAAGTCCTTGTGTCACTTCAATGAAGTATGCGGCCCATTGCTTTCTAAAATTATCTAAAAGTGTCCTAGGGAAGTATGACCGGTCCTGAAAGTACTGCAAACAATACACAAAACAATTAGAACAAAAACTATATTTTATGCATGAATTTGATACAATTGGTAGAAAACTAGGCAAGTGAGACTTACATCTGTCCATCCATCTACTACATGTTCTTGGACAATGGCCAGCATGGTGTGCATGACATAATAGCCACACTCGTAGCTACCCTCTTGCCTATAAGACTACAATGGACATAAAATATAGAATAAGTGAAATCAAGTTTTCAAAATATAATAAAGCTTTGAATGAATTTGATTGACTTACTTTTTGGTTCACCCACACGAGTTTTCTTCTGGTGGACTTACTTCCATGCAGTCGACTGTATCCAACCACCGCTCTGCGTCAGAATAAAACACAAGATAAGTTAGAATCGTAGAAGAACAAAAATGATGTAATCGAATTTGTAGAAAGTTATTTTATTTTTTAGGGATTAACTTACGCGTCTACTATTGTTTTGAGATCTTGTGGAACAGTCCCATGCACAGAATCAAAGTATAAAGCTACATAAGCCCGGGGACAGATCACCACGAGCGTCCAATGAGTGCTGTAGTTACTAGTGATAAGTGAGACTTCAAAATGCAAAAATTAATGGACAATAATTATGGAATAGAATCGTACCCTTTATGATACGGGGCCAGGTATACCGTATTCCTAGACTCATACATCCAATTTTGTATGTATGCCTGGGTGTCTTCCTTGCTATTTCCTCTCCTCTGTATGAAAGAGGGCTCTAAGAGACCATAATTTCCATCGAAACCCAAGTCCACACAGATTTTATGTAGAAACCTAAACAAGTTTAGACATGGTTAGTGACAAATAACTTGTATAATGAAATAATTGGACATAAAATGATATACTTACGACTCCCACAACTAAATGATGGATATGTTGAGCATCGTCGGCCCCATCATAATCTCACACAAGTCACTCCGCGTAATGTAAACTGGTAGTGAACTTGGACGGCCGAACACCAGTGGCTGCCATGGTACCTCAAGAGCGTCCTCTCCTAGGTCAGCCCCGACCTTCCATAGCATCTGGATCGGATCATCAACGGGGTCTGGCTTCTTCAATATCGGTCCTGCTTCCTGTTGAACAATTAAAACATTAAGGGTTTATACCATAATTGACAATATAACAAAATCAGTTAGTGTTTTAGGTTTATACCTGTGGAGGAGCAACCGACAGAAGTCTGTTGGGCCACATAAGGAAGTGTCCCATCGCCTAACCAACGGTCTGCACCTCTAGAGTTGCCACTGGCACAACAGCATTCTCCTCGATGACGAGTACAACAGAGACCCTGGACATACCATCAGGTAATGACTGATGGTGAACCATAGGGCCTAAGTTGTACACCATGCCAGTGGCAACTGGCTCCTCCGACCCATCAATGAATAAGTCACATTGATAGGTATCCACAGCCTCGACCCCATCATCGTCAGGGTCAGCTGCAGCGCACGACCCCTTAGTGCTAACCCTCCGTACCTACATATTTACACATCAAGCAAAAGTTATTCAACAATTATAAGAAAAAAATTACAAACAACGAACAATTAAATACTATAAGGAATCCAACTTGTGGGTCGACAGCTGGGGCAGTAGGCTCCTGGTGATGGCTGAGTGAGGCCTTCATCTCCTCCTTGAATCGAGCCATCTCTGCATGAAGCGCCATCATCTGCTCCTGGCACTCAGCCTTCACAGCAGCCACCCTCAACTCAACCCTCTGCTCCACCAACTGCTGGATGGAGGGCACTGGGTCGGGAGCACCTTAATAGCTCTGGAGGCCTATGAAATATGAATGATTAAACCATAATTGTTTAATAAAAAACAAAATGACAGGGTACAGTTATTTACAACTTACCGTGACCTCGACCAACAACACGTACCCTTCCTGGATGCTCTGGCCTGCCGATGGTGGTAGTCAAAATATCCTACCTACCATGGGCTACGAAAGACCCTTGGGTTAATTGCTCAACCAAGGAATCCTGAAACCAAACAAGTTAGTGTTCAGTGCTTCATGTAAACCAAAATACTGAAAACTTTATAAGGCAAATACTTACTATCCTTGAGGCGACCTCCTGAGCTTGTGAGGAAGTGTATTCCCCACTCTTCCTGACCCTGGCCCACTTCCATTTCTCATGGCGTGTAGGTGGGGAAGGGGGATCCACAACACCGGTGTCAGGTTGGCTAGCCTGAAATTAACTAGCATTCTCCTGGGCCATGTGCTTCTCTAATCGTCGGTAACCCCCATGTGACAATCTGTGGGGGCAGTCATTCAGCTTCTTGATGCTTTGTGCCTTCGTTCGTATGGCCTGCAACAAGAAAGAAAATGGGTTAGAGTTACGTTTAAATTATAAATAATTTAATCATGTTAAATACCAACGTACCATCCACTAGTCGGTATGCCTAAATGCAATGAAAGCATCCCAAGTCTCCTAAACTATGAAGGTATATTTCTCTCCAGGGAACTATCCTCGCTCATCCCCGAATATATACCAACAATTCACCAATTACAGTAAGGATTGGTAAAAATTGGTAAACTGTTGATTAAGAATTTAAAGTCCTTACATACCTCCTAGTGAGTGAGGACTTGAATGTCCTCCATCGCTCAGCAATAATACTGAGGATCTTCCTCCTCGGTGTGTCATGTGCTGGTAACTCCCAATAGTCCTACAAGTTGAAATTAGTCCGTATAAGATAGTTTATTATGAATTACTTGAAATAATACACTTAAATAAAACTTAAATGATATCTAACTTACCAGAATATCTAACCAAATGTTGTTCTTCACGACCTCCTTGACATTATCCCAGTCGGGGATAATAATGGACACCTTCGTGCGAGCCACGACTCCCAAGTAACTGCTAAACTTCGAGGCGTGTGGTCCACCAAGTCTACCAGTGTTGACATCGACGTCAACACGCAACCTCTCTCCCCGATGACGCCTAAGTGCAATATCCTGCATCCGGGTAACACCTCTACTCTTCCAAGTAGAGGAACCTGTAGCCTGTGAGTCGGACGTAGAATGTGGATCCTGGTCAGCCATGAGTATCTGTCCAAACAAGAAAAAACTAAATGTCAATATATAGTACTCGTAATATGATTAATACAATGAATAATTAATATAACATTTAATACAATGATTCATTAACATAACATTCAATACAATCAATCACACCTTATGAAGATGGTATATTTTCCCATAAGCCTTCATGATGGTCATGACGACTGGCAACTACATCATCTATGTCATGTTCCATGACAGATGATGGAATACGTGTTGTGGCGGATGAAATTTCCATAACATCAAGACTGCGGTCTCCAATGTTGTGTCTACCTTGGATAACAATTGACCACCCGTTTGTCAGCTGGGTCAGTAACATAAAAAACTTTCTTCACTTGCGTTATCATGATGAATGGTTCCTCCTTATGACCTATCTTGTTGAGGTCCACCAATGTAAATCCAAAATCATTAATTTTGACACTGTTCTTATTGTCAACCCATTTGCATTTAAACACAGGAACGGTGAAAGGACCGTAATCGACTTCCCATATATCTTCAATCACACCAAAGTAGCATGACTCGGCCATGACAGGGTTGTTGTCCTTTGAAGTTGAGAAATGCATTGACTGAACCACAACCATAACTCCACTATTTTGATTTGTACTCTTCTCATCCTGTGTCCTTGTATAAAATGAATAGTTATTTATGTCATACTCACAAAAGGTGAACACATCAAAGTTCGGTCCCTGTGCTAGTCGATGTAATGTCACAGAAGCAGATGTATCTTTCAGAACGGTCATTTAGAACCACTGCATGAATGTCTTGTTGTGTTCATTCAATACCTACTTTTCAGTCATTCTAGGGTTGTTTCTCTTTACTAGCTCTTTGTGAATGGTTAGATACGGTTACACATCATCCGTGTTGTTCAAAATATACAAGTGCACTTGAAGGACATCATCACGTGGCATGCTCTTTATTTTTTTACCAATCGTACCTTTCCCATCCAATCGCCCATCATGACGAGTCTTTGGAATACCAATGCTTTCAGCATGTGACATATAATCAGTGTAAAACTCAATAGCTTCCTCTGCAATATACCTTTCCACAATCGAAGCTTCAGGACGACGTTGATTCTTCATATATCGCTCAACGGGATACATCCATCACAAGAACACTGGACCACATCAATGGACCTTTTTCACCAAATGGATGATTAAGTGGACCATTATGTCAAAAAAGAAGGCAGGAAATGCATTTCAAGCTGACATAGTATAAGTGATGTTTCCTGTTCCAGCACATCCAATTCCTCGGGGATGATTACTTTACAACATATGGCATTGAAAAACAAACATTGTCTTGTTATAACATTTCTCACATTTTTAGGAAGAATGTCACGAATGGCGATAGGTAGAAATTGTTGCATCAACATATGACAATCGTGAGACTTCAACCCAACTAACTTCAAGTCTTTCGTGGAAACACAAGTGTTGATGTTTGAACCATAACAAGACGGAACTTTCACATTACGTAATGATTCACACAAACTTTGCTTTTCTTTTCTGGACAATGTATGACATGCTGAGGGCAAATATGTTCGTTTACCTTTTGATTGTAGATGCAAACCTGACGTATACCCATCAACTCCAAATCCATAATGAATTTAGGCCATCCTTCATCTTCCCAAGTTTGTTTAAGAGTATTTCAACCAAATTATCATACACATTTTTCTCTACATGCATAACATCAATGCAGTGTCTTACATCAAGCTCCCTCCAATATGATAGGACAAAAAATGACTTTTTCTTCCAGTGGTTTTGTGTGGTGGATTGTTTTTCACACTTACCAAACACCACGTTGATGTCTTTCATCTTTTCATATATCTGGTGACTAGATAGTGGTGGAGGAGGCATTCAAAATCTTGAGCACCGCTGAACGACTTCTTTAACCTATGAAACGGATGATGAGCTTTAAGAAACCTTCGATATCGAAGATAAACATTTTTCCTATCATGGTGCAGCCGCACAGAACTAGTTCCCTCCTCACACACAGGACAAGCTTTATGACCCTTCACGCTGTATCCGGATAAGTTACCGTACACTGAAAAGTCATTGATGGTGCAGAATAGCATGACACGCAATTCGAATGATTGCCTGAAAACCCGTCAAATACATCAACCCTGTCTTCCCATAACATTTTGAGGTCTTCAACTAATGGATTTAAATATACGTCAATGTCATTCCCCGGTTGTCGTGGACTAGAAATCATCATTGATAATATAACATACTTCCGCTTCATGCATAGCCATAGCGGCAAGTTCTAAACAAGCAACAAAATAGTCTATGAACTTTGGTTTGTGCTCAGGTTCCCATACGGGTTCATGCCGTTTATGGCTAGTGCAAGCCTAACATTTCTTAGTTCATGGGTAAAATTCAGAAACATCGTATCCACTTTTTTTCACTACGATCCATCTGCCAGATGCCTAAGTAGTCCGTCAACAACCCTTTCATCGGCATGTCATCTTATAAGTTTTGCATCATCTGCATTGGCAACAGACGCTTTAGTCTTGGAACTATGGGCAGATACCATAACACCTTTGCAGGAGACCCTTTAGTACAGACTTCATCAGAATCGGCCTCTTTCTTCTTATACCGTGACACCTCACACCTAGGACATCGATGCAACATTTCATACTCACCCTGAAATAATACACAATCATTTGGGCATGCATGTATCTTCGTATACTCTAAACCCATAGGACACAACACCTTTTTGGCCTCATAGTTATGATTCGACAAGATGTTTCCAGCTAGGAGCATTTCTTTCAACAACTTCAGTAAGTCAGTGAAACTTTTATCTGTCCACCCGTTTATGGCCTTCAAATTAAACAACCATAAAACTGTTGATAATCTCATGAAATTAACGTAGTTTGGATACAACGGCTTCTCAGAATCCTCACAGAGAGTCGTATATACATGAACTCTCATAAAACCTTCTACCCCTACATCACGGATCATATCCTCAAGTCGGTCATCCATGTCGACATTGGTATCATGCATTTGGCTTCGGTTTTCAGTTTGAGAGCTGGTACTTGGCACCACCACATCTTTACCATGCGATATCTAACGGGTATAACTACGAAGAAAACCATCACACAGTAGATGTTCTTGCACCTCTTCCAAGTCTAGCCGACACAGGTTCAAGCATTTACACAAGGGCAAAAATACCTTCCATTCACCTCCTCAGCATTCCTCACTACGAATTCTATAAATGATTCAACTCCCCCCTCGTACTCTAGACTTATGCGTGGTGCAGTTATCCAACTCCGATCCATACCAATTATTTACAAGGTGTTATGATCAATCTCACTTTTTCTACAAAGGTGATGGTCCTACCCATTCAGGATAACAATTGTTTTTATACGTCATTAATATATACAAGTTAGGAGTTATTTTAAAATTTGATCAAATTTCAGCAGCATTTCACATTGGTCTCTAAGTACACAAAATGAGAGTGGTCAAATCAAATTCAACCACAACCAAATATGCACCCAATACAAGTTACCGAAACTTTATCAAAATTTAAAATAACTCCTAACTTGTATATATCAACGACGTATAAAAATAATTGTTCATCCCAAACTGTCCAAACGGACAATTCAAGATTCAATACAAATGATGAAATTAATTAATTTAATGACCATTTGTGTCGAATCTCAAAGGGGAACTACAGTTCACTCATGCAAAGCGACTTTCATACTAATTAACTAGTATGAGCCTACGAGTTTGCAGGATTGACAACCACACACATATAACAACAATAGAAATAACATTATATGAGAGCAACAAACAACAACAAAAATAACATTATGTATTGTATAGTGAAATGCATATTTTGATTAAAAATAATACTTAAAAATATGTAATAATTTATTTAACTTTTCTCCTAAATTAGTATGATGTTTTAAATTTGTGTTATTTTGAAGTACAACTATGGTGTTGGATTATGGATTATGGTGTTGGATTATAAGACTTTTAAAGTTTGGACTTTTATTTAGTAATTAGTATGATGTTTTTAATTTGTTTTATTTTCAAGTAGAGCTATGGTGTTGGATGATAGATTATGGATTATGAGACTTGAAGTTTGAACTTTTATTTTATGAATTATGGATATGGTGTTGGATTATGACATTTTTCAAGTTTTGTTTGGTATTGGATTTTTATTTTTTTTAAATGGTGGCCCGGGTTGGCTTAGTCAAAAATCCTTATTGATTTGTTTTATTTTTGGGTCACTTTTTTATAATTAGATGAGTTAGGTTTAGAATAGATCCATTTTATTTTTGGGTCACTTTTTTATAATTTGATTCGTCAAAAATCCATATTGATTTAGGTTGGTAAACAAATTGAAATTCAAATTGACGCATGGTAATTTTTTTAAAATACGAACATAAAATAGTTATTATTGTACCTTACCTAAATCTGCACAAGTGTATGTTGTAACTTTACTTGAAGTATGTATAGTAACTTTACTTGCCACTTAACAAAGTTCAACATTTTTTATTTGGTAAAAATAACCAAAAGCTAAGGCCTAAAAGAAGTTCCTAATTTACTTGAAAGTATGAATGAGCTTGTTTTCCAATGGAGTCCCATAAATCATTAAATCCAAACAAGTGAACAATCTAACAAACAATCTAACAAAACGACATAATGGAGTTAAACTAAATAGAGACAGAGACAAGGATCCACATTACTAATATTACTAGACAATCATTAAATCCAAACAAGTGAACAATCTCATAGTAAAGCATACGCATTATTTATGAAAACACACACACAGACATGGATCCACAATACTGATACTACCAGCAAACTAAACTAAACAGAGACAGAGACACAGATAAGAGCTTCGATTAATGGAGTTAAACTAAACAGAGACAGAGACACAAATACAAGATACACAGTATAATATAAGTAGATAGGGTATATACCAGACAATGCTGCGAAGAAGACAACTCAAAACCAAAGAAGGAAGGAAGGAGACAATGGACGACGTTGACGACAACAAGCAAAGAGCACAAGCTGGAGAAAATAGCCAAAGACGAGCGCGAGAGGAGAAGGAGAAAGTGAAAAAGAGTATCAGGCGCGGCTTTTGAAGTTTCTGAAAACAGATATAATCACGGATCCCATTTGTAATTGTGATTATATTATACATATAATCACGGTTCCACAATAACCCTGGTTAAATATTAACCCTATCACCACGGTTACAACAACAACCGTGATTGTATCGATCAATATATAATCACGGTTGTGGAGTCAACTGTGGTTATATACCCCCTACGAATAAACCCTAAAACACAGAACTATATATACACGGTTGGAATAACAATCATGATTATATATCATGGATACAATCACGATTATGATGTTATCCGTGATTATAGAATTTTCCCTGAACCTACAATCATGGTTGGTAAGCAACCGTGATTATATAGTTACCTTATAATTTCAAAAATGTCATTGTGCATTCTTTTATCACTGATCCACTCTAACCCGTGATTATATCTTGTTGTTATATACACTTTTTGCACCAGTGCTTCTTCATATTCCCCAACCTTAAACACTTGAAAGGAATTTGAACTTAAATTTAATTAAATCATATATTTTCCATCAAATTTGAATTCATATTGAAAACATTTATGGATTTAAATTTTCATTTGTTATAGATGTACGTATGATCCGAAGGATGATTTCTAATATATTTTCTTCAAGACTTCAATAAAATTAATCTTTTCATTTAACTAGGACAATTGTTAACAAGAACAAGCTTTTTCAATAATCCGAAATTTTTCTGTCATATAATTATCAACAAAGCTTCTTCAAGAAATGGTCGGTCCGTTAATTAGATGTTCCATCAAAATAATATATATATATATATATATATATATATATATATATATATATATATATATATATATATATATATACACACCAATGTTCTTTACCTCTTTTAATCAGGCTTTATTCCATTTGGTTAACTTTTCTCACTATGTCATGTGCCATAAAGAAGATGAATGTATGACAAATATAGCCTATGACTATGCTGTATAAATTGGAGATTCATGGCAATCGCTATCTGAAATATTTGCAGGGTTGGCAAGCATTTAGTTAAGTGCGAAGCAAAACGTACGTTTACGAAGTGAAAAAGAAACTGATGATACGCAAGAATATTAAAGATAAGTTCAAAAATATAATGGACCACCATAATAGCAAGCCTAATCTTTATGCTGAAAATAATTGTACGTGGTCCATTATTTGGTTTGCATATTTTTGTTTACCGTTTTACCCTTTTGAACATTTGGACAAGCCAACACAAGTTGCAAAATTAAATTGTACGAAATCCAGAGATAATTGAACTTTAGTGAAGATAATCGACAAGCTCATCATTATAAATAAACCATTAATTCTTTCAGGGACTTCCCCTAGGTAACACGTTAGTTGCAAAGTCATTGGTATTTGATTAACTAGATTAATTCATTGGTTTCATGATGAAAAAGAATTACCAACAAGGTAATTCATCTTTTATTCTTGCGTGTCTTTTCTCATCAACTAGAGGGAATGTTAGGTGATTAAAACATGCATGCAGGCTTCAACCTCCATTTCTATAAGCCATATGACACATGTAAAAAGCTATAGTTTTCATCATCAACCACCACAAACTTTTAATAAGGACTGCTTACATAGAATTTTAAAATTGGTAGTTATATAAGGGAACCGAATCTTATCTATTGTAATACTTTTTATTTTTCTTATAATGATGAATATATTAACAAGTGGCTCAAGTAGCCAACAAATCATGTGCATGCTAAATTAACTGAAGATAACGGCACCACTATTTTTCTTAAATTAAGTTGTTGCTTTCTTTAAAATGACTCCACTATACAAACATGCATAATTTACCCAACCTCACACGAGGTTAAAGAGAATCCAAGCCACTGATATAGTTGAGGCTCTTCAATTGGACCCAAAAAGCCACAAAGCAGCCTACTAATTAGTATGGCAAGTCACTTTGAATATGAGAATCCAATGAAAATATCCTAACCAACCTTTATGCCCTCATGTGCTTTCGATTAATTTGCTTTAGAATAAAAACAAAAATAAAACTGGTGTTTTATAGTAGATTTTACAATATAAAATTATTTGCTCCATACATGGGTCACCAAAATATAGGGTTATTTATGACTTAATAAATTGTCCTCTATTCATGTCCCCTAACATGCATAAAAAACAAAAAAAACGCGCGACATGCAAGTTGAGATTAGAATTAAGCACATAAATCATGTGTCTAAATATAATTTTGTCTAGTATACCAATTATGCTAACCTTTTTTATTTGAACAAGTTTCCATGGGCAAATTGCAAGGTTTTAGAGGAAAGTTGCCCACCCCTCTTGAATGGAGCACATGGGGCACGTAGCATAGCCAAGTACAGGGTCATAATCTGAACCAGATACAACACTTAATCAAAAACCACGTTTAATTAATTTTTTTGGTCCTCGGAATATCAGGTTTATAAGGCAAATCGCACACGAAACTTAGAACACATTGGGCTGTATTATGCATTTAGAACGTCTCGTCTCTTGTTTTGTTGTCCACTGAATTAAACTTGCGCTTGCTGAGACGATCAACAACCACTAAGGAGACTTGAAATCGTGTTTGCATAAAGTATTCGGAAAATTAAGTAAATTTGAAAAATATAAATTAATCAAAAAAAAACTTGTTTAATGGTTAAATTCATAAGTGCATGCATGTACTACATTTAATTCATAAATATAAATAGCCTACAATAACAAAATTTAAAGAAAAACAAATATTTAGGTGGTTGATTCAAGTAATACCACTACAAGGAAATTGTATTTTTGAGTCGTAGACCACGCTAGCTTTTACGTGAGAGTAAGTGGCTTTTGTGTCGGATATGTCTCACCTCAAGTTAAAAAAATATCAATTAAAGGCGTGCGGTTTAATTGTTATGTGGGAGGGGCATCTCACGACAAAAATAGACATCTCTATGTTAGTGACAGATAAAGGAGAGAGATTTTAATATTTGGTGTATGGAACATGTCTCATACAAAAATCAAGTATATGGATGTAAAACACTTTTCCTTTCTTATTCTTCATCATCCAATTTTAATATTTTCCAAATTCACTCAATCTCACACAATTTAATAGTTCCCTTAAATTTTGAACTTCAAGACATGTTTGGCATTCACTAGTGCAAAAATTGGATATAACAACGGGATATAATCATGGGTTAAAGTGGATCAGTTATAAAAACATACACTGTGTCATTTTTGAAATTATAAGGTAAACGATATCATCAGAGAAAACTATATATCCACGGTTAACATCATAACCGTGATCGTACCCATCAATATATAATCACGGTTGAGGAGTCAACCGTGGATATACAGTACCTGAAATATATATCCACGGTTGACTACACAACTGTGACTATATATTGATGGGTATGATCACGACTCTGATGTTATCCGTGAATATATATTGATGTCTATAATCACGGTTGTATTTCCAACCATGGATATATAGTTCAGGTTTTAGGGTTTAATCACTGGGGACTATATGTACACGGTTATTTCTATAACTGTGATTATAGAGTTAATATTTATCCACGGTTGTGGTCTTAACCGTGGTGATAGAGTTAACATTTATCCATGGGTGTTTGTTCAACCGTGAATATATGTGTAATATATTCACGGTTTCAAGGTGATCCGTGATTATATATGTTTTCAGAAGCTTCAAAAGCCGCGCCTCTAGGCTTTCTTCTCCTTCTCCTTCTTTCGCGCTAGTCTTCCACTACTTGTCCTCGACCTCTCTGTGCTTGCTTTCATTTTCTTGTTGGTTCTCTTCCTCATTTTTCCTCTTCTTGTCATCGTCCCGTTCAGGTAGGTATTATCTGCCTCTATCTTTTTCCCTATATGCTACATTGTGCCTTTGTCATGACGTTCTATTTTTCTGTTTGGCTGTGCAGAGTACATACGTTGGTGGTTCCCTAAGCGTCGTGCCCTTCTCTGTTTCTTCATTCAGGTAGGTTCCATCTTCCCTAAGTGTTTTCTTTCTGTATCTTTTCCCTATGTGTTACATTGTGCCTTTTTCATGACTTTCTGTGGTTCTGTTTGGTCACAGTTCTGTGGTTCTGTTTTCTTCCTGTATCTCTTCCTCTATCTTTTCTTCCTCTTCCTCTCAATTTTTTCGATTTGATCAGTACTGTGTAAGAAAAATCATACGAATAATATACTTTATTAGGAAGAAAACCTGATATTTATTTATTTGAGACAACCTATAATTTAACCTTTATAACCAACTAATCAATATATCAGTGTTGTTGAGTATGCATGATCGATGTTGTCTTCATTTGTAAATAAAAATATGAATCACGCGTTTGGTTATGAATAATTTTTGTAAGGAAAAAAAACTGACATGCAATGTAAAGAAAATGAAGAAAGAAAGAAAATGGAGAAGATTTGTTTAGCGTGTTGTGAAGCTTGGATGAGGAAAATGCGAATTCATGTTCTTCAAATATCTGTGTGTGACCTGCACGAAAGGAAAGTTTAACTTGTAGATTAACTGCAAGAAACGAAACGCGGTTTGTGCCTAGGGATTTTGTCTATGTTTAAATGTTTTGCTTAGTAAATAGAGACCGGGGAGAGGTAACGGAGTGTTGACTCTTTTAAACGGTATTAATATGAGCTCTTGGAGACCCTCAATTTCATAGTTTCTTTCTCCTCATTCTTGCTTTCTCCCTCTACCCAAAATTAGCATGCATAATGGGAGCTTAATTCTTGAGTTGAACAGATGTTTGAGGCATAAATAAGGACCTTGAGGCGATGGGTATTCGAAGTGTATTTTGAAGCAAGGATCAGAGCCTGTTCGACATCATGGGTCTTGGAAACGGGGATCGGAAATGGAAATGGTAAGCTTCGATAACTTAAGATTGAGGTTTAGAGTTATTTAAGGATTATGGGTTATAGTTTTGGTAGTTATACTATTTATTGAAGCTTCGTTAAATTTTATTTTAGAATTTTAAGGATTTCGGAAAGGACCCGATAATCGATTGGAAGATTTGGAAAGCTTGAAATCGAGGTAAGGGGGTATGCTAGGTTAAAAGGTTAATATAGAAATGTGATTACATGATTGGTGTATAGGAAAATAGGTGTATTATAGCCACTTCTAATTATTCTAAATTAATTCAAATGATCTAGTACGTGAAATGGAAGTATAGAAGTTATTAGAGTAAAGAGGGTGGACTAACTAATAAATAGATAAGTGATTAAATGGTGTAATAGCCTTATGATGAGGAGAGATTTGAAAATAAGGAAGTAAGGGTAAACTAGGAATCTTGAAGATGATAAATAAGAAATAAATGAATAAGTAAGTGAGTAATTAAATACGTCGGTATGTGTTGATCATGGAAATTATCCAATAGTTTATATAGAATAAGTATAATTTACGAAGTGACATAATGTTAGGCGAAACATGTACGTGGAAGATCATATGACATAGAATGGGAGGTAGGTGGCCTAGGTACATTAATATATATATATATATATATATATATATATATATATATGAGAGGTAAGAGAATACGAAATCCATAATGAGAAATAAGACTAATTGTAATTGATAATACGTATATGGATAACATTAGTATGATAGAGAGATTATGTGAGAGAGTGTAATGTTATAAATCATAAGGGATGGCTATGATAAGGAAGAAATGTGGAAAGAGTTTATAATAAGATAGTGTAATTGTAAATTATGAATAAAAAGCATGAGTTAATAATAAAATCAAATGATGATGGATTACGAGTTAATAAGCAAGGGGAAAGCAAATGGCATGTTACTAATAATGATAGTAATGTTGTATATATATGTGTAGGTATATGGATATCATGAACATTGTCTTGATTAATGATAATGTATGATGATAAATGCGTGAATGAATTCCTAACTGGATATGATATGGTATGTTGATTGTATCGGTAATGTTCACATGATATAATTGATAATTGAGATAATATCTGTTGATATATGTGATTCTAACTATGCATAACTTGATGAGAACCATGAAGTGATGATGGTGAAATATGGGAACATAACTTGTGAGGGCTGGGTTGTGTGGTCGCCCAGCAAGGTGAGTATATATCAGTTTCTAATATTATACCTGAGATTGATGATGTTTAGCCTATGATGACAATGAGACATCTTGGATACTATTGAGGGCGGGGATTAATCGCTGGTGCGTTGGCACGATCAAGGAGCGGCTCCTAACAGGCTTCCAATGAAGGGATTGTATGGCTATGCTTACGTTTATATGATTGATTATGTGATTATGTGTTGGAGGATGACCGACGGTATATGTTACCCTCATTTTCTGGCTCCCATAGTTTTTGTGCCCAGTTAAGCTACCCAGTGGTCAAGTAGGACCCAGTGGTTGAGGGGGAGTCAAGTAGGACTCGATGAACCAAGTCAGGTTCACGGGGTGTCAAGTCAGACCCCCAGCTAAAGGTTGATCCTTTTAGTATCCAGATACTAGGAGTCTGATATACATGTGAGTCACTTATGCATATGTAATAGGATCTTGATGTATGTCTTATGATAATAGTGAATTAATGTTATGATGCCTACATTATGTGTGATGATCGAGTTATGGAGATCTATGTGATGCATATTGTTTACTTGACTTGATAGTGATAGAATTGAATGGTGAATTAGAGGATAAGTGGTTAGCATGTATGCTTGGATTTAATTGATCATGATATGTCAATGATGGTGTTGGTTTAGGATAACCAATGTAACTGTGTAAGTATAATAATTGGAATAGTAAGCAATAGAAGGATGTGGAAAGTAAGTATAATAACTAATAATGATAACTAGGAATGTAGCTATGCTATACTTTTCCTAACCTCGTTGTTTATTTCTGTATTAATGCTTAATTCCAATCACTCACCCCTTGTATTATGGTTTTAGTGACTGTTGGCAGGTAAGGATACACAGCGCGGAGGCGAGAGCTAAATGAGGCCAGGGTGACATGGAAGCCGGAAGAAACAATGGATATATGTAACTGTGTGTTTGTTGTTGAATTATAAAGATGCGAAATTATGTTACTTTATTGGCGTAAATATGTATTGATGTAGTAGTGAAGTATTTCATTATGTTGTGTGTTGTGTGGCACAAAGCCATTGTATAATTGCATGATATGGGTAGGTCTTGTAATATCTACGTGCTTGAATGATATATGAAGTATGATTGCATATTGAATTATTGATAATGAGGGTTGAACTAGGATGGAATAATTAGACATTGATAATTATTTTAATGTGTTGGATGGATGAATCCTAGCACGAAGCCAGTGTAGCATGATTGAGTGTGATGGGTAGGTACTGTGTAGATGCATGATTGGTATATGATGTGTGTGATGTGATTGAGAAATGTATGGGTGATTTGATTGAATTTAGGAATCATGCATACAGTGACTTTTGTGAATTTAAGGAACTAAATCGGTGATTTGGAGATCTGGTGGGTTTAGGGAGCCTGGAAGGCATCAATAGGACCGCTAGAACATTTAGAAACTGTGTGTATTACTCTTGGGTCAATTGAAACTCATTTAGGGTGTTTGGTGCAATGATTTTGCACTAAAAGAGGTTAAACTACATTTTGTGTATAACTTACGCATATGTAAGAATTTTAGCAAACGGATGATGCCAACAGTTTCGAAATTGGGAAAATATGTGGCCTGTGAAATTTCGTGGCAATCAGATCAAAAACGGACCATTTAGTAGGTTAGAAGTTGACCGATTGGCCTAACATGTGTAACATCATTAGGTATTGGTTCTGGTATGCTGGCGTGTATCGCCATGACTGCGTAGAGAGCCCCACGCGTAGCGTCAGCCCCATGTTTCCATCTTTTGGTTTCTTTCCAAATTAAATGGGTTCTTAAGTTTTAAAGTGTTATATAATTATTGTTTTGGGACTTTTTAGTAAAGATGAATATTTTCTTAAATTTGGACTTAATTAAATTATTTAATCGTGAAAAATTTAATGTGAATTTTAATTAAACAAATAAAAATAATATTAAATTGACTTAGGACATTACATTTGACATATGAAGTAGTCACGTTAACAATATTTGACACGTGAAATAGTCACATCGACCACTCTCACACATAAAATAATCATGTCAATGGGGTTAACGATAAATCAGATTTCCATTAACGTAGTTAGTCAAAATGGACTAGAAGACCTGACTAAAACATTTTAAAAAGACAAAGGAACTAACTAACTAAAAAAGTTAGAGGTTTAACTTCAAATTACAGAAAAAATAAGGGCCTGGAACAATGATTTAACCTAAAATTTTGGAGCTAAAACATTAAGTATTCATTAAATCATTAACTCAATAATTGTTGTTGATTTATGCTTTGATCAAGCAGTTGATGAAGAGACAGAAGAAAGAGTTTAAGATTGGTGTTATTTAGAGTGTGTTTGATAAACTTATAAAATGTACTTTATTTTGATAAACATTTATTTCAATAACCAAATTGATTGTTAGAATCCATTTTAATGTTTGTATGTGATTATGAAAAAGAATTATTTATATAAACTATTTTATTAAGATTTTGTTAAAAAAATTTAGTTTAAAATTACTAAAATAGATATGAGAATTCTAAAATTGAAAAGATACAAAGGATAAAATAGGAGAAAATGTATAGTAGAAATAAATATCTTTTATAATCAAAATCTAAAAATTTCATATTTAAAATTATAATCATTTTCCTTTTAAAATATAATCCAATAAATTGTAATCTATTTTTTATTTACAAAATTACTCAAACATACCCATAAATACTTTTTTCTAAAAAATAAAGAAAATAAATACTTAAAATAAACATTTTGATATACACACTTTCTTGAAAACCTACTCAAAGATTAGGTTGGTTTTAAATGAGACATGGAGATGTTATAACTTATGTGCCATTAAACGTTACAACTCAAAATATTACATGCTTAAAATCATAAGTCTTCATTAATTATAAACTCATACATTTCAAGTTAATTAATCCCAAAAGCTTTACCAAAATGTTTGACCATGCTCGTCATGGGGAAAACCACACATAACAATACAATAATCCAAAATACACTGCAAAAATAATTCCCAAAACTTGTAAGAATCAATGAGGAGAAACTATAACAAAAATAACAGTAACCATAAGAATAATCACGCAAAAAGATACAACAATTTTTAACGTGGAAAATCCTCTCAATGTGAGAAGTAAAAACCACGGGCATAAGTCAGTCAATCAAGTTCCACTATGATCAAATAATGAGTACAAGAGAGTCTAATCAAGTGCACAAATTCATGCAAACAAACAGCCAAATGCAACAAAGCTTACAATAGAGAACCAAGAAGAAAACCTCCCAAAAACAGAGCTTCTGTTTGAACACGATTAAGTTTCCAATCTGATCCAATAATTAACAAGACATCAATCATGATTTGAAGAACGCTGCACAGAAGAAAAACGAACCAGTTTTTCTTACACAACTTTTTCTTTTCTTTTCTCTCTCAAGGCTACGATAGTTTTTTTTCTCTCTCACACATTTTTTCTACTCCCCTTAGGATAAGTGAGCAAAATGGGCTTGACAACTTTAGGCTTTTGACACATAGTTGGGAGCCCAAACCCAATAAATCTCTCTTTCACAACTATGTGGAAGGGACTTCCAATTTGGTGATCTTACAACAAGTTTCAAACTTGCATCTCAGTAATGCCTTAGTTATCATATCAGCACCATTGTCATTATTATGAACTTTACCCAACTCCAACAACTTAGCATCCAAAATATCATGTATCCAATGATACCTCACATCAATATGTTTGGATCTAGAATGGAAAGTTAACTTCTTACCAAGATGGATAATGCTCTGACTGTCACAAACCAACAAATATTGGTCTTGTTCAAAACCAAGCTTTTGTAAGAATTTCTTCACCTAAAGCAACTCCTTGCACGCTTCCATAAGTGCAATAAACTCTGGTTCCATGGTTGACAATGCTACACACCTTTGTAGCCTTGATTACTAAGCCATAACTCCCCCTGCCAACTTAATCAAATAGCCTGAGGTGGACTTTCTAGAATCAGTGTCTCTAGCCATATCTAAGTCTGAGTAACCTACCAAAATAGGCTTTTCACCTCCAAAACAAAGCCTCAACCTGTTAGGAATCCCTAGTGTATGAGCAGCGAAAATACAAGGATTCCCATAGGATTTGCAAAGCGCCGTGTTTCAAAGCATAAGACAAACATAAAAAAATTACGTTTTAGGATTACCTCTTGAAGAATATCGAAGCAATCGTAGCCTCGTCCTTTAGGAGTCTACACGAGTACTCCCACCAGAAATGCTACACCTTCCAAATGCTAGTTTGACAGCGTGTAGCTTTTGCAACTTTTGCGTATTTTTATGTCTCTTTTTGGGTAGCCGCCTATGAGCATCTTATGCTCTATTTATAGGCTTAGGTTTGACCTAATTTGCTCTATAAAGAGTGGGCTCCTTACTCATTCTAAATGAGTTAGGCCCAATAGTCTTATTTTAGTCCAACTAAAATAAAAAGCTATTTTCTGATGGGCTTACTCTATGTGTGTGACCCTATAGGTAAAATACTCGGTTATATTAATAATAAATTATTTTATTATTAATATAAAATAAGACCAACATCTAGCAATAGATCATTATGTCCGAATATTATTTATTATCAACATAATCTATAAGTGATAATTATTTTATATGTTTGTTCCTTTTGTCACGATATCCTAATTGGGCCCAAGGCATGGTCGCGTCATCCTTGTACGATCCAATTTATTTTACTTGATACTGGAGTAGACTTTATCCGAATAAATATCCAATATTTATTCTTTCTAGCATGGCCATGCATTTCCTTAGTCTCACTCAATCAAGTGGCCTATAGATATCACTCCTGTCACATAGGAGAGACAAATCCCATCTACATCACTCACATCCCTCTGCATAAGTTGTACATTGCCTAACCACAACCTTTATAGTCCTCTTATTACAGAAGACGTTTGATTGTATTAAAACAATAAACTCCTTATGTAGGAATCGTAATGACTTCAGGTCAAAGGACTACATATACCATTATCACATTGAGAATCGTTTATGACATTCATGTAATGATCCATGTAACGTTCTCATGGTGGGTCTGTCCAGTACATCATTACTCTTAATGTGTACCCATGTGAAGACTTGATATCATTTATATCCATGATCTGTGAAATCAGATCATCAGTATACTCACACACTAGTCTTAATGTATTTACATGTCCCCACGTAAATACTTGACTAGGGACATTTTAGGAATAACTCTCATATGACCTATTACTCCAAGGATAAATAAAGGTTGTTAAATTGTTTAACAAAAATGACTTATTCAAAATGATGCGAACCTATATAGGCTTTTAGTGCATATTTCCAACACAAACCACTAGTACCACGAAGATACCTTAAAATCCATTTCACAATATTCCAATGCTCTATACCTGGATGTGATAAATATCGACTGACTATACCAACAACATGTGCAATATCAGGTCTAGTACATACCATTACATACATCAAACTACCCACTTCAGAGGCATAAGGAACTCTACTCAGATATGTCTTCTCAACTTCATTTGAAAAGACTTTGTTTAACACTCGGTTTAAAATGAGTTGCAAGATGAGTGCTCATAGCCTTAGTATTTTCCATTTGGAATCTCCGCAACACCTTTTTAATGTAGTGCTCTTGTGATAGCCAAAGTTTCTGCTCTTTTCTATCACGAGTGATTATACTAAGAATTTGTCTAGAAACTCTCATGTCTTTCAAGGCAAATGACTCATCCAGTTGATTCTTTAACCTATCAATTATAGAAACGTTCTTCCCAATAATAAGTATATCATCAACATACAATAATAGGATAATAAAGTCATCATCACAAAACTTTTTAACAAAGACATAATGATCAGAAGTAGTTTTCTTGTAGCCTTGCTCACATATAAAAGACTTAAACTTCTTATACCATTACCTTGGAGCCTGCTTTAGACCATATAGGCTCTTTCTCAGCCTACACACATAGTCTTTCTTGCCTTTAACCTAAAAGTCATCAGGTTGCTTCATATAAATCCCTTCCTCCAAATCATCATGAAGGAAAGGAGTTTTCATATCCATTTGCTTTACCTCAAAATCAAGAGTAGTTACCAAACACAAAACTGCCCTAATGGATGACATCTTCACAACAGGTGAGATTTCTCTATTTGAATTTAAATAAGTCATTGAAAAAATAGATACTAATTTATTTTTAAAAAAATCTGTTTTTTATAAATAGTTTTTATAAAAAAAAATCACTTTCCCAAAAATTACTTTTAAAAAAATTGCTTAATTTTAAACTTAATTAAACCGGCCTAAATTTTTCAAATTTTTTTCTTTTTATTAGATATTGTTAACTTATAATGCACAAATTATTGTGTTTTCAATAGATATTTTTATTAATTTAATTTTTCTCAGTTGATATTAATACAATTTATTAACGTATTTTCTTTATTAATACTACTGAGGGTAAACAACTAATTCTTAATAATAAGATTTCTTAATCCTTGTAAAAATTAAAAAGATGAAATAAAACACTACAAAAGATAATAATTTATTCTGTTTATTTATAACATTAAATTTTTATACTTATTAGTCTTAATTTTAATTAAGAGAGAAGTAAATTCTTCATATTTTATTAAAATCAAGAAAAAGATCTAATTAATATGTGTATATGTTCTAAATAATAACACATACAAATTATAAAGTAAAATAGTCTTATAATTAAAAAAACAAGGGAAAACTTCACAATTCTAACAATAATAATTATAAAATATCATTGAACAAATATATAAATTTCTCTACACTAATAGTAAATTTCAATTAAAAATATAATTGTTCTGTCTTAAAAACGGGGTTAAGAGTTGACCTGTCTTGACCGGTGTCCGGAGTAACCTCTCAAGCTCTCAGTCTTACACCGCCTTAGTGGAGTACGGTATTTTACACCTAGGTCCAGTGGGGAGCCTAAGTTCTTCACGTTAATATATGAGTTTGATGTTCAATCCGTACTCAAAATGGGACACACCGGAGGTGCACCTGTAAAAAATTCTTCGATGCTTAAGTCAGTACGGGTATTACAGAAATATCAGTATTACGGTGGATTACTCTCTGATTAGTCCAAGTTCTTTTATAGTAATAAATGAGTTATATTTATTAGGAGTTACCTGAGTATGAGAAGTGATTTGACCATTCTCTTAACTTACTGTAGTAACAGTATTTGCAGAGACATGTTGCCCATACCGATTCTGACTCATGTTTTGGTGTCTGGGGAATGACCGGAGTTTTTGATATAGGTCCGTGGTTGTTCTGATTTTGGATCTCAGTTGGGGTGATTAGTTAAGTGTTCCTTGTGATCTTGATGATGTGGACTTATTTTAGTAGCACCCTGGCCATAGTCTTGGAGTCTGATTTCCACCCTGGATTATAACTTAATTTTCTTAATTATTTATGTTTGAGGGTCAATGCTCGAAGAATAGATCAAAAACAAGGAGAAATCTCATGAGTTTCAATCATCTACTAATAGTTCTAGCAAATAAATAACGACTAGCATGTTTAGTTTTATAAAACAATAAATTTTATAATAAAAATATTATAAAATTTTTAAGACTTTAAATTATAAAAATAATATATATATATATATATAAATTTAGAATTTACTCTAAGAAGCTTAAGATTTTACGAGTCTAACTCTAAAAACAAATTAATTCTTAATTAGAATTTGAATCCAATATAACTTTATAAAATCTCTTTTTAAATTGTTAAAATCTTTAAAATTTTCAATTTTAACATTTCTAACTAATTTTTTTATTTGGCATTTTTTATAAAATGATTGTATGTTGACTTTTTAAACCTATCACATAATATTTTACAAACTAGCTAGCGTACCTTATCTATTCCATTATAGAATACTATACATCTTCGACCTATAATCTTGACACACAACTATATAACATACTTTGGAATCATGCGCCCACACATTTTTTTTCCATGACTTTTATGTTTTTTATTTTCTTTCATTTGTGACTTATATGTCTTTTGTGTCTTCTATATGTCTTCATGTGTAACTTAATTCTTCATCTTTATTTTATGAATTTGTGTTATACTTATAATTTTTTTGATATTTTTTTATTTTAGACTTAAAATATTTAAAAAATTGATGGTATTGTATTTTTTTACACTATTTATAATATTTTTATATATTATTTTTAATTAGTTGGAATCTCAAGACTATGAAAATTCAACAATTTTATCTAGAATCTCACTTTTAACGCCCTTTATATACATATAGAAAAATTTTATCATCCATTTCTGCTTGACTTTTATCTGTATAGTTTGTCGTTACCCCAGCCTGTGTGACAAACGTCACATTTCTGTGTCTAAAGCATCTAAATAATTTTGTAATTATTCGTAATTAAGTGTGTGAATCAAATTAAATTGCAAATATTGTTATAAAATTAGAGAGGAAATTAGAGAAGAAAGTGAACTTGAAGATGAAGGAAGGAGAATAATGAGAGTAAAGAAAGAGTAGTAAAATTGAAGAGAAGAAGTGTGTGTGTATTAATGAGTGAGGGGGGTATTTATAGGAGGTGAGAGGGGGATATTTATAAATATCAAAACTTTGGGGGGGGACATCCACAAATATTCATAATACTCCCCCTTGGATGTCCATATTTAGAATGTGCTTCGTTAAAACCTTACTAGGAAAAACCCAGTGGGATAAAAACCTAGTGAAGGAAAAAGAGTACAACATTCTTTACAAAGTATATTCATGAAAAATAATTAAATTACAAATATTTAATTCTCCCCCTCATCAGAACACTTATGTAAACGTCGAAGACCAATCTTCTGTACTAGTTGCTCGAAGACTTTGGTTGGTAATGATTTTGTAAAGATATCTGCTAGATTCTCGCATGATCGGACTTGCTGGATATTTATTTCACCATTCTTTATAAGATCATGAGTAAAGAAAAATTTTGGTGAAATATGTTTTGTCCTATCTCCTTTAATATAACCCTCCTTTAACTGAGAGATACAAGCTGCATTATCTTCACATAAGATTGTTGGTGGTAATTTTCCATCATGCAAGCCACAAGTTCCTTGAATATGTTGAATCATAGACCTCAACCATACACATTCTCGACTCGCTTCATGTAATGCTAGAATTTCAGCATGATTAGATGATGTTGCTGTGATTGTTTGTTTTATGGATCTCCATGAAATTGCTGTACCACCACATGTGAACAAATATCCTGTTTGTGATCAACCATTATGAGGATCAGACAAATATCCCGCATCAGCATAACCAATTAGGTTTGCCTTAGATACATATGGGAAAAATAAACCCATGTCCATTGTACCCCTAAGGTAGCGGAATATGTGCTTAATCCCGTTCCAATGTCTTTTTGTGGGTAAAGAACTATGTCTTGCTAACAAATTGACAGCGAATGATATATCAGGTCGTGTATGACTAGCAAGATACATTAGTGCACCAATTGCACTGAGATATGGTACTTCAGGACCAAGTAGTTCTTCATTTTTCTCTTGAGGTCGAAAAGGATCTTTGCTCACTTCAAGTGACCTTACAACCATTGGACTGCTCAATGGGTGTGATTTGTCCATATAGAACCTCTTTAGCACCTTTTCTGTATAAGTATTTTGGTTCATCAAAATTCCTTCCTTTAAATATTCTAATTGTAATCCGAGACAAAACTTTGTTTTTCCCAAGTCTTTCATCTCGAATTCCCTTTTCAAACAATTTACAGCCTTTGAGAGCTCTTCAGGAGTTCCGATGATGTTTAAATCATCTACATAAATTGCAATTATAACAAACTCTTTTCCTAATCTTTTCATAAAAACACATGGACAAATCGGGTCATTTTTATACCCTTCTTTCAACAGATATTCACTGAGGCAATTATACCACATACGTCCAGATTGTTTTAGTCCGTAAAGAGATTTATTCAATTTAATTGAATAATTTTCTCGAGGATTTGTCTTGTATGCTTCAGGCAAATTAAATCCTTCAGGGAGTTTCATATATATGTCATTTTCAAGTGATCCATATAAATATGCTGCAACAACATCCATAAGGCGTAAGTCAAGCCTTTCACGGATTGCCAAACTTATCAAGTATCGAAAAGTAGTGGCATCCATCACTGGTGAATATGTTTCTTCGAAATCAATACCAGGTCTTTGTGAGAATCCTTGTGCAACAAGTCTTGCTTTGTATCGCACAATTTCACCATTTTCATTTCTTTTTCTCGTAAAGACCTATTTGTATCCAACTGGTTTTACACCTTTGGGTGTTTGGACTACAGGCCCAAAAACTTTACGTTTTGCAAGTGAGTTTAATTCTTCTTGCATTGAATCTTTCCACTTTGGCCAATCATTTCTCTGTGCACATTCTTTAACTGATTTTGGCTCATGATCTTTATCATCATTTATGATATCAAGAGCTACCTTGAATGCAAAAATTTCATCAATATCGACTTCGGGTCGATTCCATTGTATTCTATCCATGACATAATTTATTGAGATCTCTTTATTTGTATCAATTTCAAGTACCTTGGTTTCTTCTAGATTTGAAACCTTGATTATGTCAGGAGACTCTACTGGAGTCTTTATATCCTCGATTCGACCATCCTCTTTATTTACTTTTCTTTTCCGAGGATTTTTATCTTTAGAACCAACAAGTCTGCCACGTTTTATTTTGGCTTCAGACTCATTTGCAAATTTAGATTGTCCTTCAGGGATATCAATCTTTATTGGAGTATTAACAGCTGGTATGTGTGACTTAGTCACTCTTTTTGGATCAGCAAATGCATTAGGTAATTGGTTTGCCAAATTTTGCAAATTAATTATTTTCTGAACTTCTAGTTCAGATTGCTTTGTTCGAGGATCAAGATGTGAGAGAGATATCTCATTCCAACTGATCCTTTTATCCAACTGTTTATTTTCTCCCCCTAATGGTGGGAAAACAGATTCATCAAAATGACAATCAGCAAAACGAGCTGTAAATAAATCACCTGTTAAAGGTTCAAGATATTTTATTATTGATGGACTTTCATATCCAACATATATTCCCAACCTTCTTTGAGGTCCCATCTTAGTGCGTTGTGGAGGAGAAATAGGAACATATACCGCACTTCCAAAGATTCTTAGATGGGAAATATTTGGTTCTTTACCATGAACCAATTGTAAAGGGGAATATTCATGATTACTTGTAGGCCTTATGCGAATAAGTGCTGCCGCATGCAAGATTGCATGTCCCCAAGTTGAAATTGGGAGTTTTGATCTCATTAACAATGGTCTTGCTATCAATTTCAAACGTTTAATCAATGATTCAGCAAGTCCATTTTGTGTATGAACATGTGCTACAGGATGTTCAACATCAATTCCAATGGACATACAATAATCATTAAATGATTGAGATGTGAATTCACCAGCGTTATCAAGGCGTATTTTCTTAATTGGATAATCAGGAAAATGAGCTCCTAAACGAATTAATTGAGCTAGTAATCTCGCAAACGCCTGGTTACGAGTTGATAATAAGCAAACATGTGACCATCTAGTTGATGCATCAATTAAAACCATAAAATATCTAAATGGTCCACATGAAGGGTGTATTGGCCCACAAATATCACCTTGTATACGCTCTAAAAATGTGAGTGATTCACTTCCAATTTTCATTGGTGATGGTCGAGTAATTAATTTCCCTTGAGAGCAAGCAGCACATGAGAAATTATTAGTTTGGAGAATTTGTCTGCTGGACAAGCAATGACCATTTGAATTCTCAACTATTTTTCGCATCATTATTGTTCCAGGATGGCCTAATCGTTCATGCCAAATAACAAAGTTATTCTTATTTGTAAACTTCTGGTTTACAATAACATTTGTTTCAACTGTACTAATATATGTGTAGTACAAACCGGAGGAAAATGAAGGCAATTTTTCCAGTATACATTTCTTATCAGAAATTAACTTTGTAATGTATAGATATTCATCATTTCCTTCATTTGTGGTCTCAATATGGTATCCATTTCTGCGGATATCCTTAAAACTCAACAAATTTCTTTGAGACTTCTTAGAATATAATGCACTTTCAATGTGCAATTTTGTTCCTCCAGGTAACAAAATACTGGCTCTGCCGGAGCCTTCAATTATATTTATACTACCAGATATTGTATTAACATTTGCTTCTTGTTGTACTATATGGTAGAAATATTTCTCATTCTTGAGAATGGTATGAGTTGTTGCACTGTCTGCGAGACATATATCTTCGCCATTCACATGAGCATTCATTCTTCATTAAATAAATAAAAATAAATCATGAGTGAAAATATAATTAACAATAATGTTTAACAAGATTTTATTGATAAAGACAAAATTTACAACAAAACAAATTACATGAAACATTAAAATAATTTATTTAGGGGCACTCCCTTCTCCAACCGAGTGGTCAATGTCTTCTTCAGGAAGAGTAAGAAAATCATCAATATTAAAATCAGAGAAATCATCATCTATACCAGTAAAATTTGTCTCTATTATTTTCCCTTTATTTTTAAGGGATTTTTGGTATAGATCTACGAGATGCTTTGGTGTGCGACAAACTCGAGACCAGTGTCCCTTGCTACCACAACGATAGCAGATATTTTTAGTTTGTTCGCTATTTTGAGCATCTGTCCCCTTTTTCATATGTTCTTTATTTTTCCATGTGAATGATGATTTCTTATCATTTCTACCATGACCACGACCATAAACATATCCACGACTACGACCAATACCATGTCCCTGAGCATTACCTCGTCCACGACCGCGACTACGGCCACGACCACGACCATGAGTATGATGATCGTGTGTTGCTACATTCACTTCTGGGAATGGAGCAGTACCAGTTGGACGAGATTCATGATTTTGCATAAGTAATTCATTATTTTGCTCAGCCACAAGGAGACAAGTAATCAATTCTGAGTATTTAGTAAAGCCCTTTTGACGATATTGTTGCTACAGGAGCATATTAGATGCATGAAAAGTGGAGAATGTCTTTTCTAACATATCACTTTCAGTGACCTTTTCTCCACACAACTTCAATCTTGAAGTAATTTTAAACATTGCAGAATTATATTCATTTACAGATTTAAAATCTTGTAAACGCAAATGCATCCATTCATAACGGGCTTTTGGAAGAATTATATCTTTTTGATGGTCGTATCTCTCTTTTAAATTATTCCACAAAATAAGGGGGTCTTTAACTGTTAAATATTCATTTTTTAACCCTTCATGGATATGGTGGCGTAAAAAGATCATGGCTTTAGCTTTGTTCTGACTAGATGCATTATTTCCATCTTTAATTGTTTCCCCAAGATCTTTTGCATCTAAATGGATTTCAGCATCCAATGTCCATGATAAATAGTTCTTGCCAGTAATATCAAGGGCCACAAACTCAAGGTTGGTAATATTTGCCATATGTATTTCTATGCAAGAAATTACAAATAATAAGTTAGATAATACTTCAATATATTAGCTATAATTATCATTATAATGATGGTAATAACAATAATCATAACAAGTCAATAATAATTATTATACTTTTATATTTTATTAAATTATAAGAGTAATATCAGTTTTTTTTTTAATAGAGTAAATAAATCATTTTAAATGAAATTTCACATAAATGATTCGGTAGTAAAAATTTAAAATTTTCATAAAATATCATTCAAGTATTAGTGGTCAAGTGGTAATAACTTATCATAGGTATAAACCTAAGTTCGATTTCTTATTAATACTATCTTGTTGATTAACAAATTTATATAAAATAAAATATATATTAATTATAAATACCAATTATGAGTCTAAAAGTTAATTATTTAATAATATAAAATGATTATATATTATAAAACAAAGTAATATAAAATAACTCACGCAGTGCTACAGTACAGAATTAGTTAGAGTATATTAAAATGCAAAACCAATAATCACACAGGACATGGAATGCAAAATGAATAATTAGCTTGTGAAGTTAGTGACATGGAATGCAAAATCAATAATCAACTTGTGAAGCTATAGTAAAGCATGCATGTGAAGCTATAGTAAAGCATACTTGTGAAGCTATAGTAAAGCATAAAGTATTAAATAAATTAATATAAAATAATTAAACATTATGATTTTATTTTATTCTTAAATTTCTTAGATGGTTATAGTTCTTCAGGAACCATAAATATTTTCAAGAATTCTTCAAGAATTCTAAATTATTTGATTTCTAGTTCTTCAAGAACTATCAGTAAATATTTTCAAGAATTCTTCGGGAATTCTTTTAAATCCCATAGGGATGTTTGAAATATAAGTTCTTCAGGAACTTATTAATATTTTATACATCCTGCTGGAATGTGTGGAATATAAGTTCTTCAGGAACTTATTATAATATATATATATATATATATACATATAATATAAATTGAAATGAAATTATGAAAAGAAACTGAAATTCTATGTTACCTTAAATTCAGTTGGTCAGAACCTCGTGCTGATAACGTGTTATAAAATTAGAGAGGAAATTAGAGAAGAAAGTGAACTTGAAGATGAAGGAAGGAGAATAATGAGAGTAAAGAAAGAGTAGTAAAATTGAAGAGAAGAAGTGTGTGTGTATTAATGAGTGAGGGGGGTATTTATAGGAGGTGAGAGGGGGATATTTATAAATATCAAAACTTTGGGGGGGACATCCACAAATATTCATAATAAATATGAATTTGTTTGTGTTCTCAGATTCGTGCCTCACTAATTAAACAAATTTGGCATGTAAAAGTGAATATTTCAAAATTGAAACAACACTGTGTGGACACGTGCAAGCCGAATATAACATGACAACAAAGCTAGTAGTTTATTGGTAAAGAATTAGAATTAGAATATGATATGATTAAGTTAGAAGTTAGAAGAACAAGTTAATTCATCTATCTAATCATCTAACTGAGGAATTAGTGGGTCACATCATCTTGGCATAATAGTGTAATTTTTTTAGGTAGAGACAGAAAGTTGCCTATCAACTCTCACTGTGCATGTTAACCACAGCTCTTATTTTATTGGCCACAAAAGAAGTTAACTCCCATATTAAGTAACATTGCATTATTAAGATAAGTGCATTGCACCATATGTGCAGATTATCTTCTTTAATCCTCAACCAAAAGCAAAAAAAAGACAATTATCCTATGATAAGGATGTCTCAATTTTGGACATTATGGACAAATTAAACTCCACTATTATATTATACAGAAAATTGTTCTCCGAAATGACACTTTCAAATTTAGTTCATAGGGAATGTTAATTGTTTTATTGACCCAGATAGAAATGCCGACGTTTACTGTAATATGGATAAAGACAGCATAACATATCAAACACCAACATGTTATGTTAATTAATTTCTTTATTTTTCTATAAATAGAATCCACTGACTAGAAAAGAGTTTCTAAAATAACTTCCCATTTACCGTGATGTGATTATTCCTTCATGGCTCCATCTATTATATTTTTCTTTAACTTTGTGTTACTCATCTACTGCTATATTTTTCCCTGTTTGAAAAATTTAAAAAATATTAGAAGAAAAATAATATTTTGTTCCCATTGAGTTATTGGTTAAACTTCAAATTGTGTATAATTTTGACAAGTTTAGGGTGGAAACATTTTCTAAAAAAAATCAAATTGTGTATTGTTTATTTTTAATTTTTATAAATAAACATTAAAAAATAAATACTGTTATTTGTTTTGACGCCATCTTGAGCGGAAAATAGCAAAACAAGAAAATATTTCCACCATTCCCTTTTCAAAACATTTAAAAAATATAAAGAAAATAGTCTGATGATTTTATAATTATCAATAAAAGCAAAATAAGAAATAAGAACTTCAGGGTTATGTAATTATGTTGAGTATTTTAAAACATTGTGATTTACCTAATTTTTCTTTTGTTCTCTGACTATAATTTGAGTCACTGTGGCTGAATCATATCTAATACTAACACTGTCAAGGCTAATTAAGAGCAAGTTTGGACCCATATGTAAACGGAGAAAACCTCCCTTGAATGAACGAAGATTTTTGATCCTACATATCAATAGAGTTTTGATTGTTTTGAACGACGTAAAAAATTGATATCAATTTTAAAATTTTTCACTTTAACTCAACTTTGTTTTCCTAACGTAAACCAAACATCCTCTAACTCACAAGGACCAAAACGGAGCCAGCATTCAACAGTGTTTACCGTCAATAATGGTAAGGCACAGATGCACTTCGAGATCACTTTCTGGATAGCAAAATAAAGAAAATTCGAAACGCAGACATAAAACAATGAATCGACAGTGTTACTTTACTTTACATAATGGACCAAATTAGTCCTTCAAACACCAATTAATTTACTTTCTAAATTTGTAAATACATATCATCTTTCATATACAGATTATATATATTTTTTATATGATTACTATATTACTATTATTATTAGAGATAAATGATTGTCTGTTTAAATTAACTAAAAGGTCTTTTATATATATTATCATTTTGATAGATCATATAGTAATGGTTACAGAGAATTTATAAAATAGTTTATATTTTTTGTAAGTTGTTTTTAATTTATTTTAGTATTTTTTTGGTTTAATTTATCAAAATAAGTTTTATTTCAACAAATTTTATAATTATATTTATTGGATAAACCCTTGCATAAAAATAACTAATTTCACAAATTTTTTTTAAAGTTAAGTTTTTAATTAAGTTTTGTACCTGAATATAATTTTATATATTTAATTACCTTTTACAAATAATTTGAGAGACTAATTTAATTTATAACCTTAAAGTTTTACAATATATGACTAGAAATTAATAATTATTGTGAATATTACTTTTAATGGAATATGTTAATTATTTTTCTTACTAATACAATTCAAAATTTGGTCTCAGAATAACAAATATTTAAAACCACTTAAAATATATATAGAGAATATATCTTACGAGAAAACTCTTTAAGATGAAAGGAAAAGTAGTAAATCTGGATCGTTAATTATGTATAAATAATCATAATTAAAAAAATTTTAAAATCACGTATCATTTAAAAAATTACATGACTAATTCTAATCACATCATCTATATATATATATCATCTTCTTTTTTATTGGGACACTATATATCAATTAAAATCTTTAATACATTACCGAAGGTAATTAAAGTGAGAAAAGAAAGACATTTCTCTCTTTCTCCCCTCATAAGGATATATTATTCCTCAAATACGAGTTGAAAATATACATAACACGGTGAGTTAATTTTCTCAATAAGAAAAAGTTAATATAAAAGAAAATAAATAAAGTAGGTGTTTTTAATAAATATAAGTTACACGGTTGCATGTTGGAGTGATTTGGATTGAAAGATGAGTTGTGACAGTGGGTAACTGTTGCATATAGTAAGGGGGGGATTGACAAAATGGGTTGTGCTTATGCATCAGGCTCCCCTGTTTTTAAAGGGCAATTAAGGGGTCCAGGACCAGTTCATGACTCGCTGGTTAGCATAGCAGCCCCTCAAGGGTCCCACCCCTACCAAAACAAGATTACTCACCAAAACAAACCACGCGAGTGGACCCCAATAAAACAAATCAAAATTAATAACCTCACTCATCGAAAAACAAAACCCACCCATAACGTAAAGTGTGGAAGACAATACCTTTCCCTTCTCTCGTCATTATCTTATTATTTTATATTATGTGTGACAACTTAGAAAACATCAAAAATTAATTAGCTCAAGTAGTAATTATCTCATGTAGAAGGTACATGAGGTTAAAAAAACACTATAAGAAAGTAGTAGTAACCAGTAAGTATCATTGTTATTTAGTATAAAGAAATCCACTTACCTTACAAGGAAAGTGTCTAAACACATTTCCCAAACAAACACTATCTTTTGGATTATGCGATACAATACTATAATGGAAAGTTAGATTACACTATTACTTGAGATTATGTTAAAAGAATTACTATTAGAATCGGATCATTGTCGAAGCCCCGCATGCATGATTAGAAAGAATAATTAAATGCCTAATTAAGGTTTCTTTTGGATTCATTAGCCACATCGTACGTCACCCACCTTAAATATGTTATTTCCCCTAAACGAGTAACAACACTCAGATTACCAAAAGCTCTCGTACCTTTGATACGAAATGATTTATTTATGCCTGAAAAGCCATGAGATAGAACAGAACCGGTATTACACCACCTCCCGTAATCATTTAATAAAACCTTGTAAACAGCAACACTTTCTGCCTCTTTCGCTCGAACACGAGATATGAAAGAAAAATCATTTATTATTCCTTGTCTTACGGAAGAGCTAGCAAGAGAGAAGCTTTAAATCTTCTCAAAACCCAGAACTAGAAAAACCCACATAATCACACGCAATATCATAGTACTGCATGCCAATTCCACACACACATCTCTCTCAAACAATCCAAACAAGACCAATAATCATCAAACACCGAAAGCCAAGTCTCATAGCGAGAACCAACTAATTAACAGTACTAACTAACGATAATTAATTTAGAGAATAAAGCCATTTAAAGCGCCAGAAAATGAATTAAAAGCAAAATAAATTCCCTTCTTCATACCATTCATTCATTCTCTCCCAGGTTAAGCATAAATTCACCATCGTCACATTAACAATATAAAAGCTAAACAATTAAAACCCAAAAAAGAACAAAACAAATTAAAATAAACCACTAATTAATTAACCAGCAGCATCATTAACCCTATCTAACACATTATTTCCCTCTTTTTTCCATTCTCATAATCAAGAAGAAGAAGAAGACCCATTAGCACCAACAATCCCCACAACAAAGTGATTACGACTTGGATCCTCACCGCCATTAATTTCAGCATCTTTGTGACTTTTAACGTTGTTGTTGTTGTTGGGATCTTCAAGGCTCTTAATAGTATCAGCACCATTGTTATTAATGTTATCCTTTTTGGCGAGAGTGTTTTTGTTGTTATGCATCCAAACCTTGAGAACCCCTCTATCGACACCAACCTCGTTGCAAAACTCTTGAACCAAATCATCGTCTCTCTTCTGCATCTTCCATCCAACTTTCTCAGCGAACCTATGCATCTTCTCCTTCTGCTCCTGGCTGAACTTTGTCCTGAACCGTTTTCTTGAGTGGGACCCAGGGGAGGCCAAGGGAGTGACGTTGGTCGGTGCGGCGGTGCTCTCCGGCGGCGCTGCCAGCCCGGTGGAGAGGGCGAGCAGCATGTGGGGTGCAGAGGAGGGGTAGTATGAGGATGAGATCGGTGGCGGGGAGGCGGAATTCGGACTGCGATTGGAGAACGGCGGCGGCGGGGGGTGGTGACGGTGGTGGGGCTGGTACTCAATGACGTGTGTGGCGGAGGAGATTGGCGGCGGCTCCTCTGGTTCACGGCGGTGGAAATTCCGATGGCAGCCGCAGGCGGCGCATTTTATGGAACTGGGGTCGGAGGCGGTGGCGGATGGCGACGGCATGAACTCGCCGCAACCGTCAAGCGCGTGGCCACCTAAGTTGGCGGCGTGGTTTTTGAGGCATTCTTTGTAGGTTACCGCCACGGGGTGGTTAGCAACGCCCATGGGGTGGTGGTGGTGGTGTGGGTGAGAAAAAGGGTGGTGTCGTTTGAGAACACCGTTGGAGTAAGACAGGGCCTTGGGCGTTGTTGTCGTCGTCGTTGTTGTAGCGTTGATCCTGATGGGTGTTTCAGTTTCATGTTCTGGGGATTTTGTTGTTGCACTCGGAGGAGTGTTGTTGATGATCGTTGTTGTTGGGGTTATGTCCATGGCTCAAACATCTAGGGTGGTGATGGCTAACAATATTTAACACAAAAATAATAAAAATGAAAAGAAAAAGTTAGCCTTTCTTTTAGGGTTAGGTTTTTCTTTTGGGGAGATTAAGATGAATTGAAGTTTGGACCTTGCTATAGCTCCAGCTTTTGTTGTTGATGATGATGGTTGATGCCACTGTTTTATATGTGTTTCGGGGTTAATTTGGGAGTGAGGAGAAGGAAATGAAAGGGGGAATAAGAAAAAGAGAAGGGTAAAGGGAGAGAGGGAAAATTGAAGAGGAGGAGGAGGAGGAGGGTGGTGGTGGTGGTGGAGGAGGGTAAGAGAGGTGATGTTGTTTGATGATGCTCTCTGATCTGATGATGAGTGATGACTGTTGATAATAAAAATCTGGGGTTATGTGGTTGTGCTTCTTAACCACTTGTATTTTAACCCTGGTTCTAATCCATGGTTAAGTTGTTGACCCCACTGGAGGTTAGATGTGAGTAATAAATATGCTTGGCCTCATCCTTTGTTGTATTGAAAGTAAGTATGAATGACCCTACGATTTATTACCACAATTATAAGTTATTACAAGGCTATATACACTCTACAATAGGAATGGGTTTGTTTAATCTCGGGAATTTGATTTTGACTCAACCTTGGGGGGCTTGGTTTAAACTTTAAAGACAAGGGTCCTTATAGTGGTTTTGCTTGATGGAGAAGGGTTATTGATGACTCGGTTAGTACCGAGTTGACCCGGTTAGCATGAAATTGGTATGGCCTGCAATTCTGAGCCCATTGACTGTAACCCATCTTAATTTGTCAAGTTGGCAGTCAAGGACGGGACGGGACAGCTTTCACAGTAAAATCATTGAGGTTTTTCATTTTTAGGGATGCAACCCATTCCCCTTTTCTTCTCCTCCTCACTTTTTTCCCCTCTTTTACTTAATCCTTTGGTTAATGGATCCTCCAAATCAATTAACCCTCTCCCTTATCTTGCTTCCTCATAAGTAGTGGCAAATTTCGTAGTTCCAATCAAAACGAGGTGCATGTAATAGTGATACTATACGACAAAACGAACTACAAACTGCCAAAAAATGGGTATTTTAGTAAACTTCAAATAACTGAGAAAAATACTGCTCTTTCCAACCTGCAAACTCTTTTCTTTCTTCTTTTTTTTGCTTAAGTTAATTATGGTTTTAACCCCACGTTTAATTCTTTTTAAGGCTTTAGTTTCTAATGTTTTAATATTTAATTTTTAATCTGTAGAGTTTTGAAGGGTAAGATGGATCCACCAGTCTACATAAATTGACCAATCACAGATTGTAGTTATTAATGGGTCAATCCAATTCCATTCTTGAAATGAGCGAAAAATAACTAACACAGTTCAACCCATGTTTACTTTTGAGTTGGTCCATCAATTCAAAAATATTTAAAAATATATATAAAAAACTAAAATAAATGAAATTTGGATGGGTCGGATGAGGAAGAACTTGGTGGGTTGGCTAACCAACTTGAACATTTCTTTAGCAAACTAGTGTGTGTCAGTGCACATATTCGGGAGGGGAGGGTAAAGGGTAGCGTTTGTAATATCTTGATTTTTAAATTTTGGTTAATTAAATATTAATCTAACAATTAATTAGAATTGTTATAATTAAATTAAAAAGGGTATGTTAAGTTGGGGAGTTTATTTGGGTAATGTTTGGGTAGCTAAAAGTTATTAGTTTGATTTTAGAAATTAACCGAATATGTTAAATTATCAAATTGCCTTTTGGGCCTTAAACTTAATTGTCAATTTAATTTCTCTCATCACCTGTGAAACAGCCAAGGAAAAATGAGTGTAACCACTAGATTCACTTCGGTCAAAGTTTTGCAACTCAAGTTATGCATGAAAAAAAATGAACTACGTCATTGTTGGAATTCAAAACGGGACAGCTCTACATAGTGTACCATTGGGCCCAATCTAGGCTTAATTAGTCTCTCATCCATTCATCAAAGTTGTAGGTATTTAAGTTACGAAGGCGTAGTCACTAAATTCACCTTAATCAGAGTTTCCTAGCTCAAGTTATAAGTAAGATATCAAACCTATAAATTTTTTTATTTTTAACTTTTTCACTTAGCTTCCGTCAAATCTTTATGGGTCTGTTTTACCCAGTCTTAGGGGTACCCAAATAGTCAATTTTGGTACACAAATAAAAAAAATCATTCGTATTCTTATTATAGTGTTACAATGTCCGCCCAAGGTTCACAATTAAATAGGGTCTAATTTTTAAAGTTGTTATATATACTCATAAAGATAAATTAGAATTTTGTCCAATAAAGAGTCCAAAAAATGTGTAAATAATGTTTATCATGGTATTTATTATGGGTGAGAATAAGTCCAATTGCTCCTTGAGGATCAAGACCTAACTTATTCAAGGTCTAGTTTTAATAATAAGATTAAACTAAACTTTTAAACAAAATATATTTAAATAAAGAGGTTTTTAGGCCTTTCAAAGAAACATTTTCAACATGAGTTTTTTTAGCTCTTATATAATTTAATAAAATAAATCATAATTTATAAATACAAATGATATTTTTTATATATAAAGTAAAAGAGATTAAAATACTTTAAAATTAACTTTAATATAAAATTTGATATTTAAATAGGTTGTTAACTTTTTATAAGCTCATTTATTTGTTTAAGATGAGCTAATTGATATTTGTTTGTTAGAATTTTTAGTGGTTTAAATGTAAATTAAGCTTTTATAGAGTATTACGATAATTCAAACTTTTAAATAAGGTAGACTACATAAAAATATAGTGTGCATCAATTAACGATACAAGTTCGAGCTGAATAATTAGGTACCAGATTAGGGTTAAGCCCAACTGAATTCTGATAAATAATAAAGAGAATGAAGGAGTAAGAGACGAGAAAGATTGACGAAACAATTTTATCAGTAACATTGTAGTCTAGTAGGATTATACATTTCTAGTTATTTATAATAATTCCATTGTTATCTTGAGAACTTAAGTTTGTACTTGTGAATACTTTTAAAGATTTTAAATTTCAAGGGATATAAATATTGTTATTTAAATCATGAAGCTTTCTTATTTAAAAATAAAAAAGAATTATTTTTTATGGGCCGTTAGACTCATTATGCCCCAAGCCTAAAAAAAATATACAACGCTCACCATGGAATGACTCATTAAATGGATTATTGGATTCTAAGGAATATAAAGAATACTTTTTATATCGATTTTTAAAACAATAAAAATATATTTAACTACACAACTACACCGCTCAACAGTAACATCTCAGTATTATTGTTATGTTTTTTTCCCCTAATTACAAGGTGTGGAGATAAGAATTGAAATCAATCATTTAAAAATACACCTTAGAAATTAAAGGCTAAAAAGAATGAAACCATGATCTAAAAACAAAATCACGAACAAGATCGAAAGTCAAAAACTTATTTAACATGAGGATCTTGAAAGTAATTCATTACATCCAAAAATTGAGGTTATCACATGGTTTTTCCCTTGTCTCAGCCCCTTCTGGACACTTAATTTAGGATTTATTTAGATTTTTATATTTGAATGAGTAAACATACTATGGTATCTAAATAGTATTATTATCAAATAATTATAAAGTATATAAAAGAAATGTAAGAAAAAAAGAAAAAAAGTTGCATGAAGAAATTATCTATCTTCGTTGTATTAGTCCAACTTGGATTTCATGAAGGTAAGAGATGTCTAGGCTTAAAAAAAATAGAGAACTTATATGTATAAGATATTTTACTATTAAAAATAATAATACATTATTCTTTTTTTTTCCACCTTACATATCCATGGATAAAATTTTGTCAATTGCTTTGATAATTTTGATAAGAATTGAAATGACAAACATCTAAAATGAACTGAAAACTCATATATGTAGTTAAATACATAATATATAATTTAGGAAAAAGGATATTTGTCCGCATTACTGAGATTTTAAATTTTAAACGGTCTGAGGGATAAGAAAACGGCGTCGGATTAAGCAACTGCTCCATTGGCCCCGACAAGAGAAACATGTCCTCAAACCGTACCGGGAAACTAGGTATAGATCGTAGAATTTTTTTTCTTACGACCAAAAGACCCTACACAGTTCAAGGATATTACAATATAAGGACTTAAAAGACCCATCAAATCGGAAGACACGTGTTCTGAAAGCCACGTGGAAAATTTTATAATCAAATTTATGAAATATGTTGTGATGTTCAGATTAGAGACAAGAGATTTATGGAAAACAAATTAATAAAGTGAGAGGAAAAAAAGGAATGATACAGTGCATTACGGGACACAGTAAAAAAAAAAAAAAAGTTAGAGGGCACTGAATAAAGAGGAATATTTTTAAAATTTTAGGTGACGTAAGCATGGTAACGACAGAGGAGCTAAAGCTTAATCATGGAATGGCGTGTGGGAAACCTTGCATTGAAACTCACAAAACGAAGGTGAAATTGGAAAACAAGACGTGGGAGTGATACTGTGTATCAAGCAAGTGAAAAAGTTACAAGATCTTTGTATGATCTTTCGGGTCTTATACCAACGCTTCCTACAAAATATTTGCACTTGGTTTGTTTCATTATAAAATTACTATACATATTTTAAAAAAAAATGCCGGGAAAGTATGTAAAAGAAACATGTTAGAAAAGTATTAAATTTTAGTAGTTGCTTGATTTTTTTTATAAGCCAAATAGTTTTAAAAATATTACATACCTAACCTCATTTTATTTAATGTAGGACTCTTTCAAAATGATCACATACCCAATACTAATTTATGAATGAAAAAAAAACTCTTTAATTTATTTATTAACTAATTCTAAGTTCTAATTTTAATGAAATGGATCACATACCCTATACCAATTTATGAAATGGAAAAAAAAAACTCTCAAATTACCAGAAGATTTTGAACTCCTAACTTCATTTACACACACCAAATTATCCAAATAGTAGTAGTTTTGGTTGAATGGTGAACTGGCCCGAACCGGGGTCAAGAGATCCGATGTGGGGCCAGCCACAAAAAGTCAAAGAATTGTATATTTGTACACCGGTACAGTGGATATCCGGTATTATAATCCGATCTTTCAGTGGGAGAAAACCGGTCTTGCTGTCCTGGAGATCCTACACACCAGTCCTTCGCACTGAAGAGGGGGGCGAAGGGGGTGCCACCTGCAAAGACTCTCTGATGATCAAGTTAGTGGCAGTGTGTAAGAAGTATATTCATGTGGTATCGTCATGCAAGCAAGAGATCTTAATCGTATGCACCATTGAAGTATTTATAAGCGTGTGTGAGAATATGGGCTTAATTAAGCCAGGGAACAAACCCGCCTTTCCTCGGGATAGAGGAAATTAAGAATAGAGAGTGTCCATCATGCCCTGTCGGAGAATGGGTGAATATATTTGTTTAATCTATCATGGGGGACAAGTATAGGCTGAGTGATAGCGAGCATGCCCCTCAAGAGTTGGACTCGTTATGAGATACTGGAATCGCTGTGTTGTTACCGAGGCCACTTATAATTGTTTACTGGTGATCCGATGCAAAGGGCGTGTTGTATCTGATATGGGAGGCGTCAACATAGACTTGTCGGTTTTGGGAGAACGCCTAGACGGTCTAGTAGATCTGATGTCTTACCTGCTGAATCGGTAGCGCTGACAGAACAGATGACACGTCACCCTTGTCTTTGGGGGCCGGTATTAAGACCGGATCAAATGGAAAATACAATAATAAAAATTGGATGATAATTTTTTTAGTGTTAGTTTACAGGCTAAGTATGAAAATTTATTAAATTACGTTAATGTTCTTAAAGGTATATATGAAAATGAGTGAAAAATGTTGAGGTTATAAATATATCACCGGGGGACAAAGTTTATAAGCTCACCAAATTTGATTAGAAAATAAATATAAAATATGATGGTTATAAAGGTAATTTGGTATTGAGTATAAAAGATAGGTTTCAGGATACGTTTTTCTATAATACAAAACAAAAGGGAGCAAATATTAAAAATTTTCACAAACTTTCACATGTTTTACAATATACTAATCAAATTTTCTCAAACAAAAGCATGGACAATTTTCCCACATATACCTATCATTGATGGCTTTTCACGCATATAACATAAAATTTGATATGCTGATGTAATTGGAGTTTCCACTCCAAGATTCATTGCTAGTTAACCTTGTTTTGGGCTTCGACCCCGCTTGTAATAAAAAAATTAATAAACATAAGAAAAATTTCACATGCCCATTTTTCCCTCAATAAGTTTTCTTTCTCACACTTTCTCCTAAATCAAAGATAATATCAAAGTATAACATGATATATATTTGGATGGAATAGAAAAAGATAGAATAGAAAAAATTGGGAATTGGATGGAACTATTATGTATTTGGATGGATATAAACCAAGAGAAATATTATTCATTAAATAGTTTGGATTGGAGTGTTATTTTCAACAGAAGTTTTAGACAATATTACTTGTGCATTTGCTCATCAAGAAAAAATCAACAGATGAACAAAACTATTAACAAACACCGTCAGAGCCCTTTTTCTAGCATATGTTCAACATTGTCATTACATAATTTTCAGTAAATGAAAAGTTTGAAACAAATTCTCATAGAATCATAAATCATCTGAAGAAACGAGGTGGAGGAGAAAGAATGCCAGATTTGCATATGCACGTTGCAATTGTCCCCTTTCACTTAAAAAAAAAACTTATTTTATATTAAGAGAAAATATTGTTGGTTGTTTCTTACACCCAAGATAACATGACACTTAATGTAAATGATGTGTGACTTATCTGACGAAATCATTGAGATATTAAAGGTACGTAAAATTTATGTTAAATGTGGGACAAGCCTCCCCACGCCAATTTGAATTTTGAATTGGGTGTGAGACTGACTCTGATACCATTTTTGGGTGTCTGTACAATTTACTCATCTAAACAAATGGATGATCCAAATTTTAACATGTTGATTTGTGAGCTCGAGACGCCGATTAGTCCCAACTGAGAGCTCCAGCTTCAACTCAGGTAGTGATTGCCCCAGTGGCAAGATTACCTTCAGGGACAAGATGAAGTTGTTAAGGATCCGGATATTGCTCCTTTAAACCCTTTGGATATTTGACGGTTCGGCTTTAGAGCAAGCCTCATGTAATGAAGGAAGCCTTTAAGAAGATAACTCTTACCCTTGTAAAAGGGTTTGTATTTTATATTTAAATTTGTCTATTTTAAATTTAATATTTAGTCTTTTTTTACTGTTGAGACTTACAATTATTTGTTTTGAAGTGGTACCTCTAAACTAAAGAATGAAGGTACTACCAAGTTAAGAAAGTTATTCAATCACATGTCCATGGACCATGGGAAGATTGGACATTCATTCCTAAGGATGTAATTAAACAATGGTAAAGGAAGTGACTGGTAAATTATTTGTCATCTGTTAATGTTTATAATGCTTATATTATTTTTTGAATGTTTTAAATATTATTTGTCAACAATAAGAGGATGTGCCTTTCACGCTTGATCAGCACGAGGATACGATGAAGGACATATTCACAAAGGTTAGAAGGGCACGCCTCAATGACATACTGGGGAAGGCTCGTAGATGGGCCTTGATCATCAGATCATCCTGTGTTAATCGGGAAGGCTGCATAGGTTGACCTACTTGTTTAATGGGAAAAACCTGAATAGATGGTGATCTGGGAGCGCAAGAGGCACAATCAGAATAACGATACGAGTGGTTCGCTACACACCATGACCCACGAATAGTCGACCACATGCTGACGTTGCCAAATTGATGATAAGTTATTTATCTATTTATTTTTGTATAGTAGAAATTTAATAATCATTAAGTTGTTCAACTTTTTTTATAGGAGGAGATGTGTCAACGCCCTGTTGGCTTAACTGAGTTGTTTCTAGTGACTCACCAAAAATATTTAGGCTACGGGGACTTCGTTGATAAGCACCCGTGTCAGACTATTGTATCTTATAGTTAACTTTAATTTCATTTCAAATTTAATTAACTCTGTATTTTTCATAAATTTTAATGTAAGAGGAGTATAATAGGCATCTGGATGAGCGCAAGGTTAAAGGCTAGCCTCTTAAAGTGACTACAATTGAGGATTTAACTCTGGATAAAGATTATTGGTGAGAGGAACCGTGATATCATCGCCTTTATGGAACCACCTCTTTAGCTGTAAATGTTCGTCGTGGTCATCTTTGGTGGCATGACCTTTCTTGTCCATCGGTGTTGACTTCACATGTGAAAATTTAGAGGTGGCATGGAAAGAGTTACAAGACATCAAGGGTCAACTAGCATAATAAAGTTGGCTGTAGGCATGGTTCGACTAGCTGCAAGATGATCAGTTTCTTGTCGTGTTTTTCACCTTCATTATGTATCCATTATCATCCTCGATGTCTAGCCTCGGCTCGGTCCTAAAATGGTTTCTCCAACATAAAAAATGAGCTCTATATCACCCCTGACAATAAAAGTATGACACACAAAGGAAGGGACCATAGTGGTCTCAACAATAAGAAGAAAAAGCTAATCTTCCTTTAAATGACTTGTAATAGGAAGGAATTATATTTTATAGGCCCCACTGCAAAAGTAAAGGTGGGTAAGTTCTTCTCTCTTGGTTTATATAAAGAGCTCTTTTGATGAATAATGGAGTAGGATCTTAACTTTAAAATATAAGGGCAAAAGTAATTGAACTATATAAGACAGGTTAAAAAGATGTATGGTGGGACAAAAGATGGTTAAGTAATCAATATAGTCTATTTTGGTGTAAGGCATTGGGATGCTATGGTGGGACGAAATTTGGGTTGGAAAATGAAGCAATATAACGCTCTATTTTGGTATACAATTTGGCTTACTTATGATACTCTAAGCATTCACCCTTTCATAAGTTGTAATCATTTTATAATTGCTTGAGGTCTGATGCACTTCGATAGAGTAAACTCATTTCCTAAAGTTAACCAATCTACAAACCTTTCTCTTAATTCCATGTAACATCACCACAAGATTAGGAATGGCACTCGTGCGGGGTTAGGTTAATTACTATAATACTCATATCCTATGCAGGTAATCATCATCCACATACCCTCTGGGTATCTAAATACGCATATTTAAACCCATTACGTGTACTTTAGATAAATAAAATTATTATTTCATATCATCATTATAAAACATAACACGTAAAATATTTTATAAAATTTTAAATAAACACGACTTATATTAAAATATCATTTTTAAAACACACTACATGTTAATTAGTCAAATTATTAAAATTTTAAAACTAACAAGTGCTATTAGTATATATAAATATATGAAAAATGCAAAATAAAAAATAAGTATACTCACATGGTAAGGGGACGAGGCGAGATTGGTACTATAGCACTCAAACTCACACCCACCTTCGCAATTATTTACAAGTAATTCCCTACACTAATATTGTACCCAATAAGCGGGTATTTACCTTACCCATTATGGGTAATTTTTACAGCAAATACTCTTGCTAACCTTGACACTCTTTGGGTCTATTTGACAAAACTAGTGGATAAACTAGCTCATGAAAAAGTAGTATGAACTTGATGAGATAATTGAAAACTTAAAGCTGGTAGGTGGTAGCTAAAAGCTACAAGTTGAAAGTTGATAAACTAACAAATTAAATTAAAATGTATTTGATAAAACTAGTTGTTAAATGTAAAATGATTAAAAAATATGTATTTTCTTTTAAAATAGATAAGAGTGGTTTATTTTAAAAAAATATCAAAATAGATAAAAGTGTAAATAAAATAAATAAACTTAGAGCTTATAAGTGCATACATTGAGTTTTTCTTTTTAAAAAAACACATTACAAGCTACTAAAATAAGTTTTTTTTTACCAAACATGACTATTTTTTCTAACAATCTTTTAAGCTAGTAAAATAAGCTACATGATAACTTAAATCATTACTCATAGTTATTTTTAAATATAACCTTTGTGTTTAGAGTCTAGAGTCTATCATCCTGTTTGGTATATTGTTGGCATACACGTCAAGATGTTTTAAGAGAGGTTTACTAAATGAAATAATTTTATCCTTTCTTTCCTAATAGAGGTTGAGGGCTTGACCATTGACATAATGCTTTATGATGTTTTACATCGTGTTGCTTTAGCTATGTTAAGGAACTTACCTGAATAAGTTAGTTTTTCCAATTTGTTTTCCCTTTCTACTAGGTGGTTTCTATATACCTTTGTTTTTATTTCAACTTCCTTTATATACAAGCATGTATCTTTTTTTGTTAATAATCAAGTATCAATATTTGCAAAGTTTATTCAATCATACTTCTACTTTTCCTTCTCATTCGTGGGTTGATGTAATCTTTATATGGTATCAAGAAGTTAAGAAATCAAATCATGTCTTCTACGTTAAATCCCTTCACACCCTAGACCTTATATAGATTAGTGGTGGGTGCTCTCCAATATAATGCTACTCTCACAAGACCAAACAGAACCTTTATTGTCAATAAACTTTGTCAATTTATGCACAAATTTTGGAAATTCAAGGGAAGGTTGTTAAGAGGCTCTTAAGGTATCTTAAGGGACACCATCACTCATGGCCTTATATTTCATAGGTCTCCTAGTATAGACATTAATGCCTAGTGTGAAAGTGATTGGGCATGTGATCCTTCTGATATAAAATCCGCTTCGAAGTTTTGTGTCATCCTTGGGACCAACATTATGTCCTGGATGGTTAAGCAATCTATATAATTAGCAATCACAAGTAGAATTTAGGAGTGCGGCTTTTGTTATGTGCATTCAGTCATTATGTATAGAGAGCCGCCTCTAATTTAGTGTGATAATCAAGGGGCTATGTTGTTGTCTACTAATCTTGTATTTCACTCTAAAACCAACCACTTTAAATTGGATCTATGGTTTATAGAGAATAAAGCTTTCAAAGATTGGATTTCCATTAAACATCTACCATCTAGATTTAAAGTAGTAGATCTCTTGATCAAATCACCTGGTTTTGCTGTCTTATTAAAATTAAGATGCTAACTTAATGTATATATGCATTTCTCCTGCATTATATTTGAGTACGGATGTTAAGGAACCTACCTGAATTAATTAGCTTTCCCTTTCTATTAGGTAGTTTCTATCTGCCTTAGTTTGTTTCTCTTTCAGCCTCGTTTATATACAAGCGTGTATCTCTTTGTTAATCATCAAGTATCAATACAAAATTTATTGAGTCATACTTCTCTTTCTCCCTCTCATTCCATGCATTGCTGTAATCTCTACTTGTTAGTTTTACTTTTGCCAGTGCATTCTAGATTATTACGAGGGAGGTAAATGATTTTATCGGTGTTGAGTTTTAGCTTTTAGCCTATTTTGATCATAACTATTTTAAGTTTAACAGACATAATGTTCGTGAATAAATTGCATATCAAATAATTTTATTATTTTGTTTAGAGACATTGAATACTTTAAATTATAATAAATATAATTTTTATTGAAGTTTCTAGTAAATATTATGATATGCTTAAATATTTAACATAAGTAACTTTTTGTAGAGATTGAACATTCTTTTCATGAAGAAAACACGCGCTTGTGGATCAGTTACGAGGAGCTTAAGAATCTCGTAATTTGTTATGGATTTATTTTAAAATAGCTTTTTAATTTATTAAAGTAAGTTAATCTCTGCTTATATATTTTAATAAGTTTTATAAATGAATTTATTAGGGGTGTTTGGAAGTACTTATGACAAGCTTATAAAATTAACTTATGAATCTCATATTATTTTTTATCCATTGTTTTTATAAGCTTTTTTTTGTCTAGGCTATTAAAATAAATTGTTTTCAATAAATTCTACAATAAAATTTATAGAATAAATTTATATAGAAATAACTCATTGTGTATATTTTTAATTAAGTAGTGTATATTTAAGGTGAGTTTGGTAGAGCACAATGTATAAAAATAACTTATAAAACTCACAAGTTTTCTACAAATTTTTATAAGTTATTTAATGTAATTTACTAAAATAAATTATCTTTAACTTATCTAACAAGATTTATAATTAAATTTATGGTATATATATGGTATATATAAACTATCATTTAAAATAATTTATATAAATTTTTAATTAAGTTTCATATTTATTGAAAAAAACATCTTTTGGTGTGTGAATGGATCTTACGTTTAATCAGGTGTATAATCATTTTTGGCGATTCCCAACTGATTTTGCAGTATTTAAACGTTCAACAGCAAAGTATGTGATAATATTGTAATGTTCAACAGCTAAAATTGACTATATAACAGGCCTTTACCACATACTAATACGTCCACGTTTAAATCTATCATTAACAAGATGTTTATTTTATAAATGTGTCAATTAATAAACAGTGTTAATAATAGCAGCCCGACCTATATAGAAGAATCGAAATTAATTAACTTGAATAGGATATTCTTAGCTTTTATAGATAAAATAATTGTTTATAATTGATAGAAAAATTTTCACCTAATTTTATCTCCAGTACACTTCAATTTCGCAGACATATGAGTTGAAACAATGTTATTTAATCAATAGCTATTATTTTGTTTTGGTCATTTTCTAAAATAACCTGAGTGGAGGGCAAGTTTAAGAAAGTGATCAATCATTTTTATCAATAATAGACTTATTTGATTCATTTTCCATGTATCTATAAATGTTTCCTTGTCGGAAATTTCTTGCGTCGGCAAAACTCTACCCTAATAATCTGTTTTGCTCAATTAGAATTTCGAAAAAATTGACAACCAATTCATGTTTTGCTCAGCTTAATTTACATTTTAATTTTTTTACCTTTTCAAATTCATTTAAACCAACCATTGATCAAAAGATTAAATTTATAATTTCAAATTATTTTTAAATTTGAATAAAACTTATAAATAATAAATTTAATTGAATAATATAGTATTCAATATTATAATTAATAATTGTTCACTTTGAACGTATAAAATATCAAACCCTAGAGACTTACTGTAGGAAAATAGAGTTTATTTATCAAAATGTCACTAAAATTATAAAGAGAGCTCTAGGACGTTATTAATACACCAAAGAAGGTCTTGATTTCAGTCTAATATCTAATAAATAAGGAAAGTTTCCTAAGATAAAGGGAGATAGAGATAATCTCTTAAAATAAGAGGATAATGACAACCTTAGCTAATCCAAGGGAAATAAAAGCCCCTAGTTACGAGCTCTCGACCATCAGGCGAGCCAAATGACTACATACCAAGTGGTTGTATACCGAACAACCGTATACCGAGTGGTTGTATGTCGTGTGATTTTTAGTTGTGAGCTTTGTTGTTCTTTCGATTGGAATTTCATGGTTGGAACTTGAAAATTTGTGGTTTTAGGACGTTACTGGAATTTTGCCATTAGGAATTTGAACTTGAAAACTTAGAAATTTGTTATTTTGGGACTTGACATAATTGGGCTTTTGCCTTTCAGAATTTGAACTTAGAAATTTGTTGTTTTAGGATGTAACATAATTAAATTTTATAACGTAATTGAATTTTACTGTTACTGTAATTGAATTTTGCCGTTACTCCTTCGCTCAAGATTTTAGTGCCTAGCATAATTGAATTTTGCCATTACTCCCTCGGTCAGGATTTTAGGACTTAACGTAATTGAATTTTGTTGTTACTCCCTCTGTCGAGATTTTAGGACTTAACGTAATTGAATTTCACTGTTACTTCCTCGGTCGGGATTTTAGGACTTAGTGTAAGAGAATTTTTCCGTTACTCCCTCGGTTGAGATTTTAGGACTTAACGTAATTAAATTTTTCCATTACTGTCTTGATTGGGATTTTAAGACTTAACATGATTGGATTTTGTCGTTACTCCCTCTGTCAGGATTTTAGGACGTAACGTAATTGAATTTTGTCGTTACTCCCTCGATCAGGATTTTAGGACTTAATGTAAGAGAATTTTACAATTACTCACTCGGTCAGGATTTTAAGACTTAACGTAAGAGAATACTCAAGATGAGCTGGATAATGCTTATATTATTGTTGTTTCGTCGGACCTCGTTAAAACCTCTAGGGGAAAACCCAGTGGACAAAACCCTCTCGAGTAAGAAAAGAGTGCCCCCATGAATGATCACATGGAGTTACTTGGTGGCTTTGCTCATTACTAGAAAAACTGAAAGTGGCCATCGAATACATTTTGTAGCTATTAGCCACTGAATTTAGCCACCACTTGTGTTTAGCGACCAAATAATTTTTCACATGATTAGAGACATAATTTAGCTACGAAATATCATTTCTGTGACTAAAAATTTCATTTTGACATTTAGCCATGAATATTAATAGCGAATTTAGCCATAAAATTTAGTCATGGAATCGAGAAAAAATTTAGCCATGGAAAGAGAAATTAGTGGCTAAATACAAAAACAATTATGATTCTTTTAACATATTTGCCACAAAATTGTAATTCCGTGGCTAATATTTTAAAAATTATTATGTATTTTAGTTAGCCACAGAATTAGAAATCAGTAGCTAAAAATATCTTTAGCCATAGAATTATGATCCGTGGGTAAAACAATCATTTTTTATTGATTTGTAGCCACCAAAATAGAATTCTGTGGCTAATTTTTTAAAAATTATTATTAAAGCAGGGAGATGTTTCCCTCATTCTCTTTGCCACACTCGATCTTTCCCTCATTTCCTCAACCCCATTGAAATCTTGCCCTCATTCTCCCCTAAAATCATTTGAAGCACCTCTTTTCTTTGTGCCTCATGCGAGCCTCGCAACGCTACCTCTTGCACTCTCCCTTTACGACGCTTCCTTCTTGGTTCTCCACTTGCGGTGCTCTCTCCGCCACTCTCCATTCGCTGTGCTCCCTTAATCAACACCATCACTGTCGTTTGGTGGAAGCGCCACCAAGTAACCATCTATCCCCGTCCTAAAATGTTGCATGACCTTTTTCGTATAAACTACTATTAGGGTTGCCTTCCAGCTTTCTAAGGTTTTAATAAGCTTTCTAGGGTTTTGGTTTTTTAGGGGTTAAAGGTTAAAACTTGAACCTTGATTTTTTTTAGTTGTTGGAATTTGATAGTTATGAGAATTATGAATTTGACTGTAGAGGCATTGGCCTATTGTTGTCCTTGTTTTTGTTGTGTTACAATTACTTTCTTTTAGACAATCTAGACTCATATATATCTTTACTTGTAAGTGCATATCTTTTCTTGTAAGAGCTTTTATCTTATCTTTTTAAGTAATGGAATACGATTGTCATAAAATTTACCTATATGCATCTGGTTGTAGAAAAATTTACTATATGGTAGAACTCTTATGGTGAACTTAGTCTTCTAGGGGCTTCGATTTATGTTGTTTTATGAGCCCAGTCTCCTTTAAGGATGGCCTTTTAGTATTCAAAAGGTGAATAATACATCTTGAAATATCATTTCCCAGTAGTATAAATTACTTTTTGTAACTTCAAAATTTTAGGAAAGAATGAAAAGGGATCTGAATCCATTTTTCATAATTTAATCTTGCAAGTTCTAGTGGCTCACCCTTAATGTTAGCCATTAAGCCTTTTTTTTATAAAGAACAACAAAATTTGGCAAGCAGCAATTTAGCATTGCTAATTTGTGTTATTGTTTAGTCATCATCAAACCTTCACCTTTTTTTAAAATATTTCTTACTAACCAAAAAACAATGAAAAAGAAAACTCTGAAATAGCATAATTTTATTGTCACTATTTTTAAATTTATACATTCATAATGATGAATCTCACTTCAAAACATAATTCTTTTTTCTCATATAGAATTTTAAAATTGAAGTAGCTATAATTGTGTTTTGACAAATAAAACTATTTTACTTAAAATGGCTTTTTTTCTTTATAGTGTCCAAGTCCTCTTCTGAATCTGATTATAGATCCCTTAGCAATGCTTCACCCCCTTTCCTAAACTGCCTCTCCTCTTTTGTGACAACAAGAATGCCATCCACATAGCATCTAATCCAGTGTTTCATGAGAGAACCAAGCACTTGGATATAGATTGCCATATCATGAGGGAAAGGTTACAACAAGGCCTTTTTAAGCTCTTTCCCATCTCCTCCAAGGACCAACTCTTTACTAAAGCATATCATCCAAAGTTGTCTCATGCCTTTGTTACGAAGCTTGGCATGGTGGACATTTTCTCTCCCTTGCTAGTTTGTGGGGTGGGGGGTAATAGATCCAAGAAGCATTTAATTCATTTTGTTAATTTTTCCTACTGTAACTACCTTTCCCGCCAAGTCTACTTAGTATATAAGGACTTGTTGTACACCATTACAAATGAATGAATCGATTTCACTTTTTCTTATTTGTGCCTTTGTTTAAATTCTCTCTTCTTACAATATATGTTAGCTTCATTTGAGATATGTCATTTTATAATGTTTCAATTAGGTTCCTTTGTCTAGTTTTTTACTAACCATACTAACAGGGTTATGACATAGCAGATGAACATCAATGTCTTCATTTACTAACTCTGCAACTCTAGTACACATATTTGATGCTAAGCGATTACACATATCAAATGTTTATTGATTTATGGGTAAAATTAAAAATTGAAAAAATGCATTGTCATGTGGAGGTGCCATAGGTCAAGATAGCTTACATCAATGACATCTACTATGTTGAGTATTTGACACATGGTTAAGCTACGTTAGTAGGGTCAATGACGCATCAGATCTCTGTCAATGGAATTAGTACAAAAAATGGATAAAAGATACTATTTTACCTTCAACCAGATTGTCTTAGAATGTATAAGTGGACACAAAAATAACAAAGACTATTTTTATTTGATTTTTACTTAAATTGTCTAATCTAGTCGATGACAAATGAATGGCTAATGATAGAAATGCATCAGAATAAAACTCCCGATATACAATTCTAATTTGACTAGGAACCATATTCTTTCATTGTCTTCCAAAAATTGAAGCAGTTAAAAATACTTTTAGTTACATAAATTTCATGCATGTAGGAAAAGAGTAAATTGATATTTATGTCTCTCATTTAGATATTTTGTTCACGGATGTAAGAAAATGTAATTGCATTCCTGACTTAAAAAAAGATTTTTAGTTAGATCTCAACCATTAAATTATTCTTAAACTAAGTTAGTATTCACATGTATGTCACGTTAAATGAGATAAAGGACATACACGTGGAATAAAACGACAATATTTTAGGACCTCTTGTTGAAAATTATTTTTACTAATGGTTATAAACTATCATTAAAATGATACAAAACAACAAAAAAAATCATCACTTCCAGTCAAACAACCCTTTTCCTTCTCCTTTTCACACCTTCGTAAAGCTAGCACAACGTTGAAAAACAAAATTTGCAAACTCATAAACATAGTGCACATAATTATTCATTAATTTATTCTTCTCCTTTTCAATTGAAAATAAAACAAAATGCATTAAGGCCAAATCGAGAAGGAATAAAAGCAAATATGAAGTCTACAAACCCCAAATGGCTAAGGAAGAAGTGATACCTAGAAATAAAGCAAAATCGTCGTGCCACCAACTCTGACCATAGCGCCATGGACCTTTTCGCTCCATAATTTGACCGTCAGTGTCGTATCTAAGGTACACTCATTGTAGTCCTCACCCACATTTCTTGACCTTTGCCAACATGATTATGTTTTTGTTTCAATGTTTATGTCGCCTTTTTGTCACTTAACATGACACATATGTGGGTGCTAACTCTGTTTAAGAAGAATTTAACAGTCGAGACCTAATTGAAAGACATTTTTTAGGATAGAGATATAACTATATTTTTTACATTTGAGAACTAAAATACAAAGTTGTATATGAATCTGATGTATAAATATTAGTTTACTCATAGTAAGAAGGTGGGAGATTGCATAAAAATGTTTGGGTGTCAAACTTCCAATTTGGCAAGTAACAATCTTTTGTAATATTATTGTAGTCTAAGATTGGGTCTCACTTACTTCCAATTTGAAAAGTAACAATTTTTTGCCAATCCATACTTTATAGTTTAAATCTCTTCCTATATTAAATTGAACTATTCTTCATGTCCAAAATTTGTTGAAATTATTGGGTTTGCACTTCCTTTAGTAGATATAAATCATAGTTTGGAATATTGAAATCATACTAAAATATTTAAAAGAGAATATTGAACTTACAAAAATTTACATGTGAAACTTGAAACAAAGTTAAATCAAGGAGCGATGGTTGAAAAAGATGATGACTTCACGTGTATCAACAAGATGAATTCCAAAATGTTTGCGATGGATAAGGTCTCAACTCTAATCTTTGAACATGACCACCATATTCTTGACTCCTTAGGACATTAGTCAAGGAATCTTCAATGGAATTTTTTTATGAATGAGGCTTTGAATTTAATTCATATGTTTGAACTTTCCCTCACAATTTTTTTAAAAGTACATATTACTCCAAAATATTGGATTAAATTAAAACTAGTCAAACTTATTAGAAATAAATACAAAATTATTAATATCATGGCATGTGCATCACAAACTGTTGTTGTTTTGTGTTGAAAAGAACTCAATTAATTCGTAAGCAATATTTCCATTCCATTACAATCTGGATTCACCTCACTCTATGATCGGTGGGTTTGACAACGTGTGACAAAAATTGTCCTAAAGGGGTCTTAGAAGATTCATGTAAAATACTAAGAATAAGGTTAAGAAATTAATGCCTATGCGAGTAAATCAACAGCCATAACAACCAAAATTCATCCATTATAAATTTGTTAATGTGGACCCCAAAATAAAGTCTTAGTCAATATTAAATATATAGCAGAATTTCAGGTTTATCCAAACAAATTTAATGAGATTAATCCCCATGCAAGAAGCTTAATTTGAACAGCTAGGGTACATCATGACCGTAGTTAAATATCTATCTTTACATCCAATCATTCTACAAAACAATTAGAATTATTTGTTATTTAACTGTCTCACTCCATCTAAACGCAACCAAAATTATCAAACAGTCAGCAGTATACTTGATCTTTCACAGAATTCTCTGGTCTCTTGACTCACAAAAGCTCCATTAGCAAGTTTGTGTTACAATCCACACTTCTCCTCAGCTAACTTTGCTACAAAGTCCAATAAAGAGTGTCGAAAGCAAAATGTAGGAATTGATTTTCTAAAATTCAAGGTCACCATTTCAGTTCTCTTGGTGCAAGGCTTTTAGATTTACAAGTGTGATGGATCGTTTGCTTTTTTCTATTATCTTTGTTTTTCCAGGAATTTGATTAATCATTGAAAATGAAAAAGATCATAAGGTAAACTACAAAACTATTAAGGCTTAGAAAATTGTTGCTTTAGGGCACCATTTCGTGTCAAATTAATGAGTTATTCATGAAACCGACTAAACTAGATAAATTAAATAATATTTTTTTAATATTACTTAATCTTTTTAAAAATAATGATATAATATAATATATTTTTATAATATACATAAAAAAATGACAACCCTTCATATAAATTTAAATTGCACAACTGAAACTTATATGTCATATCATTTTAATGCCAAAAACTATATCTTTGAAAATAACTAGTATGTAGTGGAACTTTGTTTAGGGGGCTGTGATGAATTTAAAAAGCATCTTGGGTGTGAGGGGGATATAGGTAAATTTAATATCTCACTACTAGGTTAATATTGAAAGAGGGAGATAGCTTATGGTGTGGCGTCATGTTACAGTTGGTAGCTTTAGGGTCAATCATGTAATTAGATCTTCATGGTGGAGAGACTTAGGAAAGATAGAAGAGGAGGGGGTGGTCCTAACCCATTGAACCTCTATGAATGAGTTTCTGCAGCTAATTGATTTTGTTGAAACTGATCATTTTTATCCGCACGAGATGTGGATAGCAGGAAAGACAGCGAAGGAGACCCTTTGGCTCCAAACAAACAAATCCTGTGTTTTGAAATGATAAGGTATGCTTTAATACTGTGGTAGATTTGCTCTAAGTAAGAGCATGCTCTTGGTTCAAACCGAAATTTAAAGGTTTTTCCTTTTCTTTTGTTAAGTATATACGATAGAGAACCAAAAATTTGTTTGAGATCTATGTAACTCTATCATATCATGTTGTAAATGGGTTAATGTTAGTCAGTTTTAATAAACAATAGTATAATAAATTAACCAACCACTCTAACATAGCGTAACATATTTACGCTCTTTCTTTCTCAATCTGTCTCCACTTCAGTGCTTCTTCTTCTTCCAACTTTCTAACATTGTGTGTATGTGTGTGTTCCTGCACCGAAACTGGGTTGCAACGGCATGTATTACGGTAGCCACATGGGGGAACCCATTTTGGGCAGACACGGTATCCGATCTGAGTTTTACAATACTGATAGATACACTTATTAAAAGATTAGATTATGGGAATGCTATGAAAAAATCTTTTCAAAAACTTTGGTCAAACATTACTTGATGATGCACCATATCAGAAAGTTTTGTTTAAGTTTAGTGTCTTCCATTACAATAATTAAAATGGATAATTTGATGCCCTTTTCCAAAGATTTGTCTTTAATAGATAAGCTACACCAACCTTTTTATTTTCAGAAATTACGTATGACTTCCTTATTTTTAAATGAGGTTAGTCTCTCTAAATTTATATTATGAAAATATGGATGAGTAAGTTGGACTAAAATAGGAGTGTGTTCAATCATTCTAATCACTTAGTATTTTTCTATTGAAACACTTATTTGTACAATGTAAACGAAGTCCTTTATATAAACAAATGATACAAGGTGTGAAACTTAAAAAAAAACAACTTATTCAATATAATAATTACAAAATCAAGAGATTATTTTGAAAATTTTAAAAGTTTTTTATGCATCTAGATAAGTTATACCCAAAGGGAGGAACAAATTGTGAAAAATACCCAAAAGACTTAATCCAAATTAAAAGATAATTAAAAAATGTCATATCTTGAAATCATAGCCGAAACTAACATATATCAAGATCTTTAAAACTAAAGCATATTATATTATATGTCACTGTAAAAAAAAAAACAGAAAAAAAGAGACAAAATACAATATCATGTGTAATTTCTGAAAATGGAGAATATTAATTATTCCTAAATAAAAATCAAAATAAAATAATAGGAATACGATCATCGTCCCTTGCTCCAAAATTAAATTTTAACTCAAGCTAGGTAGTTCAAATGTTTCATTAACTCTATACATAATCCATCTTGAATTAATCATGAGCAATTTCCAGACTTAGAAATTCAAAACAGAAAATAAAAAAAGTTTTAAAAATTTCCAAGAGCCAGCTTATGGAACTAAAGAAAGAAACCAAGCAGTCTCAAATAATAATGAATAGTATATAGTAGTACATATTGATAGAATTAGGCAGCTATCACATATATTATGGTATCCGATATCAGTAAATACAAATTCATTTAATTAATTAAGAATTAAGCTTTATAAATTTAAATTTTATTGATTTGAAGATTATATTAGTAGATAGTTAGTAAATATCTCTATAAATATTCATCAAACTTAAAGTATATTTTGAATCCAACTTAAGACTTTTTGTAATATGGATTGCACCAATTGTGGTATCCGTTTGCTGGTAGAAGCCATGTGGATTGCATCAATACAGATTAATGACCCATTGAATAGGACATTGGATGTATATTATGACACTTTTGGTCTCCCTCAAGAGTAATTGTCAAGCAACAACCAGCATATATGTGTATATGTGAACACTCGTTGTGTGATCTTTCTTCCACGTTGCTATGCCCTACTAGTATCAGTACCACACCTATGCTGCTGGCTGGGCTCTTTAACTAGGGCAATCTTCAATTCTATCTCAATTGAAATTCAACTACATATAAGCCAAGAGACAATGATTTTCCACCTTGTATGGCCCAGTGTGCAATGGCCTTTCGTTGAACCAAGGGAGAAATTACGCTGAACTCAAAAATTCAAAAAACAAAATATGATAAAGCTCCTTTTCGACTAGGAGGAAAAAAATCCCATGGTAGAAACAATATATATGATCTACGTGTTTTAAATATAAGACATCGATTTATTGGTTAAGTTTCTATATCCAAAGATAATTTCAAATGTACCAGTGATATTAAACAAAGTTTGGATGTGTCCACAATGTAGCTATGACATATATAAATAATAAAAATACAATTTCTATTATATTTCCTCCTTCACCATGATAGTTTTAAGGAACTAAATTTACACTAAATGACAAATAATAATAATAATAATCTCTTTTCTAGCGTTCACTCTAAGTGATTTTGCTACTTTTTCACTTTATTAAGTTGGAGTATGAAGCAAAAAACCAGCGAATTTATATGAATGAATGTCTATGCTAAATATGAATGGTGTTGGTCTTGGAATATAACGCCAAGTTTTCTTAAAAGCTAGCTTTGCAATTTAAAAACGAAAAACGATTACCCTTTTACAAAATAAGGTTTAAATTGTTGTGCAGAGCAAGATGATTCCAATTATCATCATGAGTGCATTTTATGGGACTCAATTACTGAAAAGTTGGTCATAACAAGCGATTCACAATCATAATTATTGTGTACAATTCATGCACATGAAACAAACCACTCAATCGGGTTTCCCACGCATTTGTTTGTAAAGTCTTCATCTTTAGGAAGTTGAACATTGCGTACAAGCTCTATAATATAAGTTAAATTTTTTATATTGTTCCCTTATCATTGTAAACTTTTGCTATAAGGTTGTTGGGACGCATGTGATAAACAGATAAAGTCATATTGAGAGGGCTATAGCTAGATAGATAACATCATTTTACACTATGAAGCTTTAATTGCTTCGCTAAGATAAAGGGATCATAACCTTTCAATCTTTCATGCATATAGTGGACACTACGCGCAGTACCCACAATAGCCCTTATTTAATTATGGTCAGTGAATGGTCATTCTCCTTGCATATTAATTCATTAAGATTTCTTTAGTTTGAAGTTTGAAGTTTTTTCATTTAGAGTTTATTAAATAGAATTTGATTATGTATAATAATATTAATTATTAGATAATTTTATTTTCATATTATCAGTTGTGAAAGAATCCAAAGTCAAATGTGTGTTATTTTCATTTTTAGTTTTTTCTATTATACTCATTATAAAGGTGGAATGCTCAATAAATTATTAACAGAAAGTAGTTGTCTACCTTTACCAAAAATAATAGGAGTCAAAATTCTCCATCTTATTTTTTTTTCTCATGGATTAGAATGCAAGTTTTGGTTCTCCATTATCATCATGTGCAATGTCCCACTCTCTTACAAACTCATTAACGAGGATCCCATATTCTTTATCCATGCCTACCCCACTTCTTCATGTCCGTATAGGGCATTTTCTAGTTCTAGGAACCAGCTAGTATATATATAAACTTTGTTAACGATAATCCAGCTAACACCAACATTCCAATTTTAGTCACAATTAATGCATTGGACTGTATCATTTTTTATGGAGCCTTTTCTTTTCCCTCTCGAGGTTAAAAAATCTTAGGTACAACTTTCTTTATTCAAAATTACGTGGGGGTATATATCCTCATTTTAAAAAGAAATTCGAAAACTATGACAACAGCAAAGTAGGAGATTTATAGGGTTTTTTATGGGAAAATAAAATTTTGAGCCTTTGCATTTTTTTAAAAAGAATTCTAATATTCTAATTTGGTCCTTTTTCTATTTATTTAGCCTTTTATATTATAAATTTCTTTTAAGGTTTTTATTTCTTCATTAAATTTATCCAAAGTGTTATTTTTTCATCATCATCTTCTTCTCTTCCTCCTCCCATGACCACCAACCTAGTCCTCCTTCTCCTCATGGTTGTTAATGTCTCACTCCTCACGCTCCTCATCCTTGCCTTCTATCTCATGTTAGCACACCATATCTTTCTCTAATCTAATAAAGATAATAAAGATATTGACACTCTATAAAAAAAATTGCCATTTACTAACAAATTTTTTGAAAGCTGTTACGAAAGTTTTTGTTAATATAATATTTAACTAACAAAAATTAAAGTATTAGTATAGGTCAGTTAAATTTATACTAACAATTCAATAAATTATATTAATAAATAATTTTGTTGGTATAAAGTTGAGTTATACTAACATTACATCCACTGTTAATATAATACATTTATTATTAGTAAAAATTTAAAATATGTTTACTAAAACTATATTTTTTTCATTAGTTAAAGGTCATGCCAAAAAAAAATTCCAACAATTTTTAAATTTTGTGTTAGTAAATGGTAATTTTTTTAATAGTTTTCTTGAGGTTAGGTGGATCGAACCAGAGTTAGCCCCCTAAAATGAATTTTATGATTTGGAATTTATTCTACAAATTTACCTTTTAGTTTTAAATGAAAAAGATAAATATTATTGGTGTATGTGTTGTTAGGAGAGAATAATATCAATATTTTATTTATTAGACATTAATATATAATCAATCAATGAAATGGTAAATATAGTAAAAAATAATAATTTAATTCATGAAAATATATTTCGTTATTTGACATATTGTATTTGATGTTTGAGTTGAAGATAATTATTATGATCTATAAAATGATCTTACCAAATTTTAATGAAACAAAAAAAAAGTAGAGACAATCAAACTCAAAACTACCAACTCAGTGTTTAGTGGTTAGAAAAATGTCTGTAATTGCATTATATATTTTTAAATTATTTATTTTTTAAAAAAATTAAATCAAGTGGAAAAATGTAGGGACCAAAAACAAAGACTTGACCCTTGGGTAGATTTTGGATGTAACTTGGAGAATTGGATGATATCTAGAGGTTGATGCTTATGGATATTAGATCGGTTAGAGATGCAGAACAGAAAGTCATGAAATCATACACATTTCCTAATTTAATTAGTCCCAAGCATGATTCGTTATGCAATAAATTTTCCTATAACAAGAGGCGACAAACACCAAATTAACCATGTGTGGGTAAAGGTTAGGGAGTTAAAATCCAACGTATGGAAGTGGAAAATATGGCCCATGTTTCCCAAGTGGTCAATTCGAATAGGTCCACGAAGAGGTAAATTGGGTTGTAAGTTGTAACACTCCACATTTCCTTATTATGGTCTCTGACATATCTACCTAATAGTCCCTTTCAACTGCGCAAGTTTCAGAAAGTTGTAGTTAAAACCACCTCAATATGAAAATTCTGCTTATTCAACCAATCAGTTTTATGATAAATCAGTTAAATGATTAATCTAAATTAATTTCTTTTATTATTGATTTGGTTTTTAATTTATTCGAATTGATACTCAATAATGGAACTAGTTATATATTCATTCATTTAGAAAGATTATAGTATTTTTGAGAAATAGTGCTCCTATTCTCTGAACCCACATGCCTCTTTAGGCGAATGCAGGGATGGTAAAAACAAATGCCACAGGTATCAAAGTTTAGAGAAAGTCTTTCAATCAAGAAAGTACACCAATTAATCAATATATTAATAAATTAGCTATTGTAAAAATGTCATAATTCATAATGTAATGTCACTTCCACAACTGGCAATTTTGTTCTCGTGCTTCCAATCAATAATACAAAGGATGTTTATTAAAAGATGCTACAACAACTATGATTGTTGTGTTGTGACTTAACCACTTAAATTATTTTTTCCCTCTTTGTAGATTACTACCAATCAAGACCTCGCTGAAAGAGAATATACAAAGAAGAAAAAAACATTTCATCTTCAAATTGTACTAAGGAAGAAATCTTTTTACCTGTACTCACTCCACATGATGCATGTCCTTTTAGATAGCATATCATTGTTAGAGCACTAATCGTGGCCACTCTCAATGTACTTCTAATTGTGTTATGTTAGTTGTAAATAATTCACCAAAAGTCCTTTGAGGGGATGTATTATACATAAACAATAGTATTATTAATACCCTCTTCTCTGAAAAGGTTCATCTATGTATAACCATCGCTGATTGGAAATGATCTAAATTACCGTGAATGATTGTAATACTTTAAACAAAATAACAGGTAATTATATCTCAGTGGACACAGTTTTAAGTGTGTACTTTGGATTATAAATTGTAAAATTTACTTTAGATGAACTTGATTTCATGAATTTGATGGTACATAGTGTGGGTCACAGTAAACTAGGGTTTAGATACATTAATGTAAAAAGTAATTTTTTTATAATTTTTGTTTTATTTGATACATCTTATTCAAACTTGAATCGGACAAGACTATTTTAAGTGGTAAAATTTTATCTACTAAGATTTTTTTTGTGTTGTTTAGAAAATATAATTATATCACTTATTTTTCTTTGTAATATCATCAAAATTGAATTGTTGTAGATTAATGTTTCGGTTTAACTATAGTAATTTTGCCTTCGAGTATATATATGTAAATTAATTAATGTTTAGCAATACATATGAATTACTGTTTTGATTGTATTCATAATGATTTTGTTTGATATATTTGGTGAGGCTTAAGCCAAGAATGATAATTATGGATGAAAATTATCCTTGGTCAAAATTTAACTGAGTTGTATTATGATTGTATACAAATGAATTTTGAAATAAGTAATTTTAAAATTTATATTCATTTAGATGCTTTATAATTTAGTTTTGGTGTATTATTACTATAAAAAAGTTTACATTATTGTCCAATATTATATTTCTACTTCACAAAATAAAAAATAAAAAAAGTAAATATTTTATTAAAAGTTGTGTTGAATTTAACTTAGTAATCACAAGAATATAATTTCAATAAAAAAAGTTCTATCTTTTGATACTTATCATATGCAGTTGCATAAGTTAAAAAAATTGTTTTAAAAATTTTTGTTGTGACAAATAATAATCAGGCTTTATGGTTGAATATATTAGATAGAAAGGAATTTTAATATTGCATGTTACACTTGGTTTATTCAAAACAAACTCACTTTTATATATAGTAAAATTATGAAAAGTTTAAAAATATTTGTAATAATTAATTGTTGGAGGCAAAAATAATAAACCAAAGTTTATTAAGGACAACCTAATAATTTTTTATCACAATCTACAAAAAAAAATTATAACAAAAACAGAAAAATAATTTATTGCATTTTAAAAAATCATCATCTAAACCACACTTCTCTCTTTTTTTTTCTGATGTGTATGAAAAAAATATATATTACACCGCTCTTTCTTTTTAACATTTCAAATTGTTCCCTGTAAGTAATTATCATCAATATATACAAGGTAAACAACCCGCACAATAACTGCATTGCACCTTACAGAAAACTTACTACAAAGAATTGCAATCCTAACTCATTTTAATATATAGAAAAATATTAACAATTGCTAAAAGAATTTAAACAAATTGGATAATTGGTTGAGATAGTATATGTTTGATTTTATTTAAGAAAGATCTTAAGTTTGATTTCATTGATTGGGTGATGTTTCTAATCCAAATATGAATTTTAATAATGAAAGATAGATGTGGTTAAAATTATAAAAATAAAAATAAAAAACTCAACGTACGTTTGAGCAGTCTTTTAATATTCTGGTCCAAGTCTAGTTTCTGAATTCAGTATCTGAAAAACTGAACATGCTCTTGAGTTTTTTTTTTTTTTTTGGTGAAGCTCTTGAGTTGAGTTAATTGTTTAGTATTTCATTGCCCAAGAGAGAAAACTCTGTTTCTTCTTCATTTAGGTCATGGGTCATCCATTGTGATTAGAGGGTAAAACTTTTGGGCTATTATTTACAAGAAGTTGTTGAGAAGGAAACTTACCAGTTTAATGCAACCAATTTTTTGGGTCTATGCTTCCAGCCCAGCCCATTGTGAAAATACTTACCCATGAAGGCAGATATTAAGTGGTTTGAGGGCCCAAAACAGAAAATGAGATAAACAGTTTTCTTTTGTGGGTTCAACACTTTTACTTCGAAAGATATGGCTCCTTTTTGTCGACCAGGCTTTTCCTTTTTGTGATTGAGGCCCAGTTGAGTCAGGTTGATTCTTGGGCCTTTGTGCCACTTTGGTTGGCCTTTTCGGCACTTTTCTTTTTCATAGAACATATTGACCCAAAAAACCCACATCTGTAACTACTGCTATCAAGGTGACCAACTTTCACCCAAAAAAATAGGTGACCAACAAAAATTAAAAACAAAAATATTTCCATACATGATAATTTTAAAATCAAACTTAAAAACATAAAACTAAAATAAAAAGTCAAGTCCACTAACATACCTACTTGAAATAGCAAAAGTCAGGTCTTGTTGGAAAAGAAAGCAAACTTTTACGCGGCGTCTAGTTATAAAAAATTATTCTAATTTTCTATGAAAAGTTTTTATTTGTTTTTCAAAATTTTTATTTTCTGGAATAGATAAAAAAATTCTTGAAATTTTTTTCTACTTTTTAGTTTTCTTAGAAAATTTCTTTAAAGACTTTTCTGTTTGTCTTAAAAAAATAGAAAACCCAATTTTTAGTTTTCTATAAGTTTTCTTTAAATATTTTTTAAACAAACACATTTTTTAGTTTTTAACTTTTTCAAGAATAATTTTTTATTTTTCTTAGAAAATTTGTGAACTAAACATGACCTTAAATTCTTTCATTTAAAATTGAATATTATAATATGATATATTACTCCTCTTGTTTCTTTTTATTTTTCATAATTTTTTAAATGATCTTAAATTACAAAATTTTATTATATAATTTTCTACTTTATCCTTATACTTCTCTCTTTTTATTTATTACACATTTTAACTATAACCATTCATTTAAAGATTATGGATATAATTAAAAAAAGTAATAAATATTTATTGAACTCTCAAATTGACAAATAAAAAGAAATAAATTCTTTTCAGAATTACAACAAAATAAAAAGAAATGGAGGGAGCATTTTGTAAACATCAATGGTTAAAATTGATTTAAGTAATGAAAATTGAAAAAAAATTATATTGAATATAAAGTATAGAAGATTTGATATTAATGAGAATGATGATAATCGGTCTGAGATCGATGAATAAATTGGGTTGGCATGTGAAGGGCACATGGTGGAACATGATTGATGGAGTATTGGATTGCAGCTAGCTTTTATACTTGCCTCCTTTCCGTATCACCCTGCATCCAGCACATTCAATGCCTACCACTACCACTATATATTTTAATTTTAGTACTACTTTTAAATTTTTTCTAAAGAATACACAGTTATTGGAAACATAACATGTATAGTATTTTATGTCTCCTCTTTGGATCGAAATCATGTTCATAGCTTATCGTTAGAAATTCACATATGATGGATGTTATTTATTAAAATGAAACTTCTAATTTAATTAAAGAAGTAGCACAAAATCATCTAAAGTACAACACTATAACTAAATTGTCCTTGTCAAAATTTTATGGATTTGTATTTTTCGTCAAGTCAAAAAAAAAATATAGTATAAAATTCAGTGAGAACAGGACAACTCAATATCAAAGTTTTACTTAGGTATGATAATGGGACGAGACAAGTTGGGAGAGGGGAGTATCAACTCTGACACCCTATAACCCACCCCCGCCCCTGAAATTCGTCATGGTCAAGAAAACTCATTCTAACCTGCCCCGATTCGGTTCAGGGAAACTCATGCTGCCCTTTGCCTTGTACAAACTTAATTAACATGAGAGCGCACTTTCTATGACAAGGATCGAGGTTGGGGACTATTGCTCTCACGCCCGTTGAACCCGAACTTGTTTTAAGTGGATTTCCTCACTAAAATTAGGGTGGGACAAGGTGAGTCCCCATGAGTTCAGATTTGTTTTTGATGGCTAGTTTTACTTGTACAAATTTTATTTCTAACATTAGAATGAGTTAAGTTTAATTTAACTAGTGGGTCCATGTCACCTCTCATATCATCCAATGTTCAAGAGAAAAATATAAAACTTGGATATCTCGTAGATAAGGTGAGCTCAAAATTTATGTGTATTTGTTTATCTTACTAAACCATCTAGTAATAAGAGATAAGAATTCAATCTAAACTCAAGTGTTTCTTTTTTTCTTTTTTTTCAACAACTTTCGTTCACAGAAAGCTAAACAACACTAACAATATACAAGAGAGCTATATATATACACAATATGATAAATCAACTTTACACAGTTTGGACATGACCACTATCCAACGAGATAATAAACCATATTTAACAAACAAGCCAAAACTCCATAAACATAAATAAAGGATCTACACAACCGAATAACCCAATAAAATATTCATCTAAGTCACTTCATAAAATGAAGATTTGATAAAACTTTTTAACAAGTTGTTTCATTATTTCAGATAAGGTCATACTAACTTTGCTGTTTGGAGACAAATTGAGTAAATAACAATTTAATGATATGTACTTTATAAGAAAGGACGGAAATGTGACAATAGGAAAGGGAATGGATTAATGGGACAGTTTAAATTAAATAAAGAGAATAGAATATAAAAGATGGTGATGGACTCTACCCATAATAGTAGTAATAATAATATAATCATCCCCTCTCAACGTGAAAAGTTGAAATTATTCTATATGATAGATATTTAAAAATGACAAATAATTCTATATTAATGGAAATCTGTTGTATTAATGTATATTTATAATTATTTAGGGGTGTAGAATTTGGCTACACGAATCAATTACATAATTTTGATATGAATATTTACATGAGAATTTATGTTATAAATTTGAGCATCAAAAACTTTCCAGATAAATAAAAATTAAAATAAAAAAATGGAATTAAAAGTTATAATCACAAGTTTCTTGATTATATGTTGTTTCAAATGGAAGATTATTGCATGAATCACGTACGTAAAGATAAAACCTTGTGCGAAGTTGCCATAATTGGTGGAGGCAATTACCAGAAGCCCTTTTTTTATGATTGGTTGCATGTGGCTTGCACATGTTTTTGCTAATTATTGCTACTACCATTGTTCCCTCATGCATGTGTTAATATCAAAGTTGAAAACTATTTTCTATGTATTTTGTTCATCAAGTGGCTCACAGCTTCGCATTGAAAGAAAAAATTATTATAAAAGACATCTCAAATTGTCTCACCTTACATGGGATCAGGCCTTGCTGAACATATTTAATTAATTACAAGTCTTTTTCTCCCTCCAGAGATATTTTTATGTTTTTTCCTTGTATTTATTTGCTCTAGATCTCGTATAGCAAGCTAGCTAGTATGAACACATGGTATGAAAAATAGCGAAATGGCGTGTAATTTCAAGCATATTCTCATCTGGAATGCAATATTTACGAAAGAGGGAAATGTAATATTATTAAAAAGCATAATGAAAGAAAATGAGTGTAGTCTCTAACAGTATGATGAGTAAATTGGTCGTGAAAACACTAAATAAACTAGGAAGAGGGGTGGTTCTGGATTGATATTATTATTTAAACAACATATTGTTAATAATTGTTAACGGGTGATTAATTAAGCAGTATATTAATGTTCTTGTTTTGAAAATTAACAACATAATGATATGAATCTATTTATCTTGAACTATTAGAGATATTAAAAATATCCGGCATGTAACTAATTCTGTTGTGCATTGTAACTAATTCTGTTTCTTGTTATGGTTCTGTTTTACCATTGTTATCATAGGTAATTACCTTTTAGTGAACTTATATAAACAAATATCTTCCTTTGTATAATCAAGAAAATGTACATTAATAAAAACATTTTTTACATTTTCGGAATTGCTCTCTTTCTTTTCTCTTTCTTCATTTTCCCTTGATTATTCACATGGTATCCAGAGTTTGAGCCTTTCTTATAGTCGTCCTCCCTTTCTCCCCCCCCCCCCCCCCCTCCCCCGCTCCACCACTGTTGGCGTTTCCTCACACCGTCACTGAAAAGCTCGATGAAAGAACTTCCTACTCGAGAAGCAACAAGTTGAGCTAGTCCTTAAAGGACATTCTCTTCACCATCTTGTTGAGGATTCGGAGATTTCGCCTAGTTGGCGTTTCTTTCAGAGGAAGATCATACGGTAAATCGTGTCAATTCAGCATTCCGTATTTGGGTGCAACAAGATCAACTCCTCCTCTCTTGGCTTCAATCATCGCTTTCTACTTCCGTGCTCACCGAGTCATCGATTGCTCACATGCATGTGAGTTGTAGGCCAAAGTCCATGCACACTTCCATGGCCAAACTCATGCTAAGTCTCGACAACTTTGGTCGGAGATCTGAAACATCAAGAAGGACTCCAAGTCCATTTTTGAGTATCTTCTCCAAGTTAAAACCATCGCTCACACACTCGCTACTATAGGAGATCTTGCTCCACTCAAGGAACAGGTTGGTATTTGATCTGTCCTGGACCGGGGTCAATATATCCGATCTCAAGCCAGTCACGAATAGTATGTCAATACCGTCTAGTAGACCGGATGTATGTGTATCTGATGTATGTATCCGTTGTCCTTGGGAGAAGAAAGCGGATTGGGCGTCCTGGAGATCCTTTACACCGACCTAACGCGTTGAAGTGGGCGAATGGTGGTGTCACCTGCAAAGATTCTCCGACGCTCAAGTCAGTGATTATATTCCAAGTAAGGAATGTATTCAGAGAGGCATCAGTCGTAAAAGAGCTGAAGAAGAACCCCCCCTACTTCAATCATGAAGTTAGTTCATATACCTGATTGGCTCGATTAACGAGGACTCGTTGGTGGGGAACCACCAACTCCCATTAGCATTATTATATTGCGCACTTACCTGCATGATTGGGTCAAGTGGCTATTTTATATTGAGCATAGAGAATGTAGGCTAGGATTAGGGAACAAGTTGACCATTCCCGTGAGCAGAATTTGGCTCGTAGTGCAGGGAATTATTGATCGATCCCTGTAGCAACAATCCTTGTCTTTTGCACAGTGACGTGTGTATTATCCGATGTCATGGTGTTATCCTGAACAACCGGTTTAGGGAGAACGCCTGATACGGAATTACAGTCCGGATGTATACCGATGACACCGGTTACACGTAGATGTCTTATCAAAGACGTTGAAATATGTATAGCAGATCGGATACCGGTATTGAGACCGGATCATATGTCCCCTAGCTTGTGTGAGGGACTGAATAGTTGTTCACATAAGCTACTCAACCTGCGAGAGGTCTTAATATCGGTAAGCTTACGTGTGTAACAGTTCCTTAGCATCTGTTGTCATTCGTAAAGAACCGCTCTGATTTTAATAGAAAAGACCTTTCGGTACTGTCACAACGGATTCAGACAAAGATTCGTTGTGTGAGAATTTCAAGAGTTTGAAAGCTCTTGAAGTTCGTGTAACGGCTGTAAAGCGTAAATTGCGTTGCATGATTAGACATTAATGCTTTTAATCACGTGGGCAGGCAATTATTGTGTCTGAGATGAAAATCTCATTAACCGTCGTTTTGGGCTTAATGGGCCTGAAGTTTTCAAAACTTCTGGGCCCAGCGGATAGCCCTTTGCTGAGTTGCTATCGTTTTGGCGCCCAAGAATTTGGAACGGTTGTGTCGTTTCGCTTGTGAACAGGTACGTTTTATCGAGAACGACACAACTTCAAGAGGAGGTAACCGGTCCTCTTTGTTTCCTATAAAAGGAATACTTAGTGGATTCTGGGTTCCACTTGCTTTTGCTTTCTCAACGAAACTCTGCAGAAATTTTGCAAGGAAGTTTATCATCTACATTGCGAGGGTTTCTTCGTTCCTCAAATTCATCACTGTCATCTGAGGTAACTATCTTTTCCTTGTCGCTTTAGTTTCGCTTTGACTTGCTACTCGTAGTTATAGAAAGTAGGCTTCATCTAAAGGGGGGGGGAATCAGTTTCCCTCAACCCTAATAGTCGTGGGGAAGAATCCTTGTGATTCTTCCTAAGACTGAACCGCGTCGCTCAGAAAGGGGATCTTACTCACTGCGGGAAGTGATCTTTCCCTTCTCAGAGTCGCCCTCTGATTGTAATTGCTTTCAAAATACAGTGAGTAATGATTGCAACTTTCTGACGACATTTTATTTCTTATCGTAGATTAAGGAGTTCGGTCTAGATATTTCCAATGGCAACTGGAGAAGGATCTTCTGGAGATAGCGCCATTTCGAAAACAGCAGAAGGTCTCTACAGCGTAGTTACGTCGAGGCTAAATTGGGAGGAGGTTCAGGCTAAATGGCCTTTCTGCTGGGTGTCTAGTGAGTTTAAGGAATTGGCCTCCCGACATGCGGATGAGGAGGGATCCCGGATCCAGCCGAGGTTTACTTTGAGTACGGATGAAGAGACAAAGAAGTGGTATAGGGTTTATGCACCACTTCCGACAGAGCGGATATGCCACGTCGTCCCTAATGACCGCTCTGTATACATGTATGACTTTATTTTCCATAATCTGGGAGTTCGTTTTCCTCTAACCGAACTCCAGATGGGCGTCCTGAAGTTCCTGAACTGTGCACCCTCTCAACTTCATCCCAATGGTTGGGGCCTCATCCGGGCTCTGGAGGTCCTTGGTGAACATTTCAATTTCACGCCAACTGTAGCGATGCTGTTCTACTACACTCAGGTAGTTCGGAGAGCAAACAAGCAGGGCGGAGTTAGTCTGGTGACTCTCCGGACTCTCTGTTCCTTTGTGAACTTTGAGTCTTATACAGATTCTGCCAAGGTTGACGGGAAGTCCTTCAAGATTTACTTCATCCGCATCTCCATTAAGAAGGGCAATCCAAAATTTTGGAAGGATGAAGAGGACGTTGACAAATTTCCCCTGAGTTGGACACACAAACATTTCCTCTTGAGCTCACACGCGTACTACACTGATCAATCTGATCTGTCACGTGAGACGTCGAGAGTGTTGTTCGCACTTGAATCGCACACTACAGGTCGTCACGTCTTTTCGTGTAGGCGTCTGCTAAGTAGCTCAAGCGGAGTCCGGGAGGAATATTTGCGTACTTCTCGTTTTATTCTATCTTTTCTCCTTTATCAAATATGTATAGAATATTTGTAGTTGCTGACATCTTGTGTTTGTTCATGTAGGTGAAATAGAACAGCAAACTCCAGAAATGGACAAATTGAAGAAATTCAAGGCGGCTGGTAAATCTGTTACTCATGAAAATGAGGTGAAGCCCAGGCCCTCAACTAAGGATCGTCCTGAGGTAATCATCTTGACCTCAGATGCTGAAGGGGACATCCCACTGGTTGAGGGCGGTACGTCCGATGTTGGCGCAGCCTCGGGTCAGCCTCCAGTTACTGAGAGGAGAAGAAAGATCCAGAATGATCCTTCGAAGCGTCAGTCCAAGAAGCAAAGGACTTCGGAGGATAAAGCCGTTGAAACCTCGGAAGGGATTGGTGCTTCCTCCGGTCTCAATAAAGGCACTGCTGCTGGGGTTTCTGGATCAGGGCCGACCTCCTTCCCAACGACCTCGTTTCTCACCCCCTTCCTCTCCTACGAAGGTTCTACTCCTGCCACTCTTCCACCACCGATGTATAAACTCCGGCCTACGCTTAGTGTTAAAGAAATTGAAGAAGCGTGTGAGGCCGGAAGGTGGCAGCTAGCCGAACTTGCTGGATTGCTATCTTCCGTCAGTGAGTTGGCTAAGAACGTCGACAAGGTTGAGGAGCTAAGTGACAAATTAGAAGAGCTCAACCTTTCCTCAGACAAGGACAAAGCCGCATTGAAGTTAATGGAAGATCGTCTTAACAAGTCTAAGGAGTTTGGGGATCTCATAACTAAAGAGAATCTCAAGCTCAAAGGCGATCTTAAAAACTTGGAAGGCAAAGTGGCAGAGAAGGAGGAAGAACTCCGCAGCAGCCAGGATAAAAATAAGGCTGATGCTGAGGAGTGGTCTCAAAGGGAGAAGAAGCTCCTTCTTGAGATAGAGGGACTGAAGGCTAGGAAAGTGGAGCCCGAGATATCCAGTGAGGAGCTGTCTAAGTTGCGGGGAGAATTGGCTACAGCGAAAGCTGAGAGAGAAGAAGCTGTTGACATATGCAGCCGGGCTGTTGAAGAGTCCTTCGGCCTAGCCATACGCCAAGTCTTCTACCGCAATCCCACTGCGAAACTTAACCTTTATGGGATGGATCCGTACTATGAATTCCATGAGGGAAAGTTAGTCGCAGTGGTGGATGGTCGTCACGAAGATCCACCGACGTCCTTATATGGTTTGGCTCCTCTTCCTGAGGGTCAATCCATGGGACCTGACTACGTCTTTCCTGCGTCCGAGGTTCCCTCTTCTGAAGAAAGGGCTGAGGCTCCTGGAGGAGAGACTCCTACGGAGGTTCTAAAGGAAGGAGCACAAGAGCCCAGTGCTGAAGAGGCACAAAAGACTGAAGAACAGATTCCTCCTCAGTAGTTTTGTTTTCATTTACATGTATAGTTGTGTACCGGGATCAACTCCGGATTTTAAACTATTGTATGTAATTTCATTTCAATGAATGAGTTTTGATTGAAGAAATTTGTCTTCGTCGTTTCATGTATATTTAAATCGTTTCTAATCCGTTCTGTATAATTAATCTTAAGGCCGGATTGAAATAATAGCCTCGGAAGATTAAACAACGAATAAAATTTAGAACGGATAAATATATACATGTCCCCAAGTGTGTATTAAGAAGAAGGTGCCTGTCTTTGGGGCGTGATCCTTAATTCTTTTGGGGAAAGATGGGTCGATCCGCTGTTTAGCAAAGTAGTGTAACAGGACGGATGACTGCTTCTAATCCGTAATATTCTTACAGGAGATGATAATATTGTTCCAAGTTTAGGGAACTGCAAGGAAGTGGTGTTTGAGTCCTTTATCATAAGGATGATGATGGGAGTTTTTTCTACACCAGGAGTTACGTCGTTGTATCACAGAATAGGTGATAAAGAGTATCCGTCCTGGGAGAATACCACTAGAAAGCGAAAGTGCGGACTGACTTTCGGAATTTTCCATCATAAAGATGATTATGAGTATTGATCATGCCAGGTGTTTTATCATTAAATCACTTCATAAGTGTTTGAGATCATCCGTCTTGGGGATGTGTACGATACCAGGAACTACATCATCAGGTCGCATATTAGGTGATTGAGATCATCCGTCCTTTGGGTGTGTATGGCGCCAGGAGTTACATCGTCAGATCACAGCATGGGTGATTGAGATCATCCGTCCTGGGCAGGTACACCGCGTTAGGAGTTACATCATCATATCACATAATGGGTGACTGAGGTTATCCGTTCTGGAAAAGTACACATCGTCAAGAGTTACATCGTCAGATCACAGATTAAGTGATTTAGATAATCCATCCTGGAGACATTTTTCAATCGTAGGAATACGGATTGAGTGAATACTTTCAGAATGATGATGAGAATTGTTCATACCAGGAGTTACATCGTCGAATCACTGAATAGGTGATTGAGATCATCCGTCCTGGAATGATTATTGGAGTTCTTCATACCAGGAGTTACGTCACCGAATCACTGAATAAGTGATTGAGATCATCCGTCCTGGAATGATTATTGGAGTTCTTCGTACCAGGAGTTACGTCATCGAATCACTGAATAAGTGATTGAGATCATCCGTCCTGGTATGATTATTGGAGTTCTTCGTACCAGGAGTTACATCATCGAATCACTGAATAAGTGATTGAGATCATCCGTCCTGGTGAATTTTTCCAATCAAGGGAGTGCGGATTCAATTGCCAATTTTCGCTCCATCCGAAATCCGAGTCTTACCTCTACTAGCCCCCTAGCTGATGTGAGGAAGCAGTTGACTTGCTCATATGAGCTATATTGATCATAGTACGTCTGGATTTTAGATTTGCACCGAAGTGTAAATATCCGTTCTGGGAACCATGTTCCGTAGTGATGAAATTTTAAGGGCGGATTCGACAATGGAAATATCAGAAGTTTATCGAATTTCGCAACCCTTGGTATTCGAGTAATGGTGGCCACGTTTCTAATGATTGGACATTTAATGCCTTAATTCACGTGGGCGCGCCATTATTGCATTAAGTGCGCATGTCTTAGTAACTGTCACGCATAGTTTTGTTGGGCCTAATATTTGGTTTTAATAGGCCCATTTCGATGGCTCTGTGACAAAATGATGGCATTTTCGCGCCTTGATGTACTAAATGACAATTTTGGTCCACTAAACGGGGAGTCATTTGGGGGTAAACGACAGGTTATGTTTAGTGGGTATTTGAAAAATTTTGGTGCCCTGATATAGGCATATTTGGCAATCTCAGTTACCATTTCTTCTTGCTTCCTTGACGAATCTCTACGAAAGTTTCAAGAAGTTCTTCGTATCCACCTCTGTGAATTTCAATTCACTATCTAAGGTAACCACTTTCCCTTCGTTCTCAGTTTCTCTTTTCAATATTTGAGAATGCCTAGGAAGGGTGTTAGCTTCAGTGGCGTTGGCCCTAGAGGAAGAGGAGGAAGGGCTTTGACTCAAAACCCTAGCGTTCATGGTGGGAGGATTCCAGTGATCCTTCAGTCGAGATCACGAAATACAGAGAGGGAGGGGTCGCAATATCAAAGGCGAAGGGTGATTATACCCTCTTCAGGGTCTTCCTCCTCTAGTGAGAGTGTCGAGAGTGGGGATTTATATGTCTCTGATGATGTAGAATTTTATCGCAGCATCAAGGCTTTCACAATGGTGACAAAGAAAGCTACTGGGAGGAAGTCGTCTGAAGGGGAATCCCCTTCCGAGAAGCATATCTTGAAGACCCAATCCGGCCTCTGCAATGTGGTTGCACACCGGATAGATTGGGTGAAATTCCAACAGAAACGCCCATTCAGCTGGGTGGCTGAGGAGTTTCGTGAAATAGCATCAGTTCATGCTCAAGAGGGGGGAGCGGAGTTGGAGCCGCGTTTCACGGTCTTCAAGAGGGATAAATACAAGAAGTGCTTCGTGGTGATAGCCCCGTTGCCATCCGATCGAATTTGTCATATCCTGGACGAAAGGTCCTTGTATATGTATGACTTTTTATTTTTGAACCTTGGTGTGCGGTTTCCCCTTTCGAAGTTTCAGATGGGGGTTCTGAGATTCCTGGACTGCGCTCCTTCACAGCTTCACCCCAACGGATGGGGATTAGTCCGCTCTCTTGAAGTGCTTGGGGAGCACTTCAACTTCAAGCCGACGGTGGCCATGCTCTTTTATTTTGCCCAAGTGGTCCGTCGTGCAAATAAAGAGAAGGGGGGAGTGAGCTTGATATCCCTCCGGACTCTCTCAAAGGTTATCAACTTTGAGGCGTACACTGACTCCGCCAAAGTTGATGGACATTCATTCAAGTCCTATTTCACAAAGATTAGCGTTCACCCTGACGAGTCAGTTTTTTGGTTAACTGAAGATGGGCTTCCGAAGTTCCCAGTGGCTTGGACGCATGAACACTTTTTGCTGACCTCCCAGGCGTACTACACTGAGGAGGATGAACTAAGCCCGTCTTCAGTTTCCGTTCTTTCCGCCCTTCAATCTTACACCGCCTCGCATCAATTTTTCTCTTGCAGGCGTTTGTTAGGATCGTGGTCTACCCGCGAGGAATATCTGCGTAATTTTCCTGCTAATATTCATATTTTATCGCATCATGCCTTGAAGTATTTGATTTCTAATCGTGTTGCTTGGTTTTGCAGTTGAAATTGAAGCTGCGTCTCCAGAGATGGAAAAACTGAAGGGGCTCAAAGCTGGAGCGAATTCCGTGGCAGCTGAAAATGACATTCAGGCGAAACGGAATTCGAAGAAAGCCACAGCGGAGACCATCATTTTAACCTCATCTGCAGGTGACGATATTCCCTTACTGGAGGGCGGATCTGAGAAGGTTACGGCTGAGAAGGTCGGAGAAAAGAAGAAAACTATAAAACGCGGTTCCTCAAGGACCTTGGATCGTCAACCTTCTCCGAAAAAACAAAAAATTTCAAGTGAGAGTGCTGATCCGGAGCCTTCAAAGGGAAAGAAAGTGGAAAGATCCGCTTTGGATGCAGGGTCCACTCCGGATGCTCCTGGCGACGGGATCACTTATGGTGCAAAGCCAATAACGACTTACTTTGCACCAAAAGTTACTCGCCCTCTTCAAAGTAACTCCGGTCTTGCACAATATCTGGTATACGAGGGTTCTGTTCCTGAGGTCGTTCCTGAGTCTCCGTACAAGCTGAAGCCCTCATTGATGAGCGATGAAGTAGCCAAAGCTTGCGATGCCGGGCAGAAGCACCTGGCAGAATTATCCGGGCTCTTAAGATCGGTTCGCAAGCTTCCAGAAGAGAATGAGAGGCTGAGCTCGTTTGTTGGCAAGGTTAATGACCTTAGCGTTGCTGCTGCTAAGGACAAGGCAACCATCCTTCGTTTAGAAAGTAAATTAGAAGCTTCCAAAGAGGAAGGATATAAGAAGGATGAAGAAATTGTCAGGCTAAAACATCTTGCCAAGGAGTTGGAGGCCCAAGTAGCTGATCAAAAGAAAATCAATTCCGACCTCCACTCCGGTTTTTGTGCGGAGAAGGAACACTCTTCAAAGCTGGAAGAGGAGCTTAAGGAAGTCAAAGTTGTTTATGCCCGAGGAACCGAAGATTGGTCGCGTAAGGAGAAGGAGCTGCTTTCAAAGTTGGCGGACACAAAAGCGGAATTTGACGAGGCTGTGGATATGTGCGATCAGGCAGTCAAGGAATCCTTTGGGTTGGCTGTTCGTCAAATTCGATACCGGAATCCCAAGGTGAAACTTAATCTGAATGGTATTGACCCGTTCTATGAGTTTCATTAAGGGAAACTGGTGGCCATAGTTGATAAGCGTCATGAAAGTCCGCCCAACATTCCTTATAAGTTCGCTCCTTTACCTGCAGGCCAATCAATGGGACCTTCATTCCTGAAGCCCATAAGTACAGGAACAAGCTCTCGCACTAAAGAAGGCAAGGCCGGAGGCAAAGGCAAAGGGAAAGAAGGAGATTCAAGCCATAGAAAGTAGCGTGCTTCACTGTTTCCTTTTTCATTTTATTGATTCAAATTCGCTGTGTTCCGGGATAAGCTCCGGATTATTACACGAAGTGTAATTCTCATTTAATCAATAAAAGAGTTTTTTACCTCCATTCTTGCGGACTTATACATGCGAGATGGATTTCTCAATAAGATCACCGCTTGTCAGGGAACACATCATTGTTACAAGAACGGCTTAAGGGGAATGATTGTGAGATCGTTTAGACGAGAGTTCATTCCTCAAGATATTCGTTAAACCGTTGATGTTGTCCCCCAGTATCATTGGGTGATTATCACTTTGAATAAACTCTGAGTAAAATTTTCTCGTGAGAGTTTTTAAGAGTGAGGATTTAAAATAGACATTCCTCCTCAAATATTTCCGACTGAGAGATTTCAGGTGAATATGCCTTAGATTGTGGCGTACCCGAGTGAATTGTTTGTGTCGGAGTTCATGAGTTAGTTATAAAACTTCCAAATAAAGAACTTCATAAGAAAGTATTAATCTGGAGTTCAGTATAACTTACTTGTTGTGTTTGGAGTTCGGTTTGATCCTACTGTCCATGTCATATTTGGTGTTCGGTTGAATCCTACTAGCCGTTCTTCAATTGGTCTTTGGTTTTACCCAATGACGATTCTTCACCGACGTTCGGTTAATCCTACTAGTCGTACTCAGAGTTCGGTTTAATCCTATAATCCGAGCCTTCGATACGGGGTTCAGATCAGGGCTAATCCTGAACCTACTGCGCCCGTCACTTGGGGTTCAGCGTGGTCTTGAAGAAAAACCAGCTTACTGCGCCCAAGCCTTCGCATGGGGTTCGGTTTGTGGCCTTGAATAAGGACCAGCCCTACAACCCATGTAGTCTTCGAATGGGGTTCGGTTTGTGGCCTTGAAGAAGGACCAGCCCTACAACCCATGCCCTGAGGTTCGGTTTAATCCTACAACTCAGGTCTTCACCGACGTTCGGTTTATCCTACTAGTCGTACTCAGAGTTCGGTTTAATCCTACAATCTGAGCCTTCACCGGTGTTCAGCCAAACTTACTAACCGTACCCAGAGTTCGGTTTAATCCTACAATCTGGGCCTTCAATATTTACACACTCGAGGAGTTACATCGTCAATTACAGAATGGGTAATTGAGATCATCCGTCCTGAGTATGTTCTTGTGCGTTGCGCATATTCGAAGAGTTACATCGTCAACTACAGAATAAGTAGCTGAGATCATCCGTCCTGAATATGCTTTTGTACATCGGATAAACTGAAAATCACAGCATAAGAAAAACTCAAAAGAGTTAAATTGTTATGAGAGATTCTTATTAAATCAAAAATAAGAATTACAAGGAGAGCGTAGCTGTGAAAATAAATTCTCCAGTATTCAATCCAAGATAAGGATAGGAGAGTGTAGAAACAGCTAGCTATAGTAGATGCGCAAGTTTTGGGTGTTCCATTTGTTTCGGATTGGAGTGCCATCAAGGTTTTCAAGGCGATAAGAGCCTTTGCCAGTGACCTCAGATACCCTGTATGGGCCTTCCCAGTTTGGGGCTAATTTGCCTTGATGGGCGAATTTGTTCCCTATACTTGCTTTCCTCAAAACCAAATCTCCAACGTTGAAAGTCCTTGATTGGACTCGTTTGTTGTACCGGAGAGCAACTTTGGCTTTGATGGCTTGATCTCTGATGAAAGCGTCTTCTCTGAGTTCTTGTATGACATCCATTTCAGATGCCAAGTTAGCATTGTTGGTTTCTTCAGAGAAGTACTTAACTCTTGTGGAAGCAATTTGCAGTTCCACAGGTATCATTGCCTCGACCCCGTATGTTAGGCGATATGGGGATTCGTTGGTGGATGAATGAGGCGTTGTCCGATATGCCCATAGGACATGACACAGCTGGTCTGTCCATCCGCCCTTGGCTTCACCAAGGCGCTTCTTTAGTCCCTTAAGCACCTCCCTGTTGGCCACTTCAGCTTGACCATTAGTTTGGGGATGTTCGACGGATGAGAATATTTGGGTTATTCCTAACCCTTCAAGCAAATCTGTGAATTTTCTATCCGTGAACTGGGTGCCATTGTCTGTGACAATCCGTGCTGGGACCCCGAACCGTGTTATGATGTTTTCATACATGAAACGGCGAGTTCGGGCTGAAGTAATATGCACCACCGGCTCTGCTTCTATCCACTTAGTGAAATAATCGACCCCTACAATGAGATATTTGATGCCCCCAGGAGCAGTTGGAAAGGGGCCCAAAATATCCAATCCCCATTGGTAGAAAGGCCATGGAACAGCGGATGTGAAGAGTTCTTCCGCCGGTGTGTGGTGTAGGTTAGAGAATTTTTGGCAAGCGTCGCATTTTTTGACGAAGTCAATGGAGTCTTGCTTCATTGTGGGCCACCAGTATCCAGCTCTGAGGATTTTTCGCATTAAGCTTCTTCCTCCGGCGTGGTGTCCACTTTGTCCTCCATGCACTTCCTCCATTACACCTTGCACCTCATCCTCTTTGAGACAAATTAAATAGGGCACAGAGAGTGCCCTTCTGTAGAGATTACCATCAATCATAGTGAAATACGGTAATTCTCTCCTTAACCTCGTCTTTTCCTTCTCATCTGTGGGTAGCTGTCCATCAGCCAAATAACGGATGTAAGGAGCCATCCATGTATCTCCGTAAAGGGAGTCAGTCATTATGGCGTTTAGAGAAGGGAAAAGAGGGATGCTGGGCGACGTTAGCGTGCTTTGAACCAGAGTAGTGGTGCTACCCGGTCGTTTAGTGCTTGCTAACCTGGAGAGTATATCTGCTCTCGTATTCTCTTCACGTGGAACATGCTTGAACTCCACCTTTGAGAATTTCTCAGTCAACTCCTTGACACAGTTCAAGTATAATTGGAGTTGAGGTTCGCGAGCTTGATATTCTCCTAAGATCTGCGAAATCACCAGCTGTGAATCGCTACAGAGTGTCACCTCAGAAGCTCCGATGTCAATTGCAGCTCTTAGCCCGGCCAAGCAAGCTTCGTACTCAGCCTGGTAATTCTCTCCTTAACCTCGTCTTTTCCTTCTCATCTGTGGGTAGCTGTCCATCAGCCAAATAACGGATGTAAGGAGCCATCCATGTATCTCCGTAAAGGGAGTCAGTCATTATGGCGTTTAGAGAAGGAAAAAGAGGGATGCTGGGCGACGTTAGCGTGCTTTGAACCAGAGTAGTGGTGCTACCCGGTCGTTTAGTGCTTGCTAACCTGGAGAGTATATCTGCTCTCGTATTCTCTTCACGTGGAACATGCTTGAACTCCACCTTTGAGAATTTCTCAGTCAACTCCTTGACACAGTTCAAGTATAATTGGAGTTGAGGTTCGCGAGCTTGATATTCTCCTAAGATCTGCGAAATCACCAGCTGTGAATCGCTACAGAGTGTCGCCTCAGAAGCTCCGATGTCAATTGCAGCTCTTAGCCCGGCCAAGCAAGCTTCGTACTCAGCCTGGTTGTTGGATGTTTTGAAATTGAAACGAAGGGAGATCTCTAGGTGTACTCCGTCATCACTTTCGAGAACTACACCTGCTCCAGAGCCTCTTTGGTTTGATGAACCATCAACGTAAATGGTCCAATGGACTCGAGGGTAATCCGGATCAGTCCCTGTCATTTCCACAATAAAGTCAGCCAGGACTTGAGCTTTAATAGCGCTGCGGGGTTCGTAGGATATATCAAACTCAGAGAGTTCAATAGACCATTTGATCATCCTCCCAGCAAGATCGGGCTTGATTAAGACAGAACGGAGTGGCAAATCCGTTCTCACTATGATTGGATGGGCGTGAAAGTACGGACGCAACCGTCGTGAGGCCCAAACAACAGCGAGGGCGGCCTTTTCAATTTTTTGATACCGGATCTCAGCACCTTGCAAGGTCTTGCTAGTGAAATAGACCGGTCTTTGTCCATCAGGAGTTTCTTTTATCAAGGCAACGCCCAAAGCTTCATCTGAAATAGCCAAGTACAGAATGAGTGTGTCTTCGGGGTCAGGCTTTGTGAGAATGGGAGGTTTGGACAACACCTCCTTAAGCTCTTGGAAAGCTTTTTCTTGTTCCTGTCCCCACTCGAATTTCTTAGACTTTTTCAGTATTTTGTACAGGGGGAGCGACCTGTGAGCCATCTTCGGCATGAATCGTGCCAAAGCTGCTACCTTGCCATTCAGGGATTGGACTTCTTTGAGATTCTTAGGACTTTGCATGTCTAGAATCGTTTGGCACTTCCCTGGATTGGCTTCTATACCACGTTGAGTTAACATGAAACCCAAAAATTTCCCCGCAGGGACAGCAAATGTGCACTTCATTGGGTTCAGCCTCATGTTAAATTGTCTCAAACGGGTGAATACTTGGCGCAGGTCTTCAATATGATCGCCACCAACCGGTGTCTTTGCTATTATGTCGTCAATGTATACTTCAACAAGTTTGGTGTGCATACCTTCGAAAACCTTGTTGATCATGCGCTGATATGTCGCCCCAGCGTTTTTCAGGCCAAAGGGCATGACTGTATAGCAAAAGACACCACGATCATTTATGAAAGCTGTCTTCTCTTGATCCTCTTCGCACATCAGAATTTGGTTGTAACCAGAATAAGCGTCCATGAAGCTCAGGTATTGGTAACCAGAGGAATCATCTTCCATCCGATCTATATTAGGAAGAGGATAAGGATCTTTTGGACAGCAGCGGTTGAGGTCCACGTAGTCAATGCACATTCTCCATTTACCATTGGATTTAGGGACCATCACCACATTCGAAAGCCAAGAGGAATATCGGATTTCCTTGATAAATCCGGCCTTCAGTAATTCCTCAGTTTGCTGACAAGCTGCTTTCTATTTCTCTGGGCCCAATCGTCTTTTCTTTTGGGCCACAGGTTTCGTCTCTGGATAGATAGAAAGTTTATGACAGCAGAATTCAGGGTCTATGCCTGGCATATCGGCTGCAGTCCATGCAAAGAGGTCTTTAAACTCTTGTAAGAGAGCCAGCAGTCGCTGCTCTATTTCAGTATCTAGCTTGTCATTGATATGGGTGATCTTTTCTGGAGAATCTCCCAAGACAATGTCCCTGGAATTTCCATCCGGTGTGGGCTTTGATGGGTTGAACGGATCAATGTTCAAATCCACTCTAGGGTCTAGGTCGACAAGACTTACGGATTCAGCCGATGTTCCAGCATCATTAAGTTTCCTCTTTTTATTGGAGGCGTCCAACTTTGTCATGTTGAGACTAAGGTTGTAGCAGTACCTAGCCATCTCTTGATCACCACGGATAGATGACACAGCATTATCCTTGTCAATGAACTTGATAAGGAGATGTGGGGTTGATACAACTGCCTCCATTGCATTCAGAGTAGGACGGCCTATGATGCCATTAAATGGTGATTTGACATCAATCACTAGCACCCGAGACCTAACCGTCCTGGCTCCTGGTTCGCCTTCAAACGAGATAAGGGTGTCAAGATACCCTTTAGTTAGTTGCTTTGCGCCATTGAAAGCTGTTAGTTCCTGCGTGTAAGGCTGTAAATCTGAGTCTTTAAAACCCATTCTTTCAAAGCAATTATAGAAAATAACATCGCAGGAACTTCCCTGGTCAACAAGGATTCTTCGGACGTCCTTGTTGGCGATCACAGCAGTGATGACTACAGCATCGTCACCACCAGGAACGGTTGGGCCAAAATCCTCGTCAGAGAAAGAGATTATGGGAGCCTCAATTCCTCCTCTGTAAGGGCGATTGTCTTTGACTTTCCCTTGCACAGATAGAATCATTCTGTGATGATTCTTACGGGCTGTAATTGAAGCTCCTCCTCCAGCGAACCCTCCAGCAATCATGTCAATGACTTCACGTCGGCCCTGACGTTGTTGCTGGGGCATGCTGTCTTTCTGTGCTGCATTATCGGTCATTACACCTTTTTGCTTCTCTGCAGCAGAGAACTTTCGAACCGGACTGGGGTTGTTGTCATCCCCATCGTCGGGATCTCTTTCTCTTTTCTCATTCCGTTCTGCCCTGACAAAGGATTTTTCTTTGAACAGGTATTGCTTCAATTTGCCTTCTCTAATTAGCGTCTCAACCGCGTTCTTTAGAGCTTGGCATTCATCAATGGAATGACCATTTTGTTCATGAAAATCACAGTACTTTCGTGAATTTCCTGGTCTTTTCATAGGGGCTGGTCTCCTGATGCCATATGTGCTGAAAACTGGCCATCCGACCTCTCTCAAAATCTGAGATGGTCTGGCAGATAACTGTGCATAATGGCTGAAGGAATTGACATGCCTTTCTCGAGGTCGAGGAGGGTGGTTATCCAGCTTAGGATTGGTGAATGGCCTCTCCATGCGTTCTGACCTCGTCTTTTCCTTACCCTTCTGGGTTTGGGGAGATGGTGTTGGTGGCTTTTTCTTTGCAGCCATTGCCTCCAAGTGCATCTCTATGCTCACATACTTTGAGGCTTTTTTCCTGAACTCCTCAAAAGTTGCTGGGGGGCTCTTTGCTAATGAAAGAGCGAAAGCTGATCCTGGCTGCAATGCCTCAATTACAATATGCAGCTTGATAGATTCTGTGAGGTTAGGAACCAGGGCTGCTTCCTTATAAAACCTCTTCAAAAAATCTTTTAAGCCCTCAGTTTCACTTTGCTTAATCTGAGCCAAGGTATGAGACGTCTTGGGTACGTCTCTGGAGATGACAAAGTGGGTTTCAAAGGCAGCTGCCATTTCCGTCCAAGAATCTATGGATCCAGAAGGCAGGCCTTTAAACCACCCGAGGGCTTCCTCAGACAATGTTCGAGGGAACATTCGGCACATCACGTCTTCATCAGCCCCCAAGTACATGGCTTCAAACACATAAGCATCAAGGTGCTTAGTTGGATCAGTTTCACCATTATACTTTCCGATGGAAAGTGGTTGAGTGGTTTGAAGGTGCTTGGGGATGCTGATGCCCATAAGTCTCCTTGAAAAAGGAACCTTCAGATTGTAAGACAATGGGGGTGCTGTTGTTGAATCTCTCTTCCTTCGGGAAGCTGCATCCTCAGAATCGCGAGTTTGTTCTCCCTCCTCAAACGTTGGGATCTTTGAGTACTGAAGAGTGGTGGACTTTTCACCATCAGTTGTGTGGAGAGTGTTTCGCGTGCGAGATGACTCTTTATCCTCGCTTTGCCTTTTTTCTCTTCGCAATTCAGCGAGTTCCCTCTGAAGTTGTTTGATCAACTCATCACGAGGATCAGGATCAGACACTGTTACTATCTTCTTTGAGTTGCCCCCATGAGAATCAAAGTTGAGTTTTCTGAAGGCGTTAGGATTGGTTCTGCCTTCAGCCTGATTTTCCATGAAGTCTTGTGCTTCGCCTTCCATTGTGGATTACCTGCTCTGTCAAAGGATATGGGAATAACTTTATCGGGTCCCACCAGGCGTGCCAATGATCTGTCCTGGACCGGGGTCAATATATCCGATCTCAAGCCAGTCACGAATAGTATGTCAATACCGTCTAGTAGACCGGATGTATGTGTATCCGATGTATGTATCCGTTGTCCTTGGGAGAAGAAAGCGGATTGGGCGTCCTGGAGATCCTTTACACCGACCTAACGCGTTGAAGTGGGCGAATGGTGGTGTCACCTGCAAAGATTCTTCGACGCTCAAGTCAGTGATTATATTCCAAGTAAGGAATGTATTCAGAGAGGCATCAGTCGTAAAAGAGCTGAAGAAGAACCCCCCCTACTTCAATCATGAAGTTAGTTCATATACCTGATTGGCTCGATTAACGAGGACTCGTTGGTGGGGAACCACCAACTCCCATTAGCATTATTATATTGCGCACTTACCTGCATGATTGGGTCAAGTGGCTATTTTATATTGAGCATAGAGAATGTAGGCTAGGATTAGGGAACAAGTTGACCATTCCCGTGAGCAGAATTTGGCTCGTAGTGCAGGGAATTATTGATCGATCCCTGTAGCAACAATCCTTGTCTTTTGCACAGTGACGTGTGTATTATCCGATGTCATGGTGTTATCCTGAACAACCGGTTTAGGGAGAACGCCTGATATGGAATTACAGTCCGGATGTATACCGATGACACCGGTTACACGTAGATGTCTTATCAAAGACGTTGAAATATGTATAGCAGATCGGATACCGGTATTGAGACCGGATCAGTATTGTCATCGATGGGCTTCCCAAAGATTATGATGCCATCATCACTGTGCTCACAAGCAAACCTGAGCATTTTAAGTTCTCTGAAGTAGAGTCTCTTCTCCTTGCTCACGAATCTCGCTTGGAGCGGAATCGTATTCTTCCTCCTACTCATCCGTGAACCTCACTCTCAAGGAAATCCTGTGTCAGTACAAGATTCTAATGATTTGGTAAGTTGATGAAAAATAACAGCAAACAACAAAAAGATTACAACATCATATGAGGGACAAGCATAATATCCCCTAAAAGGAAACTACTTGATGACGTTAAAGGCTATCTTACACAATAAGAATTAGACTATGTAGAGTTTATCAATAGTTCACTCCATGCACAAAAAATAAATGCTAATGTCGCATTTGTCTTAGCATTGAAGCATACGCTAAAACACCTGATGCGAACGTTATGTTAATTTTATGGTAAACACTAAGTAATATGCTATCATGGCAAATGTTATTTAGCCTTTGCTTGGTCAATGCTGTTAAGCGTCCATTTTTTTGTGTGACTTCGCCTTCTTCTTCTTCCTACTTCTATTTTATTCATCTTCTTTTATTCTCTTTTTATTTTTCTTCTCTTTTTATGTTCCTTCCATTTTTTCTTCTCCTTTTATTTCTTCCTCTCTTGCTTATTGTGTATCTCCACCCATAGATTTTGAAATTCAAACTAGTGACAACTAAACTAACACTAATGACCAACGTCAAAAAGTGGATTTTGAAATTTAAACTAGCGTCGGGACTAATGATCAACAACAATAATGTCTATCACAAAACGTATACCTTTTTTACAACTCAAACACATTTTTTATTGATGCATCTTGAAGATATATGGTTGGATACCAAGGTTCGAAAGAAAATCAGCATGCAAATTTTTCTCCCTTCGAGTATTAGATTGTAATTACTTTTTCTTATAAAAGAGAATGTGCTATGAGTATATAATATTTACTAACATCGACTATAAAAAGCGTGATCAGCCATATACATTAAAGAAGTATGTAGAACCATACATTCCAAATAAATTGAGACCTAATGTTCATAGACTTAATCAACGATACAACAACTACGGAAGACCTTAATTAATCAAATAGAGAAACGCCTTCAGTAATATATTAAAGCGCCAAAGCTCATGCCTTTAAAGATCGTACACACCCATACCTTTAAATTAATTCAAACCTAAAATTCATATCTGATCAGCCACACAATAACTGAGGAATGACCTTTTAATTAATTTAATCAAAGAAAATTTTTCCCTCATGGAACTTTAATGAATACCTTACAACCTTTGTAAGCATAAGTTCTACAAGAAAATTTACCGTAAAGCTAAAGTAGGTTAACATTCAACATGGAGAAGTTGTCCTATCTTGGAGATTTGAGAAAAACTTTTTAAGAGCCGGGGAAACGGAGTTGGGAAAATGGAAAAATTTAAGGGTTGATATTGATCCTTCATACCGTTTGAGATAGTCAAAACTCTGTTTGACCGTAGAATCTATATTTGGAGTTGGTCAAACCCAACCAAATTAAAAAACCAAACAGGTTATTAATGTCTTTGTTTATTTACTTGTAATAAATGCTTCGGATTATCTAGTGTTTTGACTTTTGCAAAACTAGTCTTGGAATTTTGCTTGATTTGCATCTATCTTATATGACAAATTTATACGAGTATATAAACTAAAAAAGAAAGGGTTATTGTTTAAGGCCCAATCACGTTAGAGGTTGTTTTCTTCTAACTATCTTGATTTTATCTTGGTTAGTTCTCTTTAAATATGCCAATGTAAATTTGCTAGCTTATTAATATTATTATATATAGAAAGTTTGTGAACGGATTTTTACAACTTCTTACTGTCTTCTTCTCATTCCCATTTTACTAGATTACTTTTACATATATATCCATTTTCTTTTAGTTACATTTTAACTAACTTGAATTTGAATCACTATAAATAAGTTACCTGTAATGAATGTTGAATATCCATGTGATGTGAGAATGTCAATAAAACTTAAACCTTCACCCAACAACTCCATCGATTGTGTGCGGATCAGTCTCACAACGGCCTTTTTATATCACTATAACTTTTAGCTATGGTGTACAATTTACCTACGTGGTCTGTGACCGTCCAATCGTCCATAAAAGGTACTGAATTAAAAAAAAAAAAGCTAACTGTTAATTATATATTTAACACCGGTAAGGTGTCAATAATAATACTTTTTGACATTGGTTGTAAACTAAAATGCCACCATACATTTCTTTAAAACCGATTCTTGTTATAAAATGTAATACTTGCAAAGGAAGGGGTACATATACCTATAATTTATTAGGGTTGTAGGTGTATAAAGAATAAAGTCTATTCTGTGAATGGGGAATGAAGTGGGTACATATACCTTATTAAGGTTGTAGGTGTAGTAAGAATGGTGTAGTAAGAATAAGGTCCATTTTGTGGATGAGGGGTGGGCACTCGTTAAGACCCATAGTTAAAATGGGTCTAATTTCAAAAGTTATTATGTATATTTAAAAAAAATAGAATTTTCATCAAATTAAGAGTCTTGAAATGTAAGTAATAATGTTTACCATGATATCTATTAGATGTGTGAATATGTTAAACTACTTGTTGGGACTCGAGTCTTAACTTATTTAATGTTTAATTTTAATAATAATATTAAACTAATGTTTTTCAACAAGTTTATTTAATTAAAGAAGTTAAGTTTACGTGTTTAAAAAAATATTTTTAATCTATCTGGTTAGCTTTTTTTATCTCTTATATGATTTTATAAGATAATTTATAATTTATTATATATTATAATTTACAAACACATGATATTTTTATCTATAAAGTAGAATTCACAATATTAAAATATGTTAGAATTAACTTTAATATGTAAAATTAATAACTAAATATATATTTTATATAAATTGTTATATTTTTAGAGGCTTATTTGTTTATTTAGGATAAACTCATCAATGTTTAATATTTTTTGGTGCTTTTATTGTTTTAATGTAAATCAAACTTTGATGTAGATAATTCAAACTTTTAAATAAGTTACACCAAATCTAAAAATATAGGTTGTGTCAAATAATGAGAAAAATATAGTTTATATAAAGTAACAAAATAGACTCAGATAATTAAGTGTTGTAGGTCAAATTATTTCTACCAATAATGCTAGTTTCCCCCAACCAAATTCCTAGAAAAAAATAGAAAGAAGGTAAATGATAACAGAGTGAGAGATTGATGAACGATTTTGACAAAAATATTGTAGTCTACTAAAATTATTGCTACATTTCTAATGATTTTAAAATTGCATCATTATTATTGTTAGAGTTTGAAATTTGTAGTCATATATACTCTTAAAAATTTTAGATTTTAAGTAATATAAATATTTATTTAAATTATGAAACTTTTTTATTTAACATTAAAAAAATATTTTTATAGAAACTCTTATCCTCACTATACTCTGAATCTCAAAAAAAAATTAGGAACAACAAACTTATTAAATTATTAAAGTCTAATCCAAAATAAATCACCTGATTAGCAAGTGACAACAGACCCTAAGGGTGAACCTAAATAATATCCTTTGTCGTAACTTATCGAGACCAGTCAAAAAGGATTTACTATTGCTTCCAACTGCAATTAACTGCAAAACATACATATCAGAACTTACTGTGCTTAATTGCTAATTGGAGCTTGGCTTCGCTTACTTGCACATGATTGTTAAAATCCGAAATTAAGGCTTACTATTGTATGAATTTAAGAGTTTAATTCTAAAAATGAGTTAACTCTAAAGTAAAATCTGAATCTAGTTAGATTATGAAAAATCTTCTCTAAAATTATTAAAAATTTTAATTCCACTTTTATTTTAAAGACTCAAACATTTTTAATTAATTTTTTTATTTGACTATTATTTTTACCAATATAATTGTATTTTGACTTTTCTAATTTGACATAGATTAAGTACATTATATATCACTTCACAAACTATCTTTGATTCATTCTCAATTAAAATAGGGAGTATTATGCGGTGACTTACTTTGACACATGACAGATCAACACTGCTCTAGAGACTGATGTAGATATTCCCGGCTCACGTCTTCTAAATTTCTAACATTCTTAATTATTTGCATTTGTTAGTGTGTTTTTGCATCTTATGTGTCTTTTTTGCACCTTAATCTTTTTGTATTTAACCTATGTCCTTTCTTGTGGATTTATATTAGAGTTAAAATTTTTATTATTTTATTTTACACTTAAAATGTTGAATTGGTAATATTGTATTTTTTATATGTTATTTATAATTTTAATTTAATTTTAATAATTAGAATCTTATCAACGATTGTATCTAGATTCTTGATCCTAACCTTTGGACATCATCAACTATTGTTGTTTGAGTTCTTCTCTACCAACTTTAGACGGTTTCTCTAAGATCCCCAACCTTTTCTTGTTGACTCTTCCCCGTGCAACCTCTATCTGAGTTGTTGTTGCATATAATTGGTTGTTGCCTCGGATATCATAGTCGTTTAAGCTCTTTTTTCTGGTAACTGCACTCACATTGCATATGAGGTTGATCTTGGATTTGTTGCATTCAATGGTCTTATACCTCTTCCTATGGAATTGCCTTGACTTGTCTTAGAGGGACAGGTGCATCACCACTTTTCCTTGACCTGAAACCCTTGTTTGCCGCAACTTCTACCCTTTGGAAGGTTCTCCATCCTTTTGTACCTGAATTGTCTACACTTCTATCATCTTAAAGTTGCTAACCTTATTGCATGGCTAGTAGCAATCTCTTCCCCATTTATTGTCTTGTTTTTGTTTTTCCTTGATCTGCATGGCAGCCTTTTTAACTTTCGTGTGAGTACCTAATCAGCTAGATCTTCAGGGACTTCAACCTTGCTAAGGTATGGTACACGTTGGATGACATGTTAAAATGTCAGCTAATATATGCCACCTTACTGAAAGTTGGTCACAATACTGAGTTGGATCATCTCTCATGTAAATGAGGCAAGCAATGGCATGTTTGCAGGGAATTCCTGCACAATGTTAACCACAATGAATTAAATGTCGTCGTGCATTTGCTACCATTTATTAAATCAAACATGATGTAAGAGCACTAACCACTAATCTCCCAGATTCTATATGGTTGCAGGTTGTTATTTTTTTTGGTCAACCACATACTTAATTGACATTCTCACTCATTTGGTAATCCTTCCGTCCAGCAAGGATCTAGCCACACATATCAGTGCATCTCTTTAGCACATTCAAGTTCTTCACAATGGCATTATAGATGTCATGATTCCATGAAACACTTTCATTATACCTTTTGCATGGCCTGTTCATCAGTTTAGTCACTAGGTACGTACTCCAACAGTGTGAGCACACGTTTCTTCCTAATTGTGCCAACCCAATCTATGGAAATCGTCTCTCCAATAGACCACTATCCAAAACACTCTGTTAACCTCACCAGCCATGGTTTTTCAAATCTGACACAAATATATCAACATTCCCACAAAGCCAACAACAAAGAATAGAGAAAGCATTTGAGAAAAATATACAAACATTTACCCTTTTAGTATACAACATAAACAAAGAATACGAGTCACACATGCAGTGCCATTACTTCGTGAAGAAGCAATAGAAAATAAGAAAACAACAGAGCAAGGCAAAGACTAGTCCAAAACACAAAATACAAATAAAATACTATCCGTATCTTGTACAAGTGGCGACGACCACAAGGCTGGTTCAATGTTAGAATCCCAAGCCTTTACTCTCTTTTCCCGCGAGACCTATCACCCTAGACTCCAATTGGTTAGAATGGATTACAATGTTTAGCCCTGGTCAACAAAAGTGGGACCCACTCATAAGTCTTACCCTCACTTGAGTGCAAAATGGTGGGTTGCAACCGTAAGTAGAAATGGTTTGGACTTATGCAACCAGTTTATTTACCTATAGGATATGAGAGAGTTTGGTTATTAAAAATAAAAATGTAAAAAAAAAACTTAATAAATAAAGCGTGAGTTATGATAGCTAATTAAACTAATTATATATGTATTAATACTATTATTAATTTTAGGTTAAAGAGTAAATTTAGCCTATGGAAAATTTGTGATTTTGTCTTTACCTCCTGAAATAATTTTTCTTAGTATTGTATTCCTGGGAAATTCTTAAGTGTAGTATTTGACTCCTTCTGTTGACTGTCTTTGTCAAGTGATGAGGTGGAGCCTAGTCACATATCAGTGATTGCATATGTGGTATGTGACTCATCATTTTAAATGTCTTGTAGGATTGAGTTTCTGATTAAGGGGCCTAATACTATGAAACAAGTTTTTAAAGGGCCTATTGCTATATTTGCTGTGACTAAACCATAACCATAAACATAACAACACCATCTCTTCAACCTCTTAAATCCTTCACTGCAACAACCATAGGAGATATATGAACACAACACCGCGATATATTGCACACAACACTGTGAATACCACTCTCATTCTTATCATTCTTCTTCTTGTGGCCTCTCTCTTCTCTTGCTCACGACAGCCATAGGAGCTTGAAGGGAGCTTCAATTTCTTGAAATTGTTAAAGGTAAGGTTGAACCCAAACTTAGCCTTGTGTAGATTATGAACCCTCACACTCAATTCTTGTGATATCTTGAACTTTAATGAAATTTCAGAGCTTAGGGTTGGTTGTAGTGAATGATTTAAGGGGTTGAAGAGATGGTGATGTTTAGGGTTATGGTTCAGTCACAACGAATATAGCAATAAGCCCTTTAAAAAGTTGTTTCATAGTAATAAACCATTTAAAAAGTTATTTCATAGCAATAGGCCCTATAAAAAGTTGTTTCATAGTAATAGACTCCTTAATCAGAATACTTAATCCTACAAGGCATTTAAAATGATAAGTCACATACCACATATGCAATCACTGACATGTGACTAGGCTCTACCTCACCACTTGACAGAGGTAGTCAACGGAATGAGTTAAATACCACACTTAAAATTTTCCAGGGATACAATACTAAGAAAATTTATTTCAGGGGATAAAGTCAAAATCACAAATTTTTCAAGGGCTAAATTTACCCTTTAGCCTTAATTTTATTTTAATAAAAATAAAAACTTAATAAAGTATGGATGTTTTAAATAATATAGGTAATTTATCAAGTCTAAGATCTAAAACACGTCGGATTCAAACAACAATAATATAAACCTAAATTAACTCGGACCTTTTTAGTCTGGCCCATTAAAATTCGCACCCAAACATGGTCGGGATTGAGTAACCCGTGTGATGAGTGTAGGTAGTACAATACCTATACTCGTGTCTTTACTGGTGGGTAACAAATACCATGTATGACTTGTAAGGATAATGAATGTTTATGGGGATTTATTTATATTTAACATTTACAATAAAAAATAAAATAACATATAATATAATAATATTGTATAATATAATTATAAATATATGTATTAAAAGGATTATCATAGAACAATATTAATATTTAATAAAAATAAATAAAGTATTCATGAAACATGTTGTATAATGCCATGCCTCTACTCATCCATTTATAAATACATGTATCTATTGTGGATATATTGCTGTCAGGAATTCTTTTATCATCTCGTAGAAGTTAATTTAGAGTTCATTATAATCTTGTAATAACTTTGGATTGTGTCACCATAATTTTTTCTTTTTATATTATATTATGTTTTCATATATGATAATATGACTCAACTTTGTTCTTTGATAAAATTATTATTTTTATCTGTCCGGTTTGTATTTTTATTAATTTTAAATATTTATCCACTTATAAATCTAATATACAATATTCAAATCTAGTACAGTTATACCCTTATAATTCTTAATTATTTTATTTACTTTATTAAAATATGTAAAAGCATTAAAAAAGAAAAAACATTTTAATAAAAACAAGAGAAAATATTATATTTGATATATTTCTTAATTTGTATGAAAATAATATAAAAAAGAATGGAGTAAGTATATTTTAAGAGTATTCTCCTGGTAAAACTTAAGTTCAATGTTATTTAGAGCCTGTTTGGTTATGAAGTTGGGTTAGTCAAACCTCGGTTTGACCAATCCCAAAAATAAATCCTACGGTCAAACAGAGTTTTGACTGTCTCAAATGACGTGAAGATCAATATCAACCCTTAAATTTCTCCATTTCCCCAACTTTGTTTCTCCAACTGGAAACCAAACGAATCCTTAGTGTGTCATATAGACTGACGGACATTTTAATTAAGTTTAGCAAAATTTATTAACAGAAAAATTCCTTTGACCCATAGATACAATATTCAATGGTATTTGATTACTTTTTATTTTTCAGGGATTAAATTAGATCGAATGAAGTTTTTCATGGACCACTAAATCTCGATTAAAACTAAAAGAATTGTAAACACTATATAAAAAGTAGACAAAATTTTTCAATCTGATAATTTAAATTAAATTATTTATTCTTGGAAAAGAAAGAGTGAATAGTAATGAGTAATGGCGGTAAGCAGAAAGGGGACACAGGGCATAAAGCGCACATTAGTAAATTCCGCGCATCTGTGTCACGTGGTCGCACATGCAGAGCTGACACACTGGGAAAGATCAGATAACATTTATTAATAAATAAATTAATAAAGTAGTGGTATTATTTTATTTTTGGTAACAGATAAAGTGGTACTGTCGAAATATTAAAGCAAGTTTTAGAAAGTATTCTCATCTTCCATACAAAATTTAATTGTTTGGAATGATTTGTGAGATTAATATTACTTATTAGATTTTTTATTTTTATAATTATAATTTTAAAATTTATTACGAAATTTCTTTATTTCTTAAAAAAGCATGAACCAGTTTTTTTTTGCTTTGTGTTTTTAAACATTTGATGTACCTTGACTTTCCTCTGTCTGAGTGGGTCCTTTTTATCTCTTCCAATTTCAGTTTTCCACACCCACTTTCTCTATTTAGTTACCAACTTCCTAATTCTCACTTCCCCCCCCCCCCCCCCCCCCCCCCCTTTTTATTGTCTCAATTTCTTTTTTAGATACAAGTTGTAAAGTGAGTATCTTTAAAATTAATATTAAAACCGCAAACATAAATATTAACATTTTTTTAACATATAAATAACCTTTTTTCACCTCCCACCACTACACCCGACTAAGAAAAAAAACTTCAATGGTAAGAATATTCTAACAAAGGAGTCTCACCCTCAATGATAAGTCATATTAGAATCTAAATTTACATTATATATAGACTTTATTTTATATATTTTAGGTGAACTCTTAACCCTAAGAATTTTGTCCAGCAAACATCCAATAACATTTTCTTTGAAAGTATCAAAATAATTTTATTTATCTTTAGAAAGTTTTTTTTAAGCATATATTAGCTTTTCGATGTCTCTTGTCAACTAATCTCTGTATGACGGATATTTGGTAAAAATGAGGTATTTTTTTTAAAAAAAATTGACAAATAGGGTTCTAAGAAAAATAATTTGATGTCTGGGGTAGAAAACATCAAATTAGTGTTTCTATTTCGCATGCCGAGTTGACGAAATGTCAGGGGTCAACACGTGGTCATGGTTTCGCACGTCCACTATATGAAATCCTTGCATGCATGACATTGGACAACATGTTAAGGCCATTTCACATACCCAGTGGACGAAATGTCAAGATCAACATCAAGGTTCAATTTTTTACACGTCCACTATTCGAAATATGTGCATGCATGACATATGACCACCATGTAGTATTTTGCATATCCAATATGTGAAATGACACTGGATTTTCATCTAATCAGTGTGTGAAATGTCAAATTGATTTCGTAGAGTGGACCTACAAAATAATAAGCAGTTGCCACGTGGCTTTTCGCATACTAACCATGCAAATTAATTGTACATTTTGTAGGTTTAGTTTACGAATTAGGGCTTATAAATTGCAACCTTCTGCACCATTCAACTTAGTTTATTTCTGCCTGATTCCATATTCAAGTTCATGTGACAACTTCAGAATTTTTATTACGACAATGACTCATTAAATTGTGACGATTTTGCTAAGTTAAAACTTGAAGCTAATCAGGTGATAACGAAAATGAACTAGTAGGTTAATTATTGTTAAAAGTAAAAAAAGTAGGTTTTCAAATAAACGATGATGAAGAGATTGATTTGTTGTTAAGTATTTTTGAGTTACAATTAGATATGACTGTACTAGAGATATTTGTTGATGTTGATGTTCTGGGGTGGTCGTTGCGCCACAAACAAGGAGGTGTTTCATAATACATCACACAAACATGAAGTATAGTTGCAAACCTATATTTTTTGATTATTTTGAAGTAATTGTTATTATTGAATATATAATAAAATTTTAATGTTTTGTTGTAGAAAGATGAAATGGATTTTAGCTTAGTAAATGATGAAGATACGGTTTTTAATGTTCAACTGGAATATGAAAGTAGTGACGATGAAGGATTGAATGAAGCTCACATTCCCAATGACAGTGATATGGACACTGATGTTGAAGGTAACTTTGATTCCATACCAAATTCCTCAATTTTAGCAAATTCACGTGGTGTTGGCACCCTTGTACTTGGTTTGTAATGTTTATAATCTGATGGTTTGGGTTAAATATTAAGTAGCTTATGACAATTAATGATGAAGTCAAATTATAGGGGATAGAGGAATCATATTTTGGACGTAATCACCGTATTACAGTGGCATTAATTAGAAGCACTCAGTGAGGAAGAAAATTAGACAGGGTTTGATAACCAATCTGAATGGCGCATTGGAAATGAACTTTATACTGGATTGAAATTTCAATAAAAAAGTGCTTCTCAATGTGATTCAAAATAGTATTCCATAAAGATGCATCAGACCTATATCATGGTTGAATCAAAACCAATCTTTTTTTACCGTTAAGTGCCTAAATCAAATTGATGGATGCCTCTGAAAGATAAGGGCAATATTATCTAAAATAAGGAATGTGTGGGTGGTAAGTAAGCAAGGGGCCCCCATACTTGTGTGAACGTTATACTTTCCCAAGATCATGCAAAATTGGATTCAGAATTTATCTTCTCATGCATTCTAGGTTAGTGAGGGCCATGGTGATTGTGGTTTATGTTCATTTATGTAGTTGTTATGTTTGTAATCTAATAATTTGGATTGGTGGTTGTTTGTGCAAGGATGGTTAACCAGGATCCGCCAGTCATCATTTCCTTGATACAAGAGTGAATAACAAGTTAATTTGGGTTTAAAGTCTCTTATAGTAAGACATGGAAGGCGAAACAAAAGGCAATTATCCACGTGTTTGGTGATTAGGACGAATCTTATGCTTTTTTGCCCTAGTGGCTTAATTGTATGTGTCAAATTACACTTGGGTTTGCTTACAAAATCATAACCACTGAGTATGTTGTCGGCACTAAAGTTGACAACACGAAGTACGTTCGCAAGAATGAAGCTCAAAGGAATTGACGGGGGCCCGTACAAGCAGTGGAGCATGTGGTTTAATTCGATGCAAAGCGAAGAACCTTACCAGGGCTTGATATGCCACGAGTCCTCTTGAAAGAGAGGCATGCCTTCAGGAACACAGACACAGGTGGTACATGGCTGTCGTCAGCTCATGCCGTAAGGTGTTGGGTTAACTCTCGCAACGAGCGCAACCCTCATGTTTAGTTGCCAACGTTGAGTTTGGAACCCTGAGCAGACTGTCGATGATAAGCTGGAGGAAGGTGAGGATGACATCAAGTCATCATGCCCTGGGCGACACACATGCTACAATGGCTGGGACAAAGAATCGCGATCCCGCGAGGGTGAGCTAACTCCAAAAAGCCATCCTCGGTTCAGATTGTAGGCTACAACTCGCCTTCATGAAGTCAGGATCGCTAGTAATTGCCAGTCAGTCATACGATGATGAACAACATTTATATGTTTAGATTTATATCACAAGCAGATAAGTCATAACTATCATAAATGCCCGAGGAACATAGGAGAAAGTAGCTCTCAAAATGAGCCTTATAGATACACCAATTATTTCAATATTAGATGAGTTTATAATGTTTAGGATTTACCTACTCAAAAAAATTCTATTTGGTCGATGATTGGGCCGGTGAGGGAGCATAGCCACTACTTTCCCCTCCCATATTAGGTCCTTGTACTCCAAAACAGGGGTCAACTTAAGGGCTATAATAAAAATGTTAATTTGTACCATCACCTTGAGATGGATACTCATATGTTGACCATGGAGAAAACAAGCCAGATTGGCAGGGAACACAGTATGAACATAATCCTTTCACGCTCATTTCATGTATTGGGCATGTTATGTCAATCTTAACTAGAGGTGTTTCATATACATAGGTACGGACGGGATCTGGCTGGCTTTTAAAATCCTAGACTCTTCTCTCCACATTTGCATCACGTTTAAAGCTTGTTGTCTGATCTGATCAAATACCAATGCAAGTGATTGTGATAGGACCTGTGCATCCTCTTGTTGCCATGTAATGGATATTCTATAACGCATCAACCTAAAAAGTCACACATATATAAGAGTTCATTATAAATTATGATCCAACATATTAATGGTATAATAAAGTTATCACATGAAATTGTAAAATGCGGTTTACCGAGTTACCTATGATCACATGTTTTCTTGTGATCCATCACCGTGTATGCAGGTTATACTAACATATGTAGTCAAAATTTATGCTCACTAAACCTTCTGTTGGTCATTTGTATGTACAAAGTCTACTTGACTTTCTCATATGACAATTAATGGTATATACATCTAACTTTAAGTCTGTCCTTGTTTCCCTTTTTAAGTAATATTATGCAAATGTTAAGGTTGATGAAGTGGCGATGGTATATGCTGTTACATTCTGAACTTCCTCATGACATGGTCTAGTTGATGTCACTCTACTATGTTTGTGCACAATAGTTAAAGTATAGCTCTCCACTCCTATGATCTTTGTAGACAAATACACAACAATGTCTGTAGTTCTTCTTCATTGTATGGTGTCTGAACTGGTCTGGACCGGGGTCTAGGATCCGGTGTGGGACCAGCCACAAGGATGCAGGTGTTTTTAGGGTTTGCACACCGGAACTGTGTATATCCGATGTATTAATCCGGTCTCTCAGTGGGAGAGGCCGATCTTGTTGTCCTGGAGATCCTTTACACCAACGATTCGCGTTGTAGGGGGGCGAAAGGTGGTGCCACCTGCGAAGATTCTCCGACGCTCAAGTTAGAAGAGTGTATGAACTGAATGAATACTCAAGCGTAGTAACAGTAAAGTGTGAGATAGAATAACGATACCATGCATGTGTGTTGATATGGCTTCTTATAGTTGAACGTAAGAGAAAAAATGAGACGTTGGATGCAGGTGGGTCCCTTATCTCTGATTGCGTGTATATTGTGTCAATCAAAGTGGCTCGACTTTCAGAATGTGTCAGGAGGGTAGGTCAATTATCAGAGTATAATCCTCTAGAGAGAGGAGAGGATAATCACCTTTTCCGCATAATCTGCTGACACGCCCACTTACTTTCTGAAGCCATTGATGTGACGTATTTTGCTACAAACAGTGTCTTCATTGATAAGTTATCAAAAGGCTCTTCTCTTGCTATGAGGGAAAAGCTAACAATTATATAAATATCCTGTATCAATGAACACAGAACCGTTACAGCGAAAATGAATGATGCTGTCATGGAGTGAGGGCGGATGACCAGACAACGGATATCCGGTGTGGTAACGTTGAACCTGGACACCGGTTTTCCTTATATGAGATCAGTCTGACGTCACAAGTATGGGGGCCGGTATCTAGACCGGATCATCTGTCCCCTAGCTTGTATGAGGGACTGTTAAGTTGCTCATATGAGCTACACAACTCTTGAGAGAAGTTTAGATGCCGGTAGTACATTCTTGTAAGTCTCTGGGAGCTCGGTGGCGTCCGCTCTAGTAAACGAGTGACCACCCTTCTCGCGTTGCGTACAACAGATTTAGACAGCATAAAAATAAGCAGCGGAAATCCCAAGAGTTTTTGAAAATCGAAACTCTTGGTATTCGAAAAGTGGTTGGTAGGCATTAAATGCGCACAACATGATTAGACAATAAATGCGTTTTTTATGCAAGAGCCATCATTGCCCAAGAGTGTAACCGTCGATTGAGCTTATTGGGCCTGGATTCAAACTGAGTGGGGGCCCATTAAGCGAAAATGTTTGCTGACACGTTACTGTTTTCGCGCCCGTTTGTGGTGAAACGACGGAGTCGTTTCAGTTTGAAAGGGTTGCGTTTTGAGGCAAGCCTTGTGACCTTCGATGAAACACTGTGTTTCTTCGTTACCTATAAAAGGAACTCTTAGCAGATTTAGGAATCCATCCTTACTCTCAAACTTAGTGAAACTCTGCTCAAATTTCATTGGAATTTCCTTGTCGTCTTCAACTTCTCAAAGATCCTCTTTCTTTAGGTAACCTTCCTTCCCTTCAACTCCTTGCAATTTTAATCATTCTATTTCCATCATGCGCCCTAGAGCTGGACACGCTGGTCCTTCAAATAGAGGGAGGTTTGGCTCTCGTGCCCCCCTTAGCCACCGTGGTGGGAGGATTCCAGCGAATCCTCCTGTGGCTGGGCGCCATCGCTCAGAGAGAGCCGAAGCTTCTTCCTCACGAGCGTCTTCTTCATCTCGTCGCTCTGAGGTTCCCCTTGGTTCGAGGGCTACCAGCCGCTCTGATGAGGGGTCAAGTGCTGAGGGTTATCTCTCTGACGATGTTGCTTTTTATCACAGCACCTACGCATTCCACCGCGCCTGCACAACCATGGATCTTCCAGGACGTGGAAAAACGCCGTTTCTCCGCTCTGCTGAAGGGTGTGTCAATGTTGTGGCACACCGGCTTGATTGGGAGAAACTTAACAGGGAAAAACCTTACTGCTGGGTGGAAGAGGAGTTCTTAGAGATCCCTTCGCACCATGCAAGCGAGGAGGAGCGCACGGTTTCTTTCCGCTGTAAGATATACTCGGATAAGAAGTACAAAGCACGATACGCTGTGATGGCTCCGCATCCTTCTGAAAGAATATGCCACAACGTCCCTGACGCGCGGTCGGTCTACATGTACGACTTCGTTTTCTTAAAGCTGGGGGTGCGCTTTCCATTGACGGATTTCCAGATGGCCGTCCTGCGTTTCTTAGACTGTGCCCCCTCACAATTACATCCCAACGGTTGGAGTCTTGTCCGGGCTCTGGAAGTCTTGGGGGAGCATTTTGGCTTCTCCGCCACTGTGGCCAAGCTATTTTACTATTGCCAAGTGGTCCGCCGAGCTAATAAGAAGGGCGGCCTTGGGTTCATTACACTCCGTAGTGACTCAAGGGTTGTAAATTTCAAGTCTTATACGGAATCCGCAAAGGTAGATGGGCGCTCCTTCAAGCACTACTACACGCGGGTCCGGATTCAACCAAATAAGCCGGTCTTCTGGCGAAATAAAGAGGGGTTTACCAAGTTTCCCCTTAGCTGGACGCACGAGCATTTTCTCCTTATGAGCCGTGCTTATTATACAGATGAGAGTGAACTTTCCCCTCATTCTGTTGAGGTCTTGAGTGCCCTGCAGACGGCCTCAAAGACCCTCAAAGGGTTTTCCAGTCGTCTTCTCTTGGCCGAGGAAGACATCAAAAACACCTACCTCCGTAATATTCGCTCTTATTCTCCTTGTGTTGTATGGTTATACCGTTCTAGTTATTTTCCTTCTTGTATGCTTATTCAACTCTTTTTGTTTTGCAGAACAAATTGAAAAGGCCTGCCCAGAAATGTTGTCGCTAAGGTCCATGATGGCTGACGATGACTCCTCTTCTGAAGAAAATGAAATCCAGGCGAAGAGGAACGCCACCAAAACTCCCCTCATTCCTCTGACTTCTGCAGTAGGAGATGAGGTTCCTCTCTTCGAGGAGGAGGAGACCGAAGAAGCATCTGAGGCCGCTGGAGCGGGTGGCGAAGAGGCCGTCCCAGAGAAAAAGAGGAAGAAGAGGCATCTTGTAAAGAAGGCCAATCAAGAGAAGCCCTCCTCTGATGACCCTACGAAAAAGCGTCAGAGGACGGCCGAAGACGCTGAATTGAAGAAGGACAAGGGAAAGAAACCCGTTCCTGAGTCTTCTGCCCCTTCTTCTCATAATCCTTCGGAACCGGACTCTGGGAATGGTCCTCCTCCAGCATTCGATCCTCCACGTGACTCCTTCCTTTCTCCTTACTTGTGGTTTCAAGGATCCATGCCTCCTACTCTCCCAAAAGCACGGTATTGCCTCCGCCCTTCCCTCGACGCTGCTGGAGTCCGAGGTGCTTGTAAGGCTGGCCGTTGGCAACTTGATGAACTGTCCGGCCTGCTTGAGTCCCTGAGCGAGAAAGCTGACTATATGGATCAGGTTGAAAAACTTGAGACCGAACTCGCAGTGAAGGAGAAGTGGGCGGCCAAGCAAGCTGAAGTTCGCAGGGGAGTGGAATCGGAATTGGAAAAAACTAAAGAAACACTCCAGAGGAAAACTGAAGAGGCAAGCAAAGTTCATTTTGCGAATAAGGCCCTAGAACGGGAAGTTGCCGACCTCCAAAATAAGAACAAATCCATACCCCTCCTTGAAGAAGAATTACAACTGGAGAAGAAGAGATCGGCTAAGCTTGCTGACGATCTCAAAGTTATGGAGGATGGTCGCAACAAGGACCTTGGGGAGTGGGAGTCTATTCGGAAGGAGATGCAAGCCCAAATTGATGAACTCAAAAAGGGTGGTGCGAGTGCTGGGCCTTCAGAAGAGGATTACGCCAAGGTTCAAAGAAGGCTAGCTGCTGCAAAGGCCAAGGCTGCCAAAGCCTTGGATATATGCAAAAATGTGGCGTATGAATCTTTCGGCCTGGCCCTTCGTCAAGTCTACTATCGTAACCCTGGAATAAAGCTGAATTTGTACGGATTAGATCCGTTCTTTGAGTTCCATGGGGGAAGACTTGTAGAAGTTCACAAGGACGGATCGCACCATGAACCCAATGCATCTCTATACGAACTGCCTCCCCTCCCAGAAGGTCAAAGTATGGAGCCTACATCGTCCACCGCTGCCTCTGGAGCTAAAGCACAAAAAGGTGCCCAAACTGGGGCGAAGGACCAAACGGAGAAGGCGGGAGTATCCACTGTGGAGGATCAAGCACCGGCCTCTTAATTTTATGCTTTCACTCATAGCCGTGTTCTGGGATCGGCTCCAGCTTTAAAACATTTTGTAACCTGCATATTTCCTTATTTTTGAAAATAAGATTCATTATTACTTTTCCTCAACTGTTTGCATCGAATGTGTGAGTGCTGAATAACTTGGTGTTATACAAAACACTTTATTATTTCCAATGCTTTGCGAATCCGTTCTGCGTGGTTACTTAGTTACTTAAAGCGTGCTCATCACACTGGATTAAGATAACAAATTGTAATGAATAAATAACAATTAAGTTAAAGCACGCCCTGTCCCCAAGTGTAAGTTCATTGGGAAGGGAGAGTTTATCTCAAAGATTACCTTTTAAATTCTCAAAAGATAGAAATGCTTATCTGTCCTCGAAGATGTAGAGCGGGTATATTAGCTTTCAACCGCTCTGGGATGGATATTCCACAATTGAGGACGGATATTGCCTTTGAATTTTGTATAGCTTTGGCAAGGGTAAGCTTTATGCCTTTCTCTTGAGGTTCGGTTTGGTCCTACACCTCAAGTCTTCACACGGTGTTCGGTTCGATCCTACTAACCGTACTTGGAGTTCGGTGCAATCCTACAATCCAAGCCTTCAACACGGGGTTCGGATCAGGGCTAATCCTGAACCTACTGCGCCCGTTACTCGGGGTTCAGCGCGGTTTTCTCTGTGAACCGGCCTACTGCGCCCAAGCCTTCGCATGGGGTTCGGTTTGTGGCCTTGAAAAAGGACCAGCCCTACAACCCATGTTGTCTTCGAATGGGGTTCGGTTTGTGGCCTTGAGAAAGGACCAGCCCTACAACCCATGTATTCTTCGAATGGGGTTCGGTTTGTGGCCTTGAGAAAGGACCAGCCCTACAACCCATGTATTCTTCGAATGGGGTTCGGTTTGTGGCCTTGAGAAAGGACCAGCCCTACAACCCATGTATTCTTCGAATGGGGTTCAGTTTGTGGCCTTGAGAAAGGACCAGCCCTACAACCCATGTATTCTTCGAATGGGGTTCGGTTTGTGGCCTTAAGAAAGGACCAGCCCTACAACCCATGTAGTCTTCGAATGGGGTTCGGTTTGTGGCCTTGAGAAAGGACCAGCCCTACAACCCATGTATTCTTCGAATGGGGTTCGGTTTGTGGCCTTGAGAAAGGACCAGCCCTACAACCCATGTAGTCTTCGAATGGGGTTCGGTTTGTGGCCTTGAGAAAGGACCAACCCTACAACCCATGTAGTCTTCGAATGGGGTTCGGTTTGTAGCCTTGAGAAAGGACCAGCCCTACAACCCATGTAGTCTTCGAATGGGGTTTGGTTTGTGGCCTTGAGAAAGGACCAGCCCTACAACCCATTCCACCTCAAGGAATTACATCGTCTGACTTGGGGGGTCTCCCTCCGTTCTTCGAGGAATTATCACATCAACTACAAAATAGGTAGTTGCGTTCATCCGTCCTGAGGTGTATGCGTATTAAACCACGGCTTTAAATCATAACACATAAGAAAAGTGAGAATGATAGGGCGGTGAAAGTGTATTCTTATTAAAACTGAATATAGATTACACAAAGAGCATCGTTGGGGCTATGCCTCGTTAAAACCTTCTTGAGAAAACCCAGTGGGAAAAAACTCAAGTAAGGAAAAAGAGTACACGCCGTCTTACCAACTAGCTGTAATACACTCGTAAATTCTGAGTGTTCCATTTGTTGCGGATTGGGGTTCCATCAAGTTCTTCCAATCGGTATGATCCCTTTCCAGTCACCTCCGAAACTCTATAAGGTCCTTCCCACGTTGGTGCTAGCTTTCCTTGGTGAGCGAACTTATTCCCCACACTGGCCTTTCTCAGAATAAGGTCTCCGGTGTTAAAAGCTCTGTACTGGACACGTTTATTGTACCGGAGTGCAGCCTTTGCTTTTATTGCCTGATCTCTGACGAAAGCATTTTCCCTCAACTCTTGGAGGACGTCCAGCTCTGATGCTAAGTTGGCGTTGTTATCTTCTGCTGAAAAATACTCAACACGAGCCGATCTTGTTTGTAACTCAACTGGGATCATCGCCTCAACCCCGTACACCAACCGGTATGGGGATTCGTTAGTTGAAGAATGAGGCGTAGTGCGGTATGCCCATAGAACATGACATAACTGGTCAGTCCATCCTCCCTTCGCTTCTCCCAGACGCTTCTTTAACCCCTTTAGCACCTCTCGATTAGCTACCTCTGCTTGCCCATTGGTCTGGGGGTGTTCAACAGATGAAAATATCTGGACTATCCCCAGTCCTTCAAGTAAATCCGTGAACTTTTTGTCTGTAAACTGTGTGCCGTTGTCAGTCACAATCCGCCCTGGCACCCCGAACCGAGCAATGATATTTTCGTACATGAAACGTCTTGTACGTGCAGAAGTGATATGCACTACTGGTTCTGCCTCGATCCATTTGGTGAAGTAGTCTACCCCCACAATCAAGTATTTGATACCTCCTGGCGCAGTGGGAAACGGACCCAGAATATCAAGGCCCCATTGGTAGAACGGCCAAGGCACAGCAGATGAAGATAACTCTTGGGCTGGTGTATGGTGGAGATTGGAGAATTTTTGGCAAGCGTCGCACTTCCTCACGAAGTCTGCGGAATCCTGCTTCACAGTGGGCCACCAGTATCCAGCCCTGAGGACTTTTCTCATTAGGCTTCGGCCTCCAGCGTGGTGCCCACATTGCCCCTCGTGTACCTCAGTTAAGACCGCTTGAACTTCGTCCTCTCTTAAACATGAAAGATACGGGACAGAGAATCCCCTTCTATAGAGAACACCATCGACCATAGTAAAATATGGCAACTCCTTCTTTACTCGTCTCCTTTCCTTCTCGTCAGTGGGAAGTTGACCATCAGCCAGATAACGAATATAGGGGATGACCCAAGAATCCTCATATGGATAGCTCACCATGACAGCATTCAGAGAAGGATACAGAGGTATACTGGGTGATGTCAAAGTGCTTTGAACCACCGTTGTTGTGCTACCAGGCTGCTTTGTACTTGCCAATCTTGACAAGATGTCCGCTCTGGTATTTTCTTCCCTGGGCACATGCTTGAACTCTAAAACTTTAAATCTACCCTTCAACTCATTAACACAATTCAAGTACAATTGAAGTTGTGGTTCCTTCGCCTGGTACTCCCCCTGGATTTGCGAAATCACCAGCTGGGAATCACTGCAGAGTGTAACTGCTGATGCTCCGATGTCAATCGCCGCACGGAGGCCTGCCAAACATGCTTCGTATTCAGCTTGATTGTTGGAGGTCTTGAAATTGAATCGGAGGGAAATTTCTAAGTGTACGCCGTCATCACTTTCTACCACCACACCTGCTCCACAACCTTTGCTGTTCGACGAACCGTCGACGTAGATGGTCCAATGCGCTCGAGGGGTGGCCGGGTCTGCCCCAGTCATTTCCACTACAAAATCAGCCAACACTTGCGCCTTGATGGCTCCTCGAGGCTCATATGAAATTTCAAATTCAGATAGCTCAATAGACCATTTTATCATCCTTCCAGCGAGGTCCGGTTTGCTGAGCACTGAACGGAGTGGCAAATCCGTTCTCACCAATACTGGGTGCGCATGGAAATAAGGCCTCAGCCGTCGTGACGCCCACACAACTGCCAGGGCGGCTTTCTCAATCTTCTGATACCTTCCTTCCGCCCCCTGAAACGTTTTACTAGTAAAGTACACCGGTCTCTGCCCTTCAGGGGTTTCTTTCACCAGGGCTACACCTAGAGCTTCGTCGGATATTGCCAAGTATAAGATTAACGTTTCGCCTGGATCAGGCTTAACAAGAATTGGTGGACTCGAGAGAACGGACTTGAGCTGCTGGAAGGCTTGCTCTTGTTCCTCTCCCCATTCAAAACTCTTGTGTTTCTTCAACGCTTTATACAAGGGAAGGGACCTGTGTGCCATCTTAGGCATGAAACGAGCTAAAGCGGCCACTTTCCCATTCAATGACTGGACCTCCCTCAAACATTTAGGACTCTGCATGTCCAGTATTGCTTGACATTTCCCGGGGTTAGCCTCAATGCCTCGTTGAGTCAACATGAATCCCAAGAATTTTCCTGCTGGAACGGCGAAGGTGCACTTTAAACGATTTAACCTCATGTTGTATTGCCGAAGCCTAGTGAAAACTTGGCGTAGATCTTCAATGTGGTCTCCTCCAGCGGGCGTTTTGGCTATGATATCATCAATATAAACTTCAACCAGCCTTGTATGCATCCCTTCAAAGACTTTGTTAATCATGCGCTGGTAGGTAGCGCCGGCGTTCTTTAGTCCAAAAGGCATGACGGTGTAACAGAAAACACCGCGGTCATTAATAAAGGCAGTTTTCTCCTGGTCTCCCTCCCACATCGGAATCTGGTTGTACCCCGAATAGGCGTCCATGAAACTGAGATATTGGTAACCAGATGAATCATCCACCATGCGATCGATGTTGGGCAGGGGATATGGATCTTTAGGGCAGCAACGGTTAAGATCCACATAATCTGTACACATCCTCCATTTGCCGTTAGCCTTCTGCACCATGACTACATTAGAAAGCCAAGATGAATAACGTATCTCCCTTATAAAACCTGCTTTCAACAACTCCTCTGTTTGCTCACAAGCTGCCCTCTGCTTCTCCGGTCCCAACCTCCTCTTCTTCTGAGCCACCGGTCTGGTTTCAGGATACACTGCAAGTTTGTGACAACAGAAATCAGGATCCATCCCCGGCATGTCTGCTGCTGTCCATGCGAAAAGGTCTTTGAATTCCTGCAAAAGGGTTAATAAGCGTTGCTCCATAACAGACTCCAACTTGTCGTTGATGTGCGTGACCTTCTCTGGGGAATCTCCCAATACGACATCCCTGGAACCACCATCTGGTGTGGGCTTAGATGGATTGAGTGGATCAATCTTCAATTCCGCTCTGGGGTCTAGGTCAATAAGACTGACAGACCCTGCCGTTGTTCCTCCGTCGTTCAACTTCCTCTTCTTGTTGAATACATCCAACTTAACCATGTTGAGGCTCAGATTATAACAATATCGAGCCATCTCCTGATCTCCGCGGAGTGAGGACACAGCGTTGTCCTTGTCGATAAATTTGATCAAGAGATGAGGGGTGGATACAATTGCTTCCATAGCGTTCAATGTTGGACGGCCTATGATACCGTTGTACGGGGATTCCACATCAATCACCAGAATTCTTGACTTGACTGTTCTTGCACCGGGCTCCCCTTCAAAAGAAATCAAAGTGTCGAGGTATCCCTTGGTGGGTTGCTTGGCTCCGTTAAACGCTGTGAGTTCTTGTGTGTATGGTTGTAAATCTGCATCACTGAAACCCATTCGTTTGAAACAATTATAAAAGATAACATCACAAGAACTTCCCTGATCGACGAGGATCCTCTTGACGTCCTTATTGGCTATGACGGCCACAATCACTACTGCATCATCACCTCCTGGAATTGTTGGGCCGAAGTCATCATCTGTAAACGACACCGTCGGGGCTGTCACTCCGTCCCTGAAAGGGCGGTTATCCCTCGATTTACCCTGGACTGATAGAATCATCCTATGGTGGTTCTTTCGTGCTGTGATTGATGTTCCTCCTCCCGCAAATCCTCCAGCTATCATCTCAATCACCTCTCGTCTGCCCTGTCTCTGCTGCTGGGGCATATTACTTTGTTGGGCACCTTCAGCAATCATTACCCCTTTCTGTTTCTCAGCCGCAGTGAACTTCCTTACTGGGTTGCGTGTATTATCATCTTCATCATCAGGATCTCTATTCCTTTTCTCCATCCTGTGAGGCTCATCCATAGATTTCTCCTTAAACAAATACTGCTTCAGCTTTCCTTCCCGAATGAGAGTTTCCACCGTATTCTTTAACGCCTTACACTCATCAGTGTTGTGCCCTGTCTGCTCATGGAAAGTGCAGTATTTACGCGGGTTACCACCCCTCTTGGCTGGGGCTGGCTTCCTTATACCAAAGACGTTCAGAGTTGGCCAACCAACCTCCCTCATGATTTGTGAGTGCCTGGTGTTCAACGGAGCATAGTGATCGAACGATGATACGCGCCTATCTCATGGATGCTGACGAGCATTCACAAAGTCTTCTCTAAAGGCATGCTTCTCGGGCCTCGCTCTCTCCTTTTCTCTCCGTGGCTGCTGAGCGGGTACAGAAGGCTTTACTCTTGCTGCAGTTGCCTCTAGATGCATCTCTATGCCCACATATTTGGAAGCTTTCCTTCGAAACTCCTCGAAGGTTGTAGGTGGGCTCTTTGCCAAAGATAGGGCAAAGGCTGAACCTGGCTGAAGAGCTTCCACTACAATATGGAGTTGTATGGCCTCCGTGAGGTTAGGGACCAACGCAGCCTCCTTGTAAAACCTTTTCAGGAACTCTTTAAGAGTCTCAGTTTCTCCCTGTCTTATCTGGGCCAGGGTGTGAGAAGTTCTTGGGATATCCCTGGAGATGACGAAATGGCTTTCGAATGCAGCAGCCATTTCCTCCCAAGAGTCTATAGATCCTGAAGGCAAACTTTTAAACCAGCTGAGAGCTTCCTCTGTCAACGTCCTTGGGAACATTCTGCACATGACATCTTCGTCTGCTCCCAGATACATAGCTTCATAAACATAAGCATCCAAATGCTTAGTGGGGTCGGTCTCTCCATTATACTTCCCAATCGACAATGGCTGAGTTGTTTGCAAATGTTTTGGAATGACAATACTCATCAACCTTCTTGAGAAAGGGACACTAAGCTTGTATGTCCCTGAAGTTACCACCGCCTGCTCCCTTCTCCTGATACTAACTCTATCACCAGAGTCCTGCGTCTGCTCCCTCTCTTCATATGTGGGGATCTTCGAATACTGGAGGGTGGTAGATCTATCCCTCGCTGATGCATGGTGAGCCCCCTCTGCATGAGACACTACTCTGTCCCCAGCTCCTCCTCTCTCTCGCCTCAGCTCCATCAGCTCCTCCTTCAGTTGCCTGATAACCTCATCGCGAGGGTCAGGCGTCTGCACTTGCACCATCCTCCGGGTTTGAGTTGCAGGGGATTCGAAGACGAGTCTCCTCCCAGCCTGTTGATGGGTCATATCCTCCACGTGACCTTCCACGAAATCTCTCCCATCACCTTCCATTGTGACAACCTAACTTCTGCGAAAATGGGAATAACTCTATCGAGTCCCACTGGGCGTGCCAATGAACTGGTCTGGACCGGGGTCTAGGATCCGGTGTGGGACCAGCCACAAGGATGCAGGTGTTTTTAGGGTTTGCACACCGGAACTGTGTATATCCGATGTATTAATCCGGTCTCTCAGTGGGAGAGGCCGATCTTGTTGTCCTGGAGATCCTTTACACCAACGATTCGCGTTGTAGGGGGGCGAAAGGTGGTGCCACCTGCGAAGATTCTCCGACGCTCAAGTTAGAAGAGTGTATGAACTGAATGAATACTCAAGCGTAGTAACAGTAAAGTGTGAGATAGAATAACGATACCATGCATGTGTGTTGATATGGCTTCTTATAGTTGAACGTAAGAGAAAAAATGAGACGTTGGATGCAGGTGGGTCCCTTATCTCTGATTGCGTGTATATTGTGTCAATCAAAGTGGCTCGACTTTCAGAATGTGTCAGGAGGGTAGGTCAATTATCAGAGTACAATCCTCTAGAGAGAGGAGAGGATAATCACCTTTTCCGCATAATCTGCTGACACGCCCACTTACTTTCTGAAGCCATTGATGTGACGTATTTTGCTACAAACAGTGTCTTCGTTGATAAGTTATCAAAAGGCTCTTCTCTTGCTATGAGGGAAAAGCTAACAATTATATAAATATCCTGTATCAATGAACACAGAACCGTTACAGCGAAAATGAATGATGCTGTCATGGAGTGAGGGCAGATGACCAGACAACGGATATCCGGTGTGGTAACGTTGAACCTGGACACCGGTTTTCCTTATATGAGATCAGTCTGACGTCACAAGTATGGGGGCCGGTATCTAGACCGGATCAGTGTCCAAATAATCTATGCAACCAATACCATACTTGTTAGATGCCATACTCAACACCTAATTTAAATTTACCTGGTTTAGAAATTGGTAATGCATCAAGCCAAGACTACTTATATATTAGTCTGTTTCATTTTGATCTAGGGTGTTAACCGGATTCCCTATGTTCGGACCGAGGTGATGTCGATGTAAAGCCACGTCTTTAGATTACTTGTCTAAGCATGGTTTGGGTATCATATCCGTGTGGTATAAACCCAGAGCAACCACGGTTCTTTGATTAGGACTCCGGTCCTCTCCTAACAACCAAACAATGAGTTAGAATCGGAATAGGTAGCATGTCCCTACAAACACTGTAGCTACAGTAAGTTAGGAAGAAGGTCAAATCATTTATCCTACTAAGGTAATCCCTATAAATACAACTCATTTATTACTGAGCGAGGCTCTGAACTAATCTCCAAGTTACCTCTATAATACCGTACTGCCTTAAGCATCGGAGAATCTTTCGCAGGTTCACTTCTAGTGTGTTCCCTCGACCTCGGTACGGATTAGAACGTCAATTTTATCCTGAACTTGAAGAACCTAGGATTCCCATTAAACCTATGTGTAAAATATCGTACTCCACTGAGACGGTGTAAAACTGAGGGTGAGAAAGGTGACTATGGACATCGGTCAAGATGGTCAACTCTTGACCCCGGTTCTAGTACAGAACACATTTGATCATAGGCACACCGGTAGAAGTCTATGTCCTACCTAACCGCCTTGAAACTGTTACTACCCAACCACCTACAATTGATAAAATGATTAGAAATCCATCACAAAACCCTATAACCCTATATACTAGCATTGAATATATATAATTATAAACCGACAAATTGTTTACCTTGCAGCAAATGGTGTGCCCGGTAGTCTACCATTCTGTAGGAAGTTCGGAGCAATATCGGGAACCATATCCCATGGCCAAGCTTGCACTAGCAAAAGAAGCCTATAGATTAAGACGCGCACATACTTAGGTAGGCTACACAACTCATGATATAAATAGTGTTACACATGCACATATTTCACATGATGGACATATGAAAATCTAAACCCTAACATTGACACTGTCATTTCATCCACTGGGTATATGCGAAATTGCCTCTGCATGTTGTCCATGTGTCATGCATGTAGGTATTTTGCATGGTGGACGTGCTAAACCATAGCCACATGTTGACCCCTAACATTTCATCACCCTAGTGTGCAAAATAGAAACACTGATTTGATGTTTTCTACTTTAGACATCAAATTATTTTTCTTAGAACCTCATTGTCATTTTTTAAAATACCTTATTTTTAACAAAAATTCCTGTATGCTAGCAACTTTTACCAAACTGTTGTGAACTTTATTGATAAATAGACTTTATTTTATTATCTTAAACTCTTGAACTATAATGATTCACCAGAATAAAAATAAGAGCCCTTCAGACCAAGATTTTGTAAATTTAAAATATTGAAACTTAAATAGGTTATGGATCCATGAGAATATTATGTTTTATTTATTACTTCCAAAATTCTTATAAAAAATTATTAAATTTTAGTCACCAATATTGAAAAAGAATGATAGTATTTCAGTTTCTGTCCATTTAAAATACCTACATTTATTTTTGTCAAATTTAAGAACTAAAACCAAACTTTTTTAGTAAGGATTAAAATGAAAATTCCCAATATTTTGGAGGCTATCTAATCATTTATTTATATACTTAATTATGAAATTTATTCCAAATTTTTGCTTAAAGTAATATTAGTGAAGACTAAATCCGATCGTAATATTCAACATGTATTTGACATACATATCTTGTAAACCAATCTAAAGATTCAAAATCCATTGATTTATTATGAATGTGTTTGATGATTAATTAGTTCAACTTCCCACTTGTTTTATTCACTTTCTAAAAATTATACATGCAGCATTATACTAAAATAGTACTATAAAATTATTTAATATAAATATGTTTTACTTCCCCTATTTTTTCATATTTATATAAAAAATTAATTATTTATATGCTATACCTTCATAAAAAATTATTATTCACTTTTTTAATTTATCTTGAGAGGGAGAAAAATAATAGGAGAAGAAATAAGATAAGAGAGGGAAATGATGGAACCAACAAAAAAACCTTCCTTCAAATTAGAGGAGAAATAAGGGTTACATCATGGAATATTTTCTTAAAAATGAGATTAGGAGGCATTGAAAGGAAATTTTAATTTATTTGTGTTTTAAATGTTTAAAAACCTTTTACAAAATATTAAAAATTATTTTTAATTCATACATAAATACATAGAAAAAATTCTTTGGCCACGTTTGAGGTGGTTTTAAATTTATTTTAAAAATCAAAACTTGTTTTTAATTTTTAGTTTCATGATTTAGTTTATAAAATTTTGAAAGTAAAAAAGTTGTAAAGATTTCACAACTATAATCAAAACAACCTTATACACAAATAACAATAATATAATAATATTAATAGTAACAATAAATCTTTTACAATAATGCTAGTGGTGGTGGTGGCAACGGTGGTAGCGACAATGGTGATGGTGGTGACAACAACAACGATGATGGTGACGACAACAGTGATGATGATGGCAGAGGAGGAGGTGGTGGTGGAGTCATGACAATGGTGATGACAACATTAAAGATGTTGGCATGAGAATGACGATGAAGATCGTGGAATGGAGGAGGTAGTGACAATGACAACGAAAATAGAAGTGGTGGTGGCGACGACAATGACGATGATAATATTTGGGGTGATAGGGTGTGGTGGTGGTAGGAATAGTAGTGGTGGTGACAGTGACAATAATGTATTAAGTGGTGGTAGTTATGACCGTGGTAGCGATGGTGGTAGTAGTATGAAAGGTATGGTGATGGTAGGAAATATAAATGGCAACGCAAGTAGGGCGTCATAATCGTGTTGGGCTTTTTTTGGGTTGGGTCAAAAAAACTGTATTAATTCAGACTTTACTTTTTATGCCTAACCCCGTCTATTTTTACAGGGGTGGGTCAGCTGACCTAGTAAATTTAGGCCTTTTTTTATGGCCTACATTAATTTAGACTTTGATTTTAGATGCTCACATCCATCGTTCGCCCCAACCCACCAGGGTAGGCCCATGTTGCCAACTCTTGTGGGAAAGATAGTGGTGGTGGAAATAGTGGTGATGGTGGTTGTTTTGGTATAATTGTGGTAATGGTAACAATAGTGGTCACAACCATGGTGGTGATAATGGGAACAATAATGGTGGTGGCAGCGATGACAACTGTGAGGATGGTGGTTATGGTGGTATGCTTGTGGTGGTCGAGATAATGGTGGTTGTCGTGGTGAAAGGTGTAGTGGGAATGGCGGTGACAATGGTGGTGGTGATAATAATTACAATGGTGGTTGTAATGGTAGTTATAGTGGTTGTGGCATGGTGGTAATAGTGACATTGGTGGTGGGATGGATAATAAGGTTCATGAGTTTATAAAAATAAAAATAAAAATAAAAATAAAAATAAAAATAAAAACAAAAATATTTTTATTTATTTTTTAAAATGACTAACACCATTTTAAGAATGAATAGAAATTTATATCACTACTATTTTTAATTAAATAACTTTTATTTTCAAATTAACTTTTAAAAATGAAAAATCAGAAAGTCATGACTATTTCGAATGAGACATTAGATTTTTATTAAATTAAATATTTATAAATTTGTTTTATTTCATTTTGTCTTCCATTTGGATGAAGTTTTTTTTTTCCTTACTACAAATGAATGAAGTTTAACATTCCCCTAATTTTCTTTTCATTCTCTCTTATTCCAACTCCAACTGCTAAACATTTTTTTTTATAAAAGAAATCATTCATGCAATCCTATAATTTAAATTAGAAATATTCATATTATGATAAAATTTATTCTTGTAAGAAGAATTTTTACCAAAAATCAAAATCTTACTTAAGAAAAATTAAATAATTAAATGGAGGCCATATGAATTAATTAAAACGGAATTGTATGATCTTATTTATAATATGTTTCTCATTTTCTCATTTTTTTGCTGGTTCTATTTTTCCTATATGTTCTATCCCCTGTTCCAAATAGAGCATAACGTTCTATACACGAAATGAAAGCATGTTTTGTGAGAGTAGTAGTTTTTAGGAGCAACAAATAATCAGTTTATGTTTCAAGTAATCAACGCGTGTTGTTGACCGTAGGATCAGATCTCGTGTAATTCGCATCACCGTCATGATATGGTGCCGACACACGTGTCAGATCATGGTGCGCCACAGGGAAGACAACTTTCTACTACTGAGTACACATAATAAATGTTGCATCCAAACACCACCTATTAACATTCTATAAATACCCCACACGTTTTTCCACTCCACAACAATCCCATTTCACATTAAAATCAAATTATCCCTCTTGATTATTGGCCTGGTTTCTGCTACACAAAGTTCTGCCAAATCAAGAGGGGTTAAGGGATTGTCTTGTGCGTGTGTGTGCAACAATATGGCTATGGCTAAGTTCTTTGCTGCTTTGATCTTGGCACTAATTGCTGTTTCCATGTTTCAAACAATGGTTGGTGTTTTAACGTGAAAGAGCCAGACACATTTTACTCATAAAACTTGTTCCTTTTTTTATTTTTTTGCCACTAAAGTCCAGTGCCAAGAAATTGAAGGTTTTTAACACTTGAAAGGGTTGATTTTTCAGGTCATGGCTGCTAATGGGCAAGGAAATCACCTTTATGATAACAAGGTATATATGCATTCATTCCCCCTAAATTCTTCTTCCTCATTTCTTGTCTCTCTTTCATTTTGGGTGTAAAGAAACAAAATGGGGTCTTGGGATTTTGCTTTCTAAGGGGAGAACTAGTGCTGATTTGTTCTGTTTTTTTTTTTGTTTTATTTCCTCAGAGCAAATATGGACCCGGGAGTCTCAAGAGCTACCGTAAGTAAAGTTCTTTTGGCTTGTTCTTACACCTTTGTCTTTTTGTGGTAAAAATTAACCAACGTATAGTGGTTAGAAATTCCTTGAGAATTTGGATATGAAAATGGTGGCAAGAAACATTTTTTTAGTCCCATCCAGAAAGCTAGCATAGCAGCAAAGCAGATCTTAGGTTGTTATGGTTATAGTTATTATTTTTAATTATGATTGTGAACTCTTCAGTCAAGTTCAGTTTGACTGTAGTCAACTTTTTCCAGTGAAAAAAGCTGCTTCTTTTGGAAGGCTTTGATTATGCTGTGTGAAAGAGAAATGAGTTAGATGTCCATTGATCACTGTGGTCTATTTAGTAGAAAGGGGTGAAAAAAATTAATAATTAATATTAATTCCATTAATTAAATTTTAGTTTGATTAACACAATGGCTCCACGATTATGCTTGTGCATATATATTTTTATTACTAACATCATTATTGGTTAATATCATTAATTATTATTATTAGCAAGTAACCTGGGTATGTGTCTTATTGGAATGTGATATGACCAGAATGCCCATCACAATGCTCGAGGAGATGTAGCCAGACCCAATACCACAAGCCTTGCATGTTTTTCTGTCAGAAGTGCTGCAGGAAATGCCTGTGTGTGCCCCCAGGCTACTATGGAAACAAAGCTGTGTGCCCTTGCTACAACAACTGGAAGACCAAGGAAGGAGGACCCAAGTGCCCTTGAGTTTAAAGACTTCAACTTTTCATCAACCCTACCTTTTCCATTACTAATGGTCACTATGGCATTGGCTTATTTTCCCTATCAATATCAATATTTACTACTATTTCTATGTCCAGAAACCAAATTGGGAGTCCCTTTTGGTTTCTCTAAAAATGTTTTTGATGTATTTTGAAATGCCCCTTTTGAGTTTATGGGCTCCTTATGCTGTATCACTCCTTAAGGCTTAAGGCTTGTTTGCCTTTAATGAGAGTGGCTTATTAATATTATCTATGAAACTTTCTTGCTACCGTTTATCTTGTCTTGGCAAATTATTTATTTACATGCTTCTGATCTCTGGATTGTATTGTGTTAACTCGTGATGATGTATTGAACCGTAGCTTGAGAAAGCAAGGAAACTTTTTTAAGAAGGGTAATGTGTATTATATTAACGATTTTAAATCAGAAAATTAGTTAACTTATTGAGACGCCTATAAAAAAATTGTGATAAGAAACATGATTTTTATAATCAATCATTGCTGGTATACTTTATCGTCGCTAGAGCACACCACTTTTTCACTTCAAAAGGCCAAAATTTGCCTTGCTCTTTCACTATATTTTGACGAGAAGAAGTAACCTCTCGACTTAATGCGTTGTTTTTGCTGTCACATGCAAACCCATCTCTCGAAAAGGCCCGTTTTATTCAAGACACGCTTGTTTTTCTTTTCTCCATAAAGTAAAAGATACCAAAAAGTAGTGACGGTTATCATGGAACTTACTTGGCTAACTTGATCCCACCATCGTTGTTGAAGGGATTGAATTAAGTTGAAGTTAAAAAGAGTGTAGAAATCTTGTTTGTATTGATTGGAGATGGATCGTTGGGCATACCTTTTGTGATGAAGGTTTAACTTCAGTTTAATCATGAAGATTTTGGGTTGGTTGTCAAAATTAACTTGTGTGAAATCCTTCCATATTCGTGTGTCTTCATTATAACTTTTTTTAAGGATGTAAACTCATTCTTTATTTCCTGTCAATTAATGTTTTAGGCTTCCTAAAAAAAATTTAAAACAAAATGCTTATGTATTCGCCCCCTTTATATATTTTAAATTTTATATTTAAATTCAAATTCCTTTATCTTATTTTATATATCATTTTTCTTAAAAAATGTTATTAAATGCTCTCACAACATTTTGATTAAAGAAGTTAAAATAGAAAATTTTCGTTTAAAAACATTAATAAAACTAATCCCCTATAATTTCTAAACAACACACTTACAACTTTTCATAAAAAGTTTATTTTTACTTACTTAAATCACATGTCTTTTATTATTTTTCCTTTTTACTCTCTTCTCACATCTCTTTCTCTTTTCTTTTACCCATTCTTCCTTTATTTTTATTCTTTCGTTGGTCTTATTTTTCTTCAAAATTTATATGCTTCTTTTTCTTCCTTTTAAACTCTATTCTCTCCTCTCCATGTTTTTTTCTTCTTTTCCTTTTTTACTTCTTCATGTTCCTTTCTTCCCTTCCTTATCTTTTTTTAGACTTCCCCCTAAAATCATCTTCTTCTTTTTTCATAATTTTTTTTCTTTTTCACACAAATTTTTTTAATGTTGCTTCTTTTTAATAATTTTTTTATACATGCTTCTTTTTAACTAGGAGTAGAAGAAAGAAATGGTATTAGATCCATCAAGACCTCTTCTACTATTATTTCATATGAAATATGAGACTAGTCAAGAACAAAGCTAGCAATGAAGAAATTAAGGTATAATTTGATTATTTGATAGTTTAGATTCGTGCTTTTAACTACTTCAATAGTTAAGGTAATTTGTGTAACATCTCTGATACTAAATTGAAATCTATTTTACCGCATAAAATTAATTAAGTATCCTTGAGTATTAAATTAAATTAATTCAAATTTAATTGAGAACTTTCCTAATTTAATATGGATTAATTGATAGTTTTTAATAAAGAGATAAAATTAGAATAATTCTAATTTGTAAAACTAAAGTTGAATTACATTGTGGTGGTAAAATGTAAGTTACCATGAGGCGAAAGTAAATTTTCTTTACATAAAGTAAATAAAAGAATAGAAAATGGATAGGAAAAAAGAATGGCCAAAAAGACCAAAACACCCTTGAGACTAAAACAAATTCACTTCCTTTTTTTTCGTCATTCATGCGTGAAAGGAGAAAACAAAAGCTTTTTCCTCCTCCTCCTCCTATCAAGGTCGTGTGCTTCTTGGCTTGAGTGAGAGCTCAATTCTTAACGAAATTTGAAATTGATTGCATATTTATAAGCGTGGAAACGAGGTGAGCATTATGATAGTTTCAATTTTAAGTTTCTGGGTGTGGTACTTAAAACTAAAAATACATGCATGATGAGGGGTTTCGGGTTTCCTTAAGATTGTGTAATTTTAGCTTGTAAAGCCTTGTATGGCAGGTATTGATAATTCATTAACAAGTTTCTATTTCGGTGTTTGTAAGCTGTGAACCAAGTACCGGTAAGGTGTTAGTCAAAGCGGAACTCAGAACTAAGAGTAAAACTAGTCGAGGTAAGCTTTAGAAGTGTTGAAAGTGTATTTAATGTTGTTTCTGCAAAGCGGTTTTTGGTTTCGAAGGTTGAAACACTAGTCCTTTTCCCAAATTCCCTAAATTTTAGATATTGGGTATATTCAGCATCGAGAACAGGTCACAGAGGTGGGGAAATGAGGTAATGAGGTGTACTTGAGATATAGTTTACCTTAAGGCTAAATTAAACCCTTTCTCCCGAACAAAACCTTGGACATTCAATTTATTTGTGAAAATTGAAAAAATAAACATGTATTTTTGTTGATAAAGTTGAAAAAATAAACGTTAAGTCAACAACCAAACAATATTCCTTATTGTGCTGAAAGATATAAATTGATCAACATGTAAGAATTTATATCAATAGAACTCAGTTAATCATAATACACAAGATATAGGATACGTTTTTCTTCATATTTTATTCCAATAAAGTACGCATTACAAGGTAATTCAAAGTCACCAGGTGCTTTCTAACTAATCATTTCTAGTATTACATATCTCTAGTATAATAAAATTTCAAAAGCCAATGAAAACATGTATCTATCAATGAAATGAAACTATAAAGCTTCCCAGTAAGGGTTTATGCAAAAGTTCAGGATTGCCTATAGTGTTCTTGCCATTCCCATATATAAGTATGCCACTTATTTCCTTGTAGGTTTTCTATTTTAAAAAGTATTATGGATTTAATATTAATTATTTTAAGGTTTAAGGTTATGATACATTTATTCATAAGGAATAATATTTTTTTTGAAAAAATTTCACAGGACATGGTCTTCCACTTGACCAATGTAAAAAATGGAGGGTTTAGAAAAACAGGTTGTTGAGACCAGACAAAGGGTTAAAGTGTCGTCACATGAGTAACAAGGAGAAACTGGTTTGATTTCCTTTTTATGAATTATTATAATTGCTATATGTGAAAGGTATTTGTAAAATTTTATCTAAAATCATATTTAAAATGCTATCCTATTTAATGTGAATTGCTCTATGAATTAATGCTTGCAATTTGTGTATGGTGATTATATATGAAATGCTCTTTTTGTATAATTTTGTTTCTTTTGACTTTCATTTTCAAGTGATCAATTATTTATTAAGTTATATATTATCAAGAATAATATAATATTAAAAGGCATAAGATAACCCCTTAACCCTTTAAATTTAAATTTATTGGAAGCAAGCGTACTCAATATGCATCTTTAGTTCAACTGGTTGTGTCAACTCCCACATTTGATGATGGTGGAAGTCAGCCAACTGATACCCAAGGTGTTGTTGCTGCCAACACAACTAATAATTTTGAAACAGTAGCTCACAAGAGAAGACCTAACGCAAATGGCACTAGGAAAACTTCTATTGTCCTAGATCATTTTGAATAATTACCTGTTGTGCCGGGTAAACTAGCAAAGGATAAATATAAATATTGTCCTACAAAATTTTATTGTGATACAAAATCGTATGGTACATCTAACATGATATACCATATTAGAGGTCAGTGTAAGAACTTCCCTTATGTTGTTGCTTCTGATCCAATACCGACTGTGTAGACTTTTAATGGAGCTAATTTTGACTTGACAAAAATGAGCCATAGGTTTGATAAGAATTTGTGTAGGAGGTCTGTTGCTATATTTGTCATTGTAGATAAATAGGCCTTTAGTGTTGTAGAGAGGGAAGGATTTAAGAATATGATTCGACAATTACAACCCCAGTTTAATCCCCTTTCAAGACAAATAGTTGCGAGGGATTATTTCCACCTTTACTTAGAAGAGAAGGAGAAATTGAAAACTTTGTTTAATGAAAACAAAAGTAGAGTTACCTTTACAACTGATTGTTGGACTTCTATTCAGAACTTGGGCTATTTAAGTTTGACTGCCACTTCATTGATAATGAATGAGGTGTCAGAAAAGAGTGAACAGTTTCTCAGTTATGTAGGATCGTAAGGGAGAGATGATTGGGAGGCAAGTTGAATAAGTGTTGAGGCAATGGGGTCTTAGTAAAGTTTCTAGCCTGACTATTGACAACACATGGACTAATGATGTTGCTGTCACATTTGAAAAATAGGCTTGAAAGCATATCTAAACTTATCTTGGATGGAGAGTGCTTTCAAATGAGGTGTTGTGCTTACATCCTCAATCTTATTGTCCAAGATGGGTTGAAGGAGTTGAATAATGCTATATGTAGCATAAGACTAGCCATTAAGTATGTTAGATCTTCCCAAGGAAGGATGCAGAGGTGTCAAGAGTGTATAGAGTTAGCTATAATTCAGAGTGAGAAAATGGCTATTTAGATGTTCCAACATGATGGAATTCAACATATGCAATGTTGGATACTGCCAAGAAGTTTGAGGAAACTTTTGAAAATATGAGGTTCCACGATCAAGCTTATATGGAGTTCTTTGGATCTATTGGAGCACCTACATGCATTGATTGGGCGAATGCAAGGGTATTTGTGAAAATTTAAATTTTTTTATGATGCAACAAAGAAATTCTCAAGCTCTACTAGTGTGACTATGCATATGGTATTTCACTAAATAACTTTAATTCATTAGGAAATCAGAGCTGTTATTCATCATGTTGAGCCCACCCTAGCCGAATAAGGCTTGACATGAAGAAGAAATACGATAAATATTGGGGAAATAACTTTTAGGTCAACCCTTTATTGTACTTTGGGGTTGTGCTTGACCCAAGGTATAAACTATCTTATATTGAATGGGTTTTTAATAAAATAAATGTTGTTGACCAAGTTGTACATAACCTATCAAGGACTGTCAAGAACAATTTAGAAATGATGTTTTCATGGTATTCAGTAGAGGTTGGAAAAGGTAAAGGTCCCCAATCTACATAGGGTTTTCAAGTAACAAATGCTGTTTCTGTTAACTAAGATGGATTATCCCAAGATATGGAGTGGGAAGATGATTATAAAAGTTTTCTAAAGGAAAAACAATTGGTTGATCAAAAAACTAAACTTGAAACTTACTTGAGTGAGCCTTGTGTAAAGGGGGATAATAACTTTGACATTTTGCAATGGTGGAAAAACAATTCAAACAAATTTCCAATCTTGTCAATATGGTTAAAGATATTGGCAACACTTGTTTCAACAGTTGCCTCAAAATCTATTTTTAGTACAGAGGGTCGAGTTTTAGACCCTTGTAGAAGCTCACTTAATCCAGAGATGACAAAGGCTTTGATATGTGCACAAAATTGGATAAGGCCAAGTTTAAACCCCTTGGAGCTCAATGTTAGTGATGAGCTAGAAATGAGTAGGAGTATTGTAACAAGTAATTTTTATATATTTTAAAAACTTTTTCATAGCTTGTTGTTTTTATTTCATTGCCATTTGATGTATGGATTCAATTGATATTTTTTTGCATAACATGTTAAGATGTCAAAACGAGTAAAACATCTATCAAGCGTCCAATGGGAGAATCAACGGTGATTACCACATCAAGTGGTGCAGCTGCAGAAGCTGGCTCACTAGCTTTTTGAACATGTATCAAACATTTGATATGGTTTGTTAGTCATGATTTGTATTTTTTTTCATATGTCGTAACTGTCTGTTAAACTTATGTAGTGTCAACTCATATTTTTTGGGATTGAGGTGAGGTCATTTTGAGTTTGACAATATATGACCTTACATTTTTTGGGTGACAAGCTTTGCTGAGTTCACTAGCTGTTTGAACAGATATCAAACATTTGATGTGGTTTGCTATTCATGACTTGTATTTTTTTTCATATATTGTAATTATCTTTTAAGTTTATATAGTATCTACACACAATTTTCGAGATTAGGCTGGAGTCATTTTGAGTCTGAGAGGATATGGCCTTACACTTTTTGGGTGACAAACTTTCCTAAGTTCACAGGTGAATTTTGTTATCAATTAAATTGTTGTTTAATAATTATGTAAACTAATTTGAATGCCTAAAAGTTTGGCTTCATTTATCATGTTGTATTGTAGTTATCAAATTATTTTTTGGGATTTGGTAGATTCAATTGTTTTGGGTACTTAAGAGGTCTATCATTACATGTTTGAATTCTAATTCCTAAACATGCTTAATTAGGAAACTTCAGTGTGATTTTATAATATCTTAAGTTATGTTAGTTTGAATCTGCTTATGCTTGATTTAAAATGATGAGTGTTTCCTATAACGATGTTGCTAACAATGGCTGATATACTTGATCACATTGGAGATGCAATGGATTTTATGAAATTGTACAGAATTGACCATACAAATTTTTTTAGTATGGTTCCTAATTCTCATGAATTTAGACATTCATTTTTCTTTATTTTCACCTAAATTATAAATCATGTATTTGGGTATTAAACTAATATAAAATTCATTGTTAAATATTTTTGGCAGGTAACTTTAGTGGATATAGACATGGCAACCATGTACTAGTAGTATTGCACTTTGAATGGAAACTACAATTTAAATTTTTACATTGGGAGTTGTTAATTTCATTAACTTAGGGATTTGCTGTGGTGGTTATTATTATTGGTTACTGGATTACATTACATTACTTAAGGAATTAGAATGTATATTTCAGTGATATATTCATTTTGGGTTTATTGTTTTTACTTGATAAAAGCTTTGAAATATTTTTATATGCAAAATGTTTGCTAAAAGTATTTTATACACAAAAGGTTTTTGGTAAAAAATAAAAATCAAACTTTCCTAAGAAACTTAACCGAAAAACCTGACAAAAAAAAAACGAGAACTGCAATTAACTGAACCTGAGCAAACTGACCGTAGTATTGAGTGGAATAAGTTATTATTTATGTTTCATGGATAGCAACAAGTGGACTGAAAACTAATCGAATCTGACCGAACTCGACAAATTGATAACCCTAACTAACTATGTGATAAGCTCAATTTTGGTCTCTTACTTTTATTAATTTTAGACAAAATAATAAATCCACTATATAATGAGATACTTACACTCAAAAAATAAATATCAAGTTTTCTACTTTGATTTTTTTGTATTTACCCTTAAAATGCATTCTATCTTAAAAAATTAAAATATGAAAAAAATGACCTAAGTTTTTTTTTCCCCCTTTAGTATGTTGATGTTCTTTTTTTTCTTCTATGAGTATATTTATAGTACTATAAGGGTATGACATATTTAGCATAAATATTATTTGATCATAATTTTTCTCTATTTTTATACATAAATAATATTCTATTATATAACTTTTTATATTTTATTAAATAACTATAGTTTAATTGTGTGTAGGGAAACATTCGTCAACAACACCAAATTGACCTAGGTGAATGCACGAGTTCAATAGCTAATAATTAGTTATATACATCTTCCATTACTATCTCATATATTCTAGACTTCCCATGGAAATTAATCTATTTCAAGACAACTACATATAAACAAGTGAAATTGGGTTGAGAATAGGTCAAACTATTAATTAGGAGTTTAAGACTTAGCTTATTTATGGTATAACATGGACTCAACTTGTTTAGTAAAAATACTATATTTAAATTTTTTTCAAGTCTATTTATTAATAAAATCTAGACTTGAGCTTTTAAAAAACAATCATTTTGGCTTATCTAGCCAATGTTTTTCTTAAAGGAAGGTTCCCTTAGAGTGTCTCCTTAGCCGAAAGCTATGAGACTTATCCCTTGTCCCAATGGTTAGTGCATTAAGTAGCAGGGCACTAACCTTGAGATTTTTTCATTTACAAAAATTAGGGATCAAACCCCTAACCACTTACATAAAAAAACGAGGTGCTACAATATTGAGAATTTTATTAAATACATTACAATTTATAATTATAGTTTTATTAAATAGTTTCTAAAAGAATACTACCTCTGGTTCCAAATATAAGCAAATATACCTAACTTCACACATATTAAGAATAATAGTTGGAGGTAGTTATTTACATTAATGTTACCATATATTTGATTTAATTTTCTAAAATACCCTTAGTATCATTTATTACATAAAGAATTAGTGGCCTTGGAAATATATATGATGAGGACATATTTGGTAAACAAGCATTTAATGACATTAGAAAATTCTAATTTTGCTTATATTAAGGGACCAAAAAATTCCACTAAAATTTGCTTATATTTGGAACCGGAGGTAGTATTTTATATTAAAATAAATTTTAATACATAAAATTCATATCTAAGTATATATTTTATGTATGTTGTTAGTCTTTTAGAGCTTCGTTGGTTTGTTGACCTATTTAAGATAAGTCTATTGGTATTTTTATTAGTCTTAATATACATCAACCTTTTATATGGGCTATTAGGTAAACTAGGTTTTTAAATAGGCTAAACTAGGCCTAAAAATATAGCCTATAACATGTTACAAGGTAGTAGACTTGTCAAAATTGGTCAACCTGCCCCACCACCAATTCACTAAAAGAGATGTGAGACAGGTTTGGTTACCTATCGGAGACAGCCATTTTTTCTAGCTCCTCTCATTATTTAATGTGTTGGCCAACCAGTTTTTAAAAAATAAATAATTATTATCTTGATGAGCTACTAGTGGTGGGTTAGTGGATTGACCCATTTAACCTCCCTAAAGAAAGATAAAATAATCAAAATTAACAATTAAAAAAGACATAAAAAATGAAATACACATAGTATTAATAAACAAGAGTTAATTTATCAAATGAAAAATTAAACAGACATAAATTAACATATGAATAATCTAATTGATCGAAGATTTGGGATAGAGGATTCATAATTCATTCAACTTATAAAGCGAATATATAAAAAAAAGAAGAAAAAAAAGATTACTAACTCGCGGGTTGACTTGTCTTGCCCCTTTCAAACTTGTTGGGTTAGTAAGTCAAATGGGATAGATTTAGTGATGTGGCAAACCAGATACCTCTAACTATTAGATGTCACTTTAAGGTTATTTTTCATGTAAAATCTACCTTTAAATTAGTGTTGAATCGTTCATTTAATAAGAAAATTATTATCATTGTATTTAGTTAAAACATTGTCATAATTTTAAGCTCACAAATTGTTTTTTTATGTGTTTGATAGGTTATAGAGGTCCTAGGAGAGAAAAGATTGGAAAAAGAGAAAGTACTTCATTTTTGGCTCTTGACATCTAATAATAAATTTGCTCTTGCTACTTCGTCCATCATTGAATTGGGTTGAAATTTTGATATAACATCCAGATCTTCATTTTGATGAGTTGGATCATATTTTAGAGTTTAGGTGTCATAATAAAACCTCTATTTTTGACCTCAAAAACCATTTAAAAGGATTTAGGTCACTTTTTACAACATTTTTGGTCTGTGGGAGGCTAAGAGTACTATGTGGAGCTCTTTGATTGTGGGAAAGCTTGTAGATAAGTTATCTCTTTTAATTTTCTTTCTTTTTCTTTTGCTTTTCATTTATCATTTTCTATTTTTTTTGTTTCTAAGGCAGTTTACATGAAAATGTATGGCTAAACCCCCTTTGTTTAGGTTTGGGTGTGATACATTAACTCTCTAACTATGTACTAGATACTTTTATATGATTGATGATATTAATCAGTGTTAGTATTTCATTTCATATATCCAATGCATATTTCAAACAAGAAACCATTTCATGTGTGTTTCGAATGAAATGTCCATTAATTTCTTCATCTAGGGATAAAGTTGAATTTAATGGTTGTTAAAGTCAACGTTTAATGTACGAATTTTCATCAGATAGTTAAATGATCAATATTTGGAGAAAGGACTTAGTATCTATTCACTAAGGGATTGAGTTTAGTGAATTTTATGCTACATTGACTTGATTGAAATATGTAAACATACTAAGTAGGATAACACATGCTCAATAGGGAGGACAATGAATCTAATCTTAATACTTTTGTTTATATTTATCTCCGTTTTTATATTTCTTGCACCACAACATTTCAATATCTTCCAACAACAATAATTATGTATATTTGTGAGTATATTGTATACAATTTTATAATAATTTTACGAGTATAAATTGTTATTTTGCTGATTATTTTACAAGTCTTGTGGATACGATACTCTTACTCCCAAATCAAAACCACAACAAATTTTTGGTACACCTACCAAAGTTTCAACGCCAACCAACCCCGTATACTTTTGTGAATTAAGGGGTCAATCTGATGAGTTCATCCTTCTTTTACAAACCTAAGGGAAGACTTAAGCTTCATAATCAACAATTAAGTCAAATCCATGTTCTATAAAATCCATCCTACCCAAACCTACTCTCACTTTTAATTGAAGGAATTTAAAGTTACAATTAACTAAAATACTAAAAACTAGGGTTGAAAGATAAGATCATGGGAGGCTATCCATAAATAATGTATGGTATAACAAAATTATGGATGACATATGATCTGTAATATTTGGTGCAATTTTTTTTGGTAAAAATATTTGGTGCGATTACTTCAATAAATTAAGCACTTACGATTAGAGGTGGCAAAACAGGCCACAAGGCCTGGTTGAACCAAAATAGGAAAACGAGATAAAAATATTGGCTCGACCCATATTTTATGTGACCTGCAGGCCAAACGGGCCAACCTCCTGTTTTTCCAAATTTTGCATGTTATTTTTTATTTAAAACTTGAACTATTTTAGGCCTTCTTTTAAATAAAACTTTAGATTTAGATATAAAAACTAGATTTTACCTTTTTTAAAACTAGTTTTTTTATAATTAACCTAATTTATTTTAATAAAAGTTTAAATAAATTATATTTGCATTAAATGGAAACAAAATTTTAGTATTTATATTTTATAATATTATATTATTAATTTTATAATAACATATATAAATTAAGAAAGTAGGAAACGTAGAGTATAAGTGAAAGGAAATACTTTACGAAACAAAAACATAGTCTTTTTAATATATATAAATTATATCTTAATATAAATTTATTTTTTTAAAATATTTTAATATTGACCTGCAGGTCCGGGCCGGCCTGCATAAGGCCCGTTTTTAACGAGTCAAAATTGACCGGACTTATTTAAAAAAATAGGTTTAAATCCTTAGTTCATCCCGTTTATTTTTAATGGGTCAAATAGATTGACCCAAATTATCATCCCTACCTACGATAGTACTCATTAGACTGTCTCTGTCCCTGGCCTTTTTTTTATGGGCCTGTGCTTTGTATCCTTATCCATTATAACAAAATTATATTAGCACCATAAAATATTTTATTCCTACCATATCTAAAGTAGATGTTATTCCGGTTTCTCATTCTCCGGAAGTGCTTCAATGTCGAATCTGAACTCATGGAATTGTTTCCCCTACATTTTGGTCCTTTATTTATTTTGAAATTGCATAATTTGCTTGGGTTTCAAGACTTGGATAGGCACAGCATTTGAAATATAATTTTGCGTTTGATTTTGCATTATTTGTAATTTTGGTACGCATCCCCTGTGAACCTTTTTAATATAATTCTTCTTTGCCTTCTTCAAAACAAGAAAATTGGAGACATTTTTACTTTTGAAATATTGAAAATGGAAGCTATGACATGGCAAATGGGGAAGACCAACATTCAGGTCGAGAAAGTTTTAACCTTCAGAGAGTTTTTGGTATGAGGTGATTTTTTTACTGGGAATAAAAGTTAAAAAGAAAACTTACCTATATCTAATAGAAATTATAAAAAATTATTCGTAGTAAGTTAGATTATTAGAAAACTTTAAATATGAAAAATTTATGTTTTCAAATGGGTAAACACTTATCCATTAGTTCAGTGAAAATTTACTCGAGAAAAACTTACCCAAAAAAGAAACTAAAAATCATACTTTACATGAAACACTGCCTTAGAAGAAAAGGGAAAACTGTGGTAAAGAATCGAGGGAGTAGTGAGGAAGTTGAAAAGAAAAAGGTTATTTCAGTCTTTTAAAAAGTTTAAATATGGCAAAAATAAAATTATTTTTGCTACATGAAAAAAATTATTTTGTGATACCAATATAATTCCTCTAAAAGTTGTTTTTATGGACCCAAAAGTTATATTGAAGAAATATACAGGAACGGCCCAAAAACAATGCACAAAGTCCAGCAACACACAGGGGAGGTGTAATCCGTGGGCCTCTTATTGGGTTATGGGCTGAAAAGGTATGATCATGGACGCATTTACATGCCCACATGAATAATTAAATAATTGAATTAACTTGCCAAAAAAAAAAAACTTAATTGAATTGTAACATTAAAAATATTTCGAGTGTTACATTCTGTCAATGGTAAACAAGTAGGAAAGTTAATGTACTAATGCAGTGTTTGATGAATGGAGAAATTAAGAGACGATAAATATTGATTGGTTCGTACTTAAAATGAGTATTACAATTGAAATATTTTTTAATTTGTGGTAAATGTTGAGGTTTGAAAACATATAATCTCAAAATAATTACCTAAATTCTTTATCATGCCAATTCGAGTAGATCAAACTAAAGTTTTTAATAGATCAAAATTAATAGTTGAGGTCAAACTTATGACCATCTTCTTTCTTTTCCATATACCACTATGCCACCACTTTATCACTCCAAATTTTATAATAATTGAAGAGTAACAAACATTTAATAAGAAGTGGTGAAAAAATAGGGGCTAAATTTATTTTATGACATTGAGAAATGGTAAAAAAAAATAAATTATTTAATTGAAATTAATAGATAATTAATATTGATGGGAAGAGAAAGAATGCGACTAAAATGAGACCTAATTCATTACAAAAATATTCATTCATTATAAATATTATAATTATCAATTAATTATTAAATATATAATTTTTTATTAAAAGATTAATAACTAGTGAAAATATTTTTGTGGAGCATTAAGTAAGGACTTTAGCTACCTTAGGCCAACCATGAATATGGAGTAAAGAATCATACATATTTAGATTGTTTAACTAACTATTTGGTCTTTCTAAATGATTAGATGTTTTTAAGTTTGCATTTAGTTCCTAACAAAAGTTCATTCGGATTTAATCTCTAACATCTTCAAAAAATTTTGTGTTAATTCTTAGTTAGGATTAGGATTTGGTCTCTAATATTTTCAAAATTTTTGGTGTTAATTCTTAATTAGGGTTAGGCTATTAGCAATATCATGTGTTACAATCGTTGTTGGTCAGGTGAGAAGTTTTACCAAAAAAGTTAGTAAAAATTAAATGCAAACATTTTGAGAATGTATATTAAGGATTAAACTCTAAAAAAAAACTGGACAAAATCCAAATTTATTAGGAACTAAATCCATTACGCAGTTTACATCTTATAGGTGCATACATAGCTGGAAGCATAAATATTACAAATGTTTGATTGTTTTATGTAGTTACAGTACAATTAAGTATTAGCATCTTCAAATTTTGATGATCAGTGCTATTGTTAATATACAGAATCACATGCTCCAATCACCACCAGAGATGAAATATTATGCGGTGTGATCTCTTTCTCTCTCACTGCTCATGCGTTCTCTATATGCACTAAATTGTAAAAACATACAAAGTTACCGTAAGAAACCACAACTTAAGATATTAAAAATAGTATTAGCAATAGTAATATCTCAATTATCAACTTTTAACAGTGCAAAATTAGTTCCTCAACTTACCATTGAGAAATTTTAACATTTTCATCAATTCTTCGTCAAATTAATATAAATGGTGACATATAATAAACATTTCATTAAAAATTTGACAGAAATTAGTAGAGGGGTGAAATTTACACACCTTTAAAAGTCATGGAACTAAATACACTCAATTAAAAGTTGGAGAATTAAAATCTTTCAAACACCTTACTTTGATACTAAAAGGGCAATTAAGTGCAAATAATATATTGAAAAGAACAACACTGTGTTCATAATTTAGTTACTTACTGCTGGCATTGTAAAACCCAGGATAATATATAGACTGGTACAGAGATAACCACCAGACCCTGTGCGAGGTCAAGTTGTAAATAGAAATGAGTATTAGAAAAAATTGAATATCAATAAATAGAAAGTTTAATTGATAGGTTAGATTAAACTAAATCAAATTAATAATTTATTATAACTTAGATGAGAGGATGAAGGTGTTGGTGATCCACACTTACACAAAAAACAGCATAAGAAAATTTATCCTCCTTTGGTGGTGCATACACATAGGCATCCTTTATAACTAGCACAGCCACAAACTGCAAATTAAGTGATTCACTAATTTTAGAATTAAATATACCCTAAAATTTATAAGGGTAACTTGTCACTCTCAATAAGGATAAAATAATTAATCCTCCTTTTAAATATAAAAACTCTCAATTCATTAACTAATTTAAAAAGAACAACATAAAGACAAGGCCACATGTTGGTGAAGATGGATATATATTGTTTGAAAAAATAATGTTGATTATTAATGTAACTAAAATTAGATTTTATTATAAATTTGATTCTTCAATTATGGTTTTTTTTGTGTTTCTGCTTTCTAATTTTTAATAGTATAATTTTAATTTTAAAGTTTAAAATGTTTTATTTTAAATATTTCATCATTTTCACATGTTCTCAGAAAAAAACTAACAGAAGGACTAAAATCACAACAATTTTAAAAGTTAAGAATATAAAATCATATAATTAAAAGTCGTAAAACCGTTATATTTGAAGAAATAAAAGTATAAGTATAGTAACCCATATATTGCATGCACAAGCTATATACGTTGATGAGATTGAAGTCTTACGATAAGGAGTATTGTTCCAAATATGACACCTCCTGAGGGATTTCTCAAGGTGAAGTCCTTATTCATTGAAGCAATGATGCGGTCGGTGGCACGCTTTGCCATTGCCAATGGTGAAAGGATTCCACTGTTTCTTCCCACAATAGTAAATTCTTCACTGTCATATCATAAAAAGAAAAGATTGTATTTCATGTTAAGATTTGTTTATTAAATTACATTCAGACTCACAGCTACATGTTATATATATATATATGTGTGTGTTTAACATCATAAGATATTTGTATGACTTGCCTTATCTCTGTGTCATCATCGTCACTGTCAGAAGTAAGTTCCGGAACAGGATATTCTGGATAGTAACGCTGCATATCCGAATCACGCAGAAGGAAAAAATCACTATAATTTTTCTCTTAACTTGTACATTCATTGCATTCTAATTAAAATAGAACTCTATGGAAACAAAACTGCCAGTACTATCTAGCCCTAAAATACTACGTCAGCAGCAACAACTACAAGCAATAATATTAGTAGTAATAATAATAAAATCAATAAATCTATCTTTTGTAATGTATGTATTTTACAAGCAGTCTTCATTAACAAGAAATTAATGTTAATAATGGACATTTTAAATGATACATTATTTGGTCTTTTTATATGACTATTTTTTTTAATGTTTTCCATTACTTTTTTTAGGATTTTTTTAAAGACGTAATTCTGGAGGTACAACAAAAATTATGATTAAATTTAGTGTTATCAACTAAATTGAGTATATTTCCTAATTATTGTAGAATTAGTTAAAACAAATCTTACAAACATGTTTTGTAACGCCCGGACGACATACGTTAGGAAGTTAAAAATGAATCATTTTTATTTAAAATTATCATAAATATCAATTTGTCTTATTTCTATGACAAATTAATACAATTTTCCATAAAACGTTTTTACGTTAAATCTATTAACATTTCCTTGAAGTACAGAAAGGAAAAACTGTCGTAGTAAATATGATTCGAAGAGTAACTTAAAGTTAATATGAAGCAATAAATGAATAGGATGAACAATTCCAATGATATATACATGTTTTATGTGGAATCAAGATAAATATTTAATGCAAAAGCAATTGGGTTCAACTATACATACAATGTATAGTAGCACATATAAATGGATGGAGGGCATGATTGAATGAAGATCATGTCAATACTGTTTATATACCTGCTTGCAAATCTCACATATTATGTTGCCTTTGGTATAGTGCCACTGGTCAATGCACCTCCTGTGAACATACTATGTGACAAGGGGAAAAAAGAGCAAGGACATTGTCATTAAATTTAACATTCAAGTAAAAAAACATTATTAATTTAAAGAAATGTAGAAAACTTATACTACTAAATTGGTAAGCTGACATTATAAATTGAATAAAAAATTATTTGTCAAAATAAGCACAAAAATTAAGGCTTACCCAAATCATGGAGAAAGCTAATCAGTATAGTTGGAGTTGTATTGTTTTTGTGAACAAAAAATTAATTAACCATATGCATCAAATAAAGATGACATTAAAAAAATAAGAATAAGAATTTCAGAATGGAAGGGAAGAGACTTCATTATAAGGATTAGAATCACACCTCATCCAAAATCATGTGTGATTGCTTTCCTCTCAATAAATCATGTTACATGTATATATGTTTTTATTTATTCCATGAATTAATATTTTCTATTTAATTAAAATACATGTTTGCATTTAAATGATAGGAAATGATTTTATTATCATTTATTGGAATAAAAGAGAATAAGATAAGATTTGAGGATATACATAATTTTCATGCTCACAATAAACATTATATGTAATTACATGTTTATTAAGTCACTTTGGTTGTCTAATTATATTTAGTTTAAAATTACTCAAAGCAAATTGAAACAAATTATCCCATCTATATGTCATGCAACTGCAATATTTTGACTACAAAGATTTTTAATTGTGAATATGAGTCAATAATAATCATGCTAAAGAGAATAAAATAAATACATATTAGACATGTAGGGTAAAACACAATAAGTAAATACTTATCTTTTATTATAAAACAAAGAGGAGACACAGTAAAATTATACTACCTTCAAGGTGCCAATGCAAGCACAAGGTGATTCCAGTTTTGAAACAAAGTCATCTTCATGACAATAGCGACAATGTCCCATATTTTCGGCTTGTTCTTCATGCTTCCGGACTTTGTCAACATTAGCAATCACAGTTAAAGGCTTCTTATCCCTTACAGCTTCTTGTGATGCACATAACTCTTCTATGGTGAATGCAATGTAGCTGTCTTCAGTAGTCAAGGATCCTTGCCCAGGATTTCCCAAAATTTTCTCAGGAGTGATGGTGACATGATCTTCCATGTTGCTAACAAGCATCTATAGTGAAAAGCTTGGTCATATGATAGTCAAGTAAAAATAATAAATTAACTTGATTCATGTTCATTAATTAACATTTATTTATTTATTATTATTATAAAAAGAAAATTATATATATATATATATATATATATATATATATATATATATATATATATAGGACATACAGTTATCTTGATTTTGTATGAAAAGTTATCTTCATTATTATTTTTTCATTTCCCAATGTTGGTGATGATATCATGTAACTTGTGGGCGCTGATTTTCCTCAACTTTATATTTTCTTAATTAAACATGTGACCTTACCTTCATAAATTCTGCAAGAAAAGGACAAATTTTTATTAATGTACTCAAAACCACGACTTAATATCATTAATGTATGAAGCAAGGGAAAGAAAAGAGTCCACAAGAAAGTTTTTCAAACAACGAAGCTTGAAAGTAAAGTTAATTAAGATCATTGATCATCTTTTATATATATATATATATTAAAAAAAAGAGGAAAAGAAAAGGAAAGAAAATGTAGTTCTGCTCAAAGCTTCAAAGCTTCAAAGCTCTATTCAGATCTTCATGTGCCACATGCATTAGGTAATCTAAAATAATAATAAAAAGATGGAAAAAACCTATTATCGACCCAAACGTGCATTAACATGATCCTCTCTTCAAATATTTTCTGTTCCCCTGAACAACCCAGAAACTCTAAAAGGGAGGGGAAATAAACCATAACAAGAATATGTAATTTTTAAACTCGGGCGGTAAACAATTAACAATTTTAATTATTACATGATTATAACATCAGATTAAATATTTTAAAAATAAACCATAACAAGAAACTATATATATAAATAAATAAAAGAAAGAGCAGAGGGGAAAACATAGTGTACCTTGTGTTTGCTATATATATCTGAACCAATTTGTTGCTTGAATGAGCATAGGGGGGGTTGGAACCTATTTAAACTAGCAGTGGCTAGTGAATAAACACCGACAAATATAATCTGATCTAAAACTGATGAGATGAATACAAAAAGGTCTATAAATGCAAGTTCCATTTGGCGCAAGGAGAAGCACAGGTGATGTGCTTCAAATAGACACGTACTGATGTTTCCATGACACATGGTTCAGACCATTTTGGCATTGTTAGGTCACCATTACCTCCTTGTTCTTGTTCTTTTCTACTTCAGTTATTAACTTTAATATCTCATTTACGAACCCCACTTTTATCCAAATTTGCCTTACAAAATTGCCCTTCTTAGACTTTATTGGAATCCAAGAAGTAATTAATTCCACTAAATGATTTCCCTTTTATCTCATTGACACTAGGTGATTCTTTTTTTATTTTATTTTTCCTTTTCTTGCTTTGTTTAAACTTCTTCCACAAATTGAACTATGTGCCATGCTACACCAAAACTGCTTCATCTAGCTTTGCTCAATAGTGTAAAATAAGACTTTTACACCATAAATTTTACACCGGTTATTGAAAGAACCGGTGTAAAAATTAATGTGGTGGTATGTTTATAAATATTTAGTTTATTTACACCGATTAATTAAAATAACCGGTGTAAAAAGTAATATATACACTGGTTACAATGTTATCCAGTGATAAAGGGGACATATTTCACCGGTCCAAAATTAGGACTGGTACAGGATGCAAAATGGAATCCCTTGTCAGTTAGGAACCCACCTACAAGAATCAAAATGCAAAATAATTTCCCTCTCCGATCCCTCTCGAAAACCTTAGTCTCCCTCTCGAAAATGTTACCCTCTTCTCCCTTTCCAGCCCCGTCAGAAATGTAAACGTCCAAACTCTCCAGGTTCCGCAAACGCAATAAGTACCTCTCTTAAATCTACGTTTTCTGTTGATATAGATACCAAGTTTCCACCCTCTTTTTGATGATAACAAGATACTTGAGAAGCCCAAAGAAAAATCAAATAACCCTTTATTGCAAGCTTTTGCTATTGGCCTTGCTTTTTTCAGGTTTACTTATTTTGTGTTTTCTCTTTCCTTTATTTTATGAAATATTGATCTCTTTTTAGTGTTATTCAAGCTTGATCCCATGCTACCACGCAACCAGCATTCGCTTTAGTGTTATTCTTTTTGGTTAAGAGGTGGAATCTATGTATAAAAGTTGAAATCTTTGTTTTAATTTTTGGTCGAGGAAATTTGTTTTGGGGTTGAGTTGGTCATTTGGGTTGGTCCTAAAGTATGTTTGGTTCTCTTTTTTGGTTGTTTGTTTTCTTGGTTTCTTTTTTTATATTTTGTAACTTTCTTTTTCTAGGAATTGGGTGCTTCTATTTGTTTAATGGAAAGATTATGGGTTTAACAGTTCATACCTAGTCATCAATACATGTTTCTTTTACATATTGATATCTTTCTTTGCTTCTTTTTTGCATGTTTGCTTGGTGCATGATGTGGGCCCATAATTTTTTACTGTAGTATTAATCCCATCAAAGAGAGTCGGATCCGCATGCATATGCATTAGTGTAATAGCCTTGAGTTAAGGGAGCTGCAATGCAGCTGAGGATGAATGATTTGTGTGAACAACTGTACACTATGATGATGTTAAATGGCAATGTGTGAATAATTATGCTTAGGACCATAATGATGTATATGATGCATGTATCTGATTGATTGGGATGTATTGTAATGGTATAATCCGGTTAATATTTATCATTTAACATATAATGGCGAAGCGTGGTGAATAGCAAAGGGTATTGATGATGTTGGATGCACTTTATGTTATGTACATAGAAGTGCATAGTTTTGGTTAGATAGGTAGTTATATACTTGACCGACACTGTATGGGAGTGATTGTGTGTGTGTATATATATATGCTTGTGTGTTTTGTTGCCTTATCTAACATTATGTATATATTAAATTGTGGTTGTGACTTATAATGCATGGGTAATAGTATAATCTTATGAACAATGAAGTCAGGGATTGATCCATGTGCATTAGTGCAAATTGTGATGGGTTGATAGAAAACCCATAGGCATCCTATGTCTAGAAACTGTTAGGAAACTTGAGTTACAAATTGATATGTCTAGGAATTGTTTAGGATGCATGATTGATGGTGCATGATATGGAATATAATGTATTACCATGTTTTACATGTAAAAATGCATAAATTACATGTTGAATGGTGTATGGATTAGGCGATTATGCGATATGAAGTGACTATAGGAAAATTGATTTGATAGGGTTATGAACAAGTCCAAAATAAGCATAGTAGACTATTGGTATAGTGCATTGGTGCCAGAAACCATCAAATTGAATTTCACATGTTGGATAAAATAGGTATTTTTGGCCTAAACATTCTGATGTGCGTAGAATCCAATTGGAACAAAAATTTGGCACGAGACTTGGACCGTCAATTTAGAAATGGTATGTACTAACTTGCGATAAAATTTTGTCTCGTTTAAATGAGATTTGGGTAGTTTGAACACATGAGTAAATTGGACTTTTTAAAGAAAAAATATTTTTTTTGCCATTATTGACAATTTTGGTAAGACATATCTACATTTTGCTATGTTGGGAATTCTTTATACCAAACTAGCTCTTCCTTCCTTCACAAAGGTTGTAGGTATTTGAGCTACAAAGGTGTACCCACTAGATTCATCTCGATCGAAGTTTTGTAGCTCAAGTTATGCGTGAAATACTCCAACACATCCCTGCTAAAAATTCCTCACATTGTATATCTGCATAATGATGCACTGGGAATTCTATGTGCCAAAATAATCATTCCTTTCTTCACAAATATTGTAGGTATCTAAGCTACAAAGGTGTACCAACTGGATTCACCTCAATCGAAGCTTTGTAGCTCAAGTTATGCATGAAATACTCCAGCATATCCCAGCTGAAAATTCTCCACATGAGAGATCTACATATTGCTGCATTGGGGATAATCAAGGCAGAATTATTCTTTCTTTCCTTTAAAAAAGTTATAGGTATCTGAGTTACGAAAGTGTACCCACTGAATTTACCTTGGTCAGAGTTTTGTAGCTTAAGTTATGCACAAAATACCAAACCTTATACACAAAAATGAGAAAAAAATAAACTTTAAAATTCAAGTACTTTCTTTTGGGTTTATTATTCAAATTTAAATGTCATAGTTTCAACAATTTTTTTACCTACTATCATAATATTGAACCTATTTTCTAATGAGACAAAAATACAATACATTCACAAACATATATAGAAAATGATTTATTGCATTTGACTGTACATTAACAATACAAAAATTAGTACAATTAAATTGTCATCAATTTAATTCTACAATAATATTTTTTTATTATATAGTGTAAGTGTTAAGTAATAGGCTAAATTGATGAAAAAATTTATGTTATAAAATATTATATCACCTTTATTATGCATTTTATAGTTACTAAACAATAACAAAATTTGATATCAATAATTTTAAAAGAAGTACACTTCACTCTAACTATAAAATTTTGCAACCATTTAGATTGTAACAAAACAAATAATAAAATTGTCACAAATTTGTAAAATTAAAGAAATGTATAACTTTTGTCTAGATTTGGAGTGCAATGTAATTAATTTTGACAAATATTAGTGATGATTTGTGTAATCTACTCTTACAATCATTGTCAATGTTTTTTAAAAAATGGATTGTAGTGAAGGTAACAATTCAAGTGAATTGTAGTCTAATTGAAGATCAAAACAATAAAAAATTGACCCACATTAGTCACCTCAATGATTTATGGTTAAATTTGTCGGATCGACCAGTCTGATTTGATTACAATGATCATTGTGAGTAGTTTTTTTAAGAGCAATTTACCGTGATTTAGCCAAAAAAAAGTTATAAGATGACAAATTTATACTTTTCCATCGACAATGTGACGATAAAATTTATTATGTAAACAATTTTTTAATAATTGTAACACGACAAGTATGTGTAATATTTAATGACGAATTATATACGAGAGTGTGAATTTTAAAATAATTACTTGATGACAAATGATATTGCTATATTGCTACATTTATTATTACTAGATATTTTGTAATCTTGAAAACTTCTTTGATAAATTTGATAGTAAACTATTGACATTTAATTATGATATCTTTTAATTACTAGTTTACTTGTTGGTTATACATTTAATGGTACCTAAGCATAATAACCCTAACTAATTTACAATTTTAGCAGCTTACCTTGTAGTAGTGATACTACCAAAATGTGTGAACATCGCTTTAGCATGTGCAATGAAGAGGACTTCACACCATATCCACAGCTTAGAACTCGATTATCGTCATCGAACACCATGGATGAAGCAGCATCCTCCATTTTATCACCAACAATGAAACATCATTGATCCTCTAACATTCGAATGCCTTACATAATTGAATTTAAACACATCCTACATGACATGAGTATACATAGCGGTACTTTAGAGTGACTAAGTTGCCATCTAGTGTAACGCCCCGAAACGTGGATTAAAATTTTCGAGTAAATTTTTCGCTTTTTTGAAAGATCATTTTAAAAATTATAAATTTAATTCAGAGTTTATATAACAATTAATAACAGCGGAAAAATTATCATACATACTAGTCGTGATTAATTAAATTCAAGAAAATATTTAATTAGCGGAAACGATTGTGAAGATAATGGTACATGACATATTATATTTATTACAACCCATAAATTCAAAGTTCAGGTAATAAAACAAATAGACATCCATCATGGCATCACTCTGCATTCTACGTGTCATTCACTGTAAAAATTAATGTAAGAGTGAGACAGAATATAGAATAAATATAAAATAGATAAAATTGCACAAACACAATCAACAATTCATAATGATATGATGAATATGCCAAACAAGTCCATTAATAGATCTTTAATTAGTCAAATGATGTCATGCTGGATCCATTTGGTCTTGGTGGGAATACTGCAGTAAAAGTCTCATAGAGACACAAATAGGGCTTTAGCATATACCATGAATCCCTATACTTCATGGCGCTTAAGTACCGAAGTACACAATATCATAAGTAGGACTTCTGCATAAACCATGAATCCCTACACTCCATGGCACACAACATAATAGGGCTTAACTCATCATAGAGTAACCCCCCACCAGGGTAGGCAATCATGGAACCCCTAAATTCCATGGTGCGTCCGAATGCTTATGATGCATGAATGCCTTTAATTCTTTTAACATACCATGATATCCACATTTCCAAAACCTCTTGGATACTACAAGTCCTCAAGGAACACAATACACATAATAATTCACAAAATCATGGATTTACTGTTTCAACCACATATGTCAATAACCACAAGGCATTCATGTACATATATATTAATTATGTCATTCATAATTATTCACCATCACAATATACAAACTGTGTGATACTCAACAACATTTATAATAATTCATAATCACTCAATAATTTAATAAATAATTTTTAGACATAGAGAAAATATCATTTTCTTTCAAAATAGCCATTCTAAGTGACTTTCAGCATCCCCAACAGCAACATACATTAGCAAAACAGTCATAACATGGGCAAATCAACTCCTTTTTAGGTGATTCCACTTTCTATAGCTCAATAATACAATTATCTACAACTTTCATGAAGAACACAGTTTCAAATTCCAAACAGAAATATTACTTATTCATGAAATACCACACTGCCTCAAGGTGAGTTTTTCAAAACGTACATATATTAGTAATTTCAGTGTTTCTGGAGTTACAAAAATGATTTTTGCATGAAACCAGTTCTAAAATACTCTTAACATAATTATCTACAACTTTCATGAAGACTCAAACAACTAATTCATACCACAAAATTCCCAGTATTGAAAACAAGATTCGGATTTCCAAAATTCCAGAATTTCAGAATTTCAGCTTGCACATACTTCAGTAATTTGAGCATAACTTGAACTACAAAAATTATTTTGATGTTAAACCACTTTCTAAAAATCCAAAACTTAATTATCTACAACTTTCATGAAGACTCAAACAACTAATTCATACCACAAAATTCCCAGTATTGAAAACAAGATTCGGATTTCCAAAATTTCAGAATTTCAGAATTTCAGCTTGCACATACTTCAGTAATTTGAGCATAACTTGAACTAAAAAAATTATTTTGATGTGAAACCACTTTCTAAAAATCCATAACTTAATTATCTACAACTTTCATGAAGACATCTAAGGCTGATTATGCACGTACAGTTCCCAGTAAATCAATATATACACAAAACAAAGGATAAATCTTTCACACGAACATGCTGTAGTATTTTGGCTATAACTTTTGCTATACTTATTCAAATTACTTGATTCAGGTCTCAAAATTCAGATATCAAAAAGATCTACAACTTTCATGAATAAATCAGAATCAAAATCACACGTTTTCAATCTCAAAACTGAGTAACAAGATACAAAAATAAAACTGGAATCCTAGGACAGCATACAATTCTACCCATTTCATAGTTATTCACAACCCTGTCCCCTCTTACCTTAATGGAGGTTCCTAAAGTGGTTGAAAGTGTTGTATTATTGTCCTAGCTTCAGATCAAGAGTGAAATTGATGGAGAAAGTGAAAGAAAATAAGAGAGAGACTTCACTAACTTTAGCTTGTTCTAAGAATTCAGACTTGGGAACAAGATGTAGTGTTGATTTAATGATGTAAATGACAAGTGGGGGACAAGATTTTCATAATGGGATTGTAGTGGGATGTTAGGTGCATGAATTATGGTAATAATGGAGGTTTTAGGTGAGAAAAATGAGCTGGATTGTTGACCATTTCCGCAGCCTACATAATGTAGTTTGTTTGATTGAAGTAAATATCAATTCTGACACTGTTTTGGTCTTTTAGGCATATCTCTCTCATATCTTAATGGATTTTAACAAATGTGGTCTTGTTGGAAAGCTAAGACAACGAGGAACAACTTTGTAGTTTACGACTTTTTCAAATTCGGACTCTAACAAGGTATTAAAATATGTACAAGATGATATGATTGAAATAAAATATCAATTCTGACACTGTTTCGGTATTTTGGACATATCTCTCTCATATCTTAATGGAATTTAACAAATTTGGTCTTGTTGAAAAGATAAGAAAAAGAGGAACAACTTTGTAGTTGGACACATTTCCAAATTCGGACTCTAACTAACAATTAAAATGTGTACAAGATGACGCATTTTGAGTGGAGTATGTGGCAATTTGATGAGAGTAATTGGAAAAGCCAAGGAAATTAATAACTAAGGAAATAGGTAATAAATTATTTGATTAACTTTTACCAAAGGTATAAAGTTAAAATTATTTACCATGGTAAAAGGTTAAATTGAAGATGTTGTCCTAACCAAAAATTTATGTAGAAAGTTGAGATAAAATGGATAATATCATTGATGGTCTAAATCAAAATGATTATACATGAGAATAAAATTTTTAGGATGTTACATCTAGCTAGCAGTCACATGGACTACTTCTATTAACTAGGTTGACCTAATTGATGGGAATGATTACAATGAATCAACTTAAAAAATGTAAGGGACCTTTACGAGTAAAAAAACATAAAAAACCTACTTGAATAAACATTCAAACATATAGGGACTAAAAGTATAATTTTGTCTATGAAGTTGTAATATATTAATCTGATAGTAATGCACAAAACTCAATTAGGAAATTAGGAAATATCCTAGTAAAAAGATTTTTAGAATATTCCATATTTTACCTTATATATATTGTATTTCCTGGTTTGTTACGAGTAAATAGGTCTTTATCTTGTTAGTTTTGCTTTCCATAGTTAGTAATTGTAGCCTCGTTTGGTAGGAAAATTACTCATAACAAATACAATATTATTTTATATTATATCATAATAAAATACTATTACATTTAATGTATTATGTCATTTTCCCTTGTTATTATTAGTAATTAAATGTTAAATATTGATAAATACCTATGTAAATACTATTACCCCCTCTTACTTCTGAATACAAATAACGATAACATACTAGTTGTACTTGTTCCATCTACCCTGTTATTGTCTCTATATGCTCTTATTAGATGCATATATTTTAAAAACATTTATGATTTATTTATCAAGCATTATCAATTTTAGTTTTTCTTAATATAAAAGCAAAAAGTATTTTTAGATTTTTAATTTTAGCATAGAAGAAGAAAACAAGGATCCTTTTTGGATTTTTGAAAAAATAACAAAATCAACCCCCAAATATTTTATATTTTTGAATTTTCATTTTATTTTTTCATGTCTTTTAATTAAGAAAAAGCACTAGTGGAAAAAATGGATACAACCACGGGGGTATAATCACGGATTAGTGTGTATCCGTGATTAAAAATGACGCGGTGGCATTTTTGAAATTTTTGAGAAAACTTTTAATCACGGTTGTTAAGGCAACCGTGATTAAAAGTCTCTATAATCACGGTTGTATGACAACCGTGGATATATGTCAAAACGAGATGGCATTTTTGAAATTTTTGGGAAAACTTTTATTCACGGTTGTTAGGCAACCGTGATTAAAAGTGTGTCTATAACCACGGTTGTTTGACAACCGTGGTTATATGTATATGTATTATTCACCTTATTTTTAGAAAATCCAAAAAAATAGAAAAACATGGAATTTTGATCTGATTTTTTGCGTCATGACTTCTTTTGGTACTTATTAGCCATTCGAGTTGGAATTTTTGAAAAATAAATTTTTGAGTGAGAGATACAAAAATTTTGTGACGACAAAAATCGGCAAACTTCAAACGAGCATAACTTGAGCTAGAAAACTCAGAATCCTTATTGCTGCATATGATTTTGGGGTAGAAAAAAAATCCGCATTCATTCCAACTCGCTACGCCAGTTGGGGTTGCTCAGATCTTCAAAAAACCCTTGTTTTCTCAAATTTTTTTATTTTTTGTGATTTATTTGCTTATTTTTTGGATTTTTAGGCTTCTACTTTACCTACCAAATAAATTCTAAAAATTCTAAAATTTTTTATGGTGTTTTCTAATGCCAAAATAAGATTTTCACATATAACCACGGGTCCCTTGTTCAACCGTGGGTATATGTCATATATATAACCTTATAGAGAAGAAGGAGAGAAAAGAGAGTTAGGCGCGCTCATGAAATTACGAAATTTAAAACGAAAAGGAAGCTATAATCACGGTTACACAAGGAACCGTGGATATATGTATAACCTATAACCACGGGTCCTGGAGTAACCGTGGTTATAGGTCATACATATATCCACGGGTACTCGCATAACCGTGGTTATAGGTTATACATATATCCACGGTTCCTTGTGTAACCGTGATTATAGCTTCCTTTTCGTTTTAAATTTCCTAATTTCATGAGCGCGCCTAACTCTCTTTTCTCTCCTTCTTCTCTATAAGGTTTCTCTTCTCTGTTTTCATGTTTCCATTTACATTTATATTTCATTATTTACGTTCTAGATTTGTTTATTATGTGACTTCTCACTATTTTTCATATGCCATTTACAGGTTTCCCATCGCGCGCCATTGATTATTTACAGGTTTACATTTTAGATTTATACTTGTGTTCTTCGTTTTGCAGTAGCTCTCTTGTTTCTTGTTTCTTGTTTCTTGTTTCTTGTGGTTGTTCTGATTTTGTTTCATTCATTTACTTTTCTTCATTTCTTGTTTCATTCATTTACTTTTCTTCTGTTTTTGTTTCTTGCGTTCTTGCTGCGTTTCTTATTTCTGGTGTTGGTGTTCATTGTGTTCTTGCTGTTTCTGAATGGTGAAGATGATAACCACGATTTTTAATTTTTTTTTGGTCCAGTACATTTAATCACGGTTGTTAGGGGCAACCGTGGTTATATCCACTCCACTTTTAACCACGGTTGTTCAACCGTGATTAAATATCCTGATATACAACCACGCCCACTTTTAACCACGGTTGTTCAACCGTGATTAAAAGCCTTTTTTAACCGTGATTAAAGCCATTTTTTCCACTAGTGAAGGGTGAATTTGACAAAACCATGTGTCACAATCAACTTTGCTAAAAATCTTATTTTAGAAGTATTCTTCCCAATAAAATTTACCTTACAAGGAAAATTTTCCACTAACAATTGAACGTGGCTTGAGTGAGTTAAATCATTATTACATTTCTTTATCTTTTAGATAAATTTTAACTTACATCTTTAATTGTTCTTTTCATCAGTTAGACGTTGAAAGAATCCCAACTAGGGAGAACAAAAGGCAGAGAGAAAATAGAAATTATAGTACTGCATTATATTTTTCACACACTTACAACAAAATGGACAAGGTACATATATGCATTTTACAATAACAGAATTCAGTTGAGAGTAACTGGCTTTGCAGGTTACAAGTTAAAACAAACTTACAACATAAACTATCTCTAATATTCCCCTGTATAATTCCACTTATTTAAGAGTTGGACTTAATTACCTAAGTCTGATTTGTCTTGATTCTAGTCTATGGCACAATTTGGCTGCACTATGAGAAGCCCTTTGAGAAGATGAAACCTTTGTTTTGATAAAGGTTTGGTTAAGAGGTCAGTTAGCTGATCTTGAGGTTAGTTAGTTGGCCTTGTAAAGGAATGTAGTGAATTAAAAGTGATTTATTTTGAACCCTTTCTATGACAGAATAAATCCAATTCCAGATGTTTAGTTCTAGCATGGAGAACAAGATCATGGCTAATAGCAACTACACTTTGATTATCGTAGTATATTGTTAAGATAGAGCAAGGGATATGAAGTTCCTGTAAAAGAGATTGAATCCATAGGATTTTATGCAATGAGAGCAAGACTCATGTATACTGCTTTTACACTTGATTTTGTAACCAATTGTTGTTTCTTAGACCACAAAGACACTAGATTTGGTCCTAAAAAGACAATGGAGCCTAAGGTTGACCTTCGATCATGGCCCAGTCATAATCACAATAGGTTGTAATTGAGAGGGATGAAGAAGATAAGAGGGTTTTAGGACCTAAGTATCCTTTTGACAGCCTACCAATAAATGAAAAGTGGATTGGTGAGGAACTGACATACTTTATTCACACTAAATCCCAGTTCAGGTCTTGTTATGGTTACATATTGCAACGCCCTAACAATGGATCTATATAGGTATGGATCAGAACATGTTTCTCCATCATGTTAGGACAATTTGTAAGAAGTAGGCATAAAAGTGTTGATAGTTTTGGCATTATGCATTCTAGCTCTTGAGAGACAATCCTTGATATACTTTGCTTGGGAAAGGTGAATATAACCATTGTTTTAACGAGAAACTTCTATGCCTAAGAAGTAAGTTAATGACCCAAGATCTTTTAAAGAAAAGTTGGCATTCAAGGTTGAGATGAGGGGTGAAATAAGAGAGGTGGGGGATCCAATGATGATTATATCATCAACATAGATGAGGATATAAAGGGTGTCTTTGCTATTTTGAAGGATAAATAAAGATGGATCACATTTACTGCTGTTAAAACTAAGAGATATTACAGTAATAGAGAGTCTGTCAAACCAAGCTCTAGGAGCCTGTTAGATCCTTTACGCATACACTTATTAATTCTGTTAAAAAAGATTTGATATGACATTGATTCTACTAACACGACCATTTCATGTGTTAGATGCTTCCGATGCGGTCACTCCACATGCCAGATGTTATTGACGTTGTGACTCTACGTATACACTTACCTCAACTAATGAACATCTGACACATAATTTTCATATTAGCAGGACCCATGTCAAACGTTCGACAATGTAATGTTGCACAATCAGTAAATGAAGATGTAGTCATAGGTGATGAATGTCTATCACGTCATGATTTTGTTAATGGAGTTAATGAAAATTAAACGGAGGGATATAACAAAAATATTTTAAAAAGCTAAAAATAAACTATGCATACATTTCAGGTATTAGACTTTAATTTTACAACCAAATCTCACACGGGTGAATTATTGTTAGTCATGTCTCTCTATAAAATAACACTGATTTTTTTGGTATTTTTTATATCTAATTTATATTTAATATTTTATATCTAACTTCTTAAAAACGTTTCAAGTTGGTCCTTCCGTCAAATAAATCACTAACGCTGTTTGTGGACCATTTGACTCTATACAGAACTAGAAGAAAAAATCACAGATCTCGCCAACTTTAGGTGAAAGAAGGAGGAAAGGCATCATGAGGGGATACAAACCGAACCACCCCACCCATGACGGAACGTGACAAATAGACAAGGAAAGAGAGAGACAAGGAAATAAGGAGACGTGCCTGAGTAGAATACATAGGTGAAATGGCCTATGGTTCTATGCACAGAGAAAGACCATATTTCACTCTTGGTTCTTTGCAGAGAAAGAACTTTACAGAGTCAAATGGTCCACATACGGCGTTAGTGGTTTATTTGACGGAAGGACTAACTTGACACGTTTTTAAAAAGTTAGGGGACGTGATTGAAACAAAAAAATAATAAGGGACTAAAGTGACCACAACTTAAGAGATAGAGGATGTGATAACAACTTAAGAGATAGAGGATCAACACATATATTTATTCTAGGTTTTATTAGATGGTTCTGACATATCTATATGAGTATATATGTGTGTTCTCGACAACTAAAATATAGATTTTGATGGTTAAAAATCTTAACAAACTTATTTTGAGAGTTTTGACAATAAATTCAATTATTTAAAATTATATTTTAATCATTAGAGTTACATATATCAATAGAAGTTTAGATATATAAGAACCATTTAAACATGTTGATATATAATTTAATTAGTTGTATGAATATTTAACATGTTGAAATTCACAATAGGAACTAAAATCATGATATTCAACACACAAGGGCGTGCCCATATATACAGGCGCATGTGCACACATACATGCCCACACATACAAGCACGCACACGCACGTATATATGTGCACGCGACTGGGACCGAACCAGGCTTTGTAGAGCCTCGAAGCTTAGTCCAGGACCGAACAAGCAGAGCAAAGATTGGATATAAAAATATTTATTTTATACCAAAATTGAAAAAATATCTTATATATATCCAAACATTTTTAAGTTTCTTTATTTTTGTTGGTATAGGTTGGGACAAATAGCACGTATATATTAAGCCATTCAGCGAGAACAAGGAAACAAGGCATAACTTCTTTTTAATTGAAATTGAAGTTTTAACTAAAAAAGCTCACCTAATTAATGATTTCAATCTTTATTGTATTTATTTTTATTTTTATTTATTTTGGAGAACTTACTTTTTCCAAACCTCTAAAACCATTTATAAATAACAGGTGTTTCCACTGGTGAGTATCATTAATACTAGTTTGGATTTCTTTCTTCATTGCTCCATATCACAATGTCTGTAACTAGGTTGCTTGGAAGAAATGCTATGGGAGTAGTTATGGTCCTTATAGTTTTTTCTTATGAGGGTACCCTAAGTTAACATATTATTTTTTGACATTTTCCATGTTAATTTGAATTTGTATGTAGCCTATATAGCTTTGGATAGATTTCTTAACAGATGCCAAGAGTATTATAAAAGCTATTTTTAACACTGATAAAGTCCATCATAATTAATAGATAACTTAGTGAAAGTAAAAACTTATATATATTTCATGAGATTAACTTTTTAATCAACATCTTTATTTAATTTTCTTCTCTTTTTGCATTACCACTACAGATTATGGTGGTATAAAGGTTGAGTATACCATTACTATTGATAAAAAATTACAGATGACAATGAGGAAGGAATTACAGATGATATTGCAACATTCACATGTTGGAGTGGCATGAAAGGACAATATTATACCGGGTAACAATAGTGTTGTCCCAGTTATGACCGCAAGGATATACGGGGAAAAATCTTATTTCTTGAGGTGTAGCTTTTTTGGTTATCAAGATATGTTATTTGACATTTTAGGGCATCATTATTTCAAAAATGGCTACATCCAAGGAGAAATAGATTTTGTTTTTGTTATGCCCGCTCTTATTACAAGGTAATTACATAAGTCACGTTTTATGTAACATCCTAAAATTTAGAATTTTAGAAAAATGATTCATTAAGGATCAGTAGAGAAATTCCGAGTGAATTATGTCTGAGATAAGACATTCCGAGAGAAGAAATGGATATAATTTCGAGTGAAGGAAGGTTATAATGTTTCCGAGTGAAGCATAATTGAGAGAATAACTGAGTTAAGAAAAACTCTGTGTCCGAATGACACTTTTGAGTGAGGCAAATCCGAGTGAAACGTCTTCGAGTGAAACATTTCCGAATGGATCGTTTTCGAGAGAAGTACTTCCGAATGAAGAGAAGCTTTGATTTCCAATGAGTACTTCTCGGGCTGAGATATTTTTGAATAGTGACCAAGTGGAGTATCTCCGAGTTGTATGACTTTTCGAGTGAGGTGTCTCTGAGTGCGACACTTCCGAGTGGGATAGCACCGAGTGAGACGTTTCCAAGTGGGATAACGTCGTGAGACATTTCTGAATTCCGTGTGGTATGGCACCGATTGATACATACCGAGTGAGTCTTTTCCAGGGAAGGTACTTCTGGACAAAGAAAGACTTTAACTCCGAATAAGTATGTTTCTGAGTGAATAGTTCTCAGGGAAAGTAAATATCCGAGTGATGAATCCCTTCATTCAATTCGTGCTCGGGTGTCTTAAAGATTGCCTAGAGCCTGTGCTCGGGTCGATATTCAGAGTTGCCGAGAGCTTGTACTCGGGTTCGTTTCTGAGATTGTCTTCGACCCTGAGTGATCCTTTCGAGTGGAAAGATTTCCGAGAGGACTGAACTTCGATTCCGAGTGACCTTTTCAGATGTAAGACTTCCGAGTGACGCACGTAAGAGCTTTGACTCGGGTAAAGATATATCTGAGTGAGATATTTCTGAATGAGGTATCTCCGGGTGATACATTCTGAGTGGATCACTTCCGAGGAAAGAAAAGCCGACTGACTGTTTCATGTAGAAACCTTTCCAAGTGAATTTCCTCCGAGTGAAGTAATTCTGAATGGAAAGAGGTTATGATGAATCTTCTCGGAAAGAGGGATATGCCAAAATACCAAAACTGAGTCGGAATTGATAATTACTTCAATTATTGAGACTTACCACGTCACTCTGTTCTAGTAGATTCTCTTTTCTGATTTTTCTAAGTATGGGACCCTCTCTATTGTCCTATCCTCTTTTCTTTTATTATTCTGTTTTGTCCTTATATCTTAATATACGTGTATCAGTACTTATTCATTTCGTTCACGTCTTTTTCATGAACGATTTCTGTCAAATCCTATCATTAGATTAGCTTGGAATTTCGAGAGTGTCAACATCACCTTTAATCTTTTTCTTTTCCAATCTTTACTGGAAATTATCAATAAAAGAGGAGACCAATCTTCATTCTTCTCTTTAATGTGGAAGTTTGGCTTTTAAGGAGTAAGAGCTTTAAATTTCATAAGTAAGGAAGCTTTGGACTGGTTCAGAGCTGAAATTCCAGTCGGAATTCATGAATTGTGATTGGATATAGCTTGAATAGCTGCTGGAATTCTTTATTTCCAGGTAGGAGGAACGTTTACATTTTAAATGCATGGTTTATGAACGGATTCAGGATAATATTATTGTATTTAATAAGAAATCCTGAATATATATATATATATATATATATATGTTACATGTGATATATTTATGATGATTGTGATATTTCCGTTCATATGATATTGATATGTGATTGATGATGATAATGAAATGAATATTATTCATGAAATATATCATGATGTATGAATGCATGAGATGTATTTGATAAGGATGGGATACTTGTGTATTGAACAAATATGAAATATTATTGTGGTTTCGAGGATTCCACAAAAGACCTTGGGTGGGACTCAAGGTAAACCTCTTGAGCGGGGCTCGGGGTTTAGCCCGTGACACTACCGTTGTCGCTGGGAGTGATTGTGTCACATGAGAGGGCAAACGGTTTGGTACCAGTAAAACGGCCGGATCAGCTGAGAGCTGAGTTATGGCTGGGAGCCAGTGTTGCAACACAAATTAAAAGACTCAATAATGGATCCATTTGATTGAGCATATGAATGTAATGATATATGTTATTGAGAATAACATGATGATATATGATGAGATTATGTGATATGAGTTTGATTTATATGTGGTTATGAATTGGACATTTAATCCGATTCAATAACTATCATTTGATATGTTTATGCTCACCCCCTATTGTTGTTATTTTTACAGTGGATGTAGGACGCAACGATGATGTATGAGGTCACTCAGCCTGCTCGTAGCATTATGTATTTATATGTATAGTACATAATGCACATAGTTATTTTGTAGTAGCCTTGGCCGGCTCCTGTGTATACCGGATTTATTATGTATATGTATAAATGAATGAGCCGGTTGATGTAATATTGACAATAATATTATATTAATCCAAATCCTGTTTCTAACGTTTAAATTATTTACGAAAAATTTATTTGGATTATTGAAATTGAATTTTAAAAATTAAGGACGTTATATTTTAGCTTTTTAATATCATGTTAAAAAATAATAATAAATCAAATGTTCTAAATTTTAGTTGGTGTAGAACTGTATAATGAATGTTATCAGGTATCACCAAGGAGCTTAAAATCGAAACTCATCAAATGATCCAAGTGGTTTTGTGTTTTAAGGAGGTTCTGGGAGTGGTCAAGTTGATTTAGGAAGACTATGGAGATATCTTTATGCAACAGTTATCTTTATCGGGACATATTTTACATTAGGGGTAACCCCTCTAGGTTAGGATTATTCGTCTGTTCAACCACCATAGTAAGTTTACTTAATCATTTATACAGTAAAAGTCACACTTCTTTTATTAGGTTGAAAGCATAGTAAAATAAATCATTTATAGAAATTTATACTTTTATGTTAAAAAAGAGTTGCTATTGCATTTAATTGCATAACACGATTTTGACATTATATTTTTACATCAAATACCAAAAGTAGAACAAAAATATTTTCCATTTATAGTGAAGTGGTCTAGTAAATGCAATATTATTACATGTTTAGGAGGATATTAATTTTAATATAATTCAAAATTTTATTTAAGCTTCATTTGTAAATAATTTTTTACAGCCGGTATATGCCAACATTTGCTGAGGTGAACTACACGACTCATGACTAGGATCCAATATGTCTCAACGTTCTCCATGGGAGAAAAAATTGATTGATTCTCAACTTCAAGAATTTTATTTGTCACCTTTTATTAATGAAGATGGGTGGCTTTATGATTTACCTGCTATTTCTCCATGATCATAATGACAAACTAGTTAAGTTTCTAATGCTTAGTTAGTTAGTTGGAGTTTGTCAACTTTCCTCTTTAATCATGTTTGATGTCTCACATCGTCTGCTTCCTAATATTTCGTATGGCTTAAATACCTATTAGGCAATTCCAACTATTATTAATTGGTTTTGGGATGGAACCTTTAACAAATCAAAAATTCAAATTTTATTTCCCATCACTTTAAAATTCTTGAGTAAAATATAATAGCCATAATTGTGTTGATTATTTCATCTATTTGCCAATTATCAAATAGCCAGAAAAGCCTTTACATACAAGAGAACGGAGACCAAATATGCTCCTTGGTATAACTTTAGATGATAGATATTATACTTAAACTAAACACTTAAAAATTTTGTAAATTAGAATGATCATTATACATGTCTCTTTATTGCTTTTTTTTAAACCATTTCTTATTGTCTATTTGAACTATTGGATAATTAATTTTTTTTGGTTGTCAAATTATAGGTGAGAAAGGGGGATTTCTCCCTATACCTTAGTTTTTTCTCCTTTATGACCTTATTTTTATTTTTCCATTATAAAAAATAACTACACTTTCAATTAAAAATAACTAAATACCCATGATGTTCAAAGATAGATCAAAATATACTATAAAAAATTATAATCTGGGTCTCTCCAAAAATTAAAATTCGGTAATTCTGGAAATTATAATTTAGTCATCTTTAGAAATTATAATTTCACTCACCTCTGAAAATTATAATCCGGGTCTTTCCAAAAATTCTACTACAGACTTGTGTGTTTTTTAATTTTTTGTTATTCATAGTGTGATTTCTTACATCATAATTCACTTTGAGTGTTTCTAATATATACATATTATGAATTTTTTTTGTTATAAATTATTTCACGGGTTTTCAATTATCAACCACAAAACTAAAATTGTTCATCAAGAAAAAAAGAAAGAAAATATTGTACATACATATATAAGCAGCAAGGAGATTTAAGAACTCCATCAAAAGAGGAACATTGTAAAAAGGAAGAGGAAAGAAATTGAATGTTGATGATGAGTGGTAGAGAGATGTGCTACCTCTAATTCCTAATTTCCATAATTTTCATATATGTTTGAATTATAATTTTTAGAGATGCCAGATTATAAAAGATTTGAATTATAATTTTCAAACGCGACTGGATTATAATTTTTGATAACACATTTTAATATATTTTTTTAACATCATACATGCTTAGTTATTTTTTATTGAGAATATATATAATTATCTTTAATAATAAAAAATTGTAAAAGAAATGGTACAAGGAGAAAAAAAACTAAGGGAGAAGAAGAAATTTTCAAAAAGAAAGGGCCAAAGAACTGGCCCAAAAATTAAACAAAGCTAAGGAAAGCCCAAGTAAAGCTTTCGGTTTTTTTCCCCTCAATGCTTTGCATATATTAAAGAATTTGCATTCTTTTGGGCCAAGAAATATGCTACAAGTTTGGTTTCGTGCTTCTGTTGATCTGGATAGGATTGCCGTTAAGCCTTTTGCTTTCAAAATCTTTTCTTGTGGGTGATTTCTTTTAATTCCCCTATTTTTCTTTTCTCATATTTCTTTGTTGGTATCTTTTCTTTTTTGTAAGCATTCTATTTAAACATTCTCTTGGTCACCTCAAATATATTAACAAGTGTAAAGTGTAAAATAGGATAAAATTTAAAAAATAAATAAAGACCTAATAAAAAAATAAGGTGGTAATTTATCTCGAAGTTAGATTAATTCCTCTAATGATTTCATAATTCAAGATGAATCCCACAATTATGATAAAAAAAAAAAAAAATTTGTCCTTGATTTAAGGAGTAGTGACAAACTACTAACATAATTCAATTTTTTAAAAAGATCAGACTGTCAAAACTTATTATCAATGATGATCACACAAACGAAAAGGCATATGTTTAATTGACCTGATTAAGTGTTTTTCACTATGACATCTTTTATAAAGAGGAAGATATTTGAAATTTTTCAGTAATAATTAAAATCTAGAGAAATTGTTTTATTTGTATAAATTTTAACTCCACTGACAGTTTTAAGAACTGTTTCATCATAAATTAGGGGCCTTCTTTGTAATAGCTTAACATATCATCTTTAAAGTAAAAGGTGGTATAGGGTGAATTCAATTTTTATTGAATGAGTTAAATTCAAGAACTTGTAAAAAAATTAAGATTATCATTCGGACGACATCTGAAATTCTAATTTCTTCAATATGTAGTCACTAAAATAAATTTTAATTCTCTTTAAAGTATTTTCTATAGGCATGAAAAGTTTAAAACTCTTACAGGATACTTAAAATACTTAACTTTTTATTAACTATTTGTTGGTAATTTTAGGAGATTATTGATTAGGGTTATATTGAGAGAAACTAACACCTCACCAATTATACATTAATTGCTACCTATAAAATTCAACACGATTGACAAATTTCAGGGTCCTATAAACATGTTTATGTAAAAGATTTTATTAAAAAAAAAGTAAGACTCATTTTAACCTAAAAAAATTGTATATTTGCCAAAAAAAATGGTGCATGGCATTTTTTTTCTTAAGTGTCATTAAGTGAGTTTACTATGATGCATGCACAATTAATCAAATGAAGCCAAAAAGATTAGAATCTATATTCAACGTGACAGTTGAAGGTATCAAGCCATCAACATGCTAATTATAGAAATCCATAACGTACATTCGGAAAAAGACCACAGCCAGAAAATATTTAGAAAAAAATATATTAAATTTAAAGTTTTAAATGGTTTCATTACCTTATTTATAAATATTTTGAGAAAAAAAATTAAAATTGATTAAAATACACTAAACTTGTAAATGTTATATCTAAATTATCATGCCATTATAAATCTTTAACTTTTATAGTATTACTCTCGTAATGGCTACCTCAAATTTATAAGGTATAGAGGTGAGTTTAATTATTATTTTAAGTTAGTTTAATTTTATTCGCGGTGAGTAGGAAAATAAAGTTAAATTTAAATAATGGCATTAATTTGGAGAAATTAAACGGGATTCAAATAAAAATAAAATAATAAAAAAATTATAATATATAAAAAAAGGTAGACATACAATAAAGATGGACAACAGAGAGATTTAACATCGGTTTAATAAGAATCTTTTTAATCAGTAAATGTTAGTTGTTAATTTATTTGTTAAAAGTGTTTATGAAGAATTTGAATTCGTAATCTCTCCCCTGCCCATTTTCCTTTTCTAACCACTAGATTTCACTAAGTATGATGGTATAATATAGCTTCTTTGAGATTAAATCAAATATAATCAGTATTAACAGTAAAACTTTCCTTATCAAAATTTACGGATTATATTTTCTGTATTTTGTGTTACACGCATGTCATTATCCATACCTTATTATTTGTCTATCAATTACCATGACTAAATTATTAGATGAGTATGGCTATTATTTCTTCCTTCCTCGTGTTCTAGATTCGTTATGCAATCTTATGAATTGTTAGATTGCTAGTCAGATTTCAACTGCATGTGCATTTTGGTTAGGTATATAGTTAATGATTTGATAAATTAAAAACAAATTAGCATACATTTAATATCTTCTGGAAATTAATGAAGGATGGATATATGCATCTTTTGTGAAGCGTATCCACGAACCTTTCATTTTCTTGTTTTTTCAAACAAAAGATTAAGGCTGTGTTTAATTATAGAAAATTATTCTAGTTTTATGGGAACAGTTTTCCGTTTATTTTTTAAAATTTTCATTTCCTAGAATAGCTAGAAAAATTTTGAAAACTCGTTTAGATAATGCGACAGTTTTTCAATTTGGAAAACTAGAAAACTAAAAAAGTTGTTCAAGTGCACTCAGTTTTCTAATTTATTTTTCAAACATTCTTTAATTCCAATTAATTGAGATATCTCTTATATGTATATTATTTATGATAATATTGTATAGTATATGCATCACATAAAAATTGTGACAAAAATTTAAAGTAATATTAAAATGAGAGCAAATGAGTTTGTTTTAAATATATTTTAAAATAGTAGCAGTAGAACCTTTCGAATTAATAGTGATCCGGTCTGGATATCGGCCCCCATTCTCGTGACGTCAGACTGACCTCATATAAGGAAAACCGGTGTCCTGGTTCAACGTTACCACACCGGATATCCGATGTCTGACCGTCCGTCCTCATCTCACGACTGCACCATTTATTTTCTCCATAACGGTTTTTTGTTCGTTTTCACAGGACATTTATATAACTGTTGGCTTTTCAGTCACAGCAAGATAAGAGCCCCTAATAACTTATCAGCGAAGACACTGTATGTAGCAAAATATGTCACGTCAATGGCCTCAGAAAGCAAGTGGATGTGTCAGCAGATTATGCGGAAAAGGTGATTATCCTCCCCTCTTCCTAGAGGATCGTACTCTGATAATTGACCTACCCTTCTGACACATTCTGAAAGTTGAGCCACCCTGATTGACATAATGTACACGCTATCAGAGCTAAGGGACCCACCTGTACCCAACGACTCATTTTCTCACGTACAACTATAAATAGCTCGTTTCAATACACATGCATGGTATCGTTGTTCTATCTCACACTTTACTATTACTTTGCTTAAGCATTCACTGAGTTCTTACACTCTACTAACTTGAGCGTCGGAGAATCTTCGCAGGTGGCACCACCTTTCGCCCCCTACAACGCGAAACGCTGGTGTGAAGGATCTCCAGGACAACAAGACCGGCCTCTCCCACTGAGAGACCGGATTAATACATCGGATACACACTGTTCCGGTGTGCAAACCCTAAAAACACCTATACTCTTGTGGCTGGTCCCACACTGGATCCTAGACCCCGGTCCAGACCAGTTCAAATAGCAGTTTATTTCATATTCTCATTTGGTTACAGCAGTCTTTATCCTGTAATTCAGTTACCTTATCTTATAATTCAATTACTTTATCTTGTAATTCAGTTATCACCTTTTCTATTTTTTTACTTTTCTTAGAAAACATTTTAAAAGAGTTTTCTGATTTTCTTAAAAAATAGAAAATCAGTTTTTTATTTTTCTATAAAAAATTTAAATAATTTACAAATAAACAGTTTTTCTATTTTTTTTAATTTTTCTAAGAATAATTTTTTATTTTTCTAAAAAAATTTATCAACTAAACGGAGCATAATTAACTTTGCCGGCTCAAAATTCTAGAAAAGCTAATGTATCATGTGCAGAGACCAACATGTTGAAACTATAGCCTTGAGTGAGTAAGAAAGTCTTGTACAACTTTTATCATTCTTGTTTATTTTCAAATCAAGTGGATAGTGGTCTTAGTCTATGAACACCATATGGAAAATTTATATGATATATACAGAATTCTAGAGTACTTATGAGAAGTTGAACAACTGATAAAATAAAAAAACATAAAAAATCAACTAAGAGAGGAAGTTTAAGTACATCCAATAAATTTAGAGTAATCTTATATGTATGTTTTCTTTTAATATGCCCTCTCTCCACCCATATGAGAAAAACTCAATCCAAAATATTATATTAGGCTTTTTTTAATGCAGGAGTTTTATTATTGTCATCTTTTTAAGGGTTAATGTTTTCACTTATTAATAGTGATACGATAGTAGCCTTTTTTTTTAACAAATCCTACCTTACTTAATTAAGAGGGAAAGTTTCATGACTTAAATGCCATATTGAGTTTATTTTGTTACTCTTTTCATTTTTGTTTATAAAACAAAAAAAATGATGTTTTGTGGTCTTCTTTAAAAAAAATCACCTATCTAAAAGTATATTTAATATTTTTTCTTATGTTTATACTTGTTTTGAAAAATACTACTATTAATATTAAAATAGAATTTAAATTTAAATAAGAATAAAATTAAAATATTATAATGTATTTTTATAAAAATTAATACATTAACATATTTTTTTAATATGTGTGTTTTGATATGAATTATCTTATAAATAAAAATAGTTGTTATATATTTGCGCATGACCTTGAAGATGTAAAATTAAATAAAATTCAATGAAATGAAATATGTTGGAGAAAAAAAATGAAATATAGGAAAGAAATCTGAGAAAGCAAGAATCAGCAGATTTCCCTTGCAAATCTTGAATTAATGATCGTAGCTATAACTAGTAGCCATGGCAATGACTCAAAATAAATGAAATTACCTGCGATGCATAAGTTTAACCCAGCTTCAACTGTCCAACGATAGTGTCTGTGCCGACTTCGATATATGGAAAATGAAGCTGAAAGGGAAATTATATTTGTATAATTTCTTTGTATGCATGTATGAAGAAAATAAATAAGGAAAAAAAGTTTATGATAACATATTTAATGAGATAAATGACAAAGAGGAAAAGAAAAGAATAGTTTAAAATCAATAATTTAACTCGAGTTAAAAATGATGACACCAATTCGAAATATTGATTTTACATTGAAGTATTTTACCGCTAATGATCTTTACTCGTTTGGAGGCATCTTTAGATTGTTTAATATTATTATATGAATTTAATTTAAACATATTGTTTAGTGTAATTTTTTTTACACTGACATCTATTATGAATTTCATGTAAATAATTATCCATAATTTTTATGATAATAATTTTAAAAATCATTTATGATGAATTCTAATTGATTGACCATAAAGTTTTTATATACTAACTAAATTTCTATTATATTATAATTTATTATAATTGAAGTATGAAATCATATTTAAAAAAAATTGAAATCCGGCTTCTCTTAGAAGCTAACACATAAAGAAGAGAAGATTTTTCTTTACTAGAAATACTTTTGTTTGAAAAAATAATTTATTCAAAATTGATAGAAGTTATAAAAAAATAATTTCGAGTAAGTTGTAATTAGGTAGGTAAATACACCTAATTAACTGAATAGATATTAACCTAGGAAAAGAACTAGAAATGTATCCTCTCTCTCTCTCTCTCTCTCTCTCTCTCTCTATATATATATATATATATATATATATGTAGAGGTCTTATTTCTATTTAAGGAAGGAAAATATCATAATTATTTGCTCCTTTGTAATTAAGCTGTTGATCCACTTTTCTTGCATAGAATATATATAAATGCTCATTGTGCTATTTTACCAACATTAAATCTCCGACAGACTTGCGGCTATATCTTCATTGCATGGGTTGAGTTTTACTTTTATATAGCTGAAAAGCAAATTTGGTTGCATTATTTTGATTCTCTATCATCATGGTGACATTATATAGCTAAATTGTGGTGCCTAATTCGATTATTGCTGAAGTATTAAATAGCAAACTTTAATTATGGAAGGTGAATTTAAATGTTCATAACTGTCTCTTTGTTTCCCCCCCTCCATCGAAATTTTATAGGTATAGCATATGGTGGAAAGTGGAAACAGATACATTTAGGTGTGCTGTCACATTTCATTCTTCAAGGTGTCCAAACAATGCATGCATGGTTGGGGGGTAATATGCAGTAGCTCTATCGTGTGGCATCACTAGCACTCTATTACATGCATTTTCTTAACTATTCTTTTTTAGTAGTTCTCAATCATATTAGTGTATGTTTAGTAAAATTATCAAAAAAAGGTAGATTGAAAAATAAAAAATTTCTTTATTTTATTTAATTTTTTAGTTAAAACATTTGTCTAAAAATAGTGACAATAATTTTTTTTTCATATTTTTAATATTTTTTATACAAAATTTTAAGATAAAAACAAAATTAAAAAATGTCAGTTTTATAATTAAAAATAAGATATTTTCTGTAAAACCGATCCTTAATTATTTTTTCTTCTAATGGTAGAGAAATTATATGATTACATATAATACATGTATGTGTGTAAAATTAGGATATATTGAATTGTAATTATTTAACTACATATATAATAATTTTAAAAAAATAATTAAGGAGAGAGCAGAAAATACCCACAATAATTGCACCTGTGACACTGGATAGTAAGTGAGAGAGGCAGAGAGCAGTATAAACGTTATAATACCACTATATACTTTAGTCGTCTATTTTATGTTCTATCTAATTAATCATGCAAGATACACAACTATACACGCACTCAAATGGGGTAGATTTATCAAATTTTCTATTATGTGAGAGACAGGATGAACTGGTCACAACATGATCACTTAGGCGATTGGTGCTCATCAGATATTTGATTTCATGATTGGCAACCCTACCTTGCTTTAAGATACTACTAGGCAGTGTTTATCTGATTTTTTTTAGTTTTATTGTAAAATGTTCCTCTTAGTTGTTTACTCTTTTTCAGAACGTTTCAAATGTATACTTTTTTATAATATGTGATTAAGTGGACCTTAGACTATTTATAAAGGTTAATCTTTTTACTAACTTGTAGATATCTCCATGAATGAATAACTGACCACTATGTTAAAATTTCTTTTTATAGCGTTTCCGCACCATGTTTAACAACGTTTTTAAATGGTTTAGTTTCACGTGTAGTAATAGGTAGAAACATTTGACAACATTTATGGAAACTTGCTACAAAACATGACCTATTATAGCGTTTCAAAGCAGAAACATTGTAATTAGAGCTACCATTTAAAGCGTTTTCTTATGAAAACACCATAATTATGTTTTTATTTAGCTGAAAAAAATTTGGGTGAGCCAACGTTCACTAGTGCAAAAAATGGCTACGACGACGGGATATGATCACGATCTAGGAAAAACCGTGTTTGAAAAATACACGGTGGCATTTTTGTAAATATGAGAAAGTTTTTTAATCACGGTTCTGACGTAACCATGGTCGTAGGAACAATGTTTTTTATTTTAATTTTTATATTTTTAAAAAATATACCTATAATCACGGTTGAGAGGAAACCGTGATTGTAGGGTATATATAATCACGGCTTTATGGGAAGCCGTGATTATATCTACAACCAGGTTTTTTTATTTTAATTTTTATATTTTTAAAAATATACCTACAATCACGGTTGAGAGGAAACTGTGATTGTAGAGCATCTATAATCACGGCTTTATAGAAAGTCGTGATTATATCTACAACTAGATTTATTTATTTTAATTTTTATATTTTAAAAAAATACACCTACATTCACGGTTGAGAGGAAAGCCGTGATTATAAATACCCTACAATCATGGGTGTTTGGGAACCGTGGTCATAAGTGTTTTCAAAATATAAATTTTAAACGTCGCGTGCTCTTTCTCTTTCTCTGTTAGCTTTCTCCCATTTTTCTCTCTAAGATTTCTCGTCTCTGTTTTCTCATTGCCATTGACGTTCGCATTTGTTTGTGTTCTAGATCTAACGTGGTTTTGTGTGTATATTTTGCAGGTTTTTTTTGCTATTCTCGTTACGCGCCATTGATGACCACCACGCGACCCTTCTCTTATTTTCTCGTTCAACCATGTAAGGCTTCTCTTTCGTACATCTCTTCTTTTCTATTTCTTTCGATTATAATGAAGGTTTTGCAGGTTTCTGTTAGTTATTCTGTTTGTTTTTGTTCTCTACGTTTTGCTTCTGTTTGTTCCTATAATGAAGGTTTTCTATTTTAAAGGTCAACATTGGGGTTATTTTGAGGAGGATGTTGGTGGCAACTACGGAGATGTGTGCAGAACTTTTAATCACATTCTCTGATCGAAAGGAACGGTAGTGGTGATGGTGAGTTGGGTTTGGATTGTGGCATGAAAGATTATAGAAGGTTGGTTTTTAATCATGATTATGGTTGGCAACCGTGATTAAATAGGGTCTTATTTAATCACGGTTTCAAACAACCGTGATTAAATGTGATCTATAACCACAGTTGTGAACTGTGATTAAAAGCCCTAATCTATTACCACGGCTGGAACAACCACAGTTCATGAACTGTGATTAAAAGCTCATTTTAACCGTGATTAAATCCCTTTTTTTGCACTAGTGGTTGTTTCAACCAAGTTATATTTTCATTAATTATTTCTTCCCTCGCCCATTCTTTAAGAATTCTTGGATCCATTCCTTCATTCACTACACCCTGAAACATAATCAATCCACTAGATACACACATAATATATAAATGCACCCACGAAGATGAAACATGAATGAACCATGAATTTAAGAAAAGGTAAAGAAATGGTATTTAAGAGAAACTAGAGCTTCTTTTAATTCTTTTCCTTAATAGTGAACTTGCACATAGCATCCAAAATTAGAACAAAATGGTTAACATCACTATGAAAGAGAGAGGTAGTGGTGGAAGAGAGATAGTGAAAGAGAAAAGTGAGGGAAAAGGGAGGGATGTGAGTGAGAGAGAAGTGAGGGTGAAAGAGAGGTAAATTTTTGATGGTTCAGAGTCAGACTTAGAAATGGGATTGAACAAGTCTTAACTCTTTTTTTACGCAAATTTTTAATAATGGTCTTAAAATACGTTGCAAACTTTTGATCAAACAAACTTTGGAAAGTGAGGGATAAAGAGAAGATAACACAGCAGATTTATACTGATTCACTTCCAAAGCAGAAGCCACATCTAGTACCTTCAGACCTGGGAGGATTTTTATTATGTAAAAGCTCCTTTTACACAACAAGAATAACTCGTGCTTCAAGTATTGTTGACTCCAGCCACTTTTGGCTTAACCCAGGTATTCGTTCACATAAGCCACTCCTGGCTAAGTCCCAAGTATTTTTTCCAAAGCCTCTTCACCTAAATAAGTGTTTCCCAATTAATCTAAGGGCTGGTGAACACACCAGACTTGTTACATAGAGAATGAGTGATAAATGAAGGTGGTGTTACAAAGATAACTCAGTGTACAAAGAGATTTATTATTAAAACAAAGAATACGCTAAGTTATGGTAAACCAGAAGCCAGAGTCTGCTAAGAGCAGAACAACAAGAAATGCTTTTGCTTATAAGATAACAACAATGAAAAGCTTAAGAGATTGCTAGCAAGCACTTTTGATTTTTGTTCGCGTTCTTGGAAGCTCTTCAAAGTTTCTGATCTTCTCATATTTATACTGTTGTTGAGATAGTCGTTGATCAGTCATTGGAGAAGACATAGCTGTTGATTATATTTAACTTTGAAGAAGTACACAATGGCAGGGTCTGAGTGAGACATGCTTCAGAGCTTATACCAAATGATGATATTCGATAATCGCATATCAAAAGATACCTATTTGCTTAGTTATTTCAAGCTAAAGGGTATATGTTGACCTTAGGCATTTGTTTTGCCACAATTTCAGCTTTTTTTGATGCTTTGAGATATACGAGGCATCTCCCTGAATAACTGTGCATGTAGTCTTCAGCTTTTTATCCTTTTTCCTTTCTAGTGCAAGGTGTAGGTTTGAGGCAAAACATTGTGTTAACACTTTCATAGAAAATGAAGGTTGCTTTTTTAAAAAACATTCTTTAAGGAGTATAATGCGTTTAGAACTTCTCTTATGCGTTCAGACTTCTTTTATGCATTCCTGATGGACTACTTTACATGATTGAGCCAGACTTGTCTTTAAAATGATTTTTGTTTGATGGACTCCCCATTTTTTTTCAATTAGTGCACTTCAAACTTTTCCTAAAACACTCGCTGAACTACATTAGTAATCACGCAAGCAGAATTTATTTAACTAAGAGTCTTGATGTGGTGTTATTAATAAATCCCGGGGGCTCATACTTTTTAGTCTTTCATTCAGACTTGGTTCTAACAATTTCAAAAGAGAGAAGTGAGGGAAAGAGAAATGTAAGGGAATGGGATAGAAATAAAAATGAAATGGAGGTTTTTTAGATTTGGGGGAGGAAAGGAGGAAAAGAAAGATGGAGAATAGGCTGGAGATTAAATTAAAATGTTTGTAATCTATTATAACATTTTTTTAGAATGTATCTTGTCTATTATAGTGTTTTTATAATGCAGAAACGCTATAATTATGTTTACCTATTAGTCTATTATAAAGCTTTTTGTTAAAAAAATATGGACATGTTGTAATTGTGTTTACCAATTAGTCTATTATAGTATTTTCTCACACAAACATTGTTAATATACCTAGTCTATTATAGCATTTAGAGCGGAAACATCATGAAATAACTAATTACTATTTTTTTATATCATTTCTTATTATAAATATTGTAATATGAGTGATGTAATATCCCATTTTTAACATAGTACACTCAGTTCTAAAAGTACGTTTGAATATTAGGCCTGAGTTTCTAATTTTTTTATGGTAAGGCTTTGTTTTTTTCAAATTATTAATAAGCTATTATGTTAGTTTTTTAAATTGTAACGTAAAATATTAATTTTAAAAAAACTTAATTTAGTCTTTAATATTGTAAAAAAGAATGTATTTTAATTCTTTTATATTTCATTTTATATTAGGAAAAGATTAAATTAGAAATCATTTTGTAATCACTAAATTGAATTTTTAAAAGTATCCATAGCCAAAATATAAAATTGATATAATTTCAAGAATATATAAAGACATGTTTAGTAGGTAGAATAGAAAAAGATAGAATAAGATAAATAAATAGGATACAATAAGAACATGATATGATAATGGTTGAACAAACTTTTATTTTGTCTAATGCTTGATATACAATAAGATAATGATTGGGTGATGATGATGATAATAATATACATATATGTTATCGCGACCGGGATCGTGACGGGACGACCGACCCTTAAAAATAAAACATGTTTTTCGAAATCCTTTCGAAAAGAAAACAGAGAGTCGCCACCAATATTTTTTAGGATAAAAATATCGGGAAAAATCTCTTTTAAAACATTGGTTATGAAAATGAAATTCTAAGTTTGGGAGTCGAATTACCGGTGAGGAAGGTATTAGCACCCCACAACTGTCCGTTATAAAACGGTTACCTCAAATTGATAACGCGTATTTCAAACTAGTTTAGAAATTATTTTAACTTCTGTTACAAAAAAAAATACAGAACGACAAAGCATACGCAAACAGACAAAACAGACTCAACAGTGACAGTAAGAAATTTGACCAAACAGTGACAGTAAAAAAGAAGAAAACAGTAACGATAAAAGACCAAACAGTGACAGTAAAAAAACAACAAATAATGATAGTAAAAGATTAAAACAACAACAGTAAGAGATGACAAAGCAATGACAGTAAGAGATGACAAAGCAATGACAGTAAGAAACTCGACAAAACAACGACTATAAGAAAAAAGTAAAATAGAGTGAAAGTAAAGGTTAACAGGACGTCTCATCCAAATTAACCTTAATTTGTACGTAAATTTAAAGATTAAAATAAAATTAATGAAATAAATAAAAAAAATAAAGTTGATTAAAAAATATTATTTTTTAATAAAAGTATTCAAAAACATGAGATTAACAAGACGTCACGTCTAAATTAACCTCATTTTAAAGAAAATATTATTTTAAATAAAAATATTAAAACATGAGATTAACAAGACGTCGCGTCTAAATTAACCTCATTTTAAAGAAAATATTATTTTAAATAAAAATATTAAAACATGGGATTAACAAGACGTCGTATCTAAATTAACCTCATTTTAAAGAAAATATTTTTTTAAATATTGACTATATAAAATTAATTAAAATAATAGCAGAGACATAGAAATTAATAACAAGAAAGTGGGCCCGACAGGAATTGATTCCCGCTCCTACGTATTCTCAAATGTATTGAGAAATCAGGGTTACGTAGTTCTTTCAGATTAATTTCAAAAAATATTTAAAATTATTTTTAAAATTATTAAATTGATTTGATTTTTTATAATAAAAGGAAATTTATGAGAAAGGAAAAATACAAGGCGAAGTAAGATCGCACGTGCATAAACCTTCGAAGTCCTGTATCGCAAATGTAGGCAAAAGTAATTTTGCACGACATTGCTTATAAGATCATGATATTTATTCTAAAAGAAACACATATTTAATAATAATTATTATTTTTTTAATTAACATAAAGATATTTATTTTTATTCTGAAAAAGATATTTAGATTTTTAATATTTTCATTTTTTAATCTTTGACATAAAGGGAACACTTACTATTAAAATGTTTTTTCAGATTTTTGTTATTTTTAAAATAATAAACTATTGGTTTTTATTCAAAAATATTTTTCTAATAATAATAAATAATGACAAAAGAAAGGTATTTATTTACTATTAGGTAATTTTTATTAATAAGAGCATAATCTAAAAGCATTTAATATATATTTTTTTAAAAAACATTACCAAAATAAATTGGGCTTTGGAGCCCATTATCTTGAAAAAAAAGAATGGCAATAGAAATGGGCCTCATTAGCTGAGGCCTAAAAACAAGAAAACCCTAAAACTAAAACAAAAGAAGGAAAAGAGAAGTAAAAGAAGAAGAGAAGAGAAAGAGGGAGGTGGCGGCAGAGAGGAAAAGAGAGAGGGGAAAAGGAAGAGAGAGAAGAGGGCGGAGGAGAGAGAGAGGAAGGGACGCCGGTGGAGGAGACCAAGAGAGGGAATGAGTGAGGGAAGGAGAGAGACAGAGGGCGATCGAGAGAGAAAGGAGGGTATGAGAGTGAGGGTGAATCGGAGAAAAGGAGGGGGAAGGAAACCGAGAGGGAGAGGGAGAAGAGGGATGCCGGTGGAGGAAGGAGAGACCGAGGGAAAGAGATCGAGAGGGAGAGGAAGAGACAAAGAAGAAGAAGAACGACGGGGAGAAGCTGAACTTGCGACGTGAAGGCAACGGTGGAGGATCTGAGCGGCGTGGCTCCCGGTTGGGAGAAAGAAGATGATCGGCGTAGAGGAGGCCAGAGGGACTTCGAACTTGTGGAGGTCGACAATGAGAGACCCCAGCGCCGACTCTTCTTTCCTTCTCTGTTTGCTTTTTTTTGGGTTTTTTTTTGTTGGTATTATTTTTGGTTGTTTGCTTTTTATTTATTATTGTTAAATCTAAGAGAGGGAGAGGATATTTTGTTTCCTTTTCATTTCTTGTTTTTGGTTCTGGTTTTTCTATGTTGTTGGTGAATGGAGGAAGATGGATCCGGAGGATGAAGAGGGGGAGAGTGAGATAAAGAAGGTGAGGAAGGAAGGGGACCAGATCCGGATTCCGGACTGGTTTCTCGGAAGGGTGGGGTAGGAAGAAAATATTATTTAATTTTTTATTATTAAAAATGATGTTCACAGTTGCCCCTCTTTACTTTGTTTTCATGATAATATGAATGATTCATTCCTATCGAGGAAAGAAAGTAAAGACGTGAACATCCTTTCTTTAGAGATGATCTAGACATCAACAACTTCAAAGAAATGACAGTTTTGACAAAAAGAAAACTTGAACAATGCCAGCTTTGGCAATCGAAGAGCTTAAAAGTTTCAACCTTGGTGATGAGAGCTTGAAAGGGCCAATCTTTTACGTCAAAAGCTTAAAGAGGGTGTCAACTTTGGCAATGAGAAAACATAAAAGGGCCAATACTTGACGATAAAAGCTTCAAAGGGTGCCAACTTTGGCAAACAGAAAATCCTGAAGTGCCTATCCTTGGCAATGGAAGCTTAAAAGTGCCCGTCCTAGGCGATGAAAGAAATTTAAAATTACCCATCCTAGGCGATGAAAAAAATTTGAAGTGCCCATCCTAGGCGATGAAAGAAATTTAAAGTGTCCATCCTAGGCGATGAAAAGAATTTGAAGTGCTCATCCTAGGCGATGAAAGAAATTGAAAATGCCCATCCTAGGCGATGAAAGAAATTTGAAGTGCCCATCCTAGATGATGAAAGAAATTTAAAGTGCCCATCCTAGGCGGTGAAAGGAATTTGAAGTGCCCATCCTAGGCGATGAAAGAAATTTGAAATTGCCCATCCTAGGTGATGATAGAAATTTGAAGTGCCCATCCTAGGCAATGAAAGAAATTTAAAAGTGCCCATCCTAGGCGATGAAGTAAATTTGAAAGTGCCCATCCTAGGCGATGAAAGGAATTTGAAGTGCCCATCCTAGGCGATGAAAGAAATTTAAAAATACCCATCCTAGGCGATGAAGTAAATTTGAAGTGCCCATCCCAGGCGATGAAAGAAATTTAAAGTTCCCATCCTAGGCGATGAAAGGAATTTGAAGTGCCCATCCTAGGCGATGACAGAAATTTGAAATTGCCCATCCTAGGCGATGAAAGAAATTGAAAATGCTCATCCTAGGCGATGAAAGAAATTTGAAATTGCCCATCCTAGGCGATGAAAGAAATTTGAAAGTGCCTATCCTAGGCGATGAAAAAATTTGAAATTGCCCATCCTAGGCGATGAAAGAAATTTGAAATGCCCATCCTAGGCGATGAAAGGAATTTGAAAAGTGCCAACTTTGGCGATTGAGGAAGAAACTTTGAGAAGTGCTAGCTTTGGTGAATAAGGAGAAGACTTTGAGAATTTCCTACTTTAGTGATTAAGGAGGAAAATTCTTATGAAGTGCCAACTTTGGCGATCATAATCCTACTGGGGAAAAGAACTTGATCAAGTTGTCAAGATTCAACATGACTGTTTGTTGCAATAACCTGTAGAAAAGAGTTAGTAGTACAAAGTAAAACAAATAAGAATCTGAGGAGACTTCCCACAGAACCATGATCCCTACAGACTTGAGGCGACTCATGACTGAACATAACGAATAAGGAAATTCTAGCTTCAAAGAGAGTGTTTGGGCTTAGTCTTTATAATGATTGCCTAAGGTAAGATCGAGCAATAGGACCATCTTTCCCCCCACGACTTTAAATAATTTTTTTTCATTTTAAATATTAAGGGAAAACACATGTTTCATCACATCAACAGAACTCACAACATGAACATGTATCAAAAAGGGTAAGATTTATTCATGAGTTAAACAGGTATAGGGAGAGGGAAGTAGGGAAAACAAAAGAAGTCTAATACACAGGTTGATAATGGATGAAACAGGGAAAACTTGCTGATCTTCTAGTGAACCTCTGAGGATAATGTGCATCTTAAACCCCATATTATGACTTCAAGCTCACCCTTCGACTCTGCTTCTGAGAAAACGATTCAGTCATGATCTATGTGCCCCAACTTGGACTCGCATTTTTTGCATGGGAAGTCTTAGTCATACTGTCAGGATTTTGACCCTAATTTTTGCCTGAGCCACATTTTTAGGTTTTCGACTCACCGGGTCGCTCTAAATTTTGCCTAGGCTGTTTTTTCAGGTTTTCAGCCTAGCGAGCATCTTTTTTTACTTTTCTTTTTTTCTTTTATTTTTATTTTGATATTGTTTTTCTAGGAAAAGTATTTCTTGACCGCATCTGCATTTATGGGCATCGGTAAGTCCTTACCGTCCATGGTCGTGAGTATCAAGGCCCCCCAGAAAAGGCTTTCTTTACAACATACAGACCTTCATAGTTAGGTGTCTATTTGCCTTGAGTGTCTCTTCAAATTGGCAAAAATTTCTTCAGGACCAGGTCCCCTACTTGGAATTGTCGAGGTCGTACTTTCTTTTCAAACGCTCCTTTCATACGCCTCTGATACAACTGACCGTGGCAGAAGGCATTTAATCTCTTCCCATCTATCAGGTTCAATTGGTCATATCAAGTGTGGACCCATTCAACCTCTTCTAGTTTCACCTCCATTATCACCCTAAGGGATGGAATCTCTACCTTAAAAGGTACAACCACTTCCATACCATACACTAGAGAGAATGGAGTTGCCCCTGTCGAAGTCCTAACTAAGGTACGATACCCGTGTAAAGCAAAAAGGAGCATCTCACTCCATTTTCTGTATGTTACAACCATTTTCTGTATGATCTTCTTAATGTTCTTGTTGGCCGCCTCAACCGCCCCATTCATCTTCGGTCGATAAGGAGAGGAATTGTGATGATGAATCTTAAAGCTTTCACATAGTTCTTTCATCATCTTGTTGTTCAAATTCGTGCCATTTCCAGTAATGATCTGATTTGGCAAGCCATACTGACATATCAATTCTCGCTTGTCAAATTTGACCACAACGTTCCTTTTTACATTGGCGTATGAAGCTGCCTCCACCTACTTAGTGAAATAATCAATGGCAACCAAGATGAAACGATGACTGTTTGAAGCTTTCAGCTCAATGGGTCTAATAACATCCATGCCCCACATTGAGAAGGGCCAAGGTGCTGATAAAACATTCAGGGATGATGGGGGTGCGTGAAGATAGTCAGCGTATATCTTACACTTGTGACACTTTCAAACATAAGTGAAACAGTCGGCTTCCATGGTTATCTAATAGTACCCAGCTCTCAAGATCTTTCTTGCCATGGCATGCCCATTGGTATGAGTTCTAAAAGATCCTTCATGAATATCTGTCATGATCTTGTTTGCTTCAACAGTATCGACACAACGAAGGAGGATAAAGTCATGATTTCTCTTGTAAAGAACATCACCGTTCAAGAAGAAACTCATTGCTAGCCTTCTTAGGGTTCTTTTGTCATTTTCTGTGGTGCCCTCAGGGTATTCTTGACTCTGGATATATCTCTTGATATCATAGTACCATGGTTTCCCATCCGACTCTTCTTCTACTACTTGGCAGTATGCAGGCTTGTTGTGCTTCTCTATCTTAATGAGGGGCATATCACAGTCATTTCTCAGTTTAAACATCGATGAAAGGGTGGCCAAAGCGTCAGCCATTTGATTGTCATCCCGGGAGACATGGTGAAAAAAGATATCATCGAATTCCTTGATTATCTCCTTGATATGAGCTTGATAAGGAACCAACTTACTGTCCCTAGTCTCCCATTCACCTTTTAATTGGTGAATGACCAAGGCGGAATCCCCATAGACTTCTAACTTCTTCACTTTTGCATCTAATGCTGCTTGGATCCCCAGAGAGCACGCCTCATATTCAGCGATGTTATTAGTACTGTCATAACAAAGTCTGGCACATACAGGGATAAATTCTTTATCTGGTGAAATTAGGATGACCCCAATCCCATGCCCCAGTGCATTAGAAGCTCCATCAAATCTCAAAATCCATTTGTCTTTCTGGGTGTCTTCTTCATTAAACAATGCCAAGCTATCCTCATCCGGGAGCTCAAAGTGCATGGGTTGGTAGTCACTTACAGGTTGATGGGCTAAGTAGTCCGCTAAAGCGCTCCCTTTTATGGCTTTCTGAGTGACATAGATTATGTCGTATTCAGTTAATAAAACCTGCCATCGAGCGATTCTTCTGGTTAAGGTGGGTTTTTCAAAGATATACTTGACAGGGTCCATTTTGGAAACTAGCCAAGTAGTGTGACTTAGCATATATTGCCTTAAACATCGGGTTGTCCATGCTAATGCACAACAAGTTCTTTCTAGAGACGAATACCTCATTTCGTAGTCAGTGAACTTCTTGTTCAAGTAGTAAACGACATGTTCTTTTTTCCCAGTCTCATAATGTTGCCCTAATATGCAACCCATAGATTCATCCAACACGGTCAGATACAAGATAAGTGGCCTTCCAGAAGTCGGCGGTACCAAGATCAGTGGCTCCCGTAAATACTGCTTTATCTTCTAAAAGCCATTTGACAATCTTCATTCCATTGCGCCGGTTGGTTCTTACCGAGCAACTTAAAGATCGGCTCTTAAGTTGCTATCAGTTGTGAGATAAACCGAGCAATGTAGTTCAACCTTCCCAAGAATCCTTTGACTTCTTTTTCGGTATAGGGAGGAGGTATTTCGAGAATTGCTTTGACCTTGTCAGGATCTACTTCTATTCCTCTCTTGCTTATGATGAACCCTAACAGTTTGTCTGATCTTGCGCCAAAGGTACACTTGGCCGGGTTCAACCTGAGCTTATACTTCCTTAGCCTTTCAAAAAGCTTTCTTAGATCAACAATATGCTTTTCATCGGTTTTAGATTTGGCAATGATATCGTCCACATAAACCTGTATCTTCTTGTGTATCGCCCTTTGGTAGGTTGCCCCAGTATTTTTCAAACCGAAGGACATCACTTTATAACAGAAGGTGCCCCATAAGGTGATAAATGTGGTCTTCTCCATGTCTTCAGGTGCCATCTTAATCTGGTTATACCCAGAGAAACCATCCATGAATGAGAAGATGGTATGTTGGGCTGTGTTATCAACCAAGACATCAATCTGTGGCAGAGGAAAATCGTCTTTGGGACTAGCCCTATTTAGGTCCCGATAGTCTACGCACATTTGTACCTTTCCATCTTTCTTTGGAACAGGGACGATATTTGCTACCCATTGAGGATACTTTGCCACTGCTAAGAATCCAGCATTAAACTGCTTCTTAACTTCTTCTTTGATTTTCAAGAGCATTTTAGGCTTCATTCGACGTAGTTTTTGCTTTATCGGGAGACAGTCTGGCTTCAATGGTAATTTATGCTCAACAATGCTAGTATCAAGGCCGGGCATGTCTTGGTAAGACCAAGCGAAGATGTCACAGAACTCCATTAACAGCTTAATCAGTTCTTGCCTCCACCCCTTACTCAAGGAGGTACCAATCTTGACTTCCTTCTTATCCTCCTCATTCCCCAAATTAATAATCTTAACTATCTCTAAATAAGGCTAAATTTCTCCGTCCTCTTATACCAATAACCTTGTTAACTCAGGCGAAGGATCACAAACTTCCTCATATTCCTCATCAGCATAGTGAACCGGGTGGTCAAAGTCGTAACATAGGATTGCAAGCTCATTATTCTCAAGAGGATCATCTTTGGATCTGCGTTTATTCAGGTTATTATGGTGAATAAAATAAATAAATAAATAAATAAGTAAAGGATAAGGGAATCAATGCAAAGATAGGGAAAGCAAGAGGGATTAGAATTCAATACATATTTATTGTAAAAACTGAAAATGATAAAAACATGTGTTTGCCCTTATTACAGAAAAATACCCCAAAGCCTTAGGCATAACAATGAGGTCAACGAGTCATTAAAGTTATGCCAATTACTTTGATAGAAAATTCAAAGTCGTGGGTAGCTCGATGGCTTCCCAGTTACAAAGATCTCTGTTTGGTGAGCAAGGGATCACAAAGCTTCCATCTTCACAAGGATTATCTTCAATAGCAGCTACTTGATCAGGGGGTGCCAGACCCGCACTTTGGAAGCTCTGGTAGAGGTCACATAGGGGGGCTCTAGCAATGTGGGGTTCATGACCCTCTAAACGGGTAATCGTTCTCTCTTTCTTTTCCTCCGCTACCCTTCTTTTGTCGACTGCTGAAGGTTGGTATCCCAAACCATACCTGTCTTTATTTTCTGGAAGATGCACCAGTTCCATTCTCCCTTTCAAGCCATGCCCCAAGCCTTTCCCAGGTTGATACCCTCCTTGTAACATCATTTTGGCCATCATCAGGGATGCATTTGGCATATGGGCCTTCATTTCTACATTTCCTTCTCCAACGTACGTGGCATTTACAATTTCCAAAGCTTGAAAGGAAGTTTCAAGTGCCTCCTCTGCAGCTTCGATGTAGGGGGTGGATAGGGGTTTACTGACCAAAAAATATTCTTCACCAGAAACGATAATTAGCTTATTATCAATAATAAACTTTAGTTTTTGGTGTAAAGTAGAGGGAACCACTCCAGCTGAATGGATCCAGGGCCGACCCAACAGGCAGCTATAGGTAGGCGTAATATCCATCACTTGGAAGAGGACCTGGAAAGTGCATGGCCTTACTTGAATTGGAAGCTCAACTTCACCTATCATTTCCCTTCTAGTGCCATCGAATGCTCTCACCACCCTAGAACTTGGTTTCATATAGGTTCCATCAAAAGGGAGCTTGGCCAATGTAGATTTTGGCATGACGTTTAAAGATGACCCATTATCGACAAGCACCTTCGCCAATATGTGATCTTGACACTTAACTGAGATGTGGAGGGCTTTATTATGCCCCATTCCCTCCACAGGTATCTCGTCATCTGTAAATGATAGGTAATTGTCAGCAGTGATGTGCCCTACTATTCCTTGAAATTTATCAATGGAGATGTCGTGAGTTACATGAGCCTCATTAAGTACCTTTATCAAAATTTTTGTGGGGCTCAGAATTCAACAAAAGTGATAAGAGGGAAATCTTTGCGGGGGTATTGTTCAGTTGGTCTATCACTTGGTACTCACTCTGGTGAATAAATTTCAAAAATTCCAGAGCTTCCTCATCAGTCATAGCTCTTTTAATTTCTCCATCACTGTTCCCTTTAACTAACTTAGCCTTCCACTACTACCAGCTCCACTCACTGGGCTTGGTTCCTTCCTCAATTCCGGTGGGGAGTAAACTCGACCGCTCTGGGTCACTCCTCCTATCCCTGATATGTTTGACAAAAATGGGTCATTCATTTCTAAGTTTTCAGCTATTACTTCCATATTATATCTCCAAGGAACAACGGGAGAATCTTTGAACGCAAAGGGATCAGGTGTCTGGATTGTGATAGGCTGATGCATAGGAGTTATAGTCGTTGAAGGGTTCTTGGTGTAGTAAATTACCAGTGGCTTAGGAACTGACATTTCTGATTGCCCATGAACCATGTGCACATCACTGTCGCGGCGCCTATAGACTTGGAAGATATGACTATCCATGAGTCCCTAGAGTACCTTACAAAAATTTTGGTGGCTAATAGTCTGCTCATTATCATTTTTACAGTCCTAAGGTTCTCTTATTAAACCTCTCCTGAATAGTTGGGCATGAATCTCCTTCAATGGTGTCTTGACGTCAGAGACATTTGTCACGCGCTTCTCATCTTCTTCCACAGCATTAATCTCAGAACCTTGATGGTTGGGTAAGGGATTTGTAGTCACATTTGGCATACCTTCCTTAAAATTTAACCAATTGGCTCTGATCAAATCTTGTACTCTATACTTTAAGGCCATACAATTCTCTGCAGAGTGCCCGGGTGCCCCAACATGATAATCACATCGGGCATTTGGATCATATCCCCTCTAGTGGGGAGGTTCCAATGGTTTAGCAGGACAAGGGACTACAAGGGAGTATCAAATAAGGTGAGGTAGAAGTTCAGTGTATGTCATAGGAATTGGGTCAAATTGGACCGGTGTTCATTCATTATTTGGTCTTTTTTAGTTTTGGTTGGGATTAGGGGGTTGAGACCATTGTTGTAGGGGATTGTACGATGTTGACTGTGGATTCGGTGCCCTAATGATGGGTGGACGGAAGTGGGATTGTGTTGAGGCAGGGTAAGGGTTCTGGTTGTGTGCAGCGGCTGCCATATGTGGGTATGGTGCATGAGGAAAGTGATTGGCATGTTGAAAAGTGACAGGGCCGAATGATCTGGACTGAGCTTTCCTTTGGTCTTAAGAGATAGAGTTGGTTTCCCCATCTCTCTTTCTCCCCTCACCTGGTGCTGATCTTTTTGTAGTAGGTGCCCTAGACGGGCTTTTGGAAATCTTCCCTGTCCTTAAACCACTCTCTATTCTTTCTCCAATAATAACAATATCAGAGAAATTAGATAAAACACTACCAATGATCCTATCGTAAAAAGGTGATTGGAGTGTGTCAATAAACATGGTCACTACCTCTTTTTCAGAGAGTGGGGGATCTACTTGTGCAGCCGTCTCACGCCAGCGTTGTGCATACTCCTTGAATGTCTCATTATCCTTCTTTGTCATGTTTTGGAACTGAATTCTATCAGGCGCCATGTCTAAGTTATACTTGTATTGCTTCAGAAAGGCGTCCGCCAGGTTTTTCCAACAGCGAATGCGAGTTCGTTCCAAATGAGTGTACCAAGTGAGTGCAGCCCCAGCTAGGCTGTCTTGAAAGCAATGTATCAGCAGCTTGTCATCGGAGGCATGGGAAGCCATCTTTCGACAGTACATTGTAAGATGGTTTCGAGGGCAAGTCATCCCTCGGTACTTGTCAAAATCTGGCATTTTAAAATTTGGTGGGATAATAACATCTGGAACTAAGCAGAGTTCAGAAGCATTTGTTAAGCCGAGGCCTTCCACACCTTCCACGATCCGCAATCGCTCCTCCAGGATCTCTATCTTCCCCTTTTGCTGGGAATCTCTAGTCGTGCCAAGATCAATAACCGGATTTATCGTTTGAGTCACACCTTATGGGTTGGTAGTATAAGAGTTCATGTACCCATACGGGTAACCATAATATGGGTGAAAAGGCGTTGTCGAATGAGCTTGGTTCATTAGGCTAGTGTTTAGCGCAGGACCCTGTGGTTGGGCTGTCACTTGGGCGATATGGATCGGCTGAGCTATTTGGGCGGTTTGAGTTTGGGTGGTTTGAGGACCTAGGGCTTGGTTAACTGGTGGAATGGTCATTTGGGTAGGGTTTGGAACTTGGGGATTTGTCAATTGTAAGGTAATTCCATCTTGGGGGTTGGTTGATAGAGGAGGGAAATATCCTGGAAGTAAGTCGTATTACGAAAAAGGTACAGGGTTACCGTCTGGGCCAATGAAAGTGTGTGGTGGCGCATAACCATATGACAGGTCATGAGGTTTGGTGTGAGGGTCGGCAGCTTGATTGGGGTTCCCAAAATTAATGGTGAGGGGAACTGCTTTGGGATTTGCAGCTTGGCCCGGTGTCGGACCAAAACCTGAGGGATGTAGTGGGGTAGGTGGTTGTTCCTCATTCCCTACAGAAGAGCCCCCTTCTGTGATCCTCTTTTCCAGGAGCTTCGTTAGTTCTGCCACTTGTTCCCTTAACTAATTATTCTTATTCTTGAGGCTTTCATTCATTTATTCTGTTTTAGCCATGAGCTTCTTCTGTAGTCGGGTTCTGTAAGGGTGCGTCCACATGCTGTCTAAAGAAGGGAATACAAAATTTAGAAAGACAAGCAAATAACAAAATCAAGAAAAGTAAAACAAGATTATGCGGGAAGCGATGTCGGAACTTAACGAATCCTTTGACCGTTCCTCAGAACATCATGTTCAAAAGTACTAAGTAAAGCATTAAACAGAAATTAACATGAGATAATTGTAAAGACAAAGGAATCCTTCATTTCGAAATTCCATAAAAGGGTACATCACTACCAGAAAGGTCTGGGTTACAATGTAGAAAAATAAAATAGTCATTCCTGGCTCGGGCAATCATGTCCCTTATTTTACAAATTCGTCCTCTACAGTAATCTAAGAATGTTGCAATTTCTCTGGGAGTATTAAAAGGGTTGGCAATTTCTTCAGCTTGTTTTAGCAAAATGGGAGGTCTTCTAGAGCCCCGTTAGCCAGATATGCCAGGTTAGCGAAACGATCCATCCATGAGTGAACAGTTTCATCCTTGATAAGTGCTTTATAGTACAATAAATTAGATCCAGTTTGCTTAGGATTTTTATCATTATCCACTGTATTTCCTTTATTTATTGTGATTTTTGCTTTCTTTCCACTTTATTCTACTTGGGTATGTTATTTTACAAAAATTAAGGCAATAAAGGGTCAAAAACAAGAGAAAAACGACCATAAAATGAATAAGAAACAAGAAGAACAAGCCCAAAGTGGAAAAAACTCTTTTTTTATGCTGAATTCTGACTCAGAATGCTGAATTCCAACTCAGAATGTTGAAATCCGACTTAGATATGACCAAATCCGAGTAGGATGACTCAGAAATGACCAAATCCGAGTGGAATAACTCAGAATGGAGCTTTTCCGAGTGGAATATTCACTGTTGAAGGTAAATCTGAGTGGAAAGTTCCCTGTCAAAGCCATTCCGAGTGATAAATGGCTGACTCTGTTGGAGGTTCAATGCTGAAAATGAATAAGTCTCGGTTGGAGGTGATTTCAAGTGGAAGCTTCCCCGAGTGCGACCATTTCGAGTGAAAAAAGGGGACTGACCTTCAATAAAAACTGCCCAAAGCTAATTCCGAGTGAAGGGATGCTGACTGAAGCAGGTCTGACCAGGGAACAAGTGCTTTTCTGGGCAAAAAGCTGTTCCGAGTGAATGGATTCCGAGCAGAAGAAGCCACAAAATGAATAAATGTTGAATAAGGAGGTTTCTGAGTGGTTTCATTCGGAGAAGATGGCATTCTCAAGCAGAACAAGGCATTTCCGAGTAGAGTCTTATCAAGCAATGAAAGATCCGACTGGGAATCAATTATACTCGGGCAGACTCTCAAGTTTCACACTAAGCCCGAGTGAGATATCTCCAAGGAAGACTACCGAGTGAGTTGGGGCAGAAACCTATATTTCTGAGCAAAGCAAGGCTCGGACATGAGAAGAAATTCAATCAGCCAGATTCCAGACTCTCAAAGTTTCTGAGTGAAAATGAAGGCCATTCCGAGTGAGAAGCATGAAGGCACTTCCGAGTGAATGTGTCCGAATGAATTTGTCTGAATGAATCCAAAGCAAAATCCGAGCGAAGTTTTAACCGAGTGGTTCAAATTCAGAGATAGCCGAGTGAAACAGTTTGGGAACCGATTGAATAAATTCCGATCCTGAGTGAGTCTTCAATCAGTTCCGAATGAACTCCTCTATCAGTGCCGAGTGAATCATCTTTCAATCGGTTCCGAGTTACTCTTTACTCGGTTCCGATTGAATGTTTCAATCATTCTTCCAGCTCTCTTCACAACCACAACATCAACACCGACTCCTTCCATCTCTTCACCGGATCACTCCAACACCGGATCAACTCCAACTCTCCAGCAACCCAAACACCATCCCTTCAAACCAATACCGACCGGCTTTCTCCTAAACACCGTCCCATTCCCTCTCTTCTATCCGCTGTCCCTTTCCTCTCCATCAATTCCACACCGTCCAGCCCACAACGTCCAGTCTCTTCACCACCAACACACACCGACTCTCCATCAACACTCTCTTATCCACACCGTCCCAACACAACACCGTCCAGATCTCCATCCAACAGCAAGCCACAAAACCGACCAACACCTTCCAGCAAGCTGTCACTCGGTCTTGGGGATAAATAGCAAGCTTTCACTCGGTTTTGTGGAAAAACAACACTTTTTCACTCGGAATTTCTCCACCTGCACCAATCATCAATAAATCCAAGAACCGAATTATTGAAAATATTAAAAAATAAGTTGGCACAACTGGAACTCACATGCACCAAAAGTTTCTTCCACTTGCAATTGCAACGCGTTTTCATTAGCTGGATTCCTCCATTCCTTTGCCTATAAATGCAGGAGCAAGTGAAATCAATTAGCATCACTTGAATTTAATTCCTTTTCTTTCCTTTCTCTCTCGTTCTTCCTCTGTCCTTCTCTTTTCTTTTCTTTCTTTCTTCTTTATTTTTTTTCTCCGTCCTTTTCTTTTCTTTCTTTCTTTTTCTTCATTTTTCTTCTTCGTTCCTTTTTCTTTCTTTTTCATTTTCTTTCTTTTTTTTATTTTCTTTATTTTATTTTAAGAGTTGTGAGGGTTGTAAAAGTGAGTATTAAAATTTGTAATTGGTGGAGGAATATTGCAACAAGGAATTACAGTGGTAAATTATTCTGAGCTTTTGGAGAAACCCGTAAGTCTTTATTTTTACCATGTCTTGTATGTTTTATTTTTCCATTATTTATATGAATTTGAATTATTTCATGAGTAGCTAAATTAATTATCTTGGGATAAAGGGGGTATGATAATATTTTATTGTTAATATTATTTTGACTTGGAACTAAATAAATTTCTGTTTTCCATTTAGTTTAAAAAAATGCTCAATGCTTTTAGTGATTCCTAACAAGAACCTAAATGATAAAACTGTATACTTGCAGGTATATTAGTAAGTTTAGGTAATAAATAGAATTGAAAGATTTATTTTTACCGGAAAGCTTTGAACTAAACCTAAGATTTTTGAGATGCTTTTTGTGACCTCGGTAAAACCGTGAAAGTAATCAAAATTCTTTTGAGGAAATAAAAGGGATTTTCATAAAACGATAATGAGCCTTTCTGAGGATTAAGAAACGCTTTCCATAGGTTAGGTACATTAATAGGATTCCAAGAGGAACATATTAATTAGCGTTTGGAAAATTCGCCTTGGAAAACTTAATTTGATTCTTATTTATGAAAAGTTAAAATTCATTAACATAAAATAAAGTCTTAATCCCCTGAAATCCCAAGATACTCTCAACTCTGACTTTTAAGTGTCAAGTAAATTTTATTTTTGTATTTATTCATATTCTGTGCAACTTAATTTTGTGTTTTATTTTACAAAAACCTTAAAAATCAATTGTATGGATAATTAAATTTTAATATGCCGGTACTTTGAACACAGTCCCTGTGGAGAACGATAATCTTTTTACGCGACATAACCCGTGCGATTGCGGGCCCTGTCAATCCTGTTGTGTTAACTCAACTTCCAAGAGGCGTATGGCCTCTTGACAATCTTGTTCAATGTTCATGCGCGTTGCCGCTCCCCATTTATCTCCTGCTCGTAAGCCTCTAATACTTTACTAAGCTATTGTTCCAATTTGTGGACTTGTAACTACAAAATCTGCTTGTGCACCATGAAACTCCGCTCATTTTCTTTGGATTGTGCCAACATATCCTTCAGAAGATGTTTCTCAGCCAAGATGGTGTCGCTTTGCTTGCTCTTCATTCTCAGCTGGGAGTTGGCCGCTCGGAGACATTGGTCTTGTTTTATCATGTAGTCTTCCTCAACCTTCCATTTTTTTCTAATCTCTTCAATGGCTTGCTTGTTCTCCAAGTTCTCCCTTTTTTGAAGGGTGTATTCTTGTTGGCATTTCAGCAACTCTTCTATTTTGGTCTTTAACACCTTGGTTGCTGATAAGTGTTATTTCACATTGATTTAATACTTCGATTAAACCAATTTTGGAAAGAATTTAACTAAATTAGTAAGTAATAAATCATGATTTTGTTGTAAATAACATATTGTGTAGCACAAGCTTGATTTGTCAAAATATTTGAAGAAAAGTGACAAAAGTCCTGAAGAAACCAAGAAACACCAGCATAAGACAAGAAGGACGCTTGAACATAACATGTTTCACGCTTAAGCGTGAATAAAAGAAACCAAAGAGCATCAGGACCCCCTCACGCTCAAGCGTGGGACTGAGCCGCTTGAGCGTGAGCCTGAGCGCGCCTGAGCGTGGATCAAGCGTGGAGCAAGCATGAGTTGGACAGGCTAGCACGCTCGAGCGTGGAAGAACTTAGCTTAAGCATGAGATAAAAAGAGAGCATCAGACCCTCCACGCTTAAGCGTGACCATCAAGCTCAAGCGTGACTCATGCAGCATGGGATTTCCAATTTTTTATTCAACAATGGTGTGATGCCAACTCACCCACTTTCTTATGTTTATGCATGTCTCTGAAAGATGCTTCATAGGCTCTATGCAAGTGGGCAAGGGCAGCTGAAGCATAACCCCTATAAATCAAGCAGAGAACAACATCAAGGATCATCAAGTTGGATCGAGTAGATCATCTTCTTCATTTTATCAAACACTTTTCCTGCATTTTTCACTCTGTATTTATTGCAAAATCTTCTTAGGTGAAAATGCAAAGCATGAGTAGCTAAACTCCCTTATAGGATTGGTTGTAATCCATTCAATCCTGAAGTAACGCTGCTGTAAGTTTTTATGTGTAATGAGATTTGATAAGTTTCTGTATTTCCTTCTGCGTTTAATGCCTGAAAGTACTTAATCACTATTTTCTTGTTTTAAGTTTTCTCAAGTATGCTGGGAAGTGACTTTTGAAAGCAGATCTGAATGAAATACTTGTTGTGAGTAGGTAGCCAGGGATGGCATCTAACGCAATAAACGTCAAAACAATCGATCGATAATGCTGGGATGATTTCAAAGTGACTAAGGGATCAGCGGTTTGAAATCATTCTTATGAATTTTGTAGTCGAGGGATCGATGCAAATGACTTTGATTGTGACGTAGAAATTATCTATTCAAGTTACTTACATAAAAACTTATGCAATTTATAGAAGGTGAAATGTGATGAAACCAATCCATGTTTTATAAAACTGATTTTTCTCAAAAACCATTCACCTTTATCTTTTTCAATTTACTCTGTGTTATTTATTCATTTTTGCAATCAACATCAATTTTTAACAAATCAAAACAAAATCTTCTGTCAACTCAATTCAAAACTAAGACTTTCATGTTAACACCTCCTCACTGGAACGACAACTATACTATATTACAACCTCTGTGTTTAAACTTGGCACATCCATTCCATTGAGTTCATATTATACAAACTTGATTCTCTTTCTCTGAATACTCTACTTCACTTCTGTACAATACCAAGCTTTGGCTAAACAAGTTTTGTATGAACCCACAAAAATACCGTATCAGTTGCTTTATCTTCCAAGACAAGTGATGTAACATGAGTGTTTGCCGGGAGATAAGAGGGACTTTTGAAGGGTATTTTAACAATGGAGACCTTATTCAAGATCCATTCATGATATTCTTCTATCACAGCATGGCTTCGGGCCCCTAATTCCTTTCCTTTTCGATGGACTTTCTTCCACGCATTCGCTATATCCCGAATGGCAGAGACATAGTTTCCCTTTGAGTAATACAAGATGAAAGGAGTGAGTGACTCTTCATCAGGTGGTCCAAGCAAAGGATAAGCTAGCTAACGCTTGGCTATGATGGGATTATAGTTGATGCATCCTTGCGTACTAATAAGGGGAACATTTGGGTAATCTCTACAGTGATGAACGATTGATTCAACTTCCAACCATTGGGGATACCATCTGACTTTCTCAGCCGTGAGCCTTACAAGGTGATTGGCCCACTCACGCCCACTCTTCACTGCTAGTTGGCATAGTTTTAGATCAGAAATAGGGCATTCGGCCTTACAGACTTGGTGGAAGACATGAGATGTGAGCCATACATACAAAGCAGGTAAACAACAAATAACTCTCTTTCCACCTTGTGTATGGTAGAAATCCATAGTGCAGTATACATTTGCCAATACAGTTGTAACAGGATTCTCAAGCCTGTGCTTGCGAGCTATTAACACAGCGATAGCATCATAATCCACATAGTTATCAATGTTGGGGAACAAGACAACACTGTAGATAGTAAGAGCTAGAGTATCCATAAAGGCTTCCCAATCTTCCTTTTCTGCCAGGACCTACATGTGCTTCTCGAGAAATTCCCGAGTGAATCCGGGAATCTGATTTCTATTCAGTTGTACACTCCTTAAAGTTTCAGATCTTCAGAACACGGGCGATGGAAGTAACAGTTGCATGATGATCAAGATGACGGTAAGGTATCTGTCCTTCCAAAGGCATCCCCAAGATTTGTTCGAATTCCTCAATAGATGGGGCCAACTGAAAGTCCCTAAATGTGAAGCATCTGAGAGGCGGGTCATAGAACTGTGTTAAGGTAGTGATCGCCTCAGTTTGCACTTCCACTTCTAAGAGCTTCAGAATTCTCCCATACTTTCTTGTAAAAGCCATTTTCTGTGTTAAGTTTAATTTTTTCCCTATTATTTGTAGACTACCCATGTCGATCTTCTTGGCCTTAACGTGCAATATTTTTCTTAATTCGGTTATATTTGTGTCACAACTATCGGATCTCATGTTAATCTCCATATTGCTCGAAGGTACTCACTAAGTTCCAAAAAGCTTCCTACAAGAACAAAGAGAAAGGAGAAAAACTCAGTTACTGTCATGTTTTGTAAACCGCTACTTCCTTATTAATTTATTGGAAAATATTTTCACTTTGAGAAGTAGCGGTCGACAAAACTCGTGTGAAACTAAAGTCGTGTGGGTCATGGATCTTCTAAACATCGTCAATACTTTGCTTGAAGAGAATTTTTGTTTTGACGAATTGGAAGATTTATAACCTAAGACTCAGAAGTACACGAAAAAAGAGGGAGCTGTTCATCCGTTAAAGGATTACTAGTTTTTTTTTTAAAAAAGTGAGTCATTTTTGGAATAAAGTAATTCTTTGAACGGGTAAGCAGTTCATCAATTTGGATTTAAAGGGAAAGCGAGAATGAGATAAGGTATAGTAAAGTTTGCCCTTTTGTGCCCTGAGTCAGGTTTTTTGAAAGTCTTTTTCTGGGACCTATAGCCTGTCTAACAGTGGACTCCTCACATTGGGTGGCTTGCACTAGACTTCTAAAAGGTCACTAGAGCCAAGATCCTACTCATGATGTGACCACAACATTAGGGAATCTACTAGGTGCGTACATCATTAAAGGTCAAACTCTAGTTGAGGTTCTTACGATCGCCAGATGGGAAGTACATCCCAAACGACACCGCTACCAACCTCCCCTAACTTAAGCTTCACTTGAGGCCTGGGTATAGGGCGCCACTCATAAGTGTGTGCAAATTATGAGTGTATTGTGTGAAAGGGCATTCAATACCTGTACCTTACCCATCCTGCACAGAGAACAAACACAAAACAAACAAAAAGAAAGTCGTCTACCCTAGGGTTCAACAATCACACAGACATTAACAGAACATAAATGACAAAATACATACAAAATAGGAACCACATACAAACATTGATAGAAAATAAAATAAAGGAAGAAGTTAAATAATTAACAGACTATTTAAAAATATACGCCATCAACTTGATTGGCTTGACTCTCTAAGTCCCCAGCGGAGTCGCCATCTGTCGCGACCAGGATCGTGACAGGACGACCGACCCTTAAAAATAAAACGTGTTTTTTGAAATCCTTTCGAAAAGAAAATAGGGAGTCGCCACCAATATTTTTTAAGATAAAAATATCGGGAAAAACCTCTTGTAAAACACTGGTTATAAAAATGAAATTCTAAGTTTGGGAGTCAAATTACAGGTGAGGAAGGTATTAGCACCCCACAACTGTCCGTTATAAAACGGTTACCTCAAATTGATAACGCGTATTGCAAAATAGTCTAGAAATTATTTTAACTTCTTTTAAGAAAAAAAAACATACAAAATGACAAAGCAGACACAAACAGACAAAACAGACTAAACAGTGACAGTAAGAAATTTGACCAAACAGTGAAAGTAAGAAAGAAGAAAACAGTAATGATAGAAGACTAAACAGTGACAGTAAAAACAACAAATAATGATAGTAAAAGATTATAACAATAACAGTAAGAGATGACAAAGCAATGACAGTAAGAAACTCGACAAAACAACGACTATAAGAAAAAAGTAAAACAGAGTGAAAGTAAAGGTTAACAGGACTTCTCATCCAAATTAACCTTAATTTGTACATAAATTTAAAGATTAAAATAAAATTAATGAAATAAATAAAAAAATAAAGTTGATTAAAAAATATTATTTTTTAATAAAAGTATTTAAAAACATGAGATTAACAAGACGTCGCGTTTAAATTAACCTCATTTTAAAGAAAATATTATTTAAATAAAAATATTAAAACATGAGATTAACAAGACGTCGTGTCTAAATTAGCCTCATTTTAAAGAAAATATTAAAAATATTAAAACATGAGATTAACAAGACGTCGCATCTAAATTAACCTCATTTTAAAGCAAATATTATTTTAAATATTAACTATATAAAATTAATTAAAATAATAGCAAAGACATAGAATTAATAAGTGGGCTCGACAAGAATTGATTCCCACTCCTACGTATTCTCAAATGTATTGAGAAATCAGGGCTACGTAGTTCTTTCAGATTAATTTTGAAAAATATTTAAAATTATTTTAAAAATTATTAAATTGATTTGATTTTTTATAATAAAAGGAAATTTATGAGGAAGGAAAAATACAAGGCGAAGTAAGATCGCACGTGCATAAACCTTCGAAGTCCTATATCGTAAATGTAGGCAAAACTAATTTTGCACGACATTGCTTATAAGATCATGATATTTATTCTAAAAGAAACACATATTTAATAATTATTATTATTTTTTGAATTAACATAAAGATATTTAATTTTATTCTGAAAAAGATATTTAGATTTTTAATATTTTTCATTTGTTTAATCTTTGACATAAAGGGAACACTTACTATTAAAATGTTTTTTAGATTTTTGTTATTTTTAAAATAATAAACTATTGGTTTTTATTCAAAAATATTTTTCTAATAATAATAAATAATGACAAAAGAAAGGTATTTATTTACTATTGGGTAATTTTTATTAATAAGAGCATAATCTAAAAGCATTTAATAGATTTTAAAAAAAAACATTACCAAAACAAATTGGGCTTTGGAGCCCATTATCTTGAAAAAAAAGAATGGCAATAGAAATGGGCCTCATTAGCTGAGCCCCAAAAACAAGAAAACCCTAAAACTAAAACAAAAGAAGGAAAAGAAGAAGAGAAGAGAAGGAGGGAGGCGGCGGCAGAGAGGAAAAGAGAGAGGGGAAAAGGAAGAGAGAGAAGAGGGTGGAGGAGAGAGAGAGGAAGGGACGCCAGTGGAGGAGACCAAGAGAGGGAATGAGTGAGGGAGGGAGAGAGACAGGGGGCGACCGAGAGAGAGAGAGGAGGGTACGAGAGTGAGAGTGAATCAGAGAGAAGTAGGGGGAAGGAAACCAAGAGGGAGAGGGAGAAGAAGGACGCCGGTAGAGGAAGGAGAGACCGAGGGAAAGAGATCGAGAGGGAGAGGGATAGACGAAGTAGAAGAAGAACGGCGGGGAGAAGTTGAACCTGCGACGTGAAGGCGACGGTGGAGGATCTGAGTGGTGTGGCTCCCGGTTGGGAGAAAGAAGACGATCGGCGTAGAGGAGGCCGGAGGGACTTCAAACTTGCGGAGGTCAACAATGAGAGACCCCATCGCCGACTCTTCTTTCCTTCTGTGTTTGCTTTTTTTTAGGTTGTTTTTTTTTGTTGATATTATTTTTGGTTGGTTGCTTTTTATTTATTGTTGTTAAATCTGAGAGAGGGAGAGGATATTTTGTTTCCTTTTCATTTCTTGTTTTTGGTTCTGGTTTTTCTATGCTGTTGGTGAATGGAGGAAGATGGATCCAGAGGATGAAGAAGGGGAGAGTGAGATGAAGAAGGTGAGGAAGCAAGGGCACCAGATCCGGATTCCGGACTGGTTTCTCGAAAGGGTGGGGCAGGAAGAAAATATTATTTAATTTTTTATTATTAAAAATGATGTTCACACATGTTTCTTATCTTATTATGACTATTCATAACCCATTTTTTTATAATAGAAATTACAAATGGCCTACCAACAGGACAATATAGACAACATGATAAGTTTATCATTATCCTATTGACCTACCACACATAAGATATTATAATGTATCCTATCTTATCATTCTTATCCTGCCTACCGAATGGCGCTAATGGTTTACTCATTTTCAGACACTTCTTATAATGTTAAGAAGTTTGAGCGGGATGTGAGTTTGTAGACTTCTTATAACATGGTATCTTAAAGGTGAGTTGTCATGAAACTAATTCCTCATCCTAGTTGTCAATGCATGAAATGGAAGGGACTCGTTACAAATGTTTTCCATTCATAAGAGTTACAAATTGAACCTTAATCACTTGTTTAAGGCACTACTAGAAAATCTTTGTTTAGCTACAACGATTTAGCCATTAATCATTTCCATAACTAATATCAACCAACTTCGTGACGGTAAAAAAAATGCTGATTGAATTTTCGCAATTCCGTCCCTAGTTAAATCCATGGAAACTTGTTACCAAATTTTATTATGCGTTGCTAAACAAGTTAGCGTCAAGAATTTTTGTGACAAACACAATTCCAAAACAAAGTTTGTGATTGACTCTTTTGTATCATTTTCAACGATTGATTTTTGACCCCTAATTTTATTTATTTATTTTTGTAGTAAGAATGAATTGATGAACCACTACATCTACTTTTATATACAACGGTTTGTATTTTAAACTAAAATGTTTAACTCTATATATATATATATATATATATATATATAATTGTTCATTCTGAATGTGTAAATGTTAAACATGAGAGAATTACTTTAGAAAAAATGTGGTTCTTTATTTAAAATGTTACTTGAATTACATTGAGACTCTGAGATTATATTTATACATCAAAAAGAACCTTGATATCGGCCCAATATCTAATATATAAAGATAATTTCCTTAAAGCTTCCTAGAAAGGAGATAGACACAATCTCCTAAAAAAAAGAATAAGAGAGACTTTAGCTAATCCACATAGAATATATATATATATATATATATATATATATATATATGATAACGTCTTTCGTTTTCTTAACAACTGAATTAGTCTAAACCGGGGTATGTAATCCGGTGTGGGTACCAGCCACAAAAGAGTATGTTTTATAATATTTGTACACCGGTACAATGGGTATTCGGTATTATAATCTAATCTCTCAGTGGGAGAAACCGGTCTTGTTGTCCTGGAGATCCTTCACACCAGAGTTTCACGTTGTTAGGGGGTGAAAGGTGGTATCACCTGCGAAGATTCTCCGACGCTCAAGTTAGTAAAGTGTATGGAAACTTAGAGAACACTTAAGCAATGCAATAGAATAGTAAGAGTAAGAACAACGTAACCTTACATGTGTTTGTGAATATGCTATTTATAGTTGAGCGTAGAAAATGAATCGTTGGGCACAAGTGGGCCCAAGGGTTCTGATGCCGTGTGTAGCGTATCAATCAGAGTGGCTCAGTGTTCAGAGCATGACAGTGGGTAGGTCAATGATCAGTGTATGATTCTGACACAGGGATGGGAATAATCAACTTTTTCTGTATATCACGCCTGTAATCGTACTTACTTCCTTCGGTGAGTGATATAGACACATTCCATTATGCAGGGTATCAACGTTGATAAGTAGTGACCCTTACTTATCTTATCATGACGTTGAGGCAAACGGTTGTACGTAACGGAAAACTGAGAACGGATAAGGGATTCAATATATCAGATGAGACCCCAGATGACAGGTATAGGATCCTTTCCTTTATCATATCTCTGTAGCACAGATACTGGGCCGTGACAGCGGTGGGCCCTCTAGGACAGCCAAAATGACGTACTATCTTAAGGGCCGGTGTCCAGACCGGATCATTTGTCCCCTAGCTTGTGTGAGGGACTATTAAGTTGCTCATATAAGCTACACAGTCTTCGAGAAGTCTGGATGCCGGAAAGATACACCAAAGGTGCCCACTGAAAACACGTGTCAGCTATATGCTGGTGCCCTGTACTTGCTTCCGTTCTACAAGTAAAATATCCGCTCTCATGATGCCCTCATAACGGATTTGGACAAAGATTTGCCACGAGGGAAATCCTAAGAGTCTTTGGAATTCGTAACTCTTGTTATTCGAATAGTTGTTGGGGCGCATTTAATGCTTCTGAATGATTGGGACCATAAATGCTTTTTAACACGTGAATCATCATTGCTTCGAATGGATAACCGTCGTTATGATTATTGTGGGCTCAACATTTAAATTTTTTCCAGCCCATTTCATCGAATCTTTTCATGAATCGTCACTGTTTTGCGCCTTTATGGTTTGAAACGGCAATGCCGTTTGACCCAATAACATCGCGTTTTGCTTCAAACGACCTGTCTCATGCCTGAAGGTTGGGCCTCTTTGTTACCTATAAAAGGACAACTTAGCGATCCTGAAAAGTCACATTTGCCTTCAACCTTAGTGAAACTCTGTTGAAATTTTGGAAGAGATTGTTGCTGGTATTTTGTGAAGTTCTCCCCTCTTCCATCCTTAACTTCCTTTTAGGTAACCTTCTTTTCCTCCTTTTAATTTCTTCATCTTTATTTCTCTTGAACTTTTAACCATGCGCCCTAGGCAGAGCCGCGCTGGTCCTTTGAGTAGAAGGGGAAATATCCCTTTCAGGCCCTCTAGCTATCAAGGTAGAAGGATTTCTGTGGTCCTTCCAGAATTGGGTCTCGTGGTTCAAGGAGAGGTGGAGCCTCCTTCACGAGACAGCCAGTGATTAGGCTTGACTCTGAACCCTCCTCCTATCTCTATATGAAACGCCCCCTCTCTCTGAAGGTCAAAGCATGGGTCCCTCTGGATCTACTCCGGATTAAGGGGATCATCAAAAAAAACAAGCTCAAGAGGAGGATACTAGAGCGGAGAAGACCCGGGCGAGCTTAAAGGACGATGGAGGTAAAAAGGCGTCCACAACGAAAAATATGAAGCCTTCCTCTTAGTCTCGTGTCTATTTCTAGTTTTTGCTACTGTGTTTTGGGACTAGCTCCAGTTTTATTTCAACTCATATAAAATTTTCATTGAATGAATGAGATTTTCCTTGAATTTGCTTTTGACATTTGCAGGAAATGTACCGTTATAACATAACTTAGGCATATATGCTACACTTTTACCTTCAAACTAATCGCAAGACCGTTATGTATAATTATCTCACCATTGAAATGTAGTATGCATCTCGGAGAAAATAATTCAATAAAACTCGAAACAGACAAGTTATAGAACGTAAAATCATTCATACCTGTACTATCCCCAAGTGTGAGTATTTTGGTGGGTAAATATCTGTCGTGAGATATTACCTTTAACGCCTTTGAGGGTAAGAAATTCCATCCGATCTCTATAATGCAATACCGTATAACGGGTAATAATGATTAACAAATACTATGAATAACATTCCGTGCTTAGGAATCTGCCAAAAAATACTCCAACCATAAGGATCATGATTGAGTCTTCCATCATAAGGACGATGATGGGAATTGTCCGTTCCGGGAGTTACATCGTCAATTCACAGAATAGGTGATTAAGATCATCCGTCTTGGGGGAAATTACTTCAATTACGAGGACAACGATTGAATCCTCACCAACGTTCGGCTAAACCTACTAGTTGTACTTGGAGTTCGGTTTATTCCTACAATCCAAGCCTTCGACGGTGTTCAGTTTAATCCTACTAATCGTACTCAGAGTTCGGTTCACTCCTACAATCTGAGCCTTCAGATGGGACTCGGTACAACCTTGAACAAGGTTTGATCCTACTACCCTCTTCCTGAGGTTCGGTTCAATCCTACAACTCAGGTCTTCAACGGTGTTCGGTTTAATCCTACTAACCGTACTCAGAGTTTGGTTCAATCCTACAATCTGAGCCTTTGTGTAGGGTTCGATACAGCCTTTAAGGAGGTCTGATCCTACAACCCATTTCTTGACTTACGGAGTTACATCGCCAATCACAGAATAGGTGATTAGGATCATCCGTCCTGAGCTTTTCCACATAGATCAATCAATGCTATAAATTACAATACAGAAGAGGAAAACGTAAAATCAACGTATTCATGAATAAAATTTTCATTGAATTGGATGTGAATTACAAAGAAAGCGTAGCTGGGGTCATGCCTCGTTAAAACCTTCTTAAGAAAACCCAATGGGAAAAAACTCAAGTAAGGAAAAAGAGTACATGCCGTCTTACCAACTAGCTGTAATAAATACGTAAGTTCTGTGTGTTCCATTTATTGCGGATCGGTGTTCCATCAAGCTCTTCCAGCCGGTATGATCCCTTTCCAGTCACCTCAGATACTCTGTAAGGGTCTTCCCATGTCGGCGCCAATTTTCCTTGATGGGCAAACTTATTTCCCACACTTGCCTTCCTTAAAACTAAGTCCCCAGTGTTGAAGGCTCTGTACTACATACGCTTATTGTACCAGAGGGCGGCCTTCGCCTTTATCGCCTGGTCCCTGACAAAAGCCTCTTCTCTTCATTCATGGAGAACGTCTAGTTCTGATGCCAAATTAGCACTATTATCCTCCGTAGAGAAGTATTCCACTCTCACCAATCTTGTCTGAAGCTCCACCGGAATCATCGCCTCAACCCCGCAAGTGAGACGGTATAGAGACTCATTGGTAGAAGAATGGGGTGTAGTACGATATGCCCATAAAACATGACATAGTTGATCAGTTCAAACCCTCTTTGCTTCACCAAGACGCTTCTTCAGTCCCTTCAGCACCTCTCTATTAGCTACCTCAGCTTGGCCATTCGTTTGAGGGTGTTCCACAGATAAAAATATTTGGACTATCCCTAGTCCTTCAAGTAATTCTGTGAACTTCCTATCAGTGAACTGGGTGCCGTTGTCAGTTACAATCCACCCTGGAATGCCGAATCGAGCTATGATATTTTCATATACAAAACGTCGTGTTCGTGCCGATGTGATATGCACTACTGGCTCCGCTTCAATCCATTTAGTGAAATAATCAACTCCCACAATGTGATACTTAATGCCACCAGGTGCGGTTAGAAATGGACCCAAGATGTCGAGGCCCCATTTGTAGAAGGGCCATGGCACCACGGATGAGGAGAGTTCTTAAGCCGATGTGTGATGGAGATTAGAAAATTTATGGCAAGCATCGCACCCATTCACAAAATCAATGGAATCCTGCTTCATCGTAGGCCACCAATATCCAGCCCTGAGGATCTTTCTCATTAAACTTCTTCCTCCGACGTGGTGCCCACATTATCCCTCATGTACCTCCTCCATTACTCCTTGTATTTCGCTCTCTTTTAAACAAAGGAGATATGGCACTGAGAATCCTCTTTTGTAGAAAACACCATCGACCATGGTGAAATATGGTAACTCACTTTTCACCCTCCTTCTCTCCCTCTCATCGGTGGGCAGCTGTCCGTCAGCCAGATAACGGATATACGGGGTAACCCAAGAATTCTCACATGAAGAGCTAACCATTATAGCGCTCAAAGAAGGGAACAAAGGAATGCTGGACGATGTCAATATACTCTGAACCACTGTCGTTGTACTGTCAGGCTGCTTCGTACTTGCAAGTCTTGATAAAATGTCCGCTCTAGTATTTTCTTCTCTTGGTACATGTTTAAACTCTAATACATCAAATCTCCCTTTCAACTCGTTCACACAGTTCAAATACAGTTGGAGTTGGGGCTCACGAACCTGGTATTCACCTTGGATCTGCGATATCACTAGCTATGAATCACTGCACAATGTTACCTCTATTGCACCGATATCGATTGCTGCTCGAAGTCCAGCCAGACATGCCTCATATTCAGCCTGGTTGGAAGTTTTGAAGTTGAACCGGAGAGAAATCTCCAGGTGTACACCGTCATCGCTCTCAACAACCACACCAGCTCCACAACCTTTACTATTCGATGACCCATCCACATAAACGGTCCAATGAGCGCGAGGTATGGTTGGGTCTACCCCTGTCATCTCCACAATGAAATCAGCCAGGACTTGGGCTTTGATGGCTCCTCGAGGTTCATAAGAAATTTCAAACTCAGAAAGTTTGATAGACTATTTGATCATCCTCCCAGCTAGGTCCGGCTTACTAAGCATAGAACAGAGCGGTAGATCCGTTCTTACCAGAACTAGATGTGCGTGAAAGTACGACCTTAATCGTCGTGAGGCCCATATAACTGCAAGAGCTGTCTTTTCTATCGTCAGGTATCTGCTTTCTGCTCCTTGCAACATCTTGCTAGTGAAATACATTGGCCTCTGTCCCTCTGGAGTTTCCTTGACCAATGCCACGCCCAAGGCTTCATCAGAAATTGCCAAGTATAAGATGAGGGACTCACCAGGGTTTGGCTTTACCAAGATCGGTGGACTTGATAGCACTTCTTTGAGCTGCTGGAACGCTTGCTCCTGCTCCTGTCCCTATTCAAACTTCTTAGATTTTTTCAACACTTTATACAGAGGAAGGGACCTATGCGCCATTTTGGGCATAAATCGAGCCAGAACGGCCACTTTCCCATTCAACGACTGTACTTCCCTCAAATTCTTCAGACTCTGCATGTCTAATATAGCCTGACATTTGCCTGGATTGCCCTCAATACCGCGCTGGGTTAACATGAAACCCAAAAATTTTCCAGCTGGGACTGCAAAGGTACACTTCAACGGGTTCAATCTCATGTTGTATTGTCGCAACCGAGTGAACACTTGGCGTAAATCTTCAACGTGATCACCTCCAACGGGAGTCTAGGTAATTTAATATCATCAATGTATACCTCCACCAGCTTAGTGTGCATGCCTTCGAATACCTTATTAATCATACGCTGATACGTAGCTCCAGCGTTCTTCAAACCGAAGAGCATAACAGTGTAGCAGAAGACACCGCGGTCATTGACGAAAGCTATTTTTTCCTGATCTTCCTCCCATATCAGAATTTGGTTATACCCCGAATAAGCATCCATGAAACTGAGGTATTGGTAACCAGACGAATCATCAACCATACGATCAATATTTGGGAATGGATACGGATCCTTCGGGCAACATCGGTTGAGGTCTACATAATCAGTGCATATTCTCCACTTGCCGTTGGCCTTCTGCACCATCACCACATCCGAAAGCCAAGAAGAATATCGGACTTCTTTAATAAATCCAGCCTTCAACAGTTCCTCCGTTTGTTCACAAGCTGCCTTCTGCTTTTCTGGTCCCAATCTCCTCTTCTTCTAGGCAACCAGCCTCATTTCTAGGTGGACAGATAATTTGTGGCAGCAGAAACTAGGGTCCATCCCAGGCATGTCTACAGCAGTCCATGCAAAAAGGTCTTTGAATTCTTGGAGGAGTGCTAATAGGTGCTGCTCCACAACAGACTCCAGCTTGTCATTAATGTGCGTGACCTTCTCTGGGGAATCCCCCAAGACGACGTCCCTGGAACCTCCTTCTGGCGTGGGCTTTGAGGGATTGAGAGGATCAATCTTCAATTCCGCTCTAGGGTCCAAATCAATCAGACTAACCGATCCAGCCGCTGCTCCTCCGTCATTCAACTTCCTCTTCTTGCTAAATGGCTCCATCTTTACCATATTCAAGCTCAGGTTGTAATAATACCTGGCCATCTCTTGATCACCTCGGAGGGATGAGACACCGTTGTCCTTGTCAATAAATTTGATAAGGAGGTGTGGGGTAGACACGATTGCTTCCATAACGTTCAGAGTAGGACGGCCAATGATCCCATTGTAAGGGGACTCCACGTCGATCACCAGGATTTTGGACTTCACAGTTCTTTCTCCAGGTTCACCCTCAAAATAAATAGGAGTATCAAGATATCCTTTAGTGGGTTGCTTCGCTCCATTAAACGCTGTAAGCTCTTGTGTATAAGGTTGTAAATCTACATCATTAAAGCCCATTCTTTTGAAACAGTTATAAAAAATAACATCACAAGAACTTCCCTGATCGATGAGGATCCTCTTGACATCCTTGTTGGCTATGACAGTGATGATAACTACTGCATCGTCACCTCCTGGAATCGTTGGGCCAAAATTATCATCTGTGAATGATACCACCGGTGCCGTAATGCGTCCCTGAAAGGGCGATTGTCTCTAGGCTTTCCTTGTACTGATAGGATCATCCGATGGTGATTCTTACGAGCTGTGATTGACGCTCCTCCTCTAACAATCATATCAATCACCTCGCGCTGGCCTTGCCTTTGATGCTGAGGCATGCTGTCCTGCTGAGCTCCTTCATTGATCGCTACTCCCTTCTGTTTCTCAACTGCTGTGAACCTCCTGACCGAATTACGACTATTGTCACCTTCATCATCATGATCCCTTCCTTTTTTTTCCATCCTGTCTGGCTCGTCTAAGGATTTCTCCTTGAATAAATATTGTTTCAGCTTTCCCTCTCTAATAAGGGTCTCCACTGCGTTCTTCAACGCCTTGCACTCATCTATGGTATGGCCAACTTGCTCGTGAAAAACACAATATTTTTGAGAGTTACCAGGTCTTTTCATTGGAGGAGGTTTCCTTATCCCGTAAACACTGAGTGTGGGCCAACCAACCTCCCTCAGGATTTGAGAATGCCTGGAGTTCAAAGGGGCGTAGTTACTGAAAGAAGCAACGCGCCTATCTCGTTGTTGGTGTCGAGTGCTCATGAAATCTTCCCTTTGGGCATGCTTTTCCGGCTTTACCCTATCCTTATTGTGAACACCATCTCTGAAAATCAGGAGATGATGAGATTTTTAAATCAATCCCTTCCCTACTTCTCCCTGTTTCCCTCAGTGGCCAACTCACCCATTACCATGGTTTATGCATAATGGAAGGGTTCTATAAGGGACCAAAAATCAGAAACAAAGAGGGGGGAGGACACAAAAAGAAAACAATCAAAGGCACCAGAATCAGTTACAACCAGAGAATAATAACAAAAGTGACAAAAAGGAGAAGAAAAGGAAGGGAAGCCATTCCGGTCATCTTCTCCGATCACTCCACCGGCCAGGAATCATCAGATCCGGTTTCCCTCTGCTGCTCTCCCTCTTGGTGAGCCATCTCCCTCTCCCCCTCCGGTCACCCCCTCTCTCTCGGCCTCTCCCCCTCCGACGTCTCTCTCCCTCTCGGTCTCTCTCTCTCTCTCTCTCTCTCTCTCTCTCTCTCTCGCTCACACCCTCTCCCTCTCGGGCTCTCTCCCTCTCGGGCTCTCCCTCTCCACCGCCTTCTCCCTCCTCTCCGTCACCCTCTCTCCCTCGCCGGCCACCTTCTTCTTCTCTCCCCTTCCCTCTCTCTCCTCCCTCTCCTTTTCCCCCTCTCTCTTTCTTCCTTACCGCCGCCCCCCTTCCCCTTTCTCCTTCTATTCTTCTTTCTTCCTCTTAGGTTTAGGTTTAGTTTAGTTTAGTTTTGGGCCTCAAATAGTGAGGCCCAATTTTCTTAAAAAAAAAACCATTTCTGTTTTTGTTTGTTTACTTTGTGGCATTAGGTAGGTGATGGGCTTCAGCAAATCTGAAGCCCAAATAGCTTAGGATCCAATTTTTTTTGCAAACAATTTTTTTTTAAATAAAAAGGTGTTTTGATTTATTTCTAAAAAACTTTTAATCAAAAAGAATGTTTTTATTTATTTATGTTGAAATAAAATAAAATATTCCCTTTTCTATTTTAGGAATAATAAAAATAATTTCTTTTATGAATAACAAAACTAATAAATAGTTTTTAGTTATTTTTAAATCAAAATTTAAAATATCAAATTAAATATCTCTTTCCTTTTAAAAAAAATATAATTCCTTTTGCTAAAAACCAAAAACTATTTTTTTAGAATAAATAAATATCTTTTCTAAATGTTTCTTTTTATGATATTTTTTTAAAAATAAAAATAAAAATATTAAGATTTAAACATTTCTTCTTAAAATAAAAATTAGTTTTTCTATTTTAATACCAAAAATCTAAAAATGTTTCTTAGAATAAATATTGAATATTTTTCCTATTTGTATAATTATATATGTGTTTTTAGTCTTATGAGCAATGTCGTGCAAAATTACTTTTGCCTACATTTGCATTGTAAGCTTTCGAAGGTTTATGCACGTGCAAAGTACTTCGCTTTGTATTTTCCCTTCCTCATAAATTTCTTTTTATTATTAAAAATTGAATCAATTTATAAAGCATTAAAAGATAATTTTAAATATTTTTCTCAAATATATTTCCCTAAAGAACTACGTAACCCTGATTTCTCAAAAGCTTGAGAATACGTAGGAGCGGGAATCAATTCCTGTCGGGCCCACTTTCCTTCGTTTATTTTTTATGCCTTTGTTATTATCTCAATTTATTTTACCTATTTAATATTTTATAATAATTTGTTTAAAATGAGGTTAATTTAGACGAGACGTCTTGTTAATCTCATACTCTTAATATTTTATTTTAAATAATAACTTTCTTAAAATGAGGTTAATTTAGACGCGACGTCTTGTTAATCTCGTGTTCTCGTGTTTTTTTAATATTTTATGTAAATAGTATTTTCCTTAAGAATGAGGTTAATTTAGACGCGACGTCTTGTTGACCACATATTTTTAATATTTTATTTAAATAATGTTTCCTTAAAAATAAGGTTAATTTGGATGAGACGTCCTGTTAATCTTCAGTTTTAATCTTTATTATACTCCATGTTATTCAATTTTATTTTAATCTTCGAATTGTTTATGTATAAGTTAAGGTTAATTTGGACGAGACGTCCTGTTGATCTTCACTCTTACTCTATTTTTTCCTTTCTGTCACTGTTTAGTCAAATTTCTTTCTGTCGCTGTTTTGTTGTCATTGTTTGGTTTGTTCTGTCTATTTGCGTTCGCTTAGTTGTTTCGTGTATTTCTTTTTCTTAAAAGAAGTTAAAAATAATTTATGGGCTATTTTGAAGTGCGTGCTATCAATTTGGGGTAACCGTTTTATAACGGACAGTTGTGAGGTGCTAATACCTTCCTCACCTGTAATTCGACTCCCGAACTTAGAATTTCATTTTTATAACCAGTGCTTTAACGAAAGGTTTTCCCGATATTTTATCCTTAAAAATATTGGTGGTGACTCCCTGTTTATTTTTAAAATCGTTTTGAGGGTCGGCCGTCCCGCCGCGATCCCGGTCGCGACAGATGGCGACTCCACTGGGGAATTAGAGAGTCAAGCCAATCAAATTGATAGCACATATTTTAAATAGCCTGTTAATTACTTAACTTCTTCCTTTATTTTATTTTTTGTCAGTATTTGTATATGGTTTCTGTTTATATTTTGTCATCTATGTTTTGTTATGTCTGTATGTTGTTGAACCCTAGGGTAGACGACTCTGTTTTATTGTACTGTGTTTGTTCTTTGTGAAGGATTGGTAAGGTAAAGGTATTGGACGCCCCTTTCACACACTACACTCACAATTTGCACACACTTTTGAGCGGGACCCTGTACCCGGGCCCAAATAAAATTTAAGATTAGGGGAGGTTGGTAGCGGTGTCATTTGGGATGTACTTCCTGTCTGGCTATCGTGAGAACCTCAGCTAGAGTTTGACTTATTTATGATGCCCACACCTAGTAGACTTCCTACTGTTTGGTCAACATCATGAGTAGGATCTTGGCTTTAGTGACCTTTAGACAGTAGTGCAAGCCACCTATCGTGAGATGTCACTGTTAGATAAGCCCTAGAACCGATAGAAGGCCTTCAGAAAAACCCATTTTAGGCCACAAGGGGCGGACTCTTCCTATACCTTTTCTCCTTCTCGCTCTCCCTTTTAATCCAAATTGTTGGACCACTTACCCGTTCAAAGGATTGCTTTTTACACAAATGAAATTTTTAAAAAAACTAGTGACCCTTTGATGGGCAAATAGTCCTTTCATTTGTCATATTTCATTAAAGTCTTTGGGTCCTGAGTTATGGATTTTCTGTGTCGTCAAAAAAAGAGGAAAAGAAGAGAAAAATAGAAAAGAAAATGAAACATCCAAAAGTAAAAATAGAGGAGTCAAAAAAAAACAAGGAAAAAACAAAGAAAGAGGAAAAAGAGTCGATGACGATCAGAAGGTCCATAACCCACATGGCTCTCGGTTTGTCACGAGTTTTGTCAATCGTTACTTCCTGATTATAAAATTGTTTTCTAAAAGTTGCTAAAGGGGTATCAATTTACGAAACACATCCTTTACCAATGACTAATTTCACTTTCTTTGTGTTCTTGCAGGAAGCTATTCAGAGCTAGGCGAATATCTTCGAGTGAAAAATGGAAATTAACATGGGGTCAGGTAGTTGTGATACAAGTGTAACTGAGTTGAGAAAGCTACTGCATGTTAAGGCAAAGAAGGTCGACACAGCTAGTTTACAGGCACTGGGTGAGAAATTGAATTTGACTCAAAAGATGGCTTTCGCCCGGAAATATGGAAAGATTTTGAAGTTGTTGGAAGTCGAAGTACAAGTTGAGGCGATCACCGCATTGTCTCAGTTTTATGACCCACCTCTTCGCTGTTTCACATTTTGGGATTTCCAGTTAGCTCCGTCTATTGAGGAATTTGAGCAGATTTTGGGGATGCCTCTAGAAGGACAAACGCCTTACCGTCATCTGGAGCATCAAGCAAATATCGCTTCTGTTGCTCGTGTCTTAAAAATTGGCCCAGAGGTGTTGAAAAGGGCACAATTAAGCAGAAATCAGACCCCGGGGTTCGCTCGGGAGTACCTTGAAAAACACATGCACTTTCTAGCTGAAAAAGAAGATTGGGATACCTTCATGGACACTTTGGCTCTTACTATTTATGGCGTCGTGTTATTCCCAAACATAGACAATTATGTGGACTACGAGGCTATTGGCGTCTTCCTAGCTCGAAAATTCAAATTGGAAAACCCCGTCACTGCTATTTTGGCGAATGTCTACTGCACTATGGACTTCTACCATATACAAGGCGGGAAAAGGATCATCTGCTGCCTGCCAGCTTTATATGTGTGGCTTACGTCACATTCCTTTAACCAAGTCGGCAAAGTTGACTGCCCTGTTTCTGATCTGAAGTCGTGCCAGTTAGCGACAAAGAATGGGCGTGAATGGGCCAATCATCTGGTGGGACTCACAGCCGAAAAGGTAAGATGGTATCCGTATTGGTTGAAAGTTGACAGCATAATCCACCACTATGGAAACCACCCGAATGTTCCCATCATGGGCACTCAGGGATGCATCAATTATAACCCTATCATCGCCAAGCGCCAGCTAGCCTACCCACTGCTCAGGCCACCTGACGAGGAGTCGCTCACTCCCTTTGTTTTCTACTATGCCAAAGGGGACTACACCTCTGCCGTTCGGAACATAGCGGAGGCTTGGAAGAAAGTACACAAGAAAGGAAAAGAGTTAGGGGTCCGAAGCCATGCTGTAAAAGAGGAATATCATCAGTGGGTCCTAAATAGGGTATCCATAGTCAAGCTGCCATTTAGGGGTCCCTCCTATCTCCCAACAAGCGCACCTATTCCCGGCCCATCTTTGAAGATGAAGTAACAAAAGCCATGAGAGTCAAGATAGAAGAACTGACTGCAAGAAACAAAAAGCTAGAAGAAGAATTACTGAAGTCTCAACAAGAATGTGCCCTTCAGAAAAGGGAGAACTTAGAAAGCAAGCGAACCATCGAAGAGGTAGGTAAGAAGCGAAAAGCTGAAAGGGATCATATGAGAAAACAAGACCAATGCCTCCGAGCGGCCAACTCGCAACTGAAAATGAAGAGTCGTCAGAGGGACACCATTCTAGCTGATAAACAGCTTTTGAGGGATATGTTGGCAAAGGCCAAGGAGAATGAGCAAAGCGCCCTGGTGCAAAAAGAATTATTACAGCCACAAATTCACAGGGTGGAGCGTCAACTCAACGAGGTGATAGAAGCTTGCCAACATGAAATAAATGGCGAGCGTCAACATGCCATGGAAATAGAGCAAGACCGTCAGGAGGCTATACGCACCTTGGAGGCCAAAACAGCACAGCAGGACGAAGTCATTCATTCATGGATGAACCGCTTCGCCCACCTGGCGTATTTGGCCAATGGGACTCTAGAAGACCTTCCATGGCTACTCAAGCAGGCCGAGGAGATGGTTAATCCCCTTACTACCCCAAAGGACATTGTAACCTTCCTGGACTATTGTAGGAAAAGGCTTTGTGAGATGAGGGCCATGATTGCCCGAGCTAGGAACGGCTGATTTATTTTCTGATAATGTAACAAGCTTAACAGTTATGTACTTTGTGGTATCTCAGAATGAAAGGATCTTTTGTCTCCACAACTATCTCGTGTTAATTTCCATTTATCGCGTACTTAGTACTTTTGAACGTGACGTTCTGAGGAACAGTCGAAGGATAGTCGACAAGTTCCGAATCGCTTCTCGCATAATTTTGGTTTACACTCTCTTTATCACCTTGTTTTATTTATTAAGCATGTTTTTCTTTTTAATGCGTTTTTGTTTTCTTTTCAAAAGACGTCACGGGTAGGCATCCTTACCAAACCCGACTCCAAAAGAGACTCATGGCTGAGGAAGAAGCTAGGAACGGAGACTTTAGAACTGAGTTTGATCAGCTGAAAGAACGGGTGGAAGAATTAACTAGACTTTTGGAGAAGAGACACACGGAAGGAGACTCCTCTGCAGGTGCTGAGGACGCCCAACAGCAGCCTTCCACACCTCCACTCACCATTAATGTCGTAAGACCTAACCCTGCCATTGAATCTCAGCCGCCTTATGGCCAGTACCATGCACAACAACACACGTTTGTCGGCCCTGACGGCAACCCAGTACCTTTTCCACCCTATGGCCTACCACAGGGATACTATCCCCCGCTCGCTAATCAACAAGATACTTACAACCAGCAAACTGCAAATCCTCATGCTTCACACCCCGCCCAGCCAAGTGTGCCACCACTCCATGACCCGCAGGCCTATCAAGCCCAAAACACACAAGCCCAAACGGCCCAACTGACCTACAATGCACAAGCCCAAAACACACAAGCCCAAACGGCCTAACCAACCTACAATGCACAAACCCAAAACATACAGGCCCCGATGACCCAGCCGGCTTACACCGCACAAGCCATGGCCCAACCCCAGGGTCCCTCGCTAAATGCAGGCCCAATGAACCAGCTCTATGCATCAGCTCCGTTCAATCAGCGACACGGCTATCCGTATGGGTACACGACCCTCTACGCGGCCAATCCCCAAGATGCAACCCGTATGATGAACCCGGTTGTCGGCCATAGCATGGTCGCTGCTCCCCAAAAGGGAAAGATAGAAATCTTGGAGGAACGCTTGAGAATGATGGAAGGCACTGGCGGTTTTGGGCGGATAAATGCTTCTGAGCTATGTCTGGTCACAGATGTGGTTCTCCCGCCCAAATTTAAAATGCCAGAATTTGACAAATATCGGGGAATGACTTGTCCAAAGAATCATCTCACGAGTTACTGCCGAAAGATGGCATCCTATTCTTCTAATGACCAATTGTTGATCCATTGCTTCCAAGATAGTCTGGCTGGGGCTGCCCTCACCTGGTACGCACACCTTGATCGAAACCATATTCGATGTTGGAATGACTGGGCAGATGCCTTCATTAGGCAATACAAATATAATATGGATATGGCACCCAACAGAGTTTAATTACAGAACATGGTGAAGAAAAATAATGAAACATTCAAGGAGTATGCCCAACGTTGGCGAGAAACAGCTGCGCAAGTGGACCCACCACTATCAGAAAAAGAGATAGTCGCGATGTTCATCGATACGCTCCCATCACCCTTCTATGGCAAGATGATTGGTAGTGTTTCATCTAACTTCTCTGACATTGTGACTATCGGGGAAAGGGTAGAGAGCGGAATACGAACGGGAAAGATCACCTGGGGCCTATCTGGGGCAAGCACGACAAGGAAGCCAGCACCTGGTGATGGTAGGAGAAAAGACGGGGAAACTAATTCCATCTCTTCTGATCAAAGGATGGCTCTGCCAAGACCGTTCATCCCTACCACGATTCAAGCTCCCAATCCTTATGTGGCCGCCGCCACTCATAGCCCGACAGCTTATACTCCCCATCTCCATCCACCCATGGTAAGAGCGTCCGGGCCGCGACCCATGCCATACCACCACCCACAACAAGTGATTCAACCACCCAATCCCAATCAAAATGCAAGGAGACCCGACAATGAACGCACCCCTGTGCAGTTTGATCCCATCCCAATAACATATACCGAGCTTTTACCACTCCTCATTCAGAAAGGTCTGGTGGCTCCGTGCCCCTCGAGGCCAATGCAACCTCCTTACCCAAGGGGGTATGATCCTAACGCTCGTTGTGATTACCATGCTGGGGCACCAGGGCATTCTACAGAAAATTACATGGCTTTAAAATATAAAGTGAGAGATTTGATCAAAGCCGACTGGATTAATTTTTGGGAAGGAAGCCCTAACGTGACCACAAATCCCCTGCCCAATCATGGAAGTTCGGAAGTTAATGCCGTGGTGGCCGATATTGAAGACGGTTTTGATGATAATGCTGATTCGGTGGCCGCTTGCCCGCCGAGCCAAAAGTTCAGTGATTGGGAGGCTGTCGAACTCCCTACGATTCTTAAATGATTCACCAAAAATTTGTCATTGCCTTAATGTCTTGATTATCCCTCTGCTATGCCTAAGGCTCTGGGACTTTTCATGTAATAAGGGTGAAAAAAAACTTGTTTTACCAGTCAATCAATAAATGCGTATCGAAATTCAAAAAATTTTCATCCTTTTATCCTTGCTTTGATTCATTTTCTTTACTTGCTTGTTCCTCTTTTTATTTGCTATAATGCGCTGAATTGCAGATCCGAAAATGATCCTCTTGAGACTAGTGAAATCATAATCCTGCTTCACGATTTCGATCACCCAGTCAACTATGTCGACGAAGGAGGTAGGGAAACCTACGAGCCACTATCCAAGTTTACAAGATTGTTAGAACAAGAAGATCAAGATGGGTATACCCCTAAGTCAAGAACAATTGAAGGAATCACAGGGGCAACCTATCAGAAGGCATGGAATGACAATATGGGCAAGTCCCGAATTGGACAAGTGGTAGGCCAGTCATTTAAGGAAACCTCAACAGTTGCCAGCATAAATAGGGGGAAATTGCTTATGTCTATAAATGTAGACACAACTAAGGAAGACTTTGCCAAAACAAAAAAAAACAAAAAAAACAAAAAAAACAAAAAACAAAAAAAACAAAAAAACAAAAAAATAATATAAAAAAATGAAAAATGAAAATAGAGCCGAGCTTGAAGTCCAATGCACATACCAAGCAGGGAAAGCTGGTTACGTCCAGATCATCAAACAAGCTGTCATTTTCTGTATTGGGGGAATAAATGTCACTAGACCAAGAACTTGCATTCTTGTCATCATCAACACCTTAACCTTAAAGGGTACGCTATTCCTCATGCTCATGTAACCAAGGAAATAGTCTATCAGATTGAGTCATTTGCATCATCAAAGGGATAAAAATGAAACAAAAAAAAAAGACAAAAAAAAATCAAAAAAAATCAAAAAGAAAAATCCAGAAAACAAAAAAAAAAGGAAAAAGATAAAGGCCAAAATGATGGTCCAAAGTAATTCCCTCTCATCGATGCCAAAAGACTCACCAATATTTCCTTGGGTACATGGCATAGGAGTAGAGTCTCCTATTTGAAGTGACATTAGTTCCCCAAAGGATCAAACTAAATTTGGAAAAGGTTTGGCAGACTCAACTAGAGTGTAATCAGTTTCAACTTTTTACTGTAAAGGATGCAAGAACACTTTATAAAGAAAGAGAAAAGCTCGCTAGGCTGAAAACCTGAAAGGGCAGCCTAGGCAAAAGTTAGAGCGACCCGATGAGTTGAAGACCCGAAAGGGCGACTCAGGCAAAAATTAGGGTCAAATTTCTGGTAATATGACTAAGACCTCTGACTAAAAAGTACAAGTCCAAGCTGGGGCATGTGGACCATGGTCAAACTACCCTTTCAAAGGCAGAATTGAACGATGTGCTTGAGGTCGTGACGTGGGATTGAGATTCTCACTAGTCTCAGGAATTCACTGGAGGATCCTTGAACCTTCCCTGTTTCTCCTGGCCTTGACCTGCCCTATGTAACTTCATTCCATCCTATCTATTTTCCCCTTTATCCATTCTTTGTATTCTGTTTGACATACATGAATAAAATTCATCCTTTTTCGATACGTGTTATAAATTGCATTGATATGATAAAACATTGTGTTTTTAACAAAATAAATAAAAGAATGATGAACATTTAGAGTCTACTACTCGACCATTACTTGAGCAATCATCACAAAGATCCAGCCTGGCACGTACTCCAAAGCTATGATTGCCTCGTTCATTCTCCTCTGTCCATGAGTTATCCTAAGGGTCACGGTCTCACAGGATCTACCCAGTTTTCAAACTTATCTCTGTACTACTCACCCTTTTTCTGCAGGTTGTTGTAACAAACAGGCTTAGAAGAACTCAGAGCATCCCGCAACTCTCCCCGGTGGGCCTACAAGTCAAATTAGGTCCTTCCCCCAGTAATACTGTAATCCAGAAATAAGCTTCAGCTAGTTCTAGGTCTCTCTCCCAGTGGAGCCACAGTCAGACTTAGGATGAGTCTATTCCCCTAGTAGAACTGTAATCTAGGGATAAAGACTTCAACTGAACCTCTGTTCTTGGTTGGGCTACAACTAAGGAAGCTTCTCCAGGCTCCTCATCCCCAGTGGAACCACGATTATCAGAAATTAGCACTAATCAAGACCTCTTCCCCAGTGGAACCATAATCCTGAAGAGGACTCTTACCAGCTCCCCCCGGTGGAATCACAATCCAAAAGCGGACTCCACGTGGCTTTTCTTCCCCAATAAGTTCCTCATCACCAAAATAGCACTCATCATACACTCAAACTGGGGCATCACCCCAGGTCTCTTCCACTTTCAGTCAAGTCAAGGGGCAGTACCCCGATTTTCCAAACAACTCAAACTGGGGCATCACCCCAAGTCTCTTCCACTTTCAGTCAAGTCAAAGGGGCAGTACCCTGAAGTTCCAAACAACTCAAACTGGGGCATCACCCCAGGTCTCTTCCACTTTCAGTCAAGTCAAGGGGCAGTACCCTGAAGTTCCAAAGAACTCAAACTGGGGCATCACCCCAGGTCTCTTCCACTTTCAGTCAAGTCAAGGGGCAGTACCCCGAATCTCCAAACAACTGGGGCATCACCCCAGGTCTCTTCCACTTTCAGTCAAGTCAAGGGGCAGTACCCCGAATCTCCAAACAACTCAAATTGGGGCACCACCCCAGGTCTCTTCCACTTTAGATCATGGGGGGAAAACCCTACCTTTTACTTTCCTGTCAATCGAAGGGTCAACCCCACCTTTTATATTTCTGTCAACCGAGGGTCAACCTCAATCTTTTACTTTCCTGTCAATCGAAGGGTCAACCCCACCTTTTACTTTTCTGTCAATCGAAGGGTCAACCCCACCTTTTACTTTCCTGTCAATCGAAGGGTCAACCCCACCTTTTACTTTCCTGTCAATCGAAGGGTCAACCCCACCTTTTACTTTCCTGTCAATCGAAGGGTCAACCCCACCTTTACTTTCCTGTCAATCGAAGGGTCAACCCCACCTTTTACTTTTCTGTCAATCGAAGGGTCAACCCCACCTTTTACTTTCCTGTCAATCGAAGGGTCAACCTCACCTTTTACTTTCCTGTCAATCGAAGGGTCAACCCCACCTTTTACATTTCTGTCAATCGAAGGGTCAACCCCACCTTTTACATTTCTGTCAACCGAGGGTCAACCTCAATCTTTTACTTTCCTGTCAATCGAAGGGTCAACCCAACTTTCCTGTCAATCGAAGGGTCAACCCCACCTTTTTACGTTCCTGTTAATCGAAGGGTCAACCCCACCTTTTACTTTCCTGTCAATCGAAGGGTCAACCCCACCTGTTACTTTCCTGTCAATCGAAAGGTCAACCCCACCTTTTACTTTCCTGTCAATCGAAGGGTCAACCCCACCTTTTTACTTCCTGTCAATCGAAGGGTCAACCCCATCTTTTACTTTCTTATCAATCGAGGGGTCAACCCCGCCTTTTGCTTTCCTATCAATTGAAGGGTCAACCCCACCTTTTACATTTCTGTCAATCGAAGGGTCAACCATACCTTTTACTTTCCTATCAATCGAAGGGTCAACCCTACCTTTTACTTTCCTGTCAACCGAAGGGTCAACCCCACCTTTTTACTTTCCTGTCAACCGAAGGGTCAACCCCACCTTTTTACTTTCCTGTCAATCAAAGGGTCAACCCCACCTTTTACTTCTCTGTCTTTCTGTCAATCAAAGGGTCAACCCCCTTATTTATTTTCTGTCAACCAGGGCATCACCCCTAATCCTTTTACTTCCTGGCAAACCAAGTGCATCCATCCATTAAATAGCTTCAGGTACACCAACCTAGGCTATTCCATTTCTCAGTCTATTCCGGGTACATCCCCAAGTCACTTATTTTCTGTCAAATAGCTTCAGGTACACCACCCTAGGCTATCTTTTTTCTCAATTGATTCCAGGCACATCCCCTAAGTCACTCCTTTTCAGTCAAAATCTCAGAAACCCACTCCTAACCCGAGGCATCCCCTAGGCGTCCGATTTCTATCAAGTGAGCTTCAGAGCAAAGCTCTAACTTCAGTTGTCAGAGTTAGCACCTTGTTTATCTTCCCCAATTGCCAAAGCTTGTAAGTCTTTCTTATTGCCAAAATTAGCATTGTTTGACACTCCTGTTTGTCAAAGCTGTCACATTTTGAGGTTGTGGTTGTCGAGACGGTGTTCATGTCTTTACTTCCTTTTCACGATATGAACGAATCATTCATATTTTCATGAAAAGAAAGTAAAGAGGGGCAGCTGTGAACACCATCTCTGAAAATCAGGAGATGATGAGATTTTTAAATCAATCCCTTCCCCACTTCTCCCTGTTTCCCTCAGTGGCCAACTCACCCATTACCATGGTTTATGCATAATGGAAGGGTTCTATAAGGGACCAAAAATCAGAAACAAAGAGGGGGGAGGACACAAAAAGAAAACAATCAAAGGCACCAGAATCAGTTACAACCAGAGAATAATAACAAAAGTGACAAAAAGGAGAAGAAAAGGAAGGGAAGCCATTCCGGTCATCTTCTCCGATCACTCCACCGGCCAGGAATCATCAGATCCGGTTTCCCTCTGCTGCTCTCCCTCTTGGTGAGCCATCTCCCTCTCCCCCTCCGGTCACCCCCTCTCTCTCGGCCTCTCCCCCTCCGACGTCTCTCTCCCTCTCGGGCTCTCTCTCTCTCTCTCGCTCACACCCTCTCCCTCTCAGGCTCTCTCCCTCTCGGGCTCTCCCTCTCCACCGCCTTCTCCCTCCTCTCCGTCACCCTCTCTCCTCCTCCAGCACTCTCTCTCCCTCTCTCGGAGCTTCTCTCGCCACCGCCCTCTCCCTCCTCTCTGTCACCCTCTCTCCCTCGCCGGCCACCTTCTTCTTCTCTCCCCTTCCCTCTCTCTCCTCCCTCTCCTTTTCCCCCTCTCTCTTTCTTCCTTACCGCCGCCCCCCTTCCCCTTTCTCCTTCTATTCTTCTTTCTTCCTCTTAGGTTTAGGTTTAGTTTAGTTTAGTTTTGGGCCTCAAATAGTGAGGCCCAATTTTCTTAAAAAAAAAAAACCATTTCTATTTTTGTTTGTTTACTTTGTGGCATTAGGTAGGTGATGGGCTTCAGCAAATCTGAAGCCCAAATAGCTTAGGATCCAATTTTTTTTGCAAACAAATTTTTTTTAAAATAAAAAGGTGTTTTGATTTATTTCTAAAAAACTTTTAATCAAAAAGAATGTTTTTATTTATTTATGTTGAAATAAAATAAAATATTCCCTTTTCTATTTTAGGAATAATAAAAATAATTTCTTTTATGAATAACAAAACTAATAAATAGTTTTTAGTTATTTTTAAATCAAAATTTAAAATATCAAATTAAATATCTCTTTCCTTTTTAAAAAAATATAATTCCTTTTGCTAAAAACCAAAAAATATTTTTTTAGAATAAATAAATATCTTTTCTAAATGTTTCTTTTTATGATATTTTTTTAAAAATAAAAATAAAAATATTAAGATTTAAACATTTCTTCTTAAAATAAAAATTAGTTTTTCTATTTTAATACCAAAAATCTAAAAATGTTTCTTAGAATAAATATTGAATATTTTTCCTATTTGTATAATTATATATGTGTTTTTAGTCTTATGAGCAATGTCGTGCAAAATTACTTTTGCCTACATTTGCATCGTAAGCTTTCGAAGGTTTATACACGTGCGAAGTACTTCGCTTTGTATTTTCCCTTCCTCATAAATTTCTTTTTATTATTAAAAATTGAATCAATTTATAAAGCATTAAAAGATAATTTTAAATATTTTTCTCAAATATATTTCCCTAAAGAACTACGTAACCCTGATTTCTCAAAAGCTTGAAAATACGTAGGAGCGGGAATCAATTCCTATCGGGCCCACTTTCCTTCGTTTATTTTTTATGCCTTTGTTATTATCTCAATTTATTTTACCTATTTAATATTTTATAATAATTTGTTTAAAATGAGGTTAATTTAGACGAGACGTCTTGTTAATCTCATACTCTTAATATTTTATTTTAAATAATAACTTTCTTAAAATGAGGTTAATTTAGACGCGACGTCTTGTTAATCTCGTGTTCTCGTGTTTTTTTAATATTTTATGTAAATAGTATTTTCCTTAAGAATGAGGTTAATTTAGACGCGACGTCTTGTTGACCACATATTTTTAATATTTTATTTAAATAATGTTTCCTTAAAAATAAGGTTAATTTGGATGAGACGTCCTGTTAATCTTCAGTTTTAATCTTTATTATACTCCATGTTATTCAATTTTATTTTAATCTTCGAATTGTTTATGTATAAGCTAAGGTTAATTTGGACGAGACGTCCTGTTGATCTTCACTCTTACTCTATTTTTTCCTTTCTGTCACTGTTTAGTCAAATTTCTTTCTGTCGCTGTTTTGTTGTCATTGTTTGGTTTGTTCTGTCTGTTTGCGTTCGCTTAGTTGTTTCGTGTATTTCTTTTTCTTAAAAGAAGTTAAAAATAATTTATGGGCTATTTTGAAGTGCGTGCTATCAATTTGGGGTAACCGTTTTATAACGGATAGTTGTGAGGTGCTAATACCTTCCTCACCTGTAATTCGACTCCCGAACTTAGAATTTCATTTTTATAACCAGTGCTTTAACGAAAGGTTTTCCCGATATTTTATCCTTAAAAATATTGGTGGCGACTCCCTGTTTATTTTTAAAATCGTTTTGAGGGTCGGCCGTCCCGCCGCGATCCCGGTCGCGACACTTATCTCTCCTTGGTTGCGGTGAGAGTGCTAATGGCTTCATTCTAGTCGCAGTGGCTTCCAAGTGCATTCTATGCCCACATATTTTGAGGCTTTTCTCCGAAACTCCTCAAATGTCGTCAGAGGACTTTTTGCCAAAGACAAAGCAAATACGGATCCAGGTTGTAGAGCTTCAACGATAATATGAAACTGAATGGCCTCTGTGAGGTTAGGCACCAAAGCAGCCTCCTTATAAAATCTCTTCAAAAACTCCTTAAGAGTCTCGTTTTCACCCTGCCTTATTTGGGCTAAGGTATGAGAAGTCCTTGGAACATCTCTAGAGATAACAAAATGATTTTCAAATGCAGCCGCCATTTCTTCCCAGGAATCTATCCATCCTGAGGGTAAACTCTTGAACCAACTAAGTGCTTCCTCCGTCAATGTTCTCGGGAACATTCTACACATAACGTCCTCATCAGCTCCCAAATACATGGCCTCATACACATAAGCATCAAGATGCTTAGTGGGATTAGTCTCCCCATTATACTTTCCGATCGAAAGTGGCTGGGTTGTTTGCAGGTGTTTAGGGATAAGGATACTCATGAGTCTCCTTGAGAAAGGAACATTGAGTCTGTACGCCCCAGAAGTTACCACTACCTACGCCCCAGAAGTTACCACTACCTGCTCTTTCCTCCTTGCACTGACTCTGTCCCCAGAATCTTGGGTTTGTTCTCTCTCCTCATAAGTAGGGATCTTAGAATACTGAAGAGTTGTGGACTTTTCCCTTGCTGATGCATGGTGAGTATCCTCCGCCTAAGACGTCACTCTTTCCCCAGTTCCCCTTTTTTTCCTTTCTCAGCTCCATGAACTCCTCCCTGAGCTGCCTTATGACTTTGTCTCGAGGGTCAGGGGTTGCCACAGGTACCATCCTCCTCGTATTGGTTACAGGGAATTCAAAAACGAGTCTCCTACCAGCCTGCTGATGGGTCACGTCTGTTGGTGTATGCACTACGAGCTATTAATGTATCAATTTTAACTTATTAATAAAATTAGTATTTTCAGTTTTAGACAAATGCTATTTATCCTGGAATAATAGGTCATATGAGAATTATTCCTAAAACGTCCCTAATCAAGTATTTACATGGGGACATGTAAATACATTAAGATTAGTGTGTGAATGTACTGATAATTTGATCTCACAAATCATGGATATATGATATCAAGTCTTTACACGGGTACACATTAAGAGTAATGTTGTACTGGACAGACCCACCATGAGAACATTGCATGGATCGTTACATGAGTGTCATAAACAGTTCTCAATGTGATAATGGTATGTAGTCCTTCGACCTGAAGTCACTACGATTCCTACATAAGGAGTTTATTGTTTTAATACAATCAAACGTTATCTGTAATAAGATGACCATAAAGATTGTGATTAGGCAATAGATAAATTATGCAGAGGGATGTGAGTGATGTAGATGGAATTTGTCTCTCCTATGTGACAGGAGTGATATCTATGGGCCACTTGATGGAGTGAGACTAATGAAATGCATGGCCATGCTAGGATGAATAAATATTAGATATTTATTCTATAAAGTCTACTCTGGTATCAAGTAAAATGAATTGGGCCATACAAGGATAACGATGACCATGCCTTGGGCCCAATTAGATATCGTGACAAAAGGAATAGATATATAAAATAATTATCACTTATAGGTTATGTCGATGATAAATAATATTCAGACATAATGATGTATTGCTAGATACCGCTCTTATTTTATATTAATAATAAAATAGTTTATTATTAATATAACCGAATATTTTACCTATAGGGTCACACACATAGAGTAAGCCCACCAGAGGATAGTTTTATTTTAGTTGGACTGAAAATAAAACTATTTGGGCCTAACTCATCTAGAATGAGTCAGGAGCCCAATGTTTAATGAGAGCTCAGGTCAAGACCTAAGCCTATATATAGAGCATGAGATGCTCATAGGCTGCTGCTCAGAAATTAGATTACACTAAAATTCCGTACTAGCATTCGGATCGTTAGTTTTCTGGTGGGAGTGCTCGTGTGGACTCCTAAGGGCGAAGCTACAATTGCTTCGATCGAGGATCTTGTTCCGTGTCTACAAGAGGTAAACCCTAATTAAATTTTAATTTAGCATAATGCTTTGAGACATACGTGTTTGCAATTCTTTCTTGGGAATCCTTTGTGTTTCCGCTGCCTAACCCTAATAGGATTCCCTAACAGTGGTATCAAAGCCTGGTTGCAAAGCTATATTTTGGGCATTTGTTTACGTTTCATGATGGCATGTTTTTCATTCTGCAAAAGCTTTTAAAAATTTCGATTTATGAAATCGTTTTCTTGTTATAAGCTTTATGTTCTGTTTTACGAAATTGTTTGCGAAACTTGTTTTGAAAAACATTCAAGCATGTTATGTATGATATAATATCATGATTCGTATGCTCATATGTTTTCTGTAAATTGTATGAGATACTGTTTATAGGCTTTCTCATTTGAAGTATGCGTTTATGTTATTTTAGAGGCTTGTATGATATTTACGTTTTCAATTTTTGTATGTGATACATGTGTTGAATTCGTTAATATTCTTTGTTGTCATACAAACTGTGTTTTGATAATACGTTCATCTCCGAGCATGAAAAGTTCGTGTTGTGGGGCGTCAAGTGATAAGGTTTAAGTGTTAAACCTTGGCCGTTCCTTAACCTAGGGTTCAAACGTTAAAACCTAGGCAGCCATCATGAGAAAGGTGCAATTTGAATTCTAGGTTTTGAAACCCTAGACGGTGCTGCCTATATATGCCTTGACGACTGTGTTGTGAAGTGTTCACAACAAGGAATTAGGGTTTCAAAGTGGTTGAAACCCTAGCCGAAATTTTAGAGCTGTTAATGGTCAGTGGGACGTTCTGGCTAGGAAAGACTTGGTACTTAAGCGGTCACACCGGACCCACCTCTCTTAGCGGGACCCCCGTACATTCTCTACGTAGCGCCTTATTACCGACCCACGTGTTTAATGGCCCGTTTAAAATTAACTTTTTTTAAATGCTTTCAAATGGGTTATAATTAATTAATTAACACGTTGCATGGTGAATGGTTATGGTCTTAGTTATTTTATTTAAATACAGCCTGCGTGCTGTGCCTCTCTTCATTCTGTTGTATTTCTTTTCTCAACCCTTCACTCGTATGTAAAGCGAGTTTCTTTAAAAATCTTGTAATCTTGATCGAGGCAACAAAGTAGAGACCTAGAAGAAAACTAGAGTGGTGACTCTAAGCGCTTTTGTCTTTGAAAGGAACCAAGGAGTGGTGACTCCAAGAGGATGGTGGGTTCAAGAAGTAGGACTTCATGAAGCCTTAGCATATAGTTCCTTTAGGTTTATTTATTTATTTATTTATTCTTCTAGGAAGACCATAACCATCTCACAATTTCGTTTGCATGCTTTGGGGATAATTTTATTGCGTTAAAGCGTTTAACAAAGACAGTAATTTAAAATAAATTAAAATCCCTCAAAATAATAAGTTACAAACGCCTTCCAATAAGTACACTCGTCAATACTAATGTCAATGAATAGTGGGTCTGCCAAAGCAGGGTACTATCATTTATATTAGTAAGACGCGATGGGATAATTATAATATCCAAAATGTTTTATGGGGTTTTAACTTACTAAGTTATCAATTGGATTGAATAAACTTAGAGGCGTATACATTGGGCTAAACTTTCATAAGATGAATGATCGGTAATGGTTACCTAACCCGATGTCTAAGAGTTGTATAAGATACAATTGGAAAGGAGTTTCCTACCTAAATAACCAAATGTTAAGTGATCAGCCAAAGCTGACTTAACATTAGGCCAAATATGGATCTTTGCCCACTAGAAAATCTTCCAACGGGATTTTCTGATTCGTAGAGGGTAATTTTATTTTGAATCAAAATAGTGGGAGACGTGTTTAATTTTAAGACCAAAAATTAAATATGTTTTTTTAATTGATACTTACTACATATCTTTCTGTTTTAGATAACCATGACATCAAACACGCCTTCAAACCTTTCATTGCGATCGATCCTAGACAAAGAAAAATTGTCTGGACCCAACTTTCTAGACTAGTATAGGAATTTGAGGATTGTCCTCAAACAAGAGAAAAAGCAGTATGTCCTGGAAAATCCGATTCTGGAACCACCCGCGAACAATGCCTCTAAAGTTGACAAGGATGCTTACAAGAAGCATCAGGATGACGCTTTAGATGTCCAATGCCTTATGCTGGCAACCATGTCTCCTGAGCTTCAGAAGCAACATGAGCATATGGAGGCTTTCGATATGATCGAAAACCTAAGGAAACTATATCAAGGTCAAGCTGACCAAGAAAGATATGAAGTTTCTTCAGCCCTATTTAGCTGCAGACTTGAAGAGGGAGGTTCTGTAGGACCTCATGTGCTCAAAATGATTGGGTACTGGGAGAATCTAGCTAGGCTAGGATTCCCCTTCCCTCAAAAGTTAGCTACTGATCTTATTTTGAAGTCATTACCTGACAGTTTTAAGCCAGTCATCATGAATTATAACATGAATGCATTGGATAAAACATTGCCAGAGCTACTCAATATGTTGAGGACTACTGAGCCTAATATTTCTAAAGGAAAGGGCAAGGCCATACTGATGGTCAATTCTGGCAAAGGTAAAGGAAAGGGCATGTATAAAGGCAAAGGAAAGGCTGTTATGGGAAAAGGCAAGACAATTTGGAAAGGCAAGGATAAGCCAAGTACATCAGCCTTAAAACCTGTGGGTGGGGTGGCTAAGGAAGGAAATTGTCACCATTGTGGACAGAAGGGACACTGGAAGAGAAACTGTCCAAAGTACCTGGAAGAGCTTAAGAAGAAGGGAAGTGAGACTTCCACTTCAGGTATTTTTGTTATAGAAATTAACTTGTCAACTTCAACATCATGGGTATTAGATACTGGATGTGGATCTCACATTTATCTTAATGTGCAGGATCTAAAAAGGAGTAGGCAGTTGATGAAGGGCGAGGTGGACCTACGCGTTGGAAATAGAGCAAGAGTTGCTGCATTAGCTGTAGGGACTTATTTTTTATCCTTGCCCTCAGGGCTTGTTCTTGAACTAGAAAATTGTTTTTATGTTCCGGCAATAAGAAGAAACATTATTTTTGTTTCTTGTCTAGATAGGAAAGGGTTTTCCTTTATAATAAAGAACAATAGTTGTTTTGTTTATTTGAATGACATGTTTTATTGCTGTGCAAATTTGAGTAATGGACTTTATGTTCTTGATCTCGAAACCCCTATCTATAACGTTAATACTAAAAGGGTTAAACCAAATGATTTAAACCCAACTTATGTTTGGCATTGTCGCCTAGGACATATAAATGAGAAACGTATTTCTAAACTCCATAAAGATGGATATTTAGACTCTTTTGATTTTGAATCAATAGATACATGCGAGTCTTGTTTATTAGGGAAGATGACTAAGACCCCATTTACTGGAATGGGTGAAAGGGCGAGTGATCTTCTAAGCTTGATACATAGTGATGTATGTGGGCCAACAGGGACAATGGCTAGGGGAGGTTTTAGCTACTTTATCACTTTTACTGATGATTTCAGTAGATATGGATTTGTGTTTCTAATAAAGCATAAATCAGAATCCTTTGAAAAGTTCAAAGAATTCAAACATGAAGTAGAGAACCAACTTGGCAAGAAAATTAAAGTACTTTGATCTGATCGAGGTGGCGAATACTTAAGCCTGGAGTTTGATGAATATCTTAAAGAATGTGGGATTGTCTCTCAACTCACTCCTCCTGGAACACCACAATGGAATGGTGTTTCTGAGCGGAGAAATAGAACCTTGTTAGACATGGTTCGATCAATGATGAGTCTAACTGACCTTCCTAACTCTTTCTGGGGACATGCTTTGATGACAGCAGCTTTCACACTTAACCGTGTTCCATCTAAGGCTGTCATAAAGGCACCATATGAGATATGGACTGGGAAACGACCCAGTATGTCTTTTCTTAAGATTTGGGGCTGTGAAGCTTATGTGAAGCGTCAGATTTCTGACAAACTTGGACCCAAATTAGATAAATGTCTTTTGTGGGATACCCAAAGGAAACTAAGGGTTATTACTTCTACAATCCTACCGAGGGCAAAGTGTTTGTCGCTCGAAATGCTGTATTCTTAAAAAGGGAATTCATCTCTAAAAGAATCAGTGGGAGGAAAGTAGAACTTGAAGAAGTTCAAGACCTACAAGGCATTGAAGAGCCAATGGTGGAAATGGAGCCGGAACCACAAAATGTTATGATAACTCCAACTCCAGTAGAACAAGACTTGTGTAGATCAGGTAGAATACGTCAACAACCTGAAAGATATGGATTTCTTGTAACTCAGGAAGGAGATGTGTTGCTAATGGATCAAAATGAGCCAACATCTTATGAAGAGGCCATTGCAAGTCTAGAATCTGAGAAATGGCTTGAAGCCATGGAATCTGAAATGGACTCCATGTACACTAATCAAGTTTGGTCTTTGGTTGATGCACCCGAAGGGGTAAAACCTATAGGATGCAAGTGGGTTTTCAAAAAGAAAACTGACATGGATGGAAATATAAGTATCTATAAGGCAAGATTGGTAGCGAAAGGTTTCAAGCAAATTCATGGTATAGACTATGATGAAACCTTTTCTCCAGTCGCTATGCTAAAGTCTGTTCGGATTCTGCTTGCTATTGCTGCATACCATGATTATGAGATATGGAAAATGGATGTCAAGACTGCTTTCCTTAATGGAAATCTTCTTGAAGAAGTGTACATGACACAACCCGAAGGCTTTGTTAAGCCTGAAGCATCCAGGAAGGTGTGCAAACTACAACGTTCCATATATGGACTTAAGCAAGCTTCCAGAAGCTGGAATCTTCGTTTTGATGAAGCCGTTAAACAATTTGGCTTTACTAAAAATAAGGATGAACCTTGTGTCTACAAGAAGGTTAGTGACTGCACAATTGTTTTTCTGGTCTTGTATGTTGATGACATACTACTCATTGGAAATGACATTCCTACCCTTCAGTCTGTGAAGACTTGGTTGGGAAGCTGTTTTTCTATGAAGGACTTAGGTGAAGCAACCTATGTGTTGGGAATTAAGATCTATAGAGATAGATCAAGAAAACTTCTCGGCCTAAGTCAGAATACATACATAGACAAAGTGTTAAAAAGGTTTAACATGCAAGATTCCAAAAAGGGAACTTTGCCTATGGCTCATGGCATAAGCCTATCAAAGGCTCAATCTCCTTCCACTAAAGAAGAGAGAGAACGGATGAATAAGATTCCATATGCATCTGCTATTGGATCAATCATGTATGCCATGATATGTACCCGACCAGATGTCTCGTATGCTTTAAGCATGACGAGCAGATACCAGTCTAATCCCGGTGAAAGTCACTGGACTGCTGTCAAGAATATCCTAAAGTACTTGAGAAAAACTAAAGATTCATTCTTGATATATGGAGGGGAAGAAGAGCTCATTGTAAAGGGTTACACTGATGCTAGCTTCCAAACTGATAAGGATGACTCAAGATCGCAATCAGGGTATGTGTTTTGTTTAAATGTTGGCGCTGTAAGCTGGAAAAGTTCGAAGCAAGAGACAGTTGCTGATTCTACTACAGAATCTGAGTATATTGCTGCCTCAAATGCTGCAAAAGAGGCAGTATAGATCAAGAAGTTCATAACAGAACTTGAGGTAGTTCCTAGCATTGTGGACCCTATAAGTCTCTACTGTGACAATAGTGGAGCAATTGCACAAGCTAAGGAACCTAAATCACATCAGCGATCCAAGCATATACTTAGGCGTTATCATCTCATCCGAGAAATACTTGAACGAGGAGATGTTAAGATATGTAAAGTGCATACTGATGAGAATATTGCCGACCCACTCACCAAACCTCTTGCACATCAAAAGCATGAGGGACACACTAGATCATTAGGCATTAGGAAAATGTCTGATTGGCTCTAGTGCAAGTGGGAGATTGTTGGTGTATGCACTACGAGCTATTAATGTATCAATTTTAACTTATTAATAAAATTAGTATTTTCAGTTTTAGACAAATGCTATTTATCCTGGAATAATAGGTCATATGAGAATTATTCCTAAAACGTCCCTAATCAAGTATTTACATGGGGACATGTAAATATATTAAGATTAGTGTGTGAATGTACTGATGATTTGATCTCACAAATCATGGATATATGATATCAAGTCTTTACACGGGTACACATTAAGAGTAATGTTGTACTGGACAGACCCACCATGAGAACATTGCATGGATCGTTACATGAGTGTCATAAACAGTTCTCAATGTGATAATGGTATGTAGTCCTTCGACCTGAAGTCACTACGATTCCTACATAAGGAGTTTATTGTTTTAATACAATCAAACGTTATCTGTAATAAGATGACCATAAAGATTGTGATTAGGCAATAGATAAATTATGCAGAGGGATGTGAGTGATGTAGATGGAATTTGTCTCTCCTATGTGACAGGAGTGATATCTATGGGCCACTTGATGGAGTGAGACTAATGAAATGCATGGCCATGCTAGGACGAATAAATATTAGATATTTATTCTATAAAGTCTACTCTGGTATCAAGTAAAATGAATTGGGTCATACAAGGATGACGACGACCATGCCTTGGGCCCAATAAGATATCGTGACAAAAGGAATAGATATATAAAATAATTATCACTTATAGGTCATGTCGATGATAAATAATATTCAGACATAATGATGTATTGCTAGATACCGCTCTTATTTTATATTAATAATAAAATAGTTTATTATTAATATAACCGAATATTTTACCTATAGGGTCACACACATAGAGTAAGCCCACCAGAGGATAGTTTTATTTTAGTTGGACTGAAAATAAAACTATTTGGGCCTAACTCATTTAGAATGAGTCAGGAGCCCAATGTTTAATGAGAGCTCAGGTCAAGACTTAAGCCTATATATAGAGCATGAGATGCTCATAGGCTGCTGCTCAGAAATTAGATTACACTAAAATTCCGTACTAGCATTCGGATCGTTAGTTTTCTGGTGGGAGTGCTCGTGTGGACTTCTAAGGGCGAAGCTACAATTGCTTCGATCGAGGATCTTGTTCTGCGTCTACAAAAGGTAAACCCTAATTAAATTTTAATTTAGCATAATGCTTTGAGACATACGTGTTTGCAATTCTTTCTTGGGAATCCTTTGTGTTTCTGCTGCCTGACCCTAATAGGATTCCCTAACAACGTCCTCCACGTGACCATCAACAAAATCGCGTCCATCTACTTCTATAGTGAACTACTGAACTTCTGCGAAAAGTAGGAATAACTCTATCGAGTCCCACTGGGCATTGCCAATAAACTGGTCTGAACCGAGGTATGCAATCCGGTGTGGGTACCAGCCACAAAAGAGTATGTTTTATAATATTTGTACACCGGTACAGTGAGTATCTGGTATTATAATCCGATCTCTTAGTGGGAGAAACCGGCCTTGTTGTCCTGGAGATCCTTCACACCAGAGTTTCACGTTGTTAGAGGGCGAAAGGTGGTTTCACCTGCGAAGATTCTCCGACGCTCAAGTTAGTAAAGTGTATGGAAACTCAGAGAACACTTAAGCAATGCAATAGAATAGTAAGAGTAAGAACAACGTAACCTTACATGTGTTTGTGAATATGTTATTTATAGTTTAGCGTAGAAAATGAATCGTTGGGCGCAAGTGGGCCCAAGGGTTCTGATACCGTGTGTAGCGTATCAATCAGAGTGGCTCAGTGTTCAGAGCGTGACAGTGGGTAGGTCAATGATCAGTGTACGATTCTGACACAGGGATGGGATAATCAACTTTTTCCGTATATCACGTCTGTAATCGTACTTACTTCCTTCGGTGAGTGATACAGACACATTCCGCTGTGCAGGGTATCAACGTTGATAAGTAGTGACCCTTACTTATCTTATCATGACGTTGAGGCAAACGGTTGTACGTAACGGAAAACTGAGAACAAATAAGGGATTCCATATATCAGATGAGACCCCAGATGACCGGTATAGGATCCTTTCCTTTATCATATCTCTGTAGCACGGATACTGGGCCGTGACAGCGATGGGCCCTCTAGGACAGCCAAAATGACGTACTGTCTTAAGGGCCGTTATCCAGACCGGATCAACAACAATTTTAAAACTTACCATAATGTCATTTATAAAGGGTTGGAAAAACAAGTGGCGGAGTAATCTTTCATGGGATCTCCACATAAATTTTGAACTTTCTAATTGTGAAGTAATTCATTAGTACTTGGGAATTATTAAATGATGTGAGAATATACATAAATCATACTTAATATATTATGCTACTAAATTTTTAATAAATAAAACTGATCTTTAGGGGGGGGGGAGCAACAGTAACAATGTGACAATGGAACTTAAATATAGAACAATCTCGGAGTCTGAAAAGGTGCCTTTGTTGTATGGGTAAATGGCAGCCAACTTGACTGTTTGAGTTCGTAACATGGTCATAAATATATCGTCAATTTGAGAAATTATGTGCTTTAGCCATATGTTGTCATGGTCTTTATGCAAGCAAATGATAAAAAATGCATTTATTTATGGGCACTCACTATTTGCCTTTTTAAGTTAAGTTTCAGGCTCTTAGCTGATTAGCTATTGCATTTCTTTTTCATCATTTGCTTTTAGATGACGGATGAAACAGATCTTGCCATGAGTACTTTATGTTGGTATTAACTTTACCACTACATCCCCTTTTTGCTTATTAAATAATTTTGCAATATATAAATAATACTCACTCCATGTGGTGTGCCAGACTGTAAGATTGTCCCTGTCGTGAAAGATAGGATCAAGTATGGGCAATTCATATAATCAACAAGTAGGTTTTGGTGATTTAGATCTTGAATTCTCTTTTCACTATTACAAGCCTATCCCACTTTAGATTATGGATGAAATCTTACCTACTATGCGACTTTAGTATTTGGCTTCATCCGTTTTTCCTTAATGAAAAGACCTAAGTTTGAACTTTAAGACTTCATACAAAAAATCTTTAAAATTGACCAGTTTTTTAGGATGGCAAATAACTCTTTTGTATGTTCTATATACTACTCAGAACATTTTAATACACTCTATTTTATCTGTTATCATTCCTCTTTTGATTGTCTCCAACATATATATAGAAGTTAATATTCATGGTCTTAAATTGCAGTAACACTATAGTGTGATTCATCTCTAGATGATACTTCCTAAACTCCAACTGCTACCAAATATTAAGGATTGCACCTGTGGTCGGGTATAGTACGTGACCATAATTGAAGGCATGTATAATTTGCTCACTTGAATAACAATGCATTGCTCCGTGATATTCCTTTAAGATGGCCAATTATTATTGAATGTGTGTTACCAAACTTTAATCCATGGGTGGATGAAGACAATTTTAGTTCTTTGACCAAATTTAGTGGATTTTGCCTTTTGATCCTATTCTGCTGAAAAAACCAGACCACTAATTCACCAAATTATAGTTAAAAAGTATAAAGAAGAGAAGGGTTTCAAAAGGCACCCCCCACCCCTTCAAATTTGTTCACTGTTCCAATAGACTAAAATTTTGTTTTTGTAATGATAAGTCTTAACTTGTGGTGATTCAATATTTGACTCTAGTTAAATTTTAATATCATATTAAAAATGAGAACTCTAACTTAATTTATGAATTACTTGTTGAGTTCATGGAGAAAACTTGCATTGATATTTGTCTCTGTTTTTCTTTCGTTTTTTTCCTCTCTCTCATTTTTAGTTTTCCCCCAAAAATGTGTCATTTGCTTTCTTGTTACTAAAAAAGCTCGTGATTGATATATTGGTTATTGTATGTACCCACATTATTCGTAATTACTAATAATAATAAGAAAATAGTAAAAAAAAATATTTCATTATACCAAACATAAAAAAAATATTTTATATGTTTTTTTTATAAATCCAATAATCTTTTCAAAAGTCAAAGAATAATTTTTGTCAGATGTGGTGATCACCAAAAAAAATATCTTACATCTCTAAACAAAGTCTTGTTCTATATTAATGTTTTTTATTAGCAAAATTCAAATTCAATTCATATATGTTTGCTTAGTTTCCGCTGATTATAAATTTAATAGGTATATTTAATGTCGCTTAATCTGTGTCCATGTTATACGTTAAACTGTTGAAAACACTCTGTATGTTAACTTTGAAAAGATTAATTCCATGATTATCAGTTGAGGGCTCCATAATTAATTATCATTAACTATATATATATATATATATATATATATATAGTACTTTGTAGACATTGCATTTTGGCTAAAAGTAACTTTTTTCATTACTGTAGGACAAACATACTACATCCATGCTATTGAATTATACATGTAGCTGATCTAGAAAGATGATACAAGGCTAATAATACCATGATTCCTGGTATTATTAATATACATGACACATATGGAACTCAGATAATATTACTCCAAGACATGTCATTCCAGAAGCTGTGAGTGGTAATGTCTAAAATGGTGCAAGTTTTTCACACCAAGCATCTGTGGTCATTTTTACCAACTTTCTCTGTTCCACTTGGGTTCTGGCACAAATTGATTGAAAGGGAGGGTAGTGAAATTACAAAACCCGGTTGATCTGTCTCCTTAATCACATTATAGGACCATGCCCCTAATAGTGCCCCAGTAATTGGTCCGGCAAAATATACCCAAAGTCCCTTGTATGATGCACTTGCAATTGCAGGACCTAATGTCCTTGCTGGGTTCATTGATCCCCCTGATATTGGTCTGTATAAATGGACAATGCAAGATATAATAATTTTCAAAACTTCTTTGTCTCTTACTTTCAACTCAATCTTCCTCAACATATAGGCATTATTTATTTGCCTATAAATTTTGAGTCTCCAATTTTTTTCGACTTGGTCATGTAATTCCTGTTAAGAAAATGTGTGATTGTGTGTGTGGTGTGGGAACAAAATTTCTTTTTCATTTTCCTATACTTACCCGCCAACAATGCTTGCTATGCAAACAGAAGAACCAACTGCAACTCCTGACAGTGCTCCTGTCTGTGCCAAAATAGTAACATTCCAAGGTTAGATATATGAATAATACTATGAGGGGTTTGTGATTCTTTTAGTTAAATATGGGTTATGTATACTTACAGCTTTTACATCAGTGGCAACAGCCATGGAGATGAAGACCATAGTGAATGTGGTTATCATTTCCATGATTAATGCTTGAATGTGTGATCCAGCAGGTGATGTTGCCCCAATATGCTTTGATGGCTGTAACAGCTCTCGCAGAGTGTATGAAGCAGAAATAGCTCCTGTGAGTTGAGCTGCAATGTAAAATGGGACCTGCAAAAAACTTATGTGCCATTAATTATGTGATACTATATAGCACCAAAAAACACTAAATTCTGAAATTTTCTAGCTTAAGAATTTCGTTTTATGTGTTCTGCTATGGGGTCAGAAAAAAAGAGATTAGTATAGCAAGATTCACTTTGGTAATATATTACATTTAAAGAGATTTTAATTTTTCCGCTTTCTGTTAAGATCTCATCTTAATTTAAAAAGGAAAAAAAAAAACTAAATTTCGTTATTCCTTTTTTGGTCCCCCATTTAGGCAATTAAGACAAACTTAGTTCCTAATCCTATTTGTCGATGGGTTCATCTTGTCATTTTATGCCGGCTCCTTATTGAGTTAATCCAATTAATTAACTTCTCACAAAATACAAGCGAAAACAATATAAAACTTACCCCTTTCTATTTAACTTACACACATTCAGAAATATAAAATACAATTTATTATTTTACTATTTTATCTTTATTCCTCAGTTATTTATTTATTGCTCTTAAAATTCTTTTCAATTTTAATATAGTATCAATAAGAATAGTATAGAAAGAACAATAATTCTTACTCTCTTAAAATTTTAAATATACAATTAATACTCTTTTGAAATTCTAAATAAACAGTTAGTTAAATAGAAAAAGTTTTTGTCTTTAAGTGAACAATATAAATAAAAATAATGAAATTACTAAAAAGGACACGGAGAGGGAGAGTAGCTATGCTTTTAATATAAATCAATAAAATAGGAAAATCTAAACAATATAAATTAGACTTAAGTATAAACTTTTCTCATAAAAAATTTAAAATTAGGGCTAACTGGCTTTTTTATTTAAAATTAAATGAATAAATGTATCAATGTCAAGTTAGTACTTAACTACGGAAAAGTTAACTATATGATATAATCCTAAAAAAAATAATTCCAATGCTAAATCCTAAAAAATATTTCTTAGGGGTGATTTTAATTTTAAACTTTTCCATGAGCTAATTTTATATTTAAGTCAAATAAAATTATTCATGTTAGTGTTATATGGGTAATAGTTAACCAATCTAATACTTAATTGATGAAAGTTAATGATAATATTTATTTCTAAAAAATATTTTAAAGACTAAATCTTAAGGGGTTCATCTTGACTTAAAACTTTTTATGAATAATTTTATATTTAAATATAAATTAATATTCATAATAGTACACCTTAGTAATTGATGCTATTTTGTTAATAGTAGTAAAGTGTAAAGAATAAGCAGGGTCATTTATTATGAATTATTTCGATGCAGAAGAGTGGTTCAAGTTGAAATTCATATATGATTTGTAGGCCGCATATTTAATGAACATTTCAGATGGTTGATTCGTTTCTGGATGGAAATGCATACACATATTGCTGTGTGGGTCCAACGTGAGACGTGAACTTGACCAGTACCTGATTTTTCCTTGGCTGAACCGTTTTGACGCAGACTTGAACCCATTTCCATTACACAAATTCACATTCATTTCAACCTCAATCATTTTTCAATTTATTGTATAAGATATTTCCCCTCATTTTTACTTTTACAATATTTTTATATAATCCTTTTCTATAAACATCTTATGTTGTTTCATTTTGTGATATTTTGTGAAGATTTTTTTTTTTCTTTTGGGGGGTGCAACTTTCATTTTCCTTTTTTATATACCAATCAAAAGAAATCCTTTACTTTTATTTATATTACTCCACCCAAACCCAACAAACATGACCTTTTTTTTAATATGAATCATTGTGTAGTCATTTTTTGTTATCATTATCTTCAAATTTTGTCTTAACTGTACTAATTTATGATTAATGTCTAGGAAGGTGAGTGGTGAGGATTTTCAAGCACTTGGGTCAACAGAACTAGTCAATATGACACTGTGAAATTAATGATCTCATGAATAATAACCATAAGTTATTAGTGATTAAAATTGGATGCAATAATGACACATTAATTTGTCTCCAACAGCATATTTAACACATGTTAGGTGTAAGACACTTTGATTAAAAATCAAATTAGATTTTTGATTCAACTAAAAAATTAGTAGAAAACCTGCCTCCATTCATTTTAAAAAAAAATGAACATCTCAGTGATGTAAAATGATATAAATCGATTTGATTGGTCCAAATAAAACAAATAAAGAATCATTGAATCAGTTTAAATAAATTACTCTACTAAGTTGGATGCTTTGTATTTTTTATCCTGTAAAAAACTGCTTTTATAAAGACTTCATACCAAGTTGTAAAGTTTTGCAACATTTTAATTATTAACTAAAGTATTGACATTAAAATATTATGTATTATATATATAAACAAGCACAAATTTACTAACGATTTAAATAAAACTAATAAACCCCCTTAACTAGTACATTCACTCAACCAACCATTGAAGTAGTAGTTTTAAAATTTTATTATTATTAGGACAAGTACATGGGTATATTATACAGCTAATTTTAGGAATATAGTTGTTATATTCAAAACACACTCTTACAAGAAACTGATATATTTTTTAATTTCTTCAAATATGTCAAACTAAACATGCATTATTGAACATTATTTTTTTTCAATTATTCCAATTGTACTTAGCATCTCCATCATTGACAGTTAGAAAAACCTCCCTGTTTTGTTATAGAAAAAAAACCTCCTTCATGATTGCTATGTAAAACATTGCTAGTTGGAAAACAATATATGTGCAGAGCACAAGAAAATTAAATATAGTCAAAAACAAGGATGAACCTGGGGCCAAGGTAAATGCTTCACTGTGGCAAAAGCTAAAGAGACTGCTGGATTCATGTGTGCTCCAGAGATGTGTCCAATTGAATAAATCATGACTGTCACTATGAATCCTCCTGCAATTGAAGCTGCAAGTTTTGAGACTGTGTTTTCATCAGCAGCACTAAGACCAGCAGAACCACTTCCCACAAACACCAATAGAAATGTTCCTATAACCTCTGCAAATACCTGTTAATCATATACAAACACCAAAATGTTAACATAACTGGTGTCTCAACGGTTTTGGAACTCTTAGTATTATTTTTAATTTAAAAAGTTTACTTTTTTTTTATTCTTCCAAAAGTAACTTTAAGAATCTGATTAAGGATATCTTGGTTCTGAGTTGAGTTTAGTTGAGAAAACTCAACTGGGTTTGTCAAAAATAAATTATTAATTCGTTGATTAATGACTCATTTGGCTAAACCCAGTTCTCATATCTGGATATCAAACAAACACAACGATAATTTAGTTGATGTTAGTTTGTGAGAGGATGAGAGTGTGTGTGTATATATATATATATATATATATGAAGTGCAGAGAATAATAGTTAATTATATTACCTTTCTGGAAAAGCCAGGAGGGTAACGCTGAGCAAGTTTGGAAGTATAAGAAAGAGAAGGGGATGCAGATTGAAGGGTGGTGGGATTTTGGAGCTCAATAGGGTCAGTGACGAAGGTGCATGCATTTTGGTTGGTCCCCTCCATTGTTTAGGAAGCAATGTTAGAAATGTAATATCTGTGTATGTTAAACACAAAGTGGCAACAACTTGGATGATTAGTGGCCCTTTTATAATGTTTCAAATGTGCCTGTTCAGTTTTCCCTTCTGGTTATTAATTAAGTAGGTGTGTCTAATAAAAATTCCCAGAAGTGAAGACTACTGTGTCCTGTGAATTTAGATGACATTTTCATTACGTCACGTGCACCTTATTTACAGGATGTTTAGCTGTGTGCTTTTGTACTCTGTATTATTTTTTTCATTAACTATTTTTTAATTAAAATACTTTATTAATGTTTAATTTTTTAATCAAAATAACAAGGCATTAGATGCATGGAATGCACTATTTATCTCTTCTACATTAATTGGATAATAAATAGAGACAAAATAAATAAAAAATAAAATGATGAGCCTAATATTTCCTAAAGGTAATTTTAAAAAATTACTATAAATTTATGATAAAATTAATGATTTTAATTAAATTAATCAACTTTTTTATACGTGTAAATTAAGTAAAAAAGTCTTATATTACGGGACAATAATAATATATATTAATTTCTCTTAAAAAGACACAGATCTCTCAGTATTATAAAATAAAATTGATAAGTTTTTGCTTTCTATTAATCAAGATTAATGTTAAAATATTAAGATGGATAGAATTGTGAAGTTTGCTCAATGGTGTTCTAGTCTTGTGTTTCTGAGTAAGAGTAAATACATATGCATTATAAGATGTAGGAAAAAGAGGAAGAAATGATTGAAGAAGGTTAAGAAATTTTAAGCAGGGGCTTTAAAGTTGTTGAATTTTTGGTCTTGAAGTCTCTCGCTTGAGCGAGACATACTCTTGCTTAAGCGAGAGTGAAACCGGGGAAGAACATATCTCTCTTGAGCAAGACTGTAACACCCTATATATATATATATATATATATATATATATATATATATATATATATATATATATAATTTTTTATCTCGCGTATACAAGGACATATATATCTGATTTCCTTTGAATATTGTAAGTAAAAATATGTTATCCTTCAATATTTGTCCATAATGACATAATAAATTTATAGAAATCATAAGTAATAAAAGATTACAGTATTGAATGATAAGATTTATGAAAGTTTAACATTTACCTTGTTACAATTATCCAACTTGATATTGTAATAAGGTAAACTAAAACTAAATTATACCTCTACTACGACTGTGACCAATCATTTCCTAGTCCTTGAACCATAGGGTTTTGGAATCCTACTTTTGTCATGTCTCTTCATCTATCCGATTGAGGATGAGACCACTTTACCCTTTTGTAATTACATCCTTTCATCTAGGACTGCTAGCTATCATATAGCATATATTTTGGACACAAATTCAAACAAGGAGTGAGAAACAAAATATAATATTTTACAGATAAGACATAAGCATAAAGGTTTTCATAAACATAACAATTATACTTTCATTCACAACCACCCACATAGAATGTCACAATCATATAAATGTCATGCAATGCTTTTAATGCTACTATCTTATTTAGTTTATGCATGTGGGCCCTTAAAGTTTTAATTTGCACTGGGCTAACTAGGAGTTTACAATGTTCCATAATTATTAATAATAACATAAATGCCTTTGGCATATGAACAGCTCAATTGGCGTGGAAACACTTAGAGACTAGTAAGACCGAGAAGGTTTTTATTGTGAAAGTACCCGACACTAGGGAGCGACCCCAAGTCCCCTGAAGCACCCTTCCACACCCTATCATCCCAAGGTTCGCATTTGAACCTCTTCTAATCTATCCTCGGTTTCTATAATTCATCCCTAGGAAACATCACATCTCATTTCTCTTTAATGATTCATGATGCATGATCTACTCGCATATTTAGTTGGTTAAGACTTTTAGAAACTCAATTATTAAATACTATAAAGGTTTACAATATCATCTCAATAAACTGTACATTTCCATAATTTATTTTTTGAATTTTTGTCATACAAAAATAAATTTGGTATAGTTTTCAATCAAATCTCACCAAAATTAGGTTTCTAAGCCTTAATATCTCAAAACTTTCTCATAGAAAACTTTACATATTTACATAATCTTTCTTAAATTGAATTCTAACAAGATTGAGCTGAGAAATCTTAGTTATATCAAAATATCCTTTAGTTATTACATTGGAAAAAATCAAAATAATTTACTTTAAAAATCTAATTTACCAAAAGAAATTAATTCTTAAAATCATTAAAAAAATACTTAAAACTATAAAATTTTCTTTCATTCAAGAATTAACCATCTCAACTTTTTTACAAATTAATTTTCATAAAATAGTTTCTTTCTAAAATGAATATTAGATTTTATCCTAAATATTGAAAGTAAAGTTGATGAAAATATAATTTTTTAAGAAGGAATAAAAGACTAAAGTAATTATAAAATACTTTTTCTTAGAATAAAAACTTAAAGTGTAAGGTAAGAATATTATTACTGAGTTTTAGCTTTCTGTCATGTTTGCAATATGCTCAAACTCCACATTACAAGATAATCACTCATCAATCACAACCAAATATTGTCAATCACAATTAAATATCATCACTCAAAATCAAACTTTGTCAATCACAATTGAATATCATCAAACACAAATAAATATTATCAATCATAATCAAATCAAATAAATTAAATATCATTTATAAATATCATAATTCAAAGTTTAATAGTTATTTAAATTAATAAACTTAATTTCAAGTCCTTATAGTCCATTCCTCGCATAGGTCTATGTAAATCCATATAATTCAGTCCTTGTATAGGTTTAGTTCAATCCATATAAGTCATAAAAGTCCTTGCATAGGTTTAGTCCAGTTTGTATATGTTATAAAAGTTCAAGTCCTTGCATAGGTATTTCAGAGTAAGTCACACAAGATACTTAATTTAAAATTTATTATAAATTTTAAGTTAAAAAGTTATTATTTAAAATAATAATATTATTAAGTTTAAAAAGAGTAGGAGACTCCTCTCATTATTCTTATATATGTTTTTTCATATTATATTTTTATCATTATATTTTTATCTCACTCCCCCTTACCTTGAATTGCTACCAAAAGTGAGTTCGCTTTGCGTCTCCGAGTTCTAGAAATATTAATACCAATTTATTTCAGTATAGGCATAAGACGAAAATTAAGATTATTTTTTAAAACAAGAATGGTAAATAGTAATTATGTATAGTAACAGTAAATAATAAATTTTAAATAGTTACTGTGAATAGTGATAGTAAATAGTAAATCGTGAATAGTAACAGTAAATAGTAAATTGTAAATAGTAACAGTAAATAGTAAATCATGAATAGTAACAGTAAATAGTAAATCATGAATAGTAACAATAAATAGTAAATTGTGAATAGTAAAGATAAATAGTAATTTACTATTTGAATAGTAATTTACTATTCATAATAGTGATTTACTATTGACATAGTAATTTACTATTCAGAATAGTAACTTAAAATAATATTATATCTAGTATAATAATATATTTCTAAAACGATATAAAAATAAACTTAAAAAATATAAAAGAGAGTTATTTTTACCTTATACTTTTGGCAGAACCCCCTTCTATAAAAATTATTTCTCTCTCTTACTCCCACCATTATCTCTCTAACAGTGCTATATTAAGAAAATTTAATCTGAAATTTTGAGTTTCCTTTGTTCGATCCTTCGTTATTTATAGGAAAAAATTTTATTGGGTATTTCATTATTTTATTATAAAATTACTCTATAATTCCGTTCTTGGTTATTATACATCATTTGAAATTTTTGTGCATGTACAGTGTTTTGTATAGTAAATATCGGCTGAATTATTAACCTAAATAGTAACCATGCACTCGGTATATTTTAAATATTCAAAATCAGTCCTTTTTGAAATTTAGCGATATTATACTAGATCTCACTAATTTTATAATAAGTCATATAAAGTTTAAATTTTAAAAATCTAAAATTTTCTGTTAATAAAAATTTGTTGGTACTTTTCTGGTCTCCTTATAATTGGTAAAAATCAAGATTTTACTCAAACCGATCATTTTCAGATAAGTCTACTTAAAATGGATTTTAGAAAATTTTCTTATAATTTAACCTCACTTTCTTGTAAATATTTTTAATGTTAAATAATTTTATATAAATAAAATATTATTTAAAATATATTTTTAAAAAATTATTTTCAAAAATTAAAAAAATTCCAGAAAATCATAACTAATACATAGATCAAAAAGTTCTAAAGAACCATAATCTAATTCCTTCAAAATTTTATTTTAAAATTATAATAAGAATTAAATCATAAATATGTAAAAACATAAATATAAAAACATAAAATAAAAGTTGTGAATAATAAAGATATTAAAAATCCTTAATATAATTTTCTTAATCAGTGACTAATTAAGTCATTTTAAAATCCTCATTCAAAATGCATATATATTTTTATTTTTTTATTATTTTTTAAAACAATAATTAAGTATAAGTACCAAAATTTCATAAAAATATTAATTAGTTAATAATCAACTAACTAATAGTAAGTGTTTTCTCATTTAAGAGATAAACTTTCTATTTGGGTAGAAAATGGGATGGTATAGAGACTTTGCTTGCTCAAACAAAAATCAAGCAGAGAACAATGGGTTAGTCTCGCTTAAGCGAGAAAATTTTCGCATGAGCGAGACCACGAAAAATGAAGCATTTGCAAAGGAATACTTCGGGCTAAAAGAAAGGTTCTCGCTTGAGGGAGAGTTAGGCTCGTTCAAGCGAGATCCTGAATATAAAAGTGAAAAATCAGAACTTTTAAGGGTAGGACTGATTTTAGAAATAGAAAATGACCTTCCAAGCTTTAGGGAATCGATGTAGAAGACCGCGAGAGCTATTTTTCTTCATCTTTTTCTCATTCTTACTATTTGTAATGGCTACCATGTGTAGCTAAACTCTTTTTGGAATTTGGATGTATTTGATTCGAGCATTACGTACCTTGGCTATATATATATATGGTACTTTCGTTCTATTGATATTTGGTATTTCATTCCGCGTTTAATGCTTGATTCTATTTGATCAATAGCGTCTTGATTTAGTTTCTCTTGAGTTATTGGAAAATGATTCTTGAAACGGATTTGAATGAAATACTCAATGCGTTGTGTCTTTAGGAATAGCCTCAAACGTATTGAATGCTTTTAACATCTGCTTGTAATGCTGGAAAATTTCTTTGAATGATTGAGGAATCAACGGTTTGAAAGTTTTCTTATGAATTTCATAGTCGAGGAATCAATATGAATGATTTATGAATGTTGCATCAAATTCAATAGATTCAAAGGCCATGTATGTATGTATGTGCAGGATATGATCAAGGGAGATAGATGAAATCCAATCTCAGCTCACTCTTTATTGACTTTCCTTAATATTTAACTTATTGTTTTTGCATTTATAGTTTAGTATCAATCATTTTAAATTTCCAAATCATAAAAATACTTTGCTACATTATAAATAGCCTAATACAGTTATAAATTAATAGTTCTGAATCACAGCAATCTTCGGTGGAACGACATCTGAATTAAATTCATATACTTAGCAGTATTTAAACTTTGCATAAAGCTAATGGTTTGTGTCAATGTAGCAACTAAGCTAATGTGGCTCTTATACTTTTTCTCCACCTTCTCTCCTTTGATTTCTGCTCCGTTCATCATGTAAGTTATAGCATTTTTAGGATCTTTTCTCAATAAACTACACTTTTAATTTGATACTAAAACACTTTGATTTTGATGTTCTTATTTTTGTCAATTTGAAGAGAAACTATAACTGTCAATTAACTGATGAATCTAGGTTTATTTTGGTAGGTTTTTGGCAAAAAAAAGGGAGCTGAAAGGAAGAAATTGAAGTCTGACTCCTATAGATTGACCACTAGTAATTCTACTGGTCGACTAATTTCTTGGAATTTTTTTATCAACTGCTTAAGCGGTCAACCTACTGCTCAAGTGGTGCAACAAGACTCACTTAAAAGTCTTGAAACATATTTTTGGGGGATCATGGAACGTTTTGGAGTTAGGGCTTGGAGCTTGAAGTCTTATATCACCCTTAAGGGCTTTTAACTTGATTCTAGGGTTTAATTTATTCTCCTGTTATCTTGATGTATTTTGGCTTAGCCACCATGATTATGAATGACTAAACCTCTTTTTCGTTGGGATTGAACATAACTCACTTAATTTTATGATGTTGTAGTGAATATTTGTGTATGTTTTATGCATTTATATAAATGTTAGCATTTCTTCTATCTTTTCCTAATGTATATTCTGAACGGGGGAATGTTTATGCATGTGCTTGGGGTTTCTGAAGGGTTTAAGGGATGAAATGCATATTATTCTCTTCACCTAGGAATATGGTTGATAATAATGATTATTAAAGTATTTTCTTAATGTAAATCATATCATTAAATACTCAAAAGATTGATATTTATTGTTAAGGTTTATGATTTATTGTCTAAGAGATTAGGTTTAATGACTTTTGTGTCACATTAACATGATTAAATGTGTAACCAAACATAATAGCATCTCAACGGATTACTATTTACTTATCACTTATCTCACCTTTAATTGCTTTTAACTTTTGAAACTCAAGATTTCTCAACACACAATCAATGAACAAACTCTTAAACATGTGAATATATTCTTTGCAATTTACAAGTGAATATTGTATTATTGATGTCTCACAAGTCTCTATGGATTCGATAACCTTGTAAATACTTATTGAACTACAAGTCGATTTGGTACACTTATCAAATGACCAACATAAATCTCATGTGGAAGCTGTTTTAAATTTCTCTCCATGGAAAGCTCCACTACCTCTTTAGTTCTCTTACTTTATGTGAGTTTTTTTTTGTCTTTTTTCTTTATTTCTTTGGTTGTTTGGTATGTTAGTTTTTTTTTCCTTTTTTTTCACTTTAGATGTATGATTTTCTTCATCTCTATGTCACACTCCACCACAACCTCTACCATGTTTTTCATTTTTTTGTGTTTTGCTTTTGGTATTTCTAGATATAGCTCAACTAGATTCGTGGGTTTCTCCATCTCTATCACCTTCCACCACGTGCACCATTTTTTTTTCTTGTTTTGCTTTTTTTCCTTTACAGATCTATCTAAACCTCATACCTTTGAAGATCTGTTCTTGTTGGGTGTGTTTGTTTAAAAAAAGATATTGTCAAGACTTATGATTATAAGGATCTTGTGGGCATGTTGTGTAGCATAGTTTATTTACCTCTCCGACAAATTCAATTTGACCTTAAATTGATCATGAAACGACATTTAAAAAGATGTTTATCTAATTTTGTTTCAAGGGTTTGGATTATGGCTACTTTGTTATGGTTGTAGGTTGTATAGATTTGTATTTTTTGTTCTATTTATTGTGTATTTTCTCATGATGTTATCAGCTAATGGGTCTATAGGTTTCTAGGTTTATATGTTAGTCTCGTGTATTATTGGAATGTAAGAATTTGATCTTTCGTCTAGATTTTGGTCTTCTTCATTCTATGAAATTAATCACTGTTTATAAAAAAATAAAAATGAAAATAAAGGTTTGTGAGAGATAAGAGAGGGTATGCTAAAATTAAAGGTTTAGGAATATGTTCAAATGGCCAAATGGCACGCTGGTTTACCGTGTGTATGTGTCCATCAGGGGTTGCTTATTAGTTCTTGAATTCTTAGCTTTTAGGCTTTTGTTTGATTTGCTTTTGACCAATGGTTGTTTTCATTGGGTCTATTATGTTTTGAACTTTGGATGAGTACTGCTTCTACTTATTATTATTATTTTATTTTTATTATTATTAATTGAAGTATTTTTACCTCTTAAAAAAAGACTGATATTAAAGGCTGCTATCCCAAACATGTGTGCATCATGTTATTCGTATCCTATCAAGAATAGTTTTTATTTTTATTTTTTGTACATTAAACTTTGGAGAAGAGTGATATATGCCTAGAAAATATGAAAATAAAAATATTACCTAACGGTTATTGTTATGTTATTTATGGTTTTATAAGTTTTTTTTTTAAAAAAAGATTATTAGTTTTAAATTTCTTTCACAATTTATTTTTAGCTTTGCTATCTTAATTTCTTAAGTCATTCACTATATATATGTTTAAAGTCAGCTTGTTCGACAATGCAAAGTATTGCATTTCAATTATGTTTCTTATTACTTGTCTTTTGTTTCGTTTTTGTTGTTGAATCTTAGAAAAATATTTTCATTATTTTTGGCAGTAATTTAAAGATGATATCTTTGATAATTATTAAAGGGTAAAATAAATTAGACAATAAACAACACTTAATTAAACTACATTAGAGATACAGAAATATGTCATTTTTCAAAATGTCATATATGCCGGATGTGTTTCTGTGTTCGTGTGGTTAACTTGCTCAAGTTCATCAGCACATTGACTCTGGTTCTTTTTAGAATATACTATATTGTACTGTTCCTTGAGAATGAATAGAACATTATCACGTTGAAGTTCCATTTTTATATACAAATTTTCGTTTAAGAATTAAATTTCATAATCTGGCCGGTGGGTTACAAATGAATAGAAGAATATGAAACTTTTAAGATCATAACAATACACTAGTTGCCCATATGACATTTTTTACTCTACAGATTCCACAATTGGCAATTTTTATTGTATATTTTTACTCTTCATTTGAATAAGGATGAAAAAGATAGATTTTTACTTTGACATCTTCTTAATGTATCTTTTCATGCAAGAAAAGTTTCTTTTAATTTGTCTGGTTTAAATTTCTTGTGGGTGTGCAAGACAACAAACGAGTGGAAACCTTCACAATATTATTATTTAGTCGGCTATGCATTTCGTGATTTTGAATATACTTTTGTTCAATAAAAGATAAATAAATAACTACTTTGAACCTTATGTGAATTATTACTCAACTAAATATCTTTGATCGCTATCTTCAATCTTCTTTAAATAGTATGAGTCGATTATTATTGATAAGATTCAACGCTAAAAATTATATAATATTGAGGAATATTTCAGCTTCTAAGAATCATTATGCATGCCGTATGACGAGATTTTATCATTTAATTAAAAGGTTGACATTAATTATTTGTGAAATTATGTAAACTTTCTATTTTTATAATCTTATCAACTCTAATCCATTAAAACCATTTTAAATGTTAAAACTATCTCTACACAAAGTTTAATTTCCAGGAAGTTGAATCCGAAATTACAATATATTCTAGAAGAGTCTCTTACTAATTCATCCACTTGTTTTGTGTAATTTTTATTTTATTTTATATATATATATATATATATATATATCCCAAAATTTAATGGTACTACTCATATGCGTGAACTTCAATAATAAATAATTAAATTTGAACTTAATTTTGGATCTTTAAAAATGTCAAAAATACTTAAACGAAGGGAGGCTTTTTACTAATAAAGTTTGAGACCTTTTTTAGAAAAAGTATATATTGAAACTTTTACGCCAAAAAAGAAAGCGAAAAGTGATGATTTAAGTCTAAACTTTGCCTTGTAAGACGTCCGTACTTTTTATAAGTCAAATCTCAAACTCGATTTCATATGATAACATTTCATATATTGTTTTTTTTTATTTTATAATTCCAACATTACAAATTTTAAAAGGGTGTGAACCACTCACCTGACTACAACTCCTAACATTGACTTATTTATTTTATAGTTGGGTTTTTTTAATTAAAATTAGTGAGAGATAATTTTCCTAATTTGTTGATTAGATGGTGAATTGGTCTGGACCGGGGTCTATAATCAAATGTGTGACCAGCCACAAGAGTCAACGGATGACTAAGATTGGATACCGGTACAGTGAGTATCCGGTCTGTACATCCGGTATCTCAGTGAGAGAAGGCCGGTCTTGACGTCCTAGAGATCCTGTACACCGACCTCACATGTTGATGTGGGCGAAAGGTGATGCTACCTGTGAAGATTCTCCGACGTTCAAGTCAGTGATTGTATTCTAGAGAAAAGGAATAGCATAGAGTAATCTCAGACAGAATAGATCCGAGAGAGAGAGAGAGAATACTTGAGAAAGTTTTTAAAATACCTGATTAGCTCATTTTACGAGGAATCGATAGTGATACAACCATCAACCTCCACTACGTGGATAAATGGTTATTTAATACGCACTCACCTGCATGATTAAGGCAAGTGGTAATTTTATAATTAAGCGTAGAGAATTGTGGGGCTAGATTAGGGGACAAGATACCCATTTCCAGGAGCATGTTTTAGTCTCGTAGTATGGAAAATGGAATCCTTGTCGTTGTCCCTGTAGCGATACACATTATCTTTTGTCAAGTGGCGTGGATGTATCTAGTGTGCATGGTGTTATCCTGGACAGACCGATATAGGGAGAACGCCTGATACAGATTTAGAGTCTGGATGTATACCTACCACACTGGTGACACGTCAAAGAACGGTCAGATGACGTTATGTATAGGTCCTAGTCTGGATACCGGTATCTAGACCGGATCAGATGGAATTTGACTAACTTTAAATATTATAAGGATATTAATTTTAGATAATTTTATTTTTACAATTTTGTTTCAACCATTGATACTAGAGAGATACTATATCACAATTTAATAGTGAGAGACAGAAGAGAATGCGTAAGAACAAGAGAGAGATGAAAATGTTGATAACTTTTATTTGTCAATAAAATAGAGAAGATATAAAACCTTTAAAAATATTTAATCAAGATTGGGGGATAGTTTTAAAATTAAGTAATAGATAAATCTAATAGAAAACGCACAACCCTATTAAAAGGAAAGAAAAATAAAAAAGAGGAAGGATATTATTAGATACTATGGTAACTAATAAGCTAATTAGTTACCTTTAATGGCAATTAGGTTAGGCTATAACTAAATTCTGTTTAGGTTGTAACTAATTCTGTTTTTTCCTTTCCTATATAGTCATTGTATTTTCCTTCATTCATCAGTGAATTCAATCAGTGTAATATTTCCTCCAATATTCTATCTTGTTTCTTTCCCTTTTCTTTCATGAATTCTGGTTTAGTATGATGGTATCAGAGCCCTAGTTCAGGGCTCTACCATCAAGTTACTTTATGGTTAGAAATACTCCAAATCAGCCACCACCACTGCTGTAAGATCCGGCTCTAATCCAACAAGTCTATACTATTTTCATCCAATTGAGATAACATTAAGCTCTCTTGTCAATCTTGTTCTTGATGGAAAGAACTATCACTCATTGGCGAGAGGTATGCAACGAGCTCTGATCTCAAAGAACAAATGGAAGTTTATCAACAGAATAATTCTAACACCTGAGCTACTCGATCCAAGTTTTGAGGCTTGGGAGAGATGCAACAACCTGATTCATGCTTTGGATCGTAAGCTTAGTCTCACAATCAATAGGTCAATCGATCATTTTTACTTAAAACGCATTTGATGTATGGAAAGAACTCAAAGAAAGGTTTTCCCAGGCAGATCTTGTCAGAATCTTAAAACTACAACAGGAGATTTATAGCTTCAGGCTAGGAAAAGCTTTTGTAACCACCTATTTCACAAATCTAAAAGTGTTATGTGAGGAGCTGGAGAACTATCGACCATTACCTATGTGTTCTTGCACTATGAGATGTGTTTGTGGAGCCATCGAGGATGTTAGAAAGCACAGGAACTAGGATTATATCATTAGATTCTTGATGGGAGTTAATGATAATTTTAATGTTGTGAAATCTTAGATCCTCTTGATGGATCCTCTGCCAGGGATAAACAAGGTTTTCTCTCTAGTACTTCAACATGAAAGATAATCTGGAGCAGAATCTGGAGCTTATGATGATGAGTCAGATGCTTTAGTAAATATGGTTGAAGGAAGAAAAAGCTTTGGTAGAGGCAAAGGCTTTTCTGGAAATTGGAAGAACAAAGTTTGTTCTTACTGTGGCAAGATGGGACACTGCCGACATTTGTTACAGGAAACATGGTTTTCCTTCTAACTTTAAATTTTGAATCAAAATTATGTTAGCAATGCTTGTGTTGAAGGTTCTATAGCTGATGCAGAAGAGACGCAATCTGCCAAAGGAGAAGAAAAACCTGAGACAACTTTATTCACTAATAAGTAGTACAAAAGTGTCCTTTCCATGATCCATCAAGATACCCAACAATCTGCTCAATAACCAACACTTATGGTCAACCAATTAGTATTGTTGGTGTTTCCTCAGTACACCAAACCATAGGTACCTCTTTAGTTCTTTCCTGCCCTACACAACACAATAATCGATCTTGGATATTAGATTCTGGAGCCACGAATCATATTTGTGCTCATAGGGAACTATTTGAGTCTTTGAGACATACTACACCTTTCACTATATATCTACCAAATGGGAGTAAGGTGATCACCACTGAAAGTGGATCTATGAGGCTGTTACCTGATTTGACACTCAATAATATGTTGTTTCTACCCAAGTTTACTTTCAATCTTATCTCCATTAGTAAATTGGCTATGGATAATAAGTGCTAACTGGTTTTTCACCATGATAATTGTTATATACAGGATATGCACAACCAGAGAGTGATTGGTTTGATTAAGACCAAGAGAACTGTACCAACTAGAGACATATCCTTTTCCAAGAATCACAAAGGACAACCATCATAGCATTGCCAATTCTTTATATGTAATACCTGGAAATGTATTGTGCCATTATAGGCTAGGGCACCTTTCTAAAAATCGTGTAGAGACTATGATGGAATTGTATCCTTTCATTACTAGTAATAAAGGAATTGTTTGTGATTCTTGTCATGCTGCAAAACATAAAAGACTCCCTTTCACTCTTAGTAATAATAGGGTTGCGGCTTGCTTTGACCTTATGAACATTGATATTTGGGGACCTTTCTCTGTGGAAGGGATACACAAGCACAAGTATTTTCTAACCATTTTAGATGATCATAGCAGGTTCGTATGGATTGTTATGATGAAACTAAAATCTAAAGCAAAGTCCATCATTCAAGCCTTTGTCAACAAGATTGAAACTTAGTTTGTAAGGAAGATCAAGGTAATTAGAACTGACAATGGAACATAATTTCTCATGGCAAATTTATACTCTTCAAAAGGAATTGCACATCAAAAAAGTTATGTTCATACCCCACAGCAGAATGGTAGGATTGAAAAGAAACATCAACACCTACCGAATATGGCTAGAGCTCTTTTATTTTATTCTCATGCTCTTAAATATTTATAGACCTTTGCTAGTAAGCATGCTGCCTATGTGATCAATCGGGTGCCAACTGTAGTTTTGCATAATCAGGCCCTTTACACTGTACTACATGGAGAAAAACCAAACCTAGACAATCTAAAGGTGTTTGGATGTTTATGCTTTGCCTCAACTCTCAAGGAACATAGAGGCAAATTTGACTCTAGAGCAAGGAAATGAGCTTTTCTTGGATACAAGGATATAATCAAGAGATATATGGTTTTAGACCTTCATACCAAGGAGCTTTTTGTCTCAAGGGATGTTCAATTTTAATAAAGAATTATGGCCTTCCCTATCAAACAACAGCCTGTCCATACTTGCATTGACATCACTAGTCTTTAACCAATTATTCCACTTGTACCTTCTCCCTCATTCTTAGACCCTCACCATTCACCATCTACACCTTCACCACCTATTTAACCCGCCTTACCATTTGCCTCTTTTCCTGATCATCAACCAACCACTCAACCACCACATAGAAGATCCACTAGACCAACTCAACCTCCACCACACCTCCAAGATTATCACTGCCCTACCATCCATTCTGTCATACAACATCCTATCTCCATATATTACTCATATTCTAAACTGTGCCACCCACATAAACAATTTGCCATGGCCATTTGTTCCAATATTGAACCACAAACATATGTTGAAGCATCCACCAATCTTGGTTGGATCCAAGCCATGAATACTGAACTTGAAGCCTTATCTAAGAAGAAAACCTGGAAAATTATTGATCTGCCACATGGAGTGAAACCAATTAGGAATAAGTGGGTTTACAAGATTAAAAGGAATGCTGATTGGACTATAGCTTGATACAAGGCACGGTTGGTTGTAAAAGGATATAATCAGATTGAAGGTCTAGACTATTTTGAAACATTTTCCCCCGTGGTTAAGATGACAACTGTCAAGCTTCTTCTTGCTTTAGCAGCTATGGACAATTGGCATATTCATCAACTTGATTTTTATAATGCCTTCTTGCATGGGGAACTACAGGGGAATGTTTACATGGAGATTCCAGCAGGTATTACCACATATACACCTAACCAGGCCTGTAAGTTGCTCAAATCCATTTATGGTCTGAAACAAGCCAGCAGAAAATGGTATGAAACTCTCACATCCACTCTAGGCATTTATGGTTATGCTCCTGCTCACAGTGATCCTTCACTGTTCCTCAAGTTCCAAGATTCCTCTTTTACAACCCTTACTTTATATGTTGATGATATCATGTTGGTAGGAAATAATCTGGCAGAATTTACCTTGGTTAAGTAGAATCTCCAAGCTACCTTTGGCATTAAAGATCTGTGTTCTCTAAAATATTTCCTAGGCCTTGAAGTTGCTAGAGACAAGTCTGCAATCTCCCTATGCCAAAGAAAATACTGTTTAGACCTTCTACATTAGACAGGTCTTCTTGGTTGCAAACCAGGATCCACCCCTTTAGACCCAACTATTAATCTTACCTCAGATTCAGGAGACTTCTATGATGACATTGCTAGATATAGGAGACTCATTGGGAAACTCTTGTATTTGACTATTACTAGGCCTAATATTTACTTTATGGTTAACCAGCTTAGCCAATTTCTTAGTGCTCCTAGACTAAAACATCACCAAGCAGCTCTTAGAGTCATTCGATATCTCAAGAATGCACCTAGCAATGGTTTATTTTTCCCTACTTATTCTCCTATGCAGTTATAGTGCTACACTGATGCAGATTGGGGTCAGTGCTCTATTAACAGAAGGTCCATATCAGGATTATGTTTCTTCCTTGGTAGTTGTCTCATCAGCTAGAAGTCTAAAAAGCAGCCCACCATCTCCAAGTCTTCTTCTGAGGTGGAGTATATAGATTCCTAGCTCTTGCCACCTGTGAGCTTCATTGAATTCTTTTTATTCTTCGAGACTTGCATCTTTCCTTGCCACAACTCCCTATGATTTACTGTGATAATTAAAGCGCTATACACATTACAAATAATCCTGTGTTCCATGAATGCACTAAGCATATTGACATTGATTGTCACATCATACACAAGAAATTAAAGATTGGAATTCTCAAGCTGCTACCCATCTCCTCCAAAGACCAGATTGCTGACCTCTTTACCAAAGCCTCTTAACCTAGGCTCTTCCTCAACCTCATTTGGTGAACATTTTTTCACCCTTGCTAGCTTGAAAGGGCGTATTAGACACTATGGCAGCTAATCAGTTAATTAGTTACCCTTAATGGCAATTAGTTAGCAGTTAGTTAGGCTATAACTAAATTTTGTTTTGGTTGTAACTAATTCTATTTTTTCCTTTCCTATATAGCCATTATATTTGCCTTCATTTATCAGTGAATTCAATCAATGTAATATTTCCTCCAATGGTTTAGTATGAGATATAGAATCTAAAAAAAGAAAAAAAATGAATTAAAGAAAAATGAATGAAGCAAAGTGAGAAATTTGATTTGGAGGGAGTTGGAATATAAAGTAAGTGAAATTGGTGAATTTCGAGAGAGAAGCAGAATAAAAGGTTAAAAAGAATTAGGGCAATCGTATTAAAAAAACAAAGGGTAAGGTATACTACAAGAGTTGAGTCCGATTCCTTTGTGCCCAATAATATTTCACAACACTAAATTAACAATAATGATAAAACAATACCATATAAAACTTTTGTAGAAATCTTCATAATATTATTTAGGTGTGAATTAAGAGTGATTTGGTTAGTTCATTTCTTGGTTATGAGTGTTAGTTTTAGATTTCCTTATTTCTCCAATGTACATGTAATCTCTATTAACGTATCCATTTCATTCAATTCAACTTTTACGAAAGTCTTATCAAATTTTATGATTTTTTTTGTCTAATTATCAAATTGAGATTACTTACCTCATCTCCTAAGATTTTGTTAATTTTATATTTAATATATCTATCTAGTCGAATTTAAATTGAATATGGGTGACAGTACTCTCAAATTCAATTTTTATCATCCTTGAGATTTTCTATTTATTCTTAAACTAAAATAAAATTAACAACTATATCATTATTTCATTTTTTTAAGTTTCAAACCATCAAAATGTTGGTTTTTTTTTGTATCAAGAAAGAAAAATATTATCGGGTACAAAAGTAACCAAACCCAATTACTAGAAATTAAAAGTCCCGAATTTATACAACTGCAATAGGATTAGTGGAGCATTTAAATCCTTTATCTTGACCTTCAGCCATGATCAAGCCTTTTGACCTTGATCAGATCTACAATCTCCTTTGTATCCATATTGTTATCTTTAAAGAGCCTGACATTCCTTTTCATTCCAAATTAACCATAAAGTTGCAAGCCAATTAACCATATCCCATGCAAGTTCCTAAAGAGAAGGCCATTATGTTGCAATACACAGTTGTAACCCTAAACCATCGAAATTTTAGTGATGAATTCACTTCTCTATTTACTGATTAGGTCTAGCTAGATAGATACTTATATACGTAATTGACATATGCTTATGAAAATTGTGAATGCATAGTTTACTGATAAATTATCTTAATATGCAGTCTCATGTGCTTAAAATTGAACATTTGGTACATAAAATTTATAAGATTTGGAGATTTAGGTGGCCTTCAGACTATATTCTTAATTAGTCGATGTTTAATAATTAAAGCTAAGGATCTGAGTTTGATTAGTTACACCATTTTTCAGCCACATTGCCTTGAGAGCAGCTAAGCTGACATAAAAAAAACACGTGGTATAATTCCTTCATTTCAAAAATACTTGATTAACATTTTCGTATTTCAGATGACAACATCTTAATAATTCAGATTAATAAACAACCTGTTACAACCAGTCAGCAACTGCCTCATATCAATACACTTATTATTTCATCGGGAACTCACAGTTTCGTCAACCAGGAAGCACATTTTATACAACCACTCCTAAGAAAATCAATATATTTGCAATCACATATAAATTTGATACCTTATACATGTTATACGTATGTATCAGTACAAAAAAAAAAACGTTAGGATAAGCTTTTTAAAAGGAGACAAGAAATTAAGAGGGGCGGCAATAATTTTATAAGCATTTATTTTATTTTTATACTATAAAAATCTGGTCAAATTGTTTTATTTTAATTTAAATGGTTTGATTTATACTTGGGAATTTTTATAATTTGCATAAGATTATTTGTCCTATTTTTCTTGTAGTTGCTAGTTTCTATCTATGGAATTATCATATTGAAGCTGAATTTCACTTTTCTTATATGGTCAACTACAAGGTTATATATGGGTATGAGAAATGACATATTCTCCTATATCCTCCTTCTATAAATCTTTATTTACTGATTCAAGAAAGATTTGAATGTTTTCCATGTTTTTAAGACAATGCATTAATTTCTTCTTTATTACTTTTTAAAGTAGTAAGTTGATTTGTAAGAGGGTATAATATTTCTTACATGTATAAATATCAAAACTCTGCTACTAAATATCGTAATTAACAAAACACTGTTGATTGTTGTCCAACTCCATTATACCTAGATGGCAAAGAGCATAATTATATCTAATCAATTGTATTGAGGGATAATTATTAGTGCTACTCCAATTTTTATTTTACTAATTTAGGCTACATAATGTGATATTTTTTATACTCACGTACCCTTAATTTGTAGCTTATTTTAAGATAAGGATTCTTCTCCCTCAAGCTCTATACAAGAGGGATCCCTTAATGTAATAGACAAGTAACACACTAGAATGGTTCATGGGTACTCCTTGACAGTACTCATCTTCTTTGTGTGAACATTTTAACAATGTCCTTGCCCTCCAAACTTTAGACTCTGAGGTCCTGTTCAAGGGCAGTATGAAGCTCATGCTTATTCTTGAAATCGAAACATAAATAATGGATCAATTATATATCAATGGAATATGCCTTTATAACATTATTTGAGGCGACCCGTCCAATTGACATGTAAACCCGCAAGTCACCCGATAAGCACGCCATATTTCCCTAATTAGGTGGTTGTCACACAACCTCTTTTTATCTATGCTAGACTCAACAAGCCTAGGTCTTTAGATTAACATTCAAACCCTCCACAAAGTTGATTACTCTCCATCTCAGGTGAGCTAGAATCTACTCGGCATGCGCCAACCATAGCCCGCAAGTCAGACATCAAAACTTGATAAACCAAAGTGTTAACCTCGGCCTTAGGATTGACCTTCAAATTTTAAGACAATGTACCCATTCCTTTGGTTATTCCCCATAGGACTCCAGGTGCATAGCTCCTCATCGGAAAGACAATTCATAGTCTACAATCACTTTTCATCTATGCTAGACTAAAGAGACTCAAGGGTAATTATCCCTCTCCCTCAAATTTGTAGTGTACCTAGACGACAACTCTACCCTTAATCACATGGAAAATTATAGCTATATCCCAATCACACACAACTCCATAATTAATTAAATTAAGGGATAATTAGTTGGTACTGATTTAGGCTAGATAATGTGATTTTTTGTACTCTTTTACCATAAATTTGTAACGTACTTTTTTAAGAAAGATCCCAATTTTAAGATAGTACCCTATGATTTAGGATTCCCTTCATAAAAGGGATCCTAACAAGTGACACACTAGAGGAGAGTAAGGGTATACAACACATGGTACCCTTTTTTATGTAAACATTGATGTGATTTTCTCTAAACATCTTTTTTATAAACAAAATAAAGTTCATAATGCAAATATAAACAAGCTTTGTTGCCAAAGTTACTAACACCATACAACTAACAAAATCAGACATAGTTGGTAGATAGTTTGGTCATTTAAACATGTTATTAAAGGTTTGAGTCCTATCATGTATGTACATAAAAAAATGTTGAGAAAGACAAGACTCACTTCAATAATATTTATGTCTCAAATGAATTTAGTTGTCCATTTTCAATTAGAGATAACTTTCGACATAAAAAAGATTAACACATGCACCAATCTCTATGTGGATATGTAATTGCATATTATTTTATGTCTTTTTTTATTTAAACTTTATCATATGGCGGATCTTCTTTTCGGGGGCATAGCCCCCACCCAAGAATTTCCAAACTTTTAAGAAATATATCATGACAATATATATATATATATATATATATATATATATATATATATATCATTTAGATAAAAGAAAAGTATGCAAGTATAACAAATGAGTAAATTTTAACTATGTAATTAAAATAATTAATATTGATAAGCATAAGTTTATGTATTAAAAATATTTTAAAACTTCATAAGGATAATTTTATCATTCATAGTAGTAAATTTTAGTTAGAAATTTAATAAATTCTTTTAACAAATAAAACTAAAATAATATGACTTTTATTAAGTAGTATTATCAATTTATATATAGATTATTAAAATTAACTTTTCTTATATCCCATGACATATATATATATATATGTTGGTTTTAACAAATAAAACTAAAATAATAAATTCTCTTCTATCTCATTCACAAATTAAATTCCATCATAATTTGAGTTTCAGAACTTTAAATATATTCCAACCCTTCCTTAGAGAATTATTCTAGGTAAATTCAAAACTAATTTACTTTAAACTTGAATTTAAGTTATCAATCCTTTTATATCTTGAACCATAATACTTGAAAATTTGTATAATATTTCTAAACACTTTTAAAATTAAAACTCTTATTTTTAAGAGTTTAAAATAAAATATTACTGAAGAATCTTCTTTTTATTTGAGAATCGTCTTTATATATATATATATTAAAAATATTATTTTTATAAAAATAATTTCTCTTTCTTTATATTAAAAACATAAAGGGAAACTATTAAAATAAATTACATACTATAAATCAATAATTTCTGAAATACCTCATGATTATCATTATGTTATTAAACAAATTTATAGAGTGATATATCATTACATTCATCCATAATAAAGGAGATAAATATTAAAATTTTTAGAATGGGGGGAAACTCCATGGCTCAACAGTTATTCAATAATTTAGTTTATTCATTAGACTACAGTATTTATACCGAGCTTTATTTGTTATACGTACTATATTTATTATGCAGATCCTTCATCCTCCACTCTGTATGAATCATCAAATTGAAAACATATGAAACAAAATACAAAGAAAGCAGTAAGAAACATATATATATATATGGGTTTTGACATATATAATTATACTATCAATCATTATCACACATAAACAATTATAAATGTATATAAATGCAATTTAATGTTCTTAAACCATGATTCATTTTACTTATGTGTGTAGGCCCTTAAAATTTTATTTTACACCGGGTCAATTAGAAGTTGACATTGTTCTTCAAAATTTGGATAATATAACTGTCCATAAGGCAAAAGAACAACTTTACTGACATGAAAACACTTAGAAACTAGTAAGAGTAAGAGAGTTTATTGTGAATGTACCCGACACTAGGAAGCGATCTCAAGTCTCTTGAAGCACCCTTTCACACTCTCCCATTCCAAGGCTTGCAATTAAACCTCCTCCAATGTATCATTGGTTTCTATAATCCGTTTTCAGACAATATCATATCTTTTCTCTTTAGGGTTTTCATGATGCATGAACTACTCACGTATTGAGTTGGTTAAAACTTTTAGAAATTCAATTAAAAATTATTTTTAGGGCCTACGAATCACATCATAACCACCCTAGTGAACTATATATTTCCAATAGAAAATTTTAAGTACAGTCCCTTTATCATTCACAAGTCAAATCCCATCATAACTTGAGTTTCAAAGCCTTAAATATGCTCCAAACCTTTCTTATAAAATTTCTAGGTAAATTCAAAACTAATTTACTTAAAACTTGACTTTGAGTCATCAATCTTTTTATATCTTAAACCACAATACTTGAAAATTTGTATAATATTTCTAAACACTTTTAAAATTAAAAATCTTATTTTGAAAAGTTTAAAATAGAATATTAATGAAGAATCTTGTTTTCATTTGAGAATCAAATGTCGTTATATATATATATACATATATATGTATTAAAAAATATAATTTTTATAAAATACTTTCTTTTTCTTTTTCTTTCTGATATAGTAACTAGAAATTATTATATAATTAGATATATTTTTTTGAAAGACAAAAGAAAGTTATAGAAATTATGTACTTTCATTGAAAACTAAGAAAATTTGCTAAAAAAGTAATTTGAATAAACATTAAGAAGTAAAAATTTAAAGAGTAAGAGATAAGTAATTTCTTACTGAGTTTCAACTTTCAGTGATGCTTGTTACATGTTCACTCTCCATATACACGCAAAACTATCTTTCACGAATCAATCAAATAAAAATAAAACAATCATTATACATAATCATCACAACTCATTTGAAGTGTCTTAGTTATTAAAGTCCATATTAAGTCTTAATGGTCTAGTCATGATATTATTTGGTCCACGCCAAGTCTAAAATAGTCCAATAGTCATATGGGTCCATCATAACCCAATCATTGCATAGGTTTAACACAATCCATGTTAGATCAACCAAATTGTACATATTAATAACAAATATTACTTGAAAATATTATACTTGCTTATAGGTTTAAAAGGAGTAGGGGACTCCTCCCGTTTATATGTTTTCCACTATTATTTTTTATCTTACCTCTTTTACCTATTGTAACTTGATTCCTTATGGAAAGTTCGTGCACATTGTGTCTTTGAGTTCTAAAGCATACCAAATCAATTTAGTATAAATAAAATATATGAAATTTTCAAAAATTTAAAAACAATTATTTCAAATGAAACTTTTTACATAAAAACTTCATCTCTCATTTTTATTATAGAATACAAAAATAAATACATCATAATTATTGTATTTAATAAAAAAATAAGATTTATAGACTAAAAATTTTCCTGTGTAGAATAATTATTAGTAAATTTTATTTTATAAGAATTACCAAGAACAATAACAAATAAATAGTAATCGGTAAATTATGAATAGTAAACAGTAATCGATAAAACTAAGTAGTAGCTGATAAATAATAAATAGTAAATAATAATTGGTAAATATTTAATAGTAAATAGTAATTTGTAATAGTAACTTACTATTTGTAATAGTATCTAATAATAATATTTAAATCTGGTATAATAATTTTATGTGATATAAAAACAACTTTCATAATCATCAAAAAAGTATAAAAGAAAGTTATTATTACCTCAAAATTTTTGCATAACCCTTTTTCCTAGAAAATATTCTCCTCTTTACACATAATGTGTTTTCCCTAACACTATTATATTTCTGAAATTTTATGAAATCCTTTATATTTTGATGCTTTATTTATAGGAAAAAATTTTACTATATTTTATTATTTTAATATTTTAGTTGTTGTGCAAAAATGGAAAATTTGACACAGGATTACTATGCCAACTTGAAAATCTCATGATTGCATAGTAACATGCATTGGAGAAGGTGACTAAAATTACAAGGCATAGCGCGAATAGAAATATAAGGGGTGTCAAAAGAAATTTTTTATTTTATATATATATTCATTATTTTATGTTTAATCTTGAAAATTCTCAAATAATATAATGATTAAAAAGTTTTAAAGGACTATGGTCAAATTCTATTAAAATTCTAATATAAAATTTTTCTTGATATACAAAATATAATAATAATAAAAAAATGATGATGATTTAGAGTAAGACTTGGAAGGGAGGTTGAATAAGTCACAAACTCTTTTCACAGAAATTATGAACCAAATAATACAAGTAATCAAGCAAGTGAAAGAATAGAATAAATCAACACTGAAAATTTTATACTGGTTCACTTCCAACACAGAAGCTACGTCTAGTCCCTTCTAACTTGAAGGATTACCACTATTGTAAAATCTATTTTACAACAACAGCACCAGACCTGTGCCACAAGTATTCTTGACTCCAACCACTTTTGGTTTAACCCAAGTATTCTTTCAACAAGCCACTCCTGGCTCAACCCAAGTATTCTTTCAAAAGTCTTTTCAGGCCAACAGTATTTCCCAAACAAACTAGTTCTGGCAACTCACCAGAATCTTACAAAGTGTTTAAATGAATGTAAAGAATTTTTTAGAACTTAGCATATAAGAGATAAACAATTGAAGTTGCACACTAAGTTTTGACACAAGACCAGGGTATGCTAAAGGCAAAACGAAAAACAATGAGGGTCTTTGTCTTTACAAGAAACGAATGAACAAATGAACAATCAAAACTTGAAAGTGATTGAATTATAGTTTGAAAAATTCTCTATGTAATTCTGTGTATATGATGTTTAATCTTCCTTGGTATATATAGAAGCTGGAGGATATAACCGTTACTGTTTCTTGAAAGGAGATATAGATGTTGGAAATCTTTTAAAGGTATTTTGCCTTAAGCTTCTTGTTATCAAACCTTAAGGATGAAGTGGACTTAAAGGGGCTGGCACAAAACTTCTTCAACTTTTTCATAAAAAGGTTTCTCATGCATTTCCATGTACAAACCATTCGTAGACTAATCCTCGATTGAGCATCAAGAGGGATGCCAGAGCTTTCTAAAATATTCTGACATAATCTCTGAACTTGATCAGTATGTGCAGAGGTAGGTACGCTGACAGTTGCTGCTCATTTTGATATTGTTCCTTGTGTTCTTTAATGATAAGCACGCAAATATGATAAGAGCATGAATCTCAATGCATCACTAAAATAGAATTTTGGAACGTTGAGAATGGTTCTTTGAACAAAATGCTTTTATCAGACTTTTGATAATCTGTCAGGCTTTTAGAATGCTGATACTCCTTTTTTGTTTTCATAACCTATTACTTGTATCCTGGAAAATACTTAGGTGCACAAATAAATTATAAGTAGTACAGACTTTACTTCCAAGCAAAAACACTTGATAAACGATATTAACAAATTCAGGGATATAAAGTCTTAGGTCTGGTCAATAAGACTTAAAATTCTTTTCCATCTAGACTTTTTTCTCAAAAAATAAAAATAAGGGTGTTACACTCCTGGTGCATAGCTCCCCATCGGAATGGTAATTCATAGTCTACAATCATTTTTTGTTTATGCTAGACTAAGAAGACTCAGGGTCTCCTATCCCTTTCCCTCGAATTTGTAGTTGTACTTAGACGACGCTCGTACCTTTATGGAAAATTACAATTATATCATAATTATGCATAACTCCCTAATTAATTACATTGAGGGATAATTAGTTGGTATCGATTTGGGCTAGATAATATGATTTTTTGTACTCCCTTACCCCAAATTTGTAACATATTGTTTAAAAAAGGATCCCAGTTTTAGGATGGTACCCTATGATTTAGGATTCCCTTCCCCCATGTTCTATAAAAAAAGGATCCTGACAAATGACACACTAGAGAAGCTTAGGGGTATTCCATGATGGTACCCCTCCTTTTTATGTAAACATTGATGTAATTTTGTCTAATTTTTTTATAAACAAAATAGTGTCCATAACACAAATATAAACTAGCTTTATTTTATTATCGATGTTACTAACACGTACAACTAACAAAACCTAACACAGTTCATATAGTTCAGTCATTTAAGCATGTTATTAGAAGTTTGAATTTTGTCATGTATGTGTATGAAAAATTTGTTGAGAGAGATAAGACTCACTTCAATGATCTTTATGTCCTGAATGAATTTAGTTGTCCATTTTCAGTTAGAGATAACCTTCGGGTTAAAAAAAGATTAACACATGCACCAATCTCTGTATGGATATGTAATTGCACATTATTTAATGTCTTCTTTTATTTAAACTTTATCATGAATGACAGATCTTGTTTGGGACGGGAAGGGGCCATGGCCCCATCTAAAAATTTCCAAACTTTTAAAAATATATGATGACAATATTATATATATATATATATATATATATATATATATATATATATCAAGGATATAAAAGTATAACAAATGAGAAAATTTTAGCTATCTAATTAAAATAATTAATATTGATAAGTATAAGTTTGTGTATTAAAAATATTTTAAAACTTCATAAGGATAATTTTGTCGCTCATACTAGTAATTTTTGGCTGGAAATTTAATAGATTTGTTAACAAATAAAATTAAAATAATACGACTCTTATTAAACAGTATTATCAATTTATATATAGATTGTTAAAATTAACCAATATGTTTGTGTATTTTTGTCTTCTTTGTAAAAAAATTATATTTATATATATGATATTAAAATTTGAAAATACTACTTAATTTTTTTGATCTCTTCAAATTTTATTTCGTAAAGTTGTGCCATTTAATTACTTATCATCATGCACCTACCATCAATGGAGTTATTTATTTTCATTATTAATTACCACAAAAAAGATTTAAAATAAAAGAGGTTAGCTAATAGAAAATGAAAAAATAAATTTTTATTTAAAATTAAAATCAATAGAATATTATGTGATTTTTTTAGATAAGTGTAATATAATTTTCAATAAAAAAACGATTTTGTTTTTTAATATCTTATCTGGTGCAACTTGCACGACAAACTCAAATAAAAATATGCTTTATCATTTGCCAATTTTCAAAGCACGTATTGGATTTGGTTAGTTAAAAAAATTGGAGGTGTTTGATACTTGAAATAAATTAGGTTTTGGAGACATATATATGGGTTCGGAGTGAGTACTCTGGTTGTTCCTGATTATTATAGTCGTGATTAGTTTATAGTTGATAATTCATCCTTCAATGCTCAAACACATATGTTAATATAAGTCTTCAAAAAATTATTTACAATACTATTCGTGAAGTTAAACCAAATAAGTTGCGGATAAATTACAATTTTAAATATTTGCTTGGTCAGGGTTAGCCAAAGAGATTTCCTTGTTACCCGTTTGGTCATTTTGGGTTCTGACATCATCTTTTATATGCTTCTTTAAGACAACAGGATTAAAAAAAATTAGATGATTAGATATTTTGATATGATTCATACGAAATATTTTGTTTATTATTTTCATTGTTTGAAACTTAGATAATTTATATTACTTATGACACATGTCTACACATTTAATAATGCCTAAAAAGTACAGGGATGTTATAAAGAAATTGTTCTTTTTATTGGCAATTAAATTTTAATTCACGCGTCAAATATTACCAAACACAACTACATTACTAAATACAACAAACCGTCAAAGTTCTTCAACAAAACCAAGAGGTCTAGAAAAGTTTTCTTAGAAAATTTTAGGTAGTGTTTAGTTCATAAGTTTTTTTAAAAAAATGAAAAATTATAAAAAAGTTGGAAAAATAGAAAAGGTGTTTGTTTTTAAAAAAATTCAAAGATAGCTTATAGAAAATTAAAAACCGTGTTTTCTATTTGTCGCGACCGAGATCGCGGCGGGATGGCCGACCCTTAAAAATAAAACGGGTTTTTCGAAATCCTTTCGAAAAGAAAACAGGGAGTCGCCACCAATATTTTTTAGGATAAAAATATCGGGAAAAACCTCTTTTAAAACACTGGTTATGAAAGATGAAATTCTAAGTTCGGGAGTCGAATTACAGGTAAGGAAGGTATTAGCACCTTACAACTGTCCGTTATAAAACGGTTACCTCAAATTGATAGCGCTTATTCCAAAATAGTCTAGAAATTATTTTAACTTCTTTTATGAAAAGAAACATACAAAATGACCAAGCAGACACAAACAAAAAAAAACAGACTGAATAATAACAGTAAGAAATCTGACCAGACAGCGACAGTAAGAAAGAAGAAAACAACAACGATAGAAGACTAAACAGTGACAGTAAGAAAACGAATAATGACAATAGAAGATTAAGATAGTAAGAAATGACAAAGCTATGACAGTAAGAAACTCGACAAAACAACAATTATAAGAAAAAAAGAAAAACAAAGTGAAAGTAAAGGTTAACAGGACGTCTCATCCAAATTAACCTTAATTTGTACATAAATTTAAAGATTAAAATAAAATTAATGAAATAAAATAAAATAAAATAAAATAAAGTTGATTAAAAAATATTATTTTTTAATAAAATATAAAAACCATGAGATTAACAAGACGTCACGTCTAAATTAACCTCATTTTAAAGAAAATATTATTTTAAATAAAAATATTAAAACATGAGATTAACAAGACGTCGCGTCTAAATTAACCTCATTTCAAAGAAAATATTATTTTAAATAAAAATATGAGATTAACAAGACGTCGCGTCTAAATTAACCTCCTTGCGACAATAAAATTTAAAATATTGACTATATAAAATTAATTGAAATAATAGCAGAGACAGAGAAATTAGTAATGAAAAAGTGGGCCCGACAGGAATTGATTCCCGCTCCTACGTATTCTCAAGTATATTGAGAAATCAGGGTTACGTAGTTCTTTAGGGAAAATCTGAGAAAATATTTAAATTATTTTTGATCAATTTTGATTTTTAATAATAAAGAAGATTCATGAAGAAGGAGAAATACAAGGCGAAGTAAGATCGCACGTGCATAAACCTTCGAGACCTAATAACAATGATGTAGGCGAAAGTAATTTTGCACGACATCGCTCATGAGTTTTTTGTGATACTTTAAAAAGAAATATTTAATATTTTTTGGGTTTTTTTTAAAAAAACAAATAAAACATTAAACATTAATAGAAAAACACCTAATCTTTTATTTAAAGAAGCATGTTTAAATTTTTGATATTTTATTACAAAAGTAAACAAACATATATTTAATATAGTTTATCCATGTCATAAGTAAAGCCATTTATTTTAAAGTTTAAGATTCTTACTTTTAATTTGGCCCAAAAATTTACTTGTATTTATATATTTTTTAAAAAATATTCAGATTATTCATTTATTTAAAGAAAATCTGTTTTTTTTATTTTAGGAACAAGGATAATATAAATGGGCCTTAAGGGCCCAAAAACCAGAAAATAAAAACCAGGAAAAAGAAAAAAGGGTAATGGGAATGGGCCTCCCTATTTGAGGCCCAAATAATCTAAACCCTAAAAATCAACTAAAGAGAAAAGGAAGAAAAAGATTAAGAGCAAAGAGGGGGGGCGGCAGAGAAGGGAAAAGAAGAAAGGAAGAGAGAGAAAGAAAGAAGGGGAAGGAGAAGAGAAGGGGGTGACGGAGGGAGGCCGGCGACCGGTGGAGGGAGAAGCCGACGGAGAAAGGGAAATGAGTGTGTGACAGAGAGGAAGAAGATCACGGAGGAGATCAGGCTAACGGTGAGGGAGGGGTGAGAACGATGGAGGAGGAGGAGAGACAGTGGGGAAGGAGGATACCGGAAGGGCGGCGGTCGGCAGCGGTCCGTCGAGGCGGTGTCTTCTTCCTCTTCTTTCTTCTTGTTGTTATTATTTTTTGTTGTTTATTTTTTTGTTTTCTGGTTTTTTGTCTCTGTTTGTGTTGTTGGAGGTTGGTGATGGTGGATCCGGGTGGAGGAGAATGATGGAGAAAATGAAGCGATGATGGAGAAGGTGAAGCGATGATGGAGAAGGTGAAGGGATGATGGAGAAGGTGAAGGTTATGGAGAAAGTGGAGTAGACAACCTCTGGATCCTGCTTCAGGATTCCCGGAGTGGGGGCCAAAATTATTATTATTAATTATTATTTTATTTATTCTGATGTTCATAGTTACTCCTCTTTACTTTCTTTTCACGATAATATGAATGATCCATTCATATCGAGGAAAGGAAGTAAAGATGTGAACATCTTCTCTTTAGAGATGATCTCGATACCAACAACTTCAAAATGAAAACTTAAATAGTGTCAGCTTTGGCAGTCGAAGAGCTTAAAAGTCTCAACCTTGGTGATGAGAGCTTGAAGGGGACTAACTTTGGTAAACAAAAAATCTTGAGAATGCCTATCCTTGGCCATGGAAGCTTAAAAGTGCCTGTCTTGGGTGATGAAAGAAATTTGAAAGGTGCCTATCCTAGGCGATGAAAGGAATTTAAAAGTGCCCATTCTAGGCGATGGAAGAAATTTAAAAGTGCCCATCCTAGGCAATGAAAGAAATTGAAGGTGCCCATCCTAGGCGATGAAGGAATTGAAAGTGCCCATCTTAGGCGATGAAAGAAATTTAAAGGTGCCCATCCTAGGCAATGAAAGAATTTAAAGGTGCCCATCCTAGGCGATGAAAGAATTTAAAGGTGCCCATCCTAGGCGATGAAAGAATTTAAAGGTGCCCATCCTAGGCGATGAAAGAAATTTAAAGGTGCCCATCCTAGGCGATGAAAGGAATTGAAAGTGCCCATCCTAGGCGATGAAGGAAATTTGAAAGTGCCCATCCTGGGCGATCAAAGAAATTGAAGGGCCCATCCTAGGCGATGGAAGAAATTTGAAAGCGCCCATCTTAGGCGATGAAAGGAAATTGAAAGTGCCCATCCTAGACGATGAAGGGAAATTTGAAAGTGCCCATCCTGGGCGATCAAAGAAATCGAAGGGTCCATCCTAGGCGATGGAAGAAATTTGAAAGCGCCCATCTTAGGCGATGAAAGGAAATTGAAAGTGCCCATCCTTGGCGATGAAAGAAATTGAAAGGTGCCCATCCTAGGCAATAAAAGAATTTAAAGGTGCCCATCCTAGGCGATGAAAGAATTTAAAAGTGCCCATCCTAGGAGATGAAAGGAAATTAAAAGTGCCCATCCTGGGCGATGAAAGAAATTGAAAGTGCCCATCCTGGGAGATGAAAGGAAATTAAAAGTGCCCATCCTGGGCGATGAAAGGAAATTGAAAGCGCCCATCCTAGGCGATGAAAGGAAATTGAAAGTGCCCATCCTATGCGATGAAAGAATTTAAAGGTGCCCATCCTAGGCGATGAAAGGAAATTAAAAGTGCCCATCCTGGGCGATGAAAGAAATTAAAAGTGCCCATCCTGGGCGATGAAAGGAAATTGAAAGTGCCCATCCTGGGCGATGAAAGGGAATTGAAAGCGCCCATCCTAGGCGATGAAAGGAAATTGAAAGTGCCCATCCTAGGCGATGAAAGAAATTGAAAGTGCCCATCCTAGACGATGAAGGGAAATTTGAAAGCGCCCATCCTAGGCGATGAAAGGAGGCTTTGAGAAGTGTCAGTTTTAGCGATTGAGGAAGAAACTTTAGAAAGTGCCAGCTTTGGGAAGTGCCAGCTTTGGCGATTGTGGTTCCACTGGGGATAAGAAATTGAATGAGATGACGAGACTTCACACGACTGCTTGTTATAACAACCTGCAGAAAAGGGATAAGTATAGCAATGACAAAGTAAATAGAAATCTGAGGAGACTCCCCATGGAACCATGATCTCTTGAGGTGACTCATGACCGAACAGAACGAATGAAGTAACTCTAACTTCAAAGAGCGTGTCTGGGCTCAAGTCTTCATAATGATCACCTGAGGTGAGATTGAGCAATAGGAGCATCTTGCCCCCCACAACTTTAAATAATTATATTTTTTATTTTATTTGATAAAGGAAAACACATGTCTTATCATATTCATGAAATTCACAATATAAACACGTATCGAAAAAGGGTGAAATTTATTTACGAGTTGAGTAAGTACATGGAGAGGGAAGTAGGGAAAACAAAAGAAGTCTAATAGACAGGTTGATAATAGATGAAACAGGGAAAGCTTGCTGATCTTTTGGTGAACCTCTGAGGATAACGCGTATCTTAAACCCCATATCATGACTTCAAGCTCACCCTTCGACTCTGTTTCTAAGAAAGCGATTCAGTCATGATCTATGTGCCCCAGTTTGGACTCACACTTTTTGCATGGGAAGTCTCAGTCATACTGTCAGGATTTTGACCCTAATTTTTGCCTGAGCCGCCTTTTTAGGTTTTCGACTCACCGGGTCGCTCTAACTTTTGCCTAGGCCGCCTTTTCAGGTTTTCAGCCTAGCGAGCATCTTTTTTACTTTTTCTTTTTCTTTTCTTTTTGTTTTGATATTCTTTTTCTAGGAAAAGTATTTCTTGACCGTATCCGCATTTATGGGCATTGGTAAGTCCTTACCGTCCATGGTTGTGAGTATCAAGGCTCCTCCAGAAAAGGCTTTCTTCACAACATACGGACCTTCATAGTTAGGTGTCCATTTGCCCCGGTTGTCTTTTCGGATTGGAAAAATTTTCTTGAGGACTAAGTCTCCTTCCTGAAATTGTCGAGGTCGTACTTTCTTTTCAAACGCTCGTTTCATACGCCTCTGATACAACTGACTATGGCAGAGGGCATTCAGTCTCTTCCCATCTATCAGCTTCAATTGGTCATATCGAGCTTGGACCCATTCAGCCTCTTCTAGTTTCGCCTCCATTATCACCCTAAAGGATGGAATCTCTACCTAAAAAGGTACAACCACTTCCATACCGTACACCAGAGAAAAAGGAGTTGCCCCTGTTGAAGTTCAAACCGAGGTGCGATATCCGTGTAGAGCAAAAGGGAGCATGTCGCTCCAATCTTTGTAACTTACGACCATCTTTTGTATGATCTTCTTAATGTTCTTGTTGGCCGCCTCAACTGCCTCATTCATCTTCGGTCATAAGGAGAGGAATTGTGATGACGAATCTTAAAGCTTTCACACAATTCTTTCATCATCTTGTTGTTTAAATTCGTGCCATTGTCAGTAATGATCTGATTTGGCAAGCCATACCGACATATTAATTCTCGCTTGACAAATTTGACCACAACGTTCCTTGTCACATTGGCGTATGAAGCTGCCTCCACCCACTTGGTGAAATAATCAATGGCAACTAAGATGAAACGATGACCGTTTGAGGCTTTTGGTTCAATGGGTCCAATAACATCCATGCCCCACATTGAGAAGGGCCACGGTGCCGATAAGACATTCAGGGATGATGGGGGTGCGTGAAGATGATCAGCGTATATCTGACACTTGTGACACTTTCGAACATAAGTGAAACAGTCAGCTTCCATGGTCATCCAATAATATCCAGCCCTCAAGATCTTTCTCGCCATGGCATGTCCATTGGTATGAGTTCCAAAGGATCCTTCATGAATATCTGCCATGATCTTGCTTGCTTCAACAGTATCGACACAACGAAGGAGGATAAAGTCATGATTTCTCTTGTAAAGCACATCACCATTCAAGAAGAAACCCATTGCAAGTCGTCTCAAGGTCTTTTTGTCATTCTCTGTGGCACCCTCAGGGTATTCTTGACTCTGGATATATCTCTTGATATCATAGTACCATGGTTTCCCATCTGACTCTTCTTCTATTACTTGGCAGTACGCGGGCTTGTTGTGTCTTTCTACCTCAATAAGGGGCATATCACAGTCATTGCTCAATTTAAACATCGATGCAAGGGTGGCCAAAGCGTCAGCCATTTGATTGTCATCTCGGGAGACATGGTGAAAAGAGATATCATCAAATTCCCTGATTAGCTCCTTGATATGAACTTGATAAGGAACCAACTTACTGTCTCCAGTCTCCCATTCCCCTTTTAGTTGGTGAATGACCAAGGCGGAGTCCCCGTAGACTTCTAACTTCTTCACTTTTGCATCTAATGCTGCTTGGATCCCCAGAGAGCATGCCTTATATTCGGCGATGTTATTAGTACATTCAAAACAAAGTCTAGCGCATACAGGGATGAATTCTTGATCTGGTGAAATTAGGATGGCACCAATCCCATGCCCCAGTGCATTAAAAGCTCCATCAAATCTCAAAATCCTTTTGTCTTTCTGGGTATCTTCTTCATTAAACAACGCCAAGATATCCTCATCCGGGAACTCAAAGTGCATGGGTTGGTAGTCACTTATAGGTTGATGGGCTAAGTAGTCTGCCAAAGCGCTCCCTTTTATGGCTTTCTGAGTGACATAGATTATGTCATATTCAGTTAATAGAACCTGCCATCGAGCGATTCTTCCTGTTAAGGCGGGTTTTTCAAAGATATACTTGACAAGTGATAAATACTTTATAATATAATAAATTAGGTCTAAATTGCTTAGGATTTTAGTCATTATCCACTGTATTTCCTTTATTTATTGCAATTTTTGCTTTCTTTCCACTCTAGTCTACTTGGGTATGTTATTTTGCAGGAATTAAGGTAATAAAGGATCAAAGACAAAAGAAAAACGACCATAAAATGATAAAGAAACAAGAAGAACAAGCCCAAAGTGGAAAGAATTCTCTTTTTAAAGCAAAAATCCGACTCAGAGCACTGAAATCTGACTCAAAATGGCCAAATCCGAGTGGGATAACTCAGAAATGACCAAATCCAAGTGGAAGGACTCAGAATAGAGCATTGCCGAGTGGAATACTGCACTGCTGGAGGAAAATCCGAGTGGAATACTGCACTGCTGGAGAAATCCGAGTGGTCTCACTCAGAGAAAATGACATTCTAAAGCAGAACAAAGCATTTCCGAGTAATTCTTAGCAAGGAAAGAAAAATCCGACCCAATTCTTCTCAAACCAACACCGCCCAGTAATCCATCAACCAACACCGCCCAGGCTCTTCTCTCCAACCAATACCGCCCAGACTCCTAATCCACAACTCCGCCCAGACTCCTCTCCTAATCCACAACACCGTCCTCTCCTTCCTAATATTCTCAACACCGCCCAACCGTCCTCACCTCAACACACCGCCCAACCGTCCTCACCTCAACACACCGCCCAACTTCCCAACACCGTCTCCTTTTCTTCTTCTAATACATAACACCGCCCAGTAACCCTCTCAAGACCGCCTAGACTTTTCATCAATTCAACACCGTCCAGCCCACAACGTCCAGATCTCCATCTAACAGCAACTCCTCTCCACGCTGTCCAGTTCACTCACCTACACCGTCCAACAAGCTTTCACTCGGATTTGTGGGAAAATAACATTTTTCCACTATGAATTTCATCATTCTGCACCAATCTTCACTAAAATCCAAGCACCGAATTATTGGAAATATTAAATATGCAAATTGGAAACAAGTTGGCACAGCTGGAATTCACATGCACCGAAAGTTTCTCCCACTTGCAAATTTTAACGCGTTTCCTTAGCTGGATTCATTCATCCATTCGCCTATAAAAGGGAGAGCAACCAGGAGCATAGCATCAGGGATCACATCCATCAATTACCATCAGATTTATTTTCTTTCTTCGTTACTTTCTCTCCTTTTCTCTTTAGTTTTCTTCTTTTCCATTTTTCTTTCTCTGTTCGTTTTTCTTCTCTTTCTTTCTATTTTCTTTTCTTTCTTTTATTTTGTAAGAGTGTGAGGGCTGTAAAAGTGAGAATTTAAATTTGTAATTGGTGGAGAATATTGCAACAAGGAAATACAAGTGGTAAATTATTTTGAGCTTTTGGAGAAACCCGTAAGTCTTTATTTTTACCATGTCTTGTATGTTTTATTTTTCCATTATTTACATAAATTTAAATTATTTCATGAGTAGCTAAATTAATTATCTTGGGATAAAGGGGGTATGATAATATTTTATTTTAATGTTATTTTGACTTGGAATTAAATAAATTTCTGTTTTCCATTTAGTTCAATTATGCTTAATGCTTTTAGTAATTCCTAACAAGAACCTAAATGTTAAAACTGTATACTTACGGGTATATTAGTAAGTTTAGGTAATAAATAAAATCGAGAGATTTATTTTTACCAGAAAGCTTTGAACTAAACCTAAGATTTTTGAAATGTTTTTTGTGACCTCGGTAAAACCGTGAAAGTAATCAAAATTCTTTTGAGGAAATAAAAGGGATTTTCATAAAACGATAATGGGCCTTTCTGAGGATTAAGCAGCGCTTTCCATAGGTTAGGTACATTAATAGGATTCCGAGAGGAACATATTAATTAGCTTTTGGAAAATTCGCCTTGGAAAACTTAAATCGATTCTTATTTATGAAAAGTTAAAATTCATTAAACATAAAATAGAGTCTTAATCCCCCAAATCCCAAGATATTCTCAACTCTGATTTTTTAGTGTCAAGTAAATTTTATTTTTATATTTATTCATATTCTGTGCAACTTTAATTTGTGCTTTATTTTATAAAAATCTTAAAAATTAATTGTGTGGATAATTAAATTTCAATATGCTGGTACTTTGAACACAGTCCCTGTGGAGAACGATAATCTTTTATATTACGCGACATAACCCGTGCGCTTGCGGGCCCTGTCAAGTTTTTGGCGCCGTTGCCGGGGACTGTTGTCCCTCAAATATCGGCAATATTGAAATTCGATTAGATCATACTTGTTAATATTTTTATTGTTATTTTTATCTTTATTTTTATTTTCTTTGTAATTTTGTATTTTGTTCTATATTCTGTGTATCTGTTGTTGTTTTATTTTTGTAATTGTTTGTTTTATTTGTCATTTATTTTCTATTTATGCGACGAAGCCATAGTGTCGATCTAAACTTAGGATTTGACCCTGAGATAGAACGTACCCTTAGAGCTTTGAGAAAACAACAAAAACAACAAAAAGAACAAAAAGAAAAACAAATGGCAGACCAACACAGACCCTTAAGAGATTTTGCCGCTCCAAGCACCAATGGGAGAGGATCTAGCATCCTTAGACCCACAGTGGAGGCTAACAATTTTGAATTGAAGCCTTCACTACTCTCAATGGTTCAACAGAACCAATTCGGGGGATTACCCTCCGAAGATCCAAATCTTCACCTTCAAATCTTTCTTGAATACTGTGACACCCTGAAGATGAACGAAGTCACCAATGATGCCATTCGCTTAAGACTTTTCCCTTTCTCCTTAAGAGATAAAGCAAGAGCGTGGTTATACTCTCTTCCTGAAGGATCCATCACGACTTGGGAACAATTGTCCAGTGCTTTTATCAATAAATGGTACCCAAGGAACAAGACTGATGTTCTGAGAAAACAAATCATCAATTTTTCACAAAAAGATGATGAATCCTTGTATGAAGCCTGGGAAAGATACAGGGAGTTGCTAAGAGAATGTCCTCACCATGGGATAGAAAGGTGGTTGACGATCCATATTTTCTATAATGGACTAACTTCCACACAAAAGATTTCTTTAGATGCTGCAGCTGGAGGAGCCTTCATGAGTAAAAATGTTGATGAAGCTGAGAACCTGATCGAGGAAATAGCTCAAAACACTCACCAATGGAACTCTGAGAGAGGATTACCTTCTAAAACACCAGGTAAGTACTCTGTTGATGCTCTTTCCCTACTTTCTGCCAAAGTTGAAGCATTAACATTAAAACTTGATAAAATAGGGTCAACAGGTGCTACTAATATTGTTTGTGAAGTTTGTGGTGTTTCAGGACACGGAGCTACAAACTGCCATTTAGCAATGACCCCTAATCAAGAACAAGAAATGCATCAGGTGGATGTTATTAGAAACTATGGTGGAAACTATCAAGGTAACTACAGACCTCCACAAGGTCCACCTGGCTTCCAAAATAGGCCACCTCAATTCCAAAGTAACTACAAACCTCAACAAGGAACCTATATTCCACAAAAATCAAAGCTAGAATCCTTGATGGAGACATTTGTAGCTACTCAACTTAAACAAAATGATGAATTCTCTGATGCAATAAAAAACTTGGCTTCAAAAGTGGACTCTCTTGCCACTCACAACAAAATACTGGAAAATCAAATTGCCCAACAAGCCTCCTATTCTCAAAGAGCACCGGGAACATTTCCTGGGAAACCAGAGGCTGGACCATCTAACCAAACCATGGTTGTCACTCTTAGGAGTGGTACTCAATATGATGGGCCAGTTGACAAGACAGCAAAGGAGGAAAGGAAAGTCGATGAATCTTCATCTCATCCAGTAATTGAAGAAGAAAAACCACAAGAAAAGAAGGAGGAGGTTAAGCCATATCAACCTCCCATTCCATTTCCTCAGCGCTTAGCCAAAGCAAAGTTGGACAAACAATTTGGTAAGTTCCTTGATGTTTTAAAGAAATTGTATATTAATATTCCTTTTACAGATGCTTTGCAGCAAATGCCTACATATGCAAAGTTCTTGAAGGACATTCTGTCCAACAAAAGAAGACTAGAGGAAGATGGTACAGTCGCACTTACTGAAGAGTGCAGTGCTCTAATTCAAAAGAAACTTCCACCCAAGCTCCAAGATCCAGGTAGTTTCTCTATTCCTTGCATGATTGGTGACATGAATATAGATAAAGCATTGTGTGATTTAGGAGCGAGTGTGAGTTTAATGCCATTATCTGTTGCTGAAAAGTTAGGATTGGGTGAATTAAAACCTACTAGGATGTCTTTACAATTGGCTGATAGATCTGTAAAATATCCTGTAGGAATTTTAGAGGATGTTCCTATTAAGATAGGAAAATTTTTTATACCTGCTGACTTTGTTGTGCTTGAAATGGACGAAGATTCTTTTATTCCTATTATTTTAGGCAGACCATTTTTAGCAACTGCAGGTGCTGTGATTGATGTCAAGAATGGTAAGTTGTCTCTAACTGTTGGAGACCAAAAGGTTGATTTCAACTTGAAAAATGTTTTAGAAAAACCTTATAATGATGTTTGTTGTACTGTGGATTTTGTCGAACAAGTGGTAAAGGAATCAACCCTTCCTAATGACCCACTTGAAACTATTTTCATGATTGAGCCGACAGAAACATCTGATTGCTCTGAGGCCCCACATGATACTGAGGTCATGTGTGACAAAATGGTAAGCCCCAATGTGGAATTAAACCCTTTACCAGCTTCATTAAGGTATGAATTTCTTGGCCCTAATTCCACATATCCTGTGATTATCAATGCTGAATTGAATCCATCTGAAACTAAAAAACTTTTGAAACAACTTAGGTTGTATAGAAAGGTAATAGGTTATACAATGGATGATATCAAAGGGATTAGCCCTTCTCTTTGTATGCACAGGATTACTGTAGAAGATGAAAGTAGGCCCACAGTAGAACCACTTAGGAGATTAAATCCTAAAATGCAAGAAGTGGTTAAAAAGGAAATTTTGAAATTGCTTGATGCTGGAGTCATATATCCTGTTGATAGTAGTAAATGGGTAAGTCCTGTCCATGTGGTGCCTAAAAAGGGGGGAATAACTGTGATTGAAAATGATAAACATAACTTGATTCCTACTAGGATTGTCTCTGGTTGGCGCATGTGCATTGATTATAGGAAGTTAAATAGCGCCACGAAAAAAGATCATTTTCCCCTCCCTTTTATTGATCAGATGCTTGAAAGACTTGCGAAACACTCTTATTTCTGTTATTTGGATGGGTATTCAGGTTTTCATCAAATCCCCATTCATCCATCTGATCAAGAAAAGACTACCTTCACTTGCCCTTATGGGACTTATGCTTACAGACGTATGCCTTTTGGTTTATGTAATGCACCTGCGACTTTTCAAAGGTGTATGCAAGCAATTTTTTCTGATCTTATTGAAAATGTGATGGAAGTCTTTATGGATGATTTTTCAGTGCATGGTTTGGATTTTGATAATTGTTTAACAAATTTGTGCCAAGTCTTGCAGCGTTGTGAAGAAACCAATTTGGTTCTAAATTGGGAAAAATGCCATTTCATGGTAAGAGAAGGCATAGTTCTTGGACACCTGGTGTCTGAGAGAGGTATAGAAGTTGATAAAGCTAAAGTGGAAGTGATTGAAAAATTGCCTCCACCCACAAATGTGAAAGGTATTCGGAGTTTTCTTGGACATGCAGGGTTTTACCGTAGGTTCATTAAAGATTTCTCCAAGATCACAAAGCCTCTTACAACTCTTCTGGGTAAGGATGTGCCTTTCAATTTTGATTCATCTTGTATGGAAGCTTTTTGCAGGATTAAGCAAGCTCTAATCTCTGCCCCCATTGTACAACCACCTGATTGGAAACTCCCATTTGAGCTGATATGCGATGCAAGTGATTACGCAGTAGGAGCTGTGTTGGGGCAAAGAAAAGATAAAAAGCTCCATGTAATTCATTATGCCAGCCGGACGCTAGATGATGCTCAGGTAAATTATGCCACAACTGAAAAAGAACTGTTAGCTATTGTCTTTGCTTTTGATAAATTTAGGTCTTATTTGGTAGGTTCACATGTTACTGTTTACACTGACCACTCTGCCATTAAGTATCTATTGAATAAAAAGGAAGCAAAGCCTAGATTAATTAGGTGGATTCTAATATTGCAAGAATTTGACTTGGAAATTAAGGACAAGAAGGGTACCGAGAACTTGGTCGCTGACCACCTATCTAGGTTGACATCTGAAAAAGAAGAAACAGATAATATTCCCATCAATGAATCTTTTCCAGATGAACAACTCTTGAACCTTAGTATCCAACGTGTTCCTTGGTATGCTGATTTTGTAAATTTTCTTGCATGTGGTATCTTACCTCCTGATCTTAGCTTTCAGCAAAGAAAAAAGTTTTATGCAGATGTCAAGCATTATTATTGGGATGAACCACTCCTTTTCAAGCAATGTGCAGATGGTATGATTCGGAGATGTGTTTCACAAGATGATGTCCATGCTATCTTGGATCATTGCCATTCTCTTTCCTGTGGAGGGCACATGAGCACTTCCAAGACAGCTGCTAAAATATTGCAAGCTGGGTTCTATTGGCCAAATATTTTTAAGGATGTACGTAAGTATGTTCTAACTTGTGATGCTTGCCAAAGAACAGGTAACATTGGTAAGAGACAAGAAATGCCATTAAATACCATTTTAGAAGTTGAATTGTTTGATGTATGGGGTGTTGATTTTATGGGTCCCTTTCCCTCTTTTTTTGGAAATCAGTTCATATTAGTGGCAGTTGACTATGTGTCAAAATGGGTGGAAGCCATTGCTTCACCCCATTCTGATGCTAAGACTGTTATTAAACTTTTCAAGAAAATAATATTTCCAAGGTTTGGGGTCCCAAAATGTGTTATAAGTGATGGAGGGTCTCATTTTATTGAGAAAACTTTTCAGACCCTTCTAAAGAAATATGGAGTTAGGCATAAGGTTGCTACACCTTATCACCCACAAACTAGTGGACAAGTTGAGGTATCCAATCGGGAAATTAAAAATATTCTTCAAAAAGTGGTGAATACATCACGTAAGGATTGGTCTATTAATTTAGATGATTCCTTATGGGCGTATCGAACCGCATACAAAACTCCCATTGGAACCACACCTTTTAAGCTAGTATATGGGAAGCCCTGTCATTTACCTGTTGAGCTAGAATATAAATCTTTTTAGGCTGTTAAAACTCTTAACTTTGATCATAAGGCTGCAGGTGAACAAAGACTGTTGGAATTAAATGAGCTTGAAGAACTCCGTCTAGATGCATACGAAAATGCCAGAATTTATAAAGAAAAAACCAAACAATGGCATGATCGTCACATCCAACGGAGAACATTTAATCCAGGTGATATGGTTTTACTGTTTAATTCCAGACTGAAGCTTTTTCCAGGTAAACTGAGATCCCGATGGTCGGGACCATTCAAGGTGACAAAAGTCTTTCCCTTTGGAGCTGTCGAACTATGGAGCGAGAAATCTGGTACATTTAGAGTAAATGGACAGAGAGTAAAGCATTACTTCACAGGTCAACCAATACAACAAGCAAGTGACTTGGACTTGTTTGATGCTCCTGATGAGTAAATCCAAACGGTGAAAAGTCTGGCTGAAGACTTAAAACTTAGCACTGATAGGGAGGTAACCCTATAAAAAGTTGTTGTTTTATTTTAAGCTTTTATTCTCTAAAAAAAAAAAAACCAACTATGTCAGATGCTAGTTTGGGGTTATTACAGGTAAGTTTTCTTATCCTTTTATCATCCATTTTAACATTGAGGACAATGTCAAATTCTGGTTTGGGTTGGTAGGTAAGAAAACTTAACTGTTTTGTTTACGTTGTATGATTGTCATTTTATTATGCATGTGTGTTTTCTTTGATTTGTTTGTAATCTTGTAATTTACCATGATTGCATGATAAATTTACTTTGAACACAAGGCTAAAGTATCTAAGGATCCCATAATTTTGAGTAAAATTTTCAAAATTTGATTGTTTAAATGCCAAATAAATGCTTAAATGAACCTTATGTGATTAAAATTTTCTTTGAAAAGACTTTCCATGGTTAGACTTGAGCCAAAATGGGTTATCTATCAAATAAATTTTCAAAACCCATATTTTCTTGATTGAGTGAATCTCATAGTCATTAATATTCTAGAACTTGTTTTTCAACCGATTCAAAATGGTTTTTGATTATATGTCTTAGGATGATAAAGGCACAATTAGGTCTTATTCTTAAGCCTCAGAATTTTGTATAATTTGACCCCTAGTTGCCCCTTTTGAGCCTAAAAGCGAAAATTTTTCCTTGAAACCTTTCATTGACTAATATTCTCTTAATGGTGAAAAAGTTGGAAATTTAGTGGAGCAAAGAAATAAAAAAGGACTTAAGAAAAATATGGTATTGGATGCAAAGAAAAGCAAGAAAAAGAAAAAGAAAATCAAAAGGATGATATTGAATGAATTCCAAAAAAGTCCATAAAAGTTCAAAAATATGCTCTGTTAAAATTGTAATGGTAATTTGAATCATTCATGATGTTAAAGCCCTTTTGTATTCCATTTTTCTTGAAATTCCTACCAATACAACCCAAGGCCACGTTACAACCTTTGAAAGACCTTTAGACTTTGACATATTTTCTATCTAAACTGTGGAGTTTCTGGTTTATTAACAAGCTTATGGTAATATTTTTTGACTATGATGATTTGAGAGATACACAAACCTTTAAACACTTGAGTGAAAATTGTGAGAAGAGTATCTCAAGTCTTGACATTGAAAATTGATTCACATAAGAAAAATAAAACTGGCATTTGAATAAATCTATTTTTCTGTTTTGAATTCCTTAGTTTATTAAGTTTAGTGTTTTCTGTATTTTATCTTGTGAATATGGTGATTGCTTGAGGACAAGCAATGTTTTGGTTTGGGGTATTTTGATAAATACTTTATAATATAATAAATTAGGTCTAAATTGCTTAGGATTTTAGTCATTATCCACTGTATTTCCTTTATTTATTGCAATTTTTGCTTTCTTTCCACTCTAGTCTACTTGGGTATGTTATTTTGCAGGAATTAAGGTAATAAAGGATCAAAGACAAAAGAAAAACGACCATAAAATGATAAAGAAACAAGAAGAACAAGCCCAAAGTGGAAAGAATTCTCTTTTTAAAGCAAAAATCTGACTCAGAGCACTGAAATCCGACTCAAAATGGCCAAATCCGAGTGGGATAACTCAGAAATGACCAAATCCGAGTGGAAGGACTCAGAATAGAGCATTGCCGAGTGGAATACTGCACTGCTGGAGAAATCCGAGTGGTCTCACTCAGAGAAAATGACATTCTAAAGCAGAACAAAGCATTTCCGAGTAATTCTTAGCAAGGAAAGAAAAATCCGACCCAATTCTTCTTAAACCAACACCGCCCAGTAATCCATCAACCAACACCTTCCAGGCTCTTCTCTCCAACCAATACCGCCCAGACTCCTAATCCACAACTCCGCCCAGACTCCTCTCCTAATCCACAACACCGTCCTCTCCTTCCTAATATTCTCAACACCGCCCAACCGTCCTCACCTCAACACATCGCCCAACTTCCCAACACCGTCTCCCTTTCTTCTTCTAATACATAACACCGCCCAGTAACCCTCTCAAGACCGCCTAGACTTTTCATCAATTCAACACCGTCCAGCCCACAACGTCCAGATCTCCATCTAACAGCAACTCCTCTCCACGCTGTCCAGTTCACTCACCTACACCGTCCAGCAAGCTTTCACTCGGATTTATGGGAAAATAACATTTTTCCACTATGAATTTCATCATTCTGCACCAATCTTCACTAAAATCCAAGCACCGAATTATTGGAAATATTAAATATGCAAATTGGAAACAAGTTGGCACAGCTGGAATTCACATGCACCGAAAGTTTCTCCCACTTGCAAATTTTAACGCGTTTCCTTAGCTGGATTCATTCATCCATTCGCCTATAAAAGGGAGAGCAACCAGGAGCATAGCATCAGGGATCACATCCATCAATTACCATCAGATTTATTTTCTTTCTTCGTTACTTTCTCTCCTTTTCTCTTTAGTTTTCTTCTTTTCCATTTTTCTTTCTCTGTTCGTTTTTCTTCTCTTTCTTTCTATTTTCTTTTCTTTCTTTTATTTTGTAAGAGTGTGAGGGCTGTAAAAGTGAGAATTTAAATTTGTAATTGGTGGAGAATATTGCAACAAGGAAATACAAGTGGTAAATTATTTTGAGCTTTTGGAGAAACCCGTAAGTCTTTATTTTTACCATGTCTTGTATGTTTTATTTTTCCATTATTTACATAAATTTAAATTATTTCATGAGTAGCTAAATTAATTATCTTGGGATAAAGGGGGTATGATAATATTTTATTTTAATGTTATTTTGACTTGGAATTAAATAAATTTCTGTTTTCCATTTAGTTCAATTATGCTTAATGCTTTTAGTAATTCCTAACAAGAACCTAAATGTTAAAACTGTATACTTACGGGTATATTAGTAAGTTTAGGTAATAAATAAAATCGAGAGATTTATTTTTACCAGAAAGCTTTGAACTAAACCTAAGATTTTTGAAATGCTTTTTGTGACCTCGGTAAAACCGTGAAAGTAATCAAAATTCTTTTGAGGAAATAAAAGGGATTTTCATAAAACGATAATGGGCCTTTCTGAGGATTAAGCAGCGCTTTCCATAGGTTAGGTACATTAATAGGATTCCGAGAGGAACATATTAATTAGCTTTTGGAAAATTCGCCTTGGAAAACTTAAATCGATTCTTATTTATGAAAAGTTAAAATTCATTAAACATAAAATAGAGTCTTAATCCCCCAAATCCCAAGATATTCTCAACTCTGATTTTTTAGTGTCAAGTAAATTTTATTTTTATATTTATTCATATTCTGTGCAACTTTAATTTATGCTTTATTTTATAAAAATCTTAAAAATTAATTGTGTGGATAATTAAATTTCAATATGCTGGTACTTTGAACACAGTCCCTGTGGAGAACGATAATCTTTTATATTACGCGACATAACCCGTGCGCTTGCGGGCCCTGTCAACAAGATCCATTTTGGAAATAAGCCAAGTAGCGTGACTTAACATATATTGCCTTAAACGTCAGGCTGCCCATGCTAATGCACATCAAGTTCTCTCTAAAGCCGAATACCTCATTTCACAGTCAGTGAACTTTTTGCTCAAGTAGTAAATGGCATGTTCTTTCTTTCCAGTCTCATCATGTTGCCCCAATACACAACCCATAGATTCATCCAACACTGTCAGATACAAGATCAGTGGCCTTCCAGGAGTCGGCAGTACCAAGATCGGTGGCTCCCGTAAATACTACTTTATCTTCTCAAAAGCCATTTGACAATCTTCATTCCATTGCGTCGGTTGGTTCTTACGGAGTAACTTAAAGATCGGCTCACAAGTTGCTGTCAGTTGTGAGATAAACCGAGCAATGTAGTTCAACCTTCCTAAGAATCCTTTGACTTCTTTTTCTGTACAGGGAGGAGGCATTTTGAGAATCGCTTTGACCTTGTCAGGATCTACTTCTATTCCTCTCTTGCTTACAATAAACCCTAACAGTTTTCCTGATCTTGCGCCAAAGGTACACTTGGACGGATTCAACCTGAGCTTATACTTCCTTAACCTTTCAAAAAGATTTCTCAGATCAACAATATGCTCTTCATCAGTTCTAGATTTAGCAATGATATCATCCACATAAACCTCTATCTCCTTATGCATCATGTCATGGAAAAGGGTCATCATTGCCCTTTGGTAGGTTGCCCCAGCGTTTTTCAAACCGAAGGACATCACTTTGTAACAGAAGGTGCCCCATAAGGTGATAAATGTGGTCTTCTCCATGTCTTCGGGTGCCATCTTAATCTGGTTATACCCGGAGAAACCATCCATGAACGAGAATATTGTATGTTGGGCTGTGTTATCAACCAAGACATCAATCTGTAGCAGAGGAAAATCGTCTTTGGGACTAGCCCTATTTAGGTCCCGATAGTCTACGCACATTCGTACCTTTCCATCTTTCTTTGGGACAGGGACGATATTTGCTACCCATTGAGGATACTTTGCCACTGCTAAGAATCTGGCATCAAACTGCTTTTTAACTTCTTCTTTGATTTTCAAAAGCATTTCGGGCTTCATTCGGTGTAATTTTTGCTTTATCGGGGGACAATCTGGCTTCAGTGGTAATTTATGCTCAACAATGCTAGTATCAAGGCCGGGCATGTCTTGGTAAGACCAAGCGAAGATGTCACAGAACTCTATTAATAGCTTAATTAGTTCTTGCCTCCGCTCCTTACTCAAGGAGGTACCAATCTTGACTTCCTTCTTATCCTCCTCATTCCCCAAATTAATAATCTCAACTATCTCCAAATAAGGCCGAATTTCTCTGTCTTCTTGTTCTAATAACCTTGTTAACTCAGGTGAAGGATCATAAACTTCCTCATATTCCTCATCAGCATAGTCAACCGGGTGGTCAAAGTCATGAAATGGCATTGCAAGCTCATTATTCTCAAGAGGATCATCTTTAGATCTGCGTTTATTCAGGTTATTATGGTGAATAATAAAAACGAATAAGTAAAGGATAAGGGAATCAATGCAAAGATAGGGAAAGCAAGAAGAACTGGAATTCAATACATATTTATTGTGAAAACTGAAAATGATAAAAACATGTGTTTGCCCTTATTACAGAAAAATACCCCAAAGCCTTAGGCATAGCAATGAGGCCAACAAGTCATTAAAGTTTTGTCAATTACTTTGATAGAACATTTAAAGTTGTGGGCAGCTCGATGGCTTCCCAGTTACAAAGATCTCTGTCTGGTGAGCAAGGGATCACAAAGCTTCCATCTTCATAGGGATTATCTTCAATAGCAGCTATTTGATCAGGGGGTACTAGACCAGCACTTCAGAAGCTCTGGTAGAGGTCACATAGGGGGACTCTAGCAATGCAGGGTTCTCGACCCTCTAAACGGGCAATCCTCCTCTCTTTCTTTTCTTCTACTACTCTTCTTCTGTCAGCTGCTGAAGGTTGGTATCCCAAACCATACCTGTCTTTATTTTCTGGAAGATGCACCAGTTCCATTCTTCCTTTTAAGCTATGCCCCAAGCCTTTCCCAGGTTGATATCCCCCTTGTAACATCATTTTGGCCATCATCAGGGATGCATTTGGCATATGGGCCTTTATTTCTACACTTCCTTCTCCAACATAGTGGTATTTGCAATCTCCAAAGCTTGAAAGGAAGTTTCAAGTGCCTCTTCTGCAGCTTCGATGTAGGGGGTAGATAGGGGTTTGCTGACCAGAAAATCTTCTTCACCAGAAATGATAATTAGCTTATTATCAATAATAAATTTTAGTTTTTGGTGCAAAGTAGAGGAAACCACTCCAGCTGAGTGGATCCAGGGCCGACCCAACAAGCAGCTATAGGCAGGCATAATATCCATCACTTGGAAAAGAACCTGGAAAGTACATGGCCCTACTTGAATTGGAAGCTCAATTTCACCTATCACCTCCCTTCTAGTGCCATCGAATGCTCTCACCACCATAGAACTTGGTTTCATATAGGTTCCATCAAAAGGGAGCTTGGCCAATGTAGATTTTGGCATGACATTTAATGACGACGCATTATCGACAAGCACCTTCGCCAATATGTGATCTCGACACTTAACTGAGATGTGGAGGGCTTTATTATGCCTCATTCCCTCCACAGGTATCTCATCATCTATAAATGATAGATAATTATCAGCAGCGATATGCCCCACTATTCCTTGAAATTTATCAACGGTGATGTCGTGAGTTACATGAGCCTCATTAACCACTTTCATCAAAAAATTTTGGTGGGGCTCAGAATTCAGCAAAAGTGATAAAAGGGAAATCTTTGCAGGGGTATTGTTCAACTGGTCTATCACCTGGTACTCACTCTGGCGAATAAATTTCAAAAACTCTTGAGCTTCCTTATCAGTCACAGCTCTTTTGATTTCTCCATCAATGTCCCCTTTGACCAACTTGGCCTTTCTACTACTACCAGCTCCACTCACTGGACTTGGTTCCTTCCTTAATTCCGGTGGGGAGTAAACTCGACCACTCCGGGTCACCCCTCCTATCCCTGATATGTTTGACAAAAATGGGTCATTCATTTTTGAGCTTTCAGCTATTACCTCCATATTATATTTCCATAGAACAACGCGAGAATCTTTGAACGCAAAAAGAGCGGGTGTTTGGATTGTGACAGGCTGATGCATAGGGCTTATAGTCGTTGAGGGGTTCTTGGTGTAGTAAATTACCAGTGGTTTAGGAACTGACATTCCTGTTTCCCCATGAACCATGTTCACATCACTGTCATGATGCCTATAGACTTGGAAGACATGACTATCCATGAGTCCCTGGAGTACTTTACAAAAATTTTGGTGGCTAATAGTCTGCTCCTTATCATTTTCACAGTCCCCAGGTTTTCTTATTAAACCTCTCCTGAATAATTGGGCATGAATCTCCTTCAATGGTGTCTTGACATCAGAGACATTCGTCACATGCTCCTCATCTCCTTCCACAGCATTAATCTCAGGACCTTGATGGTTGGGCAAGGGATTTGTGGTCACATTTGGCATTCCTTCCTTAAAATTTAACCAATTGGCTTTGATTAAATCTCGTACTCTATATTTCAAGGCCATACAATTTTCTGTGGAGTGCCCGGGTGCCCCGGCATGATAATAACATCGGGCATTTGGATCATACCCCTTAGGGTAGGGAGGTTCCAATGGTTTTGCAGGACAAGGGACTGCAAGGGAATATCGAATAAGGTGAGGTAGAAGTTCAATGTATGTCATAGGAATTGGGTCAAATTGGACCGGTGTTCATTCATTATTTGGTCTTCTTTGGTTTTGGTTGGGATTAGGTGGTTGAGGCCATTGTTACAGAGGATTGTACTGGGTTGGCTGTGGATTCGGTGCCCTGATGATGGGTGGACGGATGTGGGATTGTGGTGATGCGGGATAAGGGATCTGGTTATGGGTAGCGGCTGCCATATGTGGGTATGGAGCATGAGGAAAGTGATTGGTATGTTGAAAAGTGGTAGGGCCGAATGGTCTGGATTGAGCTCTCCTTTGGTCATAATAGACAGAATTGGTTTCCCCATCTCTCTTTCTCCCCTCACCTAGTGCTGATCTTTTAGCAGCGGGTGCCCCAAATGGGCTTTTGGAAATCTTCCCTGTCCTTAAACCACTCTCTATTCTTTCTCCAATAATTACAATATCAGAGAAATTGGATGAAACACTGCCGATCATCTTATCGTAGAAAGGTGATTGGAGTGTGTCAATAAACATGGCCACTACCTCTCTTTCAGAGAGTGGAGGATCTACTTGTGTGGCTATCTCACGCCAGCGTTGTGCATACTCCTTGAATGTCTCATTATCCTTCTTTGACATGTTTTGGAGTTGAATTCTATCAGGCGCCATGTCTAAGTTATACTTGTACTGCTTCAAAAAGGCATCCACCAGGTCTTTCCAACAGCGAATACGAGTTCGCTCCAAATGAGTGTACCAAGTGAGTGCAGCCCCAGCTAGGCTGTCTTGAAAGTAATGTATCAGCAACTTGTCATCGGAGGCATGGGAAGCCATCTTTCGACAATACATTGTAAGATGATTTCGAGGGCAAGTTATCCCTCGGTATTTATCAAAATCTGGCATTTTAAACTTTGGTGGAATAATGACATCTGGGACTAAGCAGAGTTCAGAAGCATTTATTAAGCCAAGGCCTTCCACACCTTCCACAATCCGCAATCGCTCCTCCAGGATCTCTATCTTCCCTCTTTGCTGGGACTCTGTGGTTGTGCCATGATCAATAACCGGATTTATCATTTGAGTCGCATCTCGCGGGTTGGCAGTGTAAGAATTCATGTATCCATACGGGTAACCGTAATATGGGTAAAAAGGCATTGTCGAATGAGCTTGGTTCATCAAGTTAGTGTTTTGTGTCGGACCCTGTGATTGGGCTGTTGCTTGGGTAATGGGGATTAACTGAGCTATTTGGGCGGTTTGAGTTTGGGTGGTTTGAGCTGGGGTGGTTTGAGTTTGGGTGGTTTGAGCTTGGGTGGTTTGAGCTTGGGTGGTTTGAGGACCTAGGGTTTGGTTGACTGGCGGAATGGTTGTTTGGGTAGGGTTTGGAACTTGGAGGTTTGTCCACTGTAGAGTATTGCCATCTTGGGAATTGATTAATAGAGGAGGGAAATATCCTGGAGGTAAGCCGTATGGTGGAAAGGGTATAGGGTTACCGTCTGAGCCAATGAAAATGTGTGGTGGCGTATAACCATATGGCAAGTCATGAGGCCTGGTGTGGGAATCAGCAGGTTGATTGGGACTCCCAACATTAATAGTGAGGGGAACTGCCATGGGATTTACAGCCTGGCCCGACATTGGACCAAAACCTGGGGGATATGGTGGAGTAGGTGTTTGTTCCTCATTTCCCACAGAAGGGCCCCCTTCAGTGATCCTCTTTTCCAAGAGCTTCGTTAGTTCTGCAATTTGTTCCCTTAGCTGATTATTCTTATTCTTGAGGTTCTCATTCATTTGTTCTGTTTCAGCCATGAGCTTCCTTTGTAGTCGGGTTCCGTAAGGGTGCGTCCCCGTGCTGCCTTTAGAAAGGAATACAAAATTTAGAAAAATAAGCAAATAATAAATCAAGTAAAATGAGATTATGCGGGAAGCGATGTCGGAACTTGACGAATCCTTCGACCGTTCCTTAGAACGTCACGTTCAAAAGTACTAAGTAAAGCATTAAATGGAAATTAACATGAGATAGTTGTGAAGACAAAGGAATCCATCATCTCGAAAAAAGTACATTACTGCCATAAAGTGTTGGGTTACAAAGCAGGAAAATAAATCAGTCATTCCTAGCTCGGGCAATCATTTCCCTCATTTTACAAATTCGTCCTCTGCAGTAATCTAAGAATGTTGTAATTTCTCTAGGAGTATTGATAGGGTTGGCAATTCCTTCAGCTTGTTTGAGTAAAAACGGGAGGTCTTCTAGAGCCCCGTTAGCCAGGTATGCCAGTTTAGCGAAATGATCCATCCACAAGTGAACAATTTCATCTCGTTGTGTTAACTCAGCTTCCAAGAGGTGTATGGTGTAACATCCCTGTTTTTAGAAACAGTTTTACCCTTGTAATTTTTGAAGTATGGAAGTTTTGTAAGTGATAATAAGTAAATAAGGGACTCTGCATGTAGTCAAGAATTGATAATCTAATCCTATATCTAACACTAATTTAGTAAACTAATTAGACTTGTACCATCATTCATCAAGTCAATTCCTAGACATTCGATTCATACCGAAAAGAGATCCACAATTGTCTATTTCTACACTTTGGGGATATCCGATTTCAGTATGGACAGTCCCTAATGAACTGTTTTGACAAATCAAACACTTTTCCTGAAGAGCCAAAACTTTAATTCAGACCTCATCAACCTCGTTTCTTGGAAAAACTTATCTAGTTAAATAGGAACCTCTGAATTCAACTAAAATATCTTTCCTGTTTTGGGCATAACTTTTTCATATGAGGTCGAAATTAAGAAATTTTAATCTCGGTTTCGTTGTTATGAAAAACCTGACAAACTCTATTTCTAGCCTCAAACTCTATTTCGTGATCTATCATTACCAAACTTGAAAAAAACGTTATTTAATCTTGTTAAATTCTTAGAAAAATCATACGAGCTCAGAATCAGTTCGTTGTAATTTTTATGTTCTCGTATTAAATCCCTCTACAATTCTCGTGAAGAACCTGAAAGCTAGTTCTTGCTCGATCATCCCCGAAAAGCGAAAATTTTTAGAGAAATAGTGATTTTCGCAGGAATAGTAACTCCTATAGAAAAACGCGAATATCTCTCTCATACGATGTCGAAATGACTTCGTTCTTTTTTTCATGGTTTCGTATCGAAAAATCCTACAACTTTCGTGAAGAAATGAAAGGCTAATTCCCAACAGATTTTGCGCGGCAGAATTATCTTTCAAAAAAGAACTATTACACCAACTCCCATTTTTCTCTGTTTTTGGCGTAACTTTTGCTCCGGGTGTCAGATTTTTGCATACCATATATCGTTTCGAAGAGAAAGAGCCGATCTACAACTTTCATGTTGGAAATTTTTTTTAGATTCTAACCGCAACTATAAGTAACTTTTTGTTTTCTTTTAAAATTAACTATTCAAAACCGGTACCAATTAAATTTAGACCCGGTGGCCAGATTTTTCTATAAATATGGCATCACCCCTCTTCAAAAGCTGCACCACTCTTTCTCTCCCACTTCATGCAGCCCTTCTCTCTCTCTCTCTCCCTCTCTCTCCTCTATTGACACTAAACCACCTCTGTTCTTCACCAAAATCACGTAAAGTCTAACTACGGAGATAGATCATCGATTGGAGCTACGGTTTGAAAGTTGGATTCTCTCCCTCTCATCTAGTATCAAAAAAAAATACGACATCTGAGGTAAGGGGGGTATATTCTCGGGTATTCTGGGGAAATCTGAGTGAAAGGAAAGGGTTAAGGTACCTTGGGTCCTCACCTTTTCAGGACAGATTCGGTTTTATTGTGAATTAAATGCCTTAATTGTTATATATTTGTTATATATATTTTATGTATATGATTAATTGTCTGTGTTAATTATTATTAATCATGATGATTGAATGATATGATCGGTGTTAAATTGTGAAAATATATGATCTGTATTGGATTGTGAAAATATTAAGAACCATGGGTGCCTATGTGGATTCCAGTAAGGAAGTTTAGAAAGATAAGATAAACAAGGAAATAAGGATGGATGATCACCATTTATATCATTGTTGCTATTATTATGATTAAGATTATAATTATGATTATGAATATGATTATTATTATTATTATTATTATCATTATTATGATTATTATTATTATTATTATTATTATTATATTTATTGTTATTATTATTATTATTATTATTATTATTATTTACTATTAAGCTTAATGGACGGCTCTGCCGCCTTATTCTTAACATTTTATTTTATTTAATTTATGTCATTTATTTTATTGAATATATTGGCTGGCTCTGCCGCCTTATTCTCTGTATTTATCTTTCCTTTTATTTCCGCCTATCTATATTATAATGGACGGCTCTGCCGCCTTATTCTTAACATTTTATTTTATTTAATTTATCTCATTTATTTTATTGAATATATTGGCTGGCTTTGCCGCCTTATTCTCTGTATTTATCTTTCCTTTTATTTCCGCCTATCTATATTATAATGGACGGCTCTGCCGCCTTATTCTTAACATTTTATTTTTATTTAATTTATATCATTTATTTTATTGAATATATTGGCTGGCTCTGCCGCCTTATTCTTTGCATTTATCTTTCTTTTTATTTCTGCTTATCTATATTATAATAGACGGCCCTGCCGCCTTATTCTCTCTATTTATTTTTCCTTTTATTTCATTTTTTTATAACAGACGATGCCTTATTATTATTATTATTATTATTATTATTATTATTATTATAACTAATATTATTGTTTAAGTTATGAATAATGAAATAAGGAACAAACTACTTATTCTTTAAACGAAACATTATTTTAGCCAAGATATAACTGATATATTTTCTTGAATAATAATAAATAAAATAATAAAAATAATTTACAACGTCTTAAAAAATGGTGGACCTAACAACATGAATATTACGAGGCTGGAATCACATAGATACCTAGGGATCAAAGTAATGATAAAACTTAAATAATGCACTTTGCATCATGAAAATATTTTTGAAGGAGAAAAATTATCTAGAGCATACACCTGGTACGCTGGAGGACATTCACGTTCGATCTCCATGAAGATCTTGGGAGTACAACTGGAACGGAAACCCAATGGCATCAGAGTCGCGCCTGATAGCCGGGTGAGACGATGCAATTCTAGTGTACTTTGACTAAATGACGGAGTGTAACTATGATCGTAGGGATCCAAGCTCCAAAAATATATAAATCAATGATGAGAACCAATGAGTTCATTCGTACCCTATGGGAGCTTGGGCAGACCCTGATCGCTCTAGAAAATGGAATGGAGATATTCCAAAGAATGAGAAGAAGAAATGATTTATTGGGCCCACATGCATCATGAGACTTAACCAAAGATAAATCATAATAAATTCAACTCATGCATTCCATGACAACATAATTGATTGTTATAATTTTGAACATGTTAATTGTATGATTATGTGATATTATCTGTTAACTGGATTATGTCCGCACCGGGTAACCTTCAGGGTCTTGGGTTATACTCACCCTTACTGTTGAACATTTTTCAGAGGAATTAGAAACTCAAGAACCTGAGTGTGAAGATCAGCAATACGCTGAACCCATTGAGAACAATCATTAAGGATAGAATATTTATAATTAGACACTGGATGACTGTATAATATTTAAGGGTGCCTGCGTGCCCCATTCTGTTAAGAGTACAATTATTTACAGTTTATGAATGACTATGTGATATATACAATATTACTTCCGCTGATCTGCCACGTATTTATTTTTTAAAAAAAAAAATTCACTTTTTCTAAGAACTGTTAACACTCTCAGTTAAATGGGATGAACCTACAGAAGGATTTGTCTTATCTAACCGAGGGTGTTACATTGGTGGTATCAGAGCATAGTCGATTCATTAAGCTTGTGGAGTGGACCATTAGGTTTCCACGTACTCTGATAGAAATATCGAACAGTCTATAACACTCCTAAGACTAAATATCCTATGTGGAATGCTCCACATAACGCATACCCTGAATCTATTTGTTGATATTCTTTCAGCAAATTCCTCATGGCACGCCAAAATAACAATCATGTGATGGAGAATCTTCTTACCAGAATTGTGGAGGTAATAGAACGACAAGAGTTACCTCATGCTTCTGCCAGACAGGGATTAGCTGATTTTCAAAGGAATAATCCTACGCAGTTCAAAGGAGGCTTCAATCCAGAAGGAGCACAACTATGGATTGAACACCTTGAAAAGATTTTTGCCGCTATGCGATGTTCTGATGAGGATTGTGTAACCTTTGCTGTCTTTATGCTGGTTGGAGAAGCAGAACACTGGTGGACTCATGCTAGAATCAGACTAGCTACTGATGGGCATATCATTACTTGGGGACGATTCAAGACAGAGTTCCTCGCCAAATATTTCCCTGAAGACATAAGGAGACAGAAGGAGCAGGAATTCTTCAATCTGAAACAAGGTAATATGACTGTTGGGGAGTACGCTGCTAAATTTGATGAATTGGCAAAATGTTGTCCCTACTACACCCACATGGGAGAAGCGTCAAGGTGCGCGAAGTTTGAAGCTGGATTACGGCAAGAGATTCGTCAAACCATATGTTGCCAACAAATTACACAATTCACTACTTTGGTTGACAGATGCCGCATATTTGAGAACACCTCTAATCTTCGACGACCTGGAACGTCTAATCATGGGCCAGAACGACGTATGCCAGATCGACAGCAAAGGAGGGATTTCCGAACAGATCGGCCATATTTCCGACCTTTCAACTCAGCCAACCGAATTCCTCCTAGAGGTCAGGAGACCCAAAGCAGTAGAAACTGCACAATTTGTGGACGGATTGGACATCGTGATGCTGACTGTTGGTACAGAAATAATAACAACCAACAACAAGTGACTCAAAAGCAGGCAGTACGACCTACGGGTCAAGGAAGTGGAGGATTTGCTACAAACACCTCTACAAACAATGCCCCAAGGATGCAGAATGTTCACCGCGGCAATAATTCCAATCAGAACAATAATCCTAGAAGGCCTGGGAATGGTTCGACAGGAAGACAAGGAGGAAATGCCAGAGTTTTTACTATGAATGGTGCGGAAATATCACAAGGGAACGACCTTGTGCAAGGTACATGTTTTATAGGAAGCACTCTATTGAATGTATTATATGATTCAGGAGCCACTCACTCTTTCATATCTGAGAATTGTGTAAAACATTTAAAGCTTCCTACAACCTCTCTGCCCTATCAAATGATTGTCACAACCGCCGCCAATAAGCCCATTTGCCCTTCTTATATATGTTCGAAATGCCCACTCAACATCGAAGGGAAAGCTTATCAAGTAGATCTGATATGTTTGCCTTTGATTGATCTAGATATTGTTCTAGGAATGAATTGGCTTGCTGCCAACCATATTCTAATTGACTGTCATAATAGATCCATTTCTCTCGGGTCTACTACATCACACTGTGATCAAGACATTGATTCTTGTCCTGTTGACTCAGAAAAGGTAATTCCAGTAAAGGAAGTCCAACTATACATGATCCTTACTGAAATTGAAAGTAAGGTCACTCCTCAAATTGATCAAATTCCTGTTGTTCAAGAATTCCCAGAAGTTTTTCCTGATGATATACGTGAGCTACCTCCAGAACGAGAAATTGAGTTCAGTATTGATATTATACCGGGCGCGGGACCGATCTCTATTGCTCCTTACCGAATGTCACCCAAGGAACTCAGTGAACTTAAGGAGCAAATAGAAGAACTTTTAGAAAAAGGAATGATCAGACCCAGTGTCTCACCTTGGGGAGCACCAGTTCTTCTAGTCAAAAAGAAGGATGGTAGTATGCGGTTATGTGTTGACTATCGTCAGTTGAATAAAGCTACGATCAAGAACCGATACCCTCTCCCAAGAATTGATGATTTAATGGACCAATTACGAGGAGCCACTATCTTCTCAAAGATTGATCTGCGATCAGGCTATCATCAAATCAGGGTAAAGAAAGACGATGTACCCAAAACGGCATTCAGAACACGATATGGACACTATGAGTATCTTGTTATGCCCTTTGGAGTTACAAATGCACCTGCAGTATTTATGGGATACATGAATCGAATCTTCCATGAGTACTTGGACAAATTCGTGGTTGTATTCATTGACGATATTCTCGTCTACTCCAAGAGTCATGAGGAACACAAGGAGCATCTTCGAATTATTCTAAACACTTTGCGTGCAAGGCAATTGTACGCTAAGTTTTCAAAATGTGAATTCTGGTTGACAGAAGTGAAATTCTTAGGACATGTCATCTCTAAGGAAGGAATTGCTGTGGATCCTACAAAGGTAGAAGCTGTACTAAATTGGGAACAACCCAAGAATGTGACAGAAATCCGCAGTTTCCTTGGACTGGCTGGATATTATCGTCGATTCATCGAGAATTTCTCTCGAATTGCAGCACCTTTAACTAAGCTGACTCGTAAAGATCAACCATTTGAATGGACTGACAGATGCGAAAGCAGTTTTACGGAGTTACGCCAACGACTCACTAGTGCACCTGTCTTAATTTTGCCAGATCCTGCCAAGCCATATGAAGTGTATTGTGATGCGTCAAGACAAGGACTAGGATGTGTCCTAATGCAAGAAAGAAAGGTTGTTGCTTATGCTTCAAGACAGCTAAGAACGCATGAAGTTAATTATCCCACACATGACTTGGAATTAGCTGCAGTTGTGTTTGCCTTGAAAATCTGGAGACACTACTTGTATGGTACATACTTTGAAGTCTTCAGTGATCACAAAAGCTTGAAGTATCTATTCGACCAGAAGGAGTTAAATATGCGATAACGTAGATGGATGGAATTTATCAAAGATTATGATTTTGAGCTCCGATATCATCCTGGGAAGGCAAATGTTGTGGCTGATGCACTCAGCAGAAAGGCTTTACGTCTATCATATATGATGACAAAGGAGTTAGAACTGATTGAACAGTTTCGCGATTTGAACCTAGCAGTAACACCAAAAAGAGGAAGCCTTATGGTTGGAATGCTAAGGATTTCCAATGATTTCTTGGAACAAATCAAAGAAGCTCAAACCAATGATCAGGAATTACAAGATCTAGCAGAAAAGACAAAAGAAGGAGTCTCAGAGTTTAGCAAAGATGAACATGGGGTGATCAGGTATCAACAGAGACTCTGTATTCCAGTCAACACAGATCTTAAAAGATCCATCCTGGATGAAGCACACAAAAGTAAATACAGCATCCACCCAGGATCAACCAAGATGTACCAGGACTTGAAGAAATTATTCTGGTGGCAAGGAATGAAAAAGGATATCGCTGAGCATGTGACAGCTTGTCTGATGTGTCAGAAGGTAAAGGCAGAACAACAACGACCAAGTGGAACCCTTCGTCCTTTGGATATTCCAGAATGGAAATGGGATGAGATTGCTATGGACTTCGTGACTGGATTTCCCAGAACATCAGCTGGATATGATGCCATTTGGGTAATCGTGGATCGATTAACAAAGACCGCTCACTTCATTCCTGTCAATATGAAGTATTCCCTAGAGAAACTCACTCAGATCTATATCAAGGAAATCGTACGATTACATGGAACACCCACTGCAATTGTGTCTGACCGAGATCCTCGTTTTACATCACAATTTTGGAAGAGCCTGCAACAAGCTCTGGGAACTCGTCTGAAGTTAAGTTCCGCATATCACCCACAGACAGACGGACAATCAGAAAGGACGATCAAAACTCTTGAAGATTTGTTACGTCTTTGTGTCTTAGAACATGGGGGAAGTTGGCAAGAATATCTCCCACTTATTGAGTTCACTTACAACAACAGCTATCATGCTAGCATCGGAATGGCCCCTTATGAGGCTTTGTATGGAAGAAAATGCCGTACACCTTTATGTTGGTATGAAACTGGTGAGAAAACAATAATTGGACCAGAGATTGTTCAAAAGACAACAGAACAAGTTCAGAGGATTCAAATGGCAATGAAGGCTTCGCAAGATAGACAAAAGAGTTACTACGACAAACGTCGGAAGCCATTGGAGTTTGAGGAGGGAGATCATGTTTTTCTCAAAGTTACCCCTACCACTGGAGTAGGAAGAGCTTTGAAGGCCAAGAAGTTAAGCCCCAGATACGTAGGACCCTATCAGATTCTGCAAAAGATAGGAACTCATGCCTACCGTATTGCTCTGCCACCCGAGCTAACAAACCTTCACAATGTCTTTCATGTCTCCCAGCTCCGTAAATATGTGCCAAGCCCTGATCATGTCCTGAGACCAGATCAGTTTATTCTGAAGGAAAATCTCACCTATGAAGTATCGCCAGTGAAGATTGTTGACCGACGTCTCAAACAGTTAAGAGGCAAGGAAATCCCTTTGGTCAAGGTAGTTTGGAGTCAGACAGATGATGGGGATGCTACTTGGGAAATTGAGGAGAAAATGAGAGAATTGTACCCTCAATTGTTTTAACTTTGAATTTCGGGACGAAATTCCTAAAAGGGGAGGAGAATGTAACATCCCTGTTTTTAGAAACAGTTTTACCCTTGTAATTTTTGAAGTATGGAAGTTTTGTAAGTGATAATAAGTAAATAAGGGACTCTACATGTAGTCAAGAATTGATAATCTAATCCTATATCTAACACTAATTTAGTAAACTAATTAGACTTGTACCATCATTCATCAAGTCAATTCCTAGACATTCGATTCATACCGAAAAGAGATCCACAATTGTCTATTTCTACACTTTGGGGATATCCGATTTCAGTATGGACAGTCCCTAATGAACTGTTTTGACAAATCAAACACTTTTCCTGAAGAGCCAAAACTTTAATTCAGACCTCATCAACCTCGTTTCTTGGAAAAACTTATCTAGTTAAATAGGAACCTCTGAATTCAACTAAAATATCTTTCCTGTTTTGGGCATAACTTTTTCATATGAGGTCGAAATTAAGAAATTTTAATCTCGGTTTCGTTGTTATGAAAAACCTGACAAACTCTATTTCTAGCCTCAAACTCTATTTCGTGATCTATCATTACCAAACTTGAAAAAAACGTTATTTAATCTTGTTAAATTCTTAGAAAAATCATACGAGCTCAGAATCAGTTCGTTGTAATTTTTATGTTCTCGTATTAAATCCCTCTACAATTCTCGTGAAGAACCTGAAAGCTAGTTCTTGCTCGATCATCCCCGAAAAGCGAAAATTTTTAGAGAAATAGTGATTTTCGCAGGAATAGTAACTCCTATAGAAAAACGCGAATATCTCTCTCATACGATGTCGAAATGACTTCGTTCTTTTTTTCATGGTTTCGTATCGAAAAATCCTACAACTTTTGTGAAGAAATGAAAGGCTAATTCCCAACAGATTTTGCGCGGCAGAATTATCTTTCAAAAAAGAACTATTACACCAACTCCCATTTTTCTCTGTTTTTGGCGTAACTTTTGCTCCGGGTGTCAGATTTTTGCATACCATATATCGTTTCGAAGAGAAAGAGCCGATCTACAACTTTCATGTTGGAAATTTTTTTTAGATTCTAACCGCAACTATAAGTAACTTTTTGTTTTCTTTTAAAATTAACTATTCAAAACCGGTACCAATTAAATTTAGACCCGGTGGCCAGATTTTTCTATAAATATGGCATCACCCCTCTTCAAAAGCTGCACCACTCTTTCTCTCCCACTTCATGCAGCCCTTCTCTCTCTCTCTCTCCCTCTCTCTCCTCTATTGACACTAAACCACCTCTGTTCTTCACCAAAATCACGTAAAGTCTAACTACGGAGATAGATCATCGATTGGAGCTACGGTTTGAAAGTTGGATTCTCTCCCTCTCATCTAGTATCAAAAAAAAATACGACATCTGAGGTAAGGGGGGTATATTCTCGGGTATTCTGGGGAAATCTGAGTGAAAGGAAAGGGTTAAGGTACCTTGGGTCCTCACCTTTTCAGGACAGATTCGGTTTTATTGTGAATTAAATGCCTTAATTGTTATATATTTGTTATATATATTTTATGTATATGATTAATTGTCTGTGTTAATTATTATTAATCATGATGATTGAATGATATGATCGGTGTTAAATTGTGAAAATATATGATCTGTATTGGATTGTGAAAATATTAAGAACCATGGGTGCCTATGTGGATTCCAGTAAGGAAGTTTAGAAAGATAAGATAAACAAGGAAATAAGGATGGATGATCACCATTTATATCATTGTTGCTATTATTATGATTAAGATTATAATTATGATTATGAATATGATTATTATTATTATTATTATCATTATTATGATTATTATTATTATTATTATTATTATTATATTTATTGTTATTATTATTATTATTATTATTATTATTATTATTTACTATTAAGCTTAATGGACGGCTCTGCCGCCTTATTCTTAACATTTTATTTTATTTAATTTATGTCATTTATTTTATTGAATATATTGGCTGGCTCTGCCGCCTTATTCTCTGTATTTATCTTTCCTTTTATTTCCGCCTATCTATATTATAATGGACGGCTCTGCCGCCTTATTCTTAACATTTTATTTTATTTAATTTATGTCATTTATTTTATTGAATATATTGGCTGGCTTTGCCGCCTTATTCTCTGTATTTATCTTTCCTTTTATTTCCGCCTATCTATATTATAATGGACGGCTCTGCCGCCTTATTCTTAACATTTTATTTTTATTTAATTTATATCATTTATTTTATTGAATATATTGGCTGGCTCTGCCGCCTTATTCTTTGCATTTATCTTTCTTTTTATTTCTGCTTATCTATATTATAATAGACGGCCCTGCCGCCTTATTCTCTCTATTTATTTTTCCTTTTATTTCATTTTTTTTATAACAGACGATGCCTTATTATTATTATTATTATTATTATTATTATTATTATAACTAATATTATTGTTTAAGTTATGAATAATGAAATAAGGAACAAACTACTTATTCTTTAAACGAAACATTATTTTAGCCAAGATATAACTGATATATTTTCTTGAATAATAATAAATAAAATAATAAAAATAATTTACAACGTCTTAAAAAATGGTGGACCTAACAACATGAATATTACGAGGCTGGAATCACATAGATACCTAGGGATCAAAGTAATGATAAAACTTAAATAATGCACTTTGCATCATGAAAATATTTTTGAAGGAGAAAAATTATCTAGAGCATACACCTGGTACGCTGGAGGACATTCACGTTCGATCTCCATGAAGATCTTGGGAGTACAACTGGAACGGAAACCCAATGGCATCAGAGTCGCGCCTGATAGCCGGGTGAGACGATGCAATTCTAGTGTACTTTGACTAAATGACGGAGTGTAACTATGATCGTAGGGATCCAAGCTCCAAAAATATATAAATCAATGATGAGAACCAATGAGTTCATTCGTACCCTATGGGAGCTTGGGCGGACCCTGATCGCTCTAGAAAATGGAATGGAGATATTCCAAAGAATGAGAAGAAGAAATGATTTATTGGGCCCACATGCATCATGAGACTTAACCAAAGATAAATCATAATAAATTCAACTCATGCATTCCATGACAACATAATTGATTGTTATAATTTTGAACATGTTAATTGTATGATTATGTGATATTATCTGTTAACTGGATTATGTCCGCACCGGGTAACCTTCAGGGTCTTGGGTTATACTCACCCTTACTGTTGAACATTTTTCAGAGGAATTAGAAACTCAAGAACCCGAGTGTGAAGATCAGCAATACGCTGAACCCATTGAGAACAATCATTAAGGATAGAATATTTATAATTAGACACCGGATGACTGTATAATATTTAAGGGTGCCTGCGTGCCCCATTCTGTTAAGAGTACAATTATTTACAGTTTATGAATGACTATGTGATATATACAATATTACTTCCGCTGATCTGCCACGTATTTATTTTTAAAAAAAAAAATTCACTTTTTCTAAGAACTGTTAACACTCTCAGTTAAATGGGATGAACCTACAGAAGGATTTGTCTTATCTAACCGAGGGTGTTACATTGGTATCAGAGCCTAGCCTCTCCTAGTACGGTATGGTTCGGGGACGAACCAGGCGGAAGCTGGTGGGCGTGTGACATCCCGGCGCTGTTGAGGGCGGGGAGTGATCGCCGGTGCATTGGCACGGACAAGGAACGGCTCCTGGCAGGCTTCCAGCGGGGGATGTGATATCCCGGTCACTGTTGAGGGCGGGGAGTGATCGCCGGTGCATAGGCACGGACAAGGAGCGGCTCCTGGCAGGCTTCCAGTGGGAGGGACACATGAACGAACTGAATACATACCAGAATGAGAGAGATCCAAAGACTGTATAGGTATGGGACTATACAGTCGAGGATAGCTTAAAGAAATGAATTCGTACTACCTATATCAACAAATGCATTAGCCTTTTCGGTAGCCTATCACTTAAGAACTCCAAAGTTAAGCGTGCTTAACTTGGAGTAATTCTGGGATGGGTGACCTCCTGGGAAGTTCTCAGGAAATATGTGAGTGAGGACAAAAGCACATTGGAAAGGTCTCGTGTTGGTCTGTGGGGCGAGTCGTTCATTCCTGAAAAGCGGCCGGGGCTTGCTCGTAAGCCTTTACCACTTCATTGAGCTGTTGTTCTAATTTATAGACTTGTGACTGTAGAAGCTCTTTTTGCACCATGATACTCCGCTCATTTTCTTTTGATTGTGCCAACATATCCTTCAGAAGATGTTTCTCAACCAAGATGGTATCACTTTGTTTGCTCTTCATTTTTAGCTGAGAATTGGCCGCTTGAAGACATTGGTCTTGTTTTATCATGTAGTCTTCATCAATCTTTCATTTTTTTCTAATCTCTTCAATGGTTTGCTTGTTCTCTAAGTTCTCCCTTTTTTGAAGGGTGTATTCTTGTTGACATTTTAGCAAGTCTTCTTCTAACTTCTTGTTCCTAGCAGTCAGTTCCTCTATTTTGGTCTTTAGCGCCTTGGTTGCTTTATCTTCCACAACAAGTGATGGAGCAGGAGTGTTTTCCAGGAGATAAGAGGGACTTCTGAAGGGTAATTTAACTATAGAGACTCTATTCAAGATCCATTCATGATATTCTTCTCTGACAGCATGGCTTCGGGCCCCTAATTCCTTTCCTTTTCGATGGACTTTCTTCCATGCATTCGCTATATCCCGAATGACAGAGACATAGCTTCCCTTCGAGTAATACAAGATGAAAGGAGTGAGAGACTCTTCATCAGGTGGTCCAAGCAAAGGATAAGCTAGCTGACGCTTGGCTATGATGGGATTATAGTTGATACATCCTTGCGTACCAATAAGGGGAACATTTCGGTAACCTCCACAGTGATGAATGATGGATTCAACTTCTAACCATTGGGGATACCATCTGACTTTCTCAGCCGTGAGCCCTACAAGGTGATTGGCCCACTCACGCCCACTCTTCACTGCTAGTTGGCAAAGTTTTAGATCAGAAACAGGGCATTCAGCCTTACAGACTTGGTGGAAGACATGAGATGTGAGCCATACATACAAAGCAGGTAAACAACAAATAACTCTCTTTCCACCTTATGTATGGCAGAAATCTATAGTACAATACACATTTGCCAATACAGCTGTGACAGGATTCTCAAGCCTGTGTTTGCGAGCTAGGAATACAGCGATAGCATCATAATCCACATAATTATCAATGTTGGGGAACAAGACAACACCATAGATGGTAATAGCTAGAGTATCCATGAAGGCTTCCCAATCTTCCTTTTCTGCCAGGACCTGCATATGTTTCTCGAGAAATTCTCGAGTGAATCCGGGGGTCTGATTTCTATTCAGTTGTACACTCCTTAAAGTTTTGGGATGGATCTTCAGAACACGGGCGATGGAAGTAATAGTTGCATGATGATCAAGATGACGGTAAGGTATCTGTCCTTCCAAAGGCATCCCCAAGATTTGTTCAAATTCCTCAATAGATGGGGCCAACTGAAAGTCTCTAAATGTGAAGCATCTAAGAGGTGGGTCGTAGAACTGTGTTAAGGCAGTGATCGCCTCAGTTTGCACTTCCACTTCTAATAGCTTTAGAATCCTCCCATACTTTCTTATAAAAGCCATTTTCTGTGTTAGGTTTGATTTTCTCCCCATTGTTTGTAGACTACCCATGTCAATCCTCTTGGCCTTAACGTGTAATATTTTTCTCAATTTGGTTACATTTGTGTCACAACTATCGGATCTCATGTTAATTTCCATATTGCTCAAAGGTACTCGCTAAGTTCCAAACAGCTTCCTGCAAGAACAAAGAGAAAGGAAAAAATCAGCTACTGTCATGTTTTGTAAACCACTACTTCTTTATTAATTTATTGGAAAACACTTTCACTTTGAGAAGTAGCGGTCGGCAAAACTCGTGTGAAACTAAAGTCGCGTGGGTCATGGATCTTCCAAACATCGTCAATATCTGCTTGAAGAGAATTTTTGTTTTCATTTTTGTTTTGACGATTGGGAAGATTTATAACCCTAGACTCATAAGTACACGAAAAGAGAGGGAGTCGCTTACTTGTTAAAGGATTACTAGTTTTTTTTAAAAAAAAAAGAAAGTGAGTCATTTTTTTTTGGAATAAAGTAACCCTTTGAACATGTAAGCAGTTCATCAATTTGGATTTAAAGGGAAAGCGAGAATGAGATAAGGTATAGTAAAGTCTGCCCTTTTGTGCCTTAAGTCAGGTTTTTCTGAAAGTTTTTTCTGGGACCTATAGCTTATCTAACAGTGGACTCCTCACATTGGGTGGCTTGTACTAGACTTCTAAAAGGTCACTAGAGCCAAGATCCTACTCATGATGTAACCACAACAGTAGGGAATCTACTAGGTGTGTACATCATGAAAGGTCGAACTCTAGTTGAGGTTCTTACGATCGCCGGATGGGAAGTACATCCCAAACGACACCGCTACCAACCTCCCCTAACTTAAGCTTCATTTGGGGCCCGGGTATAGGGCGCCACTCATAAGTGTGTGAAAATTGTGAGTGTAGTGTGTGAAAGGGTATTCAATACCTGTACCTTACCCCATCCTGCATAGAGAACAAATACAAAACAATAACACAAAGTCGTCTACCCTAGGGTTCAATAATCATACAGAATTTAACAGAAAATAAATGACAAAATACATACAAAACAGAAACCACATACAAACATTGATAAAAAAAATAAAAAATAAAATAAAATAAAATAAAGGAAGAAGTTAAATAATTAATAGACTATTTAAAAATATGTGCTATCAACTTGATTGGCTTGACTCTCTAAAAATGTCCCCAGCGGAGTCGCCATCTGTCGCGACCGAGATCGCGGCGGGATGACCGACCCTTAAAAATAAAACGGGTTTTTCGAAATCCTTTCGAAAAGAAAACAGGGAGTCGCCACCAATATTTTTTAGGATAAAAATATCGGGAAAAACCTCTTTTAAAACACTGGTTATGAAAGATGAAATTCTAAGTTCGGGAGTCGAATTACAGGTAAGGAAGGTATTAGCACCTCACAACTGTCCGTTATAAAACGGTTACCTCAAATTGATAGCGCTTATTCCAAAATAGTCTAGAAATTATTTTAACTTCTTTTATGAAAAGAAACATACAAAATGCCCAAGCAGACACAAACAAAAAAAAACAGACTAAATAATAACAGTAAGAAATCTGACCAGACAGCGACAGTAAGAAAGAAGAAAACAACAACGATAGAAGACTAAATAGTGACAGTAAGAAAACGAATAATGACAATAGAAGATTAAGATAGTAAGAAATGACAAAGCTATGACAGTAAGAAACTCGACAAAACAACAATTATAAGAAAAAAAGTAAAACAAAGTGAAAGTAAAGGTTAACAAGACGTCTCATCCAAATTAACCTTAATTTGTACATAAATTTAAAGATTAAAATAAAATTAATAAAATAAAATAAAATAAAATAAAATAAAGTTGATTAAAAAATATTATTTTTTAATAAAATATAAAAAACATGAGATTAACAAGACGTCACGTCTAAATTAACCTCATTTTAAAGAAAATATTATTTTAAATAAAAATATTAAAACATGAGATTAACAAGACGTCGCATCTAAATTAACCTTATTTCAAAGAAAATATTATTTTAAATAAAAATATGAGATTAACAAGACGTCGCGTCTAAATTAACCTCCTTGCGACAATAAAATTTAAAATATTGACTATATAAAATTAATTGAAATAATAGCAGAGACAGAGAAATTAGTAATGAAAAAGTGGGCCCGACAGGAATTGATTCCCGCTCCTACGTATTCTCAAGTATATTGAGAAATCAGGGTTACGTAGTTCTTTAGGGAAAATCTGAGAAAATATTTAAATTATTTTTGATCAATTTTGATTTTTAATAATAAAGAAGATTCATGAAGAAGGAGAAATACAAGGCGAAGTAAGATCGCACGTGCATAAACCTTCGAGACCTAATAACAATGATGTAGGCGAAAGTAATTTTGCACGACATCGCTCATGAGTTTTTTGTGATACTTTAAAAAGAAATATTTAATATTTTTTGGATTTTTTTTAAAAATACAAATAAAACATTAAACATTAATAGAAAAACACCTAATCTTTTATTTAAAGAAGCATGTTTAAATTTTTGATATTTTATTACAAAAGTAAACAAACATATATTTAATATAGTTTATCCATGTCATAAGTAAAGCCATTTATTTTAAAGTTTGAGATTCTTACTTTTAATTTGGCCCAAAAATTTACTTGTATTTATATATTTTTTAAAAAATATTCAGATTATTCATTTATTTAAAGAAAATCTATTTTTTTATTTTAGGAACAAGGATAATATAAATGGGCCTTAAGGGCCCAAAAACCAGAAAATAAAAACCAGGAAAAAGAAAAAAGGGTAATGGGAATGGGCCTCCCTATTTGAGGCCCAAATAATCTAAACCCTAAAAATCAACTAAAGAGAAAAGGAAGAAAAAGATTAAGAGAAAAGAGGGGGGGGGCGGCAGAGAAGGGAAAAGAAGTAAGGAAGAGAGAGAAAGAAAGAAGGGGAAGGAGAAGAGAGGGGGGTGACGGAGGGAGGCCAGCGACCGGTGGAGGGAGAAGCCGGCGGAGAAAGGGAAATGAGTGTGTGACAGAGAGGAAGAAGATCACGGAGGAGATCGGGCTAACGGTGAGGGAGGGGTGAGAACGATGGAGGAGGAGGAGAGACAGTGGGGAAGGAGGATACCGGAAGGGCGGCGGTCGGCGGCGGTCCGGCGGGGCGGTGTCTTCTTCCTCTTTTTTCTTCTTGTTGTTATTATTTTCTGTTGTTTATTTTTTTGTTTTCTGGTTTTCTGTCTCTGTTTGTGTTGTTGGAGGTTGGTGATGGTGGATCCGTGTGGAGGAGAATGATGGAGAAGGTGAAGCGATGATGGAGAAGGTGAAGGGATGATGGAGAAGGTGAAGGTTATGGAGAAAGTGGAGGAGACAACCTCCGGATCCTGCTTCAGGATTCCCGGAGTGGGGGCCAAAATTATTATTATTAATTATTATTTTATTTATTCTGATGTTCACACTATTTTTTTTTAAAAAAAAACAGAGAAGTCTTTAAATGAGTTTTTCAAGATAATAGAAAAATGAAAAAGTTTTTCAAGAAATTTTTTTTAGTTATTCTAAGAAATGAAAATTTTAGAAAACAAACAAAAAACTTCCTAGAAAACTAAAATAATTTTTTGTAACTAAACGCAGCCTTATTTTCTATGATTTCATTGGTTGAAAATGTATTTTGATGTTTTTTAATATATATTTAGTGATAACTTCATATTGAAAATCACATACAAAATATATTTAAATAAGTGTAGTTTATAGTTAAATGGATCCTTACTAGATAGGAGCTGCTATAAGTCTTTATATTTGAGTATGATTTGTAGAGTTATGACTCTTGATAAAAGACATGGTTTTATAGAGTTGTATCTCTTGATAAAAAAAGACATGGACTTCAAAGTTTTGATTCTTGATCAAAAGATACGGTTTAAACCATTGTGACCCTTTATGAAAGGGTAGGTTTGCTATCCAATTTTCCTATATATAGATGTTTTATGAACATATTAAAACATTGTATGTCACTAATTCTTGACCTGGTCAGTTTGATCGAGAATTAGTGATACGGTAGAACTAAGTTGGTTATTAAATTTGATATTTAAAACTAGTCACTGCACGACTAATATTGGTAGCTCATATGGTTGAGTTGATAACCTATTTGTTTAATCGGGTAATTCTAACTAGTTGAATTAATAACTTGTTTAGTTGAATAATAACTATCAGTTCGACTATTAACTCATACACTTATTGTGCAAATTGATATACCAATTTGCATTTATTGTAACTGATACACTTCTTGTAAATATATTATGATAAGAAAGACCGACACAATTTGCATTTGTTGTAAAGTAGAAGCCAAGTCTACAACCCTTCGAGATGTTTTTGTTGTAGTCAGTCCTAAGGCAAGGACACCTTGCCTTATTAGGTCCTTGAATTTTTATATATATAAAAAAAAAGCTCCAATTTTTTTCAAATATGTTATAAAAAGAAAAAATATTAAAAAAGTTCATAAAGAATATCTCATTTTAACGAGTGTACACACATAAGTTTCTATATATACACATAGATACACATTGCAGTCTATATTTTTAATTAAAAAATAGATGAATTAGGTTTTAAAGGTTCACTAAAACTTGACAAACTAATCCGTTTTGAGAGCTCTACATATACATTACAATACACAGTCATATAATGTTTACCTTATTTATTCACAAATAATTAAGGGGAAAATATATGAATTAGGTTCTACAAACTCACTAAAATCTGACAGACTCGACCCGTTTTAACAGCTCTAAACATATATTACAATACACAATAACTCTCTTTCTCTCTCCCACACATGTCTCTCTCTCACACACCTATAATATTCACCTTATTTATTTTTAAAACTGAAAGTTGGATGTGGTTTTTAATTTTTAAAATAAAAAATCAAATTTTAAAATTAAAAATTGAAAATAAAAAATCAATTTTTATTATTTTAAAGCATAGCTTTAAAATTATTTTAAAATATATTAAAAACGAATTAAAGAATTTTTATGTAATCAAATTTTATTTTCAAATTTATGACATACATTTTTAGAAATCTATCACATACCTATTGTAAAATTTGTTTTAGGTGTCCACACATATAGGATCGCCCCTAATTACCGTGGGAGTTCAATCTCTTATGATTTTTAATGTATCCCAATGTGATTTTCAAGAAACAGTTTTCATCTTTGATTCATTATATAATGCTTTGTGGGATAACTTTTTTTTGTTAGAAACCATGCCAGGATGCGTTAAAAATCACAAAAAACAGTGCATTTGTAATATTTTAAAAAGAAAAAACTTTTTCCAATGTCATTTTTTTTTAAATAACTCCTGATCGAGGGTGCAATTTATTACACACACATATATATGGAATTAAGATTATAAGATTTTAAAGAAGCAAAAAGTTAAACGGGTGTGACCAGATTATATAGGTAATAAAAAAGATTTGAGAGTGTTGAGACTAAATGCACATTTAATTTCCTTTCTGATTGGTAAATAGCAGCAGATATATATATAAAGAAACACAGCCACATATGCAGTTTTCCCTTTCAGGCTTCCCACCAATCTTTTGCAACATTCAAAGCTTGTTCATCTTTCCATCAATGGCTTGTCTGCTTCGCCTTTCATTACTCAACACTGTTTCGCAATGAATGATAATATATTTTTATTTTTTTTCCTTTCAAACTTCTAATTAAGAAAAAAACAGCAATGAAATGCAATATGGGGCCAACAATATCGTTGTTGACTATGAAATGATGAAAAAATGTTTAATAAAGTATTATCTTTTCAAGTATTAAATGCCCAGATTTATCCTGAGTAAAGAATTATATTTATGATGTATTATATACCAACATGGGTATGTGTATGTATACGTGGTAGCAGATGCCATCCCGGGGGAGAAGGAGATGTGATGTTCATGGGGCCATTGAGCCTTCATGAGATAGCTAAACATGGCTGGTTGATCCAGTGATTGAAAATGTGAAAGGACAAGTTAAAGATGTTGCTATTTATATTCTTAATAAACTAACATTTCTCCGTTAAAACGAAAAACACAACACGGGCTGGGGTGTATGCATTTGCTCGTAGAGGATTCTCATGCATCATTCATAAATGCATCCAGAAGGAGTGTACCTTTGTTCATAATCCACATGCATGTTAAATTATTTTGTCTTTCCATTGCTATCATATTGTTTAGTTAAGTAAATGATTGTCTATCACGAAAAGGTCCCCTTGCCAATTTGGTCCTCAACGCATCATTGTGTTGCCTTAGATCTATGCCGCATGCTTCTTTTCTCCTTGAAAGGGTGTCTCAACCCTCCAAATTATAGTTTTTCTTTCTTGGAGGAATCTAACCACTACTTATGTTTTCCGAACAAAAATGGCATTTGTGTTACAATTTCACATTTAATAGAATAGATGATAGAGATATATAACACTAACAATAACATTCTAACGAAGTAAGAAAATTCATTTTCATTTTATGAGGTCTCTTGATTTATTTTCTTTTTGTTTTTTTTCCTTCATTTCTTGGATCTTATCCTCAATGTAGTTTATTAGTAATTAATTATAAGGGACTATTTAAACATATCCTCTACGTAGCTCTTCATCACCTTTAATAGGGTGTATCAAAACCGAATTAGAAAAAGATATACAATGCATCGATCTATGCACAGTAAAGTCAAATACATAAAGACTTAATTAATTATACACTTAGCGTTCTTAATTCGAACATGAATTAGTATAGAAGTAGGGTTGGTTGGGATGTTGTGGTCTGTCAATAAATCGTTGCCCCTCTAAGCTTTGTAGACCATGTGGGTGACGTGGTGAATATATGGTCTAAAATAAACGACATTTTCATGCCTCACGTTAATTCTTTTATTCGGCATGCAAAAATAATTAAATTTTAACATTTGATGAAAGAAATTCTAGAGAAACCAGTTAACTTATTAACCAAGTGTTATGATAATATATGCATTAAATAAAATTTTTTGGAGTTGTTTAAATTTCTTACGATAATAAACTCACAAACCTTAGATTGTGTTTGATTTGTGTATTGTTAATGTTTGATGTCATCGCTTTTGTTGTCAGATTCGTCAAGCTGGCGCTTCTGTTTTTACCATTGGTTTTTCTTGTGTAGTTGGTATGTCTATTATATTCCATATCATTATCACAAGAAGACAGTTACAATTAATGTTTAAAAAAATTAAAAGTTATCATGGAAATTTAGTTTAATTCATAAATAAGAAAAATGATTTGTAAAAGTTGGTTTTCTAAAAGGTTAAAATACATTCTCCAAACCTTTTAAAGTTTAGGATTTTAAAAAAATCTCTTTAAAAAAAGACAATTTTTAACCCTCATAAAATTTAAGATTTACCAAAAATAAGATTCTATTAAAATTTTTTGTCAATTGTTGAGGTGGCTAACGTTTGTGCCACCTCAATAGTGCCATGTACTTAACATGTGTCAATTTTAAAAAAAATAAAAATTTTACGTCATTATTTGCATTAATATTTTCTTAAAAAGATAATTTACAGCAGTTCTGAAAGGTAACCGTTGACAATAGTTTGCGTAATAAAATTGAAATGATTGTAGAAACATTAGTTTCAGTTAAAATTTTAAACCGCCGAGATTAATCCAATATCTTTCATCAAACATTTTCTCAAATACATTATAGGCAAAATAGGTCAATTTAGCCTAACACTATCATAGCTACCTCTTTTTAGCTGGATATATGTCATCAAACACTTGGAGAAAAAAAAATAAAACCTAAAAAATCATTTATAACTCCTTATTCATATATAAATATCGCAACCTTCATAAGATTTATAAAAATAAGAGTATTAAAATACTGTAATAATATATATATATAGTCTCTAGTGAGTATCACAATCTCACAAGTCTAACTTGGTATGGGAAAGTAATGTTTGCAATTGAAATGAGTAAGAATTTTATCATCTCAAAAGTATTAGTATGTGAAATAAATTAGACAAGATGATACATACATAAATCAAATCTTAAGAATATCTAAATTGAAGATTGTGAAAAACTGAAGGTTCATTTAAATAACTGAGTTGTATAAGATCTTCAACACCCTCTAAAATATCAGGATTAGTTGGTAGGATCTCTGATCTAGCTACTGTCATAACCTGCAATAGCAACTCAATGACACAAATGACTTGTTACCTTGCACCTTCAAGAATGAATACTATCTTTCAAAGATGCAGAAAGCTTAGAATTTTACAATTCCATTTGAGAGTGAAACAAATGTTTCATCTTCCGAAGTTGACTGTACTGTTCCTAGTTCCTATTTTCCTTTTGGCTACCTACACCAAACATTAAGTTTCTATGCAAAAAACCAAAACAGAAAGGAAATTTAATAAAGTTGCCATAAACAATGTCTTAACTTAGTTTAAGCCAATGATTAGTAGACAAAAGAAAAAAATACAAGGCTAATAAATAAATAAATAAATAAACAAAAGACATTAACTTAGTCTTTTAATCCTAAATTAACTACCATTGCTTTCTCTCTGGCTGCAAGGAAATAAAAGACATTAACGTACTCTTTTAATCTTGAAATTATAACAATAAGAGAAAAATGGACCGATGCTTGTAATTTTAGGAACTAAAATGATGTATTATCACTCTAATTCCATTCATCGTAATCACATGAATACAATAACTACATATACATAGTCGTGTGATAAAACAAACAAATGCAGTTTTCATGTAGAATACAACAATAACAATTTAAAAAACACAATTGAAGCCATATATTCAATTACAAAAAACAGAGACACGAGAAAGTCTAGAATAACCTAACTTGATTCAACAAGAGAAACCCTAATTTATGAAAAAAACAAGAATTACCAAGAATATTGGAAGAGTGGGAGAAGACAGGGCCCAAAATCCTCAAGCCCCTGGTGGGAATAGAGGCATAATGGATAATGGCGTTCTTCTCCTATTCGATGAGTTCTGAGCCGCCAGAGCGATTGAATCTCATCCACAACCTGACTTCGTCGGTCTTCTTCTTGGCCTTGATTAAGTGGTTGTTGGTGTTGTCTTTCGACGAGACGATGGCATTAAGAGGGGGGATGGTGGTGGCAGGGTCTTCTTGGGATGGCGGCGAGAGGTAGAGCGATGAAAGAACCTGTAACTAATTGATTAGGGTTAGGGAAGAAAGAAGAAGAAGATGTAAGGGGAGGGAAGAAAAGGAAGGGAGTCGCATATCAAGTTTTATTTTAGGGCGGGTTATGGGTTTAGGGTTATTGTTAGTGGCTATAATTTTAAACAACAAAAATATTATCCCAAGTTGCCACATGTCAACTACTTAGCACTATTAAGGTGGCATAAACATTAGCCACCTCAGCAATTGACAGAAAATTTCAACAAAATCTTATTTTTGGTAAACCCTAAATTTTATAAAGGCTAAAAATAGTTATTTTTTAAAAGGGTTTTTTGTTCTAGACCCTAAACTTTAAGAGGATAAAACGTATTTTAGCATTTCTAAAATAACACCTATTGAAAAATAGTATCTTGAATTGATTTTGTAAATCATAATTATTAAACAATTTATCTTATATATACTCCTTTGATCACTTTTAAAAAAATATGAATAGAAAGTCAACATTTATTCATAAAATCAACTACAATTAAAAAAAATGAATTTTGACTAGTTCTTCAAAATTACTGAACGCAACTTTTGTTTTTGAAAAATTAGTCTTGCATTAAAATAAAGTATTATAATTTTTTTTTATCAATAAGTTTGATAATTTATGTATAAAATACAAAATCTTACATAGCCTATGGATATTTTCTTAACATTAAATTTAAGGTTAAATATGTTTTTCATCCTTATAAAATTAAAAAATTTCAATTTTTGTTTCTATAAATTTTTTGTTATATTTTTTCTTGTATTATATTATAATATTTTTAAAATAGTCCTAGTCATTAAATTATCATTCCTAAATACTGATTTGTCTAATAGATCTTCATATAATTTACCGATATTGTCTAATTATCTTAAAGATAAATATAATAAGTCTTTCTATACAATAGATAAATTTAGGTTAAATATTATCTCATTTTTCATATTTTTATTAATAATTTTTAAATTAGATGATACAAATGATACTTAGATAACGTACCAAAGGATTGCATTATAATTAATAAAAACATAAAGGATTAAAACAAAATAATTAAATTAATAAGAGTTTACTACTGAATATTTTATATTAACTATAAAGAAAAAAATAAAAATATATTAATAAAAAATGAAAATCGTAACAAAATTTTTATTGGAACAAATTTTATAGAAGTGATTTTATAGAGATATAAACATATTTAACTCTAAAAATTTCATTTTGAGTGTCCTAAACTAGCTAGCTGAGTTTCTTTGAGTTTTATAAGAAAATAGTATACACATCCTGATTAGTCATGTGTTTATTTGCTTAAAATTTTCGTCAAATATAATTTAAAATATCAAATTATAGAATGTGAATTTTTTTTAACATTGAACGCGATTAAAACATATATTCAACAAATTTATTTGGGCTTGTTATATAAAAGGGTAATTTCTCCTTTTGCACCCTGTTTTTTCAATTTGCGCCACCTTTATAAAATTTGTGATTTTCAGATTACAAATTCGGAAACTGCATTTACACAACACAAATACACATCTGAATAATAATAAGATTTGAACAAGTCTTGATTTTAATTTTCAAATATGGGGGGTGCAGGGAGAAATTACAGAAAGAAGGACAGTCTGCTGCATTATTTTTATGGGCCAAACATAGGCCCATCAGCAACATAAAAAGAATACAGAATAGAAGTAAGGCCTTGCGTGGTGTGGGCGCTAATGAAATCAAAATGATAACAAAAAAATGGATCATTTTACCAACAAAAATAGAATCAGTTCACCAAAAAAAACAAAAATAGAATCATGAATAAGTGTTAATTAATTCGCAACAAAACTGGGCTTAAGCTCAAGCGGTACACAGGGCCGCATATAGGCCCAAAAGCACAGCCTTATGAACAAAACAAATAATAAATTTAGGTTTGGCCTGCGGGTTAGTCCGTTTGACCCGTTAAAAATAGATGGGTTGGGTCAAGGATTTGAGTCTGTTTTTTAAATAAGCACAGCTCGTTTTAACCTGTCAAAAACAGGTCCTATACGGGTTGGGCCGGCCCTTTGGGCCAACGTTAAAATATTTAAAAAATTATATTAATATATAATTTATATATGTTAGAGAGGTTATGTTTTTGTTTCCTTTCTTTGCGTCCTATTTTCCTAACTTATGTGTTATTATAAATTTAATAATATAATATTATAAAATATAAATAATAAATTTTTGTTTCCATTTAATGCAAATATAATTTATTTAAACTTTTAATGAAATAAATTGGGTTAATTATAAAAAAACCAGTTTTAAAAAAAAGTAAAATCTAGTTTTTATATCTAAAGTTTTTCTAAAAAAGAAGGTTTAAAAATAGAACAAATTTAAAATAAAAAATAACATGCATAATTTGGAGGGGTTTTTATAAATAATATTGTTTTAAAAAGTAATTTGAAAAGTAGGGTAGTTGTGGAAATATTTTTTTGTCTAAGTAGAAACTGTGAATTCGTATTTCCATTTCACATAGTGGACCAGCGAAATAGAGGTCACTGTCATTGACTGGTCAATCAGGCTTTTCATCTTGTTTTCCTGTGATGCCACATGGCACGCGTAGAAGATTTCGTTGGGCCAGTATGCGAAATGAAAATACGATTTAACAGTTTCTACTCATACAAAGAAATATTTCTACAACTACCCTACTTTTCAAATTATTTTTAAAATAATATTATTTTTAAAAAACCCTAATTTGGAAAAAAACGGGCTTGTTCGTTTGGCTCGCAGGCCACATAGAATACAGGTCGGGCTAATGTTTTTGGTCTGACCCAACCTATTAACCTGTTTTGTCACCCCTAACAACTAGCAGAGATTATTCACTAGTGGAAAAAAAGGATATAATCACGGTTAAAAAAGGCCTTTATTCACGGTTAAAGAACCGTGGTTGTTGCAGCCGTGGTAGTAGATGATGGTCTTTAACCACGGTTAACAACCGTGGTAATAAATCACATCTAACCACGGTTAAGAACAACTGTGAATATAACTTACTATTTATATTCACGGTTATCGAGCATAACCGTGAATATAAGAACTGAAAGATGTCAGTTACATCCACTTATATTCACGGTTATGATGGACAACCGTGGATATAGATACATTTTATCCACGGTTGTCCATCACAACCGTGAATATAAGTATGGATTGGTTTCAGTTACAAACTACTTATATTCACGGTTGTGATGGACAACCGTGGATAAAATGTATCTATATCCACGGTTATGGTAGTAACCGTGGATAAATATAGTCTATATTCACGGTTGTTGCCATAACCGTGAATAAATACTGAGGTTTTTTTTTAATATGGATTCTGTTTTATCGTTTCCCAACCCTGCATTCAGACAAACCAGTACAGTATACAGTATGCCACAGCAACACTATGCCGAAAGAATGGTATGTATATATATAACAATTTATTTTCTATATCAATTCATAACAACCTAAAAAATGAAAGTATATACAATTAAGTTGAATGTAATCTAATAAAAGTAAACCCTAAATCCTACTAGATACATATATAAAAGAATAAAGATCCTATATCTAGCTTTGCCTAAGTTCAATGAAGTGTGAGGCCCATTGCCTTCTAACATCATCCACAAGTTCCTTTGGGAAAAATGACCGGTCATTAAAGTACTGCAAATAATGCACAAAACAATTAGAACAAAAGCTTTATTTATTACATGAAATTGATGAAATTGGAGAAAAGTAGTCCAAATGATGAGAATTACCTCTGTCCATCCATCTACTAAATGATGTTGGACAATGGTCAGCATAGTGTGCATGACGAAATAGCCACACTCAAAGGTACCCTTCTGCCTGTAAGACTACAATGGACATATAGTATAGAATAAGTGAATTCGGAACTTAAAAAATATGTACTGAAGATTTGAATGAATACGATTGACTTACTTTTGGGTACACCCATACAACTGTTTTTCCTTTGGGCTTGTTTCCAATCAGTAGATTGTATCCAACCACCGCCCTGCGTCAAACAAAACACAAGATAAGTTAGAATTGTATAGTTCTAAAAATGATGTAATCGAATTTGTGGTTATTGTTTAGGGATGAACTTACCGGTCTACTATATCTTTCAGGTCTTGTGGAGCTGTCCGATGCAAACTATCAAAGTACAGAGCAAGATAGTCCTTCGGACAGATCACCAGAAGCGTCCAGTGAGCCCTGCAATTACGAGTGATAAGTGAGACTTCAAAATGCAAAATATCATGACAATAATTATGGAATAGAGTATTACCCTTTATGATAGGGGCCCATGTATATAGACTTCCCAGACTCAAACATCCAATTCTGGATGTATGTCTGGGTGTTCTGCGAGGTGTTTCCTTGCCTCTGTATGAGAGAGGGCTCTAAGAAACCGTAAGTTCCTTGGAAACCCAAGTCCACACAGAGTTTTGCCAGAAACCTAAACAAGTTAAGACATGGTTAGCGACAAATAACTTGTATAATGAAAAAATTGGACAAAACAAGGATATACTTACAGCTCCCACAACTGAAAGATGGAGCCGTTCAGCATCGACGTCCCCGTAATAATGTCACAAATGTCAGAATTTGTAACGTAAACTGGAAAATCACTGGGACGGCCGAACACTAGTGGCTGCCATGGGACCTGAACAGTGTCGTCAGCTTGCTCATACCCGATGCGCCATAGCATCCGGATGGGATCCTTGGCCGGGTCTGGCTTCTTCAATGTCTGTTCCTGTTGAACAATTGACAACCATCACATTTTGTACCATAATTGACAAGGAAATAAAGCTAGTTAGTGTTTAGGGTTTTTACCTGTCCAGGGGCAATCACCAGAAGTCTGTTGGGCCACATCAGAAAGTGGCCCACCGCCTGACCGACGGTCTTCACCTCCTGAGTTGCCACTGGCACAGCAGCATCCTCCTCGAGGACGAGCACAACCGAGACCCTGGACATACCATCAGGTAATGTCTGATGGTGAACCACAGGGCCTAAGTTGTACACCATACCAGTGGCAACTGGCTCCTCCGACCCGTCAATGAACAGGTCATATTGACGGGTGTCTGGTGGCTCGACCCCGTCATCGTCAGGGTCAGCCGCAGCGCACGACCCCTTAGTGCTAACCTTCCGTACCTACATATTTACACATCAAGCAGAAGTTATTCAACAATGAAATAAAGTGATTACAAACAATAAAATTGAGGAAATTAAATAAAGAATCTAACCTGTGGGTCGCTGGCTGGTGCAGTAGTCTCCTGGTGGTGGCTGAGTGAGGCCTTCATCTCCTCCCTGAATCGGGCCATCTCCTGGTGGAGCCTAGATATCTCCTCCTGGTACTCAGCCTTCACAAAAGCCACCTTTTGCTCCACCATTTGCTCAAGGGATGGGGCAGGGTCGGGAGCACCGTAATAGGCGCCCTGTGAAATGTGAATGATTAGCCCATAATTGTTTAACAGATAACAAAATGAAGGCATAGAGTTAGTTAGCACTTACCTACACCTCGACCAATAGCACGCACTCTTCCTGGGTGCTCTGGCCTGCCAATGGCGGTAGTCAAAATATCCTTCCGTCCATGGGCTACGAAAGACCCTTGGGTTGATTGCTCAACCAAGGAATCCTGAAACCAAACAAGTTAGTATTCACTTCCTTCACGTAAACTGAAAAACAGACACTGATATAAAGGGGAATACTTACTATCCATGAGGCAACCTCCTGATCCTGTGAGGAAGTGTATTCCCCACTCTTCTTGATCCTAGCCCGCTTCCATTTGTCGTGGCGTGTAGGTGGGGAAGGGGGATCCACAATACCAGTGTCAGTCTGACACTGACTCAGCCTCTCCTGTGCCAGCCGCTCCTCCAACCTACGGTAACCTCCACGTGACAGTGTGTGTGGGCAGTCATTTAGCTTCCTAGTCTCCTTGGCTTTCTTTCTGGTCTCCTACAACAAGAAAAAAAATATTCACAGTTAGCCGTATAAATTATACATAATTTAATCATCTAAAAACCAATGTACCTGAAACTCGGCAGAATGTCTAGATGCAACAAAAGCATCCCAGGTCTCCTGATCGATGAAGGGATATTTCTTTCCAGGGAACTTTCCTTGGTCGTCCCCGAATACATACCTACAATGAAAGGTACATTAAAACTAAGGATTGGTACAATTTGGTGAAGCGTTGATTAAGAATTTAAAGTTCAATATACCTCGTGGTGAGTATGGATTTGAACGACCTCCATCGCTCAGCCATGATACCGAGGACCTTCCTCCTCGCTATGTCGGAAGATGGTATGTCAAAAGAATCCTACATGAAAGGAGTTAGTCCATAAAGGAGTACTTATTAAGAGTTACATGAAATAATACACTAAAATAAAACTTAAATAATATCTAAGTTACCAGAACATCACTCCATAGCTGGTTCTTCACCACCTCCTCGACACTATCCCAGTCGGGGATAATGATGGACACCTTTGACCGTACCACAACCCCCAGATAACTGCTCAACTTCGTGGCATGCGGTCCACTGAATCTACCGGTGTTGACATCCATCTCAACAACTACCCTCTCTCCCCGGTGACGCCTACGTGCGACGTTTGGCATCCGGGTAACACCTCTACTCTTCCGAGCAGAGGAACCACTGGCCTGTGAGTTGGACCTGGATCGTCCATCCTGGTCAGCCATGAGTATCTGTCCAAACAAGGAAAAAAACTGTCAAATATTTAATATAACATTTAAAACAACGAATAACTAATATAACATGTAATTCAATGTCTCACCAACAAGATTAATACCCTATTAAGATGAAATATTTTCCCACAAGCCCTCATGGTGGTCATGACGACTGGCAACTACATCATCTATGTCATGTTCCACGACAGATGTTTGAATACGCGTTGTAGTTGATGGAATGTCCACAATATCAACATCGGGGTCTCCAATGTGTCTACCTTGGATAACAATTGACCACCGTTTGTCAGCTGGGTCAGCCACATAAAAAACTTGCTTCACCTGCGTTGCCATTATGAATGGTTCGTCCTTATGCCGTATCTTGTTGAGGTCCACCAACGTAACTCCTAAATCATCAGTTGTGACACCGTTCTTATTGTCAACCCATTTGCATTTAAACACAGGAACGGTGAAGGGACCGTAATCAACTTCCCATATATCTTCAATCACACCAAAGTAGCATGACTCGGCCATGACAGGGTTGTTGTCCTTTGAAGTTGAGAAATGCATTGACTGAGCCACAACCATCACTCCACTGTTTTGATTTGTACTCTTTTCATCCTGTGTCCTTGTATAAAACGAATAGTTGTTTATGTCATACCCACAAAAGGTGAGGACATCAAAGTTCGGGCCCTGTGCTAGTCGATGTAATGTCGAGGATGCAGATGCATCTTTCAGGACGGTCTTTTGGAACCACTGCATGAAACTCTTGTTGTGTTCATTCAACAACCACTTTTCAGTCATTTTAGGGTTGGTTTTCTTGACTAGCTCCTTGTGTGTGGCTAGATACGGTTGCACGTCGTCCGTGTTGTTTAAAATATACAAGTGTGCCTGAAGGACATCAGCACATGGCATGCTCTTCACTTTTTTTCCAATCGTTCCTTTCCCATCCAATCTCCCTTCATGACGAGTTGTTGGAATACCAATGCTTGCAGCATATGACATGTATTCAGTGCAAAACTCAATTGCTTCCTCTGCAATATATCTTTCCATAATTGAAGCTTCGGGACGACGTTGGTTCTTCATATACCCTTTCAATATCTTCATATATCGCTCAACGGGATACATCCACCGTAAGAACACTGGACCACACCAACGGACCTCTCTCACCAAATGGATGATTAAGTGGACCATTATGTCAAAAAAAGAGGGCGGGAAATACATTTCAAGCTGACATAATATAAGTGATGCTTCCTGTTCCAACACATCCAATTCGCCGGGCACGATTACCTTGCAACATATGGAATTGAAAAACATACACAACCTTGTTATGACATTTCTCACATTTTTAGGAAGAATGTCACGAATGGCGATAGGCAGAAACTGCTGCATCAACATGTGACAATCGTGAGACTTCAACCCAACTAACTTCAAATCTTTCATGGAAACACAAGACTTGATGTTGGAGCCATAACCAGACGGAACTTTCACACTTCGTAACGATTCACACAGACTTTGCTTTTCTTTTCTGGATAACGTATGACATGCTGGAGGCAAATATGTTCTTTTGCCCTTTGATTGTGGATGCAAATCCTGACGTATACCCATCAACTCTAAGTCCATACGCGAGTTTAGGCCATCCTTAGTCTTCCCGGGTATGTTTAAGAGTGTACCAACTAAACTGTCGCACACATTCTTCTCCACATGCATTACATCAATGCAGTGTCTTACATCAAGCTCCCTCCAATATGGCAGGTCAAAAAATACTGACCTTTTCTTCCAGTTGTTTTGTGTCGGGTGCTGTTTTTCACACTTACCAAATTGCACGTTGACGTCCTTCACCTTTTCATATGCCTGGCGACCAGATAGTGGTGGAGGAGCCATTTCAAAATCTTGGGCACCGTTAAACGACTTCTTCAACCTTCGAAATGGATGATTCGCTTTAAGAAACCTTCGATGTCGAAGATAAACATTTTTCCTGCCATGATGCAACCGCACAGAACTAGTCCCCTCCTCACATACTGGACAAGCTTTATGACCCTTCACACTGTACCCAGATAAGTTACCATACGCTGGAAAGTCATTGATTGTGCAAAATAACATGGCACGCAATTTGAATGATCGCCCGGTAAACCCATCAAACACTTTAACCCCGTCTTCCCACAACCTTTTGAGGTCTTCAACCAATGGAGTTAAATATACATCAATGTCGTTCCCCGGTTGTCGTGGACCAGAAATCATCATTGATAACATCACATATTTTCGCTTCATGCACAACCATGGCGGCAAGTTGTAAACAAACAACAAAACAGGCCACGAACTATGGTTTGTGCTCAGGTTCCCAAACGGGTTCATGCCGTCTGTGGCTAGTGCAAGCTTAACATTTCTTGGTTCATTGGCAAATTCTGGAAAAATCCTATCCATTTTCTTCCATTGCGACCCATCGGCAGGATGCCTAAGTAGTCCATCAATAACCCTCTCATCAGCATGCCATCTCATAAGTTTTGCATCATCTACATTGGCAAACAGACGCTTTAGTCTTGGAACTATAGGTAGATACCACAACACCTTTGCAGGAGACCCTTTAGTGCATACCTCATCAGAATCCGCCTCTTTCTTCTTATACCGTGACACCCCACATCTAGGACACCGATGCAGCATTTCTAACTCACCCTGGAATAATACACAATCATTTGGGCATGCATGTATTTTCTCATACTCCAAACCCATAGGACACAACACCTTTTTGGCCTCATAGTTACTTTTCGGCAAGGTGTTTCCAGCTGGGAGCATTTCTTTCAATAACTTCAGTAAGTCAGTGAAACTTTTATCCGTCCACCCGTTTATGGCCTTCAAATTAAACAACCGCAAAATAGCTGATAACCTCGTGAAATTGAGGCAGTTTGGATACAACGGCTGCTCAGAGTCCTGACACAGAGTTGTATATACATGAGCTTTCTTAAAACCTTCTACCCTTACATCACGGATCATATCCTCGAGTCGGTCATCCATGTCGACATCGTTGTCATGCATCGAGCTTCGATTTTTAGTCTGAGAGCTGTTACTTGGCACCACCACATCTTCACCATGCCATATCCAACACGTATAACTACGTAGAAAACCGTCACACAGTAGATGTTCTCGCACCTCTTCCAAGTCTACCCGACGCAGGTTGAAGCATTTAACACAAGGGCAAAAATACTTTCCATTCACCCCCACTGCATTCCTCGCTACGAATTCTATAAATGATTCAACTCCCCCTCGTACTCCAGACTTAGGCGTGACGCAAAAATCCAACTCCGATCCATACCAACTGTTTACAAGGTGCTATGATGAACCTCACTTTTTATACAAAAGTGGTGGTCCTATACCCATTCAGCATGACAATTATTTTTATACGTCATTCATATATACAGGTTAGGACTTATTTTAAAATTTGATGAAATTTCGACAGCATTTCGCATTGGTCTCTAAGTACACAAAATGAGAGTGGTCAAATCAAATTCAACCACAACCAAATATGCACCCAGAGAACAACACAAAATACAAGTTACTGAAATTTTATCAAATTTTAAAATAACTCCTAACTTGTACATAGTAACAATGACGTATAAAAAATAATTGTTCATCCCAAACTGTCCAAACAGACAATTCAAGATTCAACACAAACAATGACATTAATTGATTTAATGACCATTTATGTCGAATCTCAAACGGGGAACTACGGTTCACTCATATGCACAACAACTTTCATACTAGTTAACAACCACATACATACAACAGCAATAAACATAACATATAAGAGCAACCAACAATAACAGAAATAAAATGGATAATAATTTAGTTAACTTTTTTCCTAAAATAGTATGATGTTTTTAATTTATGTTATTTTGAAGTAGAAGTATGGTGTTGGAGTATGGATTATGGATTATGGATTATGATGTTGGTTTATAATGCAGGTTCAAACTTTAGACTTTTATTTAGTAATTAATATGATATTTTTAAATTCTATTATTTTCAACTAGAACTATGGTGTTAGATGATGGATTATGGATTATGAGAATTTTTAGATTTGAACTTTTATTTTATGGATTACGGCTTATGGACATGATGTTAAATTTAGTTAAATTCTACTTAAGAAGAACAATATAAGTTTTAGGAGAAAAGTAATCTCAACCATTTAGAACTTTTCAATTTAGGGAGTACATTTTAACCAAAAGAGGTATCTTATAATATTTCTAAAGTTCATACAACAATGGCCACACCATACCCAATCTGTTGGTTCCTTAAGCTCTATAGCCTTGCAATGGTGGAAGTTGCAATTGGAAATAAAACAACCACCCAGGAGCAAAATGGACCTTGCACCACAAACGAAAGCTGATGGGGAAATGGGGTTGGCTAAAGGGAGCTATGGACCACCGCCACAGAAACGTCGTTGGAGGATGCTGAACGGAGGTTGGTGAACATGGTTGCTGGAGCCAAACAGAAATGGTGGAAAACGTAGTTGCTGAATGGAGTTAGGGTCCGTTTGGTTAAAAGTTGGAGTAAGGTTTGTGAAACGGGGTTTGGAAAAGTGAGGTTTTAAAAACGTGGTTGGGAAAATTGGGGTTTTGAAGATAGTGATTTGTGTTTGGATAGTTTGTTGTAAAAGTGAGTTGGAAAGTAGTAATTGTGTTTGGTTGGAAAATATTTTGGTAACCTTGGTTTAGAAAAATGGAATTTGAGGGTAAAATTACTAAAAAGGACATTAATTAAAAAAAGTAGTAAAGTAGTATATTTTTGTAAATAATATTAACAATTACACATTAAAATATTTCATTTATAATTTAATTAACAAAATATATTTATTAATAAAATTAATAATAAATATATATTATTATAAATATATGTATTGCAACTAAAATTTAATATTATTAATTTATATTAAATATATCAATAAATTCACATTTTTTGGTAATTTTACAACATACCATTATCATACAAAATTATAAAAAAAAACCCAACACCTTAAAAAAATATAAAAAGTTAACATGGTCAACATTTTTCAGTCCACACCCATGCACCCTAAATCCAATGTAATCTAAACCCTTAATTCCATCAGCCTTTAAGGTACACCCTAGTACATGAAGCACACCCATGGTGCACCATCCAAACCAATCATCCACCATTAAACCACTCAATTTTTACAGTACATCTCACCCCCCATACACACCCATGCACCACCACCATAAACCAATCACCATCTCAGATCTTCCAACATTTATGGTACACCAAGCCAAGAATCTCCACCAGTGCTCCATCTTCTCCAACAGGCAGAAGGGCAAAACCGTCCACAACACACAGAAATGCAAACGGAGATTCGGATGGTGCATAAACAGAGTTTAAACATAAACAGGCACATAAACAGAGTTTAAACAGAGGGTACCGAGGCTAAAAAATGCATATAACCAAACAGAGTTTAAACGGATGGTGCATAAACAGAGTTCTAAAAAATGCATATAACCAACAGGCACATAAACAGAGTTTAAACAGAGTTTATAACTTAAGCTTTTGAACCAGTAACTATCGTGTCAGGAAACAAGGAATACCAACGGAGAAAGAATCAATATATTATGACAAACACGCATGACAATGGGGGTTCAGGGAACCTACCTGAATGAAGAAAGGAAGAAGATGCTGAACAGAGAGAAGGGCACGAAGCTCACAGATAATGGAGAAGACGACAACCAACGCGCAGAAGAAGAGAAACTGAAAAAAGAGTGAAAGGCGCGGCTTTTGAAGTTTCAGAAAGGATGTATATTCACGGTTGCCCTTGAAACCGTGAATATATTACACATATATTCACGGTTTAACAAACAACCGTGGATAAATGTTAACTATATATCCACGGTTACGATACCAACCGTGGATAAATATTAAATCTATATTCACAGTTATAGAAACAACCGTGGACATAGAGTACCCAGTGATTAAACCCTAAAACCTGAACTATATATCCACGGTTGGAAATACAACCGTGAATATTAACATCTATATATATCCACGGTTAACATCATAACCGTGAACGTACCCATCAATATATATTCACGGTTGTGATTAAAACCGTCGATATATATTTCAGGTACTATATATCCACGGTTGACTCCTCAACCGTGAATATATATTGATGGTTACGTTCACGGTTATGATGTTAACCGTGGATATATAGTTTTCTCTGATTAAAACGTTCACCTTATAATTTCAAAAATGCCACCGCGCATGTTTTTATCACTGATCCTCTTCTACCCGTGAATAATATCCCGTTGTTATATCCATTTTTTCCACTAGTGATTATTATTGTTTAAACCATATTGTATTATGAGATAATCTTGTTCGAATCACAATATTTATATCATTGTAAGACTAACTTTCCTAGTGGGGATATTTCTCATTCACAAGTTTCAAATTTAAAATTTTATAAGAGAAATCAAACACCATAGGTTTATGAGCAGGGGAAAAAAGAAAAAGAAGAGGGAGAGAAAGAAATACTTATTCAACTAGCAAAATTCTTCTTCTAAACAAAGCATATCTTTTTTTAAAGGAGACAACTTACTTTAAAATCTCCCTAAACTAGGAAGCTAACCGGGTACACTTCTCTGATTACGTCTGATACAAAGGCTCAAAAATGTGAAATGCAAAGATGCTATTTGACAATGCAGATAAGATGCTTAAATATTTATGTCCAACATAGCAACATAATGGTATACTTTTTTGTGGAAGTTTTCTCCTATTTCTTCCTTTTTTTCTTCTCTGTCGTTCTAAATCCTATGAGCTAATTGTTGAGTTTTCTAACATGTAAAATTTCAGAATGGACGAACTCCCATATGTGGCTAGGTAAACCCTTGGAGAGCACTACTAGTTTCGTTTACTAGAATTTTATTTTTACGACAATGACCCATAACTACGTTATAGCTTTCCTACATCAGAACTAAGAGCAATCACGTGACAACAAATGAGATGGGCAACAACTTCTTAAGTTGCTAATGAACAAGCAACAACCTCCTCTAGCAAGAGAAAAATATTGAATGCTCAAAGAGATGAAAAACAGAGAGAATTGTAAGTTCGACTTCTTTTATTTAAAAAAAAATAAGAAATTAATATTAACTTTTACTCATTAAAAAATAATCAACTCAATTAAGTAAATAACACAAACAATATTTACAACTTTTCTATCTTAAATTCCTTAAAATTTCATTATACTTGTAAAATATATAGAAATTACTTAAAATGATAAATAACTACGTGATCCTGACACATCTAATCTAACATTATGGGAAGAAAAATAAGAGACTCAAAACACAAAAATAATTAGTAAGCAGATTCCAATCTCCTATGATTGAAGTGTGGCTGTTAAAACTAAATAATTTATTTTGTATAATATATACATAAAATCATAATTAAGATGAAAAGTAAGGGTATCTTTTAGTATATATACTTTGATTTGATCTCGGATCAAATAGAACTATTATAGAAAATAAAATAATTTTTATCAAGATTATTTATGAAACTAGATCCTTTATAGTTTGAACTGAAATCATAGGTAGAATTATTTACTTTAAAAAAAGTTAGAATTCTTTATACATTCTTGATAGTAAAATTCCACCTCATACAATTAATTTTCCCATGGTAGTCAACAAGAGATGCGTCCTAAAAAGCATGTGAGAAAAGAAAACTGTATCATGTTACTTAAAAATTATTTTTTAAAAATAAATATGAGGGTTGTCGACCCAATATTTAGATCAATTATGGTATGTTTGGAGGAGAGAAAAATGAAAGGAAAAATATTAGGAGAAAGGAAAACATAGAAAACAACGTTTTTTCTTTTGTTTCAACAAAAAGAAAATTGAGAAAAAATTGACTTTTTTGAAAGAAAAATTTAAAATATTTATTTTGTGACATCCTAGGTCAATTTACATTTATTTTTATTCATTTAAGTAAATTTTATAATAAATTTTTCGCGATTAATAATAATAATTAAGTCCTAATTCAAAATAATATTTATTTTTCACTAAACATGATTAAAATAATAAACAGCCATAATTAAATCAAATAATTAAAGTGAGAAGTAGAAATTTATTTAAATGGAACCAAAAGAAAAACAAATGGGATCAGGGGCCTCTCGCTTGGGCGAGGCCCCAACTCGCTTAAGCGAGATCAGGAGTCTTCGCTTGAGCGAAGCGCCCACTCGCTTGAGCGAGGTTCATATTCCATCCTTGGGCGAGCCATACTCACGCTTGAGCGAAAACATACATGCATATCAGACCTTAGTTCGCTTGAGCGAGATTGTCTCGCTTGAGCGAATTAACTCCAGTGGCATTTCTAACATGACTCGTCTCTCACTTGGCCTTTCACTCGGCATCTTATTCCAAATACGAGTCATCTCTTAATCAGCCTTTCACTCGGTAATTTCATTCCAAAACCGACTCATCACCTGATAGGTCTTTCACTCGGCGAAATGTCTCAAAAATCGACTTCACACTCACTCGAGTTTCCACTCGGAAAGTATAATCCAGACCGAGCCTTTTCTCACTCGGAATCACATACACTGAGGGACTCCCCTCGGAATGAGTTCCTTCGAACTCGGAAATTTCCACTCGGGACACCACTACCCGGGGTATCATATTGGGAGACCTATCACTCGGAATTATACACACTCCCTCACTCGTAAGGTTCAGTCTTGGACATGGCCCACTCGGCATTTTACTCGGAAATTCACTACATCACTCGGAATTATACACACTTTCTAAGGTTCCCACTCTTAGTGAAAATTCCGTTCGGAATCCCACTTACTCACCATACACTCGGTCAAAACACAATCATACCAGTCACTCACTTGAGTGAGGACCAACCCAGCATTAGACTTCACACTTCCGCTCAAGCCACACACACACGCTTGGGCGAAAAATGTATAGTAGCTACTCCCACCTTTATTCGCTTGAGTGAGTATATCTCGCTTGAGCGGAAACAATCCTGAATCTAATTTTATGGCCCTCGCTTGAGCGGGACTCAATCCGCTCAAGCTAAAAACATCCAGTAGCTTCCTCTGATACCTCAAACACCTCTCGCTTGAGCGGGGACTCCCTTCGCTTGAGCGAGATTAACACAGTAGCCATTTCCTCTATCCATCGCTCAAGCAAAGTTAGAACCGCTTGAGCGAAATTGTTCCAGTGACTATACTGAAGGTACAGGACACGTTCGCTTGAGCGACAATCCAATTCGTTCAAGCGAATTATGCAGCTTATGCGTAGGAATATGTGGTACTTACACAGACTAGCTTACCTAAACATTCATATGCACCCCTTTAGCTTAATTGACTCATTTACATACATCCAAACATACAATTAAGTTGAGTTTAATTGAACATACGCTTCGCTTCTAACTCCATTTCACTAAATGCACATCAATCATCTAACATTAGACAATTCGCATATTGTATATCACTCATAACTCACAATCTTAAGCAAAACTTGTTTATGTCCATGCATCAAGTACACTACCATTGGCTCCATGCCAATATACATCGAATAACATTCAGTTTCTATTTGCTATCCATCACATTCATGACTATGATAACAGTATTCCAAATTGACTCAACACAATCCAAATTAACTCATCACGCATACACAACATCCAAGCACAACATACATAAATCACAACACACATTACACACATAGTTCATTTCATGATTTCCTTAGCTCCTTGGCATCAATTCTCCTCTTGATGCATCTCTGGGGCTTCCACCTCTTTCCTGTCACTGGTTACTAAATTAAAGAAACAACAGCAAGGGTGAGTGTTTGGTATCATAATTAATATAGAATGACAATTTAATAACAAGTTACATATTTGCTAATTCTGGTTTATGCCATTATTCTTACCTCTTGTTCTCATCTTCTACTTACTAATCATGGATTCAATTCCAATTCTTTTTTTTTTCCAACTTACCAATCACAATCAACAATTACCATAAAACACATTCATATCATCACACAATGTTAACAATGCATCGAATAACACAACTAACTCTCATATCAATTCGACGCCTAGTATCCGGATACTAAAAGGATCGGCCTTCAACTGGGGGTCCTACTTGACACCCCGTGAACCCTGCTTGGTCCACTGAGTCCTACTTGACTCTCCACCTCAACCACTGGGTCCTACTTGACCACTGGGTAGCTCAACTGGGCACAAACACCACGGGAGCCAGAAACGAGGGGCTATATATACCGTCGGCCATCCTACACCACATAATCACACATGTATATTCATATTTCTCATATCATATCGTAAGTGGCCAGCAACAAAACATATACTCATCAATTGGGCGACCTACTTGTCAAGCCCGCCACCACATTGCCACTATACACATTAATTCATTATAATATCAAGTATTCTAATCTCATAATCACCATGACTCATACACCATTTGCATTCATACAAACATACTCATACAATTATAGTTCAGTATTTATTCTCATTATTTCTATGCTTAATTCAATGACTCAATTCTGTCGTACATATCTATTCCAATTAATTACAACCCGAACACCCCCTTACCTTGATTCCGAGCTCCGACGACTCGTTCTTGATGAGATTGGCGTTCTCTCGACGCTATGTCCAACGTCCTACGTTCGAAATCAACACCCACTTCACCGTTCGATCCTCTGACGACTGTTTCGTTACCTACGGAGGTCGAAACGCAAAACTCGTCAACGTTAAACCATCCTCATTACTTTAAAAGCCATTTTCAAGCTTCTACGCACTAGAGGAGTAGGAAACGAAAGCTCACTCCTCCATGCACGTCCATTTGGTTTAACGGAGAAAACGAAGGAGATGCGAAAGCTTAATTTAAAAGGCTCATTGGACTCACCTCGAATCCACGGTCTCAAAAACGTAGTTATCTCAAAGTTTCGGTGCAAGATCGACCTCCCACTGATGCATGCAAGTCACGACAGCTTGAGGAAGAAAGAAGGAGAAGAGTGTCTCGCGTGAAGGTGAGGAAGAAGAAGGAAATGAAATAAAATTTTAAGGCACAAGGGCAAAATAGTCATTTCCTTCTTTCTTTTATAATTTCTTTAAAGTTTTAATTGAGCTTTTACCTTTTACCTTCATTGGTAACTTCTAAATTTACTTTCTTCCAATTACTCTTCATTTAACCTTTTGTAATTAGTCAATCAAATAAATTTATTTATTTCCACAATATTTAATTACTTGTAATTACATCTTTAATAATAATAATTCCCAAAGTCTTAATAAATCCGGTCGGGCAATTATTAATAATTTTTCGCCAATTAAAACTTTTTTAAAATATTAGGGATGTTACATATTTTCTCTTTAATTAAAGTTTCAAATTTTCTCTTCGCTCATTTTCTTTCCCGTCATCCAAACATATGCTTGAAGTTTCAGTGAAATAAATTTTTGTTTTTAAAACAAGATGTCCTACGGCTAACTACAAATAACAATTACGAGGAAACAACTTCTATCTTACCAAAGTAAATAATTACAACCTGAGGGGTGACTTTAAAATATGCAACATATTAACCTTTGGTGAGACAGTTGAATCTCTCAATCCCTCGATAATTAGCTTTGAATATGGTCTAACACGTCGGTGAAAACATGAGTTTGGGCACTCCATGCATAATCATATCCACCCTAATACATGAGTTACTCTCAAACAACACTGTTTGAAATCCATATTGCTAAGCCAGTTCTAGTCTTGAAAGGAGAGCCTATAATTCAGCACCAAGTATTGATCCGACACCTAGGTTCGATGCAAAACATGTTAACCAACGTTTAATTAATGCAATCATATATCACCCATCCATAAGTAGATCCTAAATAATCTTACTTTTAAGACTTGTCCATGTTGCATTGTACCTAACCTTGGGGGAAGGGGGCAACTCCACCCCATAATCTCTCCTCATATCTACCACAAACACTCCTTTTCTAGTCTCGTTTTCAACAAATCGTTTACAATTAAGAGGCTCTAACAAAAAAGATCGTAGCCATTGAATTCATGATTTTGGAACACAAACTCGTTTCGGTGTTTCCAAATTAGCCACAGCACCATTCTAAACAAGTTAGACCACTTCACTCCTCTACTATATCTCTTGTGTGCCAAATTGCTCATGATCTTGTTTACAACGTCCACCACCTTAAAAAAGTCTCGCCTTACATAACTTTGATCACAACAAAGCTATATCTCTTTTACCTGTATGGGTATGATCATAAAGCATGCAACTCTGACTCGTCCTCACTACCACAAAACAAGAACTTGGGGAAGATGTCAAGTGACATCTGACTGTCTTGGTGTTTGTTTTAAGACCCTCATCCACCATAAGCCACATTAAGGTCTTTGCACGTTGGGGGCCCTCCCAGGTTCAGATGTTCTTCCAAAAGGTCATACGCAGACCTTGTTGAGAAACCTCCATCTGGTGTCATTATCCAAGAAGATTTTTCATCCCTTAAAGCATTATTTGGTATTGAATGGCCACTAATTTCATAAAGAACTTCCTTTAGCAACAACTCTCGAAGGATGTCCATACGCCAAACAACATTCTTATATATCATCTCACAAACCTTGACCTTCAACAAAACCAAGGGAATCTCACCAATAGCTATGTCTGCCAATACGTAGCCCTATTCAAGCCACAAATTCATCCCAAAACTAATCATTCTACCGTAAAACCCATCCAAATATGTGATGCTCCACCCTTCACCTTTCCTCAGGGCCTAGATGCGTCCCCACAACCATATTTGCCCTTAGAATTGGCACCTACAAGGTCTCAAGCTTTGCTAAAAGACCCCTGCCAATTTTCATGAATAACGATATGTTAATCTCCTACAGTTTCTACAACCCTAAACCTTCAAATGTAACGTCCCGAATTTTAAAATAGAGGATTAATCAAGGAAATTAAATACTGAATAATTGAAGGTAAATTATTTAATGTCCCAATATATTGAAATTAGTTAAATTAAGAATTTTGGGAATTGTTGGTGGTTTATGGAGACCGGTTAAGCTGAATATAAGCCCGATTGAGATATGGGTGTCGGACCAAGTATCTCGGAATGAGATGATATTGGTCAGGGCTGTTAAGGATAATATTGGGAATCCGAATATATATTTGGAATAATTTTCAGATGAGGTATTGAGCCCGAACAGAGAACCTGTTTGTAGAAAAATGATGAATTTTAATGAGGAGTTAAAAATTAAAAGGGCAAAGGCCCATTCTCCCTTCCTCATTCTCATGAAGTTACCGAGGCTTTTGGGGGCAAACGCTCTCACTTCTTTTTTTCTAATTCCTCTTCATTTTCACTTCTACTTCATTTCCTCCTCCTTCTCAAACCCTATCCAAGTGGTGACTTTTCTCCCTCTCCCTCCATTTTCTTTGAGGAAGCTTAGAAGCTTGGGGTTCTTTCTCTCATTTTCGTGTACCTCCTCCCTCTTTCTTAAACCCACATTGTTGTTGGGTGTGAGGTATGAATACTCATCATTTTACTTGGGTTTTCCTTTGTATAAATGTTAATGTATGTTGAGGGAGTAATGCATGTGAAGGGGTGATTGTTGAGAGTATTTAATGCTTATATCCTAGAATGGGTTATCATAAATGTAAGTGTTTATGAGAGGATAATGGTGGTTGGTGCATTAATGATGGTGGAAAGTGAAGGTTTTTGATGTATTAATGAGAGTTGGTGGGTTTTGAGAAAACCCTAACTTTGAGAATTGGGGGAAATGGTAAATGTTGATTTAAGACAATGATTTATGAAGAGAATGCATGACATTGATGAATAGGTGTATGGATAAATGGAGTTATATGAAGATTTAGGCTATTGTGGTTGGTAACCTACTACTAAAAAAACACGTTTTAGCGACGGAAAAACTTGGTCGCTAATCCGTGCCAAGACCGTCGCTACATACCTTAGCAACGACATTTTAGACGGGAAACCATCCGTCGCTAAAACCCTCGTCGAAAATGGATCAGCGACCATAAAACAGACGTCGCTAAAATACCGACGGCGTTCTGGCGTCGCTAACATGGTCTCTGTTTCACTGACTGAGAGCCGTCGCTAACTGTGGCCATAGAGCGACCTCATCTCCCCGTCGCTAGTAGAGACGGTCATTCACCGTCGCTGTAGTCAGTCATACAGCGACGGGGCGTGACGTCGCTACTAGCGACGGAGGTGTACCGTCGCTGTGGTCAGTCAAACAGCGACCTAATTCAACCGTCGCTAGTGGTTATTCATACAGCGACCACTATATCCGTCGCTAATGGCTAGTCAGATAGCGACCGTCTGTTACCGTCGCTGTTTATTTCTCATAGCGACCGTCGACTACCGTCGCTAAGTGGAATTTTTAAATTTTTTAAAATTAGTTTAATATTGACTGGTTTTGTTAATTTAACTTTAAAAATGTATTAATATTTTGTATTTTGTATTGGCTGATAAAATTTTATAATTAAATTTAAATAATTTTTTTAAAATATTAAATTATTATTAAAAACAAAATAATAAATTAAATTTATTTATCAAATAGGTTGAACTATTAATGATAGGTACAATAAGGCTTTTTGATTTGAATTTAATTACCAATAAATATTGACATAATAAATGAAGAATGACAAAATAAATACTGAATAAAATATAACATAAAAACTAAAAATCAAATATACAATGTGTATAAATAATAAAAATACAATCATGGTGGTGGGGGATCCTGGGGTGGTGGTGGGGGCGCCTGGGAAGTGGGGGGAGGTAGCCTCGCCATCAACTGCATCAGTAGCTCCTACTGCTGAGCAAGTTGCCGACGAGTCTCGGCGTGCTGCTCCTCGGCCCGCTGTCGGTCCGCCTCGACCTTTTGTCGGTCCGCCTCGGCCAGCTCCAACAGCAACTGCCTCTGACGTTGCTCCTCCTGTAGCTCATCGTTCAGGTTTTGATTTACCTGAACGACCTCAGTCGGAAGACCAGAGGAAGACGAAGAGGAAGGGGTCTTCCCCTTTTTCGCCAGCTGCGTGCCGACGCCACCCAATCCAAATACCCTCCCTTTCTTGTTCACACCGCCAACAGCCTCCATATAGATGGCGTTGTCGTCAGAACAAGATAGGGTGGGAGGAACCTCCCCTTCAGGAGTGGAAGCCACCAGGTCCGCCTCCTTCTCGGCCCTCCTGGCCTGATATGCCTCCTGTAAATTCAAAAACAATGATAGGATTAGTAAGCTGATTTGTAAATTATAAGCATGTGTCAGTTAAAAGTAAATACCGCTAGATCCGTAGTCTTCTGGTTTACCCATGCACCGGCTTTGTTCTTCTTGGTCATTTGCATGACCTCAAACAAAGAAGGCTCTCGGTGCTCCCTCAGCTCCTGTGGTGGACAAAAAACATTGAGATTATTATTTGTAAACATGTAAGACGAATCATAATAGAAATGTTTAACATAAATATACTTACAAATCTTTTCTTGTGCTCGAGGGTTGAAATGCTACCCCTAGTGTAAACCGAGGTTGCAGCATCGGCGGCTCTGTTGGCCCTGTTCCGAGCACTCACCTGCTGGAACGGGACCCCGCCCCACTTCTGGACCATCCCGTCCCAATGGTCCTCCGGGATCCAACGAGGGCGCTCACCCTTGTCCCTCACCTTCCAAAGGGTACTCTTGATGATTTTGGAGGTCTTTGTGGCAAAGACCTTCCTAATCTCATCAATCATACCCTCCGCCCACTGGTAATCATGTTGTAAAATGAAATGAGAAATCAAAATTAATAACAGGTCTATTTTACAAATCAAGTCACAACAAATGAGCTAGGAACTTACCGAGAAGGTGTCAAACCACCTATCTTGCACAACCTTCCCAGCATCTGTCCAAGATATATATGGACTATCCTACTGGGCCTTCAAAACCTTAGTAATCGCTTTGGTAGTGCGACTACTATCAACAAAGCTGTAATGACAACAATTATGTTAGGAGTAAAACAACACACAATCTAGGGAGACTCCTAAAATTTCGGCAGAGTCTCCCCTGTAAATGTAACATTTCCAAGTTTAAATAGTTACCCTGTTACAAACAGAAGAGTGCCTAGTACAATTCAATCTATACAAGTACTAATTAAAGTAACATCCAATAAACCAATAAGTCTTTTCACTAAAGTTTAATATAAAGTATCATACAAATAACATAAAAGTATTTGAGGTTTAGTCACTTACTCGTCTCCGGCCGGCACGGGCACCAACATGGGCAGAGGGGATGCCGAAGGTGGGTGGCCTGATGGCCATGGTCCTCCAAGCCACCAACTCCAGGACTCTACTCTGCGGTGGTCAGTCGGGGTGATGGGGTGGTCTGCTGTGGTGGTGGTGGTGGAGTGGTCTGCTGTGGTGGTGGTGGTGGTGGTGATGGAGTGCTCTGCTGTACTGGTGATGGAGTGGTCTCCTGTCCTGGGGTGGGAGTCCCCTGCCGGGATGTCGGGGTCCTGGACCCACCACCCCTACTGAAGGGCAGTCGACGTCCCGTCATCTGTGGATAAAATCATGAAAAGAAAGGTTAGTCTCAGGATATATATAAACCTATGTAACATTTTGTTTAACGACTACATACTCTGTGTCTGTTTCAGTTTCAAATTCCCCCTCAGTTTCAGTGTCACTATCGTTATCTATTTGAACAAGTTCATCAGTATCCAAATCAACCCTAGACCGTTTTGATCGAGAGACAAGGTCTTTGTCAATGTGTTCACCCCCCGTAGTGGCGAGTGTCTCATCCATTATGACTGGATCAATGTTGAACAACAAATCGGCATCGTTGAGCTCGTGTGGTGCAAGCTGATAAGCATCATCGACCTCTTCTGAGACATTGTTAGTGATCTGACTTCGGGCCTTGGCCTTGATTACTGCATACCAGTCCCGATGTCCTCCCGGGAAGTCGGTGTAATAAACCTGCTCAGCTTGTTGGGCAAAAATGAATAGATCAAACCCTTTATATCTACCATTCTTCTTGACCTCAACTAAGCCGTAGTTGTTGTTAACCTTTATTCCAACACCGATTGTGTTGTCGAACCAATCACATTTGAATAGAACAATATCTCTTCTTAGTCGTCCAGAGAATGAAACTTCAATAATCTCCGTCAGCACTCCATAAAAGTCTTCTTCCAATTGACCGGCGGTGCCTTTAACACAAACCCCGTAGTTATGGGTGCGCATCCTTTCACTCCATTGAAGAATATTAAACTTGTAGCCATTTACGTAGTAAATAGGCCATTTTTTAACAGTTTTCACCGGCCCCCAAGAAAGGGCTTGGAGTAAAGAATCTTCAATATGGTTGTTAGGGTCTTGTATCTATGTACAACATAAGAAGTAGGTCATCGTTAGATAATGGGAGTTAGAAGCAAATAGGCTTAAAAACACTTGGTATACGGGTCTTACATGTTGCGCGAACCAACCAACGAACTTGGATGACACCTCACTATGAATTTGGTCATCAGTTAAATCATTTTGCTCAAGTTTTAGCATATCTGTGTATAAGCTATTAAAAGGAAACAAATAAGTTTAATATAAAAGCTACGTTAAGAATGTATAATATAACTTCTATGACTTACTCAATAAAGGGTTCCACTTCTGGGCAATTTAGAAGAATGTACAAGTGAGCCGCCTTTCGATCTTTCTCATCAATGTAACATTTTGTGAGCCTGCCCCCCGGGTGACCAGGATAGTTGAAAATCGATGTTTGTTCATCAAACCCTGTGCGGCTGGCTACCCCAAGATTGCGGGGAATTCTACTCATTCTAGTTTCTATCTCCGTCGGAAAATAGAAAGAAGCAAAGGTTGTCATTTCTTCGACTAAGTATGCCTCACAAATTGATGCTTCAACGCAGGCTTTGTTCGACACTTTATCTTTTAAAGAGCGTAAGAATCTTCAACATCATTAACAAGATAGTGTTAAGTTAGAAAATACTATTATAAGAAGTGTTTGCAAGGAAATTAAAGAGTTCACCAAGCATTCACCTTTCGAATGGATACATCCAACGATACTACACTGGGCCACCAACCAAGGCCTCGTACGGTAGATGGATAGGCAAATGCTCCATGGAGTCAAAAAAACTTGGTGGGAAAATCTGCTCCAACTTACAAATCAATACCGGGATAGTTTCTTCCATCTTCACAAGTTTCTCCACAGTCAACGAAGTAGCCGTCAACTCCTTAAAGAAGTGACTCAACTCCACCAACGGTTTCCAAATAGGCTTCGGTAAGGCATGAAACGTGTACGGGAGTAGTTGTTGCATAAACACATGGAAATCATGACTTTTCATGCCAAACACCCTGCCTTCCTTCACGTCGACACATCTACTCAAGTTAGAAGCGAATCCGTCAGGCAGGGTCAACCCATTCAACCAAATACACACAGCAATCTGTTGTGGTCTAGTTAAAGCATATTTTGCATGGGGTTTAAACATTCTTCCACGTCCCGCATCCCTCAACTCCAACTCCTACCTGGAACACCAAATCGGAAGGTCTAGACGACTCTTGTCGTTGTCCTTTGTTCTCCCTTTGATGTCCTTAACAGTGTCAAAAATATTCATGAAAACATTACGTTCAGTGTGCATGACATCAATGTTGTGTCTTAACAACAAGTCTTTCCAATATGGCAAATCCCACAAGACACTCTGCTTCACCCAGTGGTGTTCCTTACCGTAACCCGCAAACTCCTTAACACTCTTGTCCCAGATGTAAGGATACTCTTCGACCCTCTGCCAAACCCGTGCACCAGATAACCTACGGGGTGGAGGTTCATTAACAACCTTGTTCTTCTTAAAAGCGGTTTTGTTTCTCCTAAACGGGTGATCCAACGGTAGAAACTTTCTATGACAGTCAAAGAAACTTGTCTTGCCACTAACAGGGAGTGATTCCCCCCCGGTATGTTCCATGCATACAGGGCAAGCAAGCTTCCCAGACGTGGACCATCCAGAAAGCATACCATAGGCCGGGAAGTCGTTAATAGTCCACATCAAAACAGCACGCATCATAAAGTTGTTCTTCAAAGACGCATCGTATGTCATTACCCCGACATCCCATAATTGTGATAACTCTTCAACCAACGGTTGCAAAAACACGTCAATGTTCGCCTTTGGATTTTTGGGTCCTGGAACCAGTATAGATAGAAACATGACCTCCCTCTTCATACACATATCAGGAGGCAGATTGTATGGGGTCAGGATGACTGGCCAACAAGAGTAAGCTCTTCCGTATTGACCGAACGGGTTAAACCTATTAGTACATAAGCCAAGTCTTACATTGCGCGGCTCGCCTGAAAAGTCCGGATATAGCTCATCCAAACACTTCCATGCTTTCCCGTCGAAAGGATGGCAAAGAAACCCCTCTTGTGTTCGGTTCAGAGCATGCCAACGCATGTGTTTTGCCGTGGACAATGAGGCATACAGGCGTTAAAGACGCGGTGTTATAGGGAAGTACCACATTTTCTTCCTGGCCGTCCGGGTTACCTTCCCTCTCCTTTTAACGGTCTTGTAGCGTTCCTCATTACAATGCAGACATTTTGTGACACTCTTGTCTGCAAACTCATTTCTGAACAGCATACATCCACCAACACAACACTCTATCTTCACACAACCCAACCCCAAGTTTGCCACTTGTTTCTTAGCATGGTACAGGTTTGCTGGCATTCTATGATTACTAGGCATGGTGGAACCCATCAGATTGACCATCCTATTAAAACAACCTCCAGAAAGATTATAATCTGCCTTTAGGCTTAAAGCAGCTAGGGAGGCGGATAACTCAGTGTGACTGTTGCACCCATCCCACAATGGAGTCTGAGCAGCCGCTAACAAATCATAAAATCTCTTCACCTCCGGATTAGGATCCTCCTCTACATTGTCAGAGTCTCCATGACTTGCGTGGTCATTATGTTCCAGCAGACGCCCGGTGAAGGGTCCAACATGATCCATCACCATTTGTTCTATGTTGTTGTACGTATCCCTGTTTCCTCCAACCTGATAGTAAGACTGTTGCACGGTTACGACTGATGGTCTACGCGGTAACTGCTCACCATGGTTGTACCAGCAGTGGTATGTTTCCATGAACCCTTTCTCAGTTAGGTGGCACATGACATCATCCGCGTATTCAAAACTCATGCATTTGCACCTTGAGCACGGACAACGAATCTTCTGAGTCACTTCAAATCCAGGCGTGTTTGCCGTAGCGAACGGAATGAACTCCAATAGCCCCATCATAAACTCCTCAGTCACTCGCCGATTGCGATCAAGTCGGTTGTACATCCATCGCCGATTTGCCGGTACCTCCATTTACAATATCTAACAAGCACGATTTCTGTTACTTTAAATTATTGTAATTTTATTTGACTATCGGTTGCGAATCACTCGATCTCTTTGATGTTGCAAATTGGTGGGGCCCTATCCCATTCGGTATGAATATACAACCATCCGTAACCTATCGATCTTGTATGTCGTCTATCTTGTGTCGTTGATGTTCATTTGAAATTTCGGCAGCATTTCGCATTGGTCCCCGAGTACACAGAGATACGTACGGTATGAAATACCGCACGCAGACATGCACCCCGGGGACAATACGAAACACCATAACCGAAATTTCAAATGAACATTCAACGTCTCAAGATAGACAACATACAACATTGATGGGTTACGCCCTATTGGTTACAAATTCATACCAAACTGTCCAACCGGGACAATTCAAGATCCAACACAACACGGTCTACATCAACTGGTTGTTTTGAAACTTGAACGGGAATCTAATGGGTACACACACGACTAAACCCTACATTATTAAATCATGAGTGTTATTTTTTAAGTTCCTTAAGAAAGGGAGCCTGTCAAAATTTTGGCAGAGTCTCCCCTGTAAACTAGACATTTCCCAAATTTATGAATGACCTGTTACATACAGAAAACTTCCCAGTATAGATAAATAAACATACCATACGCATTGTATGTGATATTCAGAGTTATGAAGACCAAATCATGTTATCACTACATAAACCCAATGCCTACTGAGCTCTGCTCTCCACTAACAAACAAACATTACACATGCATCTTCAAATCATGTTATCAGCACACAAAACCAATACCTAATGAGCTCTGCTCTCCACTAACAAACAACATTACACATGCATATAAAATGGTGTCTTATCAGCACACAAAACCAATGCCTAATAAGCCCTACTCTCCACTAACAAACAACAATCCACATGCATACACATAATGAGCAAGTCAGTGTTAGGGGATTACCTCGAGGAAAAGAGTGAGCGAAGAATATGAAGCTGTCGACAAACGATCATAGACTACGCGTAACGTGTGCGAGTCTGCATGACAAACCAATAACTGGTTGGATAGTTAAGAGTACCAAGGAAACTAAACAAAGAGAGACACGTAAAGAAAATTATAGATTAAGTACATTGCAAGGAAACTAAACAAATAGAGACAGTCAAAGCAAATTGCAGCTAAGGTGGCATTGGATAAAGCGCTCAATTGGAAAATTGATTACTAATTACTCAATTTTATATAAGGTCTATCCCATTTGATAAGTTTCATGTTAACTCCATATTTAAGATCATCAGGGGCATGAGAGTACCCATCTGTCATATAATTAAATTTATCGTAACACCAATATTTATTTTCTTATATATCAAGCTTAGTATGAATCTCTTATGTATGGGTACTCTTTTGAGTTTTGTTTAATTACCTTGCAAAAGTATGCTCCAGAAGAGAAGCTTGAATGTCCTAATGGTTATCTTCCCATTTTAACTTTCCCCTCCCCTCCCAGCAAATAAATTATGAAGTAATCAAATTTGACTTATCCATTTCATTTCATCAAAACCAAACATAAGTTAACAACTTATACACCACTTTCTCTGATGACAAATGGCATAACACAGATTCAACTACTGCTAAACTTACTAGTTGCCACATCTCCATGATATCTCACCCTCTACCTTAATTAACAAAGCCTCTAAAACAAAACAACAAAAATTACCCCTGAAATAAGTGGGCAGGCTCACATCCCAGATAGATATGTGTTTCTAATCATGATCTAACGGTTATGTTATGATATTCAAATGCAAGTATGTGAATGTGGGTTAGAGATCGAGGAACATAATACAAATTAGTCTTAACTTTGCTGAAGTTAGTTGATGGTTTACTCCTTTTTGTTTTTTTAGGCTGATCTTACTCTTAAATAGGAAAAACGTATCTTTGTTGTACGGTGTGTAGGTAGTTTTACGTTGATATGTTTTATGGTGGTGGGAATGATGGGTGAGAGGAGCTTGGGATTGGAAGTGAAAGTGGGCCAGAACCCTGCGATCGGGTAAAGGTCTGAGTAACAACTCTTTTGATAACAACCCTCTGATCGGGTAAAGGCCAGAACCCTGGAAGTCTTCTTCTTGTGGGAGTGAAGATGCTAATGTTGTTGAAGAAAATAGAAGGATGAACAGAAGAAGAAGAGTGTTAGATAATGAACCAATTATTATATTTAACCAAATACAATCCAAGAGCAACAAAAGCAGAAGAGAATGTACCTAACGGGTGAGCTGAACCAGGTCACCAGCGTTTCAATGATGACATCGTCGATAACGGAGGAAGAGTGGTGAGCCTTGGAGGACCGCCGGATGGAGAGTGGTAAGGTTCGGTGAGGTCACGATAATATAGGGGTAGAGGACGATAATGTAGGATGGAGGAGAGGGAGACATGGCTGAGAGAGGAAGTCACACGCAGCGAGGGAGGGAGGAGAGGCAGACGGCGGTTCAAAGAGGAAGGGGAAAGTTAGGGCAAGTAAGAGGGAAAGGGGTTTTCAACATTGTAAAGTTCATTGATATTCTTAAAGTATGCAATTTTCAAAAGTGTGTATAAATGTTTTTCTGAAGCCTCAATTCAATAGAGTTTAGTTTTAATATAAAAGGCATGAGAATAAAAGGATGATCATATATTAAAAATTATCGCATACATCACCGTCTAAGCTTTGGATGTTCCCGTCGTGTATGCCACCATTACAGCTGTGCCACCACATCATTGCCATTCCATCAAGTAAGTAATGGTTCTTACTCTCCTGTTCTAGCCCCTTATGTTATAACGCATGTTTTACTTGTTAACCAAGTGGCCTTAATAACTCAAGAGGGGGTTGAATTATGCTTTAAAAAAAATTCTAAATAACCTTTCCTAAAATAAAATTTAACTTTTAGATATTAGTTTTAATATGAAAGAGAAGAGGAAGTACTTTTATTATTTGATATAAATTAAAGAGATATAGAGAAGAAAAGCTTACAAACCACAATTTTTATCTTGGTTCGGTTTCCCTACATCTAGTCTTTAAGTAAACCCATTTAAGATTTTCCACCAGAAGAGAATTTGAGAAATTTTATAAGATGAGCAAATAACACTTTTTGATACACCCAATCAAGACCGTATCCCTCATTTTTTTTTCTTTTCTCACAATTCCTCTCTCTAGAATCAACACCAAAGGTTAACACCCTCACCTTTGAAATATCTCTCAACCCAATTTGTGTATGAATTTATAAAAATTTAACTCTCTTAATAGAGCATAAATAAAAATTATAAGCATAAAATAAAGTCAAATAAAAACGTGATAAAGCTGACAAATCGATTAGAAATAATATGAAGCAATATCAAACTTTCATCATATATGCCTTTGAAAACTAAAAATAATCAATGAAAAATAATGCATGACATAAGTTTCATGAGTTCATAAGCCCTTATTTATAGCCATTTGATTTAGAAACTAGCCATTAGAAGATAAGAGCCAATAATCTGAACTGATTTGATTTTAACGCATAGAAATCCCTAAATTTTCATTCTGATGAAAACTTATTTTTAAGTTTCAAATACAATCTCTAATCAATTAGCCTAATTGATTAGTCCATTCATAATCGATTATGGTAACCGATTAGCTACATGTTGTTAATTTTTCAAATATCAAACACGATCGATTAGCCTAATTAATTAGTTCACTCATAATCGATTGTGGTAATCGATAAGTTACTTGCTGTTTATTTTGTTAAGTATGACCTTATATGCATATGCATGCTCAAATATTTTTGTAAATAGTTTAGGTGATTTGTAAGCAACAATACATAATTCTTTTGACTTTATATACATTAATATCAAAGTATAGAATAGTATAGTCAATGTCGCTCTTCTTGACCTGTATTTTGAATTTCCTTGACCAAGCACCTTCTTAGGTTACCCGGATATTTTCTAACTTTTTAGGAATCATTAAAACTTAAAAAGCATATCCAATTACATTACTGATTCATAATGCTATTCTGGGCCCTGTTCTTCATATAAATGTCTTATTTCATATAAATGTTTGTTTCATTTTCCTATTCTCACTGTTTTCTTCATATCACTCTCCTGTTCTAGCCTATGTGTTATAAAGCGTGTTTTACTATAGTTCATAATGTTGTTCTGTCCCTCTATTTTTCATGTAAATGTTTTGTTTCATATAAATGTTTTGTTTCATTTTCCTGTTCTCATTGTTTTCTTCTTATCTGGTCTAATGATAAACTTGGCCCAATCATACCACTAGTTCACAATTGAAATTAATAACAATGTTGTCAGGCTTTTTAAATATTACTTATTATTTCATATTTGACTACTAGATATAGTTACTGAAGTTGTTTGTATACACTTGAAGAGGTTTTGAAATTTTATCATGTTTCTTTTCCCCAATGTAATCTCAAGTTTTACAAGAAAGAATCAACTTTTAAGTTTATGAGTTTGACATTTTAGTCTGTGAGAACTAAAAATTCTAGTATTGTATATCCTGGGTTTCCATATGGTGTTTTGCAGAGTGATAATGCATGCCATATTTATAGCCTCCAAAATCTGGATTTCTTTTGTCTTGGGGATTTACTCTTTCCACTATATATATTTATAAAAGCAAAGCCAATATGTTTTCACACTGCCAAATCAAATATAAAAACAATAATTGGTTAAACGAAGAATCACAAAAGTTACATTCTTATTGTGTATATATATATATATATATATAACAACAATATGAAAATTAATTCTTTTTATTATTATTATTTTGAAGTATTTTAAATACTTTATACTAATGATATTTGATTTTGTATATACCTGAATTTTAAAAAAAAACCCTAAGTGGAACCCAATTGCTTAATATATGGTTGGTTTTGGAAGAACATGTGATATTTTAGAGTGAAGTGTGGTGTTAGATGGAGGGGGATGCCCTCCAATTCATGATATTCATTTATCATTTTAAAACGAGTAAACATTTACTTTAATGTTTGTATAGTTTATGGTCATTGAAGTTTCAATGGTTAGCATAAAAAGTTAGGGAATTGTATGTGTGTCTCCATGTGGAGAGGATGCTGAGACGGGTGATACAGGGAACTACAACTCAATAATGGAGACATTCCAATCACCAGTCATCATCAACTCGAAAAAATGTTGGTACTCTATGATCTTATCGATAAATGCTAAACAACTGAGAAAATTAAAAATGTACCAAGAAAAATGCACAAAACAAAAATAATGCAAAACAGAACACCAAAATTAAGCTCTACTAAATTAATACTCACTTCTTTGATTCATTTCTTCAATTAATTTTTCACTTAAAATAGCTAAAAAAACTTTGAAATCGGAATTGGATCCTTTAATTAAGAGTTGAATATGCCTTTATAGAATGAGAATCCAGACAATGAAACACACTCTAATCAAGATCGAACGGGTAAAATTGTGAACTGTTTAAGTTAATTATTTAGTGTTCTTAATACAGTTTCGATCTTCATTTTCATTGGACTTAGTATATTTACCGGTTAAAGGTCATTTATCATTTTAAAACGAGTGAACATTCCAGATAAAACCAATAAACATTTACCTCATTCTCAGTTCCAGTATATGCATAGATAGAAATTACAAGACAGATTAGGGGACTTACCAGTTGAGCTCGAAGGTGAGAGGCCACAAAACACAACTTCCCCGGAGGTCACCGGAGTGCGTGTCAGACAGGGAAACAGTGAGATACAGCTACCAAATTTGCTTTCCACGGCTGCCATTCACAAGGAAAACAAAGATCAGTGTCTAGGCACATACGAAAGCTACAATGACAGACACATTCCATGGAGAGGGAAGGCCTTACATGCGATGGACAAGGGGTGGTCTCTTGGCACCAAGTCTTGAAGGGGAAGCTTTGCTTACCAAGAGAGAAATGGAGAAGGCGAGAGAGCAATGGCGAACGTGAGAAACGGAGAAAGAAGGGCGAGATTGCGCCGCCGCCACAGCAACGAACGGAAGGAGGGAGACCGGTCGACTTCCGTCGGAGAAAGGGAGGGGTGATCGGAGGGGTGATCGGAAACAGAGGAGAGGAATTGGGATTGTGAGTTAGGGCAAGTGATTAGGGGAGAAGGCGGGCTCGAGTATTATTAGAATGTAGCGACGGTATTAGACCGTCGCTAACAACGTCACTTGAATAAAAAGTTTACGACGGCAAACCACTTCCGTCACTAGGCTCTTCCTATTAGCGACGGATAAACAATTCCGTCACTACTCTTGAAATATTAGCGACGACGTTTGGATACGGTCGCTAAATTCCCAAGTTTAAACTAAACTAACGAAGGGAAGGTCAAATACAATAGTGACGGCTAACCACCTCCGTCACTAATTTCCAGAACACTAGCGACGGCTAGAAGCTCCGTCACTACCCAAAACAGTAGCGACGGTATTTACCATCGCTACTGTTGAATGCAAATGTAGCGACAGCCGTTACCGTCGCTGTCTTTAATGGCGCCAACAAAAACACTTGGAGGGAATCCCAAAAAAATGAAATGTTAGCGACGTCCTAAACACCCGTCGCTACTCTGTGCTCATAGCGACGTCGTTGAGGACGTCACTGAAGCATTAGAGGGTATAGCGACCGTACATTTACCGTCGCTACCGTTTGGCGCCATAACTACATTGGCGGGAAACCAAATAAGTGGAGGGAAATAACTATAGCGACCGGGTCAGCGACGACGTATGATATTGTGACGGAGGTAGCGATGGTTCCTTACCAATTTTAGCGACGGTGAGGTATCGGTCGCGGATGTGGTCACTATGTTTCGTGTTCCAGGTCGCTTTCACTTTGTGGTCGCTAACGCGGTCGCTAATTAGCGACGGCATGTGGTGGTCGCTAATTGGTTGTAGCTATTAGCCATTTTTCTAGTAGTGACCTTTGAAGTTAATGTTGGTGGCTTGATGGGAAGGAATCCCCGAAGCCTAATAAATAATGAAAATTAGATTATAGCATGTCTTGTACATGTTAAGAAGTGTCAAGTATAATGATGATTAATTAAGAGTTGAAATTATGCAGTAAATGGGTGATTAATTAAAATCTTACATGTATGACTACGTAGGAAACGACCTCATCGACGAGGCGGGACCATCGGACCGCGTTGATCACTACTTCACTTGAGGTAGGAGGGGGTAACTATTCTAAATGCATGATTTCATCCATTGATGATGTGAAGATATGTATATATGATTACGTTGATGATTGTTTGAATGGATGATGTGATGATGTTATGATTTGAATGCATTTAGAATGATGATTATTGCGTGGCATTATGTTTGGGATAATATTGTGATGTGGTGGTGATATTATGATGATGAAGTATGTTGATGGTTTGAGACTATGTATGAATTGAAATCTATAATATAGAATATCCCAAAGATATGTGTATGATTTATTGAGTGTGTATGCCACTAAATATTAATGTGAATAAGTCTCCAAGAGAATTGGGATTGGATGAGAATGATGAGAATATTGAAATTCACCAAGTGGTGGTAGTGAATGATTGAATGTGGAGTGGCATCTAGGATGCACAGTGTGAGGATGCATTTGATTTGTATTTGCATAGCATCCATGGCATATCACAGCTGTCTATGTGGAATATTAGAGGGTTCCACTAGGCGGGCCCAGTAGGAGGGCGGCTCAGTGCACGAGCATATTATGGTTTCCCCTGTGACTCAGTGTGTGAGTCACGAAGCTGTCTATAGTATGGTGACGAGGCACCCTATGTGGCGGGCCCAGTGGGCGGGCGGCTCTATAGTGAGCGAGTTACCTCGGTGTCCGACGGGGCACGGCTCTCTCGATGTGTGTTCGGGAGGGGCCCGTAGCACTTGTGGTAATTGAGGCCACGATGTTGATCCGCAAGTCACGGGGTGACTAGTGCTACAGATGAGCGATAGTGGTTTGGTACCAGTAAAATTATGATGGTGAAAGCATGCATAAATTAAGATATATGTGTACACAATTTACTACTACAGTAGGGGCATAATAGCACACCTATGCTTGTCCCACAAGTTGATTTGATGTTGTACTTCCCACAGTCGGATCCGTATTATTTGATGAGAAATCCTTGTGCATATGCATTAGCTTTAAGAGCATTTGCATATAGCTGGAGATATGCCTAGTTGAAAGCCCATGGTGGCAATGGATGAATGAGAATTGAAAAGGGGAGAGAGTTGGATACTAACCCTATGTGTGTATTTGGTAAACCAAATGAATGAAATTATGGATGTATACTTGAGATTATGAGATATGTTTATGAATGATGTATGATGTTGTGTAAGAATTGCTATTTGTGCAAGTATACATGTATTTCATCATAATGTATGACTTTAATTCATTTGGATTATGTTACTCACCTCCTCATTGCTATTTTTAAAGTTGATGTAGGTATGACTTAAATCCTACCATTTTGGAGGCCGAGTTTGAAGAAGGTAAATATGGAATGGGAATGTGTGAGCCTTGGCTGGCAAGAATTTGTTTTGTGGGGTATATGGTGTTTATATACTCAATTTTGTAATTATTGATGATTTTGGAGGTCATGGAAGAAAATTTGATATGTGTGTAAGGCCAATTTTCATTCATGACCCAAATGATGTAAAGGACAAATTGTGATGCTTGATGATGTTGAACTTAATGAATGAATATGTGAATGTGTGTTTGTACTATTTTATAGAGCATGTTGAATGATGATGAATTTAGAGTATATGCATAGTGTGAATGATAATTTAGTGATCATGTTGTTGATTACTTGATTCCACGAAAAGATGAAGTAAATCTCAAACTATAATGCTTCATGAAGTTGATGGAATTTATAGATGTATAATGAAGTAATATGATGCATTAGGAAGAGTTAGAGTGGTAGAAAATAGTATTTCATATACTAAGTTAAAGGAATTCACGTTCTGCATAAAATCTACATAACTCGCTCAAGCGAGTGAGAATCTCGCTCGAGCGAGATTGTTATGAAACAGAGATTTGGCCCCTGGCCTGTTTTCGCCCGAGCGGGTGGTAGTTTCGCCCAAGCGAGATTGATGGAGAATCAGGGGTTAGCCCCTGGATCAATTTTGCTCAGGCGGAGGGGTGGGCGCTCAAGCGAGGGGGAAGAGTTTTAGATACTGGATGATTTTCGCCCAGGCGAGAGTTGGCTCGCCCAAGCGAAAATCGGCCAGAGAGTCACTATCGTTTCTGGAACAATCTCGCTTAAGCGAGGCATGTCTCGCCCGAGCGAGATTGGTACCTGATGCATACTCCTCCCTTCACTCCAGCATCTCGCAGGCTCGCTTAGGGGTTCCTCTCGCATCTCGTTCAAGCGAGGAAAGGCTCGCTCAAGCGAGATCGACCCCTGATGCTTAAACTTTCTTTTGCTCAGCTTTTTCTCTACTCGCCTAAGCGTGACTACGCTGGCTCGCTCAAGCGGATGGGATTCTTGCTTGAGCGAGTGTCACCCTGATGCCCATTTTTTTTAATTTCAATTGTTTACATTTCCTTTGTAATAAATTGCATTAATGCATTATTTTTAAAGGAGTTTGAACCAGCACGGATCATGGAATTTCATGAGGTCCTTTCTCTTAAATTTTATCTTTACATCAATTTAATTTAATCAATTCTTCCGCTGCTTTTAATTGGAAAATTATTATAAAATGGTCCTTTTAAATTACCCTCTCATATCTTCATATATGAGAGTGGCTTATCATAGATCCAGGTGTTTTATAAAAATGCTTCACCACTTATTTTCTTTCATTGAATTGTGATTTATAAAAACGTGAAAAATTTCCCCATATTTCTGGGGGCGTCTCAGCCTGGTATCAGAGCATTGATTACTCTTGATACGATTATAATTGATGTTGTTCATGTGATTATTGTTTGTGATTGATTGATTTATGAATTATTATGGTTGTCATTGAATTGAGATTATTATATGGAGTTGTTAAGCCCGACCAGGCATTTCCTTTCTCATATTTACCTTCTAATTATGAATACATTATGATGATACTTGTGTTAAGATGGTTAATGATGAATGATATATGTATATACACTGGGTAAAGAAACCTTATGTTTCTAATTATGTTTATGTTGTGTGCATGTAGAGTTAGTGATGGCGAATAGGCGCAATGTTGATACAGCCGTTATGGCTGAAGCCTTTAACCACTTTGCCGATATACTTGAACGACAACAACAACCTATTGGTCAACCGAATCAGGGTCTTGACCGATTCCTTAAGTGGAAGCCTTCTAAATTTCATGGAGGCTATAAACCGGAAGATGCTTATGTTTGGATCCGCGACTTGGAACGGATATTCGCTAGCATGGAATGCACTGAAGCTCAGAAAGTAGAGTATGCGGTGTTTATGGTTAGGAGTGAGGCCGAATCTTGTGGATCCTCACTCGTGGGCGTATGATTGCTGCCCACATTCCTTTAAATTGGGAGAATTTCAAGATGGAGTTTCTTAGGAAATACTTTCCTGAGAGTTATAAGAAAAAGAAAGAGCTTGAATTTATGGAGCTCAAGCAAGGGAACATGGCAGTTGAAGAGTATGCTTCGAAATTTGAAGAGTTATGTGTATTTTATCCTCCCTTTCAGCAAGAGGGCACTGAAGCTTCAAAGTGTGTTAAATTTGAGAATGGATTATGCCAAGAGATCAAGAAGGCGATTTGTCACCAAGAGATTAGGAGTTTTCCTACTCTTGTGAACAAGTGTAGAATCTTTGAAGAGAATGACGTTGCTCCAAAGAATTACTCGGGGCATGATTACAAGTTGAAGGGCCAATCTTCTAGCTTCAAGAAGAAAGGCAACTTTAAGAATAATAGACAATTTGTACGTGGTTCCTCTTCTTTCAGAGGTAGACAAGGTGGTAGAAGGCATAGCGCCAATGGTGGCCGAGGTAATGGCCAAGGACTCTGTTGTTTCTGATGTGGCAGAAATCACCTGGCTCGAGAATGTAATCATGAAGAGACGGTGGTGTACTACAGATGCAACCAACCGGGGCACATTCGTCCCGATTGTCCCTTGAATGCCACGGATGTAGTGGTACGTAATGATGCAAACCGTGGAGGCTATGGTGCTTTTAGAGGCCGTGGTCATGGAAACGGTAGTGGTGGAAGAAATGGTAACCAGAATGGTGACAACGGTCGTGGTAATGGAAACGGCCGAGATACCGGTAATGGAGGTCGGAATGGCAACAATCGTGGTGCTAATCAACAAATGGCTGGAAGAGTCTTTGCCGTGACCGGTGAAGAAGCAACACAAGCTGAGGATCTTGTCCAAAGTGAGTGCCAAATACATGGTAATATCGTTAATGTAATATTTGACTCGATGCGACGCACTCCTTTATTTCTGAAGATTGTGTGAGGCGACTGAAATTGCCAATAAGCTTAGTGAAAGGTTCATTGATGGTGTCTACGCCGACTGGCACTTGTTTACGAGCGGTCACTCGATGTAGTGATGTTGAGGTGATTATGGAGAATAGGAGATTCGTTGTGTCTCTTATTTGCTTACCCTTGAAGGACTTGGAAATTATTTTGGGAATGGACTGGTTGTCTGCCAACAAGGTCTTGGTAGACTGTCAGAATCAGAGCATTATTTTCCCTTCTCCGTGTACCGAGCGCTTTGAAGTGCAAGGTATATCTCAATTTCTTATTATGCTAGGCGTGGTGGATAGAGAATGTACTACTCGATCAATTGATATTCCTATTGTATCTGAATTTTTGGATGTCTTTCCTGATGAGGTACCTGGTTTACCTCCCCCACGTGAAGTGGAATTTTCTATCGATCTTATTCCGGGTGCGGAACCTGTTTCCCAAGCGCCGTATCGAATGTCTCCTGTAGAGTTGACGGAATTAAAGAAACAAGTGGAAAAATTACTTGAACGGGAGTTTATCCGCCCGAGTGTGTCTTCTTGGGGTGCTCCTGTGTTGTTAGTGAAGAAGAAAGATGGGAGCATGAGATTGTGCGTTGATTATTGCCAACTCAACAAACTAACCATTAAGAATAAATACCCTCTTCCACGTATTGATGATCTGTTGGATCAATTGAAGGGTGCTGTTGTATTTTCAAAGATTGACTTGCATTCTGGATATCACCAAATTCGAGTGAAGACCGAAGATATTCTGAAAACTTCTTTCCGAACACGATATGGACACTATGAGTATGTAGTGATGCCATTTGGAGTGACGAATGCTCCTGCGATTTTCATGAGTTACATGAACCGCATCTTTCATGAATATCTTGATCAATTCATTGTGGTGTTTATCGATGATATTTTGGTGTATTCCAAGAGTCATGAAGAGCATGAAAGACATCTTCGTCTTGTATTGACTATTCTTCACGAGAAAGAGTTGTATGCGAAGCTCTCCAAGTGTGAATTTTGGCTGCCTGAGGTCTAATTTCTTGGATATGTTATCTCGAAAGATGGAGTTGCCGTTGATAGATCGAAAGTTGAAGCTGTAATGGCTTGGGAAAGACTGACGTCTGTGACAGAGATAAGGAGTTTTCTTGGTCTTGCCGGTTACTACCGGAGGTTTATCGAAGGATTCTCCCATTTGGCTTTACCACTAACGAAGTTGACTCGTAAGAATCAATCTTTTGTGTGGACTCGTGAGTGTGAAGAGAGTTTCCAAGAGTTGAAGTTAAGGCTTACTACTGTAGCAGTATTAGCATTGCCCGATTTAACGGATGATTTTATGGTATATTGCGATGCATCTAAGCTTGGTCTTGGATGTGTGTTGATGCAAAAGGAGCGTGTGATAGCCTATGCGTCGAGACAATTACGACTGCATGAGGTTAACTATTCCACACATGATTTGGAATTGGCGGCGGTGGTGTTCGCTTTAAAGTTATGGTGACATTACTTGTACGGTTCCAAGTTTATGGTCTTTAGTGACCATAAGAGCCTGAAGTACTTGTTTGACCAGAAGGAATTGAATATGCGCCAAAGACGGTGGATGGAGTTTCTAAAAGACTATGAGTTTGAATTGAAGTATCACCCCGGGAAGGCAAATGTAGTTGCCGATGCTTTGAGCCGAAAGTCATTGCATGTCTCCATGATGATGGCGAAGGAGATGGAGTTGATAGAACAATTTAGAGATTTAAATGTGGGCGTGGAGACCTATAATCCCAAGAAAATGACGTTGGAGATGTTGAAGGTTACAAATGAATTTCTTGAATATATGAAGGCGCAACAACCCAATATGAGTATTTGATTGAAATGAAGAAAACCCAAGAGAAAGGGAAGAATTTGTTCTTAGTAGAAGGTCAAGATGGCATTTGGCGTGTGAAGGGCCGAATTTATGTTCCCGCAAGGGGTGATGTGAGGAAATGTATGCTCGAGGAAGCTCACAAAAGCATATTGAGTATTCATCCTAGTTCTACCAAGATGTATCAAGATTTGAAGAAGAATTTTTGGGGGCCCGGTATGAAGCGTGATGTGGCAAATTTTGTGGCATCTTGCCTTGTTTGTCAGAAGGCTAAGGTTGAGCATCAGAGACCATCTGGTTGTTTGAGACCATTGGAGATCCCTGTTTGGAAATGGGATAGCATAGCTATGGATTTTGGACTACCAAGAACTCGTGCTGGGAATGATGCCATATGGGTGATTATTGATCGGTTGACGAAGTGTGCTCAATTCTTGCCCATGAATATGAAGAGTTCATTAGAGAAATTAGCCCAGTTGTATATAAAGGAGATTGTTAGATTGCACGGTGTGTCGTCCAGTATCATATCTAACCGTGATCCTCGGTTTACTTCTCGCTTTTGGGGAAGTCTACATAATGAGTTGGGTTCTAAGCTAAAACTTAGTTTCGCATATCACCCTCAAACCGATGGATAATCCGAAAGGACAATACAAAGTCTTGAAGATTTGTTGAGAGCTTGTGTCCTTGAGCATGGTGGATGTTGGGAGAGATTCCTGCAATTGATTGAATTCACATTCAATAATAGCTTCCATTCTAGCACTGGCATGGCACCGTATGAAGCGTTGTATGGGAGGAAGTGTAGAACTCCCTTGTGTTGGCTGGAAGTTGATGAAAACTTGGCCTTAGGGCCAGAGATTATTCAAGAGACTACGGAGTAAATTAAGAAGATACAAGAGAATGTGAAGATTGCTCAAGATAGACAAAAGAGTTATTATGACAAGAGGCATAAACCACTTGAATTTCAAGTGGGTGATCATGTATTCTTGAAGGTCTCGCGCGACAAAGGAATTGGAAGGGCGCTGAAAAGTGGAAAATTGAGCCCTAGATTTATCAGACCTTACGAGGTATTGGAGCGGATTGGCGAGGTTGCTTATCGGATAACACTCCCTCCACATCTTGCTAATCTACACAACGTGTTCAACGTGTCGTAGTTGAGGAAATATGTCCATGATCCTCTGCACGTGATCCCTATAGACAAGATTGATGTACGTGATGATCTATCTATTCCTCCTGTTTCTGTTCGCATCGTCGAGCATTCCGTGAAGAAATTGCGGAACAAGTTGGTACCTTTGGTGAAGGTCGCTTGGAAACATGGAAATGTAGAGACCTTTACATGGGAACGTAAGGGAGACATCAGGGAACGGTATCCCGACGTATTCGAATCAGGTATGTGAAATTTCAGGGACAAAATTTTCTTTTTGGTGGGGTGGATTGTAACATCCCAAATTTTAAAATAGAGATTAATCAAGGAAATTAAATACTGAATAATTAAAGGTAAATTATTTAATGTCCCAATATATTGAAATTAGTTAAATTAAGAATTTTGGGAATTGTTGGTGGTTTATGGAGACCGGTTAAGCTGAATATAAGCCCGGTTGAGATATGGGTGTCAGACCAAGTATCTCGGAATGAGATGGTATTGGTCAGGGCTGTTAAGGATAATATTGGGAATCCGAATATATATTTGGAATAATTTTCAGATGAGGTATTGAGCCCGAACAGAGAACCTGTTTGCAGAAAAACGATGAATTTTAATAAGGAGTTAAAAATTAAAAGCGCAAAGGCCCATTCTTCCTTCCTCATTCTCGTAAAGTTACCGAGGCTTTTGGGGGCAAATGCTCTCACTTCTCTTTTTCTAATTCCTCTTCATTTTCACTTCTACTTCATTTCCTCCTCCTTCTCAAACCCTATCCAAGTGGTGACTCTTCTCCCTCTCCCTCCATTTTCTTTGAGGAAGCTTAGAAGCTTGGGGTTCTTTCTCTCATTTTTGTGTACCTCTTACCTTTTTCTTAAACCCACATTGTTGTTGGGTGTGAGGTATGAATACTCATCATTTTACTTGGGTTTTCCTTTGTATAAATGTTAATGTATGTTGAGGGAGTAATGCATGTGAAGGGGTGATTATTGAGAGTATTTAATGCTTATACCCTAGAATGGGTTATCATAAATGTAAGTGTTTATGAGAGGATAATGGTGGTTGGTGCATTAATGATGGTGGAAAGTGAAGGTTTTTGATGTATTAATGAGAGTTGGTGGGTTTTGAGAAAACCCTAACTTTGAGAATTGGGGGAAATGGTAAATGTTGATTTAAGACAATGATTTATGAAGAGAATGCATGACATTGATGAATATGTGTATGGATAAATGGAGTTATATGAAGATTTAAGCTATTGTGGTTGTTATGGGAAGGAATCCCCGAAGCCTAATAAATAATGAAAATGAGATTATAGCATGTCTTGTACTTGTTAAGAAGTGTCAAGTATAATGATGATTAATTAAGAGTTGAAATTGTGTAGTAAATGGGTGATTAATTAAAATCTTATATGTATGACTACGTAGGATGTAACACCCCCTTATATACACGAGACATATATCTATTCTTCTTGCTTTTTTTTGAAAGATATACATATTTATCACTTCTTATCTCGTGTATACAAGGACATATATACATCTGATTTTCTTTGAATTTTGAAAGTAAAAAGTTTCAAATTATTTATAATGATAAAATGAACTTTCAGAAAATCATAAGTGATCAAAGATTTCAGTATCATATCCAAAGAATAAGGTTTATTAAAGTTTAACCTTTACATTGATTTACAATCATCCAACTTAATATTGTATTAAGGTAAACTAAAACTAAAAATTTAATATCTCTACCTCGACTGTAACCAATTATTTCCTTATCTTCAAACCATGTGATTTTGAATCCTATTCTTGTCACATCTCTTCTCCTATCTGATTGAGGATGAGACCAATTTACCCTCTTGTAATTTCATCCTTTCATCTTGAACTGCTAGCTATATATCATATAACATATATTTTGGACACAAAATTCAAACAAGAAGGAGTGAGAAACAGAATATAATACTTTACAGATAAGACATAGGCATAAGGGTTTTCATAACATAACAATTATATTTTCATTCACAACCACCCACATAGAATGTCACAATCATATGAATGTCATGCAATGTTTTTAATACTATCATCTTATTCATTCTATGCATGTAGGCCCTTAAAGCTTTAGTTTGCACTGGGCCAACCAGGAGTTTACACTGTTCTATAAATTCTGGATAATAATAACATAAATGCCTTCATGGCATATGAACAGCTCAACTGGCGTGGAAACACTTAGAGACTAGTCAGACTGAGAAAGTTTTTATTGTGAAAGTACCTGACACTAGGGAGCGACCCCAGGTCATCTGAAGCACCTTTTCACACCCTCTCATCCCAAGGCTCGCAATTAAGCCTCCTCTAATGTATCCTCGGTTTCTATAATTCGTCCCCAGGCAATATCACATCTCATTTCTCTTTAATGATTCATGATGCATGAACTACTCGCATATTTAGTTGGTTAAGACTTTTAGAAACTCAATTATTAAATATCATAAAGGTTCACAAAATCATCACAATAAACTGTACATTCTCATAAGTTCTTCTTTGAACTTTTGTTATACTGAAATAATTTAGTACAGTCTTCAAATTCAGATCTTACCAAAATTGAGTTTCCAAGCCTTAAATATCTCAAAACTTTCTCTTAAAAATCTTCACATATTTACATAATCTTTCTCAATTTGAATCTTAACTAGATTGAGTTTTAGAAATCTCGACAAAATATTCTTTAGTTATTTCGTTGGGGAAAACCAAAATAATTTACTTTAAACTTCTAATTTCTAAAGAAAATAATTTAAAATCATTAACTAAGAATACTTAAAACTATAAAAATTTTCTTTAATTCAAGAATTAATTATCTCAACCTCTGATTTTCATAAAATAGCTTCTTTCTAATACTAAATTTTATTATTGAAATTAAAAATAAAGTTAGTGAAAATTATTTCTAAGAAGAAATAAAAGACTAAAATAATTATAAAATACTTTCTCTTGGAATAAAAATTTAAAGAGTAAGGTAAGAAAATTCTTACTGAGTTTTAACTTTCCGTCATGCTTGCTATATGCTCAAACTTCATATCACAATGTCATCAATCATTCATCAACCACAATCAAGTATAGTAATCTCATCAATCACAATCAAATATCATCAATCATAATTGCATATTATTAATCACAGTCTAATACAATATCATTAATCGAAATCAAATACAATTAATTATAATCAAGTCAAATCAACTAAATATTGCTCATAAATATAATTCAAATTTTAATGGTTATTTAAATTAGTAGATTTGATTTTGAGTCCTTATAGTCCATTCCTCGCACAGGTTTATATAAGTCCATATATATAATCCAGTCTTCGTATAGGTATAGTTCAGTCTAGACAAGTCATAATAGTCCAAGTCCTTGCATAGGTTTAGTTCGATCCATATAGGATATAAAAGTTCAAGTCCTTGCATAGGTTTAGTCCAGTCCGTATAAGTTATAATAATTCAGATTCATGTATAGATATTTCAGAATAAGTTACACAATATATTAAATTTATTATAAATTTTAAGTTGAGAAGTTATTACTTTAAAATAATAATATTATTAAATTTAAAAGGAGTAGGGGACTCCTCCCTTTATTCTTATGTCTTTCATATTATATTCTTATCTCACTCCCCCTTACCCCTTGTATACCGTTTCGTTATTGAAAATCCGTGCGCGCCTTGTCTCCGAGTTCTAAAACATACCAATTTCATTTTAATATAATTACAAGATGAAAATTAAGATTACTACTTAAAATAAAAATGGTAAATTTTGAATAGTGAATAGTAAATAGTGAATAGTGAATAGTAACAGTAAATAGTAAAATGTGAATAGTAACGGTAAATAGTAAATCGTGAATAGTAATGATAAATAGTAAAACATGAATAGTAAAGGTAAATAGTAACAGTAAAGGTAAATAGTAACAGTAAATAGTAATTTACTATTTGAATAGTAATTTATTATTGAAATAGTAATTTACTATTGAAATAGTGTTTTACTATGTAGAATAGTAACTTAAAATAATATTATTTCTAGTATAATAATAGATTTCTAAAAACGATATAAAAATAATCCTAAAAAATATAAAAGAGATGTATTCGTACCTTAGAATTTTAGCAGAACCTTCTTCCAAAAAAATTATTTCTCTCTTTTACTTCCACCACTATCTCACTAACACTACTATATTAAGAAAACTTAATCTGAAATTGTGAATTCTAAAGAAGAATTTTTTCAGTATTTATAGGAAAAAAATTTACTATACATTCTATTATTTTAATATAAAAGTACTATGTGTTTTTTGAAATTTAAAACCTGGTTACTGTGCAACTTTTGAAAATTTCATACATGCACAGTGTTTTGCATAGTAAATGTCGGCAGAATTATTAAGCTAAATAGTAACCTTTCACTCGGTATATTTTAAATATTTAAAATTAATCCTTTTTGAAATTTAGCGATATTATATCGGTTCTCACTAATTTTATGATAAGTAATATAAAGTTTAAATTTTAAAAATCTAAAATTTTCTGTTAATAAAAATTTATTAGTACGTTTTCAATTTTTTTACGATTGGTAAAAATCAAGATTTTACTCAAACCGATAATTTTTAGATAAGTCTACTTGAAATAGATTTTAGAAAATTTTCTTATAATTTAATTTTACATTCTTGTAAATATTTTTAATTTTAAGCAACTTTATATGAATTTAAAATTATTTAAAATATATTATTTTATTAAAATAATTAAAAATTTTCAAAAAATTCCAAAAAATCATAAATATTATGTAGATCAAAAAGTTCAAGAACCATAGTCTAATTCCTTCAAAATTTTATTTTAAAATTCTAATAAGAGTTAAATCTTAAATATATAAAAACATAAATATAAGAACATAAAATAAAAATGATGAATAATAAAGATATTAAAAATTCTTAATATAATTTTCTTAATTAGTGAATACTAATTAAGTCATTTTAAAATTCTCATTCAGAAATATTTTTATTTTTTTATTATTATTATTTTAAAAAAACAAATAATTAAATATAAATACCAAAATAAAAAAAATGATAATAATAAACTAACTTATAGTAAGTATTTCTCAAGAAAGATATATTAATATCTATTTCCTATTTATGATGAAAATGGGATGTTACATAGGAAACGACCCCATCGACGAGGCGGGACCATCGGACCGCGTTGATCACTACTTCACTTGAGGTAGGAGGGGGTAACTATTCTAAATGTATGATTTCATCCAGTGATGATGTGAAGATATGTATATATGATTACATTGATGATTGTTTGAATGGATGATGTGATGATGTTATAATTTGAATGCATTTAGAATGATGATTGTTGCATGGTATTGTGTTTGGGATAATATTGTGATGTGGTGGTGATATTATGATGATGAAGTATGTTGATGGTTTGAGACTATGTATGAATTGAAATCTATAATATAGAATATCCCAAAGATGTATGTATGATTTATTGAGTGTGTATGCCACTAACTATTAATGTGAATAAGTCTCCAAGAGAATTGGGATTGGATGAGAATGATGAGAATATTGAAATTCACCAAGTGGTGGTAGTGAATGATTGAATGTGGAGTGGCATCTAGGATGCACAGTGTGAGGATGCATTTGCTTTGCATTTGCATAGCATCCATGGCATATCATAGCTGTCTATGTGGAATATTAGGGGGTTCCACTAGGCGGGCCCAGTGGGAGGGCGGCTCAGTGCACGAGTGTATTGTGGTTTCCCCTGTGACTCGGTGTGTGAGTCACGAAGCTGTCCATAGTATGGTGACGAGGCACCCTATGTGACGGGCCCAGTGGGCGGACGGCTCTATGGTGAGCGAGTTACCTCGGTGTCTGACGGGGCACGGCTCTCTCGATGTGTGTTTGGGAGGGGCCCGTAGCACTTGTGGTAATTGAGGCCACGATGTTGATCCGCAAGTCACGGGGTGACTAGTGCTATAGATGGGCGATAGCGGTTTGGTACCAGTAAAATTATGATGGTGTAAGCATGCATAAATTGAGATATATGTGTACACAATTTACTACTGCAGTAGGGGCATAGTAGCACACATATGCTTATCCCACAAGTTGATTTGATGTTGTACTTCCCACAGTCGGATCCGCATTGTTTGATGAGAAATCCTTGTGCATATGCATTAGCTTTAAGAGCATTTGCATATAGCTGGAGATATACCTAGTTGAAAGCCCATGGTGGCAATGGATGAATGAGAATTGAAAAAGGGAGAGAGTTGGATACTAACCCTATGTGTGTATTTGGTAAACCAAATGAATGAAATTGTGGATGTATACTTGAGATTATGAGATATGTTTATGAATGATGTATGATGTTGTGTAAGAATTGCTATTTGTGCAAGTATACATGTATTTCATCATAATGTATAACTTTAATTCATTTGGATTATGTTACTCACCTCCTCATTGCTATTTTTTAAAGTTGATTTAGGTATGACTTAAATCTTACCATTTTGGAGGCTGAGTTTGAAGAAGATAAATATGGAACGGGAATGTGTGAGCCTTGGCTGGCAAGAATTTGTTTTGTGGGGTATATGGTGTTTATATACTCAATTTTGTAATTGTTGATGATTTTGGAGGTCATGGAAGAAAATTTGATATGTGTATAAGGCCAATTTTCATTCATGACCCAAATGATGTAAAGGACAAATTGTGATGCTTGATGATGTTGAACTTAATGAATGAATATGTGAATGTGTGTTTGTACTATTTTATAGAGCATGTTGAATGATGTTGAATTTAGAGTATATGCATAGAGTGAATGATAATTTAGTGATCATGTTGTTAATTGCTTGATTCCACGAAAAGATGAAGTAAATCTCAAACTATAATGCTTCATGAAGTTGATGGAATTTATAGATGTATAATGAAGTAATATGATGCATTAGGAAGAGTTAGAGTGGTAGAAAATAGTATTTCATATGCTAAGTTAAAGGAATTCACGTTCTGCATAAAATCTGCATAACTCGCTCAAGCGAGTGAGAATCTCGCTCGAGCGAGATTGTTGTGAAACAGAGATTTGGCCCCTGGACTGTTTTCGCCCGAGCGGGTGGTACTTTCGCCCAAGCGAGATTGATGGAGAATCAGGGGTTAGCCCCTGGATCAATTTCGCTCAGGCGGAGGGGTGGGCGCTCAAGCGAGGGGAAAGAGTTTTAGATACTGGACGATTTTCGCCCAGGCGAGAGTTGCCTCGCCCAAGCGAAAATCGGCCAGAGAGTCACTATCGTTTCTGGAACAATCTCGCTTAAGCGAGGCATGTCTCGCCCGAGCGAGATTGGTACCTGATGCATACTCCTCCCTTCGCTCGAGCGTCTCATGGGCTCGCTTAGGGGTTCCTCTCGTATCTGGCTCAAGCGAGGAAAGGCTCGCTCAAGCGAGATCGACCCCTGATGCTTAAACTTTCTTTCGCTCAGCTTTTTCTCCACTCGCCCAAGCGTGACTACGCTGGCTCGCTCAAGCGGATGGGATTCTCGCTTGAGTGAGTGTCACCCTGATGCCCATTTTTTTAATTTTAATTGTTTACATTTCCTTTGTCATAAATTGCATTAATGCATTATTTTTAAAGGAGTTTGAACCAGTACGGATCATGGAATTTCATGAGGTCCTTTCTCTTAAATTTTATCTTTGCATCAATTTAATTTAATCAATTCTTCCACTGCTTTTAATTGGAAAATTATTATAAAATGGTCCTTTTAAATTACCCTCTCATATATTCATATATGAGAGTGGCTTATCATAGATCCAGGTGTTTTATAAAAGTGCTTCACCACTTATTTTCTTTCATTGAATTAAGATTTATAAAAACGCGAAAAATTTCCCTGTATTTTCGGGGGCGTCTCATCAAACCTACAATTTCTACAACCCCAAACCTTCAAACCTTCAAACCTTTTTAACTTGAACAACTTATCCCATACCACCATATGCCAACCTTTATGACCAAGTTTCCCACACCACACAAAGTCTCTGATGAGATGTTCTAATTGACCATACATCAAAACTGAAATGAGACTGGTTTGCATTGTGTAATTAGGGACAACAACTAACATTGATTGAGTCATTCCAATCCTCCTAGTAAAGGTCAAAGTTTTTCCTCTTCTAGTACTTAAACCTTTTCTTCACTTATCCACAAGATGGAAATAATGATCCCTAGATTTTCTACCTAAGATGATTGGTGGCCTATGTCTTCCCATCTTTATTGGCTTCCACTCCACTTTCTCCACCTTGTCTAAGATCAAATGGCTCAACCTTTTAACACACAACATGAAAAGGTAGAGGGATAAGGGATCGCCTTGTTGGAGGCCCTTCGTTTAAGAGGAAACATAAGTGTTTTCCCATTAACCAGGATTTACATCTTCAAGATAAGAGACAGTTCAAGACAAGTTTTCTAAAAAGCTTCTTGAAACCCCATATCACATAATGTATCCTCCAAATTCCCATGAATCCTATCATAGGACTTTCTTCATATCAACCTTAACTACGATTCACCCCTTTTGATAGTGTGCATAGAATGGGTGATCTCTTGGACTATAACAATATTATAAGTTATGATGGTTCAAAGAATAGACTTAAAAGGGGGGTTGAATAAGTCTGTTCACTTTTTCAAACCAAAAAGTAATATTTAAGCGTAAATACGTTTTACACAGCAGACCAAACTTTTCTGAGTCAGAGAGCATAATTTCTTTAATGGATGAGCATTGCTTACCAGACTTTTACTATCAAAGATATTAATGATAATGCACCAGACTTTTGATAGTTAACGAGTGAGAGAGAAAAAGATAATACACAAACAATTTATACTAGTTCACCTCCAATGTGGAGACTACATCCAGTACCTTCAAATATGAAGGATTTCCACTATGTAAAAATATTTACATCAATCGCTTAGACCGAGCTTAAGAGTATTATTGCTTCCAACCACTCATGGCTTAAGCACACCCCGTGCTTCCAAGTATTCTTGAATTCAGCTACTCCTGCCTTAAGCACAACCCGTGCTTTTGAGTATTATGTTACAAGCACCTACTCCTGGGGCAGACCCAAGTATTCTTTCATGAGCCACTCTTAACTCAAACCCAAGTATTCTTTCCAAAGCCTTTTCAAGCTAAAGTGTTTCCCAACAAATCAACAGACCTGTATTACAAGAAATTGGAAATATTAGAACTCATAAAGTTTTCCTTCTTCTTCTGAGGCTTTTCTATACAAACATCTTGGACTTGTGTGAATTCTCTTTTTCTTTCCATCATACTACCTTTGTTGTGACTAGCCCATCAACCTCACAAGCTCTCTCGCTTTCTCTTTTCTTTAAACATATTTTCTTATTTCTCTTCATATGACTCTCTATTCTTCTTTTGTAATCTCTTTTCTTTTCCTTCGAGTCATCTGTATCTTATTTTACTCTTTATCGTGCATACACATATGTCACTGTATCTGTTTTTCTCTCTTTTTTCATTATGTATGTGTTGCCCTCTTCACCACTTAGAACAGAAGATTTGTAGCATATAAATACTTATTAAGCTCATGGAGATAGATCTGTTGGATGATCGTTTGAAATTTATTTTATCTCATGGAAAAATGATTTTTCTTCTTCTTAGTCAGAGAGACGTTCTGCATATTTTGTATATGGTAGAGAGCTTTTGAGATTTGTGTAGATGAAGACAAATAGGGATTGTACATTTTTCACCAAAGAGGATATTCCTTGATTAGAGAAATTCTGACTTCTTAGAAAGTTAATGAGAGATAGATGCTTTGAGATCAGCTCAAGATTTGTCTTGCTTGGGAACTTTCCTTGTTGTGATAGTTCTTTTTGTTGAGAAGAAAAGATGCTTTGTTAAGTCATTATATATAGGTCCATACTTGATTCGTTCAGGGGTAACATCTAAAGCTAGATTGAGGTCTGGTGAATCGTAAAGCATTAATGATGAGACTCAGGATTCAAAAGGTAATCTGATCCTTTCTTGTGATTTTGAAAGAGGTTTGAAGCAACCTATATGTGGAGATAAAATCTGATTTAAGGAGGTTTCCTTAATCAGTGAATTCTTTTAGATGACATGATGAGTTTGTGTCTGTTATATATCCATATGAACGTTTTTCTTAGGAGAGACGTTTCCAGACTTTGTGTGTTTATTTAATGGATAGCCTTCTTAGTTTTGTCTTACACGACTTATTGGATGCAAGCTCCCTCTTTGATTTATAACCTGTGCTTTATATCCTGAAACACTTGGATGATTTTATCAAGCATTTAACAATTCATAACTTGATTAATTAAGATGTTTGATGTTGGTTATCAACAAATCTAATGGTACTTCAAAAAGTCTTCTTGGTTCTAACAAGTTGTATGCCTTCAAGGAATGAAAGTACATTGATATGGAGAAACCAATTTATTCATGTATCCCTTCACTCTTGTAGCCATAATTTTCATAACAATTTTGTAGCTTGCATTGCAAAGGCTAATTGATGAGAAGTGAGATACATGCTTGGGGTTAATCAAAACTAAGAGCGTTGGATTCACATCCTTTGTAACACCCTCTGTTACACCTTAATAAATTCTAGAAAAATTTGTAATAATTTTTTTTTTACTAAAGATATGTTTGTTAAAAAGAAACTATCGGAATAAATTATATACATTATTTCTAAAATACCTCAATATTATTAAAACTTTATAAAGTATTTGTACATTCATCCGAAGAAAATAAACATTAAACATTATAAGAAAGAGAGGAAACTCCATGGCCCAAGAGCAGTTGCCTAGTGACATTATTTATTCATTGGACCACGGTATTCATACCGAGCTCCCTTTCTAGAACGTGCTATATATACTGTCAATGTTCTTTGATCCTTCCCTCTGTACGAACCATTAATTTAAAACATATGAAACAAAAACATAGAGAAAGGAGTGAGAAACAGAATATAATATTCCCAAATGGGACATAAGCAATAAAGGGTTTTCACAAACTAGTATAATAATATCAATCACAATCACAAGCACAATCAATTTATGAATGTATGAATGATATGCCATATCTTCATCATAACTTATCTATATATGTGGGCTCCTTAAATTTTAATTTGCACTAGGCCAACCAGGAGTTTACACTGTTCCATAATTCCAGATAATAATAACATGAACAGCTCAACTGGCATGGAAACACTTAGAGACTAGTCAGATTGAAAAGGTTTTTATTGTGAAAGTACCCGACACTAGGGAGCTACCCCAGGTCCCCTGAAGCACCCTTTCACACCCTCTCATCCCAAGGCTCACAATTAAGCCTCCTCTAATGTATCCTTGGTTTTTATAATCTGTCCCCAGACAATATCATTTTGTTTCTCTTCAATGATTCATGATGCATGAACTACTCGCGTATTTAGTTGGTTAAGGCTTTTAGAAACTCAATTATATTATCAGGGCCTACGAATCGCGACATAGCCACCCCAGTAAACTGTACTTTTTCAACTTCTCAAATACGCACATAGAATTTTAGTACAGTTCTTTTTCAAATCACAAATCAAATCTCCTTATAAATTTGAGTTTCAAAGCCTTAAATATATTTCACAACCTTCTTTAGAAAGTTTATAGGTCAATTCAAAATCAATTTCTAAAAACTCGAATTTGGAATTATCAATCTTTAAAACCTTAGTACTTGAAAATTTTGTATAATATTTTTATACATTTAAATAATATGTATATATATATGTATATATTAAAATATTAGTAAAAAATTTATTTTTATAAAATAATTTCTCTTTCTTTTTCTTTTTAATAAACTAACTAAAAAAAATCTAAATTTTAGTAAAGATATATACATATATATTAAAATATAAAAGAGATTTCTAAAAACTTATGTAGTTTTATTGAAATCTAAGAAATTTCTTAAAAGTAATTTGAATAAATATGAATAAGTAAATAAAGAAGTAGGAGATAAGTAAATTCTTACTGAATTTTAGCTTTCCGTCATGCTTGCTATATACTCAAACTCCACAGTACAAGATTATCAATCATAATCAAACATTGTCAATCACAATCAAACATTGTCAATCACAATCAAACATCATAAAACATAAATAAATATTAACAATCATAATCAAATCAAATAATTAAGCATCAGTTATAAATATGATAATTTTAAAATTCAATGGTTATTTAAATTAATAAAGTTTGTTTTAAGTTCTATGGTCAATTCCTCGCACAGGTCTATGTAAATCCAAGATAGTCCAGTCCTTGCATAGGTCTAGTTCAGTCCATATAGGTCATAAATAGTCCAAGTCCTTGCATAGGTTCAGTCAAGTTCGTAATAGTTCAAGTCCTTGCATAGGTTCAATCCAGTTCGCATAGGTCATAATAGTTCAAGTTCTTAAATATTTTAGATATTAAGTTATACAAGATGCTTAATTTATTAATAACAATTATTATAAATTTTAAGTTAAAAGTTATTATTTTAAAATAATAATATTGTTATGTTTAAAAGGAGTAGGGGACTCCTCCCAATATTCTTATGTATTTTCATATTATATCCTTAATCTCACCCCCCTTACCTTGATTTGCTACCAAAAGTGAATTCGCTCTGCGCCTCCAAGTTCTAACAAAATATTAATACTAACTTATTTCAGTATAAGCTTAAGATGAAAATTAAGATTTCTATCAGAATGATAAATAGTAAATATGTATAGTAATAATAAATAGTAACGGTAAATGGTAAGTCATTAATAGTAATGGTAAATAGTAATTTTTGAATAGTAATAGTAAATAGTAAATTGTGAATAGTAACTTTTTGAATAGTAGTGGTAAATGGTAAATCATAAGCAATAACAGTGAATAGTAAATTTTGAATAGTAATGGTAAATAGTAAATTTTAAATAGTAACAGTAAATAGTAAAAATAACACAGTGGTAAATTATTTTTACTATAGTAACTTATTCATAATAGTACTAGTATATCAATGGTTTAAGAGTGCTAAAAAAATAAACTAAAATTATAAAAAGAATATAGAAGAAAGTTATTACCTTACACCTCCAGCAGAACTTCTTTTTACAAAAAGAATTTACTCTCCACTAATTTCTTACGCACTATCTCTCTAGATTCTCTCTCTAATTTTTGGTGTGGAAATATTGTAAATGAGCCATCTATTTATAGGAAGAAAATTTTACTATTTAAGATTATTTAATTATTTATTTTACTATTCATGATGTAAGCGATGATGTAAGCGATGATGATGTAAGCGATGATGTCAGTAATGGCATTTTGGTTATTAGATGAAAGGTTAAAGGTATTTTTGTCATTCTAAAAAATAATAATAATAACAAAAAATAATAAAAAAATAAAAAAATAAGAAATTTCTAAAAAATTATAAATTATATAACATTCAAAAAGTTCTAAAGAACTATAATCAAATTCCTTTGAAATTTTATTTTAAATAAGAAATAACGAAATTAGGGGTGTTACATCCTTCACCTTGTTAGGATTAGAGAAAATATGTTTCACGAGTTCATAGTAATTTTTATAGTCATTAGATGTTCATAAACTCATCTAATCTAATGCAAATCACAAAACTGATCTAAATAAACCAAAAATCAAATTGATTAAAAATGTGAAAATTAATTTTTTATTGGATTAGATCAAATTTCAAATATATGTTTTGTAACTAATTCAAACTGAACTTTTATTTTTATATATATAATTTTATTTATAAAATAAACTTTTCATACTTATATTTATGTAATTATATATTCATAAGATTATATTACTCAATTATTTTTTTAAATTTATTTTTAAGTTATTTCTTTTTATTACTTTTTATGAGATACAAGATTGTGTAAACTAAAATAAACTTTTTAATCTAATCCGTGAACACTCATTAACAAAAAAAATAACAATGGAAAGATAAAAGGCAGATAGGTGTCATAAAATATATTTCTCTCTTAAAGTAATTACAAAAGAAGGGCTAATATACATACTGTGAACACCTCTTTTGGTCCGGTCCAAGTGGAATGAATCTTTTTATGCTGAATTCTAATTCAGAATGGTCAGAATGGCTCCAAAATAATCAGAACTGAGCAAAATAACTCAGAATGAAGCTTTTCCAAGTGAAATACAGCCCTGTGGGAGGCAAATCCAATTGGAATGACTAAAAAATGACCACATCTAAACAGGATGGCTCAGGTTAAAGCATTTTCGAGTGAAATACAGCCCTGATGGAGATAAATCCGAGTGAAAAAACTCAAAAAATGGTCAAATCCGAGTCAAAATGAAGCATTTCCGAGTGGAATGACTCAAAATTGATGAAATCCGAGTGAAATAACTCAGAATGAGTTATTTCCGAGTGAAATGCTCCCCTGTTGAAGTTGAATCCGAGTGGATAGCTTCCTTGCCAAGCCAATCCGAGTGGATTATGCCCATTTTCAAGAGAAGTCCGAATGGAATGACTCAAAAATGATGAAATCCGAGTGGAATCACTCAGAATGAGTCATTTCCGAATGAAATGCTCCCTGCTGAAGTCAAATCCGAGTGGAATATGCTCCTGTTGGATTAAATCCGAGTGACATTACTCTGAATGGAGAAAATCCGAGTGCAACTACTCAGTTTTGGGCATGTCCGAATGGAGTATGACCTGTTGGGTGGGAAATCCGAATAATGACTCAACAATGGACCAATCCGAGTGGAGTATGACCTGTTGAATTCAAATCTGAGTGAAATGACTCAGATTAGATGTAAATCCGAGTGGATAATTCCCTTTCAGATGCATTCCGAGTGGAGTATGCCAGTTTACAAGCCCTGATTGCAAAAAAATGTCAATTCCGAGTGAAAGGAATGCTGATTGAAGAAAATCCGAGTGAAAGTGACCAAGTTCCATTCAGATTAAGAGCTCACAAGGTCAATTCCGAGTGAAACCTTCAAGCAGTTAACTTTCGGGTCACTATTGAAGACATTCCGAGTGAACATTCCAGCAAAGACAAGATCCGAGTAGCACACTTCCGATTGAAGTGATTCCGAGTGAAACACTGATTCAATCATTTCTGAATCACCTTTTAATTGGTTCCTGAGTAAAATACTATTCAATCAATTCTGAGTAAAGTTTCCACCAGTTTCCGAGTGAAACCGTTGTGAGGAGGATTCCTGAGCGAATGTATCCGAGTGAATTGATGTGTGAGCACATCCGAGTCATATTTCACACAATACCGAGCCATTTCAGTCAACACCGAGTGAGCCATCCTTTTCCCAGTTCCGAGCCCCTTTTTTTCACTCGAGTTCCGAGTGACTTTTCACCCTTCCCGAATCCTTTTGGCCAATCAATTCCGAGCCCCCATTTCCACCATACTTCAAACCTTCACCGAGCTGCTTTTTACCCGTTCCCGAGTCATCTTTCTCTCATCTCCGAGTCACACTTCACATACTTCAGTCGGTTCCGAGTCAGTATTTCACTCGGATTGTGGAGAGGAGATGAAATCCGAGCCAGTTTTCACTCGGTTCTGACTCAAATTCTTTAATTGCTCACTCAATCCAATTCCACAACACCAACATGATTTCATTCGGTCTTTAGGGGCCTGTTCCACTCAGATTTAGGTGGTAGAGTGAAGACCGACCCTTTTACATTCGGATTTATTAGGCAATGTGGATGAATGTTGACTGAGAGGGTGATCCGAGTCATTTACACTCGGAATTCAACATTCTCACTCGGTTTTTCCAACATTCTCACTCGGAATTCAACATTCTCACTCGGTTTTTCCAACATTCTCACTCGGAATTCAACATTCTCACTCGGATTCCCATCAGGTCCCCCTGTTAACCCGTGCTGACTTGGATTCCACCACCCAAGTGGATCCAAGAATCCTGGGGGTGGCAGACAAGTGGTAAACAGGGGTGGAAATAGGGGGAATTAAAAATTCCCACCCAGCCGTTGTCCCCCACTTTACTCTGAGTGGAGGCCTGAGCTGGCATTCCACTCGGAAGTGGAAGCCTGAGCTGGCCTTCCACTCAGACCAGCCTATAAATAGGCAAGGAGCTGGAGCTTTCAGCCCTTACAGATACTTACACACACACACCATACACACTGCGCCATTCACTTCTCCTCTTTCCTCTCTCCATCAGCCCACTCCGTCCTCTCCTCTCCAACCAACACCGCCCATTACCTCACTCCTCTTAGCCAACACCGTCCAGCAACTCTATTGTCCCAATTCTTCTTACAACATTGTCCCTTTCTCCCAAAACACCCAACCGTCCTCACCAAAACCGACCTCCTCACCCCTTCTCCTACACACCGTCCCAATTCCTCTTACACACCGTCCGGTACCCCCCTCAAGTCCACCAAATCCGATCTCCTCACTCCCCTCAACTCCAACACCGTCCCTATTCTCACTGTCTCACTCGGTAATCACTTGTCACTCGGTAAGCTCACTGTCTCACTCGGTTTTTGCTATTTCCACTCGGTTTCCTCATTTTCACTCGGTTTTTCCTTGTCCTCACTCGGTTTTCTGCTTTCATCACTCGGTTTTACCATTTTTACTCGGTTTTTCCTCTTTCTCACTCGGTTTCTGCTATTTCCACTCGTTTTTTTTGTAATTTTCCCTCGGTTTTTGCCATTGTCACTCGGTTTTTCACTTCTCCCACTCAGTTTTCACTCATTTTTCCTCTATTTTCAGAATTTATTGTTTCCCTTTCTCTTTTGTAGCTTCTACTACCTTTTTCCTTTCGTTCCATAGTAAAATATAACAAAGGGAAATAAATGCTTCCTATGTGTTCTTTCAAATCTAAATAAAAATCAATAAAAAGAAACAAATCATTTTTAAACAGTGTCGTACGGGAGCACTCCCGTCTACATAACCTCTTTAGGATTCGTACACGTGCGAAGAACTTCGCCTTGTACGAGTTCCCCACCTCAGTGACATCCATCATCATCTCCCAAGTCTTTTCCTAAAAGAAAAACACTCAGAACTACGTAACCCTGATTTCTTGATAATTCAAGAATACGTAGGAGCAGGACTTTAACTCCTGTCGGGCCCATCTTTCTTATTTCTTTTTGCTGATTTATTTCCTTACTTCCACGTTTCTTTCATAAATGGCCTTTTTTGGTTACTTCTGTGAAAATCAATTTAGACGTGACGTCTTGTTGGTTTCCCCCTAGTTTTTGCTTAAGCCTCGCCATAATTCATAGGGGAGGGATACTTAGGACGAGACGTCCCGCTTATCTCTTTCCTATCCCTATTTCTTTTATTCAAGGATGTATAATTTAGGCGTGACGCCTTATTAGCATTCTTTTCCCCTCACTGTCTCATATCGAAGTCGAGTTTAATTCGGATGAAACGTCCCATTGACCTCGCTTCGACATTCTATGTTTGTACAGTTCTCTCACCCCATTCTGTCGTTTTTAAAATAAAAAAATACAACAATAAAAGGGAAGAAATAAACCATTTTTTGTAAGGCTATTTATGTTGCGCATTTTCAATTTTGGTACTGTTTTTGACAGGCGATGTAGGGTGCTGATACCTTCCCTACTCGTAACCGACTCCCGAACTTAAATCTCAATTTTTAACCAGTGCTTTACTGAACCTAGTTTTTTCCAATGTTTTTCCTATGGATAAAAATGTTGGTGGCGACTCCGTGTTTCATTACACACAATTTCTCTCTCTCGCCGCACCGTCGCGATTCAGGTTGCGACACATACATATAAGGTTGTCCAAAACAAAGAGATACAAAGAATAAAAATTCGACTTCAATGCTACAGTTGTACAAAGAATTAGTAAAAGGATAAAAAAGCAAAAAGCAATGAAGGCATCACCATATTGAATGACACCACCACAACAACAAAAATAGCAATACTGGAATAATAAATTTGGCCAGCTTAGCTCCTTTTTAGAATATATGAGTCCATATCATTTTCATTTGATACCCCCTCCCCGGCGAGTTAGTGAGCAAATATTTATGAGACCCAACTTAGAACATATAGATCGAAATAGCTGAGGAGCTAAAGCTTTGATGTGTATTTGTAAGTTGTTCTAAAAAGGGAATAGAAAGTAATCGAATTAAACCTTGTTGAATGTAACATCCCATTTTCAACACAAATAGAAAATAGATATTAATATATCTTTAATGAGAAATACTTACTATTAGTTAGTTTATTATTATCAATTTTTTATGAAATTTTGGTATTTATATTTAATTATTTGTTTTTTAAAAAATAAAATAAAATAATAATAATAATAATAATAATAATAATATTTATGTATTTTGAATGAGAATTTTAAAATGACTTAATTAGTATTCATTAATTAATGAAATTATATTAAAAATTTTAAATATATTTATTATTCACAACTTTTATTTTATATTTTTATATTTATGTTTTTACATATTTGTAATTTAACTCTTATTAGAATTTTAAAATAAAATTTTGAAGGAATTAGACTATGATTCTTTAGAACTTTTTGATCTACATAATATTTATGATTTTCTGGATTTTTTTGAAAATTTTGAAATATTTTAATAAAATAATATATTTTAAATAATTTTAAATGCATATAAAGTTACTTAAAATTAAAAATATTTACAAGAAAGTGAAGTTAAATTATAGGAAAACTTTCTAAAATCTATTTCAAGTAGACTTATCTAAAAATTATCGGTTTGAGTAAAATCTTGATTTATACCAATCGTAAAAAAATCAAAAACTTACCAATAAATTTTTATTAATAGAAAATTTTAGATTTTTAAAATTTAAACTTTATATTACTTATCATAAAATTAGTGAGAACTGATATAATATCGTTAAATTTCAAAAAGGATAGATTTTGAATATTTAAAATATACCGAGTGAATAATTACTATTTGGCATAATAATTTAGGTGATATTTACTATGCAAAACACTGTACATGTATGAAAATTTCAAAAGGTGCACAGTAACTAGAAACGAAAATTTCAAAAATTGTATAGTACTTTTATAATAAAATAATAAAATGCACAGTATATATTTTTGCTATAAATAGAGGGGAGCACCAAAGGGAAAATTCACATTTTAGATTGAATTTTCTTAATATAGCAGTGTTAGAGAGATAGTAGTAGGACTAAGAGAGAGAAATAATTTTTATAGAAGGAGATTCTGCCAAAATTATAAGGTAAGAATAACTCTCTTTTATATTTTTTAGGTTTACTTTCATATCGTTTTAGAAATCTATTATTATACTGAATATAATATTATTTTAAGTTACTATTCTGAATAATAAATTACTGTCAATAGTAAATTACTATTGAAAATAGTAAAATACTATTCAAATAGTAAATTACTATTACGAATAGTAAATTACTATTCAAATAGTAAATTACTATTTATCTTTACTATTTACAATTTACTATTTACTATTACTATTTATATTTTACTATTTACTATAACTATTCATGTTTTACTATTTACTGTTACTTTTCATATTTTACTATTCACTATTTACTATTCACTTACTATTCAAAATTTACCATTTCTGTTTTACGTAGTAATCTTAATTTTTATCTTATGCCTATATTGAAATAAGTTGGTATTAATAATTCAAGAAATCAAAAGCGCAAAGCAAACTCTCTTTTGGTAACAATTCAAGGTAAGAGAGAGTGAGATAAGAATATAATATGAAAAGCTATAGGAATAATGGGGGGAGTCCCCTACTCCTTTTAACTATGAATAATTATTATATTTTAAAATAATAATTATTATCATCTTAAGTAAATTAAATAAATAAAATTTATTCGAAAGTTTAAAATATTTAGATGATTCATATTGATTAACTTAACATAAAGTTTAACATATTTAGATGACTCATTAACCTAACATACCCTATCATTAAGATTTGGACTGTGATAGACTTATACGGACTGTTATGGACTTATATGGACTGTTATGGACTTATATGGACTGTTATGAACTGATATGGACTAAATTATACCTTTGCGTTGATTGGACTATGATGGACCCATATGACCATTGGACTATTTTGGACTTGATATAGACCAACTAACATTATGATTGGACTGCTATGACTTAAAATGAACTTTAATAATTAAAACACCTTGAAATAAATTGTGTAGATTTTGTATAGTAATTGTGTTATTTTTATTTCACTTGATTATAATCGATATTTGATTGTGAGTGATGATATTTAATTATGATTGACAATATTTGGTTGTTATTGATGAATGATTGATGATCTTGTTAGGTAAAGTTTGAGCATATAGCAAACATGATGGAAAGCTAAAACTCAGTAAGAATATTCTTACCTTACACTTTAAGTTTTTATTTTAAGAAAAAGTATTTTTATAATTACTTTAGTCTTTTATTCCTTCTATAAAAAATAAATATTTCCATCAACTTTACTTTTAATATTTAAGATAAAATCTAGTATTCTTTTTAGAAAGAAATTATTTTATAAAAATTAGTTCATAAAAAGGTTGAGATAGTTAATTCTTAAATGAAAGAAAAATTTATAGTTTTAAGTATTTTTATGACTATAAGAGTTAATTTCTTTTAAGTAAATTAGAATTTAAAGTAAATTATTTTGATTTTCCTCAATGTAATAACCAAAGGATATTTTGATATAATTAAGATTTCTTAGTTCGATCTTATTAGGATTCAATTTGAGAAAGATTATGTAAATATGTGAAGTTTTCTATGAGAAAAATTTGAGATATTTAAGGCTTGGAAACTCAATTTTTGGTGAGATTTGAAATTGAAAGCTGTACTAAATTTATTTCTATATAATAGAAATTCAGAGGAAAAATTATGGAAATGTACAGTTTATTGAAATAATATGGTAAACCGTTATGGTATTTATTAATTGAGTTTCTAAAAGTCTTAACTAACTAAATATGCGAGTAGTTCATGCATCATGAATCATTGAAGAAAATTAAGATGTGATATTGCCTGCGGACGGATTATAGAAACCGAGGATACATTAGAGAAGGTTCAAATGTGAACCTTGGGATGAGAGGGTGGGGAAGTATGCTTCATGGGACCTAGGGTCACTCCCTAGTGTCGGGTACTTTCAAAATAAAAACTTTCTCAATCTGACTAGTCTCTAAGTGTTTCCATGCTAGTTGAGCTGTTCATATGCCATGAAGGCATTTATGTTATTATTCGGAATTATGGAACAATGTAAACTTCTGGTTGGCCTAGTGCAAACTAAAACTTTGAGGGCCCACATGCATAGAATGAATAAGATGGTAGTCTTAAAAATATTACATGACATTCATGTGATTCTGACATTCTATACGGGTGGTTGTGAATGAAAGTATAATTGTTATGTTTATGAAAACCCTTATGCTTATGTATTATTTATAAAGTATTATATTCTATTTCTCACTCCTTGTTTGAATTTTGTGTCCAAAATATATGTTATGTGATATATAGCTAGCAGTTCAAGATGGACGGATATGTAATTACAAGATGGTAAAGTGGTCTCATCCTCAATCAGATAGATGAAGAGATATGACAAAAGTAGGATTCCAAAACTCGATGGTTCAAGAACTAGGAAATGATTGATCACATTTGTAGTAGAGGTATAGTTTAATTTTACCTTGCCTTATTACAATATCAAGTTAGATAATTGTAACAAGGTAAAGGTTAAACTTTGATAAACTTTTCATTTGGATATAATATTGTAATGATTTATCACTTATGATTTCTATAAATTATTTTGTCATTATGGACAAATATTGAAAGATAATTTTTTTTTACTTTCAATATTCAAAGGAAATCAGATGTATATACGTCCTTGTATACGCGGGATAAAGAGTGATAAATATGTATATCTTTCTAAGAGTTTTTTTAAAAGCAAGAAGAATACATATATATCTCGTGTATATAACACTACTAAAAAAACACCTGTTAGCGACGGAATAAATTGGTCGCTAATCCATGCCAAGGCCGTCGCTACAATTCTTAGCGACGACATTTTAGACGGGAATACACCCGTCGCTAAAACCTTCATCGAAAATACATCAGCGACCATAGAACCGTCGTCGCTAACATGTCGACGACATGATACCGTCGCTAAAATGGTCTCTGCTTCACTGACTTCAGCCGTCGCTAACTGTGGCCATACAGCGACCTCATAAGTCCGTCGCTAGTAGCGACCACTGTACGTCGTCGCTATGGTTAGTCATATAGCGACCACCAGATCCGTCGCTAATTGTTGCGTACCAACGACTGTACTCTTCCGTCGCTATGGTTAGTGATGTAGCAACGACTGGATCCGTCGCTATGGGTAGCCATACAGCGACTACGATTGTCCGTCACTATGTGTGTCTTATAGCGACCGTGTACTTCCGTCGCTGTGGGTAGCCATACAGCGACTACGTTTGACCGTCGCTATGTGTGTCTCATAGCGACCGTCTAATTCCGTCGCTAAATGGAATTTGTTAATTTTTTAAAAAATTGTGGTTTAGGGTTTAAAAATGTATTAATATTTTGTATTTTGTATTGGCTGATAAAATTTTATAATTAAATTTGAATAATTTATTTAAAATATTAAATTATTATTAAAAACAAAATAATGGAATAAATTTTTTTATCAAATAGGTTGAATTATTAATGATAATTACAATAAGGCTTTTTGATTTGAATTTAATTACCAATAAATATTGACATAATAAATGAAGAATGACAAAATAAATACTGAATGAAATATAATATAAAAACTAAAAATCAAATATACAATGTGTATAAATAATAAAAATACAATCATGGTGGTGGGGGATCCTGGGGTGGTGGTGGGGGCGCCTGGGAAGTGGGGGAGGTAGCCTCGCCATCAATTGCATCAGTAGCTCCTGCTGCTGAGCAAGTTGCCGATGAGTCTCGGCGTGCTGTTCCTCGGCCCGCTGTCGGTCCGCCTCGGCCCGCTCCTCCAACAGCTGCCTCTGACGTCGCTCCTCCTGTAGCTCATCGTTCAGGTTTTGAATTACCTGAACAACCTCAGTCGGAAGACCAGAGGAAGAGGAAGGGGTCTTCCCCTTTTTCGTCAGCTGCGTGCCGACGCCACCCAATCCAAATACCCTCCCTTTCTTGTTCACACCGCCAACAGCCTCCATATAGATGGCGTTGTCGTCAGAATAAGATAGGGTGGGAGGAACCTCCCCTTCAGGAGTGGAAGCCACCAGGTCCACCTCCTTCTCGGCCCTCCTGGCCTGATACGCCTCCTATAAATTCAAAAACAATGATAGGATTAGTAAGCTGATTTGTAAATTATAAGCATTTGTGAGTTAAAAGTAAATACCGCTAGATCCATAGTCTTCTGGTTTACCCATGCACCAGCTTTGTTCTTCTTGGTCATTTGCATGACCTCAAACAAAGAAGGCTCTCGGTGCTCCCTCAGCTCCTGTGGTGGACAAAAAACATTTGAGATTATTATTTGTAAACACGTCAGACGAATCATAATAGAAATGTTTAACATAAATATACTTACAAATCTTTTCTTGTGCTCGAGGGTTGAAATGCTACCCCCAGTGTAAACTGAGGCTGCAGCATCGGTGGCTCTGTTTGCCCTGTTTCGAGCACTCGCCTGCTGGAACGAGACACCGCCCCACTTCTGGACCATCCCGTCCCAATGGTCCTCCGGGATCCAACGAGGGCGCTCACCCTTGTCCCTCACCTTCCAAAGGGTACTCTTGATAATTTTGGAGGTCTTTGTGGCAAAGACCTTCCTAATCTCATCAATCATACCCTCTGCCCACTGGTAATCACGCTGTAAAATGAAATGAGAAATCAAAATTAATAAGAGGTCTATTTTACAAATCAAATCATAACAAATGAGCTAGGAACTTACCGAGAAGGTGTCAAACCACCTATCTTGGACAACCTTCCCAGCATCTGTCCAAGATATATATGGACCATCCCACTGGGCCTTTAAAACCTTAGTAATCGCTTTGGTAGTGCGACTACTATCAACAAAGCTGTAATGACAACAATTATATCAGGAGTATAACAACAGACAATCTAGGGAGACTCCCAAAATTTTGGCAGAGTCTCCCCTGTAAATGTAACATTTCAAAGTTTAAATAGTTACCCTGTTACAAACAGAAGAGTGCCCAGTACAATTTAATCTATACAAGTACTAATTTAAGTAACATACAATAAACCAACAAGTCTTTCCACTAAAGTTTAATATAAAGTACCATACAAGTAACATAAAAGTATTTGAGCTTTAGTCACTTACTCGTCTCCGGCCGGCACAGGTACCAACATGGGCAGAGAGGATGCCGGAGGTGGGGTGGCCTAATGGCCATGGTCCTCCAAGCCACCAACTCCAGGAGTCTGCTCTGGGGTGGTTAGTTGTGGGGGTGATGGAGTAGTCTGTTGTAGTGGTGGTGATGGAGTGGTCTGCTGTAGTGGTGATGGAGTGGTCCGCTGTGGTGGTGATGGAGTGGTTTCCTGCCCTGGGGTGGGAGTCCCCAGACGGGATGACGGGGTCCTGGACCCACCACCCCTACTGAAGGGCAGTCGACGTTCCGCCATCTGTGGTTAAAATCATGAAAAGCAAGGTTAGTCTCAGGATATATCTAAACCTATGTATATATGTTTAACAACAACATACTCTGTGTCTATTTCAGTTTCAAATTCCCCCTCAGTTTCAGTGTCACTGTGGTTATCTGTTTGAACAACTTCGTCAGTATCCAGATCAGCCCTAGACCATTTTGATCGAGAGACAAGGTCTTTGTCAATGTGTTCACCCCCCGTAGTGGCGAGTGTCTCATCCATTATGACTGGATCAATGTTGAACAACAAATTGGCATCGTTGAGCTCGTGTGTTGCAAGCTGATAAGCGTCATCGACCTCCTCGGAGACATTGTCAGTGATCTGACTTCGGGCCTTGGCCTTGATTACTACATACCAGTCCTGATGTCCTCCTGGGAAGTCTGTGTAATAAACCTGCTCAGCTTGTTGGGCAAAAATGAAGGGATCAAACCATTTATATCTACCATTCTTCTTGAACTCAACTAAGCCGTACTTGTTATCAACCTTTGTTCCAACACCGATAGTGTTGTCGAACCAATCACATTTGAATAGAACAATGTCTCTTCTTAGTCGTCCATAGAATGAAACTTCAACAATCTCCGTCAGCACTCCGTAAAAGTCTTCTTCCAACTAGACGGGTCTTACGTGTTGTGCGAACCAACCAACGAACTTGGATGACACCTCACTATGAATTTGGTCATCAGTTAAATCATTTTGCTCAAGTTTTAGCATATGTGTATATAAGCTATTCAAAGGAAACAAATTTAGATACTACAAATTTAGAATGTAACATATAACTTTTATGACTTACTCAAGAAAGGGTTCCACTTCTGGGCAATTTAGAAGAATGTACAAGTGAGTCGCCTTTCGATCTTTCTCATCAATGTAACATTTTGTTAGCTTGCCCCCCGGATAACCAGGATAGTTGAAAATCGAGATTTATTCATCAAACCCTGTGCGGCTGGCTACCCCAAGATTACGGGGAATTCTACTCATTCTAGTTTTTATCTCCGTCGGAAAATAGAAAGAAGCAAAGGTTGTCATTTCTTCGACTAAGTATGCCTCACAAATTGATGCTTCAACGCAGGCTTTGTTTGACACTTTATCTTTTAAAAAGCGTAAGAATCTTCAACATCATTAACAAATGTTAAGTTAGAAAATACTATTATAAGAAGTGTTTGCAAGGAAATTAAAGAGTTCTGGCGTTCACCTTTCGAATGGATACATCCAATGATACTGTACCAGGCCACCAACCAAGGCCTCGTATGGTAGATGGATAGGCAAATGCTCCATCGAGTCAAAAACACTTGGTGGGAAAATCTGCTCCAACTTACAAATCAATACCGGGATAGTTTCTTCCATCTTCACAAGTTTCTCCACAGTCAACGAAGAAGCCGTCAACTCCTTAAAGAAGTGACTCAACTCCACCAACGGTTTCCAAATAGGCTTCGGTAAGGCATGAAACGCGTACGGGAGTAGTTGTTGCATAAACACATGGCAATCATGACTTTTCATGCCAAACACCCTGCCCTCCTTCACGTCGACACATCTACTCAAGTTAGAAGCGAATCCGTCAGGCAGGGTCAACCCATTCATCCAAATACACCCAGCAATCTGTTGTGGTCTAGTTAAAGCATATTTTGCATGGGGTTTAAACATTCTTCCACATCCCGCATCCCTCAACTCCAACTCCTTCCTAGAACACCAAATCGGAAGGTCTAGACGACTCTTCTCGTTGTCCTTTGTTCTCCCTTTAATGTCCATAACAGTGTCAAAAATATTCATGAAAACATTACGTTCAGTGTGCATGACATCAATGTTGTGTCTTAACAACAAGTCTTTCCAATATGGCAAATCCCACAAGACACTCTGCTTCACCTAGTGGTGTTCCATACCATAACCCGCAAACTCCTTAACACTATTGTCCCAGATGTAAGGATACTCTTCGACCCTTTGCCAAACCCGTGCACCAGATAACCTACGGGGTGGAGGTTCATTAACAACCTTGTTCTTCTTAAAAGCGGTTTTGTTTCTCTTAAACGGGTGATCCAACGGTAGAAACTTTCTATGACAGTCAAAGAAACTTGTCTTGCCACTAACAGGGAGTGATTCCCCCCCGGTATGTTCCATGCATACAGGGCAAGCAAGCTTCCCAGACGTTGACCATCCAGAAAGCATACCATAGGCCGGGAAGTCGTTAATAGTCCACATCAAAACAGCACGCATCATAAAATTGTTCTTCAAAGACGCATCGTATGTCATTACCCCGACATCCCATAATTGTGATAACTCTTCAACCAACGGTTGCAAAAACACGTCTATGTTCGCCTTTGGATTTTTGGGTCCTGGAACCAGTATAGATAGAAACATGACCTCCATCTTCATACACATATCAGGAGGCAGATTGTATGGGGTCAGGATGACTGACCAACAAGAGTAAGCTCTTCTGTATTGACCGAACGGGTTAAGCCCATCAGTACATAAGCCAAGTCTTACATTGCGCGGCTCGCCAGAAAAGTCCGGATATAGCTCATCCAAACACGTCCATGCTTTCCCGTCGGAAGGATGGCAAAGAAACCCCTCTTGTGTTCAGTTCAGAGCATGCCAACGCATGTGTGTTGCCGTAGACAATGAGGCATACAGGCGTTGAAGACGCGGTGTTATAGGGAAGTACCACATTTTCTTCCTGGCTGGGTTACCTTCCCTCTCCTTTTAACAGTTTTATAGCGTTCCTCATTACAATCAGACATTTTGTGACACTCTTATCTACAAACTCATTTCTGAATAGCATACATCCGCCAACACAGCACTCTATCTTCACACAACCCAACCCCAAGTTTGCCACTTGTTTCTTAGCATGGTACAGGTTTGCTGGCATTCTATGATTACTAGGCATAGTGGAACCCATCAGATTGACCATCCTATTAAAACAACCTCCAGAAAGATTATAATCTGCCTTTAGGCTTAAAGCAGCTAGGGAGGCGGATAACTCAGTGTGACTGTTGCACCCGTCCCACAATGGAGTCTGAGCCGCCACTAACAAATCATAAAATCTCTTCACCTCCGGATTAGGATCCTCCTCTACATTGTCAGAGTCTCCATTCCCTGCCCGGTCATCATGTTCTAGCATATGCCCGGTGGAGGGTCCAACATGATCTATCACTATTTGTTCTATGTAGTTGTACGTATCCCTGTTTCCTCCAACCTCGTAGTAAGACTGTTGCACGGTTACGTCTGATGGTCTACGCGGTAACTGCTCACCATGGTTGTACCAGTAGTGGTATGTTTCCATGAACCCTTTCTCAGTTAGGTGGCACATGACATCATCCGCGTATTCAAAACTCATGCATTTGCACCTTGAGTACGGACAACGAATCTTCTGAGTCGCTTCAAATCCAGGCGTGTTTGTCGTAGCGAACGGAATAAACTCCAATAGCCCCATCATAAACTCCTCGGTCACTCACCGACTGCGATCTAGTCGGTTGTACATCCATCGCCGATTTTCTGGTACCTCCATTTACAATATCTAACAAGCACGATTTATGTTACTTTACATTTTTAAAATTTTATTTCACTATCGGTTGTGAATCAGTCGATCTCTTTGATGTTGTAAATTGGTGGGGCCCTATCCCATTCGGTATGAATATGCAACCATCCATAACCCATCGATGTTGTATGTGGTCTATCTTGTGTCGTTGATGTTCATTTGAAATTTCGGCAGCATTTCGCATTGGTCCCCGAGTAAACAGAGATACGTACGGTATGAAACACCACACGCAGACATGCACCCTGGGGACAATACGAAACACCATAACCAACTGTCCGGCGGTGACTTTAACACAAACCCCGTAGTTATGGGTGCGCATCCCTTCACTCCATTGAAGAATATTAAACTTGTAGCCATTTACGTAGTAAATAGGCCATTTTTTAACAGTTTTCACCGGCCCCCAAGAAAGGGCTTGGAGTAAAGAATCTTCAATATGGTTGTTTGGGTCTTGTATCTATGTACAACATAACAAGTAGGTCATCGTTAGATATCGGGAGTTAGAAGCAAAGATAAAAAACACCTGGTAAACGGGTCTTACGTGTTGCGCGAACCAACCAACGAACTTGGATGACACCTCACTATGAATTTGGTCATCAGTTAAATCATTTTGCTCAAGTTTTAGCATATCTGTGTATAAGCTATTCAAAGGAAACAAATTTAGATACTATAAAAGCCACGTTTAGAATGTAACATATAAGTTCTATGACTTACTCAATAAAGGGTTCCACTTCTGGGCAATTTAGAAGAATGTACAAGTGAGCCGCCTTTCGATCTTTCTCATCAATGTAACATTTTGTGAGCTTGCCCCCCGGGTGACCAGGATAGTTGAAAATCGATGTTTGTTCATCAAACCCTGTGCGGCTGGCTACCCCAAGATTGCGGGGAATTCTACTCATTCTAGTTTCTATCTCCGTCGGAAAATAAAAAGAAGCAAAGGTTGTCATTTCTTCGACTAAGTATGTCTCACAAATTGATGCTTCAACACAGGCTTTGTTCGACACTTTATTGTTAACCAAGTGGCCTCAATTACTCAAGAGGGGGGGTGAATTGAGTATTAAAAAATTTTCTTTGGAATGCTCTTGAAATTGATTCTTTTATCACTATGTATATTTAAGATAATGAATTAGATAACAAGAAGCAACAAATTATACACAAGACAAACTAATAACTACTTAAAGAGTTTGAATAATGAATCAATTTAGTTACAAAGCAATTTATAGGACTTTTAGAAAGATTGATTCAAAAGAAATGCTTAAGTCCAAGTTCAACAATGTTATTAAAAAGGTTTCAACTTAATGTATCATGCACTTAGTCAAATTAATAAAGCAAGGAATTAACCAAACAAATTAAGTGCATAAATTAAATGAGTTTAGGGAAGAAAGATTTGCAAACCGATGTATACGAGTTCCACCACGCCGGTGTACGTCTCGCCTCTAAGCAACCCACTTAGAGGATTTCCACTATTGTAGATTAGAGATACACTTTGAGCAATTGCAACTTCCTAGTGTCCCACACTCAAGAATCCAATCCTCACAAGCACAAGGGCACCCCACCCAATCTCTCAATCTCACAATTACAAGGTTGAAACCCAACCCAAGATTTCTATGAAGTTTAGTGTTTAAGTGTACAAGGAAACTCTCTCACTAGAGTGGATATACAAGTTTAAAGCTTACACAAGATAGTAACTCTCAAAGAGAGGATATGCAAGTTAAGTACACAAATATAATTTTCCCACAAATTAACTCTCAAGAAATATACCAATCAAAGATTAAAGAGAGTAAGTAGAAGAGCAAGAGAATGGAGGGGGAAGAAAGCAAATGGTAATGCTTCAAATGCTTGGTGTAAGTTTTGCCTTCAACTCCTTCTCTATTTATAGGCAAGGGCACATGTAATTTGTCCAATTTTTAATTCCTCAGAAACATAAATCCACAAAACATTCCATGTTTTGTGTTCCTTGTTTCCATGCACAACTTTCCTGACCTTGATTCTTGCTATTTATGTCTCCAATGCTCCTTGATTCAATGAATACATGTTTCCATGTTTCTTGCAACTTTGTCAGCATTCAAAATTCGAAATTCAAATTTTGAACTAAATAAATCTATTCATGTGAAATATGAATTGATTTATTTATGAAAATTTGAAGATTCTGGGCAATTTGGAACGTATGAATATATTTGACTCGTTTTAGCCCTCTTTGATATTTGTTCAATCATGGCTCCAATTCTTTGATCCTTAGGCACTTTGATAAATTTATTTCACCGAATTTGAGCTTCTTAAAATGCCTTTATCAAATTTAGACATCAACCATTTTAAATGCCACATCAAACATAATTAATTCGTCCTTAATCATTTATGTTTGATCCTTCATTTGTTGTGTCATTATCAAAACCTACATCAACATAAAAATACATTCTCCCCCTTTTTGATGATGACAACAAATGTTTATCTCTTGGGATGTTAGTATCACAATAATTCAAATATATTGCAAGAATGACTTGCCCTATCATATACAATTTGATACCATTATGTTTATGAATTTAGAGGCACAAGTTATCAAGAGAATATTTAATATAAAAGGTCTCTCCCCCTTAATACGGTCTCTCCCCCTTAATACAGTCTCTCCCTCTTAATCATCTCCCCCTTAATCATTCAACACTTTAAAGATCTCTCACCTTTTACAAGATATTTTTATGCCATTTAGATAGTGTATATCTTCTCCCCCTTTCTTATATATATCTCTCCCCCTTTAAATGTATGTATTTCTCTCCCCCTTTGGCATCATCAAAAAGATTTCCTTATTTGATAAACATATACCACTTAAAGGTAGATGCATACATTTTGAAGTAAGATGACAATGCAACATACATCATGAAATCATTCAAAGCATATAGGCACATAATGTCTCATGGGAATTGATTCATCTAAGTATGAATCGATTCATCTAGCTCTTTTTACGCAAGTTTAAAGAATCATGTTACTAGATGAGTGTTTTATGAGGGATTTATACAAGGATTTAGATTTTGCAAGTTGCCAATGATTTTGTTTGCACAAGAGAGTCAAGAAAATCAAAGGTCATTTGCCATTTATTTTTGAGATCCATGTTGTATATAGGAGATTATCTTTGTGTCAAGATATGTTTAAAATAAATGGGGACTCCACGGGGTCTTAAATAAGACAAGAGATTTGTAGAGCATTAAGTTGATTATTGGAAATGTAAGTGAAAAAAAATGTATTTATATTACAAAGTAAGGCATTATTTTCTAAGAAATGAAAATTTTATGGAAAAGATGAGTTGAAATCTTTAAGTTAAAGATTTGCAAAATTATGTTCAAAGAGTAAGAAAGTGTGATAAAATAAATCAATTAGGAAATTTCCAAAATTCCTAACTCCCTTCTAATATTTATAAATTGGTCTTTTGGAAGGGGTTTTGTAAAAATGTCCGCCAATTGTTTTGAAGTTTCAACATATTCAAGTACACAATCTCCTTTCAAAACATGGTCTCTAATGAAGTGATGTCTTATTTCAATGTGTTTGGTCCTAGAATGCATGACCGGATTCTTAGATATATTTATTACACTAGTGTTATCACATTTAATGGGGACTTTATCCAAGGTAATACCAAAATCAAGAAGTTGTTGTCTCATCCAAAGAATTTGAGCACAACAACTACCGGCTGCTACATATTCTGCCTCAGCTGTTGACAATGCAACACTTGCTTGTTTCTTACTATGCCAAGAAACAAGGGAACTACCAAGTAAATGACATGTGCCACTAGTACTTTTTCTATCAAGCTTACAACCCGCAAAGTCAGAATCAGAATATCCTAAAAGATTACATTCAACGCCTTTGGGATACCACAAACCAACATTTTGAGTACCCACAAGATATTTCAAAATTCTTTTTACGGCAATTAAGTGTGATTCTTTAGGACATGCTTGATATCTAGCACACATGCATACCGCAAACATAATATCGGGTCTACTAGCAGTTAAATAAAGTAAGGATCCTATTATTCCTCGATACTTAGTTATTTCAACGTCCTTACCCTTTTCGTCTTTATCTAGATAGCAAGATGTGCTCATTGGTGTTGCTATTTCGTTTGCCTTATCCATTTCAAATCGTTTAAGTAATTCTTTACAATATTTTGTTTGACTAATAAAAGTTCCTTCATTTGTTTGTTTAATTTGTAGTCCTAAGAAAAAGGTGAGTTCTCCCATCATGGACATTTCAAATTCTTTTTGCATAAATTTAGCAAACTCTTGACAAAGACTTTCATTTGTAGCACCAAATATTATGTCATCAACATAAACTTGTACCAAAAGAATGTCATGGTTTTTACGCTTTATAAATAGTGTAGTATCAACCTTTCCTCTTTCGAAATTATTTTCTAAAAGAAATTTGCTAAGTCTTTCATACCAAGCTCTTGGAGCTTGTTTCAAACCGTATAAAGCTTTTCTCAATTTAAAAACATGATTTGGAAATTTATGATTTTCAAAACCGGGAGGTTGATCTACATAAACTTCTTCTTGAATGTAGCCATTTAAAAAGGCGCTTTTGACATCCATTTGATAAAGTTTAAAATCCATACAACAAGCAAAAGCTAATAATAATCTAATGGCTTCTAATCTAGCTACGGGAGCATACGTTTCTTCATAGTCTATTCCTTCTTCTTGATTATATCCCTTAGCAACTAGCCTAGCTTTGTTTCTAGTTATTATTCCGTTTTCATCTAGTTTGTTCCTAAAAACCCATTTGGTGCCTATTATTTGATGGTCATTGGGTCTTGGCACAAGTTCCCAAACTTCATTTCTTTCAAATTGGTTTAATTCTTCTTGCATGGCCAACATCCAATGTTCATCAATAATGGCTTCATCAATATTTTTGGGTTCAATTTGAGATACAAAAGCTAAGTGATTGCATGCATTTCTAATGGCATTTCGAGTACTTACCCCTTTGGTTATTTCTCCAATGATTTTGTCCAAGGGATGGTCCTTTAAGGTTACCCAATCTTGTTGTTTATCAAGTTGTGTTGTACTTCCTTCATTGTTGGCTTCTTCTTTGTCTTCCAAGTTCATTTCTTGGAAGGTACCTACAAGATCATCAAGTTCCTTTCTCGGAGGATTTTGGTTAAGTTCATCAAATTTAACATGTATGGACTCTTCAATTGTATAGGTTCGTTTGTTAAAGAGTCTATATGCTTTACTAGTAGATGAATAACCTAGAAAAATTGCTTCATCAGATTTTGCATCAAATTTGCCAAGATTTTCCTTTCCATTGTTTAAGACAAAGCATTTGCATCCAAAAATGTGAAAGTAAGAAATATTTGGTTTTCGTCCTTTATAAAGTTCATAGGGGGTTTTCTTTAATATAGGCCTTATTAAACAACGATTCATAACATGGCAAGCGGTGTTCACCGCATCGGCCCAAAAATGTTTTGAAATATTAGCTTCATTCAACATAGTTCTTGTAAGCTCCGCTAAAGATCGATTTTTCCTTTCAACTACTCCATTTTGTTGTGGAGTTCTTGGAGCCGAAAAATTATGTTCAATGCCAAACTTTTCACAAAATTTTTCAAAAGATTGGTTTTCAAATTCTCCCCCATGGTCCGTTCGAATGGATGCTATTTTTAAATTTTGTTCATTTTGGATGACCTTGGCAAGTTTCTTGAATGCATGATATGCTTCATTTTTATGAGTAAGAAACAATGTCCATGTATATCTAGAGTAATCATCCACAATCACAAGACCATAATAGTTTCCACCAAAACTTTTGATTTTCGAAGGTCCAAATAAATCCATGTGTAAAAGTTGTAAAGGTCTTGTTGTTGAAACAATATTTTTTGCTTGAAAAGAGGCCTTTACTTGTTTTCCTTTTTGACAAGCGTCACAAAATTTATTTTCAAATTTTAATTTTGGTAAACCAATAACTAAATCTTTTGAAACAAGTTTATTTAAATGGTCTACATGAATGTGAGCGATTCTTCTATGCCAAAGCCATGATTCATCCTCTTTAGTTATGAAGCATTGTACATCATTTGAAGCAAGGCAATCTAGATTAATCATGTAAATATTTTCTACTCTTTGACCAACAAACTTTATTTCCTTGTTTAGTTTGTTTTCAATTATGCAACCATTTGATTCAAAAACGATTTTATAGCCTTTATCACATAATTGACTAATACTAAGCAAGTTGTGTTTTAGTCCTTCAACATATAATACATCATTTATGGAGGTGGAAGAATTTTTACGAACATTTCCGATTCCGAGTATTCTTCCCTTTGTGTTATCTCCATAAGTAACAAATCCTTTATTTCGTGGAGTAAGTGATGTAAACTTACTTTTATCTCCCGTCATATGCTTAGAACACCCACTATCCAAGTACCAATGGGTGTTACTTGCCTTAAGACATACCTACAAAACAATTCAAGTTAGAGAGCTTGGTACCCATTTTATGTTGGGTCCTTGTAGGTTAGTTTGTGAAAATGTTCCTTTAGGAACCCATACTTTTCTCACTACTTTTGGTCCTAATTTTCTAACATTGCAATTATAAGAGTTATGACCTTTAAGACCACAATGATTACATTTTACAAAAGGTGTAGATGATTTACAAGGTTGCACAAAGAAATTTTTGTAATGTTTATCTTTCTTATGAGCATGTGATCCTTGATTATAACCTAGTCCCATTTTGTTAAACATACAACATTATTTTCCAAGAAGTGCATTTAAATTATCTCTACCGTTGGTGAATCTTTCAAGCGTTGTGTTTAAGTCTAGTACTTTCTTCTCAAGTATATCACATTTCCTAGCAAATTCACAAGGCTTATTCTTGGAGCATGCTTGATCATTTATGTTGTTTTTACCATTTGTAAACTTTTCTAGAGTTTTATTCAAGTCCAACACCTTAGTTTCTAGCATATCACATTTTTTTGCAAACTCACAAGGTTTGGTTCTAGAGCATGTTTGAACATTAGCTAACTCTTCTTTTAAGGATTCATTCTCTTTACAAACTTCCATGAGATGCATTTCTAGAGTATTACTAGTTTTCCTAGATAATTTAAGCTTATTGGAGACTTTTGTGAATTTATCATACAAATCATCAAGAGCATCAAGTAATTCATCCTTATCTAAGTCATGAAAGTTTACCTCATTTTCTTCATCTTGGTGATTGGCCATGAGACAAAAATTTGCTTCTTCATTTTCCGATTCATCCGAACTGGTTATCTCGTTTTCATCCCATGCAACATATGCTCTTCTTCTTTCTTTTCTTTCTTTGTTTTTCTTCTTTAGATTTGGACAATCCATTTTGAAGTGTCCTTCCTTTCCACACTCAAAACAAGTAGGTGAAGTAGAATTTTCTTTAGGTTTAGATTTCTTACCTTGTGGTTTGAAGTTCCTTTGGAAGCGCTTGCTCTTCATTAGCTTTCCAAACCGTTTCACAAATAGGCTTAGTTCTTCATCCTCATCAACTTCACTCTCGGTTTCATCTTCAACCATTGAAGTAGCTTTGAGAGCTAATCCTTTCTTCTTTGATGTCTTCTCTTCTTCTTCCGCTTGTCTTAGATCTTTCAACTCTTGTTCTTGTTCTTGTAATTTACCAAACAAGGTTGCAAGAGACATCTCATTTATGGTGGGAGATTGCTTGATGGCCGTAACAAGAGGTTGCCACTCCCTAGTAAGACTTTTTAACACTTTGTGAATGAGCTCTTTGTTAGAGTAAGATTTGCCAAGAGTAATGAGATGATTAATGATCAAAGTAAACCTTTTTTGAAGATCTAAAATAGCTTCATTAGGATTCATCCTAAAACTTTCATATTTGCTAGTTAAAGTGCTAATTTTTGAATCCTTAACATCACTAGTCCCTTCATGAGTTATTTGAAGGGTGTCCCACATTTCTTTAGCCGTTTTACATGTTATTACTCTAAAGAATTCATCGGAACCTAAAGCCGAAGTAATAAGATTTTTTGCCTTATAATTATATTGCACTTTCTTTTCTTCTTCACTAGACCAAATGTCCATAGGCTTCTCAACTTGTTTATCATCCACAATATGCATAGGTATAAAGGGACCATTTTCAATAGCATTCCACACTCTTAAATCTATTGATTGCATAAAAATTTTCATTCTTGCTTTCCAAAAAGCATAACCCTCACCATTAAAAGCGGGAGGTCGATTTGTAGCACCACCCTCGGGAAACATGTTATATGAGGTTGAGGCCATTTGTTCTCTTGAAGCCGTTAAGCTTGATTTTCCAAGAGTCAAGCTCTGATACCACTTGTTAACCAAGTGGCCTCAATTACTCAAGAGGGGGGGTGAATTGAGTATTAAAAAATTTTCTTTGGAATGCTCTTGAAATTGATTCTTTTATCACTATGTATATTTAAGATAATAAATTAGATAACAAGAAGCAACAAATTATACACAAGACAAACTAATAACTACTTAAAGAGTTTGAATAATGAATCAATTTAGTTACAAAGCAATTTATAGGACTTTTAGAAAGATTGATTCAAAAGAAATGCTTAAGTCCAAGTTCAACAATGTTATTAAAAAGGTTTCAACTTAATGTATCATGCACTTAGTCAAATTAATAAAGCAAGGAATTAACCAAACAAATTAAGTGCATAAACTAAATGAGTTTAGGGAAGAAAGATTTGCAAACCGATGTATACGAGTTCCACCACGCCGGTGTACGTCTCGCCTCTAAGCAACCCACTTAGAGGATTTCCACTATTGTAGATTAGAGATACACTTTGAGCAATTGCAACTTCCTAGTGTCCCACACTCAAGAATCCAATCCTCACAAGCACAAGGGCACCCCACCCAATCTCTCAATCTCACAATTACAAGGTTGAAACCCAACCCAAGATTTCTATGAAGTTTAGTGTTTAAGTGTACAAGGAAACTCTCTCACTAGAGTGGATATACAAGTTTAAAGCTTACACAAGATAGTAACTCTCAAAGAGAGGATATGCAAGTTAAGTACACAAATATAATTTTCCCACAAATTAACTCTCAAGAAATATACCAATCAAAGATTAAAGAGAGTAAGTAGAAGAGCAAGAGAATGGAGGGGGAAGAAAGCAAATGGTAATGCTTCAAATGCTTGGTGTAAGTTTTGCCTTCAACTCCTTCTCTATTTATAGGCAAGGGCACATGTAATTTGTCCAATTTTTAATTCCTCAGAAACATAAATCCACAAAACATTCCATGTTTTGTGTTCCTTATTTCCATGCACAACTTTCCTGACCTTGATTCTTGCTATTTATGTCTCCAATGCTCCTTGATTCAATGAATACATGTTTCCATGTTTCTTGCAACTTTGTCAGCATTCAAAATTCGAAATTCAAATTTTGAACTAAATAAATCTATTCATGTGAAATATGAATTGATTTATTTATGAAAATTTGAAGATTCTGGGCAATTTGGAACGTATGAATATATTTGACTCGTTTTAGCCCTCTTTGATATTTGTTCAATCATGGCTCCAATTCTTTGATCCTTAGGCACTTTGATAAATTTATTTCACCGAATTTGAGCTTCTTAAAATGCCTTTATCAAATTTAGACATCAACCATTTTAAATGCCACATCAAACATAATTAATTCGTCCTTAATCATTTATGTTTGATCCTTCATTTGTTGTGTCATTATCAAAACCTACATCAACATAAAAATACATATATCTTTTAAGGAGCGTAAGAATCTTCAACATCATTAACAAGATAGTGTTAAGTTAGAAAATACTATTATAAGAAGTGTTTGCAAGGAAATTAAAGATTTCTGGCGTTCACCTTTCGAATGGATACATCCAACGATACTGCACCGGGCCACCAACCAAGGCCTCGTACGGTAGATGGATAGGCAAATGCTCCATCGAGTCAAAAACACTTGGTGGGAAAATCTGCTCCAACTTACAAATCAATACCGGGATAGTTTCTTCCATCTTCACAAGTTTCTCCACAGTCAACGAAGTAGCCGTCAACTCCTTAAAGAAGTGACTCAACTCCACCAACGGCTTCCAAATAGGCTTCGGTAAGGCATGAAACGCGTACGGGAGTAGTTGTTGCATAAACACATGGCAATCATGACTTTTCATGCCAAACACCCTGCCCTCCTTCACGTCGACACATCTACTCAAGTTAGAAGCGAATCCGTCAGGCAGGGTCAACCCATTCATCCCAATACACACAACAATCTGTTGCGGTCTAGTTAAAGCATATTTTGCATGGGGTTTAAACATTCTTCCACGTCCCGCATCCCTCAACTCCAACTCCTTCCTAGAACACCAAATCAAAAGGTCTAGACGACTCTTGTCGTTGTCCTTTGTTCTCCCTTTGATGTCCATAACAGTGTCAAAAATATTCATGAAAACATTACGCTCAGTGTGCATGACATCAATGTTGTGTCTTAACAACAAGTCTTTCCAATATGGCAAATCCCACAAGATGCTCTGCTTCACCCAGTGGTGTTCCTTACCATAACCCGCAAACTCCTTAACACTCTTGTCCCAGATGTAAGGATACTCTTCGACCCTCTGCCAAACCCGTGCACCAGATAACCTACGGGGTGGAGGTTCATTAACAACCTTGTTCTTCTTAAAAGCGATTTTGTTTCTCCTAAACGGGTGATCCAACGGTAGAAACTTTCTATGATAGTCAAAGAAACTTGTCTTGCCACTAACAGGGAGTGATTCCCCCCCGGTATGTTCCATGCATACAGGACAAGCAAGCTTCCCAGACGTGGACCATCCAGAAAGCATACCATAGGCCAGGAAGTCGTTAATAGTCCACATCAAAACAGCACGCATCATAAAGTTGTTCTTCAAAGACGCATCGTATGTCATTACCCCGACATCCCATAATTGTGATAACTCTTCAACCAACGGTTGCAAAAACACGTCTATGTTTGCCTTTGGATTTTTGGGTCCTGGAACCAGTATAGATAGAAACATGACCTCCCTCTTCATACACATATCAGGAGGCAGATTGTATGGGGTCAGGATGACTGACCAACAAGAATAAGCTCTTCCGTATTGACCGAACGGGTTAAACCCATCAGTACATAAGCCAAGTCTTACATTGCGCGGCTCGACAGAAAAGTCCGGATATAGCTCATCCAAATACTTTCATGCTTTCCCGTCAGAAGGATGGCAAAGAAACCCCTCTTGTGTTCGGTTCAAAGCATGCCAATGCATGTGTTTTTCCGTGGACAATAAGGCATACAGACGTTGAAGACGCGGTGTTATAGGGAAGTACCACATTTTCTTCCTGGCCGTCCGGGTTACCTTCCCTCTCCTTTTAACGGTCTTGTAGCGTTCCTCATTACAATGCAGACATTTTGTGACATTCTTGTCTGCAAACTCATTTCTGAACAGCATACATCCACCAACACAACACTCTATCTTCACACAACCCAACCCCAAGTTTGCCACTTGTTTCTTAGCATGGTACAAGTTTGCTGGCATTCTATGATTACTAGGCATGGTGGAACCCATCAGATTGACCATCCTATTAAAACAACCTCCAGAAAGATTATAATCTGCCTTTAGGCTTAAAGCAGCTAGGGAGGCAGATAACTCAGTGTGACTGTTGCACCCGTCCTACAATGGAGTTTGAGCCGCCGCTAACAAATCATAAAATCTCTTCACCTCCGGATTAGGATCCTCCTCTACATTGTCAGAGTCTCCATGACTTGCTTGGTCATTATGTTCTAGCATACGCCCGGTGGAGGGTCCAACATGATCCATCACCATTTGTTCTATGTGGTTGTACATATCCCTGTTTCCTCCAACCTCGTAGTAAGACTGTTGAACGGTTACGCCTGATGGTCTACGCGGTAACTGCTCACCATGGTTGTACCAGCAGTGGTATGTTTCCATGAACCCTTGCTTAGTTAGGTGACACATGACATAATCCGCGTATTCAAAACTCATGCATTTGCACCTTGAGCACGGACAACGAATCTTCTGAGTCGCTTCAAATCCAGGCGTGTTTGCCGTAGCGAACGGAATGAACTCCAATAGCCCCATCATAAACTCCTCAGTCACTCGCCGACTGCGATCTAGTCGATTGTACATCCATCGCCGATTTTCCGATACCTCCATTTACAATATCTAACAAGCACGATTTCTGTTACTTTACATTTTTAAAATTTTATTTCACTATCGGTTGTGAATCACTCGATCTCTTTGATGTTGCAAATTGGTGCGGCCCTATCCCATTCGGTATGAATATGCAACCATCCGTAACCCATCGATGTTGTATGTGGTCTATCTTGTGTCGTTGATGTTCATTTGAAATTTCGGCCGCATTTCGCATTGGTCCCCGAGTACACAGAGATACATACGGTATGAAACACCACACGCAGACATGCACCCTGGGGACAATACGAAACACCATAACCAAAATTTCAAATGAACATTCAACGTCTCAAATCATGACCACACACAACATTGATGGGTTACGCCCTACTGGTTACAAATTCATACCAAACTGTCCAACCGGGACAATTCAAGATCCAACACAACATGATACATCAACCGGTTGTTTTGAAACTTGAACGGGAATCTAATGGGTACACACACGCGTAAACCCTACATTTTTAAATCATGAGTTTTATTTTTTAAGTTCCCTAAAAAAGGAAGCCTGTCAAAATTTTAGCAGAGTCTCCCCTGTAAACTAGACATTTCTTAAATTTACAAACCACCTGTTACATACAGAAAACTTCCCAGTATAGATAAATAAATATACCATAGGCATTGTATATGATATTCAGAGTTATGAACACCAAATCATGTTATCAGTACATAAAACCAATGCCTAATGAGCTCTGCTCTCCACTAACAAACAACATTACACATGCATAAAGAATCATGTTATCAGCACATAAAACCAATGCCTAATGAGCTATGCTCTCCACTAACAAACAACATTACACATGCATCTTCAAATCATGTTATCAGTACACAAAACCAATGCCTAATGAGCCCTGCTCTCCACTAACAAACATCAATCCACATGCATACATATAATGACAAAGTCAGTGTTACGGGATTACCTCAAGGAAAAAGGTGAGGGAAGAATTTAAAACTGTCGACAAACGATCACAGACCACGCGTAACGTGTGCTAGTCTGCATGACAAACCAATAACTGGTTAGACAGTTACAAGTAGTAAGGAAACTAAACAAAGAGAGACACGTAAAGCAAATTATAGATTAAGTACATTGCAAGGAAACTAAACAAACAGAGACAGTCAAAGCAAATTGTAGCTAAGGTGGCAAAAATAAAGCGTTCAACTGGAAAATTGATTACTAATAACTCAATATTATATAAGGTCTATCCCATTCAATGTTAAAACTTAAAAGTGAAATTGAAAATTAACACACGGCAAGTCAACACAACTGAAATTGTAAAAAAAATAAAATAAAATTAATTTGATGAAAATGGGCTCTGAGTCATAGTTGTCGGAGGTGGATCTCGCTGCTCGGGCTATCGCAAAGAGAAAGAGCAGGTGCTTTGTGAAAGAGAAGCACCGCAAATTTGAGATATATAATAATAAAATGTAAGTGGAAACTTTTAGAGGACTTCAAATGAGTTAGGACATTGGTCATTTAATAAAATACTCTGAATTATGACATCTTAACACAATGATTTCCTGTGTTATGTATTCTGCAAACTGGAGGAGACATCTTAATAAATAATAATTGGATATTATCCTTGAATTATGACAAACATTAGTTGTTTTCTAACCTGTGCAACATTATATTGGATTAGAAATTAAAAATGGGAAAGTTTTTGTTAAGAAATTGTGTTGGGCTTGCATTGAAAATCACAAAAAGACTATATTAATTTTAATGTTAAAAGCTTTCCCTTTGATTTCTTATCCTGCGTAATGTTCCCAAAGTTAGAAATCTGTAATTTCAAAGAGAGGTAAATTTGGAATGAGCAATGCTGAAGAGTATTAGTTTCCCTCTAATTCAGTGTTAGTTTCCCTAAACCCTAAACCCTAAACCCTAAACCCTAACCTTCAATTCAGTGTTAGTTTCCCTCTTCTAATGAGCAATGCTGCGAAGACGTGTTCAAACTATTGGTAATCTCCTTGAAAGAGTTATACAAGCTCATGTTGCGCAGCTCAGAGGTATAAATACATATTTCTGTGTTTCGTATTCCACTGTGTCCACTTGCAATGAGCTGCCAAGAAAACTCACCAGGTGTGAGAGGAAACCACCGGTGACAAGTTTCAATGAACTTAAGCGGGAAGCTAGACTGAAGAGAAAGGAGAGACAAAAGGCGCATGAGATTATATTGCAGCCTCCTGAAAATGGCTTGTTGGTTGAACATTTAATTCCTATTGCTCATGAAGTTTATGCTGCTAGACGTGAACCATTATCTTGTGTTTCAAGACTAGTCAACTGTACTGCTATTTATACTTGCAGGTAACACCGCAACTTCTATATTCTTCACTAAAGTTTCAAGCTTTAAGCAAGTTGCATGTAGAACTTCTATTCAAATATGATATCAGAGTTCCTATTAGAAGGTTCTATTTCTTTCTTTCTCTTTATCTGATGTTTATGGAAATGACTTGCACTTTTCATTTGTCAGCTAAATATAATATGATTTTCCAATGCATAATGGGTTTTAAAATTTTAATATGAACAGGATCTATTCTAAATGAATAATTTAGGCATTTCTCTCTTCATTTGGGAATTTTTTAAAAAAATATTAGTTTTTGAGGTTTTGGATGCTTTGCAGCTTATGTGGAGAAGTTCATGTTGGTCATCCACCCCATAAAATTAGAACTTGTGATGTTAGAGGAAGCCCATCAAGCAAAGAACATGGTTGGGTTAAAGGTGGTATTGAACATGTCCTGCCACTTGTAGAGTCATTTCATCTGTATGATAGAATAGGGAGGGCAGTTTCACATAATGAAATGCTTGAAGTGGACCGAATTCCAGCAATTGTTGAATTGTCTGTGCAGGCAGGTTTTGACATACCTGAGTACCCTACAAGGAGAAGGGCTTTCCCTGTTTACTGTGTTGCTGGTAGGATAATTGATTTTGAGAAAAGATTTCCTAAAGAAATTTCTATTGGCAAAGATATAGATGCGTATGGGTTTTGGTATAAGAAAAAGAGATTGGATGAAAATACAGATTCTATGGCAACACATTCTGATGATATCCAAGGTTTATGAAGACATGCTTTTTTCTTCACTTTTTAATTCTCTCTGACATATTCCATCCTTTGTCAACTATGCTGACTATATGCATGTTTCTCTGCAGCTATTGCTGTTCGAGGCATGAAAGCCTGGGAGAAAATATGCACAGGAGCTTCAAGACTTATGGAGAAGTATGCAGTCCAAACTTGTGGTTATTGTCCAGAGATACAAGTGGGACCTAAAGGTCACCGAGTACAAAATTGTCAAGCTTACAAACACCAGATGAGGGATGGGCAGCATGCATGGCAGGAAGCTACTATTAATGATTTGGTACCTCCAGTATATATCTATCACGTTTGAGATCAGCAACCTAGGAAGCCTTTGATAAATGAGTTGAAAAGGTACTATGGTGTGCTGCCTGCAGTGGTTGAGCTATTTGCGCAGGCTGGAGCACCAGTTGAAACGCATTATGCATCTATGATGAGGGAAGATGTGGTAATCCCAGAAATGGATGAGGAGAAGTTGGCTGTTTAAAGCAATAGATTGAAGGACTTCCTATGCTTGGAGGAACCCCTTGGACACTGGAAGTCAGGAAGAGTCTGAAATCTGAATATGAAGTACACATCTGCTTTTGGCACTCACTGTGGGTCAAAAACACATCTGCTTTTGGCACACACCTGCTTAGATTCCTTCAAGAATAGTTCTTTATCCCTCTGCTCTACCTATCTCATTCATCAGTATTTAGTTTCTACTCCACTCCACTTTTATGCAATATTATGTAATATAATTTCCTACTACTCTAACCAAAGAAAACATTAGCCCACAGGATTAGTTTAGCATGTTCCAGTATACAAGAGGCCAAGATACATTTGATGATGCACCGGATTAGAAGGAAATATGTCTTTCTTGCCAAGTATATTACAACATTTGAAAAATTATGAAAGGAGCTTCAAAGATTGGTAACAACAGTAAATTAGTTCCCTAGTTCCAGCTCCTTCAAATTTGCAAAACAGGTATATGATCTAGTTTTTGTTTTGTTTTTTAATATTTTCTTCTTATTGCTTGGATATACCTTGTGGTTATCTTGAGTTGAATATACTTTTTTTCTGAACTGCTTTCCTGAAATTGTGGTCACTCCAATATCAAAACACCCCCCCCATCCATCAAGAAAAGAACTATTTTCTAGAATAGGGCCAATGCTATACATTTGTAGTTTGAGCAGTGTTCACGTGATCTCTATTTCACTCTTGTGTTTGGCTTATACCTCAGCAGGGTCAATGTATGTAGCTTTCTTCATATTATTTTACTTCAACAGTTTGTGGTCAACTATAGTTTTTGATTTGGAGCCCTTCTGATTTATGATTCCTATTTTTTCTATTCATTGATTTTTGTGCTTGTTTGTTTTTTACTTCACCTATTTGCATAAGATTTAAGATTTGGGAAATGTAAGACTCCTCCTGAAGGATAGCAATGACAATTTATACCGGTGATTTTGATCAAGTCAATTTGTGTGCACAGTAAAACGCATCATATATCAATCTTGACTGGAATTTATGCTACTTTTGTAAGTACACATGTACCTTTTATGCAACTTTATCCCCTGGCTCGTAGTGTAGCCAAGATTTTGTTTTGTGCATATTTATGAAATTCACAAAGAAGCCTAAAAAATCATTGTTTCCTCAAGTAGGTTTCCTGTTTATGTTAATTTGGTTCTGGATTTATGTCTCTTCTCACTACGTTGTGGCTACTGGCTAGGCTCTGCTTTGCTCCACATCCTCAAACTGATGCATCGGTATATTCTGAGACTTGACAGAACAGTTGAGCAGCTTTGAACAAGTTTTTTTTAGTTTAATTAAAACTATTTGTATCGTCTTGTTCCTAGGTTTTTTTCCCCTAAGATTAATTGTTGCATTATAAAAGCTTTATGCTTTGCCAAAGGAAAATGTAAATTTTTTGTGGAAAAAGAATGAATATAAGGTTTTTCTCCAATTTAGTTTCCTCGCAACCAAGTTTTTGCCAAAAGTGAATCTAATAGCTAAACTAAATTTGGAAACTTAGTTATAAATTTCCCATATCCAATTCAATAACTAATTTCAACTTCTTTTAATAAATTTCCCAGAAAGGGTTTTATAAATAGGAATGTAGATAGATTGTCAATAGGATAAGAGGACAGAATAACTGAAGACCAATCTTGTCATTTAGATCTATGCATCAACTCATTATAGACATGACAAACTTCTAAACTTACATAATATGCTAACTTAAGTAATCTATCTACTTGGGCAGATCCACGGTGAAATAAAGGAATGAGAAACTTGTTCATTGTTTTAGAAGTAAACATCTTGGGAATACATGAATATAAGTTAACACAAAATATAACCAAACAAGAAATTACATAACATCAGACAGACCTCAATAGAATTACCACTAAGACAATTTTTTAAACATCCTAACATGAAACCAAACATGCAATCACTCTGGATTTTAAAAATGAAAGGATATTCTATAGTCTTCCAATAATTAAGAGAACACAATAGGAAGTTAAGAGAAGGGATTCGAACCTGACCGAGGCAAATGGTGACAACCGTTAGTGTGTGTGACCGTCAGCAATGGAATGGTGACCCCTGTGTGTCAGCCGTGAGGGAGCCAAGAGGGATTAAGCCACTCCGGTGAAGGGGGACCGCTGCACCGGTGCACCGGTAAGAGGGAGTGGGGTTCGGTGTGTCTGGCGGAGAAGAGGGTGGAATGTAGGGCACAGACAAGGTCAGACAAAGGAAGAGGGAAGAAGGTGGAGGAGCTCAGACGAAGGGAGGAAGAGAGGAGAGGGAGACGCCGGCTGAGAGAGGAAACGGAAACTTAGGGCAAATGACAGGGAAAGGGGTTACTGTCGAGTTACATTAAAACCATAGCGACGGCTCAAACTCCGTCACTAACGACGTCCCTAAAATTAAAAACTTAGCGACGGTAACATAAATCCATCCCTAATTTCCTGAAATGTAGCGACGGTGTCAACCCACCGTCACTAACATCAATTGCTAGAAGAAAAAATTGGAGGGAAGCGAAATTTATAGCGACGGTCGAACCCATCCGTCACTATCTCCTGCATATTAGCGACGGTAGAGCACCACCGTCACTAACCTCTTCACAAATAGCGACGGTGTCGCCCTACCATCACTAACCTCTTCATTAATAGCGATGATAACGTAGCTCCGTCACTAATTTCCAGAACACAAGCGACGGCTATACGCTCCGTCACTATAATGGAGGGGAACAATATGGAGGAAACGAAAAAAGGAAATGGTAGCGACGGCCATAGCGACGGTTACAGTTCAATTTAGCGACGTTGCAATACATCCGTCGCTACATTGTGGCCATAGCGACGTCATGGAGGACGTCACTGATGCATTAGAGGACATAGCGACCCTACGTTTCCCGTCGCTGTCAGTTGGCGCCATAAATACATTGGAGGGAAACCAAAAAAGTGGAGGGAATTAACTATAGCGACCAGGTCAGCGACGACCTATGATATTGTGACGGAGTTAGTGACGGTGTTTGCCACGTTTCAGTATCGGTCGCAGAAGTGGTCATTATGTTTCGCGTTCCAGGTCGCTTTTCATTTTATGGTCGCTAACACGGTCACTAATTAGCGACGGCATGTGCCGGTCGCTAACTGGTTGTAGCTATTACTCATTTTTCTAGTAGTGAGAAAACTTTCCAGTATAGATAAATATACATACCATACATATTATATATGATATTCAGAGTTATGAACACCATCTCCAAGGTTATCAATACATAAAACCAATGCCTAATGAGCTCTGCTCTCCACTAACAAACAACATTACACATGCATAAAGAATCATGTTATCAGCACACAAAACCAATGCCTAATGAGCTCTGCTCTCCACTAACACACAACATTACACATGCATAAAACATCATGTTATCAGCACACAAAACCAATGCCTAATGAGCTCTGCTCTCCACTAACAAACAACATTACACATGCATAAAACACGTTATAAACACATCAAAACCAGTTCCTAATGAGCTTTGCTTTCTACTAACAAACAACAATTGACATGCATACATATATCAAGAAAGTCAGCGTTAGGGGATTACCTAGGGAAAAAAGTCGACGATGAATACGGAGCTGAAGAGAGACAATCAGAGACCACGCGTTATGTGTGTTACTCTGCATGACAAACCAAGAAGTCGTTAGACAGTTACAAGTAGCAAGGAAACTAAACAAAGAGAGACACGCAAAGCAAATTATAGATTACACAACAACGACTTCTTAGTGATTTAGACACTTGGGATCCACGTGAGAATGAGTCCATGAGAGACGTAACAGAGACTACATTTGCATTATTAAACATTCTAAAGGTTGTTAAGACTCTTCTTAGATGAGTTAATTTATAAAGACTCTTCTTAGATGAGTTAATTAGTTAAGAGGACCAAGTTGTTTCAGGTCAAATGCACCATATGTATAATTATTCTGTTTTGGTCCAGAAAAATATATTACACATGCTTCAATTAAAACTATTATTGTACTACTATTGTATTACACATGCTTATCTGAGCCAAATTTTAAACATGACCAATATTTTCATGATTTGGTGTGCTTTCTGGAACTTAAATAAAATATTAAAATTTTTTACATTTATGAGAGGTGATGAAATTGAGTTTTGCTTTGCGTAGGTTATGAACAAAGTGCTGGAAGCTTAACGGAATAGAGGTTTTCTTAAAGTAATCATCGGTTTTGGTTACAATAAGCTTGTCAGGCTTTAAGAGTTGATTTTCAAGTGATTTCTTGAATTAAATTGAGATTTCAGCGGCTAAATTCCTAAACCCCTTTTGTAATAACAAAAGTGTATGCTACCGTACCATTCCACATAATACCACAGGAGAAACTTCTTTTCGACCCATATTTGGAATGTATGTCATTGTACTAGCTGAAACCCGAGAACTTATTAGCAGTAACAATGCCCCTCGCAAAAGACAATGACACTTTGTACTTAGGTAACCTAGACTTCCTAGATGAATAAAGAGAGAAAAAAAGCTAGATTGATGGAGGTATCCAGAAAACAACAAGTAGGATAAAAATTTAATATGAAAGTCTGGCCAAGAAGCTTTGAATAAGGCAAGTTTATGTGGCAAAAAGCTATCATCGGGCTAAAGAATATGAACAATTGGAAACTACTAGTAAATTACGAAGGCCTATATTGGATAACCCATACAACATAGAAAGACATATATGCCCTAAAAACTCTAAAGGGTTGCAAGATACAAGGACACGGAACATAATTGATTTGCAGAGATATTAAAGTTGAATTTAACATTCTTTGTAAATGAGTATTTTTTTCCCGCCATTGAGTTTTAGCTCAATGGTTAACAAGGCCCATAAAAATGATCAATAAAATAAAAAGTTACCCTATGATTGATATATGAAGAGAGCTAGTTGGAAAAGTAGCAAGGGTGATATTGCACTTACCCAATGATTTAATTAGATGCAATATTCATCATGGAAAGGCTACTTGAAAAAGTAGTCGAGGTGACGTAAACACTCACCACCATGATTATTTATACCATAAAGCCCATATCAGGAGCTAGCTTCGAAGATTCTAGGTGGAACTAACTTTGGGATTAGGTCTATTGATACTAAGACCCTGAGGTCTTATTAATCTTACTTGGTCTAATCATTAAAAAATCCTTAAGGTTGTAAGACACTCATTGATCTAAACAATAAGAAGGTCATGCGGCCTTAAGGATCCTAAGATTTATCTTAGACCAAGACCCCGTGGTCCTACAAACCCTAAAACTCCAACTCTAAAAGGCTTAGAAACTAGCCATTGATATTTGATACTTATAAACAATACATGTATTACTCTAGGAAAATCGGTATAAGTCTAGTCGAGATATTAAAACCAATATAAGATACCTTAGTCAAGATGCACTAGACAAATTATAAGTGTGATACAAAGCTGACCTACAAGGATGACATATCACTTGGAAAAAGTGAATACATTACCTACAAATGAAAACTATTCTTTGAAGGAAAATCGTAACATGAAAAAATAAATTTAGGAAGGAACTATGGCTTTTACCTCCATGTTCTTGGAAACCACAACAGTAGTCTCTAGAGCAACATTGACCACCTTATCATTAGCCTCTGAGATATCCATATATGGGAGAGATAAATTTTCCATATCAATAAGCACCCTCATTGATAACTAATAAGAAGTCAAAGATAATTCCATCCTTGACTCTATGGAATGAACTAGTGCCCTAAGGCTACAGATCAACCCTAAGGGTAAGAACTTGGTCCAAAAAAGATGACTTTTAACCATTCACAGTTATATATTTATTCACATAGGCATTAATTACTCTTCGTATAGTGTTTATCATAAGCATTATAAGGCATCTTATATTTATTCATGTGTCTCGCTCCTGTACTCTATAAATGAGACAATCCTCCAACTCCTTCAACGCCCAACTAATAAATCGTCATACATATGAGGCCCTTTGCCATAAGACTATAGATTGAGCTTTATCTCTAAGTCTTACATATTTTGCTAACAACAATTTATTACAAATCTTAGATGGATCTTCAAATAAAGAGCAAACCATCTTGCCTATGAGAGAGGTGTATGAAGCCTAGCATATCTAACCGCAAGGACCCTATCCTTTCTTGGTATGGTGCCCCATTTCTATTTCACAAGGCTCAAAGAGGATTTATCATTCATATTTGTTCTCCAAATAAATTCAAATATCTTTTGATTAATTTTATCATATATCCTAGTAGGGATCCATAGAGTGAGCATCATATAAGTTGGGATCAAACATAACTTCAAATAAGCTAAGGTTGTTCTTCTAGCTTTATTTAATAGTCACCTTTTCTAAGATGAAAGATGAGATTTCATTTTTTCAAGGGCATTATTAAACTCCCTTTTTATCACTCACCCATGAAAAATTTTGACACTAATATACCATCTCCACTAGTTAGTTGATCTTAGTGATGCGATTTCATAAAACTCTTACCATATGCTCCCTATATTACACATTCTATGTTCATATAGGCTGCAATTGACTCCAGCCCTGTTTTATAACTTTGAAGTAACAAAATAGACAACAAATTACAATAAAGAAACATAATTCTATCTTGGTTTTTTTAATAAAAGAATATTTCTCAATCAAAAATTAAAAATTAATTTATTCAAGACATAGAATGATTATTAAAATTATTTTTTTATACATATGACAGAACATGATTTATCTATCAACTATTTCAATCTCTTTTGGTAAAACTTCAGCCTTCTTGATTTCTAGTCTGTTATGTCTTTTTCTTATTGAATCAATCATCAAAATGAAATATATACAAACTAGGTGGAGGATAAGCACTGAAATCCTCAACCTATATATAGCTGCGTTTGAAAACAAATGATAGTTATTCTAACAAGAGAACATCCTAGAAAAAAACTAAATAATTGGACCCCATGACGCTGAGAAGACCCAATTAGTCAGCATTTCTGTGAAAGTGACAGAGTAAAGAATTTTAGTAAACATGTCTGCTAGCTATCTGGAAGAGGGAATAGACAATAAATCAGCCTAAATTAATCAATTTTGATATGCTTCATGCTTTCATGGAAAGTAGTCCATTTATCACTTAACTAAGAAATTGAGCTAAGAATTAAAACAATTATTGGAAAAATAAAAGACAAGACTATATACACAAAGAATGCAGAATCAAACATTGTTCTAGTCTGCATACCTTCGATGTAGATAAGGGAGACGACGGCTAGAGAGAGTGTGGAGGTGGAGGTGGAGGACGAAGGCTTTCTGAGAGGGAGGACAACAGCTCTTCGTGGAGGTGGAGGTAGATGACGAAGCCTTTGTGAGAGGGGCTCACGGAGGCGGGGGAGGTGTAGCTTCAGTGGAGGTCGAGGTTCGGTGGAGGTGGAGGTTCGGTGGAGGTGGAGGTTTGGAGGTGGAGGTTCGGTGGAGATGGAGAGAAAAGGGGAAATTGAACACGGTGGAGGCAGAGATGAGAGAAAAGGGGTTAGGGCTTCAGGGGAGGGAAAAAAGTGTTTGACAGCGAAGGTTCTGATCGATTAAGTTTTATACTTAGTGATGGTCACACCCCGTCGCTAACGTCATCACTACATCCTCCGTCGCTATACCAAAACGGTTGTCGTTACAACGGTCATAAATAAGGCCCGATAGCGACGAAATAACAGCCACCGTCGCTAACTTAATAGAGGGAAGGCCAAAAATCATAGCGACGACTACCGCTTTCGTCACTACTCCCCAAAACAGTAGCGATGGTCGGATAATACCGTCGCTAACTTCCACTTCTTAAAGTAAAATAATGGAGGGAAGAACGAAAATAATAGTGACGGGGGGATATACCGTCGCTACTTTCCCAACTAAAATAATGGAGAACAATAGCGACGGCCCACTAATTCCGTCACTAAGCTCCTGAATGTTAGCCACGGCAGGACAATTCCATCATTAATCTCCTAAATAGTAGCGACGGTATCACTCCACCGTCACTATTTTCCCGTAGCGACGGCACACTAATTCCGTCACTCGTCTCCTGAATATTAGCGACGGTAGAAGGCGTCCGTCACTAATCTCCTGCATAGTAGCGGCAGTGTCAGCCCCCCGTCGCTAAGTCCCCTTCTAAAATAGCGACGAAGGAGGCCTCCGTCACTAGCACAAAACATAGCGACGCACTGGACCGTCGCTAATGTTTAGCGCCAACAAAAAACCATGGAGGGAAACCAAAAAAGAAGGCGCTGAAAGTATAGCGACCGTACTAGCGACGGTGTTTACAATTGGTAGCGACCGCTTCCTCTTTTGGTCGCTAAATGAGTCGCTAACATTTTCTTGGTCCCTTTTTATATGAAACGGTCGCTAATATGGTCGCTATTTAGCGACGGGAATCGGTGGTCGCTAAACTGAGGTAGCTGTTTAGGGTTTTTTCAGTAGTGTAAGGCGGTGTTACATTGAACCTTTTCCCGACTAATGTGGTAGTCAATTTCAATATGTTTAGTACATTCATGGAAAACTGGATTGGCTGCTATGTGTCGAGTAGATTCATTATCATAATAAAGAATGGTTAGTTACTTGAAAGGGATCTTAAAATCCAGTAGGAGATATGTAAGCTATTGTATTTCACTTGTCACGATAGCTATAGCTCTATATTCTGCTTCACAGGAACTTCTAGACAATGTGCTTTGTTTATTTAATTTCCATGATATGAGGGATGAGCTAAGATAAACACTAAAGCCAGTGACTGAACACCTTGAATCTGGACATCTTGCCCAATCACTATCACTTTAAGCCTTTAAATAAAGATCTTAACTCCTAGGAAAGAATAGTCTAAGACTTGGTTCCTGTAACACCCTCTCTTACATCTCAATAATTTCTAAAAAAATTCATAATTTTTTTAAAATATAATCGCTAAAAGAAACTATCAGAGTAAATTACATACAATATTTCTGAAATACCTTACGAATATCATTAAAATTTATAAAGTAGTTTTCCATTTATCCAAATAAATAGATATTAAACATTATTAGAAAGAAAGGAAACTCCATGGCCCAAGAGCAGTTACTTAATAACCTTATTTATTCATTGGACCACAGTATTCATACCGAGCTCCCTTTCTAGAACGTACTATATATACTGTCGAGATTCTTCGATCCTTCCCTCTGTATGAACTATCAATTTAAAAAATATGAAACAAAAACACAGAGAAAGAAGTGAGAAACAGAATATAATATTCCCAAATACGACATAAGCAATAAAGGGTTTTCACAAACTAGTATAATAATATCAATCACAATCACACACACAATCAATTATAAATGTATGAATGATATGTCATATCTTCATCATAACTTACCTATATATGCGGGTCCTTAAATTTTAATTTGCACTGGGCCAACCAGGAGTTTACACTGTTCCATAATTCCGGATAATAATAACATGAACAGCTCAACTGGCATGGAAACACTTAGAGACTAATCAGATTGAGAAGGTTTTTATTGTGAAAGTGCTGAACACTAGGGAGCTAGCCCACATCCCCTGAAGCACCCTTTCACACCCTCTCATCGCAAGGCTCACAATTAAGCCTCCTCTAATGTATCCTCGGTTTCTATAATCTGTCCCTATAAAATATCATTTTGTTTCTCTTTGATGATTCATGATGCATGAACTACTTGTGTATTTAGTTGGTTAAGGCTTTTAGAAACTCAATTATATTATCGGGGCCTACGAATCGCGACATAACCACCCCAAAAAACTGTACTGTTTCAAATTCTCAAATAAGTTCTATCACACATATAGAATTTTAGTACAGTTCCTTTTCAAACCACAAATCAAATCTCATTATAATTTACGTTTCAAAGCCTTAAATATATTTCACAACCTTCTTTAGAAAGTTTATAGGTCAATTCAAAATCAATTACTAAAAACTCGAATTCAGAATTATCAATCTTTAAAACTTTAGTACTTGAAAATTTTGTATAATATCTTTATACATTTTGAAAATAATATATATATATATATATATATTAAAATACTAGTAAAAATTTATTTTTGTAAAATAATTTCTCTTTCTTTTTTTTTCTGATACACTAACTAAAAGTCTTAATTTTAGTAAAGATATATATATATATATATATATTTTAAAAGATAAAAAGAGATTTCTAAAAACTTATGTAGTTTCATTGAAAATTAAGAAATTTCTTAAAAGTAATTTGAATAAAGATAAATAAGTAAATAAGGAAGTATGAGATAAGTAAATTCTTACAGAGTTTTAGCGTTCCGTCATGCTTGCTATATGCTCAAACTCCATATTACAAGATCATCAATCATAATCAAATATTGTCAATCATAATCAAACATCATCAATCACAAATAAATATTAGCAATCATAATCAAAATCAAATAATTAAACATCAGTTATAAATATCATAATTCAAAATTCAATGATTATTTAAATTAATAAAGTTTATTTTAAGTCCTATAGTCAATTCCTCGTACAGGTCTATGTAAGTCTAAGATAGTCCAGTCCTTGCATAGGTCTAGTTCAGTCCATATAGGTCATAATAGTCCAAGTTCTTGTATAGGTTCAGTCCAGTCCGTAGTAGTTCAAGTCCTTGCATAGGTTCAGTCCAATTCGCATAGGTCATAATAGTTCAAGTTCTTGAAGAAATATTTCAGATTAAGTTACACGAGATACTTAATTTATTAATAACAACTATTATAAATTTTAAGTTAAAAGTTATTGTTTTAAAATAATAATATTGTTATCTTTAAAAGGAGTAGGGGACTCCTCCCAATATTCTTATGTATTTTCATATTATATCTTTATCTCATCCCCCTTACCCTGATTTGCTACCAAAAGTGAATTCGCTCTGCGCCTCTGAGTTCTAACAAAATATTAATACTAATTTATTTCAGTATAGGAATAAGATGAAAATTAAGATTGCTATCAGAAATGATAAATAGTAATTATGCATAGTAATAGTAAATAGTAACGATAAATAGTAAATCATCAATAGTAATGGTAAATAATGATGTTTTGAATAGTAATAGTAAATAGTAAATTGTGAATAGTAAATTTTGAATAGTAGTGGCAAATGGTAAATCATGAACAGTAATAGTAAATAGTGAATTTTAAATAGTAACGGTAAATAGTAAATTTTGAATAGTAATGGTAAATAGTAAATTTTGAATAGTAACAGTAACTAATAAATTTTGAATAATGATGGTAAATAATAAATTTTGAGCAATAACAGTAAATGGTAAATTGTGAATAGTAACAGTAAATAGTGAATAGTAACAGTAAATTATAAAAATAACGTAATGGTAATTTATTTTTACCGTAGTAACTTATTCATAATAGTACTAGTATATTAATGGTTTAAGAGTGCTAAAAAGAATAAACTAAATAATCATAAAAAGAATATAGAAGAAAGATATTATTACCTTACACCTCCGGCAGAATCTCTTTTTACCAAAAGAATTTACTTCCCACTAATTTCTTAAGCACTATCTCTTTAGATTCTCTCTCTAATTTTAGTGTGTAAATGTTGTAAATGAACCATCTATTTATAGGAAGAGAATTTTTACTATTTAAGATTACTTAATTATATATTTTACTATTCATGATGTAAATATTTACCCACCAGTAACTATTCATAATGTAAGTATTTACCAACTGATGATGTAAGCAATAAGTAAGCGATGATGTCGGCAGTGGTATTTTGGTTATTAGATAAAAGGTTAAGGGTATTTTTGTCATTCTCAAAAAGAAAAAAATAAAAATTCCAAAAAATTATAAATTGTATAACAATTAAAAATTTCTAAAGAACTATAATCATATTCCTTTGAAATTTTATTTTAAATAAGAAATAATGAAATTAGGGGTGTTACAACTCTACTCCCAAAAAAAAAATTTCGTCCTCAAAATTTACACTTTTTAGTAAAACAAATGGGATGAGACTCTTTCTTCTCATTTTCTAGTTCCCATGTCGCATCTTCTCCTCTCGTTTCGCTCCAAATGACCTTCACGAGTGAAATTTCTTTGTCCCTTAACTTTTTTATTCTTCTGTCAGCTATTCTGACATCATATGTAAGATTATCTTTAACTTGTATGACATCAGGTTCAATAACGTGTGTAGGGTCAGATATATACTTTTGTAAATTTGACACATGAAAAATGTTATGGATATTAGAAAGAAAAGGTGGTAATGCTATTTGGTAAGTAAAGGGACTAACTTTCTGAATTATTTGATATAGACCAATAAATCTAGGAGTTAGTTTTCGAGATTTCATTTCCCGACCAACCCCAGTCGTAGGTGTGACTTTCAAGAATACATGATCGCCTTCTTGAAATTCGAGCGGCTTTCTTCTTTTGTCATAGTAACTTTTCTGCCTGCTTTGTGCTGCTTTTATCTTTTCCTGAACCATTTTGATTTTATCTGTGGTTTGTTGTACCAACTCTGGTCCGAGCATCAAGGTTTCACCAGTCTCAAACCAACATAGCGGAGTCCTACATTTTCTTCCATATAATGCTTCAAAAGGTGCCATGCCAATGCTAGCATGGAACCTGTTGTTGTAGGTAAACTCCACATATAGTAAGAATTGATTCCAACTTCCTTTATGCTCTAACACACAAGCTCGTAACAAGTCCTCTAGAGATTAAATTATTCTTTCTGACTGTCCATCCGTTTGAGGATGATATACTGAACTCAGACGTAGTCTTGTTCCTAAAGCCTTATGCAAGCTCTTCCAGAATTACGATGTAAAATGAGGATCCCGATCAGAAATGATACTTGAACACTACTAAAAAAATGCCTGTTAGCGACGGAAATAATTGGTCGCTAATCCATGCCAACGCCGTTGCTACAACTCTTAGCGACGACATCTCAGACGGGACACACGCCGTCGCTAAAACCTTCGTCGAAAACACATCAGCGACCACTGACGCACCGTCGCTAAAATATTGACGGCATAATCCCGTCGCTAAAATGGTCTCTGCTTGACTGACTCAAGCCGTCGCTACTGTTGCCATACAGCGACCTTACAACGCCGTCGCTACTAACGGCCACACTGCGACCACCATATGCCGTCGCTATGGTTAGACACATAGCGACCGACGCGCCCGTCACCAAGTGTGGCCTTCCAGCGACCATTTTACGCCGTCACTATGGTTACTCATACAGCTACCAGGACAGCCGTCGCTATGGTTACTCATATAACGACCAGGGAAGCCGTCGCTAATTCTTGTCTACCAGCGACCGTAAACTTCTGTCGCTGTGGGAAGCCATACAACGACTACTGCAGTCCGTCGCTATTTCTGGCCAACCAGCGACCACTCTACGTCGTCGCTATGTTTACAATATAGCAACCATCTATTGCCATCGCTAATTGGAATTTTTTATTTTTTAAAAATTTGGTTAAATATTTATATAGGTTTGTTAATTTAACTTTAAAAATATAGATTAATATTTTAGTACTTTGTATTGGCTGATAAAATTTTATAATTAAATTTGAATAATTTTTTTAAAATATTAAATTATTATTAAAAACAAAATAATGGATTAAATTTATTTATCAAACAGGTTGAATTATTAATGATAATTACAATAAGGCTTTTTTATTTGAATTTAATTACCAATAAATATTGACATAATAAAAAAAGAATGACAAAATAAATACTGAATGGAATATAATATAAAAACTATAAATCAAATATACAATGTGTATAAATAATAAAAATACAATCATGGTGGAAGGGGATCCTGGGGTGGTGGTGGGGGCGCCTGGGAAGTGGGGGGAGGTAGCCTCGCCATCAACTGCATCAGTAGCTCCTGCTGCTGAGCAAGTTGCCGACGAGTCTCGGCGTGCTGCTCCTCGGCCCGCCGTCGGTCCGCCTCGGCCCGCTGTCGGTCCGCCTCGGCCCGGTCCTCCAACAGCTGCCTCTGACGTCGCTCCTCCTGTAGCTCTTCGTTCAGGTTTTGAATTACCTGAACGACCTCAGTCGGAAGACTAGAGGAAGAGGAAGGGGTCTTCCCCTTTTTCGCCAGCTGCGTGCTGACGCCACCCAATCCAAATACCCTCCCTTTCTTGTTCACACCGCCAACAGCCTCCATATAGATGGCGTTGTCGTCAGAACAAGATAGGGTGGGAGGAACCTCCCCTTCAGGAGTGGAAGCCACCAGGTACGCCTCCTTCTCGACCCTCCTGGCCTGATACGCCTCCTGTAAATTCAAAAACAACAATAGGATTAGTAAGCTGATTTGTAAATTATAAGCATGTGTCAGTTAAAAGTAAATACCGCTAGATCCATAGTCTTCTGGTTTACCCATGCACCGGCTTTGTTCTTCTTGGTCATTTGCATGACCTCAAACAAAGAAGGCTCCCGGTGCTCCCTCAGCTCCTGTGGTGGACAAAAAACATTGAGATTATTATTTGTAAACATGTCAGACAAATCATAATAGAAATGTTTAACATAAATATACTTACAAATCTTTTCTTGTGCTCGAGGGTTGAAATGCTACCCCCAGTGTAAACTGAGGCTGCAGCATCGGCGGCTCTGTTGGCCCTGTTCCGAGCACTCGCCTGCTGGAACGGGACACCGCCCCACTTCTGGACCATGCCGTCCCAATGGTCCTCTGGGATCCAACGAGGGCGCTCACACTTGTCCCTCACCTTCCAAAGGGTACTCTTGATGATTTTGGAGGTCTTTGTGGCAAAGACCTTCCTAATGTCATCAATCATACCCTCCGCCCACTGGTAATCACGCTGTAAAATGAAATGAGAAATCATAATTAATAAGAGGTCTATTTTACAAATCAAGTCACAACAAATGAGCTAGGAACTTACCGAGAAGGTGTCAAACCACCTATCTTGGATAACCTTCCCAGCATCTGTCCAAGATATATATGGACCATCCCACTGGGCCTTTAATACCTTAGTAATCGCTTTGGTAGTGCGACTACTATCAACAAAGCTGTAATGACAACAATTATATCAGGAGAATAACAGTGGACAATCTAGGGAGACTCCTAAAATTTTGGCAGAGTCTCCCCTGTAAATGTAACATTTCCAAGTTTAAATAGTTACCCTGTTACAAACAGAAGAGTGCCCAGTACAATTCAATCTATACAAGTACTAATTAAAGTAACATCCAATAAACCAACAAGTCTTTCCACTAAAGTTTAATATAAAGTACCATACAAATAACATAAAAGTATTTGAGGTTTAGTCACTTACTCGTCTCCGGCCGGCACGGGTACCAACATGGGCAGAGGGGATGCCGGAGGTGGGGTGGCCTGATGGCCATGGTCCTCCAAGCCACCAACTCCAGGAGTCTGCTCTGGGGTGGTCTGCTGTAGAAGTGGTGATGGAGTGGTCTGATGTGGTGGTGGTGATGGAGTGCTCTGCTGTAGTGGTGATGGAGTGGTCCGCTGTGGTGGTGATAGAGTAGTCTCCTGTCCTGGGGTGGGAGTCCCCAGCCAGGATGTCGAGGTCCTGGACCCACCACCCCTACTGAAGGGCAGTCGACGTCCCGTCATCTGTGGATAAAATCATGAAAAGAAAGGTTAGTCTCAGGATATATATAAACCTATGTATATATGTTTAACAACTACATACTCTGTGTCTGTTTTAGTTTCAAATTCCCCCTCAGTTTCAGTGTCACTGTGGTTATCTATTTGAACAAGTTCATCAGTATCCAAATCAGCCCTAGACCGTTTTGATCGAGAGACAAGGTCTTTGTCAATGTGTTCACCCCCTGTAGTGGTGAGTGTCTCATCCATTATGACTGGATCAATGTTGAACAACAAATTGGCATCGTTGAGCTCGTGTAGTGCAAGCTGATAAGAGTCATCGACCTCCTCGGAGACATTGTCAGTGATCTGACTTCGGGCCTTGGCCTTGATTACTGCATACCAGTCCCGATGTCCTCCCGGGAAGTCGGTGTAATAAACCTGCTCAGCTTGTTGGGCAAAAATAAAGGGATCAAACCCTTTATGTCTACCATTCTTCTTGACCTCAACTAAGCCGTAGTTGTTGTCAACCTTTGTTCCAACACCGATTGTATTGTCGAACCAATCACATTTGAATAGAACAATATCTCTTCTTAGTCATCCAGAGAACGAAACTTCAACAATCTTCGTCAGCACTCCATAAAAGTCTTCTTCCAACTGTCCGGTGGTGCCTTTAACACAAACCCCGTAGTTATGGGTGCGCATCCCTTCACTCCATTGAAGAATATTAAACTTGTAGCCATTTATGTAGTAAATAGGCCATTTTTTAACAGTTTTCACCGGCCCCCAAGAAAGGGCTTGGAGTAAAGAATCTTTAATATGGTTGTTTGGGTCTTGTATCTATGTACAACATAACAAGTAGGTCATCGTTAGATATCGGGAGTTAGAAGCAAAGATAAAAAACACTTGGTAAACGGGTCTTACGTGTTGCGCGAACTAACCAACGAACTTGGATGACACCTCACTATGAATTTGGTCATCAGTTAAATCATTTTGCTCAAGTTTTAGCATATCTGTGTATAAGCTATTCAAAGGAAACAAATTTAGATACTATAAAAGCTACGTTTAGAATGTAACATATAACTTCTATGACTTACTCAATAAAGGGTTCCACTTCTGGGCAATTTAGAAGAATGTACAAGTGAGCCGCCTTTCGATCTTTCTCATCAATGTAACATTTTGTGAGCTTGCCCCCCGGGTAACCAGGATAGTTGAAAATTGATGTTTGTTCATCAAACCCTATGCGGCTGGCTACCCCAAGATTGCGGGGAATTCTACTCATTCTAGTTTCTATCTCCGTCGAAAAATAGAAAGAAGCAAAGGTTGTCATTTCTTCGACTAAGTATGCCTCACAAATTGATGCTTCAACGCAGGCTTTGTTCGACACTTTATCTTTTAAGGAGCATAAGAATCTTCAACATCATTAACAAGATAGTGTTAAGTTAGAAAATACTATTATAAGAAGTGCTTGCAAGGAAATTAAAGAGTTCTAGCGTTCACCTTTCGAATGGATACATCCAACGATACTGCACCAGGCCACCAACCAAGGCCTCGTACGGTAGATGGATAGGCAAATGCTCCATCGAGTCAAAAAAACTTGGTGGGAAAATCTGCTCCAACTTACAAATCAATACCGGGATAGTTTCTTTCATCTTCACAAGTTTCTCCACAGTCAACGAAGTAGCCATCAACTCCTTAAAGAAGTGACTCAACTCCACCAACGGTTTCCAAATAGGCTTCGGTAAGGCATGAAACGCGTATGGGAGTAGTTGTTGCATAAACACATGGCAATCATGACTTTTCATGCCAAACACCCTGCCCTCCTTCACGTCGACACATCTACTCAAGTTAGAAGTGAATCCGTCAGGCAGGGTTAACCCATTCATCCAAATACACATAGCAATCTGTTGTGGTCTATGATAGATGTCCAATTTACCTATATTATGCATGGTTAATAAAGCATAAATTGGATATAATGTGCAATGTTTGTCAATTTTGTAAGCTAAATAGAATATAAATTGTGATATGAACATCGTACAGGTTGATTGGCTAATTTTGTTGCAATTCCAGGAAAAGTGAAAAAGTAAAGAAGAAAAGAAGAAAAGAAAAGAAATGAAGAAAATTCACCAAGTGTTGAGCAAACAAGTGATATTCGCTCAAGCGGAGGATATCTCGCTTGAGCGAATCATGGTCGCTGAGGATAAATTAAAGAGCTCGCTTGGGCGAGCATGGAAAAACAAGAAATAACAGTATCAGGTCAAGACTCGCTTGAGCGAGGAGTGATGCGCCCAAGCGAAATCAAGCCAGTATTGAATAATGAAGAAGTCGCCCGAGCGAAACAGAATCCACTTGAGCGAGATTGCTACAGAATGAAATAACATAAGCATCGCTCAAGCGTTTGAAAAGAAACACCAGGCGAAATTCTTCCAGAATGCAACAATGTAGAGGTCGCTTGAGCGACATTATTTCGCTCAAGCGAAATTTGTCCAGAGCCTAAATTTAAAGGGTTCACTGAAGTGGATAAAGAAACAGCTCAAGCGAAATGGAATAAAGTATCAGATATGAAAATTCGCTTAAGCAAATTTGAATCGCTTGAGCGAATCAATCCCATAATGAAGCAGGACGTGGATTTCCTTCGTGCTGAAGAATGCTCCTCGCCTGAGCGAAATATAAACTCGCTTGAGCGAGTATTCTTTTATATAACCTTACTGCATGGAATACAGGGGCGGTAGGGCTGGCTAGGCTGGATAGTTAGAAAAACACTCTGTACTCTTTCTTTTCTTCATCTTTTCTAAGTTGTAATGACCACCATGAGTGGCTAAACCTCTCCTTGGGATTGGATGTAGCCTTTCTTACTTGAAGATCATAAATGATATATTCATGAATCGGGTAAATTTGTTCTATGATTCTTGGTATTTCGTTTTATGTTCATTGCCTGAATCTACTTGATCACTAGTTTCTTGACTTAAGTTTACGTTTGTTGTTGGAAAATAACTTTCGAAAATAGATCTAAATGAAATGCTCAATGTGAGTAAATAACCAGGGATGGTATTTAACGCATTGAACGTCCAAACAATCGGTCGTAATACTGGAATGGATTTGAAACGATCAAGGGATTGACGTTATCAAATCTGTTCTTATGAATTTCGTAGTCAAGGAATTGATACGAATGACATTGATTGTGACGTAAAGTATCATAGTTCAAACCCCGTTTTCATGAATATACGTTGTGCATCAGAAGGTAAGATCGGTGAATCCTAATCCCAGTCTTTAAAATTTGACAAACTCCTTTCATTTTATTGCATACTCGTTCATATATTGCAGTTTATATTTTGAACTCAAAAACCATGAAAACAATCGTTTTAATTCGCCGTCATATTTTAAGTTTCAATTGCTGATGATCCTTAGTGGGAACGATATCTTTTATAACTACAACTACCGTGTTTGAAACTTGGCACGTTCCTTAGAGTGTATTATACAAACTTGATTCTCTTAAAATACACCAGCAAGTTTTTGGCGCCGTTGCCGGGGATCGAAGTAATTGAATTAAGTTATTACGGTGTATGAATACTATACGTATTGCATTTTTGTGTTGTTTTGTATCATTTTCTTGGTTAACCTCTCTTTTGCTAGCTTTGCTTATGATATTAAGAAGTCAGGGATTCAAAGAACAGGCTGAAATAGATCCTGAAATTGAGAAGACTTTGAAGAAAATCAAAGCCAAAGCAAAAGCACAACAAGAGGAGGACCAATCTTCTTCTTCTTCCTCTCCAATCTCAACACCAACAACCATTCCAAAATCTGAAGCAAATATGGAAGGACGTCAACCACCAAGGCGCACCTTGGGAGACTATGCCAACCAACAAGGACCCAGATATTTTTCAAGCATAGCAATCCCACAAACCAGAGCTTTGGAAATGAAACCAGCATTTCTTAGCTTGATTAGTGCTCACCAATTTACTGGGATGTCACATGAAGACCCATATACTCACTTAGCTACATTTTATGAATTGGTAGGTACTATGGGCTTTGAGCAAGGAGATCTTGAATCAGCATATCTCCGCTTGTTCCCATTTTCTCTAGCTAGAAAGGCCAAAGAATGGTTGCAATCGCATCCAAACCAAAGCTTGAATAATTGGTCTAATGTGGAGGAGAAATTCCTGTTTCGTTTCTTTTCACCGTCAAGGTTCATAAAAGCAAAGTCTGACATTTCAACTTTCCGTCAAGGAATGGAAGAACCTTTTTGTGAAGCATGGGACAGATTCAAGTCCTTATTGCGCAAATGTCCAAATCATGGATTTGAAGATATAGCACAGCTGAACATTTTCTACAATGGGCTAAGGCCTGACACAAAGATGATTTTAGACGCTGCTGCTGGCGGAACAATGATGACAGTAAATGCTGACCAAGCTACCAGAATCATAGAAGCTTTGTCATCCACAGACTATCAAGCACAGCATGATAGACAGCAAGTACAAAAGAAAGGAATCCTTGACCTGAATACTTCTGATGCTATTTTAGCTCAAAACAAAATTCTGACCCAACAGATTGAAGCCTTAACTCAACAGATGGCCAAACTTCCTCAACAATTGTACTCAGTTCAATCTGCATAACCTCAGCAACAAATGAATGCAAGATGTGATTTTTGTGGAGGTGACCATCCAAATGGACATTGTGGGTCGCAGGAAGAAACTGTCCATTACATGAACAATCAAGGTAGACAAAATAATTTTAATTCCAATTTTACTAATCAACCATTTCAGGGATGGAGGAACAATGCAAATCAAGGCCAAGGTTGGAGGCAAGAGGCTAGCACATTCAATAGACCACAGGCCCACCAACAAGGACCGTCTCTGACGGAAAAGACAACAAGATTGGAAGATACATTGGAAAAGTTCATGCAGGCTTCTCTAACAAATCAGAAGAACACAACTGAAAAAGAATTACTAGCTGTTGTGTATGGGCTTGAAAAATTCAGATCGTACTTAATTGGTGGACGAGTTATAGTTTTTACAGATCATGCAGCAATCAAGTACTTGATGAATAAATATGATTCCAAGCCAAGATTAATTAGGTGGATTTTGCTGCTACAAGAGTTTGACTTAACCATTCTTGACAAAAAAAGGCAGTGAAAATCACATTGCAGATCATTTGTCCAGACTAATTAATGATGAAGTTACAAAGATACAGCATGACGTTCTAGAGGAATTTCCAGATGAAAGGCTGTTGTTGATTCAGGAGAGGCCATGGTTTGCCGACATGGCTAATTTCAAGGCTGCCAGAGTGATTCCTGAAGACTTTACATGGCAGCAAAAGAAGAAACTTCTGAAGGATGCATAACAATTTATTTGGGATGATCCTTACTTATTTAAGCTAGGATCAGATTATTTTGAGAAGATGTGTATCTGAACAAGAAGCCAGGAGTATTCTGTGGCACTGCCATAGTTCAGCATATGGAGGACATTTCAATGGGGAAAGGACCGCTTCCAAGATCCTTCTGGCCCTCTTTATTTAAGGATGCTAACTCTTTTGTGTAGAACTGTGATACATGTCAGAGAAGTGGAAGTATTTCAAGGAGGAATGAAATGCCACTAACAACCATCTTAGAAGTAGAGGTTTTTGATTGTTAGGGCATGGATTTTGTTGGACCATTACCATCATCACTTTCCAATGAATACATCCTGGTAGCTGTTGATTATGTTTCGAAATGGGTCGAAGCAATGGCTTGTGCAAAGGCAGATGCCAAAACTGTAATCAAATTTTTGAAGAAAAATATTTTCAGCAGATTTGGTACTCCACGAGTTCTGATAAGTGATGGAGGAGCTCACTTTTGCAACACACAACTTCAAAATTGTTTAGAACATTATGGTGTCAAGCATAAGGTGACTTCTCCCTACCATCCACAAGCCAATGGCCAAGTAGAAGTGTCTAACAGGGAAATCAAAAGAATTCTGGAAAAGACAGTTTCCCAAAGCAGAAAAGATTGGTCTTTAAAGATGAATGACGCTTTGTGGGCATACAGAACAGCTTTTAAAGCTCCAACAGGGTTCTCACCCTACCAATTAGTCTACGGGAAAAGCTGTCATTTACTTGTGGAACTAGAACATACACTAGTGGAAAAAGGACCTTTAAGCACGGTTCTGGGGACCCTTTAAGCACGGTTCCAGAACCGTGCTTGTTCCCACCGTGCTTGTAGCTTAGGACTTTTAAGGACGGTTCCCAACCGTGCTTGTATATGGCTTTTAAGCACGGTTGAAATTAACCGTGCTCGTAGGTGGGCACTTTTAAGCACGGTTCCTCCTGAACCGTCTTCGTAGCTCTGACTTTTAAGCACGGTTCCTCCTGAACCGTGCTCGTAGGTGGGCACTTTTAAGCACGGTTCCTCCTGAACCGTCTTCGTAGCTCTGACTTTTAAGCACGGTTCCTCCTGAACCGTGCTCGTATGTGGCACTTTTAAGCACGGTTCCTCTTGAACCGTGCTTGTTTCTGCTGGACTTTTAAGAACGGTTAAAGCATAACCGTGCTTAAAAGAACCTTAATTTTTTTTAAAAAATTTTTATTTGATTTTTATTCTTTCCCAGAAACCTGTAAACAGTCCCAGACAGTCCAATGATAAATAATAATGAACGTTTAAAAAAATTCAATCAAACTGTCTAAACATCAAATATGGTATATAAAATGCACAATAAGTAATTAAGCTACACTAATAGGTATATAACTACACAGTAATAATATAATTAATGACAGAAGTCTATTGGGCTCCTTCCTTGAGTTGAAGAAGGCTGGAGGCCCATTGGTTTCTGATTTCGTCAATGTATCCTTCAGGGAACATTGAGGAAGAGTCTCGAAAGTGCTGTAAAGAAGACATAATCATTAATAAGTGAGCAACAAATTGTAATAGTAATATGTCAAAACCAAATAAATTAAAGTAGGCAGCAAAAACTTACAGTTGTCCATCCGTCTACTATACCAGATTGGACAATGGTGAGCATCGTCTTCATCACAAAATACCCACACTCAAAGCTGCCATCCTGCCGATAAGACTACAAGGTACCATACATTGATTTCATAATTAGTTATTGTTTTTGTTACTAATTGAGGTAACTTTAAAAGTAATGCTTATTAATTATTGAAGTGCTTACTTTTGGGAAGACCCACTCTAGTCTTTTCTTGCTCACTTTGCCGCGTAGTAGATGGTACCCAATTAAAGCCCTGTAAGAGAATAAAACATCAGTTTAGTTAATAGAATGACTTAATCAAATATGTAAAGTTGTTTTATTTTTTAAAAATCAACTTACCCATCGAGTATTTTCATGTAGTCCGCACCAGGACTCCCATACAACGAACAGAAGCATGCAGCAATGCCTTCCTTTGGGCAAATGACCAACAGTTGCCAGTGAAGGCTGCAATGTACCATTGAATATTAACAACACAATCCATTATTAAATTGACAAAAATAACTAAATATTTATTAGACTCTTACTCTCTATGAAGTGGTGCAAGGTACACAGTCTTGTTCGAGGCATGCATCCAATTCTGGATGTATGCCTGAATCTCCTCCTTGCTGTTCCCACGAAGTTGTATTAGAGAGGGCTCCAGGAAACCATAAGTGTTATCGACACCTCTCTCTATGCAAAGTCTATGTAAAAACCTAATCAAATTTGTAGACGTTTAGTGTTGTAAAAATATAAATTTAATTGACACTATCATTGAATAAAAAACATTATACTTACAGCTCCCAACACTGAATCACTGAAATGTTCAACATCGTGTTCCCCACTAGGACCTCACACAAGTCAGGTCGTGCAATGTACACTGGGATAGCACTAGGGAAACCAAAAACGGATTCCTCCCATGGGACCGGGATAGTGCAATTGCGAAGCCCAGCCGATATGTCCCATAGTCGTTCTATCGGAACAAGGGGGCTCTGGCTTCTTTGATGGGGCAACATCCTGTTAAAATAGTTAAAAAATTAGAAGCAACTTATGATTATTGAAACCATAACTTAATATATAGTTGATGCTTGGGTAAAGAGCATACCTGGGGACCGGAATCTGACACAAGTCTGGTCGGCCACATAAGGAAGTGTCCTACAGCCTGGCCGACCAGATGTACCTCAGATGTTGGAATGGGAACAACTGCATCTGCCTCAAGGACCTGTACAACCGAAATCCTTGACACACCATCGGGCAATTTCTGATGGTGAACCAAAGGGCCTTGGTTATACACTGAACCAATGGCAACTGGCTCTTCCACTCCATCCACAAATAGGTCACACTGATGGCAGTCTCCAAGATTAACGTCGTCATCGTCACCGTCAGGTGCAGCACATGACCCCTTCGTGCTGACCCGCCTAGTCTGTATAATTACACAACATTTTAAAGTTATTCAACAAATAATGATAACGAATCATAGGTGAGTCTTTTCTTAATGTGCAATGTAACCTGTGGGTCCACTACTGGTGGCGTAGGTTGACATTGTTGACTGAATGACGCCATCATCTTACTCCGAAACCGTGCCATCTCTTCCTGAAGCAGCCTCTGCATTTCCTCCTTTGCCTCTGCCTTCACTACAGCAACCTTCTCCTCAAAGATCTTCTCCAAATCAGATATGGACTGGGAAGGGGTGGCTGGATAGCCGAAATAGCTTCGGAGGCCTGCAGAGAAAGAATAATTAGAAATAAAAATGTTATCATACAGAATCTAAGACCATTAATGTAAACGTACCATGACCTCGACCAGCTGCACGTACACGTCCAGGGTGCTCTGGTCGACCAATGGCGGCGGTCAATATATCATCCCTACCATGTGGGACAAATGACCCTTGGGTCGACTGCTCAACCAAGGAATCCTGCAACCAAAAATCAATGATCAGTGTTAGGGTTTGATGGACATTTAACGTTTCATAAAAAGTAGTGATAAGCTTTATACTTACAATCCTTGAGACAACCTCCTCAACATGTGATGAAGTGTACTGACCACTCTTCTTCGTCCTGGCACGCTTCCATTTTTCATGTCGTGTGGGTGGAGAGGGGGGATCCACAATAGTGGCGTCAGGGTGGCTACCTTGACGCTACATAGCTTTCTCCTCCACTATCCGATCCTCCAATAATCGGTAACCCCCACGTGACAACGTGTGAGGGCAGTCATTTTTCCCCTTAATTTCCTGTGCTTTCATGCGTCTTGCCTGCATCAAAAACAATTCAAAGCCATTTATACGTTATACATTCTCCGATAACTAGAAAAACATAATCAGTAAAACATACATACCATAAACTCGTCCGTGTGCCTGGATGCCACAAACGCATCCCAAGTCTGCCGATCTATGGATGTGTATCTATCTCCAGGAAACTCACCCTGCTTCTTCCCGTAGACATACCTAAAATTTAAAATATTTGAATTAACTAATTGATAACTTAAAAAATGATGAGTTTAAACATTTATATTTTAAAATTAAAATATATGTGGAGGTGAGGTTGCTCTTGAATGTCCTCCATCGGTCAGCGATCTCAGACATGATCTTTCTGCGTAGTGTATCAACTGCTGGAATATCCCAAGCATCCTACAAGTGCCAAATAATCAAGGATGAGATTATTATGCATAAAAAACTACAATACGAGTAAATAAATGTACAGATAATTATACTTACAACAACATCAACCCAAATTGCATTCTTCACGACCTCCTCAACACTATCCCAATCAGGGATAATGATGGACACCTTCGTCCGTGCCAAGACACCTAAGTAACTTTGAAACTTGGCGGCGTTGGGTCCTGAAGTCCTCCCGGTGCAGATATCAATGTCAACATGGGTCCTCTGACCCTGACGGCGCCTAAGTGCAACACTGGTCATCCGAGTAACACCTCTCCTCCTAGCTAAGGAATCTGTGCTCTGGGAGTCAGATCTCACATGTGAATCCTGATCAGCCATAGGTATCTGTTCAAAAAAACAAGAATCAGTTTATAAACATGACGAATGATATATAAACATGGTGAATGATATATAAACATGATGAATGATATATAAACATGAGGAATAATATATAACCATACCCTATGTTTCCCATAGACCCTCCTGGTGGTCATTACGAGTCGCAACTATATCATCTATGAGATCTTCCACAACGTCCGTTGGTGTACGTGCTGTTAGACAAGGTATGTCTAGGACATCAAGACATGGATCCTCAATGTTGTGTCTACCTTGGAGAACAACTGACCACCGTTTATCGGATGGGTCAACAACGTAGAAAACTTGTTTTACTTGAGCTGCCATAATGAAAGGCTCCTCCTTATGACCAACCTTGTTTAAGTCCACTAACGTAAAACCAAAATCATCTATTTTGACACCACTTTTGCTATCAACCCATTTACATTTAAAAACAGGCACTGTGAAACGACCGTAATCAACTTCCCATATATCTTCAATGACACCAAAATAACATAACTCAGCCATGACAGGGTTTTTGTCCTTTGAAGTGGAAAAATGCATTGCTTCGGCCACAACCATAACTCCACAGTTCTGCACTGTACTCTTGTCATCTTGAATCCTTGTATAGAAAGAATAATTATTTATGTCATAGCCACAATAAGTGATTACATCAAAGTTAGGTCCTAGTGCCAGTCGATGCAACGTCTCTGAAGCAGATGTATCTTTAAGAAGGGTCATTTTGAACCACTGCATGAACGTTTTGTTGTGTTCGTTCAACACCCACTTTTCAGCCATTCTAGGGTTGTTTCTTTTGACTATGTCTTTATGTGCAGCTAAATACGGGAGCACAGCGTTTGTGTTGTTCAAAATATAAAAGTGTGCTTGGAGTACTTCATCACGTGACATGCTTTTAATTTTTTTCCCAATGGTACCTTTCCCATCCAATCGCCCTTCGTGACGAGTCTTCGGAATACCAATGCTTTCAGCCTGTGACATATAATCTGTGCAGAACTCAATTGCTTCCTCTGCAATGTACCTTTTTATTATCGATGCTTCGGGACGGCGTTGGTTCTTCATATAACCTTTCAAAATTTTCATGTATCGCTCAACAGGATACATCCACCTCAAGAACACTGGCCCACACAAACGGACCTCCCTCACTAAATGGATGATTAAATGTACCATTATGTCAAAGAATGAAGGAGGGAAATACATTTCTAACTGGGATAGTATAAGAAACCCTTCCTGTTCCAACGCTCCCAACTCATCATGGGCGATTACTTTGGCACATATGGCATTGAAAAATAAACACACCCTTGTTATCACATGTCTGACATTTTAAGGGAGAATGCCATGAATGGCAATGGGTAGAAATTGTTGCATCAGCATATGACAATCATGTGACTTCAAACCAACTAACTTCAGATCCTTCAAGGAAACACAAGTGTTGATATTGGAACCGTACCCAGATGGAACTTTAACACTACGCAACGATTCACACAAACTTTGCTTCTCTTTTCTAGACAAGGTATGACATGCTGGCGGTAAATATGTTCGTTTGCCCTTTACTTGTGGGTGCAACTCCTCACGTATACCCAACAACTCCAAGTCCAGACGCGAATTCAGGCCATCCTTCATTTTTCCAGGTATGTTTAACAGGGTTCCAACCAAACTATCACACATGTTTTTCTCCACATGCATCACATCAATACAGTGCCTCACATCAAGCTCTTTCCAATATGGCAGATCGAAAAATATTGACCTTTTCTTCCATGTGTTTTTTGAGATAGACTGCTTCTCAGACTTACCAAGAACCACATTCACTTCTTTCACCTTTTCATATACTTGTCGACCAGACAACGGCGGGGGAGGCATTTCAAACTCTTGTGCACCATTGAACGACTTCTTCAACCTACGAAGTGGATGATTAGGTGTGAGAAACCTACGGTGTCGAAGATAAACATTTTTCCTTCCATGATGTAGTCGATCAGAACTAGTTCCCTCCTCACATACAGGACACGCTTTATGTCCTTTGACGCTATAGCCCGAGAAGTTACCATACGCTGGAAAATCATTGATCGTACAGAATAACATGGCCCTCAAATTGAATGATTGTCCTGTTAGCCCGTCAAACACATCAACCCCCTCTACCCACAACATTTTCAGGTCTTCAACTAACAGAGATAAGTATACATCAATGTTGTTCCCTGGTTGTCGTGGACCAGAAATCATCATTGATAACATAACGTACTTCCGCTTCATGCACAACCACGGCGGCAAGTTGTAAACAAACAACAAAACAGGCCAAGAACTGTGGTTTGTGCTTTGGTTCCCATATGGGTTCATACCGTCTGTGGCTAGTGCAAGCCTAACATTTCTTGGGTCACGGGCAAAATCTGGAAACATCGTATCCATTTTCTTCCACTGTAATCCATCTGCCGGATACCTAACTAATCCGTCAACAACCCTTTCATCAACGTGCCATCTCATAAGCTTCGCATCATCTGCATTGGCAAATAGACGCTTTAGTCGTGGAACTATAGGGAGATACCACAACACCTTCGCAGGAGACCCTTTTTTGTAGAAATCATCAGAATCAACCTCTTTCTTCTTATACCGTGACACCCCACACCTAGGACATCGATGCAGCATTTCGTACTCACCACGGTATAATACACAATCATTTGGGCATGCATGTATCTTCGTATACTCCAAGCCCATAGGACACAACACCTTTTTAGCCTCATAGTTACGATTTGGCAAAGTGTTACCAACTGGGAGCATTTCTTTCAACAACTTAAGCAAGTCAGTGAAGCTTTTATCTGTCCACCCATTTATCGCTTTCAAATTAAATAATCGTAAAACTGCTGACAACCTCGTGAAATTAGAGCAATTCGGATACAGCGGCTTTTCAGAATCCTCACATAGACTCGCATATACGTGAGCTCTTTTAAAACTTTCTACCCCTACATCACGGATCATATCCTCAAGTCGGTCATCCATGTCATCATCAACCTCATGAGCAAAGCTTTGGTCTTTTGTTTGAAAACTAGTACTTGGCACCTCAACATGTTCACCATGCCATATCCATCGCGTATAACTCTGAAGAAATCCATCACACAACAGATGTTCTCGAACAACTGTCAATTCTAGCCGGTGCATGTTTAAGCATTTAACACAAGGGCAAAAATACGTTCCATTCACCTCTTTAGCATTTCGTATCACGTACTCTATGAATGTTTCGACTCCACCCTCATATTCTGGACTTATACGTGAAGCAGTTATCCAACTTCGATCCATACTCACTGTTTACAATACAAGTAAATTTAACGGTGCTATGAATCTTACTTTCTTCACAAAGGTGGTGGTCCTACCCATTCAGGATGAACATTTTTCTATACTCATAGCTGCATACAACTTAGAGGTTATTTTAAAATTTGATAAAATTTCGGCAGCATTTCGCATTGGTCTCTAAGTATACGAAATGAAAGTGGTCACTTCATCTTCAACCACAATCAAATATGCACCCAGAGAACAATACAAAATTTAACTAACCAAAACTTCATCAATTTTTAAAATAAGTCCTAAAACTTGTACATAGCAATGACGCATAAAAAATTGTTCACCCCAAACTGTCCAAACGGACAATTCAAGATTCAACACAAACGATGAAATCAATTAATTTAATTACCATTTGTGTCGAATCTCAAACGGGAAACTATGGTTCACTCGTATAATTTAAACAATCATAAACTCATTTAAAAGGGACTAAAATATTAACATTAGTGTCACCAAATTCAAATTCAAATTAAAGACAATAAACAAAGGATTTTATTACTTAACTATTAGTAATTTTTTATTTTGTCGGGTAGTATATACATTTAACATATCAACCTTTTTGTATTTAATTTTTTTTAATATTGCAACAAATATTACTCATGTTTATGTATTTAATCTAAGTTGATTAATTTATAACTTTTGATCTATAACTAAGTAACAATCAATCTAAGTTGATGAATCTATAATCTATAACTAAGTAACAATCAATCAAAGTATTTAATTTATATCTAACAAAATTCTAATTCCTAATATACAATATTTTCCTAAAACTAAGCCTAATATTAAGAGTATACAAAATAATTTCAACAATCAACACTTAATCAACACTTATTTTATTACTTAACTATTACTAATTTTTTATTTTGTTGGGTAGTATATACATTTAACATATCAACCTTTTTGTATTTAATTTTTTTAATAGTGCAACAAATATTACTAATGTTTATGTATTTAATCTAAGTTGATTAATTTATAACTTTTGATCTATAACTAAGTAACAATCAATCTAAGTTGATGAATCTATAATCTCTAACTAAGTAACAATCAATCAAAGTATTTAATTTATATCTAACAAAATTCTAATTCCTAATATACAATATTCTTATTTTCCTAAAACTAAGCCTAATATTAAGAGTATACAAAATAATTTCAACAATCAACACTTAATCTATAGTTAACAAATAATTTTAATAATATATAACTAACTAAGCCTAACAATGCATTAATCTCAACCATAAGCATTAAAAATGGAAAATGTGGGTTTAAGAAAAAATACCTCTTGAACGCCCAACTTCAATGGAGACGAAGAAGGAGGTGGAGTGCTGGACGAAGGTGATATTGGGAACGTTTAGAGGAAAGGTGAAATGGAGGGAGGGAGGGAGGAGGAAGACAACACGGTTATGGATGGAGGAGGAAGAAAAAGAGGGAGAATGGAAGGAGGGGAATGTTTAGATGAAAGGTGAAATGGAGGGAGGGAGGGAGGAGGAAGACGAAGAAGGAGAATGGAAGGAGGGGAATGTTTAGATGAAAGGTGAAATAGAGGGAGAGAGGGAGGAGAAAGAGAACACGGTGAAATGGAGGTAAGGTAATGGAGGGAGGAGGAAGAAGAGGAGGGAAATGAAAACGCTTTTAAGTTTTCGAGAAATGACCCTATAAGCACGGTTCCCCTCAGAACCGTTCTAATATCTCAATTATTTTATTACTTTTCAGGACGGGCCCCTTCCAACCGTCTTCGTAGCCTCACTTTTTAGCACGGTTCCCTCACAACCGTCCTCGTAGCCTTACCTTTAAGCACGGTTCAAAGCAACCGTCCTTATAACTCTTTCAGAAAAAAAATTTAAAAAATTTTTCCAGTATTTAAGCACGGTTCGTTGTCAACCGTGTTCGTAGCTCTAGTTTTAAGCACGGTTGCCACTCAACCGTCCTCGTATGTGACTTCAAAAATTTCAAAAATGCCACCGCCTCTTTTTTAGCACGTTTTTGACATAACCGTGCTCGTATCCTGTCCTCGTAACCATTTTCTGCACTAGTGATAAGGCCTATTGGGCAATGAAGTTACTCAATTTTGATCCTGAAGCATCAACAAAGGAAAGAAAGATTCAGTTGGAAAAACTAGGAGAATGGAGGCGAGAGGCTTATGAATCATCAAGAATTTATAAAGACAGAATGAAAGCCTACCATGATAAAAAGATTTTAGCAAAAAGCTTCTACCCAAGACAATCAGTTCTTTTATTCAATTCAAAGCTAAAACTTTTTCCAGGAAAGCTGAAATCAAAATGGTCTGGACCTTTCCTTGTTAAAGAAGTCAAATCATATGGTACTGTTGAGTTGCAAGATCCTAATTCTGATAGAACCTGGACAGTTAATGGACAAAGACTCAAACCATATATGGGTAGCGGAGTGGAAAAGCTAGAGATGCTAATCCACTTTATTGAAGAATAAAAATCAATCAGGCGTCGAGCTAACAACGTTAAACAAGCGCTAACTGGGAGGCAACCCAGTGTGTTTGATTTGTTGTTGTTTTGTTTTGTTATAACTTGTAGTTGTGTGAATGCTTTTGTATGATGTGCTTTATAAGAGAGTGAGAAGAGAAGAGAAACTGAAGAAGGGAATAATGAGATGAGTGTGTGAAGAAAATGTAAGAGGAAGATTAAAAATTTCAAAGTATGGGGAATTTCGCTCAAGCGAATACCATTTCGCTCAAGCGAATCAGCCATAAAACCACTTTCGCTAAAAGGCGCTTAAGCGAAAAACTTCAATTTGGATACTGGACAGAATTCGCTTAAGCGACTCATTTTTGGCTTAAGTGTAACACCCCGAATTTTTAAAATAGGAAGATAAATTAGGAAAATAAATGTTGGATAATTAACTTTGGGCTAAGTAATATCCCAAAATTCTTGAAATGACTTAAACAAGGTTTCTCGAAACTGTTAGTGAATTATGGTGGTCAGATGAGCTGAAAACTGACCCGGATAAAATATAGGTGTCGGACCAAGTATCTCCGATTGAGATGCCGTTGGTCAGGGCCGTAGAAAATGTTATTGGGATTCCGAATTTATATTCGGAATAATTTTTAGAATATGTTTTGGGCCCGAACGGCGAATCTGTTTGTTAAAAAATGGAAGAGTTAATGAAGGATTAATAATTTAAACATCAAATTCTCATTTTTCCCATTCAAAAAGTCGGTTGCACTCTTTGTTTCTTACGTAGACACTCTTCTTCTTATCTTCTTCTTCATATCTCTTTTTCTTCTTCATAATTCACTTTCCTCTTGCCCTTGAAGTCTAAATTAAAAGGAGATATCTCTTCCTTCTCCATTAATAACCTTCAAGAGACTTCAAGAAAGCTTGGAGACTAAACTATTTTCTCCTCCTTACTCCTCAAATTTGTGTAAACTCCCTCATCTTTTGTAAACTCACTCTTTTCTTCTATTGAGGTAAGATTATGATCATTTTCCATGCATATAAGTATATAGTTGAAGTTTAGTTGAAGTTTTGTAGAACACAATAAAAGTATGAGTAATGTTGAGGAAAGTTTAAAAGTGGAAATCTAAAGATAAGTTGACATAAATACAAGCTTATGAGTGATTATGAGGTAGTTATAACTATGGTGGTAAAAGAAAGAAGTATATGAGCATTTTTGAAGGTTGGTGGATTGGTGAAAACCTTAAACTTGAATTCTAGGAGGAAAAGTAAAATATTGAAAAGGATAACATTTATTGAAAAGTTAACATTTGTTGATGGGAAGAATATTATAAGTGATGTGGTGGATACATTAAATGATGATAAAGTTGATTTGAAGTCATAATAGGTGGGAAACTCACCAAGGTGTTGGTGGAGATCTTACTAGATGGAATAACCTAATAATTAGGTTGTAGCCTTTGATACTAAGGGATTGTAATTCAAGGAAAGGAATTCCCGAAGCCTAAGTAGGCAAATGAATGAATTTGGTAAATAGTTTTCACATGATAAGAATTATGTGTACACCTATGTATATATATATATATTGAATTGGTGTTTGAATAAATAATTGATGTGGCCCTATAAATGATTGGTGTAGGGCTTGGCAATATTGGTGAAGCAGGAACATCAACCCCAGAGGTCTACTTCTCTTGAGGTAGGAGAGGGGTGTATTTTCTAAATGCATGAAAATTGTGATGATAATGTATGTATTAATGTAGTATGACATGTTTGTATGGTTAAAGGTGATATTATGTGTATGTAAAGTGAATTATGTATGATGATGTGAATTTAGTGTTTATATGATGAAGCCTAAGTGAGGCTATGGATGGCTTATTATGTGTGATACACGATTAAGTTCATATGAAGATTGATTCTTGTGTATGAATTTGATGGAAAATTGTGTGGTTGAAAATGAATATACCCTAGATGAAAGGGTAGGATAATCTAAATGAGCTTGAGGCATGCATGAGTATTTTGTATACATGGCATGACATACATATCATGATGATGTTGATAAGTGGTTGTGATCACTTGATGATGGAAATGAAAAAGGGCTTGCGAGCACCTATGATGCCCATGGTTGCGATCATGAGGCGGGAGTACCCCTTGCGAGGAGGGAAACCTATATGAAATGTTTATGAGGCGGGGGTACCCCTTGCGAGGAGGGAAACCTATATGAAATGTTTATGAGGCGGGAGTACCCCTTGCGAGGAGGGAAACCTATATGAAGTGTTTATGAGGCGGGAGTACCCCTTACGAGGAGGGAAACCTATGTGAAATGTTGAACGTGGTTGTGATCACGAGAAGCACCTTGTGAGGTTGCTAGAGGGAGTACCCCTTGCGAGGTGGGAAACCATTGAGAATGAGTATATGATATGGTGGTTGTGATCACCTGAGGAAATGAAATCGGATCCGTGCATGTGCATTTTCATGACATTAGCATGTGCATCAGTTTGAAAGCATGGTATAGTGTGATACCTTGATGATGAGATATGAATGGAACTCCCTTTTTAATTACTAAATTGTGATGGTGAATCGATTGATATAATTACGAGAGAATCAGGGAATAATTGTATTGAAATGGAAAATTGTTGATTGATTGATTGGTATTAAATAAACTCCTTTTGGGAGGGAGATAGTTGTATTGCATTCATGCATATATTGTTCTATTTATTGGATTTTCGTCATTGAGAAAGTATACTCACTCTCCCTGTGGTATATCTTTTTAGCTCCTGTGTTGTAGGTATTGCTTGGAGCTGTTGAGGAGGAGAAGTGTGAAGAAGGCCCCTTTTTGGTAAAGAATGCCTTGGCCGGCAATATTTTGGTTTAGATAGATACGTGGAATAGATGTAATGTATATAGTACAATGTATGATGGTATAGTGTGGATGTAGAATGGATAATTGTATGAATAATGAGTTGGGAGGTCAAGGAGGAAAATGAGATCTTTTGTCTATGACTCATTTTCAATCATGACCCTGTGAATGTATGAATGATGAAACTCTCCATATCTTGATGAATGAATGAAGTTTATGTGTGGAATGTTAGACTTATGAAATGGAAGAGTTAGTGAGTTGATTCATACAATAGATGAATTGTAATGGAGATTTTCAAGAATGATTTATTAGGACAGGTTCTAAATGTGTAATATGATATATATAAAGTGTTAAAATTAGGTAAATTTGATTAGAATGAGTTTTGGTGTAGGGAGTTGGGTGATTTCTGCAATTCCCCTGTTTTTCTGTCAAACTCGCTCAAGCGAGAGGGCTTCTCGCTCAAGCGAGAATGCCCCTGTATCAATTTCTGGATTCTGGATGATTCTCGCTTAAGCGAGAATGGGACTCGCTCAAGCGAGATCGTCCCAGCATCAGTGTTAGGCCATTATTCCATTTTCGCTCAAGCGGTTGTGCAAGTCGCTCAAGCGAAATTACATTAGAATCAGAGTTTAGACCTTGGTTGCTGTTCGCTCAGGCGAGCTGAGGATTCGCCCAAGCGAGAGGGTTTTGGTCTCAGGTTTTGCTCTTGGGTTTATCAGGAAATTGCTCTCGGGAGTAATCTCGCTTAGGCGAGGATGGGTTCGCTCAAGCGAGTAAGCGTGGATGGATTATGGGCGTTTTTCGCCTTACGCTCGCTGGCTTCACCCAAGCGAGGATTGTGTTACTCGCTCAAGCGAGTTAGGGTTCGCTTGAGCGAAGTGACCCCTGAATCTTCATTTACTTCTTTCGCTCAGCATTTTATGATTCGCCCAAGCGTGCTATGCGAAGCTCGCTCAAGCGAATTGGGATTTCGCTTGAGCTAGGGGGACCTGATTCTCCCAAAAAGCTTTAAATATATTATTTTCCTTTTTCTTCATATTAATCCATGATTCTATCCTGCTTTATGAACACTTTGGGATAATCTTGACTTCTTAATTTTAACTGAGTGATCTTTTAAGAATTTAACTCTATAATATTATTTTACTAAAGATACTTCCGCTATTATTAATTATGGATTTCTTAAGAGTTAATTTCTTTAACTTACCTTCTCATATCTTCATATATGAGATAGGTCTCTAATAGATCCAGGATAATTGTTAAATGGCTTCACCACTCACATGTTTCATAGTTTAATAATAATAAAATCGCGAAAAATTTACCCCTATTTTTGGGATGTCACATTAAGCGAATTCCTTCTTCGCTTGAAAAGTATTACTTTTCGCTCAGGCCAAGACTAAAGGAATAGCCACTGGACAATATTCGCTTAAGCGAATTAAAACCCGCTCAAGCAAATTTTGCAGAATTTTCATAACTTTGAAAAAATTCAATTTTCTGCAATTCTTGCTCAGGCGAATTAAGTCACGCTCAAGCGAGTTATCTTCTATTAAACACTGGAACAAAATCTCCCAAGCGAGTACTCATCGCTCAAGCGAGTTTTTTCCAGAAAGAAAACATTGCAAACTCGCTCAAGCGCCACTTATTTCACCCTAGCGAATTTTATCCAGTGTCTTAAACATATCTATTTGCCTAAGCGAAAAATTATTTTCTGTCAGCGAGAGGGATTTCAAACTATTAGGTACCCTTACACTTCGATTTCGCTACAGCGAATCTTCATCGCTTGAGCAAAATTTGAGAATTTTCATTTTTTTAATCTTCAATTCGCTGCAGCGATTGCTTTTAGCTTGAGCGAATTTAAGCGGTTGCAGTTTTTAAAAGAGGAATTAACCATTCGTTTTCCGTTACAATACTTCCTCTCTTTTAAAATCTCTCCGTTTACGAACTCCTCTCATCTCCGTCTTCAATTTCAAAGAGTTCCAACCGGTTTCTCCCTCATTACTTTTCATCAAGTTCTCATTTTTCTTTCATTTCCACAACTCTCGAGTAAGTTCTCTCATTTTTCACTCATTCCTTCATCTTATCTAACTTTCTCATGTTATTCATGTTCTTAAACCTTGAATGTTGTTTAGGATGAGGACCGTATGTTAGTTAGGGTTTGATTTTCACCTCTATAATGTTGTTTTGCATAATGGTATCCAAATGTGAATCTTGCCCTAGAATAAAGTAGTGAGACCATTTGCAAGAAGCATGCTCTGTTTTTGATTATGGTGTGTCTGCTGGAATACAATGCATGCAATTACATAAAGTTTCCGATTAGGTTCTGTGTTGGCAAGAACAAATAACCATGTTCCGTTTTTGATTAATGGCATCAATAGAACAGCGTTTTTTTTTTGTAACTGTTGAAACCTTCCATCATGCTCTGTTTTTCAGTGAAAATATTGGGAACTAGATTGTGACTAGATGGTGTGAGCAAATTTACTTTTCTGCCTTATGAACTCTATTGGCACTTTCTGTTTTTCAGGATGGCTAGAACTAAAGTAACGAGTGCTGATGCCCCAAGGCATAATGAGAAAGAAAAAGGGGTGAAGGAAGCTCTTCACAACAACAACCAAAATTCAGGAGTAAGGAGCATAAGCAACGCCATGAAAACATCGACCATTGGACTTTTATTCCTGAAAGGAAGGTTGATTTAAGAGAAGGAGAGTGTGATGAGTTCTTAGAATTACTGAGAAGAAGGAAATGGTTAAGACTTGCAAACCCAAGACACAAGTTCGACCCTGAGGTTGTTAAAGAATTCTATGCTAATGCATGGAATAAAGAGGGCACTCTAGAAAGGAAGACTTGGGTTCGGGGCACTTGGATTTCGTATGATAGGGACACTATCAACGAACATTTAGGTGATATGCTTCAGTTACCTGATGGAGATTTGTGCACCTATGGCACCTTGAAGAAAGACCGATATATCTACTCCACACAGGAGCTTGAAGATAAACTTTGTTTACCAGGACATCATATGTACAGAGGAGCTAGCCAGTATCCTTCCAGACTTCTGCGGAAGGATATGACAATGCTGACCAGGGTGTGGACAGCATTTCTCTTGGCAAATGTTATCCCAAATGCCCATGTATCTGATTTGCCACTTCCAAAATGCGAGCTTCTCTTCTGCATCCTCTCTCGAAATATGACTGTCGACCTAGCTCAGATAATTTCAGATGAAATCTTTAGGTTTACACAGCAAAATCCGAAGACCACATTAGCTGATGCAAAACCTAAAGGCAGCCTTGGTTTTCCTGCATTCATCACAGGACTTTGTGCAGTCCATGGGATCGATGTTAACCCCATCACTCCGATTAGACCATCCATTGATCAGAAATTCATAGACTTGAATTGCAGGATACCTACACCCTCACTATAGGTACAGACGTCTCCATCACCGCCACCACCCGTGGTATCATCACCTCTAGTTCAACCACCTCTCCAGCCACCGCCACCACCTACATGTGATCCTATCCTCCTTGCTCATCTTCTTCACATTGAGCGACAGCAGGCCGCTCTTCACAGAGGCATGTTGTACCACTACAGAGCCAGCTATTGGAGCCATCCTTCAGGCCCTTTTATGCATCCCGACCAGTTCGTGGAGCGTGTCGCTTGGCCTGGGGACAGTCCCATTCTGCCGGAGGAGGAGAGGCCAGCAGCTGATGCTGAGCCAGAGGCACCACCACCACCACCATCCATATCAGCAGGACCAGCAGTTGTACCTGTCATAGCACCAGAGTCACATGCAGCTGATACACAGACTCAGCAGCAGCAGGAGGCTGAGGACCGGGAGTTTGAAGAGCAACTGGATCGAGTGGTCACTGATATTGTGATGTCGCATGACTGAGCATGCTGTTGTGGTTCCTTTTTATTTTGTCAAGTTTATTTAAGCTTATGTTACTTTAAATTACGTTCCTTTTTATTATGTTACTTTAAATTCAGTACTTATTGTTCAGTACTTTCGTTTTATGTTAACTTCCCATGATTTATAGTTACATTTTCATGCTTACGCCTAAATGAATTTTGTTGCATACGTTAGTTATAATGTTTAGGCGCGGAAATTTTGTTTTCATGACATGGAAAAGTGAAGAAATATATGAATTAATCTTAGGCTTACATAAAAGGAAGGATGACTAGTTTTGGAAACTCTGATAATTCTTATGAATGTTGAACGAATCTTTCTAATTCTTGAGTTAGGAATTAGTTCACAATGCTTGAACCCTTTTCTGTGAGAATAAAGAAATCAAGACAATTAACCCAGTGAGATAGTGCAACTTTAAACACCGAGAGTTCATTGATCTTTGTGTAATCTTTCATTGCATGAATTTCTGGCAAGGATTATTGCTTAGTCAAACATGGAAAGGATAGAGGCAAACTTTGTGTAGAATAGGTTTAAACAAGAGCCAAAAAGCCAACCTTCAATAGTCATCAATCCAATTTTTGTGTTTAACCCCAATTGAGCCAAAAAGTTTCTTTTCTCAACCTTAGATCATGCTTGTATGAAAAACATAATCCAACCTTAATGCATGCTAAGGACAAGAACAATCTTTCAAGAAGGGTATGTGAAGAGTTTGGCTATGATTGTCAAAAAGGACAAATTGAAAAAAAAAACAAAATAAGATCCTCCTAGAAATGTCAAAGAATAAACAAAATGAAGGAGGAATATAAAGAAAAGTTGAATGGCTTAAATGAAGCAAAAATGACATAACAAAAAGCCAAGGCCAAGAAATTTAAGTGTCCTTAGTATGTCTTTGCATCCAAAGAAAAACCAATGAATTTCTTGTAAGCCTGGCCAAGTTATAACCTATTAAAGACCTCTTGATCCATGTTTGTTTGAGTGGTTATCTTATGCAGTGAAATGAAATGCAATGATTGAATAACACTTGACCAATGATAAAGAAAGCAAACACTCACCTGGAAGGTATAAACAGAGAAGATTTCTTGTTTTTACAGCAGAGTGGTTACTTGCAATTGTGTATCACAATTCAAACTTAGAATTTGGTTAGATGAAGTGAAGCATGATTGAGGATTTATCATTTGTGAATAGTGAAAAGTTGTCCTTCATTTTATTTGCAGCTGTGATTAATTAAGATCTTTGTTTCACTTAAACTTTCTCTTGACCATTTGCTTGAGGACAAGCAAAGTTCTAGGTTGGGAGAGTTGATAGATGTCTAATTTACCTATATTTTGCATGGTTAATGAAGCATAAATTGGATATAATGTGCAATGTTTGTCAATTTTGTAAGCTAAATAGAATATAAATTGTGATATGAACATCATACAGGTTGATTGGCTAATTTTGTTGCAATTCCAGGAAAAAGTGAAAAAGTAAAGAAGAAAAGAAGAAAAGAAAAGAAATGAAGAAAATTCACCAAGTGTTGAGCAAACAAGTGATATTCGCTCAAGCGGAGGATATCTCACTTGAGCGAATCATGGTCGCTGAGGATAAATTAAAGAGCTCGCTTGGGCGAGCATGGAAAAATAAGAAATAACAGTATCAGGTCAAGACTCGCTTGAGCGAGGAGTGATGCGCCCAAGCAAAATCAAGCCAGTATTGAATAATGAAGAAGTCGCCCGAGCGAAACAGAATCCGCTTGAGCGAGATTGCTACAGAATGAAATAACATAAGCATCGCTCAAGCGTTTGAAAAGAAACACCAGGCGAAATTCTTCCAGAATGCAACAATGTAGAGGTCGCTTGAGCGACATTATTTTGCTCAAGCGAAATTTGTCCAGAGCCTAAATTTAAAGGGTTCGCTGAAGTGGATAAAGAAACAGCTCAAGCGAAATGGAATAAAGTATCAGATATGAAAATTCGCTTAAGCGAATTTGAATCGCTTGAGCGAATCAATCCCATAATGAAGCAGGACGTGGATTTCCTTCGTGCTGAAGAATGCTCCTCGCCTGAGCGAAATATAAACTCGCTTGAGCGAGTATTCTTTTATATAAGCTTACTGCATGGAATACAGGGGTGGTAGGGCTGGCTAGGCTGGATAGTTAGAAAAACACTCTGTACTCTTTCTTTTCTTCATCTTTTCTAAGTTGTAATGACCACCATGAGTGGCTAAACCTCTCCTTGGGATTGGATGTAGCCTTTCTTACTTGAAGATCATAAATGATATATTCATGAATCGGGTAAATTTGTTCTATGATTCTTGGTATTTCGTTTTATGTTCATTGCCTGAATCTACTTGATCACTAGTTTCTTGACTTAAGTTTACGTTTGTTATTGGAAAATAACTTTTGAAAATAGATCTAAATGAAATGCTCAATGTGAGTAAATAACCAGGGATGGTATTTAACGCATTGAACGTCCAAACAATCGGTCGTAATGCTGGAATGGATTTGAAACGATCAAGGGATTGACGTTATCAAATCTGTTCTTATGAATTTCATAGTCAAGGAATTGATACGAATGCCATTGATTGTGACGTAAAGTATCATAGTTCAAACCCCGTTTTCATGAATATACGTTGTGCATCGGAAGGTAAGATCGGTGAATCCTAATCCCAGTCTTTAAAACTTGACAAACTCCTTTCATTTTATTGCATACTCGTTCATATATTGCAGTTTATATTTTGAACTCAAAAACCATGAAAACAATCGTTTTAATTCGCCGTAATATTTTAAGTTTTAATTGCTGATGATCCTTAGTGGGAACGATATCTTTTATAACTACAACTACCGTGTTTAAAACTTGGCACGTTCCTTAGAGTGTATTATACAAACTTGATTCTCTTAAAATACACCAGCAGTCTAGTTAAAACATATTTTGCATGGGGTTTTAACATTCTTCCACGTCCCGTATCCCTCAACTCCCACTCCTTCCTAGAACACCAAATCAGAAGGTCTAGACGACTCTTCTCGTTGTCCTTTGTTCTCCCTTTGATGTCCATAACAGTGTCAAAAATATTCATGAAAACATTACGTTCAGTGTGCATGACATCAATGTTGTGTCTTAACAACAAGTCTTTCCAATATGGCAAATCCCACAACACACTCTGCTTCACCCAGTGGTGTTCCTTACCGTAACCCGCAAACTCCTTAACACTCTTGTCCCAGATGTAAGGATACTCTTCGACCCTCTGCCAAACCCGTGCACCAGATAACCTACGGGGTGGATGTTCATTAACAACCTTGTTCTTCTTAAAAGCGGCTTTGTTTCTCCTAAACGGGTGATCCAACGGTAGAAACTTTCTATGACAGTCAAAGAAACTTGTCTTGCCACTAACAGGGAGTGATTCCCCCCCGGTATGTTCCATACATACAGGGCAAGCAAGCTTCCCAGACATAGACCATCCAAAAAGCATACCATAGGCCGGGAAGTCGTTAATAGTCCACATCAAAACAGCACGCATCATAAAGTTGTTCTTCAAAGACGCATCGTATGTCATTACCCCGACATCCCATAATTGTGATAACTCTTCAACCAACGGTTGCAAAAACACGTCTATGTTCGCCTTTGGATTTTTAGGTCCTGGAACCAGTATAGATAGAAACATGACCTCCCTCTTCATACACATATCAGGAGGCAGATTGTATGGGGTCAGGATGACTGGCCAACAAGAGTAAGCTCTTCCGTATTGACCGAACGGGTTAAACCCATCAGTACATAAGCCAAGTCTTACATTGCGTGGCTCGGCAGAAAAGTCCGGATATAGCTCATCCAAACACTTCCAGGCTTTCCCGTCGGAAGGATGGCAAAGAAACCCCTTTTGTGTTCGGTTCAGAGCATGCCAATGCATGTGTTTTGCCGTGGACAATGAGGCATACAGGCGTTGAAGACGCGGTGTTATAGGGAAGTACCACATTTTCTTCCTGGCCGTCCGGGTTACCTTCCCTCTCCTTTTAACGGTCTTGTAGCGTTCCTCATTACAATGCAGACATTTTGTGACACTCTTGTCTGCAAACTCATTTCCGAACAGCATACATCCGCCAACACAACACTCTATCTTCACACAACCCAACCCCAAGTTTACCACTTGTTTCTTAGCATGGTACAGGTTTGCTGGCATTCTATGATTACTAGGCATGGTGGAACCCATCAGATTGACCATCATATTAAAACAACCTCCAGAAAGATTATAATCTGCCTTTAGGCTTAAAGCAGCTAGGGAGGCGGATAACTCAGTGTGACTGTTGCACCCGTCCCACAATAGAGTCTGAGCCGCCGCTAATAAATCATAAAATCTCTTCACCTCCGGATTAGGATCCTCCTCTACATTGTCAGAGTCTTCATGACTTGCTTGGTCATTATGTTCCAGCAAACGCCCGGTGGAGGGTCCAACATGATCCATCACCATTTGTTCTATGTTGTTGTACGTATCCCTGTTTCCTCCAACCTCATAGTAAGACTGTTGCACACTTACGTCTGATGGTCTACACGGTAACTGCTCACCATGGTTGTACCAGCAGTGGTATGTTTCCATGAACCCTTTCTCAGTTAGGTGGCACATGACATCATCCGCGTATTCAAAACTCATGCATTTGCACCTTGAGCACGGACAACGAATCTTCTGAGTCACTTCAAATCTAGGCGTGTTTGCCGTAGCGAACGGAATGAACTCCAATAGCCCCATCATAAACTCCTCAGTCACTCGCCGATTGCGATCTAGTCGGTTGTACATCCATCGCCGATTTGCCGGTACCTCCATTTATAATATCTAACAAGCATGATTTCTATTACTTTAAATTATTGTAATTTTATTTGACTAACGGTTGTGAATCACTCTCTATCTCTTTGATGTTGCAAATTGGTGGGGCCCTATCCCATTCGGGATGAATATGCAACCATCTGTAACCCATCGATGTTGTATGTGGTCTATCTTGTGTCATTGATGTTCATTTAAAATTTTGGCAGCATTTCGCATTGGTCCCCGAGTACACAGAGATACGTACGGTATGAAACACCGCACTCAGACATGCACCCTGGGGACAATACGAAATACCATAGCCAAAATTTCGAATGAACATTCATTCAACGTCTCAAGACAGACCACATACAACATTGATGGGTTACGACCTACAGGTTACACATTCATACCAAACTGTCCAACCAGGACAATTCAAGATCCAACACAATAGGTACATCGACCGGTTGTTTTGAAACTTGAACGGGAATCTAATGGGTACACACACGACTAAACCCTACATTATTAACGTTGAGTTTCATTTTTTAAGTTCCCTAAGAAAGGGAGCCTGCCGAAATTTTGGCAGAGTCTCCCCTGTAAACTACACATTTCCCAAAATTAGAAACGGCCTGTTACATACAGAAAACTTCCCAGTATTGATAATTATATATGCTACGCATTGTATGTGATATTGAGAGGTATTAAGTCCTAAATCATGTTATCAACACACAAAACCAATTCCTAATGAGCTCTGCTCTCCACTAACAAACAACATTACACATGCATAAAAAATCATGTTATCAGCACACAAAACCAATTCCTAATGAGCTCTGCTCTCCACTAACAAACAACATTACACATGCATAAAAAATCATGTTATCAGCACACAAAACCAATTCCTAATGAGCTCTGCTCTCCACTAACAAACAACATTACACATGCATAAAAATTCATGTTATCAGCACATAAAATCATTGCCTAATGAGCTCTGCTCTCCACTAACAAACAACAATTAACATGCATACACTTCAAAATATACAACACACATAGCCAGAAAGTTAGCGTTAGGGGATTACCGTTGAAAGAGAGATAGCGGTGGAGACGAAGCTGATGAGAGCCGAACACAGACCACGCGTAAAGTGTGTTGGTCTGCATGACAAAGTTGATTGTTAACAGTGTTAATCAAAGTTCCCAACATTCAACTGGTTTCCATAATGACGTTTCTAAAGATGTAATAGCTAATAATGTAATAACTTTTAGCTTTACAACTTACTAAAAAAGGAAAAACAGAAAAACTGAATCCTAACTATCTTTAGTTTTAACGTTAGTTTTAAAGTGTACCAATTTTACAAGAGCACATTTAACGTTAGTTTTGAAGTGTACCAATTTTAACGTTAGTTTCAAAGTGTACCAATTTGAAGTGTGCCAACCGATCCAAATATTGCTAATCTATTTACTCTATTCAACCACAAAATTATATATAATAATATTCCCTAATAACATGTAATTGAGTTGTTTTAAAGACAAACACATACAACGGTATACCAATAGTTATATCAGACAATGGAGTTGTAAAATTGGAACCATGAACATCCGCAGAAGACCTCGCAGGAGTACAATTTTCAATTACAAACCATGAAAAGGCCAGGTTATGTATGTCTTATTTGCAAGTTAACAAAATGAGTCACAAAGGTATGTTTTAAAACAATAATAAAAATGAGTGATGAGAGAGAGGTATGGTAAGGGCAATGGCAAGTGGTGCAGCCGAGGAAGAGTCATCAGAACAGATTGGCACAATGAACATTGGGACAAGGCACAGATACTTGAGGAGGGGAGTCTTTATCGTTATTAGAAGGGGTCAATATCATTCTACTTCAATAATTTTCCAAACAGTTGCCACGAAGAACATTTGTGGTGGGAGTTCTCAAAAATAAGGCGAGCATGGGATGTGATCATACCAAGATGGAGGAAGGGGCGTGGACACATGTTTGGATTTCTTTGATTCTCATAGGTGTCAAACATTGGTGACTTAGAAAGGACCCTAAACATAATTTGGATTGATACGTATAAATTACATGTGTATCAATCGGTACATGGTGCAGAGGGAGATTTACGATGACAGGCTAACAACTAACGTAAGGAAATGAATCAGAGGTGGTGGGTACAAAAGGGTACAGTGGAGAAGAAAGAAAGATAAAGTTATGTTGATGTAGTGAAACTGACAAGCAGGAAAATTGTTAGTAGTCAGTCAAGGATGCAAGGGATGAGCAAAAGGGTGAGCCTTGGTTTGACTTGGAGTACAAATCTAAGGCTGAATAAAGTGAGTGGCTGAGGGGATGCTATGTTGGGACTTTACAAGACAAGAACCTGGTTTTCTCCATTCAAGAGATTATGAAGTTTGAAGGGATCTGGTCAATTCATGCAATTCCTATGGTAGGAGATCGTATATTGTTAAAGCCAATTGCGGAGGAGGATATAGCAGGATTGGTGGCAGAGTTGAAACCTTTCTTTGAAACTTGGTTCTGTCATATAAAGGAATGAAGTCCAAGTGATTTTGCTAATTCACGGTTTACATGGGTCAGATGCCAAGGGATTCCGCTGCAGGTATGGAATGAGAGATTTTTCTGATACATTGTGGGTACGTTTGGAGCGTTTATGCAAATAGATTATAAAAGTGAGTAAAGATTAAGACTTGACAACGCACGGATCCTTGTTCAAACATAAACACTGAACTTGATAAATGAAACAACAAGTGTGAAAATTAATGGGATAATTTTTCAAGTAAGATTGGTGGAGGAACCATTTGCAACTACTCTACCAATCTATGGTGGCTATGGACAAAATGGGGACAAGGAAGCAGGTCGAATCTAATCGGGGTGACTGTTTATCCAATTCAGATTTTTCACATAATATGCATGAGGATGAGGAATTAGATAACGCAATTCAAGGTGTAATTAAGGATTTGGTGGGCGATTATGAATGTGAGGGCAAAGATGGTACTGGGCAGAATTTGAATCATACTGTTGGCATGGAATTCAAAAATGTAGACGGATGAAATTTACGTGCAAAATCATGTCCACCGTTGCCTTCTGTTTATGTGGGCCTGAATTTTGTGGGTTGTGTAACAGTTAACCGATTGAATTATGGAAACAAAATTATGGGAAGAGGCACGAGGAGCACGTCAGGTTTGCATGGGCCCATGCACATGAGTAATATAATTACGCGCGGGGTGGGCTCTGTGAGGACATGTCAGCTTGCGATGCATGGGAGGGATGTCAGCGCAAAACGGAGAGTAGAGTCGCCGGTAATGAGGTGACATCATCAGATAGGCTAATTATGGGGGAAATGAGGTTAAATTTCGATGAAGGATTGGTGGAAGATCATGAATAACAGCGCATGAAATAAGGTGAAAAGGGCATGGGGCCTCAAAATATGGAGGAGTCGGAGACAACAGTGAAAGGAATGTTAGTTAAATTTTTGGGTCCATAAATTCAAATGAATTATTATCCAAGTCCAATTCACAGTTGCTTGGAGAGTAGAGTCAGTCCGAATGGATCGTGTATGACGTGGGACAGATTTTTACATGTCTGAAAGCATGGTTGTCAAACTCTAGAGTCAACTCGTAGACTTTTATGAATCCACGTTTCTACCTAGGCAAAACGAGTTCAAACGCTGGAAACTCGGACCCTCTCTGACTCGGGTAGACTCTTGCAGACTCAGGTAGACTCTTGCAAACTCTAGAGTTTTGAGCGAGTCCACCGAGTTTGAAAACCCTCCAACCTACCCCAACAATTTAGTACCCGAGTTGGTTTTGGTCCCTAATTCAACAACCCCTCTTTTAAAATCACCAGACAATAACCCGAAAGCCCCTTACTCAAACCCCATTGAGACACGTCTCCCCAAACCTGCATCATCCTTTCAGTCACACATACCCTAACCTGATCCTTAGTGGGTCGTTCATCATATCAAATACAAAGTACTTCCTCTGCTGTCTAAACATGGATAATAAAATTAGGAACCAACAAAGACAACGGAATGAAATTAGGTCATGAGTAGGACTCTTTAATTTAAAATTGTTCTTACAATATTTTTACACAAATGAGGTTTATGGAATTTACATTTTGAAATCACACGCATTATATATGGTATGCGATATGTTTCCTGCCCCAAATTTTAGGTTCATGTTGTTAATAATGGTAATTCTGAAAAATGCACTCTGGTTCTCACTGGTTATGTTCATGCTGGAAACCTATCGGTCATTCAACTGGTAATTGGCAAGGTCATGGATTTCCTATAATAGTTATGTTGTTTTTTCAGTAGTCTTAACATTATTTCTGCCAGGTTCATGTTTCAGGTGTAGGAGATTTTCAATTGTTTAACATACAAGTTCTTAACAAATAACAAATAACAAGGGACTAATACAAGAAACCCAACACAGTTTCAATAACCAACACATACAGAGACAACAAAAATAGAGGGAACGATGTACGTTACCTGCAATCACGAAGGAGGGAGCCGGTGGAGAACAGACGGTGGCTTTCAAACGACAGAGGTAAGGGAGCCTCAAATGCTCAAAGCTTCCAACGGAGAGGGTGAAGAGAGATGGCGGTTTCTTACTGGGGACCATGGTGGCTCGGAGATTTGGGGGACGGTGGTTCGGTGGTAAGGGGGACACGGTGGTTCAGACCTCCGGGCGAGGGTGGTTCGGTGGTAAGGGGGAGACGGTGGTTGGTGGTTCAAGAGAGAGAATGATGGAGGTAGAGAGACGACTTAGGGCTTCGGGTACAGAGACGAAGGAGTCTGAGGGAGACGAAGGAGTCTGAGGGAGGAAGAGATTGGGGAAAATGATTGGGGAAAATGGGTTGTCCCCGAAATAGATTTAACACTTAGCGACGGTACCAGCGGTCGCTATAAAGGTCACTGAATTAAACATATAGCGACGGACAATGACTTGTGTCGCTAATATAACAACACTAGCGATGAATACATCCGTCGCTCATTTTACAAATCCCTCCAAAATTTTGAAAGGCTTCAGGAACCTTAGCGACCGCAGAACTCTGTCGCTGAAGTATCCATACATAGCGATGGCGATTCCCTGCCGTCACTACCTTGTGTCTAGCGACGGCGATTCAGCGTCGCTGATTTCTTCGAAGACATAGCGACTGGAGCATAACCGTCGCTATCAGTTGGCGCCATATATAAGTTGGAGGGAAACCAAAAAAATGGAGGGAAATAACTTTAGCGACCGTACCAGGGACGGGGTTTGAGTTAGTGATGGTATTAGTAACGGTTCTTGGCCAAATTCAGCGACAGTATTGTGTTGGTCGCTAATGTCGTCACTATTTTTGGTATTCCAGGTCCCTTTCCCTTAGCGGTCGCTAATACGGTCGCTATTTAGCGACGGGAATCGTTGGTCGCTAAATTAAGGTAGCTGTTTAGGGTTTTTTTAGTAGTGGAAGGAATTCCATGTAATCTCACAATCTCCTCGATGTATAATTTTGCCAGCTTCTCCATAGGGTAACGAATATTAATGGGAATAAAGTGGGCAGACTTGGTTAATCTATCAACTATTACCCATATTGAATCATGTCCTAATAGAGTTTTGGGTAAAGAAGTTACAAAATCCATGGTAATGCTATCCCATTTCCATTCTGGTATTTCCATTGATTGTAACATTCCAAGGGGTTTTTGATGTTCTACTTTAATCTTCTGGAAAATTAGACATGCAGCCACATACTCCGCCACTGCTTTATTCATTCCTGGCCACCAAAACAACTTTTTCAAATCTTGATACATTGTAGTAGCTCTAGGATGAATGCTCATATAACTTTTGTGGCCTTCTTCCAGAATTGCTTTCCTTAACTCTTCTTGGTCAGGAATACACACTCGATCCTTATACCTCAGCAATTGGTGGTTTCCCACATTAAACTCGACTTCTTTTTCTTGTTTCAAGAGTTCTTTCTTCTCTTACAGGAATTCATCCTCTCGTTGAGTCTCTAAAACTTGCCTCAGGAATTCACTTGTCACTTGCAACGCTCCTAATCTGTAGCTGTTAGTATTAACCTTTATTGCTAGGTTAAGATCTTTGAAGTTCTCTATCAATTCCAGCTCTTTAATCATCATCGTGGACGCATGTAGAGACTTTTGACTCAAAGCATCAGCTACTACGTTCGCTTTTCTAGGATGGTATTGCAACTCAAAGTGGTAGTCGTTTAAGAACTCCATCCATCTTTATTGCCTCATGTTTAACTCCTTTTGGTCAAATAAATACCTGAGACTCTTATGATCACTAAATACATCGAATGTTGCACCGTATAGATAATGCCTCCAATTCTTTAAGGTAAAAACTATAGCAGCTAATTCTAAGTCATGGGTAGGATAGTTAATCTCATGTTGCCTTAATTGGCGGGACGCATAGGCTACGACCTTCTTGTCTTGCATGAGTACACTTCCTAGTCCTTGTTTAGACGCATCACAGTAAACTTCAAAACTTTGATGTGGATCAGGGAGTACTAACACCGGCAAAGAAGTAAGTCGATCTTTCAGCTCTTGGAAACTATTCTTGCATTGTGTCGTTCACACAAAAGGTTATCCTTTACGTGTTAGCTTGGTCAGTGGGTATGCTAACTTTGAAAATCCTTTGATGAATATCCTATAGTATCCAGCTAAGCCCAAGAAACTTCTGATCTTTATAATTTTGGTTAGTCTCTCCTATTTCAAAACTGCTTCCACCTTGGAAGGGTCTACAGCTATTCCTCCTTGACTAATTACATGTCCTAAAAAGTTCACCTCTTCTAACCAGAATTCATACTTCAACAGTTTTGCATACAATTGTTTCTTTTTCAGGATTTCCAACACAACCTTCAAGTGTTCAACATGTTCTTCTCTGCTTTTAGAGTACACTAGTATATCATCAATGAACACCACTACAAATTTATCTTGATATGGATGAAAAATCTGATTCATGTAATCCATGAATACGGCTGGTGCATTAGTTACACCAAAAGGCATCACCAGATATTCGTAATGGCCATAGCGTGTTCTAAAAGTAGTTTTTGGTACATCTTCTTTCTTCACCCTTATTTGATGGTATCCAGACCTCAAATTAATCTTGGAGAACACTGTGGCACCACGCAGTTAATCCATTAAGTCATCAATCCTTGGCAGAGGATATTTGTTCTTGATCGTCACCTTGTTCAGTTATCGATAATCTATACACAACCTCATACTACCATCCTTTTTCTTAACCAATAACACTGGTGCACCCTAAGGGGATACACTGGGTCGTATAAACTACTTCTCTATCATCTCTTCAAGTTGTTTCTTCAACTCTGCTAATTCTAGAGGTGACATTCGGTATGGTGCAATTGAAATTGGCCCAACTCCAGTTACTAGATCAATGGCAAATTCCATATCTTTTTCTGGGGGTAAACCAGGGATATCTTTTGAAAAACGTCAGGAAATTCGTACACGACTGACAGATTTTTAATTTTTGGTTCTTGCTCTCCTTTCATTGAAAAAAATAGCATGAATTCTTGAGCCCCTTCTTTTAAAGAGGCACTCACTTGGTTGACAGTTAGAAATCTCGAATCCTCTGGATTCAAATATACAGATTCTTTAAACATTATGGTTTTATTATGACAATCTATTAGAACATGATTGTCAGATAACTAATCTAGCCCAATAATAACTTCTAAGCCAGAAAGGGGTAAGCAAAAGAGATTAGCCTTAAAGTCCTTACCATCTATGACAATAGGGCATTCCTAACAGACTTTAGAACTGATAATGGGATTATTCCCTGGAGTATGAACAGATAAATCAAATGGCAATTCTATCATGGGCAATTTTAGTTTTTCTATACAGTCATTGGCAATAAAGGAATGTGATGCACCTGAGTCATACATAACAGTTAAAGGAATCTTATTAATGATACACTTACCTTCCACCATGGAGTCAGAATGGGATGCTTCTTCCCCAGTATTTACAAAAACATTTCCTTTCGCCTTCGGCCTTCCGACTGCATTGTGTATGCCTCCTTGAGTATTTATGAATGTACTTGCACCTTCAGGGTTGTCCCTCTTTATCTATGGGCAATCCTTGATGTGATGACCCGGTTTGTTACACTTAAAGCAAATATAAGTGTTTTTGGGACAATCCCTTTTCAAATGGGGTCCTCCACAGATAAAGCATTTAAATTCTAGTGCAGGTGTTGGATAATAGGTTCTAGATAAAGCTTAGGGTTTGTTAGGAACAGGTGCTTCTCTAAACTGACGAAATGACGCTTGATAAGGCTTTTTTCTCCTAAAGTCTCTTCTTTGGTGATGGTGAGGCCCTCCACTTCTCATTTCTCCCGCCTTGTAAATGGATTCGCGGCTTTTAGTCATTCTGTCCTTGTAATCCTCTTCAAAGATCCTACAACGATTTACCAATACAGAAAATTCATGGATTTCCTACATTCGTATAGCTTCTTTGATTTCTGGCCGTAATCTGTTTACAAACTTTACGCACCGATCACTTTCATTTGTAGCATCATTATAATAAGAATGAAAACGAGATAGCTCTTCAAACCTGGATGCGTACTCTCCCACGGTCACATTTCCTTGGGTCAGTGACAGATATTCGAATTGTCTTTTCTCCTTAACATCAGTTGGAAAATATTTTAACAGGAACATATCCTTAAAATGATTCTAGGTGATTTCAACGTGGTTAGGTTCGAATTGTCTACGCATGTTATCCCACCAATGTTCAGCATCCTCAGATAAGGCATAAGTAGCGAAGACTACTTTATCAGCCTCAGTACATTGCAATGCTTGAAAGATCTTCTCTATCTCTTGTATCCAGATTTGTGCTCCATCAGGGTTGTATCCTCCCTTGAAATGAGGTGGATTATGTTTTTTCAACAGGTCCAACCTTCTCAAGGCATCATTACCTTGACCTTCGCATGCTCCCGTTGCAGTGATTAAGCATTCTACAACTCCAGCAAGATCGTTTTCGGCCATTCTTTTCCTGTTTCACGGTAACTGAGACTTGTCATATCAATCACAGTTACTACCAAGTCAGATATTCTATTTTCTATCACCTACACAGATTTTACAGACAAAGCAAGGTAGACCTTTCCCCAGGCCTACGGGATTAACTGCTCTGATACCATATTGTAACACCCTCTGTTACATCTCAATAATTTCTAAAAAAATTCATAAATTTTTTTAAAAAAATATGATCGCTAAAAGAAACTATCAGAGTAAATTACATACAATATTTCTGAAATACCTTATGAATATCATTAAAATTTATAAAGTAGTTTTACATTCATCCAAATAAAATAAATATTAAACATTATTACAAAGAGAGGAAACTCCATGGCCTAAGAGCAGTTACTTAATAACATTATTTATTCATTGGACCATGGTATTCATATTGAGCTCCCTTTCTAGAACGTACTATATATACTGTCGAGATTCTTCGATCCTTCCCTCTGTATGAACTATCAATTTAAAACATATGAAACAAAAACACGGAGAAAGAAGTGAGAAACAGAATATAATATTCTCAAATGGGACATAAGCAATAAAGGGTTTTCATAAACTAGAATAATAATATCAATCACAATCACATACACAATCAATTATGAATGTATGAATGATATGCCATATCTTCATCATAACTTACCTATATATGCGGGCCTTTAAATTTTAATTTGCACTGGGCCAACCAGGAGTTTACACTGTTCCATAATTCCAGATAATAATAACATGAACAACTCAACTGGCAACTGGCATGGAAACACTTAGAGACTAGTCAGATTGAGAAGGTTTTTATTGTGAAAGTACCCGACACTAGGGAGCTACCCCAGGTCCCCTGAAGCACCCTTTCACACCCTCTCATCCCAAGGCTCACAATTAAGCCTCCTCTAATGTATCCTCAGTTTCTATAATCCGTCCCCAGAAAATATCATTTTGTTTCTCTTTGATGATTCATGATGCATGAACTACTCATGTATTTAGTTAGTTAAGGCTTTTAGAAACTCAATTATATTATGGGGGCCTACAAATCACGACATAACCACCCCAAAAAACTGTACTGTTTCAAATTCTCAATAAGTTTTATCACACATATAGAATTTTAGTACAGTTCCTTTTCAAATCACAAATCAAATCTTATTATAATTTAAGTTTCAAAGCCTTAAATATATTTCACAACCTTCTTTAGAAAGTTTATAGGTCAATTCAAAATCAATTACTAAAAACTCGAATTCAGAATTATCAATCTTTAAAACTTTAGTACTTGAAAATTTTGTATAATATCTTTATACATTTTGAAAATAATATATATATATATATATTAAAATACTAGTAAAAATTTATTTTTGTAAAATAATTTCTCTTTCTTTTTCTTTCTGATACACTAACTAAAAGTCTTAATTTTAGTAAAGATATATATATTTTTTAAAAGATAAAAAGAGATTTCTAAAAACTTATGTAGTTTCATTGAAAATTAAGAAATTTCTTAAAAGTAATTTGAATAAAGATAAATAAGTAAATAAGGAAGTATAAGATAAGTAAATTCTTACTGAGTTTTAGCGTTCCGTCATGCTTGCTATATGCTCAAACTCCACATTACAAGATCATCAATCATAATCAAATATTGTCATTCATAATCAAACATCATCAATCATAAATAAATATTAGCAATCATAATCAAAATCAAATAATTAAATATCAGTTATAAATATCATAATTCAAAATTCAATGGTTATTTAAATTAATAAAGTTTATTTTAAGTCCTATAATCAATTCCTCGTACAGGTCTATGTAAGTCCAAGATAGTCTAGTCCTTGTATAGGTCTAGTTCAGTCCATATAGGTCATAATAGTCCAAGTTTTTGCATAGGTTCAGTCCAGTCCGTAGTAGTTTAAGTCCTTGCATAGGTTCAGTCCAATTCGCATAGGTCATAATAGTTCAAGTTCTTGAATAAATATTTCAGATTAAGTTACATGAGATACTTAATTTATTAATAACAATTATTATAAATTTTAAGTTAAAATTTATTGTTTTAAAATAATAATATTGTTATCTTTAAAAGGAGTATGGGACTCCTCCCAATATTCTTATGTATTTTCATATTATATCTGATGCTAAATCTCCGAGCCATTAACTTGGTGTGAAAATATTGAATTAATATTGACTTATTGTATGGCTCTCAGAGGATTTATTCTTTTGGCAAGCGCACCAATCGTTAAATTTGTAATATATTTGATCGTTCCCACAGGGATTGTGGTAATTACCACAATCTTAGACTGATACAACTGAATCAACGCAATGTAGATAGATTTCATTCTGTTTTTGTTGTTTTATATTTCTAATGTTTTTGTATTTTCAGAGACAGTACAAAAGATGAAAGGTGAGTAATGGAAGATAGGTTAGGATTGCTTCAGCTTACAATTTCATCAAGAAACATGTATTTAAGATTCAATCAATCTTCAGACTCAAGAGGACAATCCACAGATGGTTGCTCCCTAATTCCTTAGGTGAATAACACCGATTCCTAAGCATTAAACCCTAATCCCTTAGTTGCTCAATTAACAGAGAAATCTAATGTGAAATTGGGGGTTGAACCCTAACTATTCACCTAATTACTAGGCCTGAATTAGTTAGGAAGCGAGAAGTTACCTAAGCCTCAACCATGATTCCTCACTGGTGAGTTTCTTCATTAGATCTGGATTTTTCAATCCAGCAAAGTAGATCCATTCCTCAGCTTGTTCTCCTCAAGATTTAGAAGTTGACTTCCTCAATACACTTTCAAGATTTCATTGCAAACCTTCTTAATCTCAACCTTAGGGACTCAGAAACCCATGGAAATGGATTCTATCGAAGGAATGTGGAGAGACATGGATGAGAGAATTTAGAGAGAGAAAAGAATTAGAGAGAGATTGAAAATGGGCAAATGAATCGTGTTCTGTATTCTACCGTCTCCTTCCTTTCTTCTTTACAGAGAGTATGTACAAGTATATATATAGGCAAATAACTAACTAACTAACTTAATTAATTACAAAGAAACCTTAATTAATAATTAAACTAACTAAACTAATTACATAATTACAAATAAATATAACTCAAAACTTAAATTACTAATGTACAAAAACAAAACATCAGGCATAACAACTAATTAATGGAATCACTGCAGCACTGCACTTGGAGGGCGAAAATATAACTGAATAACCACCTTCACGCTTGAGCGTGAAGGACTCGCGCTTAAGCGCGCTCAAATTATTCACTGTAGTGTGGGAGAGACGCTTGAGCGTGAATTGTGGGAGCTTGGGCGTGAATGGTATTTTGGACTCACGCTTAGGCGTGACTTTGCTCGCTTGAGCGAGATCGCGTTTTTCTTTCTTCTTCTTCACGTACTTTGCATGAATCTCGCTTGAGCTTGCATCCTTTAAGCTTGAGCGTGACTTGCTTTTTACTGCACCTACACATGCAAACAAATAATTTCCAGCGTTTGTACGCTGGCTGTTCAGCGTTTGTACGCTGGATTAGTGAAATTATAAATAAAACAAAATTTCTTAATTAATTATTGTTTTTAATCATTTTCTTATATAAATTAAACACTTTTAAAATAAATAAATAAAATAAGAATTATTAACAATTTATTAAATAATAGTGCTAAACTAAACAATATTTAATGGATTATGCTAAATAAAAGGTGAAATAATTAAGTCTTTTCAAGACTTATCAATATCCTTATCTCATCCCCCTTACCTTGATTTGCTACCAAAAGTGAATTCGCTCTACGCCTCCGAGTTCTAACAAAATATTAATACTAATTTATTTCAGTATAGGCATAAGATGAAAATTAAGATTGCTATCAGAAATGATAAATAGTAATTATGCATAGTAATAGTAAATAGTATCGATAAATAGTAAATCATCAATAGTAACGGTAAATAGTAATTTTTTGAATAGTAACAGTAAATAGTAAATCATGAGTAGTAAATTTTAAATAGTAGTGGTAAATGGTAAATTGTGAATAGTAACAAGAAATAGTAAATTTTAAATAGTAATGGTAAATAGTAAATTTTGAATAATAACAGTAAATAGTAAATTTTGAATAGTAACAATAATTAATAAATTTTGAATAATAATGGTAAATAATAAATTTTGAGTAATAACAGTAAATGATAAATTATGAATAGTAATAGTAAATAGTAAATAGTAACAGTAAATTGTAAAAATAACACAGTAGTAATTTATTTTTACCCTAATAACTTATTCATAATAGTACTAGTATATTAATGGTTTAAGAGTGCTAAAAAAAATAAACTAAATAATCATAAAAAGAATATAGAAGAAAGATAATATTACCTTACATCTCTGGCAGAATATCTTTTTACCAAAAGAATTTACTTTCCACTAATTTTTTAAGCACTATCTCTTTAGATTCTCTCTCTAATTTTGGTGTGTAAATATTGTAAATGAACCATCTATTTATAGGAAGAGAATTTTTACTATTTAAGATTACTTAGTTATATATTTTACTATTCATGATGTAAGTATTTACCCACCGGTGACTATTCATGATGTAAGTATTTACCAACCGATGATGTAAGCAATAAGTAAGCGATGATGTTGGCAGTGGCATTTTGGTTATTAGATAAAAGGTTAAGGGTATTTTTGTCATTCTAAACAAAATATAAAAATTCCAAAAAATTATAAATTGTATAACAATCAAAAATTTCTAAAGAACTATAATCATATTCCTTTGAAATTTTATTTTAAATAAGAAATAATAAAATTAGGGGTGTTACAGTTCCCATTTTATGTATCTTAATATTCTCAAGGCTGCAGTATAATGAATTCTTGATGGTTGAGATAAGAATTGAGCTAATTGTTGCACTGAGAATGTTATGTGTGGTCGGGCATTTGAAAGATGCATAAGCCTCCCTATCAAGCGTTTATAGGCTTGAACGTCTGTGAATGGTTCGCTCGAATATTTTATGAAGGACTGATTACTATTAATAGGCGTGGTTACTGGCTTGCACCTCAAAATACCAGCTTCAGACAATCGTTCCAATGCATATTTTCTTTGATTTACCATTATTCCATCCTTGCTTCGAGCTACTTCTAAGCCAAGAAAAATTCTAGCTTTCCCAAATCTTTTATTCGAAAACTATCATCAAAGGCTTGTTTGATGTGTTTATTTCATGGACATCATTCCTGGCTAAAATAATGTCATCTACATAAACTAATAATGTTGTGAAAGAGCCAGTAGATGACTTTATGAATAGAGAATAGCCATTCATAGATATAGAATATCCAACATAAATCAAGAAAGAGGATAATCGAGTAAACCATTCTCTGTTAGACTGTTTGAAGCTATACAAAGCTTTTTGTAATTTTCTTACTTGACCTTGTTTGATGGAATTGAGACCCAGTGGTGCAACCATATAAACACTTTCCTTTAATTTTCCACGTAAAAAAGCATTGTTTATGTCTAATTGTTCAAGATCCCAATTTAGAATAGAGGCCAAAGAAAGTAGTAATCTCACTGTTGTCATTTTGGCAATTAGGGAAAAAGTGTCCAGGATGTCTAAGTGTATCCTTTAGCCACCAGTCTTGCCTTATATCTTTCAATAGTTCCATTAGCCTTGTGTTTCACCTTGAGACCCACTTGCAATCGATTAGAACTTTGCCTTTTGGAAGATAATTTCCCAAGTTGGTTTAATTGCAAAGTAGAAAACTCATCTTGTATGGCCTTTCTCCAGTAATCATCTCATATGTTCTTGGCTCAATATGAGACGACAAAGACAAGACAAAAGCTGAGTAAGTAGGTGATAAGAAATTATAAGACAACACAGAAGATAAAAGATGTGAACACTTATATTCAAAGTTAAGATTGTAATAATAGTCCTTTAAATATCCAAGAGGCCTTCTAGTTCTAACATTATGGCGAATGGGTTCAATGGTGGGGCTATTTTCTTCATTTAGGTCTAACTCGGATGAAGATGGAGTATCAATGGAAGGTGAGCCTTATGTTTAAAAATGATAATCTGTTTAAAATGGGGTTAATTTAGACGCGACGTCTTATTAATCTCACGTTTTTAACATTTCATTTAAAATAGTAATTTCTTTGAAATGAGGTTAATTTAGATGCAACGTCTTGTTAATCTCATATCTTTAATATTTTATTTAAAATAGTAATTTCTTTAAAATGAGGTTAATTTAGATGCGACGTCTTGTTAATCTCATATTTTTAATATTTTATTTAAAATTGTATTTTCTTTAAAGTGAGGTTAATTTAGACGTGACGTCTTGTTAATCTCGTGTTTTTAATATTTTATTTAAAATAATATTTCCTTAAAAATAAGGTTAATTTGGACGAGACGTCCTGTTAATCTTCAGTTTTATTAATCAACCCTGTTTCCTTCTTCCTTACTATCACTGTTTGGTCAAATTTCTTATTGTCACTGTTTTGTCTGTTTATGTCTGCTTTATCATTTTATGTGTTTCTTTTCCTAACAAAATTAAAAATAATTTCTAGGCTATTTATAATGCGCACTATCAATTTGGGGTAACCGTTTTATAACGGACAATTGTGAGGTGCTAATACCTTCCTCACCAGTAATTCGACTCCCGAACTTAGAATCTCACTTTTATAACCAGTGCTTTAACGAAAAGTTTTCCCGGTATTTTATCCTTAAAAATATTGGGGGCGACTCCCTGTTTTCTTTCGAAAAGATTTCAAAACTCGTTTTATTTTTTTGAGGGTCGGCCGTGCCGCCGCGATTCCGATCGCGACAGATGGCGACTCCGCTGGGGAAATTTAGAGAGTCAAGCCAATCAAATTGATAGCGCATGTTTTTAAATAGCCTGTTAATTATTTAACTTCTTCCTTTATTTTATTTTCTACCAATGTTTGTATGCGGTCCCTGTTTATTTATATTTTGTCATGTATGTTCTGTTATGTCTGTATGTTGTTAAACCCTAGGGTAGACGACTTCATTTTGTTGTTCTGTGTTTGTTCTTTGTGCAGGATTGGTAAGGTAAAGGTATTGGACGCCCTTTTCACACACTACACTCACAATTTTGCACACACTTTTGAGCGGGACCCTGTACTCGGGCCCAAATAAAACTTAAGATTAGGGGAGGTTGGTAGCGATGTCATTTGGGATGTACTTCCTGTCTGGCTATCGTGAGAACCTCAGCTAGAGTTCGACTTATTCATGATGCCCGCACCTAGTAGACTTCCTACTGTTGTGGTCAACATCATGAGTAGGATCTTGGCTCTAGTGACCTTTAGACATTAGTCCAAGCCACCTATTGCGAGATATCACTGTTAAAGAGACCCTAGAACCGATAGGAGGCCTTCAGAAAAACCTATTTTAGGCCACAAGGGGGCAAACTTTTCCTCTACCTTTCCTCTTTCTTGTTGTCCCTTTTAATCCAAATTGTTGGACCACTTACCCATTCAAGGGATTTCTTTCTCCATAAATGAAATTTTTAAAACTATTGATCCTTTGACAGGCAAATAGTCCTTTCATTTTTCATATTTCATTAAATTCTTTAGGTCCTGAGTTATGGATTTTCTGTGTCGTCAAAAAAAAGGGAAAATAGAAAAAAAAATCCAAAAGTAAGAAAAAAAGGAAGGAAAAAGAGTCGATGATGATTGGAAGGTCTGTAACCCACATGGCTCTCGGTTTGTCACGGGTTTTGTCAATCGTTACTCCCTAATTATAAAAATGTCTTCCAAAAGTTGCTAAGGGGGTAGCGATTTACAAAACACGTTCTTTACCAATGGCTGATTTCACTTTCTTTCTGTTCTCGTAGGAAGCTATTCGGAGCTAGGCGAATACCTTCGAGTGAAATATGGAAATTAACATGGGATCAGGTAGTTGTGGTACAAGTGTAACTGAGTTGAGGAAGCTACTGCATGTCAAGGCAAAGAAGGTCGACACAACTAGTTTATAGGCGCTGGGTAAGAAGTTGAATTTGACTCAAAAGATGGCTTTCACCAGGAAATATGGAAAGATTTTGAAGTTGTTGGAAGTCGAGGTACAAGTTGAGGTGATCATCGCGTTGACTCGGTTTTATGACCCACCTCTTCGTTGTTTCACATTTCGGGATTTCCAATTAGCTCCGTCTATTAAGGAGTTTGAGCTGATTCTAGGGATGCCTCTAGAGGGACAAATACCTTACCGTCATCTAGAGCATCAAGCAAATATCGCTTCTGTTGCTCGTGTCCTAAAAGTCAGACCAGAGGTGTTGAAGGGGGCACAATTAATCAACAATCAGACCCCGAGGTTCGCTCGGGAATACCTTGAGAAACACATGCATCTCCTAGCTAAAAAAGAAGATTGGGATACCTTCATGGACACTTTGGCCCTTACTATTTATGGTGTCATGTTGTTTCCAAACATAGACAATTATGTGGACTACGAGGCTATTGACGCCTTCTTAGCTCGAAAGCTCAAATTAGAAAACCCCGTCACTGCTATTTTGGCAAATGTCTATTGCACTATGGATTTTTGCCATACACAAGGAGGGAAAAGGGTCATCTGTTGTCTGCCAGCTTTGTACATATGGCTTACGTCACATATCTTTAACCAAGTGGGTAAAGTTGAATGCCCTATGTCTGATCTAAAGTTTTGCCAGTTAGCAACAAAGAATGGGCATGAGTGGGCCAATCATCTGGTGGGGCTCACAGCTGAAAAAGTAAGATGGTGTCTGCAATGGTTGAAGGTTAACGCCATAATTCACCACTGTGGAAGTCACCCAAATGTTCCCCTCATGGGCACTCAGGGGTACATCAATTACAACCCTATCATCGCCAAGCGCCAATTAGCCTACCCACTGCTTGGGCCACCTGATGAGGAGTCGCTCACTCCCTTTGTTTCTACTATGCAAAAAGAGATTACACCTCTGCCATTCAGAATATAGCGGAGGCTTGGAAGAAAGTACACAAGAAAGGGAAAGAATTAGGGGTCCGAAGCCATGATGTAAAAGAAGAATACTATCAGTAGGTCCTATATAGAGAATCCATGGTCAAGTTTCCATTTAGAAGTCCCTCCAATCTCCCAACAAACGCGCCTGTTCCCTCACCTATCTTTGAATATGAAGAAGCAAAGGCTATGAGAGCCAAGATAGAGTAACTAACCGTAAGAAACAAAAAGTTAGAGGAAGACTTGCTGAGGTCTCAACAAGAATGTGCCCTTTAGAATAGGGAGAACCTAGAAAGCAAGCGAACCATTGAGGAGGTAAGGAAGAAACGGAAAACTAAAGAGGACCATATGAGAAAGCAAGAGCAATGCCTCCGAGCGGCCAACTCGCAACTAAAAATAAAGAGTCGTCAGAGAGACACCATTCTAGCTGATAAACAACTTCTGAGGGATATGTTGGCAAAGGCCAAGGAAAATGAGCGAAACGCCCTGGTGCAAAAAGAATTACTACAGTCACAAATTCACAGGGTGGAGCGTCAACTCAACGAGGTGATAGAGGCTTGCCAACATGAAATAAACAGCCAGCGTCGACATGCAATGGAAGTAGAGCAAGACTGTCGTGAGGCTATACGTACCTTGGAAGCCAAAACAACGCAGCAGGATGAGGTCATTCATTCATGGATGAACCGCTTCGCCAACTTGGCATATTTGGCCAACGGGACTCTGGAGGACCTTCCACTCCTACTCAAGTAGGCCGAGGAAATAGTTAATCCCTTTACTACCCCAAAGGACATTGTAACCTTCTTGAACTATTGTAGGGAAAGGCTTTGTAAGATGAGGGCCATGATTGCCCGAGCTAGGAATGGCTTATTTATTTTCTGGTGATGTAACAAGATTAGCAGTTATGTATTTTTGCGGTATCTCAGAATGAAAGGATCTTTTGTCTCCACAACTATCTCGTGTTAATTTCCATTTATCGCGTACTTAGTACTTTTGAACGTGACGTTCTGAGGAACAGTCGAAGGATAGTCGACAAGTTCTGAATTGCTTCTCGCATAATTTTGGTTTACACTCTCTTTATCGCCTTGTTTTATTTACTAAACATGTTCTGCTTTTTAACGAATTTTGGTTTTCTTTTCAAAAGACACTGAAATCACGGGTAGACATCCTTACCAGACCCGACTCCAACAGAAACTCATGGCTGAGGCAGAAGCTGCGGAAGGAGACTTTAGAACTGAGTTCGATCAGTTGAAAGAGCGAGTGGCGGAGTTAACTAAACTTTTGGAAAAGAGACACACAGAAGGAGGCCCCTCTACAGGTGTTGAGGACGCCCAACAGCAGCCTACCACCTCGCCACCTCCCCGTGGTTTTGACCCAGCAAGAACCCAACTCCCTGACCCAACGACACGCCCTCTTACCATTAATATCGGAAGACCTAGCCCTGCCATTGAATCCCAGCCACCATATAATCAGTCTTACACACAACAGCATATATTCATTGGCCCTGACGGCAACCCAGCGCTTTTTCCACCCTATGGCCTACCACCGGGATACTATCCCCCGCTCGCTAGCTAACAAGACACCCACGACCAGCAAGCGGTGAATCCTCATGCTTCACACCCATCCCAGCCAAATATGCCACCACTCCATCAAGCCCAAAACACGTAAGCTCATGACCCACAAACCTACCAAACCCAAAACACACAAGCCCATGACCCACAAACCTACCAAACCTAAAACACACAAGCCCCAATGGCCCAGCCAACCTACAATGCACAAGCCCAAAACACACGAGCCCAGATGACTCAGCCAACTTATGCCATACAAGCTATGGCCCAACCCCAAGGTCCCTCGCCGAATGCAGGCCTAATGAACCAGCCTCATGCGTTGGCTCCGTTCAACTAGCCACTCAGCTATCCATATGGATACGCGACCTCCTATGCAACCAATCTCCAAGATACAACCTGTATGATGAACCCGGTCGTCGGTCATAGCACGATCGCAACTCCCCGAAAGGAAAAGATAGAAATCTTGGAAGAATGTTTGAGAATGATGGAAGGCGCCGGAGGTTTTAGACTGATAGATGCTTCTGAGCTATGTCTAGTCACAGATGTTGTCCTCCCGCCCAAATTCAAAATGCCAGACTTTGACAAGTATCGAGGAATGACTTGTCCAAAGAACCATCTCACGATGTACTGTCGAAAGATGGCATCCTACTCTTCTAACGACCAATTGTTGATCCACTGCTTCCAAGATAGTCTGGCGGGGGCCGCTCTTACATGGTATGCTCACCTTGAACGGAACCGTATTCATTGTTGGAAGGACCTAGCGGACGCCTTCCTTAGACAATACAAATATAATATGGATATGGCGCCCAACAGGGTTCAATTACAGAATATGGTGAAGAGGGACAGTGAAACATTTAAGGAGTATGCCCAACACTGGCGAGAGACAGCTGCGCAAGTGGACCCCCCATTGTTGGAAAAAGAGATAGTCGTAATATTTATCAACACGCTCCCATCACCCTTCTATGGCAAGATGATTGGTAGTGTTTCATCCAACTTCTCTGACATTGTGACTATTGGAGAAGGGTGGAGAGCGGAATACGAACAGGAAAGATCACTCAGGGCCCATCTGGGGCAAGCAAGACAAGGAAGCTGGCGCCTGGGAGAAGAGATAGAGAAACCAATTCCATCTCTTCTGATCAAAAGATGGCTCCGCCAAGACCGTTCGTCCCTACCACGATTCAAGCTCCCAATTCTTATGTGGCCGCTGCCACTCATGGCCCGACAACTTATACTCCCCACTTCTGTCCGCCCATGGTAAGAGCGCCAATGCCGTAACCCATGCCATACCATCACCCACAACAAGTGATTCGACCACCCAATCCCAATTAGAATGCAAGGAATCCCAACAATAAGTGCACCCCTGTACAGTTCAATCCAATCCCAATAACATATACCAAACTTTTGCCACTTCTCGTTCAGAAGGGTCTGGTAGCTCCATGCCCCATGAGGCCGTTGCAACCTCTTTACCCAAGGGGGTATGACCCAAACGCTCATTGCACTCCATGAAAAATTGTATGGCCCTGAAGTATAAGGTAAGAGACCTGATCAAAGTCGACTGGCTTAACTTTCGAGAAGGAAGTCCCAATGTGGCCACGAATCCCCTGCCCAATCATGGGGGTTCAGGAGTTAACGCTATGGAAAATGATAAGGAGTGCATAGGGATGTTGCTGATGTGAAGACACCATTAAAAATAATTCATTCCCACTTGCTCGAGCAAGGTTTAGTGAATGAGCCTTGGACTGGGGAGCATGACAAGGATCAGACTGCCAAACGCCAAAACTTTTGTAAACTTCTTCAAGGGCTCATGCATGGCAACTTTGTGCAAGTCTATAGACACCGCGAAGACAGGGTGAATATGATTCAAGAACAGTCAGGGGTGCCAGTTCCTAAACCTTTAACAATTTTCTACAACAAGAACCCTTCAGCGGCTTCCATTTCTGTGCGACCAACTGTTACCATTCAAACACCTACCTTATTTTCATTTAAGGGTTCACAGGCTGTCCCGTGGAAATACGATGTGGATGTAGTCGTTGCAGGCTCGACAGTGAGTAACCCGTCGTCATCGTCGGTCACAAACATTGCCGGGGTAAGAGGTGTAACCCGAAGCAGGAGAATATATGCCACTCCAGAACTGAAGAAGGATCAAACTGCCAAAAAAGCCAAAGTAAGTAAAGAAGGCACCAGTGGCAAAGAAAAAAGGGTTGTGACCGACAAAGAGGCCCAAGAGTTCTTAAAGTTTATTCGCCAAAGCGAATATCAAGTACTAGACCAGTTGAACCAAACTCCAGCTAAAATTTCTCTGTTGTTGCTGTTGATGAGCCACACAGGAATACACTAATGAAGGTGCTAAATGAGGCTTATGTCAGCCATGACCTCCCCGTTGATAAGTTTCAGGGAATAGTGGGGCACATCGTTATAGATAACTATCTGACTTTCACCGACGATGAGATACCACCAGAGGGAATGGGGCACAACAAGGCCCTCCACATCTCCGTAAAATGCCGAGATCATATTCTAGCAAAAGTGCTAGTAGACAACGGAGTGTCCCTTAATGTAATGCCCAAATCAACGTTGGCCAAGTTGTCATTCAACGGGACATATATGAAGCTGAGTGACACAATTGTACGGGCCTTTGATGGTACGCGAAGGGAGGTCATAGGCGAGATTGAACTGCCCATTCAAGTTGGACCTTGCACGTTCAAGGTACTCTTCTAGGTTATGGATATCATGCCTGCTTACAGTTATCTGTTGGGTCGGCCATGGATCCATTCAGCTGGAGTGGTCCCATCTACCCTGCACCAAAAACTGAAGTTCATATTAGACAACAAGCTGATAATTGTATCTGGTAAGGAAGACTTCTTGGTCAGCAAACCCATTACGACCCCTTACGTCGAGGCAGCGAAAGAGGCCCTTGAGACCTTGTTCCAGGCATTAGAAATTGCAAACGCCACATACGTGGGAGAAGGGACTGCGATGGTTAGAGCCTGCATGCCAACTGCATCCCTGGTGATGGCGAAAATGATGTTGCGTGAAGGATATAAGCCTGGGAAGGGTTTAGGGCGTGCTTTAGACGAAGAGGTAGAACCTGTGCGCCTTGTGGAGAATAAAAATGGTTTCAGCTTGGGGTACCGGCCCACGGCCGCCAATAGGAGGAGGGTAGAAGAAGAAAAGAGGGAAAGAAGGGCTGCCCGTATTGCTGGCAGGGAGCCTCACACCACAAGAGTCTCCATCTGTGATCTCTATGAAAGCTTTCGGAGTGCCGGATTGATGCCGCCAAACCTAGTAGCCGTTATTGAAGATGGTTTTTGTGATAGCGCTAATTTCGTGATTGCTTGCCCACCGAGCCTAGAGCTTCGTAACTGAGAGGCCATCGAACTCCCTACAACTTTAAATGATTCACCAAAGTAATTTGTTATTGCTTTAATGTCTTGTTTATCCCTCTGCTATGCCTAAGGCTTTGGGACTTTTCCATGTAATAAGGGCGAAGAACTTGTTTTATCATTCAATCAATAAATGCATATCGAAATTCAAAAAAAACTCTTCTCATCCCTTTATCCTTGTTTTGATTCATTTTCTTTACTTACTTGTTCCTTTTTTCTTTCTTTTCTTTATTTTTGCCATAACACACTAAATTGCAGATCCAAAAATGACCCTTCTGAGACTAATGAAATCACAATCCTGCTTCACGATTTCGATCACCCAGTTGACTATGCCGATGAAGAAGGTGGAGAAGACTATGAGCCACCGTCCGAGTTAACAAGGTTATTGGAACAAGAGGACATAGAAATTCAGCCTTATTTGGAGATAGTTGAGATAATTAATTTGGGGAATGAGGAGGATAAGAAAGAAGTCAAGATTGGTACTTCCCTAAGTAAGGAGCGAAGGGAAGAATTGATCAAGCTTTTAGTAGAGTTCCGTGACATTTTTGCTTGGTCTTATCAAGACATGTCTAGCCTCGATACCAACATCGTCGAACACAAGCTACCACTAAAGCCTGAATGCCCACCGGTAAAGAAAAAGTTACGCCGTATGAAGCCAGAGATGCTTCTAAAGATCAAAGAAGAAGTTAAGAAGCAGTTTGATGCTGGATTTTTAGCAGTGGCAAAGTATCCTCAATGGATAGTAAATACCATCCCTATCCCAAAGAAAGATGGAAAGGTACGAATATGCATAGACTATCAGGACTTAAATAGGGCTAGTCCCAAAGACGATTTTCCTCTGCCACAGATTGATGTCTTGGTTGATAACACAGCCCAACATACCATCTTCTCATTCATGGATGGTTTCTCTGGTTATAACCAGATTAAGATGGCACCCGAAGACATGGAGAAGACCACATTTATCACCTTGTGGGGCACCTTCTGTTACAAAGTGATGTCCTTCGGTTTGAAAAACGCTGGGGTAACCTACCAAAGGGCAATGGTGACCCTCTTCTATGACATGATGCACAAGGAGATAGAGTTTTATGTGGACGATATCATTTCCAAGTCTAGAATCGATAAAGAACATATTGTTGATCTGAGAAATCTTTTTGAAAGGTTAAGGAAGTATAAGCTCAGGTTGAACCCGGCCAAGTGTACCTTTGGCACAAGATCAGGAAAACTGTTAGGGTTCATTGTAAGCAAGAGAGGGATAGAAGTAGATCCTGACAAGGTCAAAGCGATTCTCGAAATGCCTCCTCCCTGTATAGAAAAAGAAGTCAGAGGATTCTTGGGAAAGTTGAACTACATTGCTCGGTTTATCTCACAACTGACAATAACTTGTGAGCCGATCTTTAAGTTGCTCCGTAAGAACCAACCGGCGCAATGGAATGAAGATTGTCAAATGGCTTTTGAGAAGATAAAGTAGTATTTGCGGGAGCCACCGATCCTGGTACCGCCGACTCCTGAAAGGCCACTAATCTTGTATCTGATAGTGTTGGATGAATCTATGGGTTGTGTATTAGGGCAACATGATGAGACTAGAAAGAAGGAACATGTTATTTACTACTTAAGCAAGAAGTTCACTGATTGTGAGATGAGGTATTCCGCTTTAGAGCGAACTTGTTGCGCGTTAGCATGGGCTGTTAAGCGCCTAAGGCAGTACATGTTGAGTCACACCACCTGGCTAGTTTCTAAGATGGACCCCGTCAAGTATATTTTTGAAAAGCCTGCTTTGACCAGAAGGATCGCTCATTGGCAAGTACTATTAACTGAGTATGACATAACATACGTCACTCAAAAGGCCATAAAAGGAAGTGCCCTGGCAGACTACTTAGCACACCAGCCCGTCAATGACTACCAGCCGATACGATTCGACTTCCCGGATGAGGATATCCTGGCATTATTTAATGAAGAAGACGGTCATAAAGACAAGTGGATCTTAAGGTTTGATGGGGCCTCTAACGCATTGGGGCATGGAATTGGAGCCGTCTTGATTTCACCAGATAAAGAATTTATCCTTGTCTGCGCCAGACTGTGTTTCGATTGTACCAATAACATCGCTGAATATGAGGCGTGCTCTTTAGGGATCCAAGCAGCGTTGGACGCAAAAGTAAAGTCGTTGGAAGTCTACGGGGACTCAGCTTTGGTCATCCACCAATTAAAAGGCGAGTGGGAAACTAGGGATAGCAAGTTGGTTCCCTATCACACCCACATCAAAGAAATGATCAAGAACTTTGATGAGATTTCTTTTCATCATGTTCTTCGGGATGACAATCAGATGGCTGATGCTTTGGCCACTCTCGCTTCAATGTTCAGAGTAAGTAATGACTAAGATATGCCTCTTATCGAGATAGAGAAGCGTCGTGAGCCCGCGTACTGCCAAGTGGTTGAAGAGGAGTCAGATGGAAAACCTTGGTACCACGTGTAACACCCCCTTATATACACGAGACATATATCTATTCTTCTTGCTCTTTTTTTTTAAGAAAGATATACATATTTATCACTTCTTATCTCGTGTATACAAGGACATATATACATTTTCTTTGAATTTTGAAAGTAAAAAGTTTCAAATTATTTATAATGATAAAATGAACTTTCAGAAAATCATAAGTGATCAAAGATTTCAGTATCATATCCAAAGAATAAGGTTTATTAAAGTTTAACCTTTACATTGATTTACAATCATCCAACTTAATATTGTATTAAGGTAAACTAAAACTAAAAATTTAATACCTCTACTTTGACTGTAACTAATTATTTCCTTATCTTCAAACCATGTGATTTTGAATCCTATTCTTGTCACATCTCTTCTCCTATCTGATTGAGGATGAGACCAATTTACCCTCTTGTAATTTCATCCTTTCATCTTGAACTACTAGCTATATATCATATAACATATATTTTGGACACAAAATTCAAACAAGAAGGAGTAAGAAACAGAATATAATACTTTACAGATAAGACATAAGCATAAGAGTTTTCATAACATAACAATTATATTTTCATTCACAACCACCCACATAGAATGTCACAATCATATGAATGTCATGCAATGTTTTTAATACTATCATCTCATTCATTCTATGCATGTGGGCCCTTAAAGCTTTAGTTTTCACTGGGCCAACCAGGAGTTTACACTATTCCATAAATTCCGGATAATAATAACATTAATGCCTTCATGGCATATGAACAGCTCAACTGGCGTAGAAACACTTAGAGACTAGTCAGACTGAGAAAGTTTTTATTGTGAAAGTACCCGACACTAGGGAGCGACCCCAGGTCACCTGAAGCACCCTTTCACACCCTCTCATCCCAAGACTCGCAATTAAGCCTCCTCTAATGTATCCTTGGTTTCTATAATCCGTCCCCAGGCAATATCACATCTCATTTCTCTTTAATGATTCATGATGCATGAACTACTTGCATATTTAGTTGGTTAAGACTTTTAGAAACTCAATTATTAAATACCATAAAGGTTTACAAAATCATCACAATAAACTGTACATTCCTATAAGTTCTTCTTTGAACTTCTGTTATACTGAAATAATTTAGTTCAGTCTTCAAATTCAGATCTTACCAAAATTGAGTTTCCAAGCCTTAAATATCTCAAAACTTTCTCTTAAAAATCTTCACATATTTACATAATCTTTTTCAATTTGAATCTTAACTAGATTGAGTTTTAGAAATCTCGACAAAATATTCTTTAGTTATTTTGTTGGGGAAAACCAAAATAATTTACTTTAAACTTCTAATTTCTAAAGAAAATAATTTAAAATCATTAACTAAGAATACTTAAAACTATAAAAATTTTCTTTAATTCAAGAATTAATTATTTTAACCTCTGATTTTCATAAAATAACTTCTTTCTAATACTAGATTTTATTATTGAAATTAAAAATAAAGTTAGTGAAAATTATTTCTAAGAAGAAATAAAAGACTAAAATAATTATAAAATACTTTCTCTTGGAATAAAAATTTAAAGAGTAAGGTAAGAAAATTGTTACTGAGTTTTAACTTTCCGTCATGCTTGTTATATGCTCAAACTTCATATTACAAGGTCATCAATCATTCATCAACCACAATCAAGTATAGTAATCTCATCAATCACAATCAAATATCATCAATCATAATTGCATACTATTAATCACAGTCTAATACAATATCATTAATCAAAATCAAATACAATTAATTATAATCAAGTCAAATCAACTAAATATTGCTCATAAATATAATTCAAATTTTAATGGTTATTTAAATTAGTAGATTTGATTTTGAGTCCTTATAGTTCATTCCTCGCACAGGTCTATATAAGTTCATATATATAATCCAGTCTTCGCATAGGTATAGTTCAGTCTAGACAAGTTATAATAGTCCAAGTCCTTGCATAGGTTTAGTTCAATCCATATAGGATATAAAAGTCCAAGTCCTTGCATAGGTTTAGTCCAGTCCGTATAAGTTATAATAATTCAGATCCATGTATAGATATTTCAGAATAAGTTACACAATATATTAAATTTATTATAAATTTTAAGTTGAGAAGTTATTACTTTAAAATAATAATATTATTAAATTTAAAAGGAGTAGGGGACTCCTCCCTTTATTCTTATGTCTTTCATATTATATTCTTATCTCACTCCCCCTTACCTCTTGTATACCGATTCGTTATTGAAAATTCGTGCGCGTCTCGTCTCCGAGTTCTAAAACATATCAATTTCATTTTAATATAATTACAAGATGAAAATTAAGATTACTACTTAAAATAAAAATGGTAAATTTTGAATAGTGAATAGTGAATAGTAACAGTGATTAGTGACAGTAAATAGTAAAACATGAATAGTAATGGTAAATAGTAAATCATGAATAGTAACGGTAAATAGTAAAACGTGAATAGTAAAGATAAATAATAACAGTAAAGGTAAATAGTAATAGTAAATAGTAATTTACTATTGAAATAGTAATTTACTATTGAAATAGTAATTTACTATTGAAATAGTGTTTTACTATTGAAATAGTGTTTTACTATGCAGAATAGTAACTTAAAATAATATTATTTCCAGTATAATAATATATTTCTAAAAACAATATAAAAATAATCCTAAAAAATGTAAAAGAGATGTATTCGTACCTTAGAATTTTAGCAGAACCTTCTTCCAAAAAATTTATTTCTCTCTTTTACTTCCACCACTATCTCACTAACACTACTATATTAAGAAAACTTAATCTGAAATTGTGAATTCTAAAGAAGAATTCCTTCGGTATTTATAGGAAAAAATTTACTATGCATTCCATTATTTTAATATAAAAGTACTATGCGTTTTTTAAAATTTAAAACCTGGTTACTGTGCAACTTTTGAAAATTTCATACATGCACAGTATTTTGCATAGTAAATATCGGTAGAATTATTAAGCCAAATAGTAACCTTTCACTCGGTATATTTTAAATATTCAAAATTAATTCTTTTTGAAATTTAGCGATATTATATCAGTTCTCACTAATTTTATGATAAGTAATATAAAGTTTAAATTTTAAAAATCTAAAATTTTCTGTTAAAAAAGATTATTAGTACGTTTTTAATTTTTTTACGATTGGTAAAAATCAAGATTTTACTCAAACCGATAATTTTTAGATAAGTCTACTTGAAATAGATTTTAGAAAATTTTCTTATAATTTAAGTTTACATTCTTGTAAATATTTTTAATTTTAAGCAGCTTTATATGAATTTAAAATTATTTAAAATATATTATTTTATTAAAATAATTCAAAATTTTCAAAAAATTCCAGAAAATCATAAATATTATGTAGATCAAAAAGTTCAAAAGAACCATAGTCTAATTCCTTCAAAATTTTATTTTAAAATTCTAATAAGAGTTAAATCTTAAATATGTAAAAACATAAATATAAGAACATAAAATAAAAATGATGAATAATAAAGATATTAAAAATTCTTAATATAATTTTCTTAATTAGTGAATACTAATTAAGTCATTTTAAAATTCTCATTCAGAAATATTTTTATTTTTATTATTATTATTATTTAAAAAAACAAATAATTAAATATAAATACCAAAATAAAAAAAATGATAATAATAAACTAACTTATAGTAAGTATTTCTCAAGAAAGATATATTAATATTTATTTCCTATTTGTGATGAAAATGGGATGTTACACCACGATATTAAGAGGTATATCCAGAGTCAAGAATACCCCGACGGTGCTACGGAGAACAACAAGAGAACCCTACGACGGCTCGCCATGGGTTTCTTCTTAAACGATGATGTGATTTATAAGAGAAACTATGACTCTGTCCTTCTTTGTTGCGTTGACACTACTGAAGCAAACAAAATCATGAGGGATGTTCACGAGGGATCTTTTGGAACCCACACTAATGGGCACGCCATGTCAAGAAAAATCTTGAGGGTCGGCTATTACTGGATGACCATGGAAACGGACTGCTTTGCTTATGTTCGGAAGTTTCACAAATGTCAAATATACATTGATCATATTCATGCTCCCCCGTCATCTCTAAATGTCTTATCAGCACCGTGGCCTTTTTCGATTTGGCATGGATGTCATCGGTCCCATCGAGCCAAAAGCCTCAAATGGTCATCATTTTATCTTGGTCGTCATCGATTATTTCACAAAGTGGGTAGAGGCTGCTTCATATGCCAATGTGACAAGAAATGTTGTGGTTAAATTTGTCAAGCGAGAACTGATATGCCGATACGGCTTGCCAAGTCAGATCATCACTGACAATGGGACAAATTTGAACAATAAAATAATGAAGGAACTCTGTGAGAGCTTTAAAATTCACCATCATAATTCCTCCCCTTATCGCCCTAAAATGAATGGGGCAGTCGAAGCAGCCAATAAAAACATCAAGAAGATAGTATAAAAGATGGTGGTAACCTACAGAGATTGGAGTGAGATGCTCCCTTTTGCTTTGCATGGGTATCGTACCTCAGTCCGAACCTCAACTGGGGCAACCCCATTCTCCTTGGTTTATGGTATGGAAGCAGTCTTGCCTTTTGAAGCAGAGATCCCTTCCCTTCGGGTAATGATGGAGGCAAAATTAGAAGAAGCTGAGTGGGTCCGGACTCGACATGACCAACTAAATCTAATCGATGGTAAAAGACTGACTGCCCTCTGTCATGGTCAGTTATATCAGAGGCGCATGAAACGAGCATTTGAAAAGAAGGTGCGACCTCGACAGTTCCAAGAAGGAGACTTAGTTCTCAAAAAGATTTTTCCAATTCGAAAGGACAACCGAGGCAAATGGACTCCTAACTATGAGGGGCCGTATGTCGTGAAGAGAGCCTTCTCTGGAGGAGCCCTGATTCTAACTAGCATGGACGGTGAGGACTTGCCAATGCCTATAAATGCAGACGTGGTGAAAAAGTACTATGCCTAAGGAGGGAATGTCAAGAATCAGAGAAAGCAAAAAGAGAAGAAAAGAAAGAACAAGTAAAAATAATGCTCGCTAGGCTGAAAACCTGAAAGGGCGGCCTAGGCAAAAGTTAGAGCGACCCGGTGAGTCGAAAACCCGAAAAGGCGGCTCAGGTAAAAGTTAGGGTCAAGTTTGTGGTAATACGACTAAGACCTCCGACTTGAGAAGTGCAAGTCTGAGCTGGGGCACGTGAATCATCGTCGAACTTACCTTCTCCAAAGCAAGGTCGAAGGGTGAACATAAAGTCGCGTTGGGGAATTAAGATTCTCACTAGTCTCAGAGATTCACTGGAGGATCCATGAACCTTCCCTGTTTCACCTGTCCTTGACCTGTTCTATTCCATTTATTTTCCCCGTTGTCCATTCTCTGTACTTGTTTGACATACATGAATAAAATTCACCTTTTTTTGATACATGTAATAAATTTCATTGATCTGATAAAACATTGTGTTTTTAATAAAATAAATGAAAGAATGGTGAACATTTAAAGTCGTGAAGGACAAGATGCTACTACTACTCGACCTCATCTTGGGCGATCATCACAAAGACTCGGCCAGGCACGCGCTCCAAAGCTATGGTTGCCTCGTTCATTCTCCTCTGTCCATGAGTCATCTTAAGGGTCACAGTTCCACAGGATCTACCCGGTTTTTAAAATTATCTATGCACTACTTACCCTTTTTTCTGCAGGTTGTTGTAACAAATAGTTATGTCAAATCTTAACTCCTTGAAAACACTTTCCTAATCAGGCTTAGAAGGACTCATTCTTCCCTAATTGAAATGCATTCCAAATAGCTGAGAGCATCCCGCAAAACTCCCCCCAAGCAGAATCACCAAATCCTCTTCCCGGTGAAACCATGATGGCTACTAGACAAGGGCCAGCCATACCTTCCTCCCACAGTGGAACTATACCCCAGGGACGGACTCTAATTGGCCTTTCTTCCTCAATAAGTTCATCATCACCAAACTAGCACCCATCATACTCTCAAACTGGGGCACCTCCCCAGATTTTTTTCTCTTTCAGTCGAGAGGCAGTACCCCAAATTTTTCAAAACCACTCAAACTGGGGCATCACCCCAGGTTCTTTCACTTTTATTCAAGGGGAAGTACCCCAAATTTCCACACAACTCAAACTGGGGCATCTCCCTAGGTGTCTACTCTTCTCAGACTGAGGCATCTCCCCAGATTCCTACTTCCTGTCAACCGAGGGGTCAACCCCAACCTTTTACTTTCCTGTCAATCGAAGGGTCAACCCCAACCTTTTACTTTCCTGTCAATCGAAGGGTCAACCCCACCTTTTACTTTTCAGTCAAACGAAGGGTCAACCCCACCTTTTATTTTCCTGTCAACCGAGGGTCAACCCCACCTTTTACTTTTCTGCCAATCGAAAGTCAACCCCCACCTTTTACTTTTCTGCCAATCGAAGGTCAACCCCCACCTTTTACTTTTCTGTCAATCGAAGGGTCAACCCCACCTTTTGCTTTTCTATCAATCGAAGGGTCAACCCCACCTCTTACTTTTTTTGTCAATCGAAGGGTCAACCCTGCCTCTTACTTTTCTATCAATCGAAGGGTCAACCCCACCTTTTACTTTTCTGTCAATCGAAGGGTCAACCCCACCTTTTACTTTCCTGTCAATCGAAGGGTCAACCCCACCTTTTACTTTTCTGTCAATCGAAGGGTCAACCCCACCTTTTACTTTCCTGTCAATCGAGGGTCAACCCCACCTTTTACTTTCCTGTTAATCGAGGGTCAACCCCGCCTTTTACTTTTCTGTCGACCAAGGGTCGACCCCCACCTTTTACTTTCCTGTCAATCGAAGGGTCAACCCCACATTTTACTTTCCTGTCAACCGAGGGTCAACCCCATATTTTACTTTTCTGTCAACCAAAAGGGGAAACACCCCCAATCATTTTACTTTGCTATCAACCGAGGTTCAACCCCACATTTTACTTTTTTGTCAATCGAAGGGTCTACCCCTCCTTTTGTTTCTAGTCAACTGAGGGGTGACACCCCAACCCATTCATTCCCAGTCAACCAGGGCATCACCCCAAATCCTTTTACTTCCTAACAAACCAGGGGCATCCATCCATGTCATTTATCTTCTGTAAAATAGCTTCAGGTACACCGCCCTAGGCTGTTCTATCTCTCAATTTATCCCAGGGGCATCCCCCCAAGTCATTTATTCCTTTTGAGCTAGGAACATCCCCCAAGTCACTTGTTTTCAGTCAAAGCCTCAAGAACCCACTCCTAGGCTATCTCATTTCTCGATTTGAGCCCGGGGCATCCCCTAGGCATCTGATTTCTGTCCAGGAAGCTTCAGGGCAAAGCTCTAACTTCAGTTGTCAAAGTCGGCACCCTGTTTATCTTCCCTAATTGCCGAAGCTTTTAAGTCTTTCTTATTGCCAAAGTTGGCATTGTTTGACTCTCTTGTTTGTCAAAGATGTCACACTTTTGAGGTTGTTGCTGTCAAGACGGTGTTCACGCCTTTACTTCCTTTTCGCGATATGAACAAACCATTCATATTTTCACGAAAAGAAAGTAAAGAGGGGCAGCTGTGAACATCATTCATTGTTTATTATTTAAAAAAAAGAGATAAGATAAAAAAATAAACCCATCATCCACCTCCTTTTGCTCCCTCGACATGTAAAATGGGAAGGTGTTGGCCAAGCTGTATGGTTCATCATCAATACCTACTCCACCATGAGCATGGGAAGATAAACCTTTCTGCTGTAAAGTTCAATAATTCGCAAGGAGTTCCTAAAAGGTTTGGTTTAAAAACCATACTGAAAATCAAATCAAGGGGGGAACCTATTCTGCAACTCATCATCATCATCTTCAAACCACAAACACCCCAACAACATTCAACCAAACCCATATAACCCAAACCAAAAGCACCAACAGAAGGAATCCAAATAACAAAAACAGCAGAAAAATAAAACATCAAGGAAGGAACGGCTCCACCGTCGCCAGCCACCTCTTTTGAAGCCACCGCTCCGCCGCCGCTGGTGCTCACTCCCTCTCCCTCTCGGTGAGCCCTCTCACCTTCTCCCTCTCTGTCACTCATCCTCTCCCTCGATCTCTCCCTCTCTGTCACTCACCCTCTCTCTCGCTCACCCTCCCTCTCGATCTCTCCCTCTCCATCGCTCACCCTCTCTCTCAAATTCCTCTCTCCCTCCGACCTCTCCCTCTCGGAACTCACTCTCCCTCCGTTACTCCTTCTCTCTATCTTCCCCTCTCACTCACAGTCTCACCCTCACTCACTCACTCTCTCCCCCATCTGTTGCTGTTTCCGCTGCCCTCCCCCCCTTCTATGTTTTAGTCCTTCTCTTTTCTCTTCTTTAGGTTTAGGTTAATTAGTTTGGGCCTCTAATAGTGAGGCCCAATTGCTTAAAATCCCTTCTTTCTTTTTTTAAGTGGTTTTGTTGTCTTGGTAATGGGCTTCAAAAAATTTGAAGCCCAAATAGCTATGGAGTCCAATTTTTTTTACAAACAAAAAAAGAGCTTAAATAAAAAAGTGTTTTGATTTATTTAATAGCTTTTATTTATGTTGAAATAAAAATTAAAAAATATACTCTTTTCTTTTTAGAATAATGAAATAATGAAATAATTTCTTTTTATAAATAACAAAATAAATAAATAGTTTTTAGTTATGTTAAATTAAAAAATGAAAATATCAAAAATTAAAATATCTCTTTTTTAAAAACATAATAAATTCCTTGTGCTAAATCCAAAAGTAATAACCTTAAAAAAATCAAATAAAAATATCTTTTCTAAAATAGGGCTACAATCAGTTTCTAATGAGTTTTAAAAAAAAATAAGATTGTTTTAAAAAAACATATCTTTTTACAAAAATAATATTTTAAATTAAATCAATCTTTGCTAAAATCAAGACACAATTAGTTTACTATTTTATGATAAAATTTAAAAAAAAGGTAAAATATATTAAAACCTAAACATTCCTTCTATAAAAATAAATAACATTTCTATATTAAATCAGAATCTTATAAGCAATGTTGTACAAAACCACGTTTGCCTACATCAGCTTTATAAGACTTCGAAGGTTTACGCACGTGCGATGTACTTCGCCTTGTATTTTTCCTTCCTTATTTTCTGCTAATTAATTAGAAATAATTTTATATGATTTTAAAATAATACTCTTTCGAAATCAATTTTCCCAAAGAACTACGTAACCCTGATTTCTCAAAAGCTTGAAAATACGTAGGAGCGGGTGTCAATTCCTGTCGGGCCCACTTTCTTTTGTTTAACTTCTGTGTTTCTGTTATTATCTCAATTTATTTTATCTGTTTAATATTTTATTTAAATAGTAATTCGTTTAAAACGAGGTTAATTTAGACGCGACGTCTTGTTAACCTCGTGTTTTTAGTATTTTATTTAAAAATGATAATCTGTTTAAAACGGGGTTAATTTAGACGCGGCGTCTTGTTAATCTCACGTTTTTAACATTTCATTTAAAATAGTAATTTCTTTGAAATGAGGTTAATTTAGACGCGACGTCTTGTTAATCTCATATCTTTAATATTTTATTTACAATAGTAATTTCTTTAAAATGAGGTTAATTTAGACGCGATGTCTTGTTAATCTCATATTTTTAATATTTTATTTAAAATGGTATTTTCTTTAAAGTGAGGTTAATTTAGACGTGACGTCTTGTTAATCTCGTGTTTTTAATATTTTATTTAAAATAATATTTCCTTAAAAATAAGGTTAATTTGGACGAGACGTCCTGTTAATCTTCAATTTTATTAATCAACCATGTTTCCTTCTTCCTTACTATCACTGTTTGGTCAAATTTCTTACTGTCACTATTTTGTCTGTTTATGTCTGCTTTATCGTTTTATGTGTTTCTTTTCCTAACAAAATTAAAAATAATTTCTAGGCTATTTATAATGCGCGCTATCAATTTGGGGTAATCGTTTTATAACGGACAGTTGTGAGGTGCTAATACCTTCCTCACCAGTAATTCGACTCCCGAACTTAGAATCTCACTTTTATAACCAGTGCTTTAACGAAAAGTTTTCCCGGTATTTTATCCTTAAAAATATTGGTGACGACTCCCTGTTTTCTTTCGAAAGGATTTCGAAACTTGTTTTAGTTTTTTTGAGGGTCGGCCGTCCCGCCGCGATCCCGGTCGCGACACTCAGTATAGGCATAAGATAAAAATAAAGATTACTACGTAAAACAGAAATGGTAAATTTTGAATAGTGAATAGTAAATAGTGAATAGTAACAATAAGTAGTAAAATATAAATAGTAATCGTATATAGTAAAACATAAATAGTAACAGTAAATAGTAAATCGTAAATAGTAACAGTAAATAGTAATTCACTATTTGAATAGTAATTTACTATTCGTAATAGTAATTTACTATTTAAATAGTAATTCATTATTCTCAATAGTAATTTACTATTGACATAGTAACTTAAAATAATATTATATCCAGTATAATAATAGGTTTCTAAAACGATATGAAAATAAACCTAAAAATTATAAAAGATAGTTATTCTTACCTTATGATTTTGGTAGAACTTCCTAGGGGTGATCACCGGTCGGGTTCGACCGGGTTCGATTGACGAAAACTTCAACCAATGTTAACTGAAAATAATTTATTTTCAACCAAACCCGACCAAATGACCCTACGGTTTGATCGGGTTTCGGTTGAACGGTTTCGGTTAAGTTTGGATGGTTAACTTCGATTTAATCTTGTAATAAATTGAAATTTTTTTGGTTAAAATTTACTTTTTAAACCTTTTTTTACACATTTTTCTCATTAATTCGATAGTATGTACTACATATATATAGTTCCTATAATCAATTTTACTTATTTGACTTCTCATTTAATAAATAATAATAATATATATGCTCTTAATATTATATATTTCTTATATATTTAAGCTTCAATTTTCTTTATTACCAATTTTTTAAAAATTCGGCAACTAATTAATAGAATTATGACGATTTTCAAAATTATTAATAAAATAAAATTAACAAACAAAGATTATATATAGACAATAAAAATAAATTTATATCACGTTGTATTTTGCTTCTGGTACTATATAACTTTAATATGCTTGTAATATCCATTAAGTAACTTTAATATGCTTGTTATAACTTTAATTGTACAAAGCTAACCATTTAATGACTAAAGTTGGACCTGAAAAATGAAAAACCCAACCCCTAAACCAAAGTTAACCGGTCGGGTACGGTTAATTCGATTGGGAGAAATTAAAACCGTACCCGCCCAAACTTACCCAAACTTAACCGGTTATTTTACCCGCTTACCCGTTTACCCGCCCAAACCTGACCGAACTCGTTTTTTATTCTCGGTTTTCACGGTTTCTGGTCGGGTGGGTGGATATTGCTCACCCCTAGAACTTCCTTCCATAAAAATTATTTCTCTCTCTTACTTCCACCACTATCTCTTTAGCACTACTATATTAAGAAAATTTAATCTAAAATTGTGATTTTTCCTTCAGAAATCCTTCGGTATTTATAGCAAAAAAATTTACTATGCATTTGAATATTTTATTATAAAAGTACTGTACAATTTTTGAAATTTTGGTTTCTGGTTACTGTGCAAGTTTGAAATTTTTGTTCATGCACGGTGTTTTGTATAGTAAATATCGGCTAAATTATTAAGTCAAATAGTAATTATTCACTCGGTATATTTTAAATATTCAAAATCGAATCTTTTTTAAATTTAGCAATATTATATCAGTTCTCACTAATTTTATGATAAGTAATATAAAGTTTAAATTTTAAAAATCTAAAATTTTCTATTAATAAAAATTTATTGGTATGTTTTCGATTTTTTTATGATTGGAAAAAATCAAGATTTTACTCAACCAATAACTTTTAGATAAGTCTACTTAAAATGGATTTTAGAAAATTTTCTTATAATTTAACTTCACTTTCTTGTAAATATTTTTAATTTTAAGTAACTTTATATGAATTTAAAATTTTTGAAAATATATTATTTTAGTAAAATATTTCAAAATTTTCAAAATATTCCATAAAATCATAAATATTATGTAGATCAAAAAGTTCTAAAGAACCATGTCTAATTCCTTTAAAATTTTATTTTAAAATTCTAATAATAGTTAAATCATAAATATGTAAAAACATAAATATAAAAACATAAAATAAAAGTTGTGAATAATAAAGATATACAAAATTCTTAATATAATTTCATTAATCAATGACTACTAATTAGGTCATTTTAAAATTCTCATTCAAAAGACATATATATTTTTATTTTATTATTATTATTATTTTATTTTTTAAAAAACAAAATAATTAAATATAAATACCAAAATTTCATAAAATAATAATAATAATAATAAATTAACTAATAGTAAGTATTTCTCATTAAAGATATATTAAAATCTATTTAAGTAGAACATAAGATGTTAATCATCTACAGTAATGAGAAAATATTTATGTCCATATAATAGAAAAAGGACCTAAAGATGTTTGGATGAGATCAAAACAATTTTTAGAATTAGTGGTCTTTTTTGCTTTGCATAATGACAAACATCAACACATTTCCGTTTTAGTCAATAATAGTATCTGAGTTAACTTACACACATCTCAATCAATATTAATCAAGGAAACTCTTAAGAATCACGATGTTTATGCCTGAATTGTGTATCTCGTGTTTAACTTCAACATAAGGTAGTCAATGCCAAAACACAATTCCACGTATTGTCTCTAGATTGGATGACATTAATTTGCCCATCAAAGTAGAACACATAGCGTAAAAGCTTTTCATATTGACAAGTTTATTCATTTCAAGTTCCATTCTTCTTTGTAGAAGACGACATCCACCCATATTGTCGTTTTCTCCTCTTGTCTTACCAAAACATGTGAAACTCATATTGCTTTTAAACTCATATATAATTGGTTCTTGACCCAGCACACTGGTCTCGAGATAATAAAATACAACATAACTTATTACATCACATATTTTGTTCACCTGTAGTTTGTTATAATCCAAAAAAAATTAACTGGTCCTTGACTTGATGTTCGAAAGATTTTAGTTACTGAATAAGTTTTTTAATAATTTAATTGGTTACTAAATTAATCTTTTATTAATGATTAAGATAATAAAGCATAATGAGAGGGGATTTGTGGGCTACTGTTATTTGCAAAATATGATAAAAAGGAAGTGAGGAAAGGGATTTTAAAGTCAAGGGATTCACGATCTATATGTAGCATAAGTTTAAGGTCTGGCATGGGGAGAGGAATGATGGCAAGGTGAGTCATTGGATAGGAAAGGGAAAAATACTCTACTTTAAGAGGAGAACGAGGGGCTTTGTGTAACCTTATGAGTTTATATATAGTTTGGGTATGGACATAAAAAAGTTATACTATCCTAGAATCATTAAATTTAATGTGTGATATAGTTTTACACTAATCTTAAAATACCTTATGTTAAATATAAACGACAAGAGACATATTGTCTATCTATCCTCTCATGTAAAAATTATATAGGACTTTTTGTTTCACGATAAAACCAGATATGGGACATCATGTCTCTTGTCAATTTAGTTGTCAAACCAATTTTTTAAAATTTTTAATTATTATTATTATTAGTATTGTATATTATTATAATTATATTTCTATTAGTAACACATGATAATTAAAGAAAATACACTTAATAGCAATAAACAACACCAGATACATATAGTATTTAAATAAAATAAAAATATAAAAATACAAGAAATTAATATCCATGGTGAAAGCGATAATGGAGTCGTTGCTGGATGTAGGACAGTCATTGTTGGGTCTAAAGGATTTGTAGGGCGTGTCTTTATTGAGGTTGAGCCTAATCGAGACAATGATGACATTGGCGCAAACATTATTCTTCCTCCTCAAACATAGACTAGTCGTCCATTCTAGACATTAAATACATAAATGAAAATATGAAATTTGTTTTATGTTGTTTACTTTTTCAAGGTTCATTTCATCATAATTTAGCAATTAACCATTAAAGTCTAACTAAAAAGACATATAAGTGTTTTATGATAGTTTATTTAGTAATTAACCACTAAAGTCTATTTTTTTTATTTTTGTGTTTTATAATAGTTTATTTAATTAGACATACAAATTTTATTATTTTAATATATTTTTAATAAGAGGTAAAGTTTATGAATTAACTCATAAAACGAGTCTAAAAATCCAAACGAGTCAACCTAAACTCCCCAGGCTATCCCTAAGACCAAACTCACACATAATTGGCTCAAAATGTTATGGTGAACCACTAACCACTTTAATTGCAACCAACACTCATGTTTGCACATAAAGACGCCAGCCTTAGCATATGCACGTTGAGGCACCGATGGCCTCAATTTCAAGTGTCTTCCCATCTTAGCCTACTTGGGCATGCATTTGTGCATACATTATGCCTTGGTCTGTCTCCCACGCATACACACGCCTGGTAGGCGTCCATACGCCCACCTGACACTCCAATTCTAAATGCCATGGCCTTTTGCCTGATTAATTTTTCCAACCACACATCTATATGTAACACCCCTTATATACATGAGATATATATATTCTTATTGCTTTTAAAAACTTTAGAAAGATATATATATATATATATATATATATATATATATCATTCTTTATCTCGTGTATACAAGGACGTATATATACCCGATTTTCTTTGAATATTGAAAGTAAAAAAATGTTGTCTTTCAATATTTGTCCATAATGACAAAATAAATTTATAAAAAACATAAATGATAAAAGATTATAGTATTATATCTGAATGATAAGGTTTATCAAAGTTTAACCTTTACCTTGTTACAATTATCCAACTTGATATTGTAATAAGGTAAACTAAAACTAAATTATACCTCTACTACGACTGTGACCAATCATTTCCTAGTCCTTGAACCATAGGTGATCTGTCCTGGACCGGGGTCAAGAGATCCGATCTCAAGCCAGTCACGAATAGTATGTCAATACCGTCTAATAGACCGGATGTATGTGTATCCGATGTATGTATCCGTTGTCCTTGAATGAGGAGAGCGGATTGGGCGTCCTGGAGATCCTTCACACCGACCTAACGCGTTGAAGTGGGCGAATGGTGGTGTCACCTGCAAAGATTCTCCGACGCTCAAGTCAGTGATTATATTCCAAGTAAGGAATGTATTCAGAGAGTAATCAGTCGTAAAAGAGCTGAAGATCCCTCACTTCAATCATGAAGTGAGTTCATATACCTGATTGGCTCGATTAACGAGGACACGTTGGTGGGGAACCACCAACTCCCATTAGCATTATTATATTGCGCACTTACCTGCATGATTGGGTCAAGTGGCTATTTTATATTGCGCATAGAAAATGTAGACTAGGATTAGGGAACAAGTTGACCATTCCCGTGAGCAGAATTTGGCTCGTAGTGCAGGGAATTATTGATCGATCCCTGTAACAACAATCCTTGTCTTTTGCACAGTGACGTGTGTATTATCCGATGTCATGGTGTTATCCTGAACAACCGGTATAGGGAGAACGCCTGATACGGAATTACAGTCCGGATGTATACCGATGACACCGGTTACACGTAGATGTCTCATCAAAGACGTTGAAATATGTATAGCAGATCGGATACCGGTATTGAGACCGGATCAATAGGGTTTTGGAATCCTACTCTTGCCATGTCTCTTTACCTATCCGATTGAGGATGAGACCACTTTACCCTCTTGTAATTATATCCTTTCATCTTGAACTGCTAGCTATATATCACAGAGCATATATTTTGGACACAGAAATTCAAACAAGAAGGAGTGAGAAACAAAATATAATACTTTACAGATAACACATAAGCATAAGAGTTTTCACAAACTAATATAATAATATCAGTTATAATCTTATACAAATAAATTATGAATGTAGGGTTTTCATAAACATAACAATTATACTTTCATTCACAACCACCCACATAGAATGTTATAATCACATGAATGTTATGCAATGCTTTTAATGTTATTATCTCATTCAGTTTATGCATGTGGGCCCTTAAAGTTTTAATTTGCATTGGGCCAACCAGGAGTTTACATTGTTCTATAATTCCAAAATAAATACTGTAACACCCCCTTATATACACGAGATAAAAAAAACTTTTTAGAAAGATATACATATTTATCACTCTTTATCTCATGTATACAAGGACGTATATACATCTGATTTCCTTTGAATATTGAAAGTAAAAAAAAATTGTCTTTCAATATTTGTCCATAATGACAAAATAATTTATAGAAATCATAAGTGATAAATCATTACAATATTATATCCGAATGAAAGAGTTTATCAAAGTTTAACCTTTACCTTGTTACAATTATCTACTTGATATTGTAATAAGGCAAAATAAAATTAAACTATACCTCTACTACAAATGTGAACAAACATTTCCTAGTCCTTGAACCATCGAGTTTTTGAATCCTACTCTTGTCATATCTCTTCATCTAATCGATTGAGGATGAGACCACTTTATCCTCTTGTAATTACATATCCTTCCATCTTGGACTGCTAGCTATATATCATATAACATATATTTTGGACACAAAAATTCAAACAAGAAGGAGTGAGAAACAAAATATAATATATTACAGATAAGACATAAGCATAAGGGTTTTCACAAACTAATATAGTAATATCAGTCATATTCTCATATACAATCAATTATGAATATAGGGTTTCCACATACATAACACTTATATTTTCCTTCATAACCATCCATATAGAATGTCACAATCACATGAATGTTATGTAATGCTTATGCTACTATCTCATTCAGTTTATGCATGTGGGCCCTTAAAGTTTTAGTTTGCACTGGGCCAACCAGGAGTTTACACTGTTTCATAAATTCTGGATAATAATAACATAAATGCCTTCATGGCATATGAACAGCTCAACTGGCGTGAAAACACTTAGAGACTAGTCAAACTGAGAAAGTTTTTATTGTGAAAGTACCCGACACCAGGGAGCGACCCCAGGTCACCTGAAGCACCCTTTCACACTCTCTCATCCCAAGGCTCGCAATTAAGCCTCCTCTAATGTATCCTCGGTTTCTATAATCCGTCCCCAGGCAATATCACATCTCATTTCTCTTTAATGATTCATGATGCATGAACTACTCGTATATTTAGTTGGTTAAGGCTTTTAGAAACTCAATTATTAAATACCATAAAGGTTCACAAAATCATCACAATAAACTGTACATTTCCATAAGTTCTTCTTTGAACTTCTGTTATACTGAAATAATTTAGTACAGTCTTCAAATTCAGATCTTACCAAAATTGAGTTTCCAAGCCTTAAATATCTCAAAGCTTTCTCTTAAAAATCTTCATATATTTACATAATCTTTCTCAATTTGAATCTTAACTAGATTGAGTTTTTGAAATCTCCACAAAATATTCTTTAGTTATTTCGTTGGGGAAAACCAAAATAATTTACTTTAAACTTCTAATTTCTGAAGAAAATAATTTAAAATCATTAACTAAGAATACTTAAAACTATAAAAATTTTCTTTAATTCAAGAATTAATTATCTCAACCTCTGATTTTCATAAAATAGCTTCTTTCTAATACTAGATTTTATTATAGAGATTAAAAATAAAGTTAATAAAAATTATTTATAAGAAGAAATAAAAGACTAAAATAATTACAAAATACTTTCTCTTAAAAATTTAAAGAGTAAGGTAAGAAAATTCTTACTGAGTTTTAACTTTCCGTCATGCTTGCTATATGCTCAAACTTCATATCACAAGATCATCAATCATTCATCAACCACAATCAAGTATAGTAATCTCGTCAATCACAATCAAATATCATCAATCATAATTGCATATTATTAATCACAGTCTAATATTATAAATCACAATATCATTAATCGAAATCAAATATAATTAATTATAATCAAGTCAAATCAACTAAATATCGCTTATAAATATAATTCAAATTTTTAATGGTTATTTAAATTAGTAGATTTGATTTTGAGTCCTTATAGTCCATTCCTCGCACAGGTCTATATAAGTCCATATATCCAGTCTTCGCATAGGTATAGTTTAGTCTAGACAGGTCATAATAGTCCAAGTCCTTGCATAGGTTTAGTTCGATCCATATAAGATATAAAAATCCAAGTCCTTGCATAGGTTTAGTTCTGTCCGTATAAGTTATAATAATTCAGATCTATGTATAGATATTTCAGAATAAGTTACACAATATATTAAATTCATTATAAATTTTAAGTTGAGAAGTTATTACTTTAAAATAATAATATTATTAAATTTAAAAGGAGTAGGGAACTCCTCCCTTTATTCTTATGTCTTTCATATTATATTCTTATCTCACTCCCCCTTACCTCTTGTATACTGATTCGTTATTGAAAATCCATGCGCGCCTCGTCTCCGAGTTCTAAAACATACCAATTTTATTTTAATATAATTACAAGATGAAAATTAAGATTACAACTTAAAATAAAAAATGGTAAATTTTGAATAGTGAATAGTGAATAGTGAATAGTGAATAGTAAATCGTGAATAGTAACAGTAAATAGTAAAACGTGAATAGTAACAGTAAATAGTAAACGTGAATAGTAACAGTAAATAGTAAATCATGAATACTAATGGTAAATAGTAATGGTAAATAGTAACAGTAAATAGTAATTTACTATTTAAATAGTAATTTACTATTGAAATAGTGTTTACTATGCAGAATAGTAACTTAAAATAATATTATTTCCAGTATAATAACAGATTTCTAAAAACGATATAAAAATAACCCAAAAAATATAAAAGAGAAGTATTCTTACCTTAGGATTTTGGCAGAACCTTCTCTCCAAAAACTTTTCTTCTCTCTCTCACTTCCACCACTATCTTACTAGCACTATTATATTAAGAAAACTTAATCTGAAATTGTGAATTCTAAAGAAGAAATCCTTCGGTATTTATAGGAAAAAAATTTACTATGCATTCCATTATTTTAATATAAAAGTACTATGCATTTTTGAATTTTTTATTCCAGGTTACTGTGCATCTTTTGAAAATTTCATACATGCACAGTGATTTGCATAGTAATTGTCGGCAAAATTATTAAGTCAAATAGTAACCCTTCACTCGGTATATTTTAAATATTTAAAATGAGTCCTTTTTGAAATTTAGCGATATTATATCAGTCCTCACTAATTTTATAATAAGTAATATAAAGCTGAAATTTTAAAAATCTAAAATTTTCTGTTAATAAAAATTTATTGATACGTTTCTAATTTTTTAACGATTAGAAAAAATCAAGATTTTTCTCAAACCGATAATTTTTAGATAAGTCTACTTGAAATGGATTTTAGAAAATTTTCTTATAATTTAACTTTACATTCTTATAAATATTTTTAATTTTAAGCAACTTTATATGAATTTAAAATTATTTAAAATATATTATTTTATTAAAATAATTCAAAATTTTCAAAAAATTCCAGAAAATCATAAATATTATGTAGATCAAAAAGTTCAAAAGAACCATAGTCTAATTCCTTCAAAATTTTATTTTAAAATTCTAATAAGAGTTAAATCTTAAATATGTAAAAAAACAAAAATATAACAACAAAAAATAAAAATGATGAATAATAAGGATATTAAAAATTCTTAATATAATTTTCTTAATTAGTGAATATTAATTAAGTCACTTTAAAATTCTCATTCAGAAATATTTTCATTTTTTTATTATTATTATTTTAAAAAAAACAAATAATAAAAATATAAATACCAAAATTTCAAAAAAATGATAATAATAAACTAACTTATAGTAAGTATTTCTCAAGAAATATATATTAATATCTATTTCCTATTTGTGATGAAAATAGGATGTTACAAATACCTTTGTGGCGTATGAACAACTCAACTAGCATGGAAACACCTAGAGACTAGTTAGATTGAGAAGGTTTTTATTGTGAAAGTACCCGGCACTAGGGAGCGACCCCAGGTCACCTGAAGCACCCTTTCACACCCTCTTATCCTAAGGTTCGCATTTGAACCTCTTCTAATGTATCCTCGGTTTCTATAATCTGTCCCCAGGCAACATCATATCTCATTTCTTTTTAATGATTCATGATGCATGAACTACTCGCGTATATAGTTGGTTAATACTTTTAGAAACTTAATAAATAGCATAAAAGTTTACAACATCATCTCAATAAACTATACATTTTCTTAAGTTCTTCTTTGAACTTCTGTTATACAAAAATAAATTTAGTACATTTTTGAATTTAAATCTCACCAAAATTGAGTTTCTAAGCCTTAAATATCTTAAAATTTTCTCATAGAAAACTTTACATATTTACATAATTTTTCTCAAGTTGAATCTTAACCAGATCGAGTTTAGAAATCTCGATTATATCAAAATATCCTTTAGTTATTACATTGGGAAAACCAAAATAATTTACTTTAAACTTCTAATTTACTAAAAGAAAATAATACTTAAAATCATTAAGCAAGAATATTTAAAACTATAAAAATTTTCTTTAATTCAAGAATTAATTATCTCAACCTTTTTATAAATTAATTTTCATAAAATAACTTCTTTCTAAAATAAATACTAGATTTTATTCTAAAGATTTAAAAGTAAAGTTAATAAAAATAATTTCTAAGAAAAGACTAGAATAATTATAAAATACTTTCTCTTAGAATAAAAATTTAAAGCGTAAGGTAAGAAAATTCTTACTGAGTTTTAGCTTTCCGTCATACTTGCTATATGCTCAAACTCCACATTACAAGATCATCAATTACAATCAAATATTATCAATCACAATCAAATATCATCAATTACAAATAAATATAATAAATTATAATCAAATCAATTAAATTAAATATCATTAATACATATCATAATTCAAAATTTAATGGTTATTAATATAGTTGACTTTGAGTCCTTTTTGTCCATTCCTTGCACAGGTCTATGTAAGTCCGTATAATCCAGTCCTTGTATAGGTTTAGTTCAGTCCATATAGGTCATAATAGTCCAAGAACTTGTATATGTTTAATCCAGTTTATATAAGTTATAAAAGTTCAGGTCCTTGCATAGGTATTTTAGAATAAGTTACACAAGATACTTAATTTAAAATTTATCATAAATTTTAAGTTAAAAAGTTATTATTTTAAAATAATTATTATTAAGTTTAAAAGGAGTAGGGGACTCCTCTCATTATTCTTATGTTTGTTCATATTATATTCTTATCTCACTTCCTCTTACCTTGATTTGCAACCAAAAGTGAGTTCGCTTCGCGCCTCCGAGTTCTAGAAATATTAATACCAATTTATTTTAATATAGGCATAAGATAAAAATTAAGATTAGTATTTAAAACAGAAATAGTAAATGGTAATTATGCATAGTAACAGTAAATAGTAAATTTTAAATAGTTACCATAAATAGTAACAGTAAATAGTAAATCTGAATAGTAACGGTAAATAGTAAATTATGAATAGTAATAGTAAATATTAAATCATGATTAGTGACAGTAAATAGTAAATTATGAATAGTAACGATAAATAGTAAATCATAAATAGTAACAGTAAATAGTAAATCATAAATAGTAACAGTAAATTGTAAATCGTTAATACTAACAGTAAATAGTAAATTGTGAATAGTAATATTAAATAGTAATTTACTTTTACTATTCAAAATAGTAACTTAAAATAATATTATATCCAGTATAATAATAGATTTTAAAACAATATGAAAATAAACCAAAAAAATATAAAAGAGAGTTATTCTTACCTTATAATTTTGCCAGAACTTTTTTCCATAAAAATTATTTCTCTCTCTTACTCCCACCACTATCTTTCTAACACAACTATATTAAGAAAATTTAATTTGAAATTTTGAATTTTTCGTTAGAATTCCTTCGATATTTATAGGCAAGAAGTTTAATGTTCATTTCATTATTTTATTATAAAAGTACTATACAATTTTGAAAATTTCATTCTTGGTTACTGTGCATCATTTGAAATTTTCATACATGTATAGTGTTTTTACATGCTAAATGTCGGCTGAATTATTAAGCTAAATAGTAACCATGTACTCAGTATATTTTAAATTTTCAAAATTAGTCCTTTTTAAAATTTAGCGATATTATATCAACTCACTAATTTTACAATAAGTAATATAAAGTTTAAATTTTAAAAATCTAAGATTTTCTGTCAATAAAAATTTGTTGGTACCTTTCCGGTCTCCTTATAATTGGTAAAAATCAAGATTTTACTCAAACCAATCATTTTTAGATAAGTCTACTTGAAATGGATTTTAGAAAATTTTCTTATAATTTAACTTCACTTTCTTGTAAATATTTTTAATTTTAAGTAAATTTATAAATAAAAAATTATTTAAAATATATTTTTTTAAAAAATATTTTCAAAAAGTTCAAAAAATTTCCAGAAAAATCATAAATAATACATAAATCAAAAAGTTCTAAAGAACCATAATCTAATTCATTCAAAATTTTATTTTAAAATTCTAATAAGAGTTAAATCATAAATATGTAAAAACATAAACATAAAAACATAAAATAAAAGTTGTGAACAATAAAGATATTAAAAATTCTTAATATAATTTTCTTAATTAGTGAATACTAATTAAGTCATTTTAAAATCTTCGTTCAATATATATATATATACATATATTATTTTAACAAAATAATTAAATATAAGTACCAAAATTTCATAAAAGTATTAATTAGTTAATAATAAACTAACTAATAGTAAGTATTTCTCTTGTTTCTCAGTAAAGAGAAACACTCTGATGTATGGGGACCTTCCAAAACAGTTTCGTTGGGAGGAAAATATTACTTTATTACTTTTACAGATGATTTCTCTTGGAAGGTGTAGGTGTATACTATGAAGACTAAAGATAAAGTGTTGAAAATTTTCCTTACATGGAAAAAGATGATTGAAACTCAAATAGGCAGGAAGATCAAACGACTTCGCACAGATAATGACGGAGAATACAAGAATGATCCTTTCCAGAAGGTCTGTGATGATGAAGGTATTGTTCCACACTTCACAATCAAAGAAACATTGCAGCAGAATGGAGTGGCAGAACGCATGAATCGGACACTATTGGAGAAAGTTCGATGCATGTTGTCTAATGCTGGTTTGGGCAAACAATTTTGGGCTGAAGCTTTGACATATGCATGTCATCTGGTGAACCGGTTACCATCAACTAGAATTAATGGCCTGACGCCATTTGAAAAATGGTGTGGGAAACCTGCTACAGACTATGATTCCTTGCATGTGTTTGGATCCATGGTTTTCTACCATGTTAAGGAATCCAAGCTAGATCCAAGAGCTAAAAAGGCTTTATTTATGGGGATCACATCTGGAGTGAAAAGATATTGTCTTTGGTGCTTAGAAACAAAGAAGATAATTCATAGCAGGGATATTACTTTTGATGAGTCTACCATGTTGAAGAATGTGAAGCCGGTAGAGAAAGCTCTAACGCAGGTGAAGTTTGATAGAAAAGTTGTTATTCCAACTATAAATACAGAGACAAATGAAAAATACTGCAGTAAAGGAGTCTAGTGAAGAAGAGGTTTCAATTCAAGAACCTCCCCAGCAACTTTCATCATCGACAGAGCCAATTGCAAAACGTAAAGGAAAAGGAGTAGTAAAATTTCTCTACGTTATACAAATACAGTGGTTTATGTATCTCCAATTGCAATTGAAGATATTCCTGCCACTTATTAAGAAACAGTCCAAAGTTCAGAAGAAGATAAGTGGAGAATTGCAATGAATGATGAAATGCAATCCCTTCATAAGAATCAAACATGGAGACTAGTCAATCTTTCGAAGGGAAAGAAGGCAATTGGATGCAAATGGGTGTATGCAAAGAAAGATGGATTTCCTGGGCAAGGTGATGTTTGCTACAAAGCAAGATTGGTAGCTAAAGGCTATGCTCAAACACGGGGAGTTGATTATAATGAAGTATTTTCCCCAGTTGTAAAACACTCATCTATTAGAATATTGCTTGCTCTGGTAGCAGAAATGGATTTGAAACTTGCTCAATTAGATGTAAAAACTACATTTTTACATGGAGACTTGAAGGAGGAAATCTATATGACCCAACCTGAAGGGTTTAAAGTTACTGGAAAAGAGAAAATGGTTTGCAGACTTGAAAAATCATTGTATGGTTTAAAGCAATCTCCAAGTTAGTGGTATAGACTATTTGAACAAGTTTATGATGGAGTGGAAATACTCATGAAGTCAATATGATCAATGTGTATATTTGCGTAAGCTACAAGATGGAACCTACATTTATCTCCTTCTATATGTTGATGATATGTTGATAGCATCCAGAAGTTATAAGGAGATTGAGCACTTAAAAGCTCAAATGAAGAAGGAATTTGAAATGAAGGATCTAGGAAAAGCTAAGAAGATTCTAGACATGAAAATAAGCAGAGATAGGAAATTGGGGAGGCTTTGTTTGACATAAAGAATATCTGAAAAAGGTGTTAAAGCGTTTTGGGGTTAATGAGAAATCAAAACCAGTTAGTACCCCACTTGCTCCTCATTTCAACCTCAGTTTATCATTGTCTCTGAAGACTGAGGCAGAACGGGAATACATGGCAAAAGTACCGTATGTTAATGTTGTGAGCAGTTTAATGTATGCTATGGTGTGCACAAGACCAGACATTTCATAAGTAGTTGGAGTAGTTAGCAGATATATGTATGATCCTGACAAGGAGCATTGGCAAGTTGTGAAATGGATTCTATGGTATATTTTGAACACTATAGACGTTGGATTAATGTTTGAGAAGACCCAGTAAAATGACAAATGTGTAGTTGGATACTGTGATTCTGACTATGCAAGTGATTTGGATAAGCGTCGATTAACTGCTGGTTATGTCTTTACTCTTGCTAAAGCACCAGTAAGTTGGAAGTATACCTTACAGTCAACAGTGGCTTTGTCTACCACAGAGGCAGAGTATATGGCAGTTATAGAGGTTGTTAAGGAAGCAATTTAGCTTCAAGGTCTACTTGATGAACTTGGAAGTGAGCAAGGGCAGATGGAAATACATTGCGATAGTCAGAGTGCTATTCATTTAGCAAAGAACCAAGTTTATCATGCAAGGACGAAGCGCATTGATGTTCATCATCACTTTGTACAGGAGTTCTGGAAGAAGGTGAAGTACTACTTCAGAAGATTCCAACAGCAGAGAATCCCGCAAATATGTTGACAAAGGTGGTGACAGCGATCAAGTTTCAACACTGCTTGGACTTAATCAATATTGTTAGAAGTTAAAAATCAACAAATGAAGACATTACTATTGTTTGAGAGAAGATTTTGAAGTTGCAAAATGTGAAAACTTCCCAAGGTGGAGATTTGTTATTTGTGGGAAGTCCCACATTGAAAATTTTGAAAGGAGGGGGGACCTTTCAAGCTTATATAAGGAAGGCCACTCCTATAGTTTAAACCATCCCACAATTGCTTAATTAATTATAAAGACTTTTGTTTATTTTTTCTCTCCTTTTATAATATTTCTAAAGTAAAATATTAATTGAGTGGTGTTAGAGGACGTAGGAAAAATTAGTTGAACCTCGTTAAATTTTGGTGTTCTTTATTGGTTATTTAATAGCTTTATTTTTTGTAGCTATTATAAGTTATTGTGCTATTAATTACATAGAAAATTTTGTCTAAGGAGATTGAGTATTAAGTGGAATTGTTTGTGACCCCTCCAATCATTTCTGGGAATTAGTAAGTGTAATTTTTAGTACAATTATTTACTCACTACAATTGAAGATGGGTGAAATAATATTTCAATTCCACAGTAGGATGAACTAACTAATTTAAGCGTGAAAAATTTATTCTACAAATTGCAAACCAAGTACATAGCAATTAGCATATTATTCAATTAGCATAATTAATCTTGAAATTAGTCCGGAACCTAATAGGATGTCTGACATAAATATTTATTCGGCACTCAAACACTTTTTTTTACAAATGTTTGTGTAAAAATTTATTTATTATTAACTTGAATACTTAAAACATTGATGGTCTGACACTTTCATATAAATCAGACACTTAAATTAACATTTTAAAATAAATCAACACACATTCAGATTATTAAAAAATATATTTTTAAATTTTTATAAAAGAACTAAGAAAATAATTAAAATATATATTTATACACGGTATCCCCTATATTTTACACATTAACCATATTAAGATCCTACGTGTTGCATATGTAATTCATATCATAGTATGAGTTTAATTACCACACGACTCTCATATAAATAATTACATATTCATATGTTAATTTCACCTTCTGGTACGTTCGTGGGACGATCTTTATCTACTTTTTTGTTTGTTCTGTGTGTGTTCCTTGAAAACAAAATGGATGGTGATGATAATGTCACTCTGAACATTCCCCTGCTTCATGACCAAAACCAACTTTGGCATCAAACAAGCCAAAATTCTGGAAACCATTCAACTTCCTTCCTTAAAACTTGTTTCAACGGCCTCAATGCTTTGTCAGGTACTACTGCTGCTGCTTCAATTCCTTCTTCATTTCGCATCCCTTTCGTCTTCTTAGGTTTTCAATTCTCTCTTCTGTCATTATTTTTAACTCATGCTATATACATACATATATATATATATAGGTATATGTATGTATATATGAGAAATAAAATAAAATATAATAGCTCCATATGATCATTTGTGAACTTTTTATGACCAATAAAAAAAGAATTAAATCTAATTATAAGGATCAAGGAATCGTAATATACTATTATTATTTTATGTTTAATGTTTGATATGATAGGATATGAATTATTTTATTGTTTATTTTATTTTGTTGTTTCTTTGTAGTTTCTATTTAAAGAGTATTTTTTATGACTAATTGAAAAGTATCAAATCCAATCATAAAAATCAAAAAACCGTCATATACTATTATTATTTTATGTTTAATGCTTCGATATGATAAGATATGAATTATTTTATCGTTTATCTTATCTCGTAACTTCTTTATAATTTCTATTTAAGGAGTATTGAGGTTATGAATGACTAAGATAGATAAAATAAATAGTTTGTTTCTGTTTATATTTATATATATTTTTTATTATAATAATATTTTTATTATATATCTTTATATTCTAATAGGAGTTATTATATTCATAATCAAATTTATTTATTTATTTTATCCTAATTATTTTTGTCTTGTGCACAAGATGAGTTGTAATTGTAATGATTATCCGAAATAAAGTAGAAAACTTTCTTGTTATGTGGACCATAAATTTGGGTATAGGAGCGAAAAATTCGTATTTTCACGTCCTTAAAAAAATAAAAGTAATTAAAGTTGGATTCTGAATATTTCGGAGGTTATTATAATGCATAACGCTTGTCAAGACAAAACCTTGCTCATTCTATCAAATAGGTCCTTCTTTAGGTCATGTTGACCTTAAATAAAAATTATGCAAGAATTATTTAGATATTAATGATATTTTTAAACGTGAACTAACTTATTTATTATTATTTTTGTCTAAAATTACTATTTTAGATAAATCCATAAAGAAAAATTATTAGCGGATTTAAGAAGTCATTAATTACGGCCATTCTGTCAATTTGGTGCCCTGTTTTTGGCTTTTCTATTCGTCATGTAGTGTTTACTAGAATAAAAACAATAGTGATCTCTATCTTTACCTTTGTTTGTTTATAATTTATAATTTATAATTTCCAGCTAATCAGTTAGATTAATTTTTTAAAACATTACTGTCACTCCCATATGTTTTATTTTATTTAAAGGCCCTGCTCTCCACGAGCAGCCAGGGGGGCTTTCTTACCGGAAGGTTTGGGAAATATTCTGGTTTCTCATGCCCCATGCATTTCTTAACCTCTTTTTACTTTAATTAAAAAATTAAATATTTTTACCTTAAAATTTTTTAAAATAATTGAAATAAGAGAACGGTTAAGACTTGTGAGTATATATTATCCTTAAAGTTTATGCACTTAAGACGTGACCTATAACTATTTGCAAGAAAACGCTAAATTATAATTCTTTTAATAGGTTTATTAATTTTGATTTTTTTCTATTTATGAGTGACTGACCTAACTATCTAAAGTTAACTCTTTCATAAAAATATTCAGAGGCAAGAATTAGGAAATTCAAAATGAAGTGGCCTGCTAAGTTTAGTACTGGGGTGTTTGGTTTGCAGTTAAGGAAACGGAGTTAGGTCGATGTGAAAAATTTAAAAATTGATATTGACAATTAAAACTTCATTAAAACTGTAGGATCAAAAATCTTCCTCCACTCAACGGAGCTGAAAGAAGACTACCAAACGTCTTCACTGTTGGGTAGAAATTCCCTTTGGTGAAGATTTTCTTCCTCTTTTCATTGGAGTGGTTATGACAATTAACTCTTGTGTCTCATTTTAATCGGATTTAAAGAAGTTTGTACTCAACTTTAATCTCATCGTTGATTTTGGCGAGGACAAGACTAAAATTTGATTTGATTCTAATTCTAATTCATTTAACTCAGCGTGCCGTTCATAAACTTGACTAAAATTTGCTTCCTAGTTCCTACTGAAATGTTGCCATCCGTACACGTGATGGATTAGAGAAAAATCATGTGCCAAATGTTCTCACTTGTAGCTTTCTTAAGACACCATAATGAACTCATAGGACCTACTTTACGAGTTTAGTACCTTATTCATTTAGGATTTATCTAACTTATGTTGTTTTCGTATGTAATCGGATAAATAGAATTATAAAAATAAAAAATAGGTTAATATTAATTATTTACGTCATTTGAGATTAAAAAGTTTATAAAAAATTATTTAAAAGTATTGTTTTTTTTTGTATTTAAAAATATTGTTATACTTACCTACTATATATGTCAGGTTTGTTAGGCTAAAAGATTAGATTCGGACTTTTAAAAAGGTCTCTTTAAGTAAATAGGTCAAGTCATTGGCTTTTTTGTTTAATTCATCTAACTACTAATTATTTATATATATTTATAACATAAAAAATAATGCATATATATATATATATATTACATATTTACATAATATAAATTAATATTACCTATAATATTGTTTGGATTAATTATGGTGATTATTTTAGATTTAATTGTCTTTACTTTGTATGAGAAATTGTATTTGTTTTACGAATTCAAAATTAAGTTCATTTTGCTCATTTATATTTTGTATGAGAAATCGTACTTGTTTTATGAATTCAAAATTAAGTATATTTCGCTCATTTATATTTTGTATGAGAAATTGTATTTGTTTTACTGAATTCAAATTAAGTACATGTCGTTCATTTATATTTTGATAGGCCAATTTACAACGATAAGTCTATTTAGAGTGAGATTCGTCAGCCTACGTAGTTTGATAAGCTTTTTAGGTGGTTTGTTAACCTTTTGAAAGTCTAATTGTAGACAGACCATTTAAATAGACTTTCAAAAAATTTAGGTTAGGCATTAAAAAAATCTATAATGAATTTTAGGTGGTTTGTTAACCTTTTAAAAGTCTAATTGTAAACTGACCATTTAAATAGAATTTCAAACGATTCAGGTTAAACATTAAAAAAATCTATAACGAATTAATAAATCAGACTCAAATCTTAATAACTAAAAACATAACTCACTTAAACCTTTCAAAACCTAAACTCACCTAACCTAACTTATTTTCATCTTTACCTTTACTATAAACTCTAATTAAGTGTGTGTTTGGATACTCAATTCTTAAAACCAATGCCCCTGAAAGCCTTCAATCAACGTTTAGCAATATTCCTACCGGCAGTTCAATGTGCGGTCCAGCGAACTGAGTTGATCTGTTGAACAAACATACATACGCTCAATCTTTCTATGTTGTACCCGAAAAGGTGAAAATAACAAAATTAAATTTGTGAGATAAATGACGCGGTATTTTGTGGCTCAAATTTGACACCGAAAATACTTAGTTGAATTGGACCACATCTTAAACGTTTTTGTAACCCTTAGAAAGCGAAATCTTGTTGAAAAATTTATGTATTTAGGCCACTACATTGAACATGTCCAATCCACCCCATTAGTATTATCAAACCTTTGAGCTTTGCAAAATTCAACATTTTTTTTTCTCTTTCCATCAACCTCTAGTCCCTTTTGTTCAAAATGTCAGAAAAAGTTTCCAACAATTCGTCCTTGAGTGTGCCTTTGCTACCCGAGTGGAACAACAATAAACTACGACATTCCATTGATGAGGAGAAAGCCATAGCTACTCACCATTCTACCAAAAATACTGTATCTTTCTTCCTCACTTGCATAAATGGACTCAATGCCATATCAGGTTAATTTCATTTTCTGCCAACACTTGCACTCCATTTAGTTACAAAAATGTTTGTCTACTTTCACTGATTTTGATGCGTTGTGTCTAAAAAAATGTTTCTTGTACAACATTATGGGACATCAAAATGTTGTCCCCTTTGTATTTGACTGATTTTTTTGGGATGTTTGTAGATAAAATGTCAAAATTGAACTCTATGGATAGAGATAATCCTTTATGATGTAAGAAAAAATGTCAAAGGAGATTACCTGAATTGGTTAGACTAGGTATTAGACTTGTGGTTAACTGATAAGTCTTCGATTCCTACCCAAAAAAAAGGGTCAAAGTTTTGTGTTCAAGTAATAGAACTCTATGGCAACTCATTGTTCTGATTTTGTTATACCCCAGGGTGTTGTTCTCTGTTAAAACAGGAGCTTAAAAAATGCTAATGTTGTGTTTTGCAGGTGTTGGGATACTCTCAGTTCCATATGCTCTTGCATCTGGAGGGTGGATAAGTTTGGTTCTTCTGTTTGCTATTGCCACTGCAGCTTTTTACTCTGGCTTGTTGATGAAGAGATGTATGGAAAAAGATTCTAAAATTAGAACCTACCCTGATATTGGTGAGCTAGCATTTGGGAAGATAGGAAGACTTGTGGTATCAGTGTCAATGTATATTGAGCTCTATTTAGTTTCCATTGGGTTCTTGATTCTAGAAGGTGATAACTTGAGTAACTTGTTTCCCATCGGGGAGGTTCAGATTGGTGGTTTGGCTTTGGGGGGAAAGCCTTTCTTTGTGATATTGGTTGCTCTTATCATCTTGCCCACAGTTTGGTTGGATAACTTGAGCCTACTTTCTTATGTGTCTGCAAGTGGTGTGTTTGCTTCTGCTATCATCATCTTGTCAATATCATGGACTGCTACATTTGATGGAGTTGGCCTTCATCAAAAGGGAACTCTTGTTAATTGGAATGGCATCCCCACTTCTGTTAGCTTGTATGCCTTTTGTTATTGTGCACATCCAGTCTTCCCTACCTTGTACAATTCCATGAGAAACAAACACCAGTTCTCAAATGTAAGTGTTTTGCCTTTTTAGTGTGTTTTTGCTTCTGATGTCTCAGATTAATCTCTCTAAAGTGATTTTTTTTTTTGGTTGGTTGGAATGGTAAAGAGAGAGGGTAGGGAGTAGGGTGACAGGGTTCCAACTTTGTCCTTGCTATAATATATCTCACAGCTTACCACTTGACATGTCAAGGTGAAAAGTTATGTAAAGTAACAAGGGGTAGAGAGGTCACTAGAAAATAGTTTGACCACCATCTTTTTTAGTATAGGAAATTTCTAGCGAGAGAGAAAAAGACAACTTTTTTCTAATGCTAAAAAATTTCCGGTAGTCAAAGAAAATATGTACTTTGACAGAGATAGAAACAATGATGTTGTATATCCAGTCTGGTATGTATTTAAGAAAAAAATTAAAGAGATTAAAAGGAAAAATTTAGAAGGATCTAAACTCATAAATAGGGTTGTATTACAAAAGAATCCACTTATGTGATAAGTAATCTGCAAATTTAGTAATCATTTCTCCCATTGATTTTTATATGGTTTCATTTTTTTTAATGTCCATACTGAGACAAAACTTCTTATGATGTGAAATTTCAATGAGAGATTGTGAACTTTATTTGAATTAAAAGGTTCTCAAATTTAATATTGTTTGAATCAAGAATGGGTGTATCTTTTACTTTTCCACTTTTAGAGAAACAAAATCATGATTGATTCCTATTTTACTAATCAATCTTATTTTTCTCTACAGGTCCTACTTGTATGCTTTCTGTTAACCACAGCTGGTTATGCATCCATGGCAATACTTGGTTACCTAATGTTTGGTCCAGGTGTGGACTCACAAGTAACATTAAACTTGCCACTAAACAAAGTAAGCTCAAAAATAGCAATATATACTACATTGGTCAATCCCATAAGCAAGTTTGCTTTGATGGCAACACCAATTACCAATGCTTTGAAAGAATTGCTTCCAAGAACTTACAAGAATAAATTCACCAGCATCTTAGTCAGCACTTTGTTGGTAATCAGCACTACAATTGTTGCTCTGGCTGTGCCTTTCTTTGGGGATCTAATGTCCCTGGTTGGAGCATTTCTAAGTGTCACTGCTTCTATTTTACTTCCATGCATGTGCTACTTGAAGATTTCAGGCACCTACAAGAAATTTGAGTGTGAGACAATAGCCATAGTGGGAATAATATTAGCAGCTCTAGCAATGGGAATATCTGGGACGTACACCGCAGTCAATGAAATAGTACACCATTTGTAATAGGTTTTTGCATGCGATTCAATCAATGAAATAGTACACCATTTGTAATAGGTTTTTGCACGCTATTAAGTATTCTTTCCCGATACGAATCCAATATTTGTCAAAGAGATTACAACAACTCATGACTATTGACATTTAGAAAGATTCTTTTAAGCATGGTAGTGTTTATATCTTAGAAGGAAACAGAAGTATGGGAAGGAAAAAAATGATAGATATTATTTATAACAATAACACGATATAAAAAGGAAGATATAAAATATATTCTTGTGTATATGATATAATGAATAATTTTTTATTATTTGTTTGGAAAGACATTAAAATATAATAAATAATAAAAGTTTTAGAATGTTTAACTCTCAGAGTGAAAAGTCATAACCTAATAAGTACCATAATTCTTAGTTCTTCCCATGTGTTCTATATATTATATAAAAAAGTTATACTTTTAAGGTTGTATAGCCTCTCTATATATATTGTCTCTTTAGTATACAGTTGGAAAAATATAGTTACAAAAATGAAAAAATGTTATTAGTAATTTTTCATGTCGTTCAGACTTATGGTGCCCTTACTTGATTTAAAAATATGTAGATAATATTAAATTGTTAATTAAATTATATTCTATTTAATTTTAATCTCATAAATTAAGATATATATATATATATATAAAGTAAGAAATATTATTTTATTTTTACATCTTAAGTTTTATGGGTATGTCACTCATTGGACTCCACAATACAATCCAAAATCTTAAGACCTTAAGTACATAGGTTTTTACACTCATAAATCGTTCGTCTTACTCACGTCTATTTGGGATTGATTCACACTTAGATTCCTTAACACTCCCCCTCAAGTATGACTTGGGATGCTGCCCCTTAAACAACCAGAACTGTAATGAAAGTGGTTGAAAGTAAACAGAGTCTCATTGTAAACTAGAGGCTCTGATATCATATTGAAAGCATTTGAGTAATTGCAATAATAAAGAATTGAACAACCTCAATGTTCAAAAAGTATTTGAGACGACTTAAGTCTTTGGTGTGGAATAGTTAAGAGGCATACTTTATAAGATGTCGAATGTCAGAATCATCATTACCAGTGATAAAAATATCATCTACATAGACAACAAGGTAGATACAACGAGTAAAGGAACGAAGAGAGAAGACTGAATGATCAGCTCTACCTCTAACCATGCCATGCTGAAGGAGAACAATACTGAAATGAGTAAACAATACATAAGGAGATTGTTTCAGATAATATAAGGAGTGATGTAGGCGACAAACTAGACCAGGGCCACCACTAGTGTTGAAGCATGGTGGCTAGTCCATATACACACACTTCCTCTTGTTATTCGTCATGTAATAATGCATTTTTGATATTTGACGGGGTCAATGATAAATGACACTCAAGGGTAGAAAAATGTATCATTGTAGTGAAGAGTCCAAAATCTATGTATAGCCTTTAACTATGAGTTGGGTCAGTCAATCTTACCACCACTCTCACAATGCGGTCATCTCTTCTTCCATCACCGTAGGGATTGGAAGTTTTCGGAGTTAAAAAAATAACAGCAACACAAATGAACTATAAATTTATCGGCTCATGTTATTATTTTCAAGGTTTATTTTTATTTTTACTTTGTCACCTTTTCTTATTTGTGCATTTTTGTTATATTAGCTAAATCATTCGATTATTTTCTCATTTTATTTATTTACTTTAATTTTTTCGGCTGAAAAAGAATTTCAACCCCTTACACAATGAATTAAACGACAAAATTTATACGATGGCCATATTTGACATTATTGTAGTTTATTAACGTAATATTTTATTGGACAAAATAGATTTTAGTACGCTGTCGTATTTTTTTGAAAAGTTGATTAAAATTTTAGTAATTTGCATTGGATTTTAAAAAACTAAATGAAGTAATGTTTGAGTTTGTAAAATCTAAATTTATTATTTTTCATATTTTTATGTTTCATCTTAATTGATACAATTTTTTTTCTAAAAAATCACTCATTTATATTAAAAATATATATAATTTTTATATCATTTTACTTTTAACAACAAGTTTGTTTAACCAACTAACTTATTAATTTTTAAGTCACCACCTTCTAAGATTTTACCCAGTTTATTATATTGTTAACTAGTTTTTACGTTTTCAGTTAGTTTTAACAATTCATACCAAAATTTTTGAAGTATTTTTTTTATTATATGTGTTTATTCTGAGTACATGAAACATAAAATCCTAAAGAATTATATTAAGAGAATTAAAGTTTTATTGTTCAAAATATCCCTTAACTTATAGAGGGGAATTTAAGACTATATCTATACAATGGTTAAAAAAAACTCTAACTTAAGTTCATCTACCAAGGCATATTGGCTAAAAATTGTGAAGAATCAAAATATTCAAAATACTTTCCAAAAATAAAAGGAGAAGAGGATCTGTGACCCCTTCTGATCCGGCCCAAAAATATGTTAATGCTTAAAGAAACAAAGTTAAAAACATTTTAAATTTCATTATTAGTATGAATTTGGGATTTACTGTGTAAGGTAGGTTATGGCTGGATAGTAGTGATTTGTTGTCTTGCTAACAAGGATGGGAAAGGGAACGTGGAGCCTTGCATGAACAGGATTTGGCTTCTTTGCAGATCAAACACCTGTTGAGTAACTTATCCTTATACCTATATTATAATTTATACCGGTTATAAGACTAACCGATATAATAAATAGCTCGCTTTGGTACGTACAAAACCTGAAACCTGGATTATCTGAAAAGTTTTTTTTTTGGAATTTTTTTAAGAAATATTCTTTAAATACAACTGGAATTTTTTTAAGAAATATTCTTTAAATACAACTAGAATTTTTTCATGTTTAGAAAACTAAGTTTTCACCTCTCACTAATAAAATTTGTTTAAAATATAATTTATAAAGCCTTCCAAAAAACTTAATTTCCTGTAAATGTTTTTTAAAAGAGACATACTAAATATGAAAAACTTCGCATCAGTTAAATTTTTTAAGAAACTAAAAACAAATCCTTATTCGAAAGGCTATGATATTAGACCACCTAGATGATGTTAGTGGTGTGAACTTCTCTGGATTTTAGTTTCTCTTTTGTATATTTTTCAAAGGCCGCAAAAAAAATATTATTGATTTTCTTATTTAAAATGTATTTTTTATCATTATTTAATTTTATATATTTTTAATTACTTCGTTTGGCTCCAGCATAGTCATACTTGATGTGGCTTAAACTTTGGTTATTGTGCTGTGCTTGTGGTGTGTCTATCACTACATAACTTCTTTATTGGCTACTCAATCATATTCTAAGTTCACCTCAATAATTTGCAAAATAAAGATTGACATTGATATTAAATATCCATTATGAAACTTTAAGTCTAATTAAGAATAATAGAATTAAAAGTTTAAGTGTAATATTTTACTAATGTAATTTCTAAAGTGTAAATCAATTAAAAAACCTATAAATTAATTTTGATGACATAATAATTTATAACTAAATGAAAATATAGTGATCTTTAACTTCACCGTATACATGGTTGTTATGTAAGTGTATGTTTGTATAAAAGTAGGAACTTGCAAACGGAGGTTTGTAAATAAGTAAAATTATATCCTATGGTCAAACGAAATTTTAATTTTCTCTAACGGCGTCAAAAATTAATATTAACCTTTAAATTTTTCCCTTTTTTAAACCTCGTTTTCTCAACTACATACCAAATATATCCTTCTTAGTACATGACAAAACTTGGGCCCATTGGGTGTGAAGGCAAACAGGAACAAACAGGTCCACTTTGTCAAAAAAAACAACAAAAACAGGTCCACTGACAAACAAGAACTCCAAAAATAAGGATGAATAGAATTTTTTTAAAATAGTAATGATTTTATGTTAAAATTGTTACCACTCTTCCTCGTGAAAAATGAACAATTTAACTTTGTGCTCATAATAATTACATGACTCGGCTTGAATCATAAATTTCTCATTATTTTATTTTATTTTACTTTTTATGCTGATAATCTTTAGAGCTGAAAGGCTTCCCTTAGTTATTTTCAGCAAAAATTGAACATACAAAGACTCTCATGGCAATTTAAATAGGGAATACTTCTGGTTTGTTGTTGTCTATCAAATTGATATTATTTTAAATTTTCAATAATTCATTTTTCTTTTTGTCATTTTCAACATGAAAAATGTGTTGCAGATGAATGCCATGCATTTCTTTAATAAAAATTTTGCTTTTATATACCTTGAGTAGCACAAAATTATTATGGACCATAAAAAAATCAGTACCAATATTTAATGATATTCTCTAATACTTGAAGCCGAATTAAACTATAACAGTTTCTCTTAGCTGCTTTACCCATTTTATAATCATCTCTTAAATTACAGAAAAAGGAAATGGATTTTATTTTTACTTTAGAAAAATTTAAAAGGGAGAAAAGAATATAATAGAAATTTGCCAAAAGCGATTTGCTAACATAATAAGAGAATTAACTGAGTAGATGAGAAAGATAAAAAAATAAAAGTTACTTGTTACATTCATCTTTTGAGTACATCCAAATTGGATGTTGTTGGATAGTTAATTTACCTTGTTTAAGAAATTACAATTTATAATTTTTTATTATATAAAAAGGCAATTGCATTTGAGTATCATGCATTGTTAGAAAGCAAGGTTATCCAGTGGTAGTAAATACAAGGAGAAAGGAGGAATAACACAATTTCTGAAACAAGAAAATACTAGTATGTATGTATCTCAGAACTAAATAAGCTCTCTAAAAAACCTCATCCTATACTCCATCACAAAGCTATACATTTTTCCTATACCAATTGTACTATGCTTATTATGCTTCAATCATTTCCCTAACAGGGGTTCTATCTATCTTAATTGAAGAAATATCAGTGAATTCTGACAGAATTGCTCTGAATTCATCTCCACTAAGAGTCTCTTTCTCAAGTAGCACATCCACTAGTTTGTCAATGGCATCACGGTTATTCCTTATGTGATTTTTCGCTATTTCATATGCTGCCTCTATTATCTGCCTCACTGAGTTATCAATGTCCTCAGCTAGTTTCTCTGACATCGAGTCCCTTGCCAGCATCCTTAACACCACATCACTACTTTGCACTGCTGGATCAGTTAATGCCCATGGTCCAATCTCAGACATGCCATACACTGTTACCATCTGTTGCAAAAGATTTAACAAGTTTTCAGCATAATGCAACCACTGAAAGTTAACAATCAATTTAATCATCTAAATCCAAAGATAGACAACTTAGCATTCTAAAGATTGTGGCCACAAAATTAGTCCCCAAATTATCGATTTAACCACTATATTAGTCACTAAATCTTTTTTAAGGATTTAAATAATTTTTTTAACAGTTTCAATTGTTTTAATCACTAAAAAGGATTTCTAATGATGAATATGATGACCAAATTAATTATTTGAGGACCAACTTGGTGGCACAATCTTTGTAGCACTAAGTTGGTAAGTTAACTAAATTATAGTCACATAGACTACTAAAGACATATTTTACTCAAAACATTACTATGCTGTTGATGTTGTTGATACTAACCTGTCTTGCTATTTGTGTAACTTGTTGCAAGTCCCCAGCAGCTCCAGTGGTTATCTCAGTTTCACCAAATATAACTTCCTCTGCCGCTCTACCCCCCAAGCCTCCAACAATTCTAGCAAATAGTTGGTTCTTAGAGACAAGAGATAGATCTTCACCTGGTATGAACCATGTTAATCCCCGAGCTTGGCCTCTTGGAACTAGAGTTACTTTTTGTACTGGATCATGCCCTGGGGTAAATGTCCTGTAAGTGCAGAGATTAAACTTAGACTTAGAGGACGTTTGGCAATGAAATTCCAACGGAGTTTTCTCCGTTAAGTAGAGGGAGCTTTTTGATCCTACAGGTCAACGGAGTTTTGATTGTCTCAAACGGTGTGAAAAATTAATATCAAGCTTTAAATTTTTCACTTCAACTCAACTCCCTTTCCCCAACTGCAAAGCAAATATTCCCTTAAATGTTAACAAAGTGTTGAACTTGAACAATATGAAGCAGTTAGCATCATGACCCTTAAAAGCACTATTATCGAAACCAGACTAAATCAAGTAATCCAGCTAGTTAGATTTTGAGTTGGTTAAGTGACTAAACTGAGTCAATTCTTTATTATTACCAATTCAATCACAATTTAATTTATGGTTTGGCTGTAGTTTCTTTGAACTGATACATTTACCAGTTAGATAGCATTAAAACATTGCTCAAAAGTGTTCTAAAGGCCTATTTGGTAGGTTTTATGGAAATTGAAATTTTCTCAAATTAGTGTTTTTTTGGAAACATGAATAAAAAGTATTTGATGTACTTACGCACAAACAGCATGTCCAATTTCATGGTAAGCCACAAGAATTTTGCTCTTGCCATCAGTCATCCTGGTTCCTTCCATGCCTGCCACAATGCGGTCTATGGAGTCATCAATTTCCTGCATCGTGATCTTATCTTTGCCCCTCCGACCGGCTAGAATGGCGGCTTCATTCATGAGGTTTGCAAGGTCTGCACCACTGAACCCTGGAGTTCTCATTGCAATGACACTAAGAGAGATATCCTTGTCAAGCTTCTTGTTGTTACTATGGACTTTCAATATTTCTTCCCTCCCTCTTATATCTGGTAATCCAACAGAAACCTATTGGAACAATCACAAAACCATTCATTTACATGGCTTCAACTGTTTATATAAGGATTAGTCCATATAACAAAATCATTATGTTTTAGTCTCCTTAAATGATGGTTATCAATAGGGATTATTATTTTAACATAAATTTGGATAGAAGTTTAACTGATTGAACCCTTCCAGTTAAATATTGATTTGGCAAAGTGACTGGTTTACACTTTATTATTATTTGTTTAATTTTGGTTCGATTTTTATATTACTTAAATACACATATTTATTAGTTTGATCCGGTCTAATTTTAAAAACATTAATATTACTAGAAACAATAATGAAATCAATATCTTAAAAAAGAAAGTTACTGGTAAATGTTTGGAAAGAAGATGCAAGTAGCTTACCTGCCTATCAAACCTCCCTGGTCTAAGCAATGCTGAATCAAGAATCTCAGGTCTATTAGTGGCAGCAATGACTATGACACCAGTGTTTCCAGTGAAACCATCCATTTCAGTGAGCAACTGGTTCAGTGTTTGTTCTCTTTCATCATTCCCTCCACCTATACCTGTACCTCTCTGCCTCCCAACAGCATCTATCTCATCAATGAACACCAAACAAGGTGCATTTTGTTTGGCCTTGTTAAACAAGTCTCTCACCCTTGAGGCCCCTACACCCACAAACATCTCAATGAACTCAGACCCTGACAGAGAAAAGAAAGGAACTCCAGCTTCTCCTGCAATAGCTTTAGCCAGCAATGTCTTCCCAGTCCCTGGTGGCCCAACCAAAAGGACCCCTTTGGGAATTTTTGCTCCAACTGCAGAAAACTTCTCAGGGGTCTTCAAGAACTCAACAATCTCTTGGAAATCTTGCTTGGCTTCATCAACTCCAGCTACATCCTCAAATGTAACCCCTGTGTTTGGTTCCATCTCAAACTTTGCCTTACTCCTGAAGTTAAGATGATGAAATTAAAATGATGTCAAGGAAGTTACTTAATATAACTAGTTTATAGTATACTTACAGAAGATGTAAACCCTCAAATTAGTTTTTAAAATTGTACAGTGTTGGACAATTTAATCCCGTAGAAATTCAAAAACTTAAATTTAATCCTTCACTTTGCAATACAAGCATACAAGGTTCAATTTAATCATTTTGAGAATAAAAGAATAATAAAAAACAATATAAAGAAAGATTAAAATGAATGATTTTTTTTTAACGTAAGGACTAAATTAGAAAATTTTAAATTTTGTGAACTAAACTATTCAAACCAGTACAATATTAAGGACTAACTTAGATTCAATTTAATCATTTTGAGAATAAAAGAATAATAAAAAATAATATAAAGAAAGATTAAAATGAATGAATTTTTTTTTAACATATGGACTAAATTAAAAAAATTTAAATTTTGTGAACAAAACTATTCAACCACTTCAATATTAAGGACTAATAAGTTAAGGATATACTACTCATAAAAACTTCATATAAATGTAACTAAAAAAACTTTCAGTGCTCTAGGAATAGGAATATGTAATTGTTCTGTTAAAATCATATACGATATTTTCCATGAAATATTGACCCTTCAATTTCCTACTGTAACTAAATATTATTAAGTGAAACACTACCAAAAAATTGCTACAAAATATAACCATATTGCTAAATTAATCCGATACCTTCCTAGTCCAAAGGGCAAGTTGGGGCCACCAGAAGGATTATTAGTTACTGTCCTCAATAGTAGAGAACCAAGCAATATCAAAGGAAAGGCTAAATTTCCCAACAAGTCAAGTATTGCCGGCCACCAACTAATTTCCATAGGATAAGCAGCAAAATCAACATTTGTATCTTTCATTTTCCTGATCAGCTCCTGAGGCAGCCCAGGTAACTGAACTTTGACCCTTTGGATTTTTTCCAAAGCTGGATTGTATATCTCTGCAATAGCAACTGTGCCATTCTCAAAGAGGTCCACCTTCTTGACATCCCCTTCATCCAAGTACTGCAAGAACCTTGAGTATGACACTCTATTTGAAATGGAAGAAGATGGGCTCTCTGGCCCAGCTCTTGTGGGCTGAGCAACTGAGAGCCCAGCCCATGTTGGGCCCAATACTATAGCAGATGATAATAGCTTCCTCTTGCTGACTTTGTTATGTAACCATGATTGTTGACATGGTTTCTCTTTGTTGTTGTTGTTTTTGTTGGCTTTGGAAAGGTCTTGAGACTTGATCAAAGTAGGGGAGACTGAGAAACAAAGTGAAGCAGACATTTTTTATATGTGCAAATAGTCACCTAATTTGGTATTTGAGTGTGTATGCACTATGCAATGATCAAGTGTTATAACAAGGGTCAGATAATTTTGCAGTTTTGCAACTGTTCTTTCAGCGGCGTGTCACTTGTGTAGTGTGCAAGATTTGATTTGGAGGGAAGAAGAGTTTGCTTAAAATAAGAGAGATGTGGGAAGTTTCTGGTACTTTGATTTGGAATTTTGTTTGAGTGAATTTTTTGTTTTCTTGTGCTATATATTTTTCATTCACGAAGGGTCTACTATGTTCCTGAATTTTTGGTTCCTTTGTTGACCTTCTTTGATTCCTTAAAGATGCTGAGATCAATGGGTACGATTGTCCTAAGCAAGAAGTGAAAGAAGAAGATATCAAGTTTGTTTCCCGCATGATCATAAGTCACGACCACACACTTGGAAGAAGTTTGAAGTGGTATACTGTGGATTGTTTTGGAGTTACCATACACCAAAATTTTGGTTGGTGAATCCTAGGTTCAAATGCTGCCACCTAATCACATTCCCTTCTTGTTCTGGGTTCCACCACTTCCACTTATGCTGAAAGATGTTAAAGTCAGTTGATATGATTTGACTTGGCTTTTTCCAAATACTGAATTAAGGTAACAAAATAATTTTGGGTTATTTCCATATTTGTTTCGTTACATTTTAAATAGAGATAAATTAGATCCGTTTACGATTTGGTTTAAGTAGGTTATTTATATTGTATTTATTTGAATTTATTTTTTATGTTTTTTTAAGTTAGTTCACCTAAATTTTTTTTAATGAGCTAACCTAATTAATAAAAGATAAATACGTGGCACACATAAGACAATATCAGATTATGTTATTATTGATATAACATTAACATATATATATATATATATATAGATATATAATTTATGATGATTAAAATTGAAGTTTCTAACACTCTTTAACCATAAATTTTCTAAACAATAACTGAACAAACATGGGATCAATAAAACAATATCAACCAAACTATCAAAACTCAATATTCAACAAATCAATAATATCTCAAAACTTTAACTCATAACTTAAAGTCAAAACTTCATCCTTCAACCTAGAATCTTAAACTCAAAACTTCATCCTTCAACCCAGAATCTTTCAACAAAGAACCAAAGCATTTCAGAGTGATTTCGTTTTGTCAACAATCTCTAATTTTCCTATAAACCCCAAAAATGAGCGAGGGTATGAAGCTTTATCATAAGGAAAACAAAAGGATAACACCCCACATAAAAAAGGTTGTGATTGATAAAAAAAAGGTTATTGAAAATTATCGGGATATTGAGGGTGGGTGATTGTAGTGGAAGATTTGGACTTGGCTTTGGATGAAGGATTCAAATCAAGGTTTTTCAAAGAGCCAGTTAATGCCTTGGTACCTTTTCTACAACATCCTACATCCTGTTGGAATAATGGTTTTGTTTGACTTTTGACATTTCTTGACTATTCAAGTCCTACATTGAAAACTTTACATCTTGATCATGTTTTTATATATTCTAGCTAATCCCCTTTGGTATCTTGGATAAAAGGCTAGTAGATAGGGTTGCCAACTAGCCCAATAACACATGTGCGTTGCCCACCAGGCAGGGTTTAGGTGGGTTTGGTTAGGTCATAAGATCAACAATAAAAAAATTTCCCATTTTTTTTGTTACGGGACAAAGTATCAATGGCAATATTTGTTGTAGTTTCGTTACGCTCAGCTATCATTATTTTTGGTTATTTCGCTTTGACCGATTAATGTCATTGATTTTTACTTGTTTTGATCCCATCACAACCTATAAAAGGACCCCATGAAAACATTGTTAAACAAACTTCTTTGATCAAGCATTTTACTCATCTCTTCCATTTCTTCCTTCTCCCGTTTCTAGGTGGCGGTATGGAGTTTCTAGCATGTAGAGGTCTGAGTGCATTGATTCCTATGCGTGGTTGTGTAAACCCTTAGGGAACGATACCGACTTCAATTGTATCATAGGTCCCCCAGAATTTTGCTCTCGGGCAATGACTCATAACCATGACGCAACTTCCCTCATCAAAACCATCACACCCCACTATACGCTCCTTTATACCCAAGACCCAAACCTACTCTTCTCCCCCCTAAATTCTTGATTAATAATCGAAAAATCCAAATTCTACACCGAAATCGACTATCTCGTAGTAGTTAATGAGCGTGGGGGTCATCAAGTTCAAACGAGATAAGAAGGACGAGACTTGAGAGGTCAACATCATTGTGTAGTAGGTGCTCATCGTTTTGTTTCATATGTGTTTCATGTTGATGTCAAGATCTTTGAAGAGTAGGTCATTAAAGGAAGGGGTGGGGAACGACATCATTGAGATAGTGCTAAGGTGGTGCCAATCTATTCTAGATTTGTTTGCTTCTTTCTTTTACTTAGAAATGATTAAGGAAGGAATTGATGGGATTAGAGTTTGATATTTTTTTATTTTTTACAAATAGAGAAATGGGTTTTTTTTTTAACTCATCTTACATGACAATTTCAACTACATGGCACTAATTTAAGTATAGTCATTGTACCTAGTAGTCATGTATGCATTTTCTGTTAATTAGATTAACTCACAACTTAGGCAAACTAACTTAGAAAATGTAAGGGACTAATTCGAGTAAAAAAATATGAGGGGCCTACCCAAACCTAACCTTAAATATAAATGATTAGATGTCAAATTTTTTCTTTAAATAATATAAAAGTGGAAAAGCTTTATTAGAAATTATGTTAGACTTACGCTGAAATCAATGCAAAACTACATCATGCCTAATTTTCAATAAAACATTCTTATTTTTATACTACCTTCATCCCTAAATATAACACATTTTTTTATCTAATTCACACGTATTTAAAAAGTTGGTTAATTTAATTAAAACCACTAAATTTGTTTGAAATTTAGTATAGTTTTCTAAATTTACCCTTAGAATGATTATAACTCATCATTTAATTTCTCCATTTATTTTCTCTCCACTTGCTATTCAATTATCATAGTAGAGATAAATAATATAAGTGATGTATCACATTTATTGTTGTATTTATTAATTAATGGCATAAAAATTTAAAAAATGATCTTATATTAAGAGACAATTTTTTAAAATAGTCTTATATTTAGAAACAAGGAACAGAGGCAGTATTCTTTAAAATATGCTATGTTACACACACAAAAAAACTATTATTTAAAATACTTCTTAATTAACATGTAGCTATAATTCTTGTTTCTGAAATTTTTTATATTCATATTAACATTTTCCTACATTTCAAAAAAAAAATTCTTCATAAATATTATTAGAAATAATGTAGAGTTTTTTTGTACAAATATATATATATATATATATATATATATATATATATATATATATTTTACATTCTCAATGCATCATATATTGACCGTTAAAAGCTATTCAACTCTGGTAATCAAATTGAGTGATACTGCAATATATTATATTTTTTAGAAGACATTTTTAAAAAAAAGAGTAGACATTTCAATTTTCAACACTTGTCGTGCCTATGTTGTAGAAATACGAATATCGTTTTATATATGAAAAAACGAATATAGGATATCTTAGAATACATACATACAATATTTTAGAAAATAGAATACGCGGGTATAGGACAATATTTACTGAATAAAATATCATTATATTTATAAATAACTTATATATTTTAATTTATTTTTTCATAATGTAATGCATATTTTTGTATCTTTTTTGTTTTAACGAATCTGTTGGGGTTGGAACCGGTAGAACCATTACAAAATACATATTTATATCTAACTACTATCATCATCATATTATTACCAATCTTTATTTTTTTTAAATTATTAAAACGCAATAATAATAATAATAATAATAATAATAATAATAATAATAATAATAATAATAATAATAATAATAATTTTTTTCAATAAAACTTCCAACTTTATTCATGTCCTAAGGTAGATAGCAAGACTTACAATAGAATAACCCACAATGCTAACAAATTAACATAACTCAAGCATGCTCTCTCTTCCAAGTTAGGAAATGAAGGTAGGAAATGAAGGAAATGTAAGAACAGATGAACAATCTGAAATGAAGGAAATGAAGTTAGGAAATGATAGTCTGGAACCAAGTTAGGAAATGAAGGAAAACTTAAGTGAATAATGATTCACAGGTTTGCTATATCAAAGGTTCAGCATGAAGATTAAATCAATTTTGCTAAAAGGACAGATGAACAATCTGCTAAAAAGGTTCAATAATTAAAAAACCACAATACATTCCTGGCGTATGCTAATATTCTAAAAATAATATACAAACAAATGGTAAAAATGTAGACTCACAAAAAAAAATGATCAACAGTACAAAATGTCAAAAAGAAAAACTAACCATTTATCCTTTTCTAATTTCAATATCAGCATCAATTCACTGCAAGCACACACTACAATATTTATCAGTTAACCATCTTCAAGTGCAGGTTCAATCCATCTAGCAAAAGATAGACAGGCATCAAATCTGGGCGATTATCATAACCCGCAAAGAACCTATATATGGACCCTCCTAAGTCAACACAACTCTCACCAGCCACCTTCTTCATTCCTCCATCTCTAATGACCCTTCTCAGATTAGCCACTTTCTCCCACTTCCCTACTTCAGCAAACATGTTAGCAACAATAATCAAATTCCCTCCTCTCCTCGGCTCCATCTGAATCAACCTGTTCCTTACTCTATCCCCTACCCCTGTATGGTCATGAACATCATGAACAGTACATGCACTAAGCAATGTCCTCCACACAACAGGGTCAGGCTCAACAGGCATGCTCTGTATAAACTCATAAGCTTCTCTAAGAAGGCCAGCACGGCCCAAAATATCAACCATGGCTCCATAATGCATCATCATGGGTTTGATCCCATGTACACATTCCATATCATGAAAATATTGATAACCCTCATTTACCATCCCAGCATGGCTACAAGCACATAGAACCCCAAGATATGTCACATAATTTGGACACACATCACGGTTTTTACTCATCGTTTCAAACAGTACAAGGGCTTCCTCAGCAAACCCATGTTGGGCCAATCCCAATATCATTGCACTCCATGTCCACACATTCCTCTCCTTCATTCTCTTAAAAACAACCCTAGCATAACCCAAAGCTCCAGACTTTGCATACATATCAACAAGAGCAGTACCCAGCCGACAACCCAGAACCATCCCTCTCAAAACCACTTGGGAATGAACCCATCTTCCAAGACTCAAGTACCCCAACTCAGCACAAACAGAAAGCAACAACACCATAGTAGTCTCATCCGGCTCAAACCCACAATCCCTCATCCTCAAAAAATACCCAACCCCGTCACGCAACCAAACATTCTCAACACAAGCCGTTATAACAGAGTTCCAAGAAACAACAGTTCTCGCAGGCATTTCATCAAACACCTTCTTGGCATCCAAGATTCTCTTACAACACCCATAAAAGTTAACCAAGTTGTTACCCACGTAGACATCAGAGTCCAAACCACACTTAAAAACATCAGCATGCACCTGTTTCCCCTCACGAAGCGCAGAGGCGAGGGCACAACACTTGAGGAGGAAAGGGAAGGTGAGTTTGTTGGGCATGGCACCTCGTTGACGCATTTTGCGGAAGACCAGGAAGGCATGGATGGGAGAATCGGTTGTGGTGTAACCCCTGATGAGGATGTTCCAGGAAATGGGTGATGGGTTTGAGGAGTGGAGAACGAGGGAGCGGGCGTGGGTGAGGTTCTTGAAGGGGGAGAGGGAGGAGAGGTAAACGAGTTGTGAGAGGAGATAAGGGTCTTGGAAGAGACCAGAGACGTGGATTTGTGCTTGGAGTTGGTGGAGTTGATTGATGGAAAGGCACGAGTTTAGAAGACTGAGACATTGTTGCTTCCTGTTGTGTATCAGCTGCTGCCGAACCATGCATTCAGCTTTTGAATTTCACTCTGCATATGCATACACGAGTTTCATCACGCTAATCAAACACCAACGGAAGCGAATAGTGCTTTAAATTAATGTTATGATACACTAATCCAAATATTTTCAAATTCCATTTCACCAACAATTAGATACAATAGGATTTGTAATTTATTTAAGAGGTTATATCTTTTTAGAAGTTCATTTTATTTACTTCTTAAAAATTTATTTATTTATATAAAAAAAAAACCTACTTGTATGTAGAAGTGTGAAATCTTTGGGAAGTTTATGTCTTTAAATTTAAAGAGAAAAAAAACCCAACAAGTTATTTAATATCACTAACTAAGAGAAATTCGGGAATGTGTATACGTATATGTTAATTTTTAACAATACGATGACTATACTAAGTCATCCCGTTAATGTATATAATTTTGCGAGTCAAATGGGCCACATAGGCAACCTTACTTTGCTTTATATTTTTATAAGCTCTTTTAAGTTTATAGCCTAAATACTATGTTCTAATGCACCTAACCATATTACTAGCTCTAGTAAAAAAAATGTTTAGTAGAAATTGATTAATTCAAGACTGTTGCTACAATCTTATATAGATGGTATAAATAGTTAAAGGTAGAGAATGTAAATATCTAACGTTATAAAAACTTTTTTAATGAATCGGGAAGTGTACTTCAAGCCCAAATATACAATGTATTGGAAAAATATTTTATATTTGGTGCGTGCACTATAAAAAAAGAAAAGTGTACTAATGAGGCATGTTAATACCTTCCTGTTTCATTTCATTGCATTGCTTCCCATTATCCAAACATATCATCAGAGTGGCGTAATATGCACAAAATATTTGTGGTGTGGTATCTTTAATCTTTCAATGGTTTTCTTTTGTTTTTGTCATCGAATAGTTCTTTTTTTGGAAGATATCTAATTGTTGTTTGAAAAACGCGCCTTAGATACATGAAAGGCCCAAATGCTACTAAGAGAGAGCAAAAGGAAAAAACCACCACGAAACTAAGCCCAACAGAGGCCCGTCCAGCAATAGAGCCCACCAGACATTGAACATTAAACATTCAACATTCAACATACTACTGTTCAAAAAAAAAACATTCAACATACTAGTTATATTTATTTACATGTATTTAGCAAAAATATATATATTAATTACTACATGATTATGAAAACTATTAATTACATCTTTTCTAATTTGGATTCTTATATTAATTTGGAATAATAATGGCAGTAAATACTCCACTACCAAGCTTAGATAGTAAACAATAGTATAGGAGTATCTATGTGAACATCTTAGCACCTATAATCATATGACTTCTTTAAAAATTCACATGATTAATCTGAACCATTCATTGTATATTTGTCTCTCTCACTCTCACATAAGAGAGACTTTCTCTTATGATACATTCTCTCTCTCTCTCTCTCTCACTCTCTCTCTCTCTCTCTCTCTCTCTCTCTATATATATATATATATATAAACACTCATTTTCTTAAACAACCATGGCGTTTTATTTCAGGCAAATTTGTGTGACTTAATTATGAAAACTAAATTATGTGTTAAAATATATGTTTGGTATTTTACGTTTTTTTTAAATTTAATTTGGTCTAATGTAATTTTTTTGTTTTAATTTTAGTTTTTTATACTTTGTAACAGTTTTAAAATGGTCATTTTTGTTAATATAACTACAAAAGCTTGCATTTTCAAATCAATTATTTTAGAACAGAAATCAATTTTAAAAGTATATTTTAATTTGGATATTTTACATACAAAATCAATTTAAAAAATTTTATTTTAAATTGGGTTTTCATTTAATAAGACAAAGGAAGCTTAACTTAAGTATTTATATATATATATATATATATATATATATATATATATATATATATATAATTTTTAATAGAGGCCCAACAGGGTAGCCCAGCCTGACTTGACAAGGCCCATTTTTTACAGGCCGAAATGGGCGGCTTATTTGAACAAGCAGGCTTTGGAGGTTGGCACGACCCGGCCCTTTTTGATGGGTCAAACACCCAAATTGTCATCCCTATTATCTGTCTTGTCAAAATTGCATTATTGAATATTTTAAGTGTCACCGGCAAATATTACCAACAGAACCATCTGAGTCGACAAGTTAGGTCGTGGTTGGTTTAAATGATATATATTTAATATTTTTAGGTAAAATTTTTATTTCAAACCCTATAAATGAGAAAAGAATTATGCAAATGAATTAATCTCATTATAATAAGAACATTTTCAGTTTAAACATAATTATTTCGACAAAAGATACATACGATTAAATAAAAAACCAATATAGCATAGTATATACTATGTGAGAAACATTCATATGGTGGGGCAACTCATTGCTGAGGTAGGCTATGACCGTTCGAATTAGAGTTCGATATTTTAGTAGCAAGAGACTAATTCTTCGGAGCCATGGAAAGATAATTTAAGTCCTATTTTTCTCACCAAAATATTTCTAAATGCATTAAGAGTCTTTAATAACATGTTCAAAGGATTTTAATTATCTATTAATTGTGTTAAGTTTTGTTGGCATAAAATTGATAAGATTTGTCAATTTATTTGGAATCCAGTGTTTTAATATTATTTATGAGGCTTATCTTTATCTAAATAAAATTTTAACATTTAATTAGTAGGTTAATTTTAAGTCCATTTCTCATAAATATATTTCTAATAAAAATATAAGAGGAAAGCCAAGTAAATATTATGAATTAACACATAATATAACTTTATCGCACGTATGTTTGGTTTTATGTTTCCTAATATGAATATGAATCTATTTTAATGTAATTATGACTAACTTTTATGTTTGATTTTTAAAAAAAAAAGATTTTTCTAACTTCAATTCTAAATGTTGAGTAAAAACCACATACTAATATTGAAGGGCATGCAATTATTAATTACATCACAAAAGATAAAAATACAATAAATATATTTATTTATAATACAAAGTTATCATTTTTAATCATTGAGATTGATGTTAACAAAATCCAAGTAATATTCACGTTTTCAACACACATTCAACCTGATTTTATTTGTTTTTAAATATGTACAGTATGAAAGTAATGAAGTGTGCATTTAGGTATATAAATACATAAAAAATGAATAATAAAGAGGAAGAAATATTTTTGCTCTGATTGCAGAATGTTAAGTGACGTAAGCCAAATAAATATTGTGGTTAGTGCATTTCACGTTTCACGATTATGCTGAAGCCAATTTGGACCAAAAACTAACCAAACAAATTTGGACCTAGCCAAAATAGTGACAATCACTTCGTGCTGTCTTCTTAAAGCCAAGTTGAAAGTGTTTGAATCTTAATTTGACTTAAGGTCTTGAGTAAAGTAGAGACCCTAAAAACACTAAAGATAAGATTTGATTTATGTAGTGAGTTAGAAAGGAAACAAAAAGTAGGTTGACAAAATTGAATCTCGAATTTCCTTCCACATCGTTTTCTTTTTCCAATCAGATTTTGTAAAGATCAAAATATAATTGTGCAAGATGTTTTAAAAATGAATTAATTTGATTGGAAAGTTTGAAAGTTTTGATAGGATAAAATTTATATTCGAAATAACATAATATAAAACTAGAATCGTAAAATTGGCTTATTTTGATGGGTTGGTATCATCAACCCATAAAATAAACAGATTTAAGTATTTAAAATTAAAACTTGAGTTAGTGAGAATTTTTTGATTCAGCATAGCTTAAACAAGATCTTTCTTTCTCTTATACAATTATGAGAGCAATAAAACAATTCAAATTTATAAAGTTAATCCAATTCTTCTGTAAAAATAAACAGATTAGAACACTTAAAATTGAAACCTGAATTAATGTGAAAATTTAATTCACCTATTTTACCACCTATATATAAATTATTAGGGGAGAGCCAAGAGAGAAAAGAAACTTTTTTGATACTTTCATTGTGTCAAATATAATATCAACTATTAAAATATATGAATAATGTGCCTAAACATAAAGAGACTGAAAGAGATAAACTTGAAATATAAATCCTAGGATAAACTATGATATTAATTTAATTAATAACAACTAAGCTAATATTAAATTTAATAAAAAAATGTACACTAAGATCCAATTATAAATTATCGATATATATAATAATTATTTTAAAAGTTATATTTATAATGGATTCTAATTAATTTATAGAGAAATCCAATCACCTTACAATCTAGATAGTAGGTACTAACTTTTATTTTGGAACCGATACATGGAATAATACTTTATATTAAGTGACACGTTATTAGTGGACAAAATGGTAGTACCATATCCATGGTAGATTATGTAAGGAAAATATTTTAAGTTTATCATAGATTCAAATAAAATTTGTGAAACTTAAAACAATTTCATTTGGTATACACATATATAACAATATTTTGAGTCTATAGTAATAACAAAATGATGATATACTATATCATTTTTCTACACTTCATTATCATGAATCAAACTTTTAGTATATACTAACAATTTAATTTTCTTTTCGATTTCTATGGTTATATAGGCAAATCCTAACATATGAATTGGTATGAAATAATTCTTTTGGGTAGTGTATCGATCTATTAATTTTTTTTTATAAATATTGATATTTATAAGATGAGACTTTATGATTAATCACATAATATTGGTTTTATAGGGTGGATATTATAGCATAACATGGATTACTTTTATATACGTGGCAGGATATGTGAAGATTTGCTTGGTACTTACCTTAAGCTATTTACTTGTGTCCATTCTAGAATGTATTTTCTTAATACAATATGATAAGTTGCATAGATCAACCAATTAATGTCATGTATAATGTATGGCTTTTTTATTAAAGCTCTGAGTATATGCAGTGGCGAATACTTGATCAGTGGGGTAATTGATCAGGGTAATGTAATAAAATATATAAAATTCATAATAATAATTATTATGATCAGAAAAAGTGAATTTTTTTACTTTTGTTAAAAATTGGATGTAATACATTTAAATATATAATATAATTTAAATTATGTGGGTTTAAAATTATAAAAAAAATATTTTTTGTCTTATTTAATCTGTATTCTAAATGTACTAGTTAAGAAACCAAAAATAAAATTTAATATTTAAAAATATTATTAAAATTTACTAATCTTATAATTCCCCTACATTTTTAAAACAGAAAATTAATTTTCTTCATTAAACAATATCTGTAGAGCATTGATTAACATAACTCTTATATTTAAGTTCAGTTAATATAATATTATTAAATTAAATAACATACAATAAAAATTTATTAAACTTATTTATAAAAATTTTAATCCAGTAAATTCCTGTGTCCACCCTCCTCAAATATATCTCTGTCTGCGCATGAATATATGTGTATCCATCATGTAAACCCTTCAATTATGACTTCATCGTGTTTTACATAGGTTCTGAGCACAACAGATTTTCTCATTAACTACAAGGTAATAATTTAATTGAATTGTCTGTTTTTTTTTTTCCAACTTGTGTGGAACAAAGTTCTGAGGTGTTATACTGTGTTTTGCAAAGGGTACATGTTAAGCTATACCAATTTGATGATGATTTCATTATCAGAGCCAATGTTCAATGTATTAAGGCTAGATATGAATGGCTAGTAATGCCTTAAGACTATTTTGGCTTAAATGGATAAACTGAGCAATGTTTTAATTGTATATTAGAAAAAATTCAGAAATGTTTGGTTATCATTCTACTTACATTCATAGAATTTGGTTTCTTTGTTTTGGTCTTACTTGAGATTTATTATTTACTTGGTGATGTTACTTTTACTTTTAGTAATAGAAACTAAACTTGAATGTTTTGGACTTGTAATTAATTAGATTTTTTTGCTAAGTTGCACTCATCATCAGCTAGCTAACATTGCATGTGTTAATTTTTACCTTCATCAGCTAGCTAAAATTGATAATTTGACATATATTTATTTTTTCTAATAGCAAAATCACTGCTAGGAAGTCCATATTGTATGGCTATAAGCATGGCTTTTCTGGATTTGCTGTAGTTTTTAAGTAAGTCTCGGGTGTGGTTAGAGGTTATATGCTTTACATTTTGTTTCAGTTGAAGGCCCAAGTAATGTATGAAATATCTTACATTTTTGGATTAAATATCCTGTTGTATCGAAATATATTACTGCCGCATGATTGATTCTTTGGTTTTTGCATTTTGGGACTGGGTGGGTTGGTTGATGGTCCTGTCACAATTTTTTATATTTTAAAAACACTATTAGTGTGTTTCTGGGGAACCGCACTAATAGAGTTTTTAAATTGTAATGTTAAAAGTCTCTCCCTCATAATGTTTTACATATTTTAAACATCTATTAGGCCATTTCAACCTTTGTTAATTGGATTTTGAAAGAAAACCTTTAACAAGTTATTAAAGCTAAAGTATTTTTTCCAGTTCTTATGGATTAAGAGTTATTTTTTTATGGGTCAAAAGTTATTCTTTACCTGATCCGACAGACTTTATTAGAGGGAGTGTATTGAAAATCTCACATTACCCACCTCATAATATTTCATATAAAATCATAATTTAAATACTTATTAAACCACTCAAATGTTTTTAAATAAGTTGAGGTTTTGATCACTTGATAATCTAACACAGATTCAACTACTAAAGTAACTAGAATCGGAAACATTAATTTGATTAGACAATTGAATTGGTTATAGGGGTCATAAAACCTAGTTTGATGAGTCAATAAAAAAGATATCAACGTAATAAGAGAGACAAGCTCATTTTGATCTTGTAACAAGAAATCTCAAAGATGAGATACTTATTTCCATTTAGAGGGTGTTTGTAAAACATCCTAACATGTAAAACAAGGTGCCTAAAGCCCAAATAAATTTTTCATGATTTTGGGTATTAAATTGACCACCAAAAATTTCCAATAACCCATAAATGATAAGACAAATAAATAATATACCCATGAATTTAATTAGGTAATTAAAATAAATATTATACTATTTTCACGTTAAATAAAACACGAAAGTAGTTGGTTAAATATTCCATATTAAACAAGCTAAGAATTAAAGACACTAATCAAACCATCCATTTAAAAAGGAATAGTTAAATAAATAAGGAATAAAGAAGTGATAATCAATAAATGAATAATATATATAAAAATAAACAAACAATAAATACCTATATATATATCATATAAGTCACATAAATAAGGTAGTAATATACATATATATAAATAATGATAAAAATGCTGATGGACTTTTAACAGCGGACATAAACAGGTGTAAAAGGTAGAAAACAGCAGGTGTAAAAAGAAAATAGGGAAATCAGGAGGGACTTTTAACACCAGCGCATAACAGGTGTAAAAGGGGAAAACAACAGGTGTTAAAAGGTCTCCTGACAGCCTTTTAATTATGCAGAATTTTATGAAAAAGTGAACTTCTCACCCACCTAAGACCATGCAAATGACCTCGGAATGCCACCAAATTTTGACACCACCTAATATACACCATTTATGATGTGTAGCCACTAGCCGCACTCAAAAATTCCCAAAAACGAGAGACTTATGCGCAGAAACGCGTTTAGCCCGTTTTAAGGTATTTTTGTGCAACTCAATGGTCAATTCTCAACGGATTTGACCCGTTCCAGTTTTACAAGTCATAAATCACACATAGATGCTAATGGAACTGTCCTATGCCATCCAAACCTTATAAATCTCTATTTGACTCACTCAGTTACTCAATTATGCATAAAAATCATGTAAACTATCATTTTCTCCATACAACATTATCCATTTAAGGTTCTAATGCATAACTTCATCCAATAACCACACATTGACAATTCCTGGACATTTCATACACATGCAATGCACCAAGTGCATACCCACATTTCCTGGAAATCATGCATTACTCATATATACATATTTACACACGGTGGGACCATCCATGGTCACCACACCCAAAACATCAATATTTACTTCTTCATCATATTCTCATTATTCACCACATCACACATAAACTTAAAAATGCATCTAAGCTTCCAGTTGAAGCCGTCAGATACCTAAATTCATTACTTAAATATACATATTAAAATGGATATCTACAGGAGCCGGCCAAGGCTATACCACCAGGTACTATATACAAGTATATACAAATACTCCTCACACATACACGATGACCTCTCATCAGTCGTCGTCACGGTCTAAGTCCACTGAAATATAGCCACATAAATAGGGGTGAGAATAATACATATTAAATGACAGTTATTGAACTGGATTAACCTATCCAATTCCACTTCTCAGTCATATAATACAATACCGCATTTATATCATGCACTGTCATTTATCATAATTCACCACAATAGATATCCTCAATATCATATACACAGGCTATATCACTCATGTTAGTCTCAATAACAATGCACTAATGCATATGCATGCAGATCCGACTTAGTCAATGATTTCAATCACAGATTCCTTCTCGGCCTCACTCCATTAGCCTTTCCCGCGTGATACCAGTCACCCCGTGACGTCTCGAGACTTAACTCTAGCTCCATCGGCTATCACGGGCTCTCACAGGACCTAGCCCAAGAATCTGTAACTTGAAATCATCCCACAGGGTTCCTGACCTTCCACGGGTCACCCTTTTCCTATATATGCAACCTTATGCATTACACGACAAGCATCACATGCTATAGAATGATACCAAACATTTCATTCAATTACATTTCACACAATATCTCAATTTTATCAATACTATTCCATTACATTTCATACAAGGGACTTGATTTACTATCAACACACTGCATCTCATGCAATTCTATATACAATCATGGAGGGAAATCATCATAACAATTAATATCTCATAGATATCACATATAACGGGGTATTTCTCAAGTTATCACATCATATTTCACAATTATATAATAAACAAGATAACAATATACCCCGAACCCATCCATAAACCATGCATTTAAAATGTAATGGCTCCCCCTACCTGGAATAAGAAATCCTAGAAGCTCCTCGAGCTATCCAAATACTATCAAAATTTGTTTGATCAATAATCCAAAGCCTCTAAAACCCGATAAGCGTTAGCCACTCCCGTTACGCGCTTCCAATTAATCACCCAAGCTCTAAAATGCCTCCGAATAATTTTCTAAATTACAATTAAGTTGATTAATATCTGAATTGATTAAGCGAAGCTTACACAACCTTCTAATAATTATTTAAATGACTAACGACTTACCGAACTAAGTCGTTGGCCTCCGAAACTTGATTCTGAAGGATCCCAAAACTGTCTGCTCACTCAAACTACTCCGAAATGGTTCCGATTTGCTCCGACGGTCACCAAAACTTTAATTCGGAGGATGCCCAATGTTGTCTACTCACCAAACAGCTCCGAACACACTCCGAAACACCTAATTTCATTAAATTACTCATTATCAAGCTCCGAAACTAGCGGAATAATATTTTAGAAGCTATTGGTATCTGAAATACTTACTCGAAGTCAAAAAACGCCAAAATCCAACAACACCCAAGGCTGTCCGGATTCCGAATACACTCCGAAGTGGCTCCAAATTTATACCCAACCATGGAAATGGTAGAATTAAGCTCCTATTTTACCGAAACAGAATAAACCCAAGCCTCCGGTATTAATTTAACTTACTTTAATTTGGAGGAATCAAAACTCCAAGAATTCCAAGGCTGCCCACAACCAAATGGTGATTCTAACAGCTTTAAAATTCATAAAATTGAAGGAATTGAGAAGTGGGTTCAAGAAAATAAAACTCCGGAAGTGAACGGGGTCGTGGGTTACCTTTCGAATGGAAGGACGGAGCTCCGATCAAGCCTTTAATGGCTGCCCATGTGGAGGGGATGAAAAAGAAGAAGCTTGAGTATCACTTGATTTAGTGAATTTAAGAGAAGAAGATGGTGGGTGGAGCAATGAAGCCACGGAAGTGAGAAGAAATGGCACCAAGTTTCTTCGTTTGCATGTACGTGAAATTGAAGCTGAACAGGAAAAGAAAATTATACTCAACTTAAGTGACCAAGGGCATAATAGTAACTTCGCATTTACTTAGTTAATCCGTTATTATCTATAATTTGCTTATTAAGACTTAATTAGGATGTTATAGTTTGGTTTGCAGTTGAGAAAACGGAATTGAATTAAAGTAAAAAATTTAAAGGTTGATATTAATTTTTTTACGCCGTTCGATACAATAAACTCTATTGACCCATAAAATCAAAAAATTACTTTAAAACAATGGAAATTTTCTCCTTTCAAAACATGCACCAAACGTGCTTTTAATTGAGAGGAAAAGAAGTAGCTAGGGAGTAAATGTAGGGGTGGCACTTTGGAAAGCGTGTAGAGTTGGCACCGTCATCAATGATCCAATAACTTGGAAAATCATGTTTTATGTGTATCTCGCATTAGCTAGCAAACCCGTCAATGAAAATGACATGTATATTTTTGGGTGAGTTTACTTCTTTTTTAGAGTCCCACGAGAAAGACTTTGTTTGTATATTTATTATTTTAAGAACTTTATTTGTGCGGTTCCCCGGTAAATTTTTGAATTTAAAATGTTCTACATTTTCACGTATTCTAATTTAATTCCATGTAGCCCACCACACATTTCGATTCATAGAGATGCTAATCATGTCAAAATATTTATGACTAACACCGAATCTTTTTTTCGCCCAGAAATTGGACTAACAAGCGCGTCCAAGCTGTACAGACTACAGATGAGCCGAGTTGTAAAGCAAAATTTTAATTTGTCAATTGTTTAAACACATACTATTAATTAGAGTTGCATTCATCTCCTGTTTGTTTAAAAGTTACTTTTGTAACTGGTTAAACGGAGTTTTAATTGTTTTGAACGTGTGAAGAATTAATATTAACATTTAAATTTCTCTTTTTTCTAAACCTTGTTTTCTTAACTACATACCAAATGGATCGAATGATAACAGGGAAAGAAAGAGAAAGAGGGCCTTCAATACAGACCCGAATATCTTGAGTGTAACCATATCTTGTAAAGATCAAAGGAAATCAGAATCTTTTTTATTCTTATCAAGATACAAGAGAAAGAGGGTATAATAGGACCCTTTAAATCTAAGAAAACATCAATTAAATAGGATTTAAAATATTTTAAATAACATGATAAATTAATATTGGTCATGAAACAATATAATTAGATAAATTTAGTTTTCGCTAATAAATATTAATTAATTAATTAACTAAAAGTTGCATGAAAGACCAAAAATAAATGCTGGAGTGAAGCTTGAAACAAACACGAGTGGATGGAGATATATGTATGGTCAAATGGCGACAAGTATAGTAGTGTATTGGACTAATTGGTGCCAATGGACAACTTTGTAAATCACAATCGACAACCATTATACTAATAAAGTGTATATGATCATGACTAGTTACCAATAAACAAGCCTATATTACCAAATTATTTACCAGAAAAGAAAATAAGAGAAAAATATTACCAAATTATTTACCAGAAAAAAAAGAGAGAGAAGGATATTACCAAGTTTTTAGACAAAATAGAACCATAATTTACTCCACGCGTAAGTATACACCTTGGAAGTAATTAAAGACTTATTTATTTTAAAGTTAAACAAATTTTAAACTATTAAATATATTTTTGAATTAACGTCGCCTTAGAAAGAATTGATTTTGAAATATCGTTAAATAGTCACTGTATAACATTTTCTCCTTTGCTTCTTTTTTTTTTTGTCAATATACATTTTTCCCCATTCAAATTTAACTTATTTGCTTCCCCATTCAAATATAACATAATCTGTTGGAAGTAGGACGAATTTAAAAGTTTTAAAGTTGTTTAATATAAAATGAGGATTAAACTCTTCACATTTAATTAATGAAGGACATATCACCTGGGTTAATTATAATCGATTCTAATTAGCCTTAATAAATTTTAATCAATGTTAATGATAAATAAATGACGTGAGTTTTATTAATTCTAATCGATCATCAATACAAATATACAATAAATATACAAAATTTAATTAATACTAATTATAATTGACATAGATTAAAATACAACAAATAACTAATTATATAAATACAATTTTAATACCTTCATAACTCAATTATCATTGAAGGCCAATTATGACCCTGAGATCACTCAATTCATGAAAATGTAAAACTATTTTGCATATAATTTTCAGCATGAACTGTAATACCCTTATTTTTATTTTTATATTAAAATTTTTATATTATGGTTCTTTAGAACTTTTTAATCTATGTATTATTTATGATTTTTTGGAAGTTTTTGGAATTTTAGAATTTTTTTAATAAAATAATATTTTTTAAGTAATTTTAAATTCATATAAGTGACTTAAAATTAAAAATATTTATAAGAAAGTGAATTTAAATTATAAGAAAATTTTTTAAAATCCATTTCAAGTAGACTTATCTAAAAATTATCGGTTTGAGAAAAATTTTGATTTTTTCCAATCGTTAAAAAATTGAAAACGTATCAATAAATTTTTATTAACAGAAAATTTTAGATTTTTAAAATTTAAACTTTATATTACTTATTATAAAATTAGTGAGGACTGATATAATATCGCTAAATTTCAAAAAGGACTGATTTTGAATATTTAAAATATACCGAGTGAAAGGTTACTCTTTGGCTTAATAATTCTGCCGACAGTTACTATGCAAAACATTGTGCATGTACGAAATTTTCAAAAGATGCACAGTAACCAGGAATAAAAATTCAAAAAATGCACAGTACTTTTATATTAAAATAATAGAATGTATAGTATTTTTTTCCTATAAACACCGAAGGAATTCTTCTTTAGAATTCACAATTTCAGATTAAGTTTTCTTAATATAGTAGTGTTAGTGAGATAGTGGTAGAAGTTAGAGAGAGAAATAAATTTTTTTGGAAGAAGGTTCTGCTAAAATTCTAAGGTACGAATACCTCTCTTTTATATTTTTTAGGGTTATTTTCATATCGTTTTTAGAAATCTATTATTATACTGGAAATAATATTATTTTAAATTACTATTCTGCATAGTAGAATACTATTTCAATAGTAAATTACTATTTACTATTACTATTTACCTTTACTATTCATGTTTTACTATTTACCATTACTATTCACGTTTATTATTTACCGTTACTATTTACGTTTTACTATTTATTGTTACTATTCATAATTTACTATTTATCATTACTATTCATGTTTTACTATTTACCATTACTATTCACAATTTACTATTCATTATTCACTATTCACTATTCACTATTCAGAATTTACCATTTCTGTTTTAAGTAGTAATCTTAATTTTCATCTTGTAACTATATTAAAATGAAATTGGTATGTTTTAGAACTCGGAGACGAGACGCGTATGAATCTTCAATAACGAATCAGGATACAAGAGGTAAGAGGGAGTGAGATAAGAGTATAATATGAAAAGACATAAGAATAATGGGAGGAGTCCCCTACTCCTTTTAAATTTGATAATATTATTATTTTAAAATATTAACATTTTAACTTAAAATTTTTAATTAATTTTAAATTAAATATCTATGCAAGGACCTATACTTTTATAACCTATATGAACTGGACTATACCTATGCAAGGACTTGGACCACTATGACCCGTATGGACTGAACTATACCTATGCAAGGACTGGATTATATGGATTTACATAGACCTATACGAGAAATTGACCAAAAGGACTCAAATTGACTATATTAATAACCATTAGACTTTGAATTATAATATTTATAAATGATGCTTTATTGACTTGATTTTGATTGATATTTAATTGTGATTAATAATATTTGATGTGAGTGATGATATTTAGTTATAATTGATAATGTTTGATTTTGATTGATGATTTTGTGATATGGAGTTTGAGCATATAGCGAGCATAACGGAAAGCTAAACTCAGTAAGAATTTTCTTACCTTACTCTTTAAATTTTTACTTTAAATCTTTTCTTCTTAGAAATTATTTTTATTAACTTTATTTTCAATATTTAGAATAAAAAAATTAGTATTTATTTTAGAAAGAAGATATTTTATGAAAATTAATTGAGATAATTAAATCTTGAATTAAAGAAAAATTTTGTAATTTTAAGTATTTTTAGTTAATGATTTAAAGATTATTCTATTTTAATAAAATAAAATTTTCAAAAGAAAATTATTTTATTTTTCTAACTTAATAACTAAAGATATTTGGAAATAATTGAGAATTTGTTCTTGTTAAGATTCAATTTGAGAAAGATTATGTAAAAGTTTTATATGAAAAAGTTTTAAGATATTTAAGGCTTAGAAACTCAATTTCAGTGAGAATTAAAAATTGTACCAAATTTATTTTTGTGGGACAGAAATTCAGAGAATTGAGAAAATGTACAGTTTATTGAAAGGATGTTGTAAACCTTTAAGGTATTTAATAATTGAGTTTCTAAAAGTCTTAACCAATTAAATACGCGAGTAGTTCATGCATCATAAATCATTAAAGTGAAACAAAATGATATTGTCTGGGGACGATTATAGAAACCGAGGATACATTAGAGGAGGCTTAATTACGAGCCTTGGGATGAGAGGGTGTGAGAGGGTGCTTCAGGGGACCTAGGGTAGCTCCCTAGTGTTGGGTACTTTCACAATAAAAACTTTCTCAATCTGACTAGTCTCTAAGTGTTTCCATGTCAGTTGAGCTGTTCATATTATTATCCGGACTTATAGAATAGTGTAAACTCCTGGTTGGCCCAGTGCAAATTAAAATTTAAGGGCCCACATTTATAGGTAAGTTATGATGAAGATATTGCATAAGATTCATGCATTCATAATTGATTGTGTATGTGATTGTGATTGATATTATTATGTATTGGTTTGTGAAAACTGAACTGTTCTTTACTGGGGGTGTAAAGGTGTGATTGTCAAACAATTCAAAATGTATATGTAATATGAAATCTGATACGGAAAGGTCCTTGTACAGATACAAATGTGGAGTACTTTTGCATACAGGGACGTAGTACAATGCACTCTGTGGCGGTATAGTAGTCCGCCTAGAATAGCCTCCTTTGCCTTGACACAATTGGTGGTTGTACCTGCAATTATTCTCCGACGCTCAAGTCAGTATTTTGAAATACCGTTTAGACTTAGAAAGCAAATCTAAGAGAATTATGTAAATATGAGTGTCAGGTTTAGAATTAAGGGTCACCCCTTATACCTTTTTGCTGAGGTTTATGTACCTGTTACTGGTGCTCTATTATTGGTAGGACCCATTCCTTGTTTTCAGGCATAATGCAAGAAAGGTAGTGGGCCCCTACGCCGTTTATAAGCATCATCACTGTAGTGGGCATTTCCACTCACTTGGAAAGCGTTAATGCTTCATTATTTTATTTGTTGTTCCCTCTTATGCGTGACAGCGTGTTTCCCATTTTCAACCTCTCAAGACAGAGTCAATCTCGTGCCGGGGTTATAAGTATGGGCTCGCTCGCAATATGAGGATTTCAGTATTCCACCTGTGTTAAGCCTATGGCTTGGCGGAGTAGTGTGCACTGGGAGTACTTCATGTACATGTGTACAAGTTTTTAATACTTTCCGCCTTGGCGGAGTAATAGGATTTGGTGGAGTAGTAAACCTTGGCGGAGTAGCATACCTTGGCGGAGTCACAAGCCTTGGCGGAGTAACATGAATGCCCTTTTGGGCATGAACTTCGTTTAAAAGATACTTATACAGTAAGATGTGGCATATTCCGCCTAACTAGATCGCTTTCTTGACGGAGTGGTGAGTACGCCTATAAGGTATGTACTCCGTATAAGAGTAGTTACAAGGGATTTGAAACGTACTTCTTTTGTTCAAAATGCTGATCTGGCAAAGCATTAAAACCATGCTCTTGGGGGCCGGTGTTGGGACCGGATCAAAAACCCTTTGTTGCTTATGTCTTATTCAGGAATATTATATTCTGTTTCTCACTCCTTTCTTTGTGTTTTTGTTTCACATGTTTTAAATTGATGGTTCAGAGGGAAGGATCGAAGAATCTCGACTGTAAATATAACACGTTCTAGAAAGGGAGCTCGATATGAATACCGTGGTCCAATGAATAAATAATGTTATTAAGTAACTGCTTCTGGGCCATGGAGTTTCCTCTCTTTCTAATAATGTTTATTTTCTTTGGATGAATGTAAAATTACTTTATAAAATTTTAATAATATTTATGAGGTATTTCAGAAATAATATATGTAATTTATTCTGATAGTTTTTTTTTAACAATCATATCTTTAAAAAAAATTACGAATTTTTCTATAATTTATTAAGGTGTAACAAAGGGTGTTACAAAGTAGTATCAGAGCAGTTAATCCAATAGGCCTGGGGAAAAGGTCTATCTTGCTTTTTCTGTAAACTCTGTATAGGTGATAGAGAATAGAATATCTGACTTGGTAGTAACTGTGATTGATGTGACAAATCTCAGTTACTGTGAAATAGAAAACTAATGGCTGGAAACGATCTTACTGGAGTTGTAGAACGCTTAATCAATGCAATGGGAGCACGTGAATGTCAAGGTAACGATGCCTTGAGAAGGCTGGACCTATTCAAAAAGCGCAATCCACCTCGTTTCAAGGGAGGATATAACCCTGATGGAGCACAAACCTAGATTCGAGAGATAGAGAAGATCTTTCGAGCATTGCAATGTAATGAAGCTGATAAGGTAGTCTTTGCTACTTATGCCTTATCTGAGGATGCCGAACATTGGTGGGATAGCATGCGTAGACAATTCGAAGTCAACGACATAGAGATCACTTGGGATTATTTCAAGGATATGTTTCTGGAGAAATACTTTCCAGCTGATGTTAAAGAGAAAAGACAATTCGAATTCCTGTCACTAACCCAAGGAAATATAACCGTTGGAGAGTACGCATCCAGGTTTGAAGAGCTATCTTGTTTTCATTCTCATTATAATGATGCTACTAACGAAGGTGATCGGTGCGTAAAGTTTGTAAATGGATTGCGGCCAGAAATTAAGGAAGCTATAAGAATACAGGAAATCCGTGAATTTTCTATATTGGTAAATCGTTACAGGATCTTTGAAGAGGATCATAAGGATAAAATGACCAAAAGTCGTGAGCCCATTCACAAGGCGGGAGAAATGAGAAGTGGAGGATCCCACCATCACCAAAGAAGAGACTTCAGGAAAAATAAGCCTTACCAAGTGCCATTTCACCGGTTTGGAGCAGCATCTGTTCCTAACAGACTCCAAGCTTCAACTGGAAGCTATTACCCGACATCTGCACTAAATTTTAAATGTTTTATCTGTGGAGGACCCCATTTGAAAAGGGATTATCCTAAAAACACTTATGTTTGCTTTAAGTGTAACAAACCAGGTCATCACATCAAGGATTGCCCAGAGATGAAGAGAGAAAACCCTGAAGGTGCGAGTACAAACATAAATACCCAAGGAGGTGTGCACAGTGCAGTCAGAAGGCCGAAGGCAAAAGGAAAGGTTTTTGCAATCACTAGAGAAGAAGCATCTCATTCTAATTCCATGGTGGAAGGTAAGTGTGTCATTAATAAGATTCCTTTAACTGTTATGTATGACTCAGGTGCATCACATTCCTTTATTGCCAATGACTATGTAGAAAAACTAAAATTACATGTGATAGAACTGCCATTTGACTTATCTGTACATACTCATGGAAACAATCCCATTGTCACTTCTAAAGCCTGTTGGAAATGCCCTATTGTCATAGATGGTAGGGACTTTAAGGCTAATCTTTTCTGTTTACCACTTTCTAGCTTAGAAGTTATTATTGGGCTAGATTGGTTGTCTGAAAATCATGTTCTAATAGATTGTCATAATAAAACCATAATGTTTAAAGAACTAGTGAATTTGAATCCTGAGGATTCGAGATTTCTAACCGCCAACCAAGTGAGTGCCTCTTTAAAAGGAGGGGATCAAGGATTCATGCTATTGCTTTCAACGAAAGGAGAGCAAAAATCAAAAATCAAAAATCTACCGGTTATGTGTGAATTTTGTAACATCCCAGATGTTTTGATAATAGAAAATAAATGGGAAATGAGTAAATTATTATTTGGCTTATAATGAAAATAGTAAATGAAATGTTAAGTGGGGAAAAACAGTTTTAAATGAAATTTTAAGGAAAATGGCATCAGGACCCTGACGCGTAGCGTGGATGGGACGCGTAGCGTCAGGTGCGCTTTAGTGAGCTGACGCGTAGCGCCAGGCTGACGCGTAGCGCCAGCGTCGCGATCTGTTTTATAACAGGGTCACACAGAACAGAACCTGAAAACCCTCTCTTTCATTTTCTCTCTTCTCTGAGGCGATTTGGCTAGGGTTTTGAGGGAAACTTGGATTCTTGGTGGTTTTAAGCAATTGGGAACCAAGGTAAGGCATCTAGGGCCTCTAATCTTTAGTTTCTTCTCCTTCCCTTCATGAGATCCGAGTTTGCATGTGATGATTGGGGTTTTGATTCTGAGTTTCAGTGGCTTGTGAAGCTTGGGTAATGAGTTTAGAAGTATAAGGAAGGTAACGTACTAACTAATTTGATGTTTCGGTGACCGTAGGTGCCGGAACGAGTGTTAGGCAAGCGATCGACAAAGTGGACGTCGGAAGCGAAAGAGGAACGGTGAATCCAGCGGCTGTAGGACGCTATCCACCCCTTGAGCAAACTGTCGAAGCTCGGAATATAGGTAAGGGGGTATTCGGGTCATAATTAATTAGAATTGATATGAAAACAGATTATGGGAAGTCTAAGAATTTAATAAGAGTCGTCATAAATACTATAAAGTAACTAAATATAGTAGTTGTGAATATATGAGTATGTGGAGTGAGATTAAATGGTTGAACATGAAAGAAATATGTTGATTGAATTGATTATATAATGAAATAAAGATTGGAATGATGGAAGTGAAATATATGTGTAATATTTCCACTTTGAGTGGTGTATGTACATTTGATTATGAATAAAAATGTGGAATTTTGAATTATTGATGATATATGCAATAGCATTGTATGGATGGGTTTGACAAGTCGGTCGCCCTGTATTGTGAGCACATGCCAGTTTCTGGTAGTTGCACATGTGGTTTGTTGATGATATGTTATGATTATGAGATATGATATGTGAATATGTGGTATGGGATGGCCAACGGTATGTATACCCCTCGTTTTCTGGCTCCCGTGGTCTTTGTGCCCAGTTGAGCTACCCAGTGGTCAAGTCGGACCCAGTGGTTGAGGTGGAGAGCCAAGTCGGGCTCGGTGAACCAAGTCGGGTTCACGGGATGTCAAGTCGGACTCCCAGCTGAAGGCCAGTCCTTTAGTATCCGGATACTAGGCGTCAAATTATATGAGAGTCAGTTGTGACTTATGTGAATCTTATATTGATTGATGATGGAAAATGAATTATGAATTGAAAGTGTAATGTGAATGAATGAAAGTATGGTTTGAATAAGTTAAAGATTGATATGTATGTATGTATTTATATCGACGTGGATAAGTGCAGGAAATCGAAAGAGATTATGTAATAACAAAGAGCAGTAGGTATTGTTAAGTTTAATATTTCGTTCTATATTAATTATGATATTCCAAACACTCACCCTTGCTGTTGTTTAATTTTAGTGACTAGTGACAGGGAGGATGCTAATGCTGCGGAGATGCGCCAAGAGGAAGTTTGATGCCAAGGAATGGAGATGTATATAATGAATGTAATATTTTGAGTGTATGTGTTTAAGTGTGTAATAAGTAATGTATTAATATGGTGGGTGATAGATGATAAAGTATGTGTGATGAACTTGCCATGATTATGCATGTTGTGGTTTGATGACTTATTGATGAGGATGAATTATGGCACGGAGCCATTGACATGTGTGAATGTTGAATGTGATGGGCAGGTGTTGTATTGACGTATGATTGATATGTGTGCTATGTGATTGATGCTAGGATGATGATTGGATTGATTTAGATAAGTTATGCATATAGTTGGATATTGAATTTAAGGAACCGGATAGATGAAATTAAGATTCGGTGGGTGTGAGAAACCCCAGAAGGCATCAATAGGTCTTCCATAACATTTAGGATTTAGATGCATTGGCTTTTGGTCCATTGGAATCCATTTAGGATGTTTGGTGTAAGGGTTTTGCACCTAATTGGGTTAAAATGCATTTCGCGCATAACTTACACATATGTTGGAATTTTGGCGAACGGATAGCGCCAACAGTTCCGAAATGGGGAAAACAGGTGGCCCGTGAAGTTTCGTGGCAATCGGATCTAAAACGGGCCAATTGGATAGGTTAGAGGTTAGTAAAATGGTTTAAATGTGTAACAGCATCAGGTGCTGTCACTGTCATGCCCACGCTACGCGTGAGGCTGACGCGTAGCGTGAGGTGCGCAGCAGAGGGCTGACGCTACGCGTGGGAATGGCGCGCAGCGTCAGGCCCCTGTTTCATATTTTTCATTCTTTTCTAAATTAAGGGAATTCTAAGATTTTGCCAAACTACATAATTATTATTTTGAGTATGTTTAGTAAAAATAAATATTATTTTGAAATGAGAAATAATTAAATTTTATTAAATGCGAAAAATTTCTTGTGAAAATTAATTAAATGGATATAAATAAAGGTAAATTGACGTAGGACGTCACAGGTGGTATCAGAGCGGTTCTTTCTAGAGCCGGGAAAATGGGCAGAGTTAGGGGATTGTTTGAGTTCTATATCAGGCTGTTTTGCATTTATTGCATTATGCTTGTGATTGTTTACATATTAACAAGTTGACTTGGCATCATTCTCTTGGCACTCCGGGCAGCGTCTTGTTATGTGTTTATACATGAGGTAATTTTTGTACTCCCTGGTCAATTATTGGTTATTAATGGTGATGTGTTTTGGGATATTGTAGAACTAAAATATGACGGAAGGAAGTAGTTCTGTTGGTGGTGATGATTTCTTTGAGAGGTTTTCTCAAATGATGGGGAGGACTGATTCTGGTCCCACCCTTGATAAATTTTTGAAGAGGAATCCACCTATTTACAAAGGAGGACATGATTATGATGGGGCGCATATATGGCTGCGTGACATTGAGCAAACATTTGAATACTTTGAATGCTCTGAAGAACAGAGAGTGCAATTTGCTACCTATCAATTGAAGGATGAGGCTCGTGTATGGTGGTCAAGGACTAGAATTCAGATGAATGCGGCGAATGAACCATTAATGTGGATGAATTTCAAGAGGAGATTTCTTGCTAAATACTTTCCAGATAATTATAAAATCCGTAAGGAGATGGAATTCCTAAAACTTGAGCAAGGCAGGATGTCAGTGGCAGAATACACGTCACAGTTTGATGAACTATGTGATTTCTATCATCATTTTTCTCTTGAAGGAACTGAAGGTAGTAAGTGTGCAAAGTATGAATCCGGGTTAAGAATTGAACTCCGAGGTGTCATTGTTCCTATAGAGATCCGTGACTATCCTACTCTGGTAAATAAGGCCAGACTTGCTGAGGAAGTGCAGTTACAGAGAGCGTCCCAGTCAAGGGACAAGAGACCATTGAAGGCTAAAGGATTCAGTTTTAAAAAGATGGGTCAGTTTTTCCATGGTGGCAAGTCTTCTGCCACATCTTCTTCTTCTTCTGGACGTGGATCTACTGGTCGTTCCGGTGGTCGTGCTTGTTATAATTGTGGTCAGGAAGGTCATTTCTCTAGACATTGTCCTACAAATCAAACTGTTTGTTTCCAGTGTGGACAACCTGGACACCTTAGGCCCGACTGTCCACAGAGGCAGCAGCAAGGAGGACGTGGTAATCGGGCAAGTGCTTCTATGGTCCGTGGTGGGAATTTTCAGCGTGGAGGCCGAGGCGGCGGTAGCCGTGGAGGCCAACACCATAGGCGATCTGATGCTCAGTCCAGTGGTACTCAGAATGTTATGGCTGGACGTGTGTTTGCTTTTGATGCTTCTGAAGTCTCAAGAAATGATAATTTGGTACAGGGTAAGTGTCTTATCCATGACTATTTTGTAAATGTTATTTATGACTCTGGTGTAACCCACTCTTTTATTTCTGAGAGTTGTGTTCGGTGGCTTGGTTTGCCGGTGGTATTAATGGAGAATGCTCTTAATGTCTCCACTCCTACTGGTTCTACATTTCGAGCAACTACTATGTGTGAGGAATTACCTATGCAAGTAGAGGACCGATCTTTCCTGGTGAATTTAATATGTATGCCATTGAAGAATTTAGATGTTATTCTGGGTCTTGACTGGTTGTCTGTTAACCATGTTATGGTGGACTGTTACCGCAAGACTATAATTTTCTCTCAGGAATTGGACACTAAAAATGTGGTGAGTGATGTTTCTGTAATTTATGTTATTCTGTTAGCTTCAGAGGGGCGGTATAATCTTAAACCTGCAGATATTCCAGTGGTGTGTGATTTTCCTGATGTATTCCCGGAAGATATTCCGGAATTGCCTCCAAACAGGGAGATTGATTTTGCTATTGATTTGATTCCCGGGGCAGAACCTGTGTCCCGTACACCTTATAGAATGTCTTCAGTGGAGTTGGCTGAAGTAAAGAAACAAGTAAATGAGTTGTTAAGCAAGGGGTTTATCCGACCGAGTGCTTCACCTTGGGGCGCTCCAGTGTTGTTGGTGAAAAAGAAGGACGGCAGTATGAGAATGTGTATTGACTACCGACAATTGAATAAATTGACGGTTAAGAACAAATATCCTTTACCACGAATTGATGATTTGTTGGATCAGTTGCGAGGTGCTGTGGTGTTTTCTAAGATCGATTTGAGATCTGGATATCATCAGATTAGAGTGAAGTCGGAAGATATTCTGAAAACAGCGTTCCGGACTCGATATGGACATTTTGAATATGTTGTAATGCCTTTTGGAGTAACCAATGCTCCAGCTATCTTTTGGATTATATGAATCGGATTTTCCAACCTTACTTGGATCAATTTGTCGTGGTGTTTATTGATGACATTCTAGTATATTCAAATTCTGTAGAAGAGCATGCACAACATCTTCAAATTATTTTACAAGTGCTACGTGAAAAGAAGTTGTATGCTAAATTGTCGAAGTGTGATTTCTGGGAAGCAAGTGTGAAATTTTTGGGGCATGTAATTTCTTGTGATGGTGTGTCTGTTGATCCATCTAAGATTAAAACAGTTATGGCTTGGGAAAGGCCTAAATCAGTGACTGAAATTAAGAGTTTTCTTGGATTAGCTAGCTATTATCGCCGTTTTATTGAAGGATTTTCCCGCATTGCACTACCCTTGACTCGATTGACAAGAAAGGAGAATCCCTTTGTGTGGACGGAAAAGTGTGAATTGAGTTTTCAAACGCTGAAGCGGTGTTTGACTACTGCACCTGTGCTTGTATTACCAGATGTGACGAAAGAATTTGTGGTATACTGTGACGCATCTAAGTTTGGTTTAGGCTGTGTACTGATGCAGGATGATAGGGTAATTGCTTATGCTTCTAGGCAATTAAGGCAGCATGAACAGAATTATCCCACTCATGATTTGGAACTCGCTGCTGTGGTATTCGCATTGAAGATTTGGCGACATTACTTGTATGGATCTCGTTTTGTGGTATTCAGTGACCACAAGAGTTTGAAGTATCTGTTTGATCAGAAGGAATTAAACATGAGGCAAAGGAGATGGGTGGAATACCTTAAGGATTATGATTTTGATTTGAAATACCATCCTGGTAAGGCGAATGTTGTGGCTGATGCCTTAAGTAGAAAAGTATTACATGCAGCTTTCTTGATGGGCAAGGAACAAGAATTGTTAGAAGACTTTCGTGATATGAATATTGGGGTTGCCATTCAAGCCCCAGATCAGATGGTAATTGGAATGCTAAAAATCTCCAATGAATTCTTAGAATCCTTAGCCGTGGCTCAGGAGGAAGATGAAGAGTTGCTGGAATTGCTTGACACTCAAGCAAGAGGCAAAGATATGGGATTAACTAAGGGTAAGGATGGAATTTGGCGGTTTAAGAACCGTGTAGTGGTACCCACAGAGGGTGATTTCAGACAAGCTGTATTAGCTAAAGCGCATAAAAGTTCTTTAAGTATCCATCCTGGTATCACTAAGATGTACCATGATTTAAAGAAAGAATTCTGGTGGTCGGGAATGAAGAAAGCAATAATTGAATATGTAAGATCTTGTGTGATATGTCAGAAGTGTAAGGTCGAACATCAGAGACCCCCAGGTTTACTTCAACCCCCGGAGATTCCAATATGGAAATGGGAAAGCATTACTATGGATTTTGTATCTGGGTTACCTCGTACTCGTTCTGGTTGTGATGCAATATGGGTAATTGTGAACAGGTTGACCAAGAGTGCTCACTTCTTGGCTATGAATATGAAATGGTCATTGGACCGGTTGACTAGACTGTACATTACAGAGATTGTAAGGTTGCATGGTGTACCTGCGAGTATTATTTCGGATCGTGATCCTCGGTTTACTTCCAGATTCTGGGGGAGTTTACAACAGGAATTGGGTACTGAACTGAGGTTGAGTTCAGCTTATCATCCTCAGACAGATGGCCAGTCTGCGCGTACAATCCAGACCTTGGAAGATATGCTTAGAGCTTGTGTACTAGAGCAAGGTGGCTCATGGGAGAGATACCTGCCATTGGTGGAATTTGCTTATAATAATAGCTATCATAGTAGCATTGGGATGGCTCCTTATGAAGCTTTATATGGAAGACGGTGTCGTACGCCTTTATGTTGGAATGAAGATAGAGATGCAATCCATTTGGGACCTGAATTAATTCAGGAAATGAATGATCAGGTGATAATGATTCGTGAAAAGATGAAAATTGCACAAGACCGTCAGAAGAGTTACTATGACAATCGTCATAGGCCACTTGAATTTCAGGAGGGAGATTGGGTATTCCTGAAGGTGTCACCTACTAAAGGTGTAGGCCGTGTGATGAAGAGCCAGAAACTTAATCCAAAGTATATTGGACCCTACCAAATATTGGAACGAATTGGTGAAGTAGCATACAGATTGAATCTTCCCCGTGCATTGACAAATATTCACGATGTATTTCATGTTTCACAATTAAGAAAATATGTTCCCTGTGATTCGATGATTGTACCTGAAGATTCCATTGAGCTGAAAGAAGATTTGACTGTGGAGATAGCACCTATTTGTATTGAAAGTTATCAAACTAAACGATTGAGAAACAAAGAAGTACCCCTGGTAAAAGTGAAGTGGCAAAATATAAATGGAGTGACGTATACATGGGAACTAGAATCTGATATGAGGCGGTTGTATCCAAATCTTTTCCAATAAGGTACGTTGATTTCGGGGACGAAATCTCTTTTTAGGGGGAGTGGATGTAACATCCCAGATGTTTTGATAATAGAAAATAAATGAGAAATGAGTAAATTATTATTTGGCTTATAATGAAAATGGTATATGAAATGTTAAGTGGGGAAAAACAGTTTTAAATGAAATTTTAAGGAAAATGGCATCAGGACCCTGACGCGTAGCGTGGATGGGACGCGTAGCGTCAGGTGCGCTTTAGTGAGCTGACGTGTAGCGCCAGCGTCGCGATCTATTTTATAACAGGGTCACACAGAACAGAACCTGAAAACCCTCTCTTTCATTTTCTCTCTTCTCTGAGGCGATTTGGCTAGGGTTTTGAGGGAAACTTGGATTCTTGGTGGTTTTAAGCAATTGGGAACCAAGGTAAGGCATCTAGGGCCTCTAATCTTTAGTTTCTTCTCCTTCCCTTCATGAGATCCGAGTTTGCATGTGATGATTGGGGTTTTGATTCTGAGTTTCAGTGGCTTGTGAAGCTTGGGTAATGAGTTTGGAAGTATAAGGAAGGTAACGTACTAACTAATTTGATGTTTCGGTGACCGTAGGTGCCGGAACGAGTGTTAGGCAAGCGATCGACAAAGTGGACGTCGGAAGCGAAAGAGGAACGGTGAATCCAGCGGCTGTAGGACGCTATCCACCCCTTGAGCAAACTGTCGAAGCTCGGAATATAGGTAAGGGGGTATTCGGGTCATAATTAATTAGAATTGATATGAAAACAGATTATGGGAAGTCTAAGAATTTAATAAGAGTCGTCATAAATACTATAAAGTAACTAAATATAGTAGTTGTGAATATATGAGTATGTGGAGTGAGATTAAATGGTTGAACATGAAAGAAATATGTTGATTGAATTGATTATATAATGAAATAAAGATTGGAATGATGGAAGTGAAATATATGTGTAATATTTCCACTTTGAGTGGTGTATGTACATTTGATTATGAATAAAAATGTGGAATTTTGAATTATTGATGATATATGCAATAGCATTGTATGGATGGGTTTGACAAGTCGGTCGCCCTGTATTGTGAGCACATGCCAGTTTCTGGTAGTTGCACATGTGGTTTGTTGATGATATGTTATGATTATGAGATATGATATGTGAATATGTGGTATGGGATGGCCAACGGTATGTATACCCCTCGTTTTCTGGCTCCCGTGGTCTTTGTGCCCAGTTGAGCTACCCAGTGGTCAAGTCGGACCCAGTGGTTGAGGTGGAGAGCCAAGTCGGGCTCGGTGAACCAAGTCGGGTTCACGGGATGTCAAGTCGGACTCCCAGCTGAAGGCCAGTCCTTTAGTATCCGGATACTAGGCGTCAAATTATATGAGAGTCAGTTGTGACTTATGTGAATCTTATATTGATTGATGATGGAAAATGAATTATGAATTGAAAGTGTAATGTGAATGAATGAAAGTATGGTTTGAATAAGTTAAAGATTGATATGTATGTATGTATTTATATCGACGTGGATAAGTGCAGGAAATCGAAAGAGATTATGTAATAACAAAGAGCAGTAGGTATTGTTAAGTTTAATATTTCGTTCTATATTAATTATGATATTCCAAACACTCACCCTTGCTGTTGTTTAATTTTAGTGACTAGTGACAGGGAGGATGCTAATGCTGCGGAGATGCGCCAAGAGGAAGTTTGATGCCAAGGAATGGAGATGTATATAATGAATGTAATATTTTGAGTGTATGTGTTTAAGTGTGTAATAAGTAATGTATTAATATGGTGGGTGATAGATGATAAAGTATGTGTGATGAACTTGCCATGATTATGCATGTTGTGGTTTGATGACTTATTGATGAGGATGAATTATGGCACGGAGCCATTGACATGTGTGAATGTTGAATGTGATGGGCAGGTGTTGTATTGACGTATGATTGATATGTGTGCTATGTGATTGATGCTAGGATGATGATTGGATTGATTTAGATAAGTTATGCATATAGTTGGATATTGAATTTAAGGAACCGGATAGATGAAATTAAGATTCGGTGGGTGTGAGAAACCCCAGAAGGCATCAATAGGTCTTCCATAACATTTAGGATTTAGATGCATTGGCTTTTGGTCCATTGGAATCCATTTAGGATGTTTGGTGTAAGGGTTTTGCACCTAATTGGGTTAAAATGCATTTCGCGCATAACTTACGCATATGTTGGAATTTTGGCGAACGGATAGCGCCAACAGTTCCGAAATGGGGAAAACAGGTGGCCCGTGAAGTTTCGTGGCAATCGGATCTAAAACGGGCCAATTGGATAGGTTAGAGGTTAGTAAAATGGTTTAAATGTGTAACAGCATCAGGTGCTGTCACTGTCATGCCCACGCTACGCGTGAGGCTGACGCGTAGCGTGAGGTGCGCAGCAGAGGGCTGACGCTACGCATGGGAATGGTGCGCAGCGCCAGGCCCCTGTTTCATATTTTTCATTCTTTTCTAAATTAAGGGAATTCTAAGATTTTGCCAAACTACATAATTATTATTTTGAGTATGTTTAGTAAAAATAAATATTATTTTGAAATGAGAAATAATTAAATTTTATTAAATGCGAAAAATTTCTTGTGAAAATTAATTAAATGGATATAAATAAAGGTAAATTGACGTAGGACATCACAAATTTCCTGACGTTTTTCTTGAAGATATCCCTAGTTTACCCCCAGAAAGAGATATGGAATTCGCCATTGATCTAGTACCTGGAGTTGGACTCATTTCAATTGCACCATACCGAATATCACCTCTAGAATTAGCAGAGTTGAAGAAACAACTTGAAGAGATGATAGAGAAGTAGTTTATACGACCCAGTGTATCCCCCTGAGGTGCACCAGTGTTATTGGTTAAGAAAAAGGATGGTAACAAGAGGTTGTGTGTAGATTATCGGCAACTGAACAAGGTGACGACCAAGAACAGATATCCTCTGCCAAGGATTGACGACTTGATGGATCAGCTGCGTGGTGCCACGGTGTTCTCCAAAATTGATTTGAGGTCTGGATACCATCAAATAAGGGTGAAGAAAGAAGATGTACCAAAAACTGCTTTTAGAACACGCTATGGCCATTACGAATATCTAGTAATGCCTTTTGGTGTAACTAATGCACCAGCCGTATTCATGGATTACATGAATAGGATTTTTCATCCATATCTAGATAAATTTATAGTGGTATTTATTTATGATATATTAGTATACTCTAAAAGCAAAGAAGAACATGTTGAACACTTGAAGATTGTGTTGGAAATCTTGAAAAGAAACAACTGTATGCAAAGTTGTCGAAGTGTGAATTCTGGTTGGAAGAAGTGAACTTTTTAGGACATGTAATTAGTTAAGGAGGAATAGTCGTAGACCCTTCCAAGGTAGAGGCAGTTTTAAAATGGGAGAGACCAACCACGATCACTGAGATTAGAAGTTTCTTAGGCTTGGCTGGATACTATAGGAGATTCATTGAAGGATTTTCAAAGCTAGGATACCCACTGACCAAGTTAACACGGAAAGGACAACCTTTTGTGTGGATGACACAATGCGAGAATAGTTTCCAAGAGCTAAAAGATCGACTTACTTTTGCGCCGGTGTTAGTACTCCCCGATCCACATCGAAGTTTTAAAGTTTACTGTGATGCGTCTAAACAAGGACTAGGAAGTGTACTCATGCAAGACAAGAAGGTTGTAGCCTATGCGTCGCGCCAATTAAGGCAACATGAGATTAACTACCCTACCCATGACTTAGAGTTAGCCGTTATAGTTTTTGCCTTAAAGATTTGGAGGCATTATCTATACAGTGCAACATTCGATGTGTTTAGCGATCATAAGAGTCTCAAGTATTTATTCGACCAAAAAGAGTTAAACATGAGGCAACGGAGATGGATGAAGTTCTTAAAGGATTACGACTTTGAGTTACAGTACCATCCTGGAAAAGCAAACGTAGTAGCTGATGCTTTAAGTCGAAAATCTCTACATGTGTCCACAATGATGATTAAAGAGCTGGAATTGATAGAGAACTTCAGAGATCTTAACCTAGCAGTAAAGGTTAATGCTAACAGCTACAGATTAGGAGCGTTGCAAGTGACAAGTGAATTCCTGAGGCAAGTCTTAGAGGCTCAACGAGAGGATGAATTCCTATAAGAGAAGAAAGAACTCTTAAAACAAGGAAAAGAAGTCGAGTTCAATGTAAGAAATGACCAATTGTTGAGGTATAAGGATCGAGTGTGTATCCCTGATCAAGAGGAGTTGAGAAAAGCAATTCTGGAAGAAGGCCACAAAAGTTATATGAGCATTCATCCTGGAGCTACTAAAATGTATCAAGATTTGAAGAAGTTATTTTGGTGGCCTGGAATGAAGAAAGCGGTGGCAGAATACGTGGCTGCATGTCTAATTTGCCAGAAGGTTAAAGTGGAACATCAAAAACCCCCTGGAATGCTACAATCAATGGAAATACCAGAATGGAAATGGGATAACATTACCATGGATTTTGTGACTTCTTTACCCAAAACTCCATTAGGACATGATTCAATATGGGTAATAGTTGATAGACTAACAAAGTTTGTCCACTTTATTCCCATTAATATTCGTTACCCTATGGAGAAGCTGGCGAAATTATACATCGAGGAGATTGTGAGATTGCATGGAATTCCTTCAAGTATCATTTCTGATCGAGACTCTCGTTTTACATCACAATTCTGGAAGAGCTTACACAAGACTTTGGGAACAAGACTACGTCCGAGTTCAGCATATCATCCTCAGACGGATGGACAATCAGAAAGAACAATCCAATCTCTAGAGGACTTGTTATGAGCTTGTGTGTTAGAGCATAAAGGAAGTTGGAATCAATTCTTACCATATGTGGAGTTCACCTAAAACAATAGCTTTCATGCTAGCATTGGCATGGCACCTTTTGAAGCATTATATGAAAGAAAATATAGGACCCCGCTATGTTGGTTTGAGACTGGTGAAAATTTGATGTTAGGACCAGAGTTGGTACAACAAACCACAGATAAAATCAAAATAGTTCAGGAAAAGATGAAGGCAACACAGAGCAGGCAGAAAAGTTACTATGACAAAAGAATAAAGCCGCTCGAATTTCAAGAAGGTGATCATGTATTCTTGAAAGTCACACCTACGACTGGGGTCAGTCGGGCAATGAAATCTCGAAAACTAACTCCTAGATTTATTGGTCCATATTAAATAATTCATAAAGTTAGTCCTCTTGCCTACCAAATAGCATTACCACATTTTCTTTCTAATATCTATAACGTTTTTCATGTGTCAAACTTACGAAAGTATATATCTAATCCTACACATGTTATTGAACCTGATGTCATACAAGTTAAATATAATCTTACATATGATGCACCACATATTAGAATAAGTGACAGAAGAATAAAAAAGTTAAAAGACAAGACAATTCCGCTTGTAAAGGTCATTTGGAGTGAAACGAGAGGAGAAGATGCTACATGGGAACTAGAAACTGAGATGAAAGAGTCTCATCCTCATTTGTTTTACTGAATAATGTAAATTTCAAGGACGAAATTTTTCTAAGAGGAGTAGAGTTGTAACACCCCTATTTTTATTTTTATATTAAAATTTTGAAGGAATTAGATTATGGTTCTTTAGGACTTTTTAATCTATGTATTATTTATGATTTTTTGGAAGCTTTTGGAATTTTTGAATTTTTTTAATAAAATAATATTTTTTAAATAATTTTAAATTCATATAAGTGACTTAAAATTAAAAATATTTATAAGAAAGTGAATTTGAATTATAATAAAATTTTCTAAAATCCATTTCAAGTAGACTTATCTAAAAATTATCGGTTTGAGAAAAATTTTGATTTTTTCCAATCGTTAAAAAATTGAAAACGTATCAATAAATTTTTATTAACAGAAAATTTTAGATTTTTAAAATTTAAACTTTATATTACTTATTATAAAATTAGTGAGGACTGATATAATATCGCTAAATTTCAAAAAGGACTGATTTTGAATATTTAAAATATACCGAGTGAAAGGTTACTATTTGGCTTAATAATTCTGCCGACAGTTACTATGCAAAACACTGTGCATGTACGAAATTTTCAAAAGATGCACAGTAACCAGGAATAAAAATTCAAAAAATACACAGTACTTTTATATTAAAATAATGGAATGTATAGTATTTTTTTTCCTATAAATACCGAAGCAATTCTTCTTTAGAATTCACAATTTCAGATTAAGTTTTCTTAATATAGTAGTGCTAATGAGATAGTGGTAGAAGTTAGAGAGAGAAATAAATTTTTTTGGAAGAAGGTTCTGCTAAAATTCTAAGGTACGAATACCTCTCTTTTATATTTTTCAGGGTTATTTTCATATCGTTTTTAGAAATCTATTATTATACTGGAAATAATATTATTTTAAGTTACTATTCTGCATAGTAAAACACTATTTCAATAGTAAATTACTATTCAAATAGTAAATTACTATTTACTATTACTATTTACCTTTACTATTCATATTTTACTATTTACCGTTACTATTCACGTTTACTATTTACTGCTACTATTTACGTTTTACTATTTATTGTTACTATTTATAATTTACTATTTATCGTTACTATTTATGTTTTACTATTTACTATTACTATTCACAATTTACTATTCATTATTCATTATTCACTATTCACTATTCAGAATTTACCATTTCTGTTTTAAGTAGTAATCTTAATTTTCATCTTGTAACTATATTAAAATGAAATTGGTATGTTTTAGAACTCGAAGACGAGACGCGTACGAATCTTCAATAACGAATCAGGATACAAGAGGTAAGAGGGAGTGAGATAAGAGTATAATATGAAAAGACATAAGAATAATGGGAGGAGTCCCCTACTCTTTTTAAATTTGATAATATTATTATTTTAAAATATTAACATTTTAACTTAAAATTTTTAATTAATTTTAAATTAAATATCTATGCAAGGACCTATACTTTTATAACCTATATGAACTGGACTATACCTATGCAAGGACTTGGACCACTATGACCCGTATGGACTGAACTATACCTATGCAAGGACTGGATTATATGGACTTACATAGACCTATACGAGGAATTGACCAAAAGGACTCAAATTGACTATATTAATAACCATTAGACTTTGAATTATAATATTTATAAACGATGCTTTATTGACTTGATTTTGATTGATATTTAATTGTGATTAATAATATTTGATGTGATTGATGATATTTGGTTATAATTGATAATGCTTGATTTTGATTGATGATTTTGTGATATGGAGTTTGAGCATATAGCGAGCATGACGGAAAGTTAACCTCAGTAAGAATTTTCTTACCTTACTCTTTAAATTTTTACTTTAAATCTTCTCTTCTTAGAAATTATTTTTATTAACTTTAATTTCAATATTTAGAATAAAAAAATTAGTATTTATTTTAGAAAGAAGACATTTTATGAAAATTAATTGAGATAATTAAATCTTAAATTAAAGAAAAATTTTGTAATTTTAAGTATTTTTGGTTAATGATTTAAAGATTATTCTCTTTTAATAAAATAAAATTTTCAAAATAAAATTATTTTATTTTTCCAACTTAATAACTAAAGATATTTGGAAATAATTGAGAATTTGATCTTGTTAAGATTCAATTTGAGAAAGATTATGTAAAAGTTTTATATGAAAAAATTTTGAGATATTTAAGGCTTAGAAACTCAATTTCAATGAGAATTAAAAACTGTACCAAATTTATTTTTGTGGGACAGAAATTCAGAGAATTGAAAAAATGTACAGTTTATTGAAAGGATGTTGTAAACCTTTAAGGTATTTAATAATTGAGTTTCTAAAAGCCTTAACCAATTAAATACGTGAGTAGTTCATGCATCATAAATCATTAAAGTGAAACAAAATGATATTGTCTGGGGACGGATTATAGAAACCGATGATACATTAGAGGAGGCTTAATTACGAGCCTTGGGATGAGAGGGTGTGAAAGGGTGCTTCAGGGGACCTGGGGTAGCTCCCTAGTGTCGGGTACTTTCACAATAAAAACTTTCTCAATCTGACTAGTCTCTAAGTGTTTCCATGTCAGTTGAGCTATTCATATTATTATTATCCAGACTTATGGAATAGTGTAAACTTCTGGTTGGCCCAGTGCAAATTAAAATTTAAGGGTCCACATATATAGGTAAGTTATGATAAAGATATTGCATAACATTCATGCATTCATAATTGATTGTGATTGTGATTGATATTATTATGTATTGGTTTGTGAAAACCCTTTGTTGCTTATGTCTTATTCGGGAATATTATATTCTGTTTCTCACTCCTTTCTCCGTGTTTTTGTTTCATATGTTTTAAATTGATGGTTCAGAGGGAAGGATCGAAGAATCTCGACAGTAAATATAGCACGTTCTAGAAAGGGAGCTCGGTATGAATACCGTGGTCCAATGAATAAATAATGTTATTAAGTAGTTGCTTTTGGGCCATGGAGTTTCCTCTCTTTCTTATAATGTTTATTTTCTTTGGATGAATGTAAAATTACTTTATAAAGTTTTAATAATATTTATGAGGTATTTCAGAAATAATATATGTAATTTATTCTGATAGTTTCTTTTTAACAATCATATCTTTAAAAAAAATTACAAATTTTTCTATAATTTATTAAGGTGTAACAGAGGGTGTTACATGAACACTCTGTAGTATTTTAGGCAAAAATTGAGTTACAGACATTCGTTTGAGGTGAATCAAAAAGGAAAATGTTTGTAACTCAATTATATACAACTTTCGTGTGAAACACAAAAGCTAATTCGGCCTAGATCAGACGCAATTTCAAAAACAAGCTAGTAATCAATTACCAGAAAATTTGTAATCGATTACTATTAGTACAAATGCAGTTTTTATGCAGATTTTGGCCTTTAAACCAACTTCCACACTTCCTAACATGTCAGTTTTAACTTCAAATGCTATAAAAATTATATGTGCACCATCTATGACTCATGCTAGACTTGTAGCCACAGTCTATGCTCAAAAATTTCTCCATCTCACGGAAATATATAGAAAAATACATTTAACTCATTTTCTCTCAATTCCATCACTAAAGGTCTATCAATCCTCATACAATGGGAAACCTCACTTCACACGCAAGTCATAAATATGCCTAAGGACCTATTGGTACCTTCCAATGACTCCAAATCCCACTAGAACTCAAACTTACTCAATTAATTGGCTTAATCAGCCATTTCTCTTCAACATTTCTCCATATATCATTTTCTCTAAATTACAAACAATTCTCAATCAGTACAACAACAGCATCATTCATCATATCAAACATATCCTGCCCATAACATACAATTTCATCCATATATTGGCTCAGTGTCATTTCACTCCACATTCACCATACCTGAGCATGATATATATAATTCATCATCACTATTTACTTGGCTTTGCGTCATCTATCATCAAACATTCATACACATAACAATACCTGCTTATAATCATACAATTCAAAAAAGATACTGTGACTATGCCTTCCAAAGACATACATACACACAACATAAGATAACACAATTACTTAAACAAGTACTCATAATTTACATTGATACAAGCAATACAAATTTTATCCATCATTCCTTGGCATCTGAGGCTCATTTGATGCTCGCCTCCATGGTGTTTGTGATATTCCTATCATTGGTTACTACAAAAAACAACAATAGAAAAGGTGAGTGTTGAACATATCAATCAATATAGAAACTCAAAATTGAAAAAACATATCATTAACCTTATCAACATAATCATTTATATATATATATATATATATATATATATATATATATATATACCATATAATTCGTTAATTACTCTTTCAACATATTCTGCCTTCGTCATAGCATCCATACTCAATTATGATTCGTATACATTTACAATTTCAACACTAAGAGCCACTTAGGCTATAATAACTATGTATATACACATATATTAATTCATCCTCATTCACTCTATGTGTTCATAAAATTATATTTATATGTCACTCAAGTTGTACATAAGAATACACATATATTTACATACTAATTCATTTTCACCATTTTAAATATTCATCAAATACATAAGGCATTCATCATCAGTTATCAAGCACACAATGCACCAGATTCTCATTTAGGGTTGAATTAGACTCGATAGTATCTGGATACTAAAAATGCATTAGCCGTCAGCTAGGGGTCCTACCCGACCACCCGTGAACCCTACATGGTCCATCGAGTCCTGCCTGGTACCCCACCTCACCATTGGGCCCTACTTGACCTCTAGGTAGCTTAAATAGGCCATGCTCGACCACCGGAGCCAAAATGAAGGGTAAAATATATCGTACAGTCATACAAAATCACATATATTCAATTTTAATCTCTTTCACTAAATTAATCAATTCTCTTTAACATTTAGCATCACTAGCTATAAAACAACTTAAGTCATCACAGACATTCAAATTTCTCAACTCAGCCACTAAGGCATTCAATTTCTTAATTAGCCACTCAGGAATTTCATATCAAATCAAATGGCGGCCACTCAGGCACACACACTTCTCAATTCTTTGTTTATCATTAACATTTATTTTTACATCAAGTCACTCAGGCACATAAATATTCAATTCATATCATAACAGCACAAAGCTACTCAAACATAATAATATTCAATTGATCTCATATCAACCACTCAGGTATAAACATCTATTAATATAATTTCAATCATAATATTGATGAACCACTCAAATATAAGTTTACACATACACTCAGATGTAAATTCATTCACAACTTTTCACACTCAATGTCATAATTTCATACTATAGAATTCTCTTACAATAGCAAATTCATCATCACAGGTTTGGAAACTCATTTTGATACATATATTCTTACATATATCTATTATCCACTCAATTTCAATATAAGCTAATTATTAATTTCATTATTTCACCATTATACATAATTATGCAACATATACTTTAGTTTTTCATTCTCATCATTAGTAATCTTACATCTAGTCAAAATTCCTACTTATAAAATTATATTGATCATACCATAATTAAATTGAGCATTTAATGATAATTATACTCCTTTTTCCAAACACTAATAGGCGTCAAATAACATTTCTAATAAATTAATACTCTGAATACCCCCTTACCTCGATTCCAAGCTTTCGACTCTTCTTTACGTTGGGTACGCCCAATATATATAATTTATGGAATTTACGAAGTGGGTTAGCATTTCAACCCTTAAAATCAAAACCCACTTTACCAAAACAACTCTAAATATATTTTTAGGGATTTCGAAGCTTACCTCTATTAATTACGTTCTTGTTTCTGAGTTCCTTTTTGGCCAACGCCTTGTCTATTCTTTGGTTCGTAACCTACAGGCACTAGAATGAAAACTCATCAACTGTTTACCTACACCTAGTGTATAAATCTTCATTTCCAAGCTCAAAATGTAATAATTAATGGAAATCGAGAACCCTCGTAGATTATGTCATTTTTGGCTTTTAAAAAAGATAGTCGAAACTAGAAATTATAGCTACCATTTTACTCACATTGTTTCTGCGATTCCAAAATTGGCTTCCAATCATGCTTCTACACGGATGCCCATGGAAGAAATGAAAATGGCTCATGTATTTCTCCTTTCTTTCACGTGCACGCATAAGGAGGAAGAGAAAGGACATGAAATTTTAATCTCAGGGGCACTTTGGTCATTTCATTATTTATTTTATATTTTCTTTTATTTCCTTTAATAAAAATCCACTTTTACCTCATGGTAATTTTATATTTTACCACCACCATTAAATCTAAATTTAAATTTACTGATTAATCACTAAAAGTTAATTATTCAAATTTTATTACTTCGCTAACAACTCTCAATTAATTTATAATAATTTAGAAAAAAATATAATTAATTCATATTAATTTTATTTAATCTCTAATAATATTTAATTAATGTTGTACAGTAAAATAAATTAAATTTTAACATCAAAGATGTTACACCAAATATGCCCTCCTTGTATATATTTCAAAGACCACTAATTCTTTAAGTAATAAATGATATTAAAGGTATTTTAGGAAACTAATTCAAATGTGTGAGAACATTAATACAAATGACTACTTCCAACTACTATTTTTAATATATGTGAAATCAGGTACTTTTGCTTATATTTAGAACTGGAGGTCATATTAAATTACAACTTTGATTAATTGCTATCTTATTCATCTCCATCCTCCTCATTATATCATCATCACCTTCAACTTCATCCTCTCTAAGCCATTTTGGGATTCAACCTTATCAGCAATAGGATGAGGTTGATTTGGTGGGATTTCCTCAATTCCTAATAGGTGAATAACTATATCAATTTGTTGATAATCATTCATCAATCTACGTCAATGATCCTGACTTAGCTATTAGTCCCACAAATGGTGTGCTAGTGGCTTGTATCATTGATTGTCCATAAGCAAGGAAATCATTATTATCTACATCAAACACGCCTTCATGGTGAAACTCTGCTAGGTAGACACATCACCGATCAAAGTACCAACATTTTATAATTTCTACAATTCATCAATCAATAGTTGCAGAAACATATCAATTTCAGTTATAGCAATTTTTAATCCTGGAATCAGACTAGATAAACATTTTTGTTAAAGGTTATAAAGCACAACAATTACCAACCAAGGAGAACACGATGACGTTGAAGCTTAAACATACGATCTGAAACCATCAACACATAATTTCAACCTAACATTTTTCAACTTACTAAAAAAGTCAAGATACATATCATCAAAATGTTGTCAAGCCTCACCATCATATAGGGATGACATAAAAGACCATTTATTCTTTTGTTGGTTTGTTCCTATAATGTATGTCATATGCCTAATACAGTCCTTAGACATATACAACTTCCACTACCTTTGAGTAATAGAAAAATAGAATCTTATTTTATAAGGAACGTTTTTGTAGTTTCTACCACCAATTTGTTTAGATAAAAATCCTTGGCTCATAATAGAACTTTCACTTAGTTAAATCATTGTCATGAGTGCAAAAAGAGCATACACATGTTCATACAGCAACCATGAAGAAAATCAATATAAGTATTTTGAAAATGGGGTTGAAAGGTCTATATTAAGTATAACACACGTTTAGGCTATAACACACAAATAGTTAAGATTAAAATTTACTTGATTTTAATTTTATATTTTTATAATTGAAAATAATCGTATTTGAATCTATATTATTTATTTCTCTTTTAAAAATATGTTTAGGATTGAACTCGTGATTTTCTCCATCATCTTAATCATCTCCTTTTTTTATATATATAAAGAAATTGAACTTCATCTGTAAATAATTCAGCTGATTCTAAAAAATATAGTAGTATTTTTTTTAATATAATTATTATACAAGTCCAATATCTTTACTTATATAATATAATTAAGTAATTTCAAAGTGAATTTTGGAAAACCCACATTCTGCATTTGTGTCTTAAGCCGCCGTATTAGAAAGTTAACACAAAATGATAAGCAGAAGAAGTTATCGGTGATCTGCTTATTCATGTCTAGTTGTCTACAGCTTCACCAAGATGCTTCTTAATGCTTTGCTTTTCATTAATTACCAATTAAAGAAAAACATAAGACGTATGCGAATTGAATTCACATTATATATATGTTGTACTAAAATCCAAATTGGACACAATTTTTCTAATTTCTAAGTGGAAATGACGTGTGCATTCAACTATGACACTGACTTCGTTTTCCACTCCAAGCTTTGACTTACAATTTCTGAAACAAGAAAGGCTTCAAATAGAGACAGGAAAATGAAAACGAAATATAACTTGATATTAAAAGGCAGAGAAAACAACAAATGCAAAACAAATTCACATAATTATGCAAAACTATATACAATACAAACGCGTTTAACCCTTGTTATACCCAACACTTCACCATACACTCCAGCTCAATAATACCTACCACTGAATTCATTCTTGAACTAGCTAGGAATACTATTAATTTGATTTTTAAATTTTGAAAAATTCAAAAAAAAATCTTAATATTAATTTCAAAATTAATGAATAGTAAATATTTCTATTCATAGACTTATATGGTTTTATAGGAACCAAAATAATCGTTATTTTACAAGTTTAGGAATTAAAACAATACTTTTATAATCTAGACATACCAATAATTATATTTTAAGCTTAAAAATGATTTTAGTCGGTTTTTTTTCCCTTGAATAAAATAAATTTTTCATTAATATCCAACTTATATTAGATGTTTTCGGTTTTCACTGTTAACTTAGTTGAATTGCTATATGCTTATGCGGTTAATGAGGGTCGCTATTAGTATGTCTACATGACGTTGATGTTATCATATAGAAACCAAAAAAAAAATTCACATATTTCACTTTTAAAAAAATCAATATCAAAGACGGAAATTTACTGTCGCTAATCACTAGTTTTACGTCATTAATGGGTCCAGCGAGAACCTCAACGACATAATGCACACAGTCGCTAAACCTGGCATTGCTAGCCTCTTTAGTGATGTCGAACACAGTCTGCGATTACTTAGCCACCGAATGTGCGTATCAGATTTACATTTGTCCATTGTTGACATTTTTACCCCACAGATCATTTTTTTAGAAAAATTAACATGTATAACGACCGTCGTCTGTATCATTACCTCACCCAAGTATTCATAACATTAGTGATGACATCATTATTGTCTGTGATCCAGGGTCTCTAGACTCATACTAGCAATAACATCTTTGTCGTTGCTGGTATTAGGTATCTCCTAACTAATAATAACGATCGAGGCATGTCATCACTCTTATTGGGTCCCAAAACTAATATTAGTGATGACATAGATTACATCATTATGTCTAGGTCTCTAGACTAACGTTGGCAGTAGAGGTCTGTCGTCGTTATTCCTGGGTCTCCAAACTAACAAGCACGACGATCGTTGGTTCCATAGCTAATGTGGGGTGTCTGAATATATATTAGAGATGCCTATTTGTTTTGTCGCTAACGCGATCTCCATTTTATTAGTTTATTTTTGTTTTTTTACAAGTTTTTCGCTAAATTTTTCAATTAGATGTAATAAATAAAAGGGTATTGTGGTCCAAAAATAATACGTGTACTCAACAATTATAACGCTCAATTGTAAAATAATTAACAAGTGAATTATTAAAAGCATTATATATAAAAACATAATGTCAAAAATGTTATATAACACGAACAAAGTAGACAATATTTATACCAAAAATAGAGTAGAATATCAAAGTGGAGGGAAGGGGGACGGGGGCTGCTGCTAGGAAGAACTAGACGATGGCTAGGCAAGGCGTGCCATAAGCTAAGCAAACATGTCATCATGTCAGCTCAGAGCCTCCTGCATACTCTGTTGCTCCTCCAACACTATTTGTTGACGAGCCGTACGTGATTGCGCAGTCTTCTCAGCAAGCTCCCTGTTTAGGTTCTCAATAACCAGAACATGTGTGGGAGTCAATAAGGAAGGACATTGATAAGTGGACACAAACTCCCTAGCGAGTTCTCTAAGGCCGAACACGTTTCCTTTATTATTTTTGCCTCTGACAACATCTAGGTAAAGAGCATTATTATTAACAGAAGAAAGGATTAGTGCCCCAGTCTAACTCGCCAGTAGTTGTATGGCGAGTTTTGCCTCCATCTCAATCCTTCTTGCCTTATAGGCCTCCTGCACAGTTCAAATAATATAAATCAGCAAACTATGTGTTTAAACTTTAAATTTTAAAAAATTTCGACAAAGTTTTCCCTATAAATAGAAGAAATTAAAACTTTTAAAATCCTTGTAAAATAACTAGAAAGATCCTAGTATAATTTATAGTTGCAATTATAATCAAAATAGTCCTAAGTTACTAGGCAAAGTCTGAGGTACAATTTTTAATTGTAGTTTCATCCAGAATAACATCAATTTATTTTCATTGCAATATATGTTCTTTATATTAAATTCCTAATGTATCAGTCAAAAATTCATAATCACACTACATCATCAGTTAAAGATTCATAATCACATTGTACATATAACTGTCATAATTTAACAATTAATTAACTTATCGCAATATCTCAGGTCTTATCATTAACCAGTTGTTGACCTTATTCTTCTTAGTACGCTCCATAAGATCATAGGTCGGGGATGCATCTCCACCACTTGCAAAATATATAAAGCATTCTAACTGCTTGATCTGGATGTCAAATATAATTTTTCATCTTGTGGTATTGTTTGTTTTTTCGCAATATATATTGTTATGAAAACCTTATTTTTCTTTTGTCAAATTTCCTTCCCCGAGCTAACCTATTTTTTTATCTGTAAAAGAGAAACCAATATATTAATATAGGTATAAAGGGTATCTTAACCCATATATATAAAAAAGTTACAATCCTTTAAACATAATAAAAACTCCTTATACCATTTAACAAAACTTCAAAAAAATTCATTCAGGTAAAACGTTAACCATAGTCAAGATTTATACTAGACCAGTTCAAACATATTATCAATGTTCACAATTGCATCATAAAAAGTGAAAAAAAGACAGAAATTTCATATATTTTAAAATATATATTCATCAAAATTATTTACAAATTCCAATTTCAAATACCTTATATACAACGAACTTGCGCCTATTTCCTTTCTGATGATCTTTGTTCTTGTAACGTTTTGTCCAATAAATTTATCTCTAATATATATATATATATATATATATTGGTTTGATATGTGCCGTTTGGTTTTAATTTTCTCGTATCTACTTCATAAGTTTTTTAAGGAAAATAAAAAATTATTCTAAAAAAATAAAAAAACTGTTTATTTACAAATTATTTAAAAACTTAGAAAAATAGAAAACTGATTTTTTATTTTTTAAGAAAATCAGAAAACTCTTTTAAAATGTTTTCTAAAAAAATTTAAAAAATAGAAAATGCGGTAACTGAATTACAAGATAAGGTAACTGAATTACAAAATAAAGACTGTTGTAACCATTTTTATTATGATAATATTTTTATTATTCTTTGTAACTATTTTAAAATATATTTAAACATAAACTCATTTACTCTTATTTTAATATTACTTTAAATTTTTGTCACAATTTTTATGTGACGCATATACTATACAATATTGTCATAAATAATATATATATATAAGACATATCTTAATTAATTTGAATTAATAAATGTTTAAAAAAATTTAAAAAACTGAGTGCACTTGAACAATTTTTTTAATTTTCTAGTTTTCTTTAAAAAACTGTCACATTATCTAAACGAGTTTTTAAAATTTTTCTAGCGATTTTAGGAAATGAAAATTTTAGAAATCAAACAAAAAAATTTTCTCAAAAAACTTTCTGTAACTAAACGTGTCCTTAGAAATTCTACTTTAACTTTAGTTATCTCATATATGTCTTCTCATATATTTTTTTTATCTTGTTCAGAGTTAGTCATAGTTAAATGTCTTTTCACATTTCAATATTATAGAATACATATAAATTAAGATATCCCAATCTATTAATGATATACAGACCATAGTTATATTTTTATATTATTGTTTAATAAACCTAATATTTTACTAAAGTTATAAGTTTCATTAGGTGATTCATCTAATAAAATTATCATAAAAAGTAAGTTGCTTTTATCAATTTTAGAAAATATAATTAATCACTTTTCTTTTCATATGAAAATGCGCGTGAAAGTACTTATATCATACAAGTAAGTATATGCATATTATTATTATCCATAAGATTTGAAAGTTGAGCACGTATGTTTCAAAAGTGTAATTATCAATGACAGCTTGCCTAATCCGAGTTAGATTAGAGTACACCTAAAACGTGATATTGAATCAAATGCATGATGATTGTGATATGTGATCAGTAAAGTCGTATGTATCCAACTGTATCACGCTTCTTCCAAATTTCCTTCCCAACATACAACCTAAATATATGTTTAGTATGTAGTTGGGAAAATAAAATTATAAAAATGAAAAAATCTAAAGGTTAATATTAATTTTTTATATTATTTGAGACAATTAAAAATCCGTTTAAGCTTAAGATCTTTTTTTATGTCAGTAAAGCTTCGATTTGATAATCCCAACTTTTAACCAAATAAAACCGAAATTGTATCATACTTTCTACGTGTAAATCTGAAGCCGTGCATTTAATCCCCTCCTAACTTCTATATATACATGCCAATCTCTTCCATTTCTCTCATACCTATTTTTTGAGTCCCTCCTTTGCTACGTACCCAACTTGTTTAATACTCAAATCTCTTCCACTCGATTCTATTGTTCACATTTCCTACTTGCAAGATTTTTCAAAGCAATGGGTTGTTTGTATTTTCTTAGAAAGGTAAGTTCTGTTTAATTTCCTTTTATTTTCTTTAATTTTGGAGAATAAAATTTTATGGGGGTAGGGATCGTTGATCATTGGTTTGCACCAATGCTTTTAGATTCTATCTTAATTTTTTGAGTTCATCCTTATTGGTTTAATGCATGCATGAATGTTGTGAAACTGTGAAAGCACTCTCTATCTTCGAAACTTGGTGGATCTTGTAGCACGTGTAACTAACCAGGGAGTGCCACGTACATGGGAAGTTCAATTGGCTCGTAAAAATCTTTTTCAAAAATATTGAAATTTAAATCTCACTACTATGCCTGATGAGTTAGACCGCATGCGAATCTTTTGTTAAGTTTTCTGTTATGTGCAGTGTAATGATCGATATTTGCATGAACAGTGTTCCATGCAGGTGAAATATTGATTGTCAATTCACTCAATTGAACAAAACAAAAGAAAACATTAGCAAAGGAGGTTGAAATATTCAAATATATTAAAGTATCAAAACTAATCGATAATGATTTTGTTGTCTCTTTCCTACGTATTCCGAATTCCCTCAGTGTGAAAAAAGAGACAATTAATACATGCATGTTATATCAATCTATTGAAGATGCATTTTCTTGAAAGATTGTTCACTTAATCATGCTGCTCCTGCGCACATGTCCAAGATTTCTTAATTTGCTTGACCATCAATTATATGTTTTATATATCAATTAAAACCTCTGATTACTTCCCTACTTCATAATTGAACATGTCTCAATGCATACGATGGAGCAAATGTCCAGCAATAAAAAAAATATTCTGTTGTTATTAGAATTTCTGTGTCCCCTGTCTTAGAATGTATAAAAGTTGGTAAATTAATGAGTTTTTTTTTTCATGGCTAGCTCATACTTTCCTTAATTTATCAATAAGTGTGTGACTAAAACATACATAAAGTAATCTAATTTGATCTGGCCTGGTAACATTTGACAAAGTTATCATTCTCAATGTATTATCTGTTCTGGTTGATACAAGCTTCATAAATTTATCCTTATAAAAAATATCTTAATAGTTCAAAAGTAAAAAATGTTTATAAATCATCTTTAATCTCAACTTCTATGTGATATGAAACTTGTAAAATACCTTTTGTCCTTGTTTTTAATCTTTTATAATCCGACTATACCCAGTTGTTCGTTTTCTAGAATTTTGATGTCACATAGATTCGTACAAGTCATTCTCTTTTATTTTTGCTTTTTTTTATTGGTTCTTTATTTTTTTTAAATTTTTTTACATGGAATCTAATACTATTTTAGAATTGCTTGTTTTAAAATGGATAACTACTCTGTTGTAGTTACTTATGTACCCTTTTTTGCTGCTTCTGGCTTATGAATATGAACTTATTTTCCAACATTCTCTCCGATGCAAAGAGGACTTGGACATATTCAAAATAAACACACGCTAAGTAGGTTATGAATTCGGTAGGATTGTGATCAAATTGTAATAATATTCTAATATTTTATTTTTTTCATGACTAAAAATTTCAGGACATAATGGAGGAAAAGGTGAAAAAAGAGCATGAGGTTTGTGATGGAGCAATTGATTGCCATGGCCATCCTGCAGTCCGAGAGAGAACTGGTTCTTGGATTGCAGGAATCTTGATTTTAGGTACCACTCAACTCATACATTACCCTCTCAACTTTAGAGTTACATAAAATTCATAAAATTGAACTTTAGATCAATAGTTGAATGTATGGAATCATTCCAAAATAGTTAAGCATTAGACAAATCTCAAAGACCTTTGACATGATAATTATCAAACTGCATGCCAGTGATTCTAACTTATTATATTTTATTCCATATTAACTTTAGCATTTTAAAGTTTTTTATTCGTAAGTATCTTTGTCTTCTAACTTTAGTCTCCATGTTACACACATTTTAATGATTAGTGAACTGGGGAAGAGTTATTTTAATTTAATATGAGATTTCAAGTTCAAGTTTTTTTATAAATGTAGTTGCATTAGAATCTAATTGGTAAAAATTTATTATTATAGTTTTTATCTACTTGAATTTAAATAGGATATGTTAAATAAAATAAAACAAAAACATTTTAACGCCTTTGGTGTATGTGATTTGAAACATTATCATTTTAGTGTGAGTGGAGTGGTATCTAAAAAGCTATGCTGAACTATTTAACAAGTTAAGAGTTTTGTATGGTACAGTAAATGGTAGCTTTTTCTATAGCTTATGTTGGCACCGAGGATCTTGTGAAACCTTATCATTCAATTACGTAATACTTATTTATGTCTGTATATTAGTGAACCAAGGGCTTGCAACACTGGCATTCTTTGGTGTGGGAGTGAATCTGGTACTGTTTCTGACAAGAGTGATGGGTCAAGACAATGCTGATGCAGCCAACAACGTAAGCAAGTGGACAGGGACAGTTTACATCTTCTCTCTTCTTGGAGCCTTCCTCAGTGACTCTTACTGGGGAAGGTACATGACCTGTGCCATTTTCCAGGTCATCTTTGTTATTGTAAGTTGGATTCTTTCCACAAGCACAAAATCTAATTTTATAACAACAAAACTATTTTTATGTTGTTATTATATCTGTGATGAAAAGTTTATTATACAACAATAAATTGAGAATAAGTGATATCACGTGACAAAAAGTATATGCTTTACTAATGGTTTACAATGAGTATTAAACACAACAACCCTAAAAAATTATTCTAGTAAAATTAAGTTTTATTGTTTAAAATATTATTTGAATTGTAAAGAATCTGTAAGGATATATTTATACAATAATAAAATGATAAAAGAGGAAAGAAAAAAGATCTTTCAGCTCAAGCTCAATTGACTAAGAGAGAACCGTATTCTATATATGATTGTGAGAATTTATGATTTTCATTATGTTCTCCGAGAATAAAAAGATTCGGTGGGCCTAATTAAATTTGCGTGCTTGGTGAAGAAGTAAAAATTGTTAATGTTGCCCTGAGTTAAAAAAATTTTAAGTCATGTGGTCCTACTCCTACATGTATATATTTTGGTATGTGATCTTTCATTTGTCTCTTCTTTGCATGAATAATGTTTGACGGAGATTCCTTGGAAAGTATATACGTGATAAAGATAGGAAATAAAGAGTGGTATACGTATATATATTTTTATCAGTAGAGTGGTATACGTAGATGTATAGACAAAATGTTAAATGAGCTATCAGCAACCCCTTATTAACTAAATAATAACATATAAACAAATCAAAAGTTGGATGTATAAGCAAGTTTATTCGAACTGTCCAAAATTGACTGCTGTGTAAATAAATAGGAAAATACTTTTGGAGTGTATTTTTCAGATATTTATATAAAATATTAAGGATTGAAGCATAAGTAATATATCATACATATTGTTATTTTTTTAGATATTTAAATAATGAACTGAAATTAATAATTTCCGGTTTGGATGTGTAAGATTAAAGCACTATAAATCTATTTCATTGAGATGAGTCAAATCATGGTTTGGATTAATTAAAGACTATAAGAATTAAAGAATATATCTAAACCATTATTTGAAATTTATACCTATTGATTTTTTTTCATTCCTATTGACATTTGGTTGAAGATAATATTTCTAAAGGGGTGGATAACTGAAAGTGTGGCAATCGATACAATTATGATTGTATTAGACAAAATTAAAATGTAATATTATTAATATTTTTAATATTTTTATTTATTTAATTATTCAAAATTTATTTTGAGATCTCGCTTTATTGAACTATTTAGCATAAAATCTAACTCAAGTGAATTATTTAGGATACTTATTTTTAAATTATGGAGGAATAAAACTTGAAATCATTCATAATACTAATTTTGAATATTTTTTTATTTTTCTACATGTGTAATATTCGTAATAAAATCTAATATTTTTTCACTCTCACATAAAATAAGTATTTACATTTACATTATATAAAAGAAGTATTCACATTTATTATGTATCACAAATGCCTAAGATCTAATTCCCTAACTTCATAGAAAGTAAAGAAATCTACTTATTTAAGTATTAAATTTATTAATTATTTTTATTATATTTCTATAATTATTCTTAATATTAATAAATTTAAAGAAATAATTTTTTTATATTTTATTGATATCAAAAGAAAAATAGGTAAATTTACGAGGATATGTGCTTTAAAATAATAATAAATATGAGTTTTTACAAACCAACAGGAGACCCTTTTCAGTATGCTTTTGTTTTCAATCACACACTTCCCGATAAACTCCAGGAGGTCACCCACACTGAATCTTGGAGTCCTTAAGTGATGGGCCACCGAAAAGGCAAATTAATTCTTTTAAGTTATACTCGACTATATAGTCTCATACCTATACAGTCTTTGGATCTCTCTTATTCTAGTATGTATTTGGTTCATTCATGTGTCCTTCCCGCTAGAAGTCTGCTAGGAGCCGCTCCATGTCCGTGCCTATGCACTGACGACCACTCCCCACCCTCAACAGGTCAGCATGTCACATGATACTACCTTGTAACATCCTCCCTAATTTACATTGTTTTTAATTTTAATTCCGTCAAATTCACTAAACTTTTTTCATATTTTTAGGTATAACAATCTTAATCCCACCATTAAAACGATATTTAAAACCCTAATTACCAAGTATTAACCATTCATAGCATAAATGTTCTCTAAAAGCATTTTAGTTTCATAAAAATTAAGTTTTGACCAATCCTAACAGTGTTGTAATCGATCACATGATTCCTATAATTGATTATACGTACAAAAAGATGAAATAGGCATCCTAACGAAGTTGGTAATTGATTACCAAAATCACTCTCCACCATCAACAGTACTCGAGATGTCACACTCCCCGCTTGAAGCCTGCCAGTGGAGAGTGTGACATCCTAGGAACTATTAAGGACGGAGAGTGATCGTCGGTGCGTACGGACAATGAGCGGTTCCTGGCAGGCTTCTAGTGGGAGGGACTAAGATGTCAAAAATATCTGTATCCATAAATACCCGTGGATAAAAACCCATTACAAGTACAAAAACCCACGGGTATGGGTACCCGTGGAAGAATAAAGGCGAGTTTTGCACTACCCGTTAAGGAACGGACACGGGTACAGATATAATAGTACTCCTATATATAAAGTTACATAAATACTTTATTATTATTAATATATAATTATATTTAATAGGACTTTTGTACCTTTTATTTAATATTTGTTTATCTATTAACGTGTACTTTGAAAGTATTTGTTTATTTATGTTTTTATTTTAGATTATCTCTGATATTGTATTCTAATTTTTTAGCTAGCTAGACATTCTGTTTCTAATATATATTGGTATTACATAGATTTATACCTTTAAATTTAAAAAATTTGTGATGTTGGATATTTAATTTATAATTCAGTTTAATATTTTTTATATTTTTTTATTTTCCATTTTAATTAGATGCCCGTAGATATTTGTGGATACTCACGGGTAGTAACTACCTAAAAGAAAACCTGTAAAATGGGTACCCGTGTGGGTAACGGATGGGCATAAGTTTGTATGAGACTATATAGTCGAGAATAGCTTAAAAATAATTAATTTGTATTACTTATACCAACAAATGCATTTATTTTTTTAGTAGTCCATCACTTATGGACTCCAAGGTTAAGCATGTTTAACTTGGAGAAATTCTAGGTGAGTGACCTCCTAAAAGGTTTTCGGGAAGTGTGTGATTGAGGACAAAGCACACTGAAAATGTCTTGTGTTGGTTTGTGAGGAGAGTTGTTCATTCCTGAAAAGCAACTAGGACGTTCCAGTTTGATCCTGCAATACATGGGAAACATGTGAGATAAAAGAAAAACTTTATCATTAAACTATTTAACACATTTAAAAAATATAATACAACCATATACTAGCATATTATATCCATATAATATTTTCCGTTAATAAAATTGATCTATAAAATCAACATTCTTATCTTTTTTCGCTCAATTTAAAAATTTAAATCAATGAACGAAAAAAGGTAAAAATGTTTATTTTACAAATAAACTGTATTAATGGATATACATTCCATGAATATAATATAATAATATTTTCAGCTAATACATGGGGCATAGATTAAGTTGACACGTAAACATAAATATAACGTAAATTCAGTTAACAATGTAGGTAGAACTAATAAATATAGTATAGATTCACTTAACATATGACTAAAGGCGTTGAAAACTCATCCAAGCAAGACCCTAAACATAAATTCTAAATCGTGCGGCAGAATATGCACCTCTGCTGTTGCTTTGCTCGATGGACCGCCTGAAATCCATCTCATGCATAATGCAATTTCCATAACTAATCAGCAAAGTCGCAAGTAGAAAAAGTGTGTGGAGCGTTTTCACAGGAATCACTGCAAACCACCCAATTCATAACCTCTTATGCTCCTCCAAAAACATATTTTGGTACTTGCCAAAATATTGACAATGAACTAGACCCTTCACAATGGTTGCAATCTTCTATTGCATACTTCAACCTGAATTTCTCTACCAATCCTGCTGAAATCATGGTCAAAATTGCTAGGACTAAATCAATTCTCATTCTCTGAAACTCTGTGAGTCCTTTGGACTTTGTTGTTCAGGCGGCCACAAGATGGTCAAACAAATGTCAAATAAAACTGGACATGTTTGCTGGAGAAATTTGAAAAGTTGAAATTCTAGTGTCCACTACATCACCTTGTGGAAGTGATGCCATTAATGTGAGCAAAAACAACAGAGTACAATATGGTGCATAGCTGAAATTGGGAGCAACCTTAGTGTGTGTTTTACTTCCTCTACTTGTGTCACAGTGGTTAGATACCATGGACTGCATGTGTTCTCTTCCGTTTGTTCAGAATCTTTTGATGTGATAACTGCTGCTCTATCTAAGAACATGAAAAATCAGTATAAATTTAATCAATGACTTGCTTATACTCAGTATATCTACTGTCGTCAAATCTAGCTGATTGACTGTGATCCAAAATTAATCTATTCTCCATTATTCTTGTTGGTAAATTAAATAAATTTATAATATAAAGACAAGTTTCATTTTGAGATTTATATTCCATAATATTTACAATATATTTGTGTTCATGACAGGGTTTGGTGTCATTATCATTGTCCTCATACATATTTCTATTGAAGCCTAGTGGTTGTGGTGATAAAGAATTACCATGTGGATCACATCCATCATATCAGAATACTTTATTCTATATTTCAATATATCTAATAGCACTAGGAAATGGAGGATATCAACCAAACATAGCAACATTTGGAGCTGATCAATTTGATGAAGGAGATCCCAAGGAACAACATTCAAAAATAATATTTTTTAGCTATTTTTATTTGGCATTGAACCTTGGATCACTCTTCTCAAACACCATATTGAATTATTTTGAGGATGAGGGACTATGGACTTTGGGATTCTGGGCATCAGCTGGCTCCGCCACTGTGGCACTGTGTTTGTTTCTTTGTGGGACACCAAGGTATAGATATTTTAAGCCTGGTGGAAACCCTCTTCCTAGAGTTTGCCAAGTTTTTGTAGCTGCAATAAGAAAATGGAAGGTCAAGCTGTCACCAGGTGATGAAAATCTTTATGAGGTTAATGAATGCTCAACCAATGCAGGGAGGAAAATGTTCCACACTGAAGGATTTAGGTATGCATATGTCTTTCTCTTTCCTTCTCCTTCCCTCTCTCAAACATTTTATACATTCTAATTACTTTTAATTTTCTGTAGGGAGTATGTTAAATAATAAGTCAAGAAAAACATAAATGTAGTAGTATGATTACTAGTGTTATTCTCTAATCAAAATCATCATTGCATCTAGAAGGCTAAAATTGTTAGTGATTTATGATGAGACAAAAATTGTCAATTTTGATTGAAGAATATTATGGAAGGACATTTATATTTGTATCCGTAACATGCACATTTTTTCATTCAATAAATAAGAGTATAGAGGGTTTGTATGGTCAAATTTGTTATTTTTAGAAGTGTTTGTTAGCAAGTCATTGATTGATGAGATTTATACTCAATTTTCAGGTTCTTAGATAGAGCAGCATTTATCACATCAAAAGATTTTGAACAAATGGAAGAGAGCACATACAGTCCATGGTATGTAACCACTGTGACACAAGTAGAGGAAGTAAAATGCATCCTAAGACTACTCCCAATTTGGTTATGCACCATATTGTACTCTGTTGTTTTTGCTCAAATGGCATCACTTTTTGTGGAGCAAGGTAATGCCATGGACACTAAAATTTCAACTTTTGAAATTCCTCCAGCAAGCATGTCTAGTTTTGACATTCTGAGTGTAGCAGCTTTCATCTTCATTTATAGAAGAGTTCTTGACCCTCTTGTAGCCAGAACAACAAAGTCCAAAGGACTCACAGAACTTCAGAGAATGGGAATTGGTTTAGTCCTAGCAATTATGGCCATGGTCTCAGCAGGGTTGGTAGAGAAATTCAGGTTGAAGTATGCAATACAAGATTGCAACCATTGTGAAGTGACTAGTTCCTTGTCAATATTTTGGCAAGCACCACAATATGTGCTTGTAGGAGCATCAGAGGTTTTCATGTATGTGGGTCAATTGGAGTTTTTCAATGGCCAAGCACCTGATGGATTGAAGAGCTTTGGAAGTGCACTTTGCATGACTTCAATATCACTAGGAAACTATGTGAGTAGCTTGCTTGTTGCAATTGTGATGAAGATCTCTGCTAGAGATGACATGCCTGGTTGGATCCCAGGGAACTTAAATAAGGGACATTTGGACAGGTTTTACTTCCTTTTAGCAGCACTTACAATGGCTGACCTTGTGGTCTATATTGCAATGGCTCGATGGTATAAATATGTTAAATTTCAAGGAAACAATGAAGATGTCATTAACAAAGAAAACCTTGAGCCCAGAGTCTAGAGATATTACACAGCATAACGTACTCTTTGCTATGACACTGGAGAAACTCAATTTGCATTTCTCCTAGTGGAGCGAATGTACATTAGATTAATGTGGTGAAGTATTTTAAATAAAATTGTGTAATATGTATGTGGGGAATATGGTATATATTACTTAAGTGTGTTCTTAATCGAAAGCTGAATACTAATCTTTTTAAGATGCAGAGATTATCAAAATGAATCTTATTTTTCCTAACAAACTATTTTTTACACACATTACAGGATAGGAACCTTAACGTACTTAAAAGACTCAACTATTTATCTATCGGTCACGTGTTAATTATACCACATTTTGTTTGTTGATGTATATTGATATATGTTGAATGCTTTTGTACTTTTATATATATATATATATATATATATATATATATATATATATATAATCTTCTATATCTTGTCTCTGTTATCAACTATAACTCTCTTAATCCCATTCAGTAAAAAAAATAACTCTCTTAAATAATAGGTATAATTAAAAGATGTGTGATAATCTAAAATGCATGATTAAAAACACAAACAAATTTAGTGTCAATTTAATTTTCAGTTGAACCAACATGTATACGTTATGTTATGAGAATACATGAATTATTGTAATTTTGTCTTGGCGTAAATCTCAATACCATTGAATGGACTGAAATCTTTTCACTTCTTTCTGACTATGGTTGACGTTTATGCTTTTAAAAAAATTTCCTGCATAAAAGTCATTCAACAAACCGTCCAATTAAGTCAAAGGAAAAAACACAAATTAAAAGAAAAATAAACATTTTAGAAAAATTTGATTATCACACCCAATCAATAGAGTCAATAGAGGTGCAAACATTGTTAAGGTTTGTATATTGGAAAATCTTGATAGGCACTCTGTTTGCAGCACTGTGATATACTTACCCCACCAGTTTTTAAGGAATTTCATTTGAAATACTTTGTTTTTTTATTAGTTGTTGGTATAATTTTACACCTTCATCATGCAATGAAAATCCTCAACCTATGCATACCATCTTAGTCTTTATTTTAACTAAAAAGCTCAGCCTCAAAATCCTAACTAAACACTAACCCACACCATATTATCCTGTCTCCTATGTAAAAAAATGAAAACCTTCTTCCTCAATCCAAAGTCTTTGTTCTGTAATACCACCATTATGAAGCTCCTAATATTGGATCCAATATTCGATTCACATCAAGAAATTCTATAATAAAGCTCCATAGAGAAGAATAGCAACCTATGTTTAATCTACTCGTACGAATATATAAGCAACCTTATCACAAATATAATTACATGACTTGTAACTATAATGCCCCTGAATCCATTACTAGTATAAAACAGATCATAATTGATTGATAAAAGGGAGAAAAGTATATTAAAGAGAAGTTGGAAATGGGTCCTCTCCTGGAAGCAAAACATTGAAATACTCGAATATTGAATGGTCAAGTATCCGCAGTGAAATTTCCAACCACATATGAAGTAAAGCATTTGAAAGGAGCTTTTTCAAATGATTTCACTGGTCAGGGGTAGAGTGAAGTTTTTTGAGACGTAGTTGTGAAATGTGCGGATTTGAAGGAACATGAATTTGAATGTTTACATATATATTACAGTACTATTTTTTTTTTTCCGGGATATTTCTAAATGTATCTTCACATATAACAACTAAGAGATTAATCAATCATTCTGATAATCAGAAGTAAAGTTTAAATCTTTGATCACTTGTTTAAAGACCCTACCAACTCACTTAGTTATATATATATGCTGTTAATTCAAATGTTTATATAATATTATATTATAATAAATGATTAAAATCACGCGGGGTATTCAAACTAACCGTCAATAATAACTGCCCAAAAATTTCAAACTCAAATTACTGGCTTTCCATGCAATAAACTAACCGCTGGTATGTATAAAAGTTTCAATCAGAATCTCACAAAACTTCCTTTCTCCATTTCCCTTCATTCATTTCGACTCACAAAATTAACAGCACAAATGGATAAAGAAATTGGCATAAAAGTGTACAATGCAACACCACAGCAACAAGATTACAACAACAACACAAGCCCAGCAATGGGTAAGCGTCGGGCAATGATGGCAAAAGGTGTTCAAAAGACCCTCTCAAAGACATCACTTCTTGGTAACTTCCTCCCCACAGGAACACTCCTCACCTTCGAAATGGTCCTTCCTTCAATCTACAAGAACGGCCAGTGCACGCACGTGCATACCATGATGACGCACGTGCTGCTGGTGCTGTGTGCACTCTCGTGCTTTTTCTTTCACTTTACCGACAGTTTTCATGGACCCGATGGGAACGTGTACTACGGTTTTGTCACCCCAAAAGGGTTGTCGGTGTTCAAACCTGGGCCCCACGTGGCAGTTCCTAACGACGACAAGTTTAAGGTTGGGTTCACGGATTTTGTGCATGCCATAATGTCAGTTATGGTTTTTGGGGCAATTGCTTTTTCGGATCATAGAGTCACTAATTGCTTGTTCCCTGGCCGTGAAAAGGATATGGAACAAGTTAGGGAGAGTTTCCCTTTGATGGTGGGTGTGGTTTGTAGCGGCTTGTTTCTCATTTTTCCTACTTCTAGGCGTGGGATTGGCTGCATGTCTGGCTAATTAATTATTTTGCATGTGTTGTTTTGTTTTTGTTTGTTTACCATGTTTATTTATGTTTAATTCTGTGAAATTGAAGTAATGGCCATGGCCTTATTGGATATATGTACTGTTTGTATGATAACAATGTCTGATTGGAATGAATTTCGTTTTCAGTTTTAGAATCATTTTTTAGCACTAGTTTTTCAAAAGAAATTATGATTCTGTTTTTAGACATGGCAGGAGATGTGTAAAAAGGTAATTAAGAAAGTTACAAACCAATCATCATTTATGAGATATTTTAATTCAAATCAACAGATGATTTCCTACATGATTTTACATATTTTCTTGTTTGATACTGGCGTTTTTCATGGTATTTTTTGTGTTTCATGCTTGAGATGAGAGGTACATTATATTCAAATAGATTAATGTTACAAATTAGTACATTATATTCAACAAAGTGTGAATTTTTTGGGAGGTAAAGCAGATTCTTCGTAACAATAAACAATATTCACTTGTTTTTACAAGAAAACTTATCTTTAAATCTAATGCCTTAAACCAACTATCTAAATCATGAAGCCAATTGTAATCTTGAGAATATAATTAAAAAAATTACCTATGAAACATTGTCGGAAATTACACTAAGTAATTAAGACAATTTAAAGTTGTTATAAATAGTCAAACTTATTAAAAATGAATTCAAACATCTTCACAAAATATAAACTACAGAATTTACTAACCATGATGTCAGACATGAACCATTTTAAAAATTGCATCCAAGTAGAGGTGAATTCTAAAAATTTATGTAACTTTAGTTTATTAAAGATAATGGAGTAAAAAAAAATCTCACGTGAATAGCATAAAACACAAAGTTTAACACATTGAATACAACACGAACTCTTAACACATCTAGCGAGAACACCACACACATTTTTAATACTTTATATTATATTCAAAGTTCAACTTTTTTATGAAGGTTAAAAATAAATACATTTTCAATAATATAATGTGTGATCATCTATCTTAGAAGTGTCTACTAGTGTTTTAATCATATAAAAATTTCAAATTACCGATAACAAATGTTATTTTATGTGAACACAGTGTCTAATAAATATAGATGCGAGAGCCTGTCCGACAACAGACACACCAAAATGAAGTGTTCTTCATAGCATAACACGACTTTATGACATCAAAAACTTAACGCATATTAAAGAATGATCGGTTGATCACATACAAACAAAACAACACTTCTTATTGATTTTATCAAAGGCAATGGATCACTATTTATCACTCACCAGTACAATGTTACAAGTTACAACGCCAAGAATGATGAGAAACTAGAACCACATAATTATATCTCATTCAAAATGAATAGCCCAACAGATATCAGCTAGCAAATGAAAATCCTATATACCTCCAACTATAAGGGGGGATTGGTTCATGAAAAGGAAGTCCTCCTCTCCCTACCAAACTGCACATAGGAACGAGTTGAGAGTAGTCCTGCAAACCCCTTTGACAGACAACCTTCAACTGCACATGGAGACATAGATGAACACAAAGGGCTATTTTGTCTGCTAGTTTCCATACAGTCCTCTGCTGCATTCCCTGGTAGAATATTGTCCTCACCATTACCTCTACTTCTTTTGCAGTTTGAAAAAATCATGTCATTGGATGTATTAGAGCACTCCATGTCATTTTTTCTTGAGTCCTCACCAAACTTCCTCTTTAGACGAGAAAAACTTCTCACTCCTGTATGAAAAACAATAGTCAGTGCAGACTTATAAGACTTCAACTCTATATATCAGGAAATGGTTGAAACTTCACTAAACTAACCAGGAAGTGGGTCCTCCAAAACACATGACTGAGATTCTGGATCACCACAGTTACAATGGAAGTTGGAATTATCATAACATGATCCTTGTATCCTGCAGAACAATATAATAAACGAAGACCAGAGATGTTGATGAAGTTAAATGTAATGTATCTAGTAAAGTAGTAGAACCAGTAAGGCAAACAAAACCCCACAAGTACTGTATTGAAATATAACAGAACTTCAAAGCAAAGTTGCTAATTCCCATGTACTCCCCAGTCATTGCAACAGCATCCACAGAATTTCACACAAGGTATATAATGTCAATTAAAGCAGAATTTTGTCACCAGAATCACTATAGAAACATAATGTCAATATTGCCTCGACCTCCACAGGCATAAAATCAAGCTGGCATCCACCATGACCAACTCACTCTATTCTATCTTAATGAGCATTCTATGCCTGAATCTGAAGGAATTGTAGAGATCTGGATGCTGGAACTAACGAATAAGTTCACCAGCATGAAAAAGCAGCTTTGTAATCAATTTCATAAGCCACCTAAAGGTTCCATAAGCTAAAATAAACCCTGATGGCCTGACCCATTTAATCCTACAGACACCATTTCTGCATGACCACCAAAATTGACAATGCAATAAGAGACATCTTACAGAACCCTTTGGAACTTGCTATACTAGTATGTATGTAACGTGCTAATCTTGTTGACTCTTTACTTCATGAAATTAGTTGACCCAACATTTCACTCTACCTAATTAATATATATGGGATCAACCACAAACAATAAAAGAGTAATCCAATATTTGGCATCTTAGGGGGCTATATAGATCAATCAATCTCATTGAGTGCTATCAAAAATTAAAATATCAGTAACCCAAACAATGATAATTTATCATCTAAATCCTTATTATAATGTAAGATGTTTATTTTAGCTATAAAGAAACCAAACCTGTACATATGCTCGACAAAATCATCTATTAAAACAGGCCAAGCACCTGCAAGCAAAATAATATACATTGCATCAGTTGGTCAAAAACATCATGTCTGTTCCCGCTCTCACCCACCCACTAAAAACTCCTCTTTTTAAATCCTCATGACCAAGTAACCATTTTAGACAAACTAATGGTCTAACCTTCCATTAATTAAAGGATGTCAAAAGCTTTATCTTTTCATCTCACTATTTAACAAGAGAATACCTTAATTACATGCAGATGCATTGAGTAACCATGCAACTACTAGTATTAAGCATTAAATAAGACTTGATATACAACTACTGATATATGCATCTCTGCAGTTATAACTGTATAAATTACATACACAGTGAGAAGAGTACCTTCAGGATCATATGCTTCCAGATTATCACGCGTACACCAACTGAAAGCTAACACCTGTTGCCAGGTATCCTCGGAGATGTTGTATCGTTGATTTTTCTAAATAATAAGAAATAAATCAGCTTCCAACACAAGAGAAGTAAGAAAACACATACCTACTAGGTTATACAAATAGATTGGCCCATGGTTCAAGGTCTGATCCATTTACCTCACAGGTTAAATAGACTGAGCCTTACTGATTTAAATAGTCTGAGACTATTGAGTAACCCTACCCCCAGAGCAGGGTTAAGGGATGGTACATGGGCCCAACTCTAATTTCTCGGCTCTACAAAATACCATTCAATGATGCTGCTGCATCACCTTTGCCAAATTAAAGTGATGTGGTTAGGAGGGTGGCTGCCTCAACCCACTTTTTGAATCATGATGACAATACTGTTGTAAGGATGTTGTATGCTAAAATTTTTAGAATTTGTTGTATCCTTAGGTTCATGTCCTATGTAGTATCTGATTGGACTTCCTAAGTTTTCCCTACCCAGTGAACAATAAACTTAATCTATGAAATTCTAATCCTTCCATTAATAGGAAGCATTCCCTAATCCCCATAAGAAAATTTTACATGGTTAAAATTACAAGGCTTCCCTCTCAAACACAACCCCCTTGACTAAGGAAAACCCAAAATGCTTTGAAGTCCTCTAAGCATTATTGTACCTCAACAAAGTCACACCATGGATGAAGCAGGGAAAATCGGCCAGCAAGAACTAATTTCCACGCAGTTACTGCCCTGTCTACAGCTGTAAATTATCAAGTGAAGAAATAACCAGTGAGTATCACATACTGCTTCACCACTATATGGAACAAATAGATTATGTACAAATTACAAATCTCAAATACTTACTGATATTCTTTTGACCATTTTCACGACACATGAAGAAAACAAAATCATAGAACCGAGAGAATTCTGAAAAGTTCACCTAGACAGAAACAAAGGAAGGACATATTTAAATTAAAAATGTAGAATAGATATGAAAAAATGAAGCCAATCTCTTGAAATTTCACTTTCATTTTTCAGAGCTCTTCAGTGACAGAGATAAGTGATGTTAATATGCTTATTTGGTGTCTTTTAAAATTGAGAAAAGGAAATGCTAAAACCAGTTTGTGTACTAGTAGACAAAAAACATTTTATTGGATAAACACATCTGAGAAATTGCATAACTGTATAATGTCAAATAAATCAAAACTCACTCTCAAATCCAGCTGTGACATGAGCCTTGAAAGTTCATCAAAAATTGTTACCCTGGAAAATTTAGCATATCAATATATTTCAAGTTAGAAAAGGAAGATGTACAAGGTGTAATCATATAATTTCCTGAGCATCTAAATTAGCTATACATGAAACAAAAGTAACTTTGAGATTTACATGACAATGAAAATTAGCTAGAATGCAAAAACAAATGTGTTCCTAGAAGCATAACTTAAATGCAGATTGAAAATGTGATGTACACAAGATCCAAATATGACCCAAAAACTGTAAGGATTAAGCTGAAGCCTGAGGTAGGTATATTTCCAGATATACCATAAACAAACAAATTACAATTCTCTTACTGAATGAGTACTTTCAAAATCTATATCTTAGTTATCTTGAAAGCAATTCTCTTAATTAAGCCATGTGAATCCAAATGGTGTGATTGCACCTTCAGAATTTCATTTTTCATACACAAGATCCCAATTTTAAACATTTTCTAATAGAAGCACAACTGCTACAGATAAATTAGTAAACATATTTTCGTTGTCACATTTCCCTTGATGGTAGAGAGAGACCATGTTTATTAATTTTGGATATCAGTGCGCCGACCTCAAAACTGCTATAGCAAAATAGCGCATACTGGGATGACAACTATATAAAAAAAATCATATAGCTATATAACAACACATAGTACATCATTAAGCATATAATGCTCATAAAATACTCAAAAACTCAACATTCATAACATGTGCATAATTATCAAGAAAAAAGTAATAAGCAAAAAATTGGCATATACTCATAAATTAATAACCACCAAAGTGAAGGAAAATTAGCAAGAATCCATTTGCTGCTATAGAGAAGAAGAGAAGACAGAAACAGAGAACAAAACCATAGCACAAATGCAGAGAAAGGAGAAGAGCACCTCACTGGAAGAGTTGTCGGAGATGGGTGGCTCTGGTGTGGTAAGTCACACAGTACAAAGGAGGATAAGTGAAGTCATCTATTGGGTATCGAAGAGGGCAGAAAAAGGAAGAAGAGTGCATGGTACGCAAATAGGGGGTTAGGGTTTGTTTAGGATTCTGAAATGGGGAGGAAAGACATTTTTGCTCATAAAATACCCTTTTGGTGGACAAAAGGGGAATTTTGTCATTGTAACTATAGCGGCACAAACGAACTACAAAACCAAGCAATTTTTGCCGCAAAACAGGGTGCAGCGGCTGCAAAGCAAAATATGCCACTGCCCTACATACGTGCAATCAACATCTATGATTAAGACAAAAATTTCCCTTAAGTATTCATGGTTTCCTTGAAGTAAAAGCTGCCTTCATTAAACTGCCAATATTTCATTCTTATATATGGGCCTTCTCTTATTACCATAAATGCTATAATACAATCTATGTGGCTCTGTCCCCGTTACTTTGAGCATAGAACCAAATTGCCACATAGTATTTTCTCAATTCCTATGTCAAGTGACTCAAATGCCACTTTGTTCCATTTCAAAAAAACTAAAATGCCACTTTTGTTATTTTTAAATCATCAAAGCTCTTTTAACTTAAAGGATCCGGGACCAATTTCTCTAGGTAAACTTGCTTCCTTGCCACATCAGCAATTATAGCATGGTCGTTGAAATTAATAATTACTTAGTAAAGAAGTCAAATATGCTCTTTGTCTTACTTCATACTTGTTTAAAAATCTTCCAGTTATTTCCAAATACCAGAACTAAATGAGCCTGCCTACTATTTGAAAAGGGTGATCAATTACTCTACAATCTACATCCCTCATATGCAGCACACATTGCTTGAAATCACAACTTTTAAAGAAAGTACAAGACCAACAGAAGGTAGCAACATTCCCACATTAAATTTCATAACACGGCTGCATGTCTATTTAGTATATATAGAGTTGGTTCAACTAAGTTTCATTTTATTAAGAAGATCAACGGTTGATATGTATAGTGCACAAAGTTTGATGCATATTCAATGCATGAAAATCTTTTCACTTTCACCCAACCAAGTTTAAGAAACCAAAACTTCATACCAAACACCCATGCAAACTTTTTGTAGAAGTGTTTCATCAGAAACTACCACTGAAGAAGTGTCTTCCCTCCCGAGTTCAATCTATTCCCACCATTTGCACAAAGAATTAATACCAAAACGTTAGTTTTATCAACCATATTCCTCACTTCTCAAATTATTTGTTAGAGATCACTAAATTAAAAGAATTTCAATCTTCTAGCCCTAAAGTATTAAAAAACAGCTAGCTAGCTTCTTTTTTAATAGGCAAACATAGCTCTTAGTTTGTTAATTTTTGTTAGCGAAGGAAGTCAAACGACCTCCACCTCGTTTCCATCTCTCTTCACTGCCAGACCAACCTTATATCTCCAAGCTAGCTAGCTTAACTAGCTTCAAAAATCCAAACTATATGAAAGCAATGCAAAAACTAATCTGCTCCAAGATTATGACAAGAGAATGTGAAAAGAAACACAGACCCTGAACTAAGTCGAGACTCCACCAATTTTGAGAGCTGATTCAGTGCCTCCCTTGACATCTTAGCCTTGTGAATGTCACTGTCTTGCCTGTACCCTTCTTCACCACTCATACACACATGCCCTGATCTTATGCCTGTACAACCACGCTCAAAAAAATTATCGCAAAGTCACAGACAAACATAATTAATCAATTTTAAAAAAATAAAATTAAATGCTTCCTCTAGTTTCTCTTCTCCTTTTCCCCCTCTCCTAGGTGTTGAAGCTAAGGCATGGCATAGAACCCAGAAGTGGGGGGAAAATCGGCGACCCAAAAGGGAAAAATGATGGAAGAGGGAAAGAAAAAGAGAAGGGGTTGCATAATGAAGAATGGAATTGAAGTTATTGAGTGTGAGAGACAATATGTACCACAGTATCTTCGATAAACTTCGAAGATGTCGATCCCGTATGAATCCATGCTGCAACTTTGCCCTCCGAAGTTCTTCCAGCAAGAAGCGAGCGAGGGTGCAGATGAACCAGAGAGAAACAGACACACAGACATAAGGGAGTACTTGTATTATGATTTTGTAAATTTCAAAATTTTCAATTTATTTTCACTTCCAACTTCAATCTAATTAAATAAAAGATGGGGAAAATATACTCTTCAGTTTTACAAATTGCTCTTTGGATTTATATATATATATATATAGCTTATTTTTTATCGAATTTTTTTAAAAAAATATATCCATTAGAACAATGATTTAAGGGCTATTTCCAGGTGGTTGTGAATTTCTAATTTTTTGTTTTAAAAATTCAATTTTCAGAATGAAATTTGTTGGCAAAAAAAAATGCTAAAGTGAGTTTTTATTCATATTTAAAATGATTTTTAGTCATTTTTTAAAACAAGAAAAAATAGTTTTTTTGTTTTTGGTTTTAGTTTTATAAACTTTTTATCTTCATTGTCTTATACCACTATCACTACCACAATCGCTACCATTGTTACCATCATCATTATTACCGCAGTCGACCTCACCACAATCATTATCACCATCTCCACACCTTCTACCACCACCTTAACCACCATCATTCCCATTATCTTAAAACCTTCTATCTTTATCATCGTTGCCACGACCATCATCACCACCACCACAACCTTACCGTAACAACACTGTCATTATTATCTCTACCACTACCATTATTATTCTCATAATCCACACCCACCATCACCACCCTACAACCACAACCACCATCATCATTGTCGCCACCATTGTCGTTCCTCCATTGCCACACCACCACCACCACCACTACCACATCCACCATCATTGTCATCACCGTCATGAAGATAAATCTCAAATAGACTTAACTATTAAGCTAATTTTAAGAGAAAATCTCCTTTTAAGTTGAGCTAATTATGTTTAATCTAATAATAATTATCAAGAAAATGTAAAGATTGTGAAAACCCGAATTGAAATATAGATTAAGGCTAATTAAAACTTATTATTGAATAATTGATTGATTTTATCCAATTTTGTGTGGGATAACTTAAGGAGCAAGAAAAGATAAAGAAACCAAGTCAAGGTTGTAATTTGTGCAATTCAATTTGTTAGGTCATGTTTACCTAAGAGATTAGGGATTCTGACTTAAGATCTCGAGCTTTATCTAGTTGTGTGGATTGATTTTCAAGTGTGGATTTAATTGCACGTAATTTGAATCTTGCAAGTGTCCAAGCAAAGCCAAAGAGGAATTCCTCTATTGAGCTATTTGTGTATTTCTTCCATCTTCATTATGTCTTTTGCTTTATAAATTCTTAAAATCTATACACAAGTCTTTAATTTTTTATACTATGAGTTATTCCTTAATTGTTGTTTAAAGTTACCCTAGGATTGTAGTACTTGGCCTCAATCCCTATGGGAACAATACCAAGTTTATACTTGGTTAAATATTTAGTGCATTTGTCATTTGCATATGTCTAAAATTACACATCACACGACCATTACCACCCTACCACTAAACCACCATCACCACTGTCGCCACCTCCACCACCGCTACCATCATTACCCCTATCACTACCCTCATCGTCATTGTTCCTATCACCACCACCTCTTCATTGTTGCTGCCATCGCCATCGTCACCACTATCATCATCAACAACATCACCATGACTACCATCACCATGACTACCATCACCATCATTGTCATTACCACCGACATCGTCACGACAACCACCACCTCACCATTGTTATCACCACCATCATTGTAAAAGATTTATTATTACTATTAACAATATTATATTATTGATGTTATTTGTGTGTGAAGTAGTTTTGACTATAAATTAAAACATGAAAGTAAAAACTAGAAACAGAATTTGGATTTTAAAATTTTTTAAGACTAAAAACCACCACAAATGGACCTAACATAATCACAGTTTTTAGATTATCTTGCTTAAGAAGAAAATACATTAACATCAATAAGTTAAATTTTGAAAAACATTATTATAAGTTATTTGTTTAATTTTTAGTTTGTTAATTTCAAATCTAAAAAATTCAAATCTGTTAATTAATTTAAATATATATTTAACTATGGTATCAAAAGTAGATTTTTTATTAAAAATTATATATGGATTGCTTGGAAGTTAAAGTAGGTAAGTATTAATGATAATTTTAAATAAAAACTAATCTGATATCGGTATCAGTCCCTAAACCAAGAGATGGAACATGTTGAAGGTAATGACAAAAGGCACGGATCCAATAAGTTACACAAACCGGTTGTCACTATGATCAGTATGATAATTACATGGATACTGGTCAAAAGCCTACAAACAAGTTACAACCTCTAAACACAAGTTGCAACTTGACTACAAAGCAACCCAGTCACCTGTCACACGTCAAATCACGAGTTGAACCTCCACAAATGCTATAAATATCATCATTCATGATGAATCAAGTAAGCCATTTATTACTCTAAATGCTCTAATATTATAAAATTCGTATTGACTTAAGTTTCGGAGAATCTTTACAGATAACACCGCCACCTGTTCCATAACAAGTACCAAGAGAACCCCGCACATCAGGGTTGAAGACATTGAGCTCCCATTGAGTCAGTATTCTATAACACCGGATTCCCCACTTGATCAATGTAATATCAGAGTGAAAATGAGATTCAAGACCAATTGAGAAAGTATACAAGTAACACCTTGCATACCGGACATTTCAAGAACTTTTCTTATTTGATTTCATATCATGTACAAAATTACACACAGATTAGATAAACTCGTTTAACTATTACAAATAATTTATTTTTTAAATGTTACTATAAAATAATATATTATTTTAACAATTTAGATATAATATATTTTTCAAACTTTTTTACCTAAATTATTTACACATATACATAATCAATTATAAATATAATTAATTATATCTATAATTTATTTATTTACAAAATAATTTTTTATAATGTTATAAAATAATTTCTAAATATAGTTTAATCTAAATCCTCACCATACATATATACCTTTAATTCTAATTATTTAAGCTATGTTTGTTTTTCACCTTTTTCTCAGGATGGATTTCAATATTTCAAAGAAAAGCATACACGTGATAAGTTGAAATCATGATATATTTCACCAAATTATTATTGATTTGACCGATTTAGGGATACCAATTTTATTTATATACTATATAATATTTGTTTAGTAAGAATTTGGCATATCCTCATATAGTTTAGGGTAGAGCAAGAGGGTAGGATGTAAGGATCCAATTCAAATTTGTCGTATTGAAGGGTGACTTGTGGTGTTACTGATAAGTCATATTAGGTTGGCACTTTAGTATCCCTAATATGTCTTCTTCACTCTAATTCTAAAATTCCTTGATAGTTATAAGCTAGTTTTATTAGTTTGGACCTTAATTAGTAATTCTGCTTAATTATTGCATTTTAGAGCTTTTGACCTATGCTCATTACTTTGGTCATAACGTTTGACGCAGTTGGATTTTTCAATGATTCTTATTGTGTTAGAAAGCTGATTCAAATAGCTTTAATTTGACACCAAATTCGTATTTGGAGTTTGGTGTTGAAAGTGACAGACGTTTGAAATTGGATTCCGGGAATTAAGAGGAATTAAGTGTCCATTGGTAGTTTGTATTTAGGATTTGGGCTTAATTATGTTTTGTAGTTCACGTAGCTTTTTGAATTCATTGGCTTGGGTTTAGTTCTATGTTTAGCCTCCCTTGCCTTCTTTTATATAGTTGGCATTAGAGAGAGTTCTCAAAGCTCTCTTCTACAATTTACACATTTTACTTTGACTTTAATTTTAGTTTAGTTTCTTTTGTCTTTTTTCATGATGATTGCCAATACATTTGCTTGTTGATTACAATTGTGATGGAAAAGTATTTCTAGATTGATCTATGGATTCAATCCCACAAAGCGACAAGGTAACGTTTCCTGTCTCAATTTAAATTTGAGCCTTAATTTTACCTTCACAATCCCATCACTATATTTTTAATTCAGTCTCAAATCACTTCGGTACAATTCCATATAATTTACACCTTTCAAATTCATTACTTGTCCGATCTAAAAATGTGTGTTTGCTTAGTTAAGACTTTTGAGATTGGATTGAGAAACTTTATCGAATCTATTAGAGATGCTTGTTCAATGATCATTCAAGGAATTCGAGTTAATGACACTTTTCCCCTTAACTTGAATTCATGAATTGAATTGGGATTGATTTTGTTATTAGATTTGTTTTGTGGTGTAAAAATCGTTGGTTGGTTGCTTTTTTCTTATTGATTTCTTTTTTATTTTAATTCCTTATTATGTTCTTGCTCAAATCAACCCTCTAGTTTTGTGTTATATGTTTAGTTTAGTAACCAAGATCATTGAGAGAATAACCTAGGTTAATCTCCTAGTATACTATATATTTTTTGTTTTTATTTGATTGATGATAACATCAATCAGTTACTTGCAATGACACATGAATGCTTAAGTCGGTATGATGTCGTACCATAACCCAAACATTAGGATTAAACTAACATACTTTACACATAATGAATGTTTGGTTTATAGAAGTCAACAGGTAGATCCTTATAATGATAAATGTGTTAATACTTTTTTATAAAGTACAAGAAAAAAGTGTTACTTGGGCATTAATTCTTAACATAGTTGAAGTTCCTATCTGATGTGCTCTTGGTATGTCTAGAGTCATCATTGCTATACCAATATGGTCTTAGCTTGCAATATGTGGACTATACTAGCAACCATACCTCAGGGTGCTAGATAGTGCAGGTTGTACACCAATATAGGCATGAATATACAGGTACCAATATTATGTCTAGATCAATTATTTTAAATATATTTAGTTACGAGAATAGATTTATTTCACTAATAAAATAATATAGATCTCACATTTTATTTTATAAGTCTCACTCATCATTTTATGGTTTTTAATAAATTACAACTAATTGGATTTATAATATCTTTTTTAGACCTTTTGTAATACTTAAATAAAAATATTATTATTATCGATTCCACTAAAAAAATGGTATTTTTGCGTCAATCAAAAGCCCAGTCTAAGCCCCAAAAATGAAAATGTTGCATTTTTCCAGTGACTCATTTTGCTAAAATGCTCGATGCAATGGTTGCTTTCGCTTCGTGATTCTATGTTGCATTTGCCACAATTTGGTGGTTGTATTCTTCTTCTTCTCAACACACAATATTTTGAAATTCGAATTAGTGTTAGCTAAATGAATACCACCGAACATTTAAAAAATGCATAGTATTCAAAAAAGGCCAACACTAATTAGCGTTCGCTTCGTAACCTACGTTAAATCTTCCACTCTAAAATGTATTTTTATTGTAGTGTCTGGTCTTTATAATTTTTTAATATTCTAACCTCTAATCAATCAGTGTAATATTAAAAAAATACTTTATATAAATATAAACTTGCAATACAAACTATAAATATAAACATTTTGGGCTTCATTTTTCACAAGAGTTATATCATTTGTTGTTAAGCGAGTTACTTTGTTAATTTTCTTATTTTCCTAGGAAACCAAAGCAAAAAGATGTTAGTAACAAAGTTTAAGTGATATGCCGTTAGTATTTTAAAAAATAAATAAATCACCAACTAATAAGAAATTACCCTAAATATGAGTTTTGAGTTTTAATGTGGTTATTATAAAAGTCAATAATTTCAAATCATCCCAAATACAATTCTTTAATTTTAACCTATTTCTTTAATATATGTGATATTGTTAGAAATGTTATTTAGATTTTAAAAAAAGTATGTGTTCATTTAGTATGTAGTTAGGGAAACAAAATTATGAAAATAGAGAAATTTAAATGTTAATATTTTATTTAATCACTTGTATTCTCTCCCTTACAGTTTTTTCTTTGTTTTTCTTTCTACAGTGGCAATTGTCAAAAATTAAAATTAAAATTGCAATAAATATAGTAGCAATTAATCACTTGTGTCAACCATTAGCCACTTTGATAATTTTTCATCTAAATACTATTTTCCTAAACCAAGATTACTAAACTTTTTTTTAACTAAACACAAATCATTACTTTCCGGTTAACTTTTAAAATCATATATCTAAACACAAATAACACTTTCTAAAACCTCAGTTTTCCCAACCAAATTTTCAAAACCACAGTTTTCCAACGGGTCCGTTTGATTAAAAGTTGGTGTAAGGTTTGTGAAACGGAGTTTGAAAAATTGATGTGTTAAAAACGTAATTGTGAAAACGGGGGTTTTAAAAACAATGATTTGTATTTGAATCTTTTTATATAAAAGTCAGTTGAAAAGTAGTGGTTATGTATTGTTGGAAAACGTTTTGGTAAACTTAGTTTTGAAAAATGAAACTCGAGTGAAAATTACCAAAAAAGGGTATTGGTTAGAAGAAGTAGCAAATTAGTATATTTATTCTAAATAATATTTAAATTGCATATTAAAATATTTCATTAAAATTATATGAACAAAATAGATTTATTAATGATAATTATTAATAAAGATAGATTAAAATACTGTATGAAAAATATTATGAAAAAAAGTTAAATTACTATCTTATCAAGTAATGCCTCACATGGTTAATTAATTATTTTTTATATATATTTATATTATTACTAACCATCTTTTTCCTTAATTAAAAAAATCAAAATTATGCTTAATTATTAGATTTGTAATTATGTTAATTATATATATATATATATGTATGTATATTCTCGTAAATTATAAGCACCCTTTATTAAAAAACCCAACGTCATGATATTATTTATCCCTAAACGCAATGACTGATTATGCGTCGTATTCCCAAATTCATTTAATTTGCTTCTATATTTTTTTTTAAATTAAACATGAATACCCCTATTTGTATATACTAATTTCCATCTAGTTTTTTCTAATTACCTTTATATACATAATTAAAAACCAACGTAATGAATTCTTAACAACGTCGCCATAAAAATTAAAATAGTTATAACTTTTATTAAATTTGACGCCTTAATCAATCTATCGAAACCTTAATCCATAAACCTCATATGTACCTAAAAGTTTGTCCTATATATAAATTTATCATTGTTTTTCTGTTAAAATTACGAGATACAAATAATTGTCATAATATACTCCAACTTCATATACAAAATTAAAACAAAAAAATTCCTAACAACGTCATAAACTTTCCTATAAATTAATAGATTTTTTCATATAAATATAATTTCATTTATTGTTAACATGCTCCACAACCATTAGACACACTAATGGTCCAACCAATCATCCACCTTTAATTCAAAAATTTTATCATACACCACAATCCCCCATCCTCACCCGTACTCCACCTTCCACACCATCACCAACCACACCCACGGTCACCATCCACTCCTCACAAACCACACCCCCAAACAGTCACCACAAAGCCTCACCCACCACCCACGGCCACCACCACAAAGTGACTACTCATCACCCACGGCCAACCAAAACCCAAATGTTCAACCAAAACAACCACAAAACAAAAAAAAGCAAAACCAAGAGAAATCGGGTAACAATAGTACCTGTTCAGATCTTGACGACGACGATCAGGCAACGAGGAACCTCGAAAGCTTCACTTTTAAGAGGAATCGGATGGCACAATGGTCACAACACTAGTTGGGAGTTTGGAGATCCAAACGGAGCTTGCCTACGGCAGCTATAAGCTCCCCACTACAGAACGGCGTTGAGAACCCACCAACAGCAAACGCGGAACGGAGACAGAGGACTATCGATGGCCCAAACGGAGAAGACCAGGCACGGGGACAGTAAAACGGAGGTTGGTAGGTGAACGGAGGTTTAAACTGGGAAACAAATAGGTACTTAATCCAATTTTTAACCAAACAGACACTTAAAGAACCTCCTTACTGTAAGCTTAAGCTAGCAGAAAAGGTTATGATGACAACCACAATGGATGACAAAGCAGTGAAGGAGCATGAAGGTTCATGGAGGTACAACTACCAACAAGATGCGAAGGAAGGACAATCATAGTGGTCACTGTTCACAAAAAAAAAAAAAGATTATCTTGTTCAGATTTGAGAATGAATATCTAAATTTGATTTGAGAAAGAAAAATGAGAAGCAATAGTGCTTGAAGGGGGCAGAAAACTGAACAGGAAATCTTTCCAAATTTTGGTAACCTGTCAAAACATATGATATTTGACTCAAGAAATTCTTGGTCATCATATTGCTTTATCAACCCTTTAGAGAAGTGAAGTTGTATTTATAATAATAATGAGAGAGAAAGTGACAAAGCAGTTTCGGAACAGTGTAGAATAGGAATTAAGGAGTATCAGAAATATGGCACTAGCATTTTAAAGTATACTGCTAATATTCTATATATAATCATCCCATTCAATTTCGCGACTAATCAATCTACTACTGCTAATATTCTATTTCTGTACCTCTATCGTACTCATTCTTCCTGCAACTCAGCTCGATTTTTATGGTGCTAATCTGACATGTTCACAAAACAATAGGAATTTGACAGCATAAATAAATCAACACATGGTGGGATCGTAACTTAAATTACTGTGTTACTATTTAGAATGAAGTATGTGCTAATTTTGACAAAAATTAGAATTCTAATCAAGATGTGCTAAGTTAGTGGAAATTGAGAGAAAATGTATCCACTTTGACAAAGAAACACATGTTGTCACATTAAAGAGCAAATTGTATATTAACTCAAAATATAACATTAAAGGGGAGAAGCTCTGGCACATCTTGAACCTGACAGAGCACAGAAGGTTGCTGTTTGTGGCATCAATTACATTCGTCAGTATTGACTCTTGACTCTTGAGTACACTTTTAAGATTCTGAGTTTGCAGGTGTTATCCAATTAAAAACAAAAAACACAGAAAGATTACACCTTCAGTAGTTAGTACCCAGCAAACAAAACTGAAAATCGTCACACAATGAAAAAGACAAAAACAGGGCAAAGTGCTAGAAGAATATAGGACTTTTATTTATGGATCATAAAATAAATTACATGTATTGTAAATATGTATCCTAATAAAAAATGAGGCTAAGTTAGAGGACTAGAGGAGGAGATGACCTTAAGATTCATAGATGTGTGACTTGACACAATTTTGATATCACCAATAATCCCCACAAGAACAACTCCCATTTCTAAAATGGTGGAATCTACTAGCATCTCTTAACACAATTTCCCGTCCTGTAACCACAGCTATAAGTTTAATTGCATTATGGCAGTCACCACACACACGGTGTCCCTGAGTAATCTGCAAAGGTGTCCAATCTGGAGTGTTGATCAACCCAAAAGCTATAGCTAGCTTTTCACTATGGTATTTTAGAATGCGTTGTTCCTCTTCGTCCACATCAGGAAGCAAAGATTCATTCTCCTCAACATAACCATGCCTTGATATCTCAACCATCAGGTCGTCCACTTTTCGATATATATCTTTTGTTTGGGAGTGAGATGTATCTCCACAAATGAAGGTATATGGCTGTTTCTTCACCTCAATCCAACTACAAGCTGGAAGCATTCTTAAACCTTTCTTCTTTAAGCTATGTAGAACACCAGCAGCTTCCTTTAATTTGCCAGAACTATTATATATATTAAGAAGTACTACATAGTTACACAGCTTTTCAGGCTCCATCCCGTAAAGCTTTTCAGCTGCTAACTTACCAAGCTCTAAATTCTCATGCATTCTACAAGCTGTCAGCAATGCTGCCCACATGTTTATTGTTGGCTTAAAAGGAGCACTTCTTATTAGTGCAAAAGCCTCATCCAATAGGCCCTCACGACCTAATAGTTCAACCATGCATGCATAATGCATTGCTCTGGGCATAATCTTGTGATCTTTACTCATAGAGTAAAAAATTTCCCAACCTCGTTCTGACAATCCAGAATATCTACAAGCAGATAAGACAGCAAGGAAAGTAACATGGTTTGGAATCACCCGTTCTTGAAGCATCCGCTCAAACATTTCTATTGCCTCTTCTCCCTTACCATGATTACCATATCCGGCAATCAAAGCATTCCAAGATATAACATTCTTGCGGTGCATCCTATCAAAAACATGTCGAGCATCTTCCATCCTTCCCCATTTGCTATAGAAGTCAACAAGTGCAGTATTTGCCACTATATCTGTGCCGAAACCATGACGAACTAATGCAGCATGTGCCTGCTTTGCGTGTTCTAATGATGCTAATCTTGCACAAAGTCTTATCACTATTGAAATAGTAAAATGGTCTATCTTAGTACCACTATCACGCATTTCATAGTATAAACTAAGAGCTTCCTCACTATAACCATGAAGTGCGTGGCTAGCAATAATGGAATTCCATCCTACAGTCGTCTTCTCCGGCATCTGATCAAACACGCAACGAGCATCTTCAATGCTACCACACTTGCTGTACATGTCGATCAGCGCACAAGACACAAAATTATCATCACCGACCCCTCTTTTCAAAGCACACGAATGAATTTGCCTTCCCACATCAACAAGACCCAATCCAGCCGATGCCCGAACCATGGTAGCAAACGTGCGAGATTTGCCATCATTAAACTCTTCCCACATACACAAGAATAGCTTAAAAGCTTCGGAGTAATTCCCAGAGTCCACAAGTCCACCAATCATGGTCATCCACGAAATCACGTCTCTCTCCAACATTTCATCGAATAGCTTGCGTGCATCATACATGAGACCACACTTCACATGCATAATCAAAACCCTGTTCATCATATACAAATCAGGCTCAAACCCACTATTAATCATATAACTAAACACCCTCTTAACCCCTCTAATTGATCTCAAACCAATACAAGCACTCACCAAAGCATCATAAGTGCTACCACCCACATCAAAACCATCATATTCAAGTTCCAAAATTTCAAACAAGTCCATTGCCTCCCTGTGCCTATTATACAAAACCAACTTCTCTATCTGATTACAGATCCCAAAAGAGGAAAATTGCCTGATCTGGGTCTCACCCAAAACAGGCACTTGTCTCTTAACATGATCAATTTTCTTTGGTTTGGGTTTCAGCCTCTGTTCCATGGAGGAACAGCAAGTCTGGGAAAAGGGGTTGCTACAAGTCTTCACCTTTGAGGCGAAACAACACTCGGAAAAGAAAAGATAGGAAGAATAGGAGGAACCCAGAAAAGGGGTTTTGGATTGGTGGGTGGAGAGTGCAATTTCCATTGGTATAACCAACAATTGTGGTGAATAAGCAATGAGAATTAGGGTTCTTGCTCTTACTCATAGTGAAGAAGGGAATTTCAATGTGAATGTGAAGATTGAAATGGTTGTAATTTGGATCACGGACATTGAGATTTCCGCCGAGGTAGGTTTGGCAGTTGGTGACTAGGAACATGTGTCTCGTACACTGTTCATTGTTTCCAACATCGTGGAACTGGTGCATCATTGTTTTATTTGCGTTTTCGTTTTTCTTTTTTGTGATAAAATTAGTAACTACTATGGCCCCTTTGATATTTGCACGGAATTTTTTCTCTCACGTTAATCATATTTTAAAAAATATATATTAAATTAATTTGTATTAGTATTAGTATTAAGTAAAAACATATTTTTGTACTAAGTATATTACTCCTTTAAGCAAAGAAAAAAACAATTTATGTTTCTACTACGGATCAACAAATTTGTTGATTTATTTAAAAATGTAAGATTTGATTAATTATTTCGAAATGATTAAAGTATATTATAACACATGCAACATAAATAACACGGCATTAAAATTAATAAGCAAATTCATGTTGGCATTTCCGTGTTTTTTTTTTTTAAATTGTGCAACTAAAATGGACTATTAATGGACGATCATTAAAGAAAATTATTCTCGTGTGATATTGATATTTTATGAATGTTAATTTTTTATACGTACAATTTTCTTTCAGGAAATAGAACATTTAGCTTTGTAGTATTAATTTTCTTCCACGATCGAACAAATATGCAAATAAGTCTCTAATATTTGACTTTAAAAGGAAAATTTTGATCGATGAGTTCTTTTTGGGTTCGATTAATGAAGAATGTTAGAATACAAGAAAGAAACAGCAAAGTAAAATAAAATACAGCCTGATTCAAAGCAAACCCAAAATGACAAAGATTGCAACATGCATCGTGCACCACGATTAAATTGCAAAATTTAATTTTTTATTTGACTTATTTAAAGTAACATTTTTCGAAATAACGTGCAAGTTTTCACATGGAAAGTATTGATGATATAAATTTGTACATGCTTTATTCAAGCTCAAACACAAACTGATTTTTTTTAGTAACAAGCATAAAGCGACTTAAAATCTTATTTTGTATTTACCAATGATCAATCTCTCCATAGCAAGAGGCAGTGGCGCTAGCAAACTAAAATCTGAATCTAAAGCTTCAGCAACTTTGCTCATCTCCTTAAAAATATGACGAATTAGTAGGTAACACCATCACCAACCAACCACAAAACATCACAAGAATCGGATTCGACAATACGGAAGTCACACCTTTGTGTTATGCTAACTGCAAACCAAGCTTAATAACAAGTGATTTTGCAAACAAAGAATCACCTTGGTCACCATAGGACAATGAAATTTGTGTTTTTAAGACTTAAAAGGTTAAAATACTATAGATTAGTTAACTTGATAAGTTAACTCACTCAAACACACTCTTGACTCTTCAAATTAGCAGGTTAGGATTTCGAATTATACAATATGTTAGGTTGGTAACCCCCAAACTACCTTACTTATTTTGATAAAGTTATGTAAGTCAACCCAAGTTAAACTCACTTTGCTACTATCCTTGTTCATGTTTGAGTGAGAGTTAATCATTAAAAATATTTATTTCTTTTAAAAAAGATCTCTCTAAAAGTATTAAAAAAGAGTGATTTTTATCTTAAATAAATTATGACAATTACACACCAAATATAGCAATTTTAATCATGTGATGTTTACATTAGTCTTAAATTAAAACTACGGGAAGGGGAACACCTTGATCAACATTATCCTAATTGTGCAACTTCACCGTATAGAATGTGAGTAGTAGATGAAAACATTTACAATTTACAACGAGCTTATCAATTGAAAGGAACCTTTTGGTCTCCAAAGCCAAGGATTAGCATTGTTGGAGGAAAAGAAAACCATTTGGGAATTTGACAAAAGCATTTACTATTCTTGATAGCTTCACTTCATTGATTTCAGCAAATAATACCATGATGTATTGTTTCTTGTCCAATACATAGAGACCATGAGAACAAATGAAACTTGCATAAGCATCCATTATATCAGACTGGCCCAGTCGAACTTTCCCAAAACTACAATTGCCATAAGCATGTCTGGTGTTTTTCTTTTACCTAATGCTGTCACCCAATTACAGGTGCATGTGAAACAAAAAGTGGTTGATAAGAATATCCTAAAATTCACCCTGTTGTTCATTGGAACTTTCAAATGAGTAACTGAATACTCACATATTAACGGTTATTGAAAGGGAAATTTTCTAATAACAGGGAGATATGACAATAGGTATTGTCATTTGTCAGATTAAACTCTATGTAGAAACGTTAGTGATAGGTGAAATGCACATATATGTAGAAGTTGCTTGTAAGTTTATGCTCAAAGTGATCAGAGTTTTCGCTGATCCAAAAATAGAAGTTCTATCCTCATTTTCCATCCCTGTCAGGTAAGAAGACAAATTTTCATGTGCAACGCTCAGCAGCCCAGCATAAAAAGTGGTGCGTGTTTGTATTTCACGTGTGACTCTTCCATTTCACCATTGGCAAAATTTTATAGCATTTGTAGAAATTACCTGACGAAATGTGTTTTTCTCACCAAACCTCATTTTACAAAGTTATCCAATTAAGTAACCTCTCCCTCTAACACTCAATCTAACACTAGAATTTTAAAGAAAAATAAGAGAACCAAAATACCATAAAATAAACAGATTTGAACTAAAAGACTTTCCTTATATCTTGTTGAAAAAAACAGAAATCCTAAGTGATCTAGGATAAATTGATTGTTGGCACCCTTCATGTCACATGCCCTCATTAGATGTGAGGATTGTCTCATCCACCTAAGGAGAAATTCTACACAGTGTGTGAAAAGAAAGAAGATATTGCAGACACTGAATAGCTTCAATACAGAAGGGAGGCATTTCAACCAAAAGACATGCTAACAAGCAGTATATTTGACACGAGACAAGTGAAAGTGTTCAAATAAACATTTGAACAATCAAAGATGTTCAGAATACCATAAAATAAAGAACAATACACTAACCAATTTTTAGCTTAGAAACAACCACATGCTATAGAAAACAGTGTTATGCCATATGAGAAATGCATATCAAATATCATTTCTCTCCCTCAAGTATTTCATCAACTGCAGAAGAAAATCACTAGTGCAATAACTAAATTTTAAGGTTGTTGCAAATGAAAGAAACCAATGCACTGCTACCAACATTTGAGCATATGGATTTGGTCAAATTCCTTTGCACTAACCTTGTGAATATTTTAAATAAAATTAACACCAAAATCAGAAAATATTTGAAACCAAATCAATCTAAGCAAGTAGCAGCAATAACTAGAAAGGCTATGACAAGTTGACAACATATATATAACTATAAGCTAGGCATAATTCAAAGGGAGTAACAAAAGAAGGAGAAAAAAGAAGAAAGCTGACGGTGAAGATTTTCAGGATCCAAAATTGCTTTGCTGTATAAAATTAATGGCCATTCAGATAAGAGATAACAAGCTGTATATACTTAGTTAAGAACAGGACACTAGAAGATGCAACAAGATAAATAACCATCAAGTTAACAATCACCAAGTATTAGACGCAGCAAACTAAAAAATGGGACACAACAAAAGGAATAACAATAAGCTTCAAAGTTATTTCTTCATTCCTTTCATATGTGAATTCAATTTTTTGAAAAAAAGAACTCAAATAGAAAACCAGAGCTTACAGGTACTTGTAAAAATGATATCTGATGTAAGAACAATCCTCCCCATGGTTCACATCACAAGCAACCTCTCCTAAAAGTGTAAGGCCACAGTAAGCAATGAAATAAAACAATTTACATAATCAAGGAGAAAGTGTGCATCAAAGTCTTACTGAATAATCAATCAGGAGAGAAAATGGCTAACTTAAGTGAATTAGTTATGCTTTCAAACAACCATTCTAACATTGGATCTCAATAAGGTTCAACTGTATGTTCATAAGACCAAAACAACAACTTACTCTAGGCCATCATAACCTGCACCCTCCAAAAGCATTAGCAACTTTAATTCCAGGCACTTATCCCAAAAACTAAAAGAACTACAACTATGAGAACCAACAATACTATAATACAAAATAAAACGCACCAAATTTAAAAAAACAATGAAATAAATCATATTAAAGGATTCTCATATTCCCATGTATAAATAACCAAACTGTGTATGATCCATAGTTCCTTATAACTTATTGCCATGGTGGGGCTTATTTAAAGTACACCCTAATAATACTGTAAATAAAATATGACCATAATATAACTATAAGCAACCCCTCTGCCCATTTAACACTACATACTGTATTCAATTATCCTCTCCTGAGTCCTGCCTATAACTTCAAATACTCTTGTTATCATTTCCATATCCTACTTCTTGATCTTTCGATTCTTCTTCGGTCCCGGAACTTCCAACCTACCAACAGAACACCCACACCTTGCTCTGAGAACAAGAACAGCCCTTCCATTAGGGGGTGCCATCTTCTTAAGCTCAGCCTCGAGTTCACGGTGATGATCACAGGGAAGCTTAAACAATCCCTTCTTAACCCCACCATCCTTAGCCAATGAAGGGGAATTCTTGACACAATCCTCGGTCTCCAACTGAATATCAAATTCCGCAGCCTTCCTTAGACCCTTGCAATTGGGGTTCCCACATTTCCTTGTGGTGCAAGCCACAAGAAGCCACACAGTCAATGCAGTAAAGGTAACACTCACACCTATGAACATGTACACCCAAGGAGCAACGCAAACCTCTTCCCTCACCAAATTCACAATCACACCAACAACTTTTGCTCCTTCACTCATCAGAACCTGAACATAAGGAAACAACAAGAACCCGAAGGCGGCGATAACCGCCACAAAGATCACCACATCCACCACGGCCGATCGGGATCTCCGGCACGGTGGAACCTGGAGGGAATTGGGAGCCTTCCGGTTCCTCGATTTGGAGGCTAAATCAATGGAATTCGCCATGGTAGGTGGTTGGTCAACGGAAGAGTTGCAGAGAGAGATTGAGCTATGGAAATAGACCATTTCAATCACAACCCCAGAAGACCCCCACCAAAAGTGAATCAAACCCCAGATCAATAATCACGTTTCTTCGACCAACCCACTTCGCCAAAAACGAAAAAGATAAGAACTTTGAAGTGATCCAGAGGATTCCAGATTCGTGAGGATGCAACCAGGTGGATCAAAGGAAGCAATTTTTCTAGGGTTTTTTTAATTTTTTTAGGCAATTGAGATGGGTTTGTGGAGAGAGAGAGAGAGAGAGAGAGAGAGAGAGAGAGGGAAATGGGAGTGTGAAATGGGTTTGATAAATTTGGTTAAGGTTAGATTAGGCCGGCTTGAAGGGTTGCAGAGAGCATTAGAAGACGAAGAAGAAGCATCACTGCTTCATTGTTTTTGTTATCATCGAACCTATAAATATTATCAATAGTCAATAATAATAATAATAATAATAATAATAATAATAATAATAATAATAATAATAATAATAATATTTTATTTCAATAGTATACGGGATAAAATATAAAAATAAAATTTTCATTAAAAAAATATTATTCTTGTCTACTCACTTTAATTTCTGAATATTTTATTGTCTATTCAACTTGAATTCTGAAATTTTGTACATAATTTTTAATATAATAATTCTATCTTTTGATTTTTTTTAATCATGTTTAAAAGTTTCACAATTTAAAAAAACTAGAATAATACTGAGAGTTTCGTAGGCTGTTCATAGAGGGAAGCGTAGTGGATAGGTTGTTTTTCCTTTTTGTTGTGAAAATGTGATATGGTCAAAATGATAATAATGAGGGCAATTAGTAATTACTTGGCTTGTAGGTTTATGCAGAAAACACGGTTTCGTGTTAAAATTAGTGTGCGCGTGTGGGCTATTGTTAAGCTAGCTACTGTGATATGAATGGGCTTCTGGGAAAGTTTGCATTATGTGTATTCCTATGGGCTTCTCTCACTTCCCTTTTTGAGCTAATCCACTTATGTCATATTCTTTTTATTTCTATTTCTATTTCTATTTCTATTTTTGTTGGCAAAATAGTGTATTATACGCATCATAATAGCACGGCTCAAAATTGCCTTCTGTTTTTCTTAACTCTTCTAATTCTCACACTCGCTTCCGAGTTCCATTAAAATAAAACGAGTTTAAAATTTATTTTTGTTTTTATGGGTTTTTTTGAGTTTGGAAAAATTAATAGGAATCTTTTAATTGAAATAATATAAAATAGATATTAAAACCTTTTACAAATAATATTTTATATATATTATTTTAAAAAATATATAAACTTATTTTAATTATCTAATTATAAATAAAATTATTAAATTTATAATTAAAAATATATTTTAGATAAGTAGTTACTTCTATACATCTGTCCCTAGACTTATGTTTATCCCAGAGTTTTATTCATCACACAATGACACATTGGTCCTTATAGAATTAAATACTACCTAATATAACTTTAATATTTCCGTTTTCTAACTTAACACTCTGACTCTTTTAATTGCTAAATTTTATCATTGTGTTTATCAATGTAGGAAAATAACTATTCCTTCCTTCTGAATTTTTTATAAGACTTTTAATATATTATTTATACATATTAAAAAATATAATTATTTGAGATAAATGTCTTAAATTTTTTATTATTTTTGTCATGCTTCTAAACTTACTAAGAAATAAATTTAATAAATTTTTTAAATTTTATTAATTTCAAGAGAGATAATATATAATGAATAAGGATATGTGTTGAAATAATTAATGCACATTATAAGTTAAAAAGTGTTTCATAACAAGATCAGAAAAATTATTAAAAAACATTGTCTTATAAAAAAGGGTCATATTTTTAAAAAGAAATACAAATTTCAATTAATAAATAAAATAAAATAGCAAGATTTAACATATAAAATAGAAAGAATAAAAATGTCAAACTAATATGTCGTTTATTTGGATATATGACTCACTTGATTCCCAATTATGTAACGTAGCAAATCTTAATAAACAAAATTTCGTATCGTAAATATCAATGTCTTTAAATGAAAAGAGCAAATAATTTTCGCCAAACTTTGTTAATTAATATTAAACCAACGTAATAACAATCTACTAATGAGTCGCAGCTTAGTGTTAAATGTAGGTTTAGATTATAAGATTATAAGAAAACTCATCAGTTTAATCCTTGATAAATACATTTTTAATAAAGAATATTAACTGTGTGACTAAACTTGTTATTTATATAAAAAAATGAAATGAAATATTTATGGTTAAAAAAATTGAAAAGGTAATTTTGATTTTTTTCTATAAAAGTTGAGATTTGAATTAAAAATAAACATAAAAATTAATAAATATAAATATATCAGAAAAACTAATATTTAAACTAGTAGTTATTTTTAAAATTTTAGACTAGTTATCTTATTATTTGAGATGTTTACAAATAACCAGATGAGGAATTAATCTCTATGATCAACGGTGGAGTATACCAACAATTATTTTAGGTTTTTATTTGGTTCTTAAAATGCATTTTCTAAATTAGTTTCTATTGACAATGGATTTAAAAATATACTTAAAATTGGTAGCCTATGTAAACTGATTTAAAAATATATTTTAAATTGATTATGTAATAAATGATTTAAGAAAACAAATTTTCATTAATTTTTTAACAAAAATGTTTATTTTAAAACTATTTCTAAACATAATAGACCAAATTAAGATAAGAAAATAAAACTAAATTAAGACCTAAAATAAATAGCTCTAAAAAAGATTATTGTAAATTTTGTTTTTTTTTTTTAGTCCAGTAGGCAAGAAGAAAGCAATATCATGTGGGGGAGCTCAAAGAAGAAATGGACAAGTTTTTTTTCTTTTTTAAGATAGTTTTATTTATTTATATATTTAAGTTTTTATATATGCGTGATTAAAGTTTATATGAGTCTAGTAAAACTTATAAGATTTGACCCTACTTGAAAACTTAATGAATATTTATAAATATACGTATAAATCATTTATATCAATAGAATTCAAATTTATAAATTTATGGATATAAATTAATTTTTTAACCAATTAAATTAATATTTATTAGTCTGGATTAGTTGAAATTCATATAATTATTTATTGAAAATAAATTCTTAGCTCTTTTCATTGTTGTTTTTTAAAAGGAATTTAGAGGAAAATATTATTTTGAAGACGTAAACCAATGTAAATTTTTATTTTAAAAAGAGAAAACTAATCCAAATAATTTTGGAATGACTAATTTAATTCTTAGATGTTGAAAAGACATGAATTATTGAGTTGTCTCCTTTTAAATGATTTTGATATTGTTGAAACGAAATTATTATTTAATGACGTGTTTAGTTTAAGGATGCCATAACAAATTAGAGCACGTATCAAACCTCAAACATATAAATAAAAGCAGAAAGGTACACATTTACAACAAACGCGGGCCACAAAATTTTCTCAGCCACAAAATACTAAATTGTTCCCTTTTATTATATATAATTCGACCCAGAGAATCGAAATTCTAAGACAGTCCTAAAATTTTATATCTCCTACATGTATCAATTATGTTGATTACGACGGATAACTGGAAAAATAAAGTTAAGAAAATAAAAAAATTTAAAGGTTAATATTAACTATTTACTGTGTTTAAAACAGTTAATTTTTTTTAACAATCCCAATGGAAACCAAATACCCCCTTATTTTTTTAGTTGATTTTTATAGTATTTTAAAATTAATTATGAGTATAATTGACTTTGTAAAATTGATTTAATGAAATTAAGGGGTATAAATTAACATTATTTTTATTTAGAAAACTATTATTAAAAAATGGTTTTTGGATATAATATTGTCTGAATATATTTTTTGGTGATTATATAGTTTAAAAATTCATAATCAAAACCGCTCCTTTGAAGAAGTATATAATTATTAAAATTACAATGGGTCAATAATGCATAAAAGGTAAATATTGAAAGATGTATGAGACGTTACATGATATATAATTGATTTTTTGTTAATTAGAAATAAAAATAATTCTAAAATATATATTTGGTCTCTTTTATTTTAGGCATCAATTTAATTTCAGTTTTTTTTGTCACAATTTGGTCTTTTGTATTTTGAAAAGGTTCTTGTAACATCTTAGTTTTAATTATTGGTTGATTTTTTTAATCAGATAATTAAACTGAGAATATCAAATTAAGTAAAGACGGGTGCGTTAATTTTTGAAATATATATGGGTAAGTTTCAGGTAACCTGAAGTTACCCGACTGATTTCAAAAATTAACCAAATGAACAAAAGAACTAAAATACCCTCGATGTATTAAATTTTCACTTTTCTAATTCTTCACATTTTCTTCTCTTTTTCTCACATGTCAAAGGAACAAGGGAACAATACTACACTCTTTCCACTTTCATTTCACTTATTCATGTGTGTAGTAAGCCAAGAGAAAGAAACAAAAATTTCAATCCCTTATTTTCCTTTCTTTTTCTTGAACAAAAAAAATCATTTCTTCTTCTCTTTTCATCTATAGGCAACAACACTATCACCATTCCATCTTTTTCATTTTTCCATTTCTCTTTCAACTCTCGCGTGCATGCAGTAGAGAGAGAAAAAAAGGAAAATTGCTTCTCTATTCTTTCTTCTTCACCACAGGAAACACCATCATTGTTCTATCATCTCTTTTAATTTCCCATTCATGCAAAGTTAAATTCAAGCTTGGTTTTCTTCTTTTGTTTTAAAGACAATATTGGAAAAGCATTAGTTTCTTCATTTTCTGATGTAGATGGAACTAGGAATAATAGAAAATATTCGAAGATTCCAAGAAGAAAGGGAACTCAAAAATTTAGAATAAATTCTAATATGAATTTATTATTATTGAAAGAGAAGAATTTTAAGAAGAATATGGGTTTTTCCTAAACCAAACTTAATTACAGCTTTGCTATTTATACAAATGGAACAACTACTAAAACAAAATACCAAAATAGAATGTAACTAATTCTATCTTTGCCACGTAAGCACTCTTCTAACTATCTTGTATCAATACCCTCCACCTGAAAAAATTCTTGTCCTTAAGGAAAATCTAGGAACTATTGCTTCAAATCATGATAGAACTCCCAAGTGGCATCTTCAACCAATTTATGTTTCCATTTTATCAACACCTTGGTGATTGCATGGTTACCCCTCTTAACTGTTACACGATTGAGAATAGACTTAGGCTCCTTAATAATAGAAGTAGCATTAGTATCAGGACAATTAGGATCCACAGTAGCTTCTCCCATAAACTTCTTCAACTAGGAAACATGGAAAACATCATGGATTTGCGAGGATGCTGGAAGTCTTAGTTTATAAGTTATTGTTCCATTGCGATCAATCACTGGAAAAGGCCCATAAAATTTAGGATACAATTTGGCATTGTTCCTAAACTACACTAAAATTTGCCTATATGGATAAAGCTTTTCATAGACAAGATCCCCAATCTGAAAGCTTCTATCAGTCTTGTGTTTGTCTGCCAATTGCTTCATGCGATTTTGAGCCCTTTGCATATGGAACTTCACCAATTTTAACATATTTTCTCTGCATTGTAAACTTCTATCCTCCAAATCAATCTTGGATGTACTAGGAAGATAGGGAAGGTGCACTGGAGGAGCTTGACCATTGACTATCTCATAAAGGTTTGCCTTGATTATGTTGTGATAAGTAGAATTGTACCACCATTCAGTCAACGACAACCATCTCGATCAGCTACTAGGTTCATTAAAACACATGCACCTGAGGTAAGTTTCAAGGCACCTATTAACCACCTCAGATTGTCCATCTGCTATAGGTGATAGGAAGTGGACAACTGAACCTGTATGCCTTGCAAAGACATAAACTCTTTCTAAAACTATCTTACAAAGACAGGATTCCTATCACCAATTATTGTATCAGGGAAACCATGTAATTTGAAGACATTATCAAGGAAACATTAGGCTACTTCAACAGCTATGTAAGGATGTTCCAGAGCCATAAAATGGGTTGTCTTGCTCAGACAATCTACCACCAAAAAATCACTTGTTTCCCAAAGGAACTGGGCAAACCTTCAATAAAATCCATAATGATATATTGCCAAACATGACTAAGTATAAGTAATGGTTGTAGAAGGCCAGGTGACGTAGAATTATCATATTTAGAAGTTTGGCAAATCACACAATGATGCACAAATTCCTTAACATCCTTGGATAACCCTTTTTGGTAACCATTGATTTAATTCTTTGCAAGGTTGCATCCTTTCCAGAGTGTCCACCATAAACAAACCCATGAATCCATGATAATATGTCCTTCCTGAGTTGTAGATCCTTACCAACCACCAATCTACCTTTCATTCTAAGTTCATTTCTCTGCCAGGTAAAATGCTTATGGGAAGAATTGTTCAGTTATAGTTCTGCAATGGTTTCTTAATAAAGGGATCAGATTGCCAGGATTGCTAGATCCACAGGAACATATCAAAATCAGGTTGGTGAGTAGCTAAAGCACTACATTGAGGACTTCCCAACCTGGACAAGGCATCTGTAGCTACATTCTCCTGCCCTTGCTTATACTGAATCTGAAAATCAAATTCCATCAATTTAACTAACCATTTTTGTTGAAAATAAGTGGTAAGTCTTTGATCCAAAATGTATTTAAGACTTCTATGATTAGTCTTAATCATAAATTTCTTATCAAGCAAGTAGTGTCTCCACTTTTGGATAGCCATTATCACTGCTTAGAGTTCCTTTTCATAAGTGGAGAAGGACTGTTGATGTTTTAACAAAATAAAATTTAATCAATTCAATGATAAAACAAAATCTAAACCTAAGGGGGTGTTTGATTTTATTTTTCCTAATGATCTCTAATCGTGAAAATGAAAGGATTAAAGCTTGAATTTGTAAAATAGGACCAAATTGAACCATGAGTCCTTAAATTTACCTTTCCAATGGATAAATTAATGAAACCCATGGTCCACAAAGCTGCCAATAACTTCATAATGGTTATGAAGCTCACTAAGAACATAAAAATTAAAGAACTTAGAGGGTGGGATTCAAGAAGCAACCTAAAACTGAAAACATGCTCATGGAATCTTACCTTAACAATTAAAGAAATTGAAGACTCCCTTGACCTTCTATGGCTACCCGTGGAGAGAGGAAAGGAAGTGGAGCTTGGAATCCAACTTTGCCTCAATGGAAATTTGAAGGAAATTGATGAAAATGAACGGGTGGTGCGGGTGGAGAAGAGATAACGAAGAAGGAGTGCTATGTTTCTTTTCCTTTCATAGCATGCATGAGAGAAAAAGTGAAACGAGGGAAAAGATTTTGGCAATTAATTCATGGCATTTAAGGGCAAAATGGTTCTTTTGCCCGTTTGGTTAATTTTTGAAACCAATTTGATAACTTTAAGTTACCCAAAAATTAACCAGATTAATTCCAAAAATTAACGCACCCCTTTGTAATTAATTTAGCATTCCCAATTAATTCTTTGATGAATAAAAATTAACCAATAATTAAAAATAGGATGTTACACTCTCACTCTCACCTAAGATAATCTTTTTCATAAAACACATCGTCTATATACACATTCACATTAGTGCATTTACACAATTTTCGTTTAAGTACATTGGGTCTTATTTAAAATTTTTTGTGTATTCATATTTAGTCAATTTTAGCCTATTTTGTCACCAGATAAGTGGTGAAGTATTAGAATTGATGCTTACCCACAAAAAAATTAATCAACTAATTAAAAATATTTTAGCATATATTTAAGTGAGCTTAACAAGTACTTTTCTATTCTTTTTTTAAAACTTAAAAATTACAAATTTTAAATGTTAATCTTCCTCCTTAATTCATATGGAGATTTTGTGTTTTTCCTATAAAAATGTATTTAATTAATATATACTAGCTTCATTTTAGTTTAATTGTTTAGAGAGAAGATAAATTTTATTCCAATTTAATTACGTATTTATAATTTCAGAGCATTAATTATTATTATTATTTTCCAAAAATGCTCATATAAGAAAGAAGACATGCTAAATAAATAAATATAATGTAGTGTGATGTTAGATTATGAATTTTTGTATTAATTAAGATAAAATAATTATATTTTTTTAATTTTTAATTTTTTCAAAATAGTTAAATAAGAACGAATATAGTACTGTCATTTTACAATACAAAATAAATAATCTCCTATTATTATTAGGGTTTATCTAATTCGTGTAACTTTGCACAAGTCAAAAAATCAAAAAATAATTTTTTATTTTAAAATATTATTGATCCGGTCTGGATACCGGCCCCCATTCTTGTAATGTCAGAGTGACCTCATATAAGGAAAACCGGTGTCCTGGTTCAACATTACCACACCGGATATCCGATGTCTGGCCGTCCGTCCTCATCACACGACTGCCCCACTTATTTTCTCTATAACGGTTCTTTGTTCATTTTCACAGGACATTTATATAACTGTTGGCTTTTCAGTCACAGCAAGATAAGAGCCCCTAATAACTTATCAGCGAAGATACTATATGTAGCAAAATACGTCACGTCAATGGCCTCAGAAAGCAAGTGGATGTGTTAGCAGATTATGCGGAAAAGGTGATTATCCTCTCCTCTTCCTAGAGGATCATACTCTGATAATTGACCTACCCTCCTGACACATTCTGAGTGTTGAGCCACCCTGATTGACATAATGTACACGCTATCAGAGTTAGGGGACCCACCTGTATCCAACTACTCATTTTCTCACGTACAACTATAAGTAGCTCATTTCAATACACATGCATGGTATCGTTGTTCTATCTCACACTTTACTATTATTTCGTTTGAGCATTCACTGAGTTCTTACACTCTTCTAACTTGAGCGTCGGAGAATCTTCGCAGGTGGCACCACCTTTCGCCCCCCGCAACGCGAAACGTTGGTGTGGAGGATCTCCAGGACAACAAGACCGGCCTCTCCCACTGAGAGACCGGATTAACACATCGGATACACATTGTTCCGATGTGCAAACCCTAAAAACACCTATAATCTTGTGGCTGGTCCCACACCGGATCCTAGACCCCGGTCCAGACCAGTTCAATTATTAATATCTACTCACATTAATTTTTAAACAATCTCAATACAAGTTTCAATAAAACAATTCTATTTTTAATCTTCTATCATGTGTAAGATTACACAAACCCTTATTATTATTATATAATAAAATACATTCCTCTTGGTTATTGATAATATTTATTTCTGTGACCCTCACATAAAAATGATGTCCACTGTGTGTGCAATGTATTTAGAATATTTGAATACATTAAGTATATGTAATAAAGTATGTTGTTTTCAACATTTCAAGATAACTTTAAAATAAATCAAGTAATTAGATAAATGTCAATAGTGAAAGAACCGAGATTCAAATATAAGTTGTGATAACGTTATGTTCATGACACACACCAGCTATATTGGCTAAAATGAACAAGACATGTTTACTTTATTTAGGCAAACTATTATATTCAAAATCTGTGGATGAAAACCACCTCCATAAATAGTGTTAATTTTAATTTTAGTCATTCATAATAAAATAAAATATAATAATTAGTGTCCATTTCTCTTACTTTTTTTTATCAAAATGGGTCAACTCGTCATGGTCAGCTCCATCATCAACCTATCAAAAGTGAGGCGAGATAGGTTTGGTTACCTACTGAAGACGAGTTGACTTTTTTAGCTTGCTTAATTTTACTAACAGGTTGGATGTTTGGGTTTGAAAAATAAAATAAAAAATCTAATTTTATGAGATTAGTAGTGGCGGGTTAGTGAGTGTTCCAAACTGCCTAAGAAATATAAAATAATCAAAATTAACAACTAAAAAAATTAAACACATAAAAATGAAATACGCTTAATAATAAAAAACGATAATTGAACAGAAACAATGTTTACCTTGCCAGGCGAATGAGAAGTCGAGAAGGTGAGGTGGACATTTGGATTTGGGGGAAAAGGGGACGAGTGAAAAATGAAAACTACAATCGGTGTTTGAGTTTTAGGAAATTGGGGAAAGCGATAAAGGAGAAGGAGGTTTGTAAGTGTGTGTGAAAAAAATAATACTACTACTAATTTGTTAGGTTTACCCGCCTTACCCAACAAACATGATGAGTTGGCGGGTCAAGCGGGTGTGGGTTGAATGGTTTAACGGGCCTAATACCCATGACTCATCCTACATTTTTTGGCAGGGCTGATGGACTTACTTGTCATGTTTAACTTAGACAATTATATTGTAAATCAATAATATATATATATATATATATATATATATATATATATATTAGCGTATCCAATGAGAATAAAGAGATATGGTGAAATATGAAAATAATTAATTGTGACCATTCATGTTTAATTAATGATTAAGATTAATTTAAGTTTTAAAATATTAGCATGCACTACTCTTTATCTTATGAAAGTTGATATCTTATATCTCATTTATAAAAAATGATATCTTACACACACACACACACATATATTTGATATTTATTATTCAATATAGTATCCTTTATATAATTTAATATTTCATTACTACACAAAATTAAATCACGCATAATAAAAAATAAAAGCATTTGACACTTCCTATTTAGAATTAAATCATGTTCTTTCTTTTTTATTTGTTTATTTAAGATCACCATAGTTATTAAAATACCATGTTCTCCCATAAAATATAAGATGATAATAATTTATAAAATTAAGATATAAAAAATATGAAACGAGAAGAAAAAAGTAAGACAAATAGCTAGAATTTTTATTTTGATAAAAAATATTTAATATAGTTATACGGTATACATTAATCCATCAAAATAATCTTAGAGTATTTGATTGAATCTAAATATCTAAAGGGGTAGTTTGATTTCAAAAATATTTTCGGTTGTGCATATTGGATAATTATTTCTATAATTTACTAAGTATTAAATTATACTGTACATTTATCTTAAATAATTTTTATTAATTTTTTAATTTTATTAATTTACTAAGTATTAAATTAATAAAAAATTATATTTAATTTTATTAATTTTTTCTTCTTATGTTATATATTTTTTAATATTAATTTTATAAGTTATTTATCATCCTATCTTTCATTGGAAAAAATAATATTTCCATAACTATCGTGGCCTTAGAGGAAAAATGTCAAAAATAATAAGCACAATTTAATTTTGAATAAGAAGTGATACATGCTCTTATTTTTTTTGTTGTGCATTATTTAATTTTGTGTAGAAAGAAAATATTAACCTATCTAAAAATATTAAATTGAATAATAGATATCAAATCTGATCCGGTCCTAATACCGGCCCCCAAGAGCAAGGCTTTAATGCTTTGCCAGGTCAGCATTTCGAACGAGGTAAATACGCTTCAAATACGGAGTATGTACGAAAAAGGCAAGTAACTCCGCCTAGGCATGTCACTCCGCCAAGGTATGACACTCCGCCTAGGCATGTTACCCTGCCAAGGGTCATAACTCCGCCAAGGGATGTTACTCCGCCTAGGCATGTAACGCCACCAGAATGCATATTACTCCGCCAAGCCATAGGCTCAATACTGGCGGAATATTGAACTTCCCATACTGCATAGCGAACCCATACTCACAACCCCGGCACGAGGTTGACTCTGTCTTGAGAGGTTAATAATGGGAATCACGCTGTCACGCATAAAGGGGAATAACAATAAAATAATAAAGCATTCACGCTTCCCAAGTAAGTAGAAATACCTACTACACTAACGGTGCTCGTGAACAACACAGGGACCCACTGTCTTTCTTGCTTTATGCTAGAAAACAAGGAACGGGCCCTACCAATAATGGAGCACCAGTAACAGGTATATAAACCTCAGCAAAAAGGTATACAGGGGATCTCCCCCATTTCTAAACCTTACACTCTCTTACTTGCATAATTCTCTCTGACTGTCTTTCTAAGTCTCTAAGTATTCTGAAATACTGACTTGAGCGTCGGAGAACGATTGCAGGTACCACCCCCAATCGGGTCAAGACAAAGAAGACCCCGTCAGGCGGACTGTGACACCGCCACAGAGCACATTACACCCCGCCTCAACATATAAAGACTCTCCGTATTTGTATTTATACACACATTGCTTTGTATCAAAAACACATTTATATATATTTTGAGTTGTTCTACGGGCATATCTCTACACCCCCTGTAAAGAACAGTTCATTGGCACGCCCAGTGGGACACGTTAAAGTTATCCCCACCTCTCGTTTAAGAAGTTTGGTCTCTTATTGTGAAAGGCAATGGGAGAAACCAACCAGATGGGCACGTGGAAGACATCACTGCCCAGAAACAACCAGTGAACAGGCACTTAGCTTTCGAGTCGCCTGTGGAAAGTTCAAGAAGAATGGTGCAGGTTTCAGCACCAAATCTAAAGGATGAGATGATAAGAAAGCTGATGGAGGAACTGATGGAATTAAAACGCGAAAGAAAGAGCGTGGAGGAGAGAGCCATGTCTCTGATCAAGGGGTCACATCACACAACCGAGGGAGAAAAATCCTCTACCCCCCAGTATTCAAATATCCCACAGTTGAAGGGAGGTCATGTACCTGGGGGCAGATGAAGATGTCATGTGCAGGATGTTCCCTCGGACTCTTGTTGATGATGCCCTTAGCTGATTCAGGAAGCTACTATCAGGTTCCATCAACTCATGGGAAGGAATGGCAACAGCGTCTGTTGACCACTTTGTCATCTCCAATGATACTCCCAGAACATCTCATACCTTGGCTCAGATTAGGCAGGGGGAGCATGAAACTCTCAAGGACTTCTTGAAGAGGTTTCACAAGGAAGCAGCTGCTGTTCCAAACTTGGCAGAAGCACTTCAATTGCACATAGCAATAGAAGCTTTGCAACCAAGCTCTGCTTTTGCCATGTCATTGGCAAAGAATCCTCCAATGAATTTTGAAGAATTCAGGAGGAAAGCATCCAAGTATGTGAGCATTGAAATGCACTTGGAAGCAACAGTGGCAAGAGAGAAATCCCCAACGTTACAACGGAGTGATAATAGCAGATCCAGATCGGGTTTTACCAAGAAGGTCTAATGAGTCATAACCTCGACTCATCTCTCTTTCTCTCTTTTGTAATTCATAATTAATGAAATACTCTAAATGGTTTACCCATTGTCTTCATGACTTTATTTGATGCACAACACTGTTGTGACAAAGATACTTTCAGGACGGATGATCCTAACAATTAATCCGTACTCCTACGATTGAAAAATGTCTCCAGGGCGGATTATCTCAATCACTTAATTTGTGATCTGACGATGTAACTCTTGGCGTTGTGTACTTTTCCAGAACGGATAACCTCAGTCACCCATTATGTGATATGACGATGTAACTCCTGACGTTGTGTACTTGCCCAGGACGGATGATCTCAATCACCCATTCTGTGATCTGACGATGTAACTCCTGGCGCCATACACACTCCAAGGACGGATGATCTCAATCACTTAATATGTGACTTGACGATGTAGTTCCTGGTATCGTACACATCCCCAAGACGGATGATCTCAATCACCTATGAAGTGATTCGACGATAAAACTCCTGAACTTGTTCCCATGCAGATAAGACAACGGCTCCAAAAACTGAAGCACAGATGCATAACTCTTTATTCCATAAAGATCAACCAACATGCAACACCGCTTCACAAACGGAGTCAACAAAAACTCCTTGGGGAATTGGTGTCTCAGCTATATGCTGCACCATACCGACCCTAAGGTACAGAAAACTCCTTGGGGGGAAAGGATTGGTGTCTCAGCTATATGCTGCACCATACCGACCCTAAGGTACAGAAAACTCCTTGGGGGGAAAGGATTGGTGTCTCAGCTATATGCTGCACCATACCGACCCTAAGGTACAGAAAACTCCTTGGGGGGAAAGGATTGGTGTCACAGCTATATGCTGCACCATACCGACCCTAAGGTCCTGCAGGCCGCCTCTGGAAAGAACTGGTGTCACAGCTATAGGCTGCACTAATTCGTCCCCAAGGTCCTGAAGGCTTCTTGTGGAAAGAGCTGGTGTCACAGCTATATGCTGCACTACGCTAACTCCAAAACGCAACCAATTTCTTGCAGGAACAATTGGTGTCACAGCTATATGCTGCACCATACCGCCTCAAAGGTACAACAAATTTCTTGCAGGAACAACTGGTGTCACAGCTATTTGCTGCACCATACGCCTCAAAGATTTAACCAATTTCTTGCAGGATGAATTGGTGTCACAGCTATATGCTGCACCATACCGCCTCAAAGGTTTAACCAATTTCTTGCAGGATGAATTGGTGTCACAGCTATATGCTGCACCATACGCCTCAAAGATTTAACCAATTTCTTACAAGATGAATTGGTGTCACAGCTATATGCTGCACCATACCGCCTCAAAGGTTTAACCAATTTCTTGCAGGATGAATTGGTGTCACAGCTATATGCTGCACCATACCGCCTCAAAGGTTCAACCAATTTCTTGCAGGAACAATTGGTGTCACAGCTATATGCTGCACCATACTATCTCAAAGGTAAGAACCAATAAAATTCTCACAGGAAGAATCGGTGTCACAAGCTATATGCTGCACCATAGCCATCCTGAATTCAACAATTCATATTTGATCAGGAGTTACACTCCGGTCCAAGTTCAAAAGGATGAACACTCTATCCAAAGCTTGACTCTGCCTAACTACCAATGTTTTACGGAGTACATGAGCAACAAACTCAAGCACTACCCAACAAGTTCAAGTAAGTTCAACACTTGTAAAATTATGCTTCATGGAAATTCCTAAGAGGCTACTCCGCCTTCTTACGGAATACAACTCATTGGAATTCCTAAGAGGCTATTCCGCCTTCTTACGGAATCCAATCTCATTGAAATTCCTAAGAGGCTACTCCGCCTTCTTATGGAATACAACTCATTGGAATTCCTAAGAGGCCACTCCGCCTTCTTACGGAATCCAGTTCCTTGGAAATTCCTAAGAGGCGACTACTCCGCCTTCTTACGGAATACAACTCATTGGAATTCCTAAGAGGCCATTCCGCCTTATTACGGAATCCAACTTCATTGAAATTCCTAAGAGGCCACTCCGCCTTCTTACGGAATCCAACTTCATTGAAATTCCTAAGAGCCTACTCCGCCTTCTTACGGAATCCAACTCATTAGAATTCCTAAGAGGCCACTCCGCCTTCTTACGGAATCAACTCCTTGGAATTCCTAAGAGGCCATTCCGCCTTCTTACGGAATCCAACTCCTTGGAAATTCCTAAAAGGCTACTCCGCCTTCTTACAGAATTCAACTCCTTGTAAATTCCTAAGAGGCTACTCCGTCTTCTTACGGAATCCAACTCATTGGAATTCCTAAGAGGCCACTCCGCCTTCTTACGGAATCAACTCCTTGGAATTCCTAAGAGGCCATTCCGCCTTCTTACGGAATCAACTCCTTGGAAATTCCTAAGAGGCCACTCCGCCTTCTTACGGAATCCAACTCCTTGGAAATTCCTAAGAGGCTACTCCGCCTTCTTACGGAATCATACTTCATTGGAATTCCTAAGAGGCCATTCCGCCTCCTTACGGAATCCTATTTCATGGAAATTCCTAAGAGGCCACTCCGCCTTCTTACGGAATCCAATCTCATTAAAATTCCTAAGAGGCTATTCCGCCTCCTTACGGAATCTGTTTCATGGAAATTCCTAAGAGGCTACTCCGCCTTCTTACGGAATCCTACTTCATTGGAATTCCTAAGAGGCTATTCCGCCTTCTTACGGAATCCAATCTCATTAAAATTCCTAAGAGGCTACTCCGCCTTCTTACGGAATACAACTCATTGGAATTCCTAAGAGGCTATTCCGCCTTCTTACAAAATCCAATCTCATTGAAATTCCTAAGAGGCTACTCCGCCTTCTTACGGAATACAACTCATTGGAATTCCTAAGAGGCCACTCCGCCTTCTTACGGAATCTAGTTCCTTGGAAATTCCTAAGAGGCGACTACTCCGCCTTCTTACGGAATACAACTCATTGGAATTCCTAAGAGGCCATTCCGCCTTCTTACGGAATCCAACTTCATTGAAATTCCTAAGAGGCCACTCCGCCTTCTTACGGAATCCAACTTCATTGAAATTCCTAAGAGGCTACTCCGCCTTCTTACGGAATCCAACTCATTGGAATTCCTAAGAGGCCACTCCGCCTTCTTACAGAATCAACTCCTTGGAATTCCTAAGAGGCCATTCCGCCTTCTTACGGAATCCAACTCCTTGGAAATTCCTAAGAGGCTACTCCGCCTTCTTACGGAATTCAACTCCTTGTAAATTCCTAAGAGGCTACTCCGCCTTCTTACGGAATCCAACTCATTGGAATTCCTAAGAGGCCACTCCGCCTTCTTACGGAATCAACTCCTTGGAATTCCTAAGAGGCCGTTCCGCCTTCTTACGGAATCAACTCCTTGGAAATTCCTAAGAGGCCACTCCGCCTTCTTACAGAATCCAACTCCTTGGAAATTCCTAAGAGGCTACTCCGCCTTCTTACGGAATCATACTTCATTGGAATTCCTAAGAGGCCATTCCGCCTCCTTACGGAATCCTATTTCATGGAAATTCCTAAGAGCCCACTCCGCCTTCTTATGGAATCCAATCTCATTAAAATTCCTAAGAGGCTATTCCGCCTCCTTACGGAATCTGTTTCATGGAAATTCCTAAGAGGCTACTTCGCCTTCTTACGGAATCCTACTTCATTGGAATTCCTAAGAGGCTATTCCGCCTTCTTACAGAATCCAATCTCATTGAAATTCCTAAGAGGCTACTCCGCCTTCTTACGGAATACAACTCATTAGAATTCCTAAGAGGCTATTCCGCCTTCTTACGGAATCCAATCTCATTGAAATTCCTAAGAGGCTACTCCGCCTTCTTACGGAATACAACTCATTGGAATTCCTAAGAGGCCACTCCGCCTTCTTACGGAATCCAGTTCCTTGGAAATTCCTAAGAGGCGACTACTCCGCCTTCTTACAGAATACAACTCATTGGAATTCCTAAGAGGCCATTCTGCCTTCTTACGGAATCCAACTTCATTGAAATTCCTAAGAGGCCACTCCGCCTTCTTACGGAATCCAACTTCATTGAAATTCCTAAGAGGCTACTCCACCTTCTTACGGAATACAACTCATTGGAATTTCTAAGAGGCCACTCCGCCTTCTTACGGAATGCAACTCCTTGCAAATTCCTAAGAGGCTACTCCGCCTTCTTACGGAATCTACTTTGAAATTCCTAAGAGGCTACTCCGCCTTCTTACGGAATCTACTTTGAAATTCCTAAGAGGCTTCTCCGCCTTCTTACGGAATCTACTTTGAAATTCCTAAGAGGCTATTCCGCCTTCTTATAAAAGCTAAACCTGAGTGTTGTAGCTCATTAAAGTGACTCCACCAGTCACTATAACAAGCTAGGGGGCATATGATCCGGTCCTAATACCGGCCCCCAAGAGCAGGGCTTTAATGCTTTACCAGGTCAGCATTTCGAACGAGGTAAATACGCTTCAAATACGGAGTATGTACGAAAAAGGCAAGTAACTCCGCCTAGGCATATCACTCCGCCAAGGTATAACACTCCGCCTAGGCATGTTACCCTGCCAAGGGTCATAACTCCGCCAAGGGATGTTACTCCGCCTAGGCATGTAACGCCGCCAGAATGCATATTACTCCGCTAAGCCATAGGCTCAATACTGGCGGAATATTGAACTTCCCATACTGCATAGCGAACCCATACTCACAACCCCGGCACGAGGTTGACTCTGTCTTGAGAGGTTAATAATGGGAATCACGCTGTCACGCATAAAGGGGAATAACAATAAAATAATAAAGCATTCACGCTTCCCAAGTAAGTGGAAATACCTACTACACTAACGGTGCTCGTGAACAACACAGGGACCCACTGTCTTTCTTGCTTTATGCTAGAAAACAAGGAACGGGCCCTACCAATAATGGAGCACCAGTAACAGGTATATAAACCTCAGCAAAAAGGTATACAGGGGATCTCCCCCATTTCTAAACCTTACACTCTCTTACTTGCATAATTCTCTCTGACTGTCTTTCTAAGTCTCTAAGTATTCTGAAATACTGACTTGAGTGTCGGAGAACGATTGCAGGTACCACCCCCAATCGGGTCAAGACAAAGAAGACCCCGTCAGGCGGACTGTGACACCGCCACAGAGCACATTACACCCCGCCTCAATATATAAAGACTCTCCGTATTTGTATTTATACACACATTGCTTTGTATCAAAAACACATTTATATATATTTTGAGTTGTTCTACGGGCATATCTCTACACCCCCTGTAAAGAACAGTTCAAAATCAAATAATATATAAGATATTAACTTTGATAAGAGGAAGAGCAGTGCATATTAGTATTTTAACTATTTTTATTTTTTCAACATATCACTCTATTCTCATTAGATACATTCTCTCTCACACATACACACACACACACACACACACACACACACACATATATATATATATATATATATATACCATCTCCGGCTCGAGCCTGACATAGCCATCATAATTCATAAACGGCAAAGTTTTTTTATCATTAAAACTTGAATCGAATATCACATGTGAAGTTAGAACGTCGTGCTAATACCTATTTAGTGATTAAAAACAAGCTTTATCTTTTTTGAACATGATCTGTCCTGGACCGGGGTCAAGAGATCCGATCTCAAGCCAGTCACGAATAGTATGTCAATACCGTCTAATAGACCGGATGTATGTGTATCCGATGTATGTATCCGTTGTCCTTGAGTGAGGAGAGCGGATTGGGCGTCCTGGAGATCCTTCACACCGACCTAACGCGATGAAGTGGGCGAATGGTGGTGTCACCTGCAAAGATTCTCCGACGCTCAAGTCAGTGATTATATTCCAAGTAAGGAATGTATTTAGAGAAGAATCAGACGTAAAAGAGCTGAAGATCCCTCACTTCAATCATGAAGTCAGTTCATATACCTGATTGGCTCGATTAACGAGGACTCGTTGGTGGGGAACCACCAACTTCCATTTGCATTATTATATTGCGCACTTACCTGCATGATTGGGTCAAGTGGCTATTTTATATTGAGCATAGAGAATGTAGACTAGGATTAGGGAACAAGTTGACCATTCCCGTGAGCAGAATTTGGCTCGTAGTGCAGGAAATTATTGATCGATCCCTGTAGCAACAATCCTTGTCTTTTGCACAGTGACGTGTGTATTGTCCGATGTCATGGTGTTATCCTGAACAACCGGTATAGGGAGAACGCCTGATACGGAATTACAGTTCGGATGTATACCGATGACACCGGTTACACGTAGATGTCTTATCAAAGACGTTGAGATATGTATAGAAGATCAGATACCGGTATTGAGACCGGATCATATGTCCCCTAGCTTGTGTGAGGGACTGAATAGTTGTTCACAGAAGCTACTCAACCTGCGAGAGGTCTTAATATCGGTAAGCTTACGTGTGTAACAGCTCCTTAGCATCTGTTGTCATTCGTAAAGAACTGTTCTAAATTTAATAGAAACGACCTTTCGGTACGGTCACAACGGATTCAGACAAAGATTCGTTGTGTGAGAATTTCAAGAGTTTATGGGAATTGAAAGCTCTTGAAGTTTGTGTAACGGCTGTAAAGCATGAATTGCGTTGCATGATTAGACATTAATGCTTTTAATCACGTGGGCAAGCAATTATTACGCCTGAGATGAAAATCTCATTAACCGTCGTTTTGGGCTTAATGGGCCTGAAGTTTTCGAAACTTTTGGGCCTAGTGGATAGCCCTTCGTTGAGTCGCTATCGTTTTGGCGCCCAAGAATTTGGAACGGTTGTGTCGTTTCACTTGTGAACGAGTGCGTTTTATCGAGAACGACACAACTTCAAGAGGGGGTAACCGAACCTCTTCGTTTCCTATAAAAGGAACACTTAGTGGATTCTGGGTTCCACTTGCTTTTGTGTACTTAACGAAATTCTGCAGAAATTTTGCAAGGGAGTTTGTTGCCTATATTGCGAGGGTTTCTTCGTTCCTCAAATTCATCACTGTCATCTGAGGTAACTATTCCTTCCTTGTTGCTCTGGTCTTGTTTTGTTTTGCTACTTCTTAGTTAAAGAAAGTAGGCTTCGTCTGGGAGGGGAATCAGTTTCCCGCAACCCTAATAGTCATGGGGAAGAATCCTTGTGATTCTTCCTAAGGCTGAATCGTGTCGCTCAGAAAGGGGATCTTACTCACTGTGGAAAGTGACCTTTCCCTTCTCAGAGTCGCCCTCTGATTGTAATTGCTTTTAAAATGCAGTGAGTAATGATTGCAACTTTCTGACGACATTTCATTTCTTATCGTAGATTAAGGAGTTTGATTTAGATAATCCAAATGGCCACTGGAGAGGGAACCTCTGGAGATAGTGCCATTTCAAAGACAGCTGAAGGTCTTTATAGCGTAGTTGCTTCAAGGCTGAATTGGGAGGAGGTTCAGGCTAAATGGCCTTTCTGCTGGGTGTCCAGTGAGTTTAAGGACTTGGCCTCCCGACATGCGGATGAGGAGGGATCCCGGATCCAGCTGAGGTTTACTTTGAGTACGGATGAAGAGACAAAAAAGTGGTATAGGGTTTACGCACCACTTCCGACAGAGCGGATATGCCACGTCGTCCCTAATGACCGCTCTGTATACATGTATGACTTTATTTTCCATAATCTGGGAGTTCGTTTTCCTCTAACCGAACTCCAGATGGGCGTCCTGAAGTTCCTGAACTGTGCACCCTCCCAACTTCATCCCAACGGTTGGGGCCTCATCCGGGCTCTGGAGGTCCTTGGTGAGCATTTCAATTTCACGCCAACTGTAGCGATGCTGTTCTACTACACTCAGGTAGTTCGAAGAGCAAACAAGCAAGGTGGAGTTGGTCTGGTGACTCTCCGGACTCTCTGTTCCTTTGTGAACTTTGAGTCTTATACAGATTCTGCCAAGGTTGACGGGAAGTCCTTCAAGACTTACTTCACTCGCATCTCCATTAAGAAGGGCAAACCAAAATTTTGGAAGGATGAAGAGGACGTTGACAAATTTCCCCTGAGTTGGACACACAAACATTTCCTCTTGAGCTCACACGCGTACTACACTGATCAATCCGATCTGTCTCGTGAGACGTCGAGAGTGTTGTTCGCACTTGAATCGCACACTACAGGTCATCACGTCTTTTCGTGTAGGCGTCTGCTAAGTAGCTCAAGCGGAGTCCGGGAGGAATATTTGCGTACTTCTCGTTTTATTTCATCTTTTCTCCTTTATCAAAGATATATAGAATATTTGTAGTTGCTGACATCTTGTGTTTGTTCATGTAGGTGAAATAGAACAGGAAACTCCAGAAATGGATAAATTGAAGAAATTCAAGGCGGCTGGTAAATCCGTTGCTCATGAAAATGAAGTAAAGCCCACTGGTTGAGGGCGGTACGTCCGATGTTGGCGCAGCCTCGGGTCAGCCTCCAGTTACTGAGAGGAGAAGAAAGATCCAGAATGATCCTGCGAGGCGTCAGTCCAAGAAGCAAAGGGTTTCGGAGGATCCTGCTGCTGGGGTTTCTGGATCAGAGCTGACCTCCTTCCCAACTACCTCGTTTCTCACCCCCTTCCTCTCCTATGAAGGTTCTACTCCAGCCACTCTTCCTCCTCCGATGTACAAACTCTGGCCTACACTCAGTCCTAAAGAAATTACGGAAGCGTGTGAGGCCGGAAGGTGGCAGTTAGCCGAACTTGCTGGAATGCTTTCTTCAGTCAGCGAGTTGGCTAGCAACGCCGATAAAGTTGAGGAATTGAGTGACGAATTGAAAGAACTCAAGCTTTCCTCGGAAAAGGACAAAGCCGCCGTGAAGTTAATGGAAGATCGTCTTAACAAGTCTAAGGAGTTTGGAGATATCATGACTAAAGAGAATCTCAAGCTCAAAGGCGATCTTAAAAACTTGGAAGGCAAAGTGGCAGAGAAGGAGGAGGAACTCCGTAGCAGCCAGGATAAACATAAAGCTGATGCTGAGGAGTGGTCTCAAAAGGAGAAGAAGCTCCTTCTTGAGATAGAGGGACTGAAGGCTAGGAAAGCGGAGTCCGAGGTGTCTAGTGAGGAGCTGTCCAAGTTGCGGGGAGAATTGGCTACAGCGAAAGCTGAGAGAGAAGAAGCTGTTGACATATGCAGCCGGGCTGTTGAAGAGTCCTTCGGCCTAGCCATACGCCAAGTCTTCTACCGCAACCCCACTGCGAAACTTAACCTTTATGGAATGGATCCGTACTATGAATTCCATGGGGGAAAGTTAGTCGCAGTGGTGGATGGTCGTCACGAGGATCCACCGACGTCCTTGTATGGTTTGGCTCCTCTTCCTGAGGGTCAATCCATGGGACCTGATTACGTCTTTCCTGTGTCCGAGGTTCCCTCTTCTGAAGAAAGGGCTGAGGCTCCTGGAGGTGAGACTCCTGCTGATGTTCCAAAGGAAGGGGGACAAGAGCCTGGTGCTGAGGAGGCGCAAAAAACTGAAGAACAGATTCCTCCTCCGTAATTTTGTTTTTATTTACATGTATAGTTGTGTACCGGGATCAACTCCGGATTTTGAACTATTGTATGTAATTTCATTTCAATGAATGAATTTTGATTGAAGAAATTTGTCTTCGTCGTTTCATGTATATATAAATAGTTTCTAATCCGTTCTGTATAATTAATCTTAAGGCCGGATTGAGATAACAGCCTCAGAAAATTAAACAATAAGTAAAATTTAGAACGGATAAATATATACATGTCCCCAAGTGTGTATTAAGAAAAAGGGTGCCTGTCTTTGGGGCATGATCCTTAATTTTCTTAATTCTTTTGGGGAAAGAAGGGTCGATCCGCTGTTCAGTAGAGTAGTGTAACAGAACGGATGACTGCTCTTAATCCGTAATGCTCTCACAGGAGATTACAATATTGTTTCAAGCTTAGGGAACTGCAAGGAAGTGGTGTTTGAGTCCTTTATCATAAGGATGATGATGGGAGTTTTTTCTATGCCAGGAGTTACGTCGTTGTATCACAGGATAGGTGATAAAGAGTATCCGTCCTGGGAGAATACCACTTGAAAGCGAAAGTGCGGACTGACTTTCGGAATTTTCCATCATAAGAATGATTATATGAATTGATCATGCCAGGTGTTTTATCATCAAATCACTTCATAAGTGATTGAGATCATCCGTCTTGGGGATGTGTACAGCACCAGAAAATCGTCGGATCACATAACAGGTGATTGAGATCATCCGTCCTTGAGGTGTGTATGACGCCAGGAGTTACATCGTCAGATCACAGAATAGGTGATTGAGATCATCCGTCCTGGGCAGGTACACCATGTCAAGGAGTTACATCGTCAGATCACATAATGGGTGATTGAGATTGTCCGTTCTGGAAAAGTACACAACACCAAGAGTTGCATCGTCAGATCACAGATTAGGTGATTTAGATAATCCGTCCTGGAGACATTTTTCAATTGTCGGATTACGGATTTAGTGAATACTTCTCAGAATGATGATGAGAATTGTTCATACCAGGAGTTACATCGTCAAGTCACTGAATAGGTGATTGAGATCATCCGTCCTGGAATGATTATTGGAGTTCTTTGTACCAGGAGTTACATCATCGAATCACTGAATAAGTGATTGAGATCATCCGTCCTGGTGAATTTTTCCTATCATGGGAGTGCAGATTAGGCAATTCTTGCATCCATCCGAAATCCGAGTAATACCTCTACTAGCCCCCTAGCTGATGTGATGAAGTAGTTGACTTGCTCATATGAGCTATATTGATCATAGTACGTCTGGATTTCGGGACTACATCGAAGTGTAAGTGTCCGCTCTGGGAACCATGTTCCGTAGTGATGAAATTTTAAGGGCGGATTCGACAATGGGAATATCAGAAGTTTATCGAATTTCGCAACCCTTGGTATTCGAGTAATGGTGGCCACGTTTCTAATGATTGGACATTTAATGCCTTAATTCACGTGGGTGCGCCATTATTGCGTTAAATGCACATGTCTTAATAACCGTCACGTAGGGGCTTGTTGGGCCTAGAATTTGGATTTAATAGGCCCATTTAGAAAGCTCTGTGACGAAATGATGGCATTTTGGCGCCTTTGGGTTAAAAATGACAATTTTAACCCTCTAAACGAGGAGTCGTTTGAGGGTAAACGACAGGTTACCTTGAGTCAGTATTTGAATTTTCATGCCCTGAAAAAGGCATATTTGGCATTCTCAGTTACCATTTCTTCTAATTCTCTTGACGAACTTCTGCAAAAGTTTCTAGAAGATTATCGTGTCTGCCTCTGTGAATCTTAATTCACTATCCTCATCCATCCTTAGGTAACCACTTTCTTTCCATACTTTGTGTCTCGTTTCAATATCTGAAAATGTCTAGGAAAGGTGTTAGTTTTAGTGGTATTATCCCTAGAGGAAGAGGAGGAAGGGCCTTCAATCGAAACCCCACAGTTCGTGGTGGGAGGATTCCAGTGGTCTTCCAATCGAAGCCACTAAGCTCAGAGAGGGAGGCGTCGCCGTATCAGAGACGAAGGGCGATTATACCCTCTTCAGAATCCTCCTCTAGTGAGAGTGCTGAGAGTGGTGACCTGTATGTTTCTGACGATGTGGATTTTTACCGCAGTGTAAAAGCTTTCACAATGGTGGTGAAGAAAGCGACTGGGGGAAAATCATCTGGAAGGGAAGCACCCTCTCAGCAGTACATATTGAAGACAGCATCCGGGCTATGTAACGTGGTTGCACACCGGATAGATTGGGTGAAATTCCAAAAGAAACGCCCATTCAGCTGGGTGGCTGAGGAGTTTCGTGAAATAGCATCAGTTCACGCTCAAGAGGGGGGAGCGGAGTTGGAGCCGCGTTTCACGGTCTTCAAGAAGGATAAATACAAGAAGTGTTTCGTGGTGATAGCCCCGTTGCCATCCAATCGAATTTGTCATACTCCGGACGAAAGGTCCTTGTATATGTATGACTTTTTATTTTTGAACCTTGGTGTGCGGTTTCCCCTTTCGAAGTTTCAGATGGGGGTTCTGAGATTCCTAGACTGCGTTCCTTCACAGCTTCACCCCAACGGATGGGGATTAGTCCGTTCTCTTGAAGTGCTTGGGGAGCACTTCAACTTCAAGCCGACGGTGGCCATGCTCTTTTATTTTGCCCAAGTGGTCCGTCGTGCAAATAAAGAGAAAGGGGGAGTGAGCTTGATATCCCTCCGGACTCTCTCAAAGGTTATCAACTTTGAGGCGTACACTGACTCCGCCAAAGTTGATGGACATTCATTCAAGTCCTATTTCACAAAGATTAGCGTTCACCCTGACGAGTCAGTTTTTTGGTTAACTGAAGATGGGCTTCCGAAGTTCCCAGTGGCTTGGACGCATGAACACTTTTTGCTGACCTCCCAGGCGTACTATACTGAGGAGGATGAACTAAGCCCGTCTTCAGTTTCCGTTCTTTCCGCCCTTCAATCTTACACCGCCTCGCATCAATTTTTCTCTTGCAGGCGTTTGTTAGGATCGTGGTCTACCCGCGAGGAATATCTACGTAATTTTCCTGCTAATATTCATATTTTATCGTATCATGCCTTGAAGTATTTGATTTCTAACCGTGTTGCTTGGCTTTGCAGTTGAAATTGAAGCTGCGTCTCCAGAGATGGAAAAACTGAAGGGGCTCAAGGCTGGAGCGAATTCCGTGGCAGCTGAAAATGACATTCAGGCGAAACGGAATTCGAAGAAAGCTACAGCGGAGACCATCATTTTAACCTCATCTGCTGGTGACGATATTCCCTTACTGGAGGGCGGATCTGAGAGGGTTGCTGCTGAGAAGGTCGGAGAGAAGAAGAAAACTATAAAACGTGGTTCCTCAAGGACCTCGGATCGTCAACCCTCTCCGAAAAAACAAAAAATATCAAGTGGGAGTGCTGATCCGGAGCCTTCAAAGGGAAAGAAAGTGGAAAGATCCGCTCTGGATGCAGGATCCACTCCGGATGCTCCCGGCGACGGGATCACTTATGGTGCAAAGCCAATAACAACCTACTTTGCACCAAAAGTTACTCGCCCCCTTCAAAGTAACTCCAGTCTTGTGCAATATCTGGTATGCGAGGGTTCTGTTCCTGAGGGTGTTCCTGAGACTCCGTACAAGCTGAAGCCCTCATTAATGAGCGATGAAGTAGCCAAAGCTTGCGATGCCGGACAGAAGCACCTGGCAGAATTATCCGGGCTCTTAAGATCGGTTCGCAAGCTTCCAGAAGAGAATGAGAGGCTGAGCTTGTTGGTTGGCAAGGTTAATGACCTTAGCGTTGCTGCTGCTAAGGACAAGGCAACCATCCTTCGTCTAGAAAGTAAATTAGAAGCTTCCAAAGAGGAAGGATATAAGAAGGATGAAGAAATTGTCAGGCTAAAACATCTTGCCAAGGAGTTGGAGGCCCAAGTAGCTGACCAAAAGAAAATCAATTCCGACCTCTACTCCGGTCTTTGTGCAGAGAAGGAACGCTCTTCAAAGCTGGAAGAGGAGCTTAAGGAAGTCAAAGTTGTTTATGCTCGAGGAACCGAAGATTGGTCGCGTAAGGAGAAGGAGCTGCTCTCAAAGTTGGTGGACACAAAAGCAGAATTTGACGAGGCTGTGGATATGTGCGATCAAGCAGTCAAGGAATCCTTTGGGTTGGCTGTTCGTCAAATTCAATACCGGAATCCCAAGGTGAAACTTAATCTGAATGGTATTGATCCGTTCTATGAGTTTCATCAAGGGAAACTGGTGGCCATAGTTGATAAGCGTCTGGAAAGTCCGCCTAACACTCCTTATAAGCTCGCTCCTTTACCTGCAGGCCAATCAATGGGACCTTCACTCCTGAAGCCCATAAGTACAGGAACAAGCTCTCGCAATGAAGAAGGCAAGACCGGAGGCAAAGGCAAAGGGAAAGAAGGAGATTCAAGCCAGAGAAAGTAGCGCTTTCCCTGTTTCCTTTTTCATTTTATTGATTCTAATTCGCTGTGTTCCGGGATCAGCTCCGGATTATTACACGAATTGTAATTCTCATTTAATCAATAAAAGAGTTTTTTACCTCCATTCTTGTTTAGTGAAAAACAACTTTAATAGAGGGACTGCATGTGTATTGTATTATTCCGGATTTAAGTAATGAAGATCGGATTGTAAAACAAAATCTCCACACCGGACTTAAACATGCGAGATGAATTTCATAATAAGATCACCGCTTGTGAGGGAACACATCATCGTCACAAGAACGGCTTAAGGGGAATGATTGTGAGATCGTTTAGACGAGAGTTCATTCCTCAAGATATTCGTTAAATCGTTGATGCTGTCCCCCAGTTTCATTATGTGATGATTCACTTTGAATAAACTCTGAGTGAGATTTTCTCGTGAGAGCTTTTAAGAGTGAGGATTTAAAATAGAAATTCCTCTTCAAATATTTCCGACTGAGGGATTTCGGGTGAAAATGCCTTAGATTGTGGCGTACCCGAGTGAATTGTTTGTGTCGGAGTTTATGAGTCAGGTCTCAATTGAAGAATTGATGACTCAGAATATATAAAACTTCCAAATAAAGGACTTCATAAGAGAGTATTAATCTGGAGTTCAGTACAACTTACTTGTTGTGTTTGGAGTTCGGTTTGATCCTACTGTCCATGTCATATTTGGCGTTCGGTTGAATCCTACTAGCCGTTCTTCAATTGGTCTTTGGTTTTACCCAATGACGATTCTTCACCGACGTTCGGTTAATCCTACTAGTCGTACTCAGAGTTCGGTTTAATCCTACAATCCGAGCCTTCGATACGGGGTTCAGATCAGGGCTAATCCTGAACCTACTGCGCCCGTCACTTGGGGTTCAGCGTGGTCTTGAAGAAAAACCAGCTTACTGCGCCCAAGCCTTCACATGGGGTTCGGTTTGTGGCCTTAAAGAAGGACCAGCCCTACAACCCATGCCCTGAGGTTCGGTTTAATCCTACAACTCAGGTCTTCACCGACGTTCGGTTAATCCTACTAGTCGTACTCAGAGTTCGGTTTAATCCTACAATCCGAGCCTTCACCGGTGTTCAGCCAAACTTACTAACCGTACCCAGAGTTCGGTTTAATCCTACAATCTGGGCCTTCAATACTTACACACTCGAGGAGTTACATCGTCAATTACAGAATGGGTAATTGAGATCATCCGTCCTGAGTATGTTCTTGTGCGTTGCGCATATTCGAGGAGTTACATCGTCAACTACAGAATAAGTAGCTGAGATCATCCGTCCTGAATATGCTTCTGTACACCGGATAAACTGAAAATCACAGCATAAGAAAAACTCGAAAGAGTTAAATTGTTATGAGAGATTCTTATTAAATAAAAAATAAGAATTACAAGGAGAGCGTAGCTGTGAAAATAAATTCTCTAGTATTCAATCCAAGATAAGGATAGGAGAGTGTAGAAACAGCTAGCTATAGTAGATGCGCAAGTTTTGGGTGTTCCATTTGTTTCGGATTGGAGTGCCATCAAGGTTTTCAAGGCGGTAAGAGCCTTTGCCAGTGACCTCGGATACCCTGTATGGGCCTTCCCAGTTTGGGGCTAATTTGCCTTGATGGGCGAATTTGTTCCCTATACTTGCTTTCCTCAAAACCAAATCTCCAACGTTGAAAGTCCTTGATTGGACTCGTTTGTTGTACCGGAGAGCAACTTTGGCTTTGATGGCTTGATCTCTGATGAAAGCGTCTTCTCTGAGTTCTTGTATGACATCCATTTCGGATGCCAAGTTAGCATTGTTGGTTTCTTCAGAGAAGTACTTAACTCTTGTGGAAGCAATTTGCAGTTCCACAGGTATCATTGCCTCGACCCCGTACGTTAGGCGATATGGGGATTCATTGGTAGATGAATGAGGCGTTGTCCGATATGCCCATAGGACATGACACAGCTGGTCTGTCCATCCGCCCTTGGCTTCGCCAAGGCGTTTCTTTAGTCCTTTCAGCACCTCCCTGTTGGCCACTTCAGCTTGACCATTAGTTTGGGGATGTTCGACGGATGAGAATATTTGGGTTATTCCTAACCCTTCAAGCAAATCTGTGAATTTTCTATCCGTGAACTGGGTGCCATTGTCTGTGACAATCCGTGCTGGGACCCCGAACCGTGTTATGATGTTTTTATACATGAAACGACAGGTTCGGGCTGAAGTAATATGCACCACCGGCTCTGCTTCTATCCACTTAGTGAAATAATCAACCCCTACAATGAGATATTTGATGCCCCCAGGAGCAGTTGGAAAGGGGCCCAGAATATCTAAACCCCATTGGTAGAAGGGCCATGGAACAGCGGATGTGAAGAGTTCTTCCGCCGGTGTGTGGTGAAGGTTAGAGAATTTTTGGCAAGCGTCGCATTTTTTGACGAAGTCAATGGAGTCTTGCTTCATTGTGGGCCACCAGTATCCAGCTCTGAGGATTTTTCGCATTAAGCTTCTTCCTCCAGCATGGTGTCCAGACTGTCCTCCATGCACTTCCTCCATTACGTCTTGCACTTCATCCTCTTTGAGACAAATCAAATAGGGCACAGACAGTGCCCTTCTGTAGAGATTACCATCAATCATAGTGAAATATGGTAATTCTCTCCTTAACCTCGTTTTTTCCTTCTCATCCGTAGGTAGTTGTCCATCAGCCAAGTAACTGATGTAAGGAGCCATCCATGTATCTCCGTAAAGGGAGTCAGTCATTATGGCGTTTAGAGAAGGGAAAAGAGGAATGCTGGGCGACGTTAGCGTGCTTTGAACCAACGTAGTGGTGCTACCTGGTCGTTTAGTGCTTGCTAACCTGGAGAGTATATCTGCTCTCGTATTCTCTTCACGTGGAACATGCTTGAATTCCTTCTTTGAGAATTTCTCAGTCAACTCCTTGACACAGTTCAAGTATAATTGGAGTTGAGGTTCGCGAGCGTGATAATCTCCTAAGATCTGCGAAATCACCAGCTGTGAATCGCTGCAGAGTGTCGCCTCAGAAGCTCCGATGTCAATTGCAGCTCTTAGCCCGGCCAAGCAAGCTTCGTACTCAGCTTGGTTGTTGGATGTTTTGAAATTGAAACGAAGGGAGATCTCCAGGTGTACTCCGTCGTCACTTTCTAGAACTACACCTGCTCCAGAGCCTCTTTGGTTTGATGAACCATCAACGTAAATGGTCCAATGGACTCGAGGGTAATCTGGATCAGTCCCTGTCATTTCCACAATAAAGTCAGCCAGGACTTGAGCTTTTATAGCGCTGCGGGGTTCGTAGGATATATCGAACTCAGAGAGTTCAATAGACCATTTGATCATCCTCCCAGCAAGATCGGGCTTGATCAAGACAGAAGGGAGTGGCAAATCCGTTCTCACTATGATTGGATGGGCATGAAAGTACGGACGTAACCGTCGTGAGGCCCAAACAACAGCGAGGGCGGCCTTTTCAATTTTCTGATACCGGATCTCAGCACCTTGCAAGGTCTTGCTAGTGAAATAGACCGGTCTTTGTCCATCAGGGGTTTCTTTTATCAAGGCAACGCCCAAAGCTTCATCTGAAATAGCCAAGTACAAAATGAGTGTGTCTTCGGGGTCAGGCTTTGTGAGAATGGGAGGTTTGGACAACACCTCCTTAAGCTCTTGGAAAGCTTTTTCTTGTTCCTGCCCCCACTCGAATTTCTTGGACTTTTTCAGTATTTTGTACAGGGGGAGCGACCTGTGAGCCATCTTTGGCATGAATCGTGCCAAAGCTGCTACCTTGCCGTTCAGGGATTGGACTTCTTTGAGATTCTTAGGACTCTGCATGTCTAGAATCGTTTGGCACTTCCCTGGATTGGCTTCAATTCCACGTTGAGTTAACATGAAACCCAAAAACTTCCCAGCAGGGACAGCAAATGTGCACTTCATTGGGTTCAGCCTCATGTTAAATTGTCTCAAACGGGTGAATACTTGGCGCAGGTCGTCAATATGATCGCCACCAACCGGTGTCTTTGCTATTATGTCGTCAATATATACTTCAACAAGTTTGGTGTGCATACCTTCGAAAACCTTGTTGATCATGCGCTGATATGTCGCCCCAGCGTTTTTCAGGCCAAAAGGCATGACTGTATAGCAAAAGACACCACGATCATTTATGAAAGCTGTCTTCTCTTGATCCTCTTCGCACATCGGAATTTGGTTGTAACCAGAGTATGCGTCCATGAAACTCAGGTATTGATAACCAGAGGAATCATCCACCATCCGATCTATATTAGGAAGAGGATAAAGATCTTTTGGACAGCAGCGGTTGAGGTCCACGTAGTCAATGCACATTCTCCATTTACCATTGGATTTAGGGACCATCACCACATTCGAAAGCCAAGAGGAATATCGGATTTCCCTGATAAATCCGGCCTTCAGCAACTCCTCAGTTTGCTGGCAAGCTGCCTTCTGTTTCTCTGGGCCCAATCGTCTTTTCTTTTGGGCCACAGGTTTCGTCTCTGGATAGACGGATAATTTATGACAGCAGAATTCAGGGTCTATGCCTGGCATATCGGCTGCAGTCCATGCAAAGAGGTCTTTAAACTCTTACAAGAGAGCCAGCAGTCGCTGCTCTATTTCAGTATCTAGCTTGTCATTGATATGGGTGATCTTTTCTGGAGAATCTCCCAAGACGATGTCCCTGGAACTTCTATCCGGTGTGGGCTTTGATGGGTTGAACGGATCAATATTCAAATCCGCTCTAGGGTCCAGGTCGACAAGGCTTACAGTTCCAGCCGATGTTCCAGCATCATTAAGTTTCCTCTTTTTATTGGAGGCGTCCAGCTTTGTCATGTTGAGGCTAAGGTTGTAGCAGTACCTAGCCATCTCTTGATCACCCCGGATAGATGACACAGCATTATCCTTGTCAATGAACTTGATAAGGAGATGTGGGGTTGATACAACTGCCTCCATTGCATTCAGAGTAGGACGGCCTATGATGCCATTAAATGGTGATTTTACATCAATCACTAGCACTCGAGACCTAACCGTCCTGGCTCCTGGCTCGCCTTCAAACGAGATAAGGGTATCAAGATACCCTTTAGTTAGTTGCTTTGCGCCATTGAAAGCTGTTAGTTTCTGCGTGTAAGGCTGTAAGTCTGAGTCTTTAAAACCCATTCTTTCAAAGCAATTATAGAAAATAACATCGCAGGAACTTCCCTGGTCAACAAGGATTCTTCGGACGTCCTTGTTGGCGATCACAGCAGTGATGACTACAGCATCGTCACCACCAGGAATGGTTGGGCCAAAATCTTTGTCAGAGAAAGAGATTGTGGGAGCTTCAATCCCACCTCTGTAAGGGCGATTGTCTTTGACTTTCCCTTGCACAGATAGAATCATTCTGTGATGATTCTTACGGGCTGTAATTGAAGCTCCTCCTCCAGCGAACCCTCCAGCAATCATGTCAATAACTTCACGTCGGCCCTGACGTTGTTGCTGGGGCATGCTGTCTTTCTGTGCTGCATTATCAGTCATCACACCTTTTTGCTTCTCTGCAACAGAGAACTTTCGAACCGGACTGGGGTTATTGTCATCCCCATCGTCTGGATCTCTTTCTCTTTTCTCATTCCGTTCTGCCCTGTCAAAGGATTTTTCTTTGAACAGGTATTGCTTCAACTTGCCTTCTCTAATTAGCGTCTCAACCGCGTTCTTTAGAGCTTGGCATTCATCAGTGGAATGTCCATTTTGTTCATGAAAATCACAGTACTTACGTGAATTTCCTGGTCTTTTCATAGGGGCTGGTCTTCTGATGCCATATGTGCTGAGCATTGGCCATCCGACCTCTCTTAAAATCTGAGACGGCCTGGCAGATGATTGTGCATAATGGCTGAAGGAATTGACGTGCCTTTCTCGAGGTCGAGGAGGGTGGTTATCTACCTTAGGACTGGTGAATGGCCTCTCCATGCGTTCTGACCTCGTCTTCTCCTTACCCTTCTGGGTTTGGGGAGATGGTGTTGGGAGCTTTTTCTTTGTAGCTATTGCCTCCAAATGCATCTCTATACTCACGTATTTTGAGGCTTTCTTTCTGAACTATTCAAAAGTTGCTGGAGGGCTCTTTGCTAATGAAAGAGCGAAAGCTGAACTGGGCTGCAATGCCTCAATAACAATATGCAGCTTGATAGATTCTGTGAGGTTAGGAACCAGGGCTGCCTCCTTATAAAACCTCTTCAGAAAATCTTTTAAGCCCTCTGTTTCACCTTGCTTAATCTGAGCTAAGGTATGGGACGTCTTGGGCACGTCTCTGGAGATGACAAAGTGGGTTTCAAAGGCAGCTGCCATTTCCGTCCAAGAATCTATGGATCCAGAAGGCAGGCCTTTAAACCACCCGAGGGCCTCCTCAGACAATGTTCGAGGGAACATTCGGCACATCACGTCTTCATCAGCTCCCAAGTACATGGCTTCGAACACATAAGCATCAAGGTGCTTAGTTGGATCAGTTTCACCATTATACTTTCCGATGGAAAGTGGTTGAGTGGTTTGAAGGTGCTTGGGGATGCTCCTTGAAAAAGGAACTTTCAGATTGTAAGACAATGGGGGTACTGTTGTTGAATCTCTCTTCCTTCGGGAAGCTGCATCCTCAGAATCGCGAGTCTGTTCTCCCCCCTCAAATGTAGGGATATTTGAGTACTGAAGAGTGGTGGACTTTTCACCATCAGTTGTGTGGGGAGTGTTTCGCGTGCGAGATGATTCTTTACCCTCGCTTTGCCTTTTTTCTCTTCGCAATTCCGCGAGTTCCCTCTGAAGTTGTTTGATCAACTCATCACGAGGATCAGGATCAGACACTGTTACTATCTTCTTTGAGCTGCCCCCATGAGAATCAAAGTTGAGTTTTCTGAAGGCATTGGGATTGGTTCTGCCTTCAGCTTGATTCTCCATGAAGTCTTGTGCTTCGCCTTCCATTGTGGATTACCTGCTCTGTCAAAGGATATGGGAATAACTTTATCGGGTCCCACTGGGCGTGCCAATGATCTGTCCTGGACCGGGGTCAAGAGATCCGATCTCAAGCCAGTCACGAATAGTATGTCAATACCGTCTAATAGACCGGATGTATGTGTATCCGATGTATGTATCCGTTGTCCTTGAGTGAGGAGAGCGGATTGGGCGTCCTGGAGATCCTTCACACCGACCTAACGCGATGAAGTGGGCGAATGGTGGTGTCACCTGTAAAGATTCTCCGACGCTCAAGTCAGTGATTATATTCCAAGTAAGGAATGTATTTAGAGAAGAATCAGACGTAAAAGAGCTGAAGATCCCTCACTTCAATCATGAAGTCAGTTCATATACCTGATTGGCTCGATTAACGAGGACTCGTTGGTGGGGAACCACCAACTTCCATTTGCATTATTATATTGCGCACTTACCTGCATGATTGGGTCAAGTGGCTATTTTATATTGAGCATAGAGAATGTAGACTAGGATTAGGGAACAAGTTGACCATTCCCGTGAGCAGAATTTGGCTCGTAGTGCAGGGAATTATTGATCGATCCCTGTAGCAACAATCCTTGTCTTTTGCACAGTGACGTGTGTATTGTCCGATGTCATGGTGTTATCCTGAACAACCGGTATAGGGAGAACGCCTGATACGGAATTACAGTTCGGATGTATACCGATGACACCGGTTACACGTAGATGTCTTATCAAAGACGTTGAGATATGTATAGAAGATCGGATACCGGTATTGAGACCGGATCAGAACATATGTTTATTTAATTTTTCTTCTTCTTAAATAAATGTGATTATTGTTGATATTAAAAGAATGTTTCTTTTCTATTACTAAATTAAAAGAGTACTTTCTACTTGTTGAATATAAACAATAAAAATTTAAAATGTTTTAGTCCAAAATATAAACAAAACTTTATTTAATGATATAATTTTTATGATACTACCTGATTGAGAGGGGCCCCACGGCACCCTTTCTTTATCTTATTTTTGGCCGAAATAAAGAGGATTCTGATTCTCCTGATTTTAGTTAGAAATAACTATGTCCATGTCATTTTAGGCTTGGATAAAAGACCCATTTTTCTATCATTGTATAAATATGGACTCAAAGCCCAATTGTAATTCAGGTAATGCATTACTAAGTAGTTACAACCTTAATTTACTTTGCATTAAGCTCTCGTTGTGAACGCTACTTTATTAATAAAAATAGAAAATATGAATAATTTTTTTTAATAAGAGAGAAATTATTATTTAAATAATAAATATTAAGTTAATTTAAAAATTATAATCTATTTTTTAATAATATTAATTAAAATAAATTTATATTACTAATTAACATGAATTAGTTATGTTAAATTTGCATTCGGCCGAATACTGTATTTGGCAGGTACCTAAAAACCTAAATAGGAGAAAGTGTGCGCACGTTGGTTTGTTTGGCAAATGGCAAAAGGAGGCCGAAAAAGAGAATGAAAAAGGAAGAAAGAGAAAGATCTCATTAAGGCCACAAACAGAGGTTGTGGCTCAAATTGTATGTACCTTCTGATGTGGCACCTTTACCTGCTTCACCGGATCAACACTCTCACACAACGTGTCACCCTCCCTACACTTTTTCCTTTCTCTCTCCTCCTCTCCCAACAACAACAACCTTAACCTTTTCTTTCTCACACAAAATACTAAGACTTTTCTTATTTTTTTTAAAACTCTTTTTTAGTTAAACAAAAAAATTAGATAACACAAATGTCGGAAGCAAAGGAACCGGCGATCAAGCTCTTCGGGATGACAATCCCCGTGCCGGAGATTCCGCCCGGATCTGGAGACCCCGCCGGAGCTCCGGCTTCGTTTCCCGGTGATGTTGTTGATGACGGGCACACTGTTGATCAGAACAACAACGATTCTTCCACCAACTCTTCGAGGGAGTCTCACACAAACACGGATGAACAAGAAGAAGATATTAACAAGGTATGGGGATTTTTGTGGGTTTGAAGAAAACATAATTTTGAGCGTCACCCGTGATTTGGAATGTTAAAAAGTGTAATGGGTTGGTTCTAGTTTTGCTCAAGCATTGAAGATTCCGTTGACTTGCTCCGGTGGCTTTTATTGTGTTCTGTTTTATTCTGTTTTTTTTTACAGGAGTTCAGTGTTTAATTGGAGATTTGGGGAGCATTCAAATTTCGATTTCTTATTCAGTAGTTCAAGTTTTTCATGTTATCTTTGACTTGCTGAAGTTTTTTTTTTTTAAATGGCTCAATCAAGAGAGTTAGTGTATATCTGGATCAGTTTGTTTTTGGTGAAAAGAAAAAGAAATTATTTGCTTTGGTTTATGCATTTGGATTATTTCTTCAGTTGTTTGATTAGTCTACCAGGTCCTGAGATTGCTATATGGATTTAACATTATTTGAGAAATTAGTCTCTTGTTGTATACTTCAAGAGTTCAAGTTTCAGCTTTCAAAATCCTGTTAATTATGTACAATATACTTAGGGAAGTGCATAGAAATTCATCCTACTTTTTTCTTTGCTATCTTGGTGACAATAAATCTTTCATTTGTGCAGGATTCTTCTGATTCATTTTCCTTGGTTATTATGTACTCAGCATACTTATGAAAAAAGTGCTTTTCTGTTTTACTTTTGAGATTTGTATGGGTTTTGCCCCCAGAAAGAGAAATTTTTTTAACTAACATAGTACCACCATCTTGAGCAAATTCTCTATGCTTTCTCTTTCAATCTTTTGAATTCCTTATCTGTTGCACTTTTTTACGCATCCATGCTTATCCTTGCCTTATTTGTAATTGATGTTCTATCTTGTAAAAGGAAAATGACGAGTTATCTCGTCCTGATTCATTACCATTCCTTCTTCTTTTTTTTGGCATAAGTTTCCACTTTGAGGTTTCAATCATACTTTTCTCCTGGTTCGAGCCAGCATGTAGCATTAGATGGTGATATTTTGCATCAGCCTTTTTACGAAAAGTGGATAAAAATCACTTTACTTTGTGATGAACTTGTAAAAATTGGAATTCTGATAGTTGACCTTGTCCTGTGGATTCAATACAACCAATGGAAATTGCAGCATCAGTTTTAGAATTTATTGCCAGTGTTATGACTCTATAGTCTGTAGTAGATTCCCTCCCTGGTATGTTCTATTTGTAGTGCTGTTCTAATTTGTTTTCTTCTAATGAAGTAGCTTTCCATGCAGTGTAGTCATTTTTGTCATTATGTCCATGTTTGTTTTCTAAGGTTCTTTTCATAATATAAATGCAGTGCTTTTACTGAAAATTTGCATATAGCAACATACTTAACAGGTTTTTTCATTAATCCAGGACACATTAGGAGAAAAACCAAATGATGATAAGAGAGAAGATGCAACCCTGGCCCAATCATCGGAAGAGTTCACCAATCCAGATACCACCTCAAGAACTGGTGAAGAATCCATTAGCCTGTCCACTGAGAGAGAGGCTACTACATCGAAAACTCCAAACACTGAAGAAGAACAAGGTGATACAAGTCAATCACAGGGCAAGAACCTCAAAAAACCAGACAAAATACTGCCTTGTCCTCGCTGTAACAGCATGGATACCAAGTTCTGCTATCACAACAATTACAATGTCAACCAGCCCCGCCACTTCTGCAAGAATTGCCAGAGATACTGGACTGCTGGTGGGACAATGAGGAATGTGCCTGTAGGCGCCGGCCGACGGAAGAACAAGAATTCCTCTTCTCACTATCGCCAGATTACCGTTTCTGAAGCAGCACTCCAGAGTCCTCCCCAACAGGATTTGCCAAATGGATCACATCATCCTTCCTTGAAATGCAATGGCACAGTCCTTACATTTGGATCTGATGCACCCTTGTGCGAGTCAATAGCATCTGTGTTGAACCATGCTGATAAAACAGTGCAAAATTACACAAGAAATGGATTTCATAAACCAGAAGAACTAAGAATTCCTGCTCCACATGCCAGTAGAGAAAAAGGAGATGTTCAATCCAATAAATCTTCTGTTACTTCCACAAAGTCAATGGAAGGTGCAAACACCAATGGATCCCAAGACCAAACTATGAAAAATTGTCAGAACTTACAACCACAAGTTCCTTACTTTCCTGGGACCCCTTGGCCTTTCCCGTGGAATACAGTGCAGTGGAGCTCTCCTGTACCACCATCCGCTTTTTACCCACCAGGATTCACTGTGCCATTCTATCCCCCAACAGCTTATTGGGGTTGTGCTGTTTCAGGACCATGGAACATCCCGTGGCTAGCACAACCATCATCACCAAATGGTGCAACCTCTAGTTCCGGTCCTAATTCTCCAACCTTGGGTAAGCATTCAAGGGAAGACAACATGCTCAAATCAGATGAGTCCAATCATGTGGACAAAAATAGCAAACAAAACAACAAAGAAAAGTGCCTTTGGTTTCCCAAAACTTTGAGGATTGATGACTCAGGAGAAGCAGCAAAGAGCTCTATATGGACAACACTAGGGATTAAAACTGGTAAGGAAGACTCGATTCCTGGTGGTGGTGGGGGACTCTTTAAAGCACTCCCTTCAAAGTACGATGAAAAGAATCATCCAATGCAAGCTTCACGGGTCTTGCAGGCGAATCCAGCAGCGTTATCGAGGTCACTTAACTTCCATGAGAGCTCGTAACCATGTAGCTTATGAATCTGCAATCTTAGGTGCTGCAAACTGATTCGGCAGTGCTCAACCATTCATGAGGAAATCAACAATTGTAAAGCCATGTTTATCAGCCTTGTTTGTAAGAGTTAGTTCTGTTGTTAGCTACCGCTGGAGAAAGAGGAGCGGATGGCTCTTCTTTCCTTTCCTTCCAAGGTGAAAGAACATTCTAGTGTTTGCAAAGTATCTCTCTTTACCCTTTCTTAGGTTACTTCTAGGCAGGTTTACTCTCTCCCCTTTTATTCAGATGGTTTTCTTAATTCACGTACTGATGTATATATATATAAGTTCATATGACTTAGTGAGGACATAGTGAGTCTACTCTCCTAGACCTTGTATGTATATATAAATAAGAACAGAAGTTCAAATTAAACTTCATGTTCTGGTTTCTTTCTTTCAGCATGTAACCTTAATGTTTTTCACTGACTCAGCCAATCATAGTATCATTCTTCTATAACAGTATCTGGGAATTTCCTTAAGATTAGTATCAAATAATATAGTTATGTTAAATCGTATCAGAAAGACCTTTGTCACTCATGATAATCACGTCTGACTAAAACCCAAATAACAAACAAAACAAAAAACAATCACCTCACGTCCTCCTAGGTGCTCATTGGAGTTTGCCATCAAAGCAAAGGCAGGAACAAGTGTAATATTACTGAAGTATTTAAAAACTATAACAAGTTTTGATCCCTGAGTAAGAAATTCATCCTGTATTATGGAAAATATATGTGTGTTATACGTAAAAATTGGGCTCCGCTAACCATCTCTTTGGTTAAGGAGAAAATAAATAGAAAGTTTTTATTAAAATAAAATGTAGCATTTAATGTTACAAATGCATCCCTGTCTTTATTTTAAACATAAACTTTCAATTTGTTGTTTTCTTAATTATTACTCTTAAGGAAATGAATAGCAAAACCGATAGAAATTTACTTCATGTAGTAAAACATAACTAGAGAGAAGAAAAAAAAAACAGAATATTTTCAATTTTGCATGACTGGTTGGTCCTCATTTGATGGTTAGAGAAAAGTCCCCAAACTACAATTTTTTTTTACATATTCTATTTGAGTTAAAGCCGAGTATAACTATTATAAACAACAAAACTCTCCAAACAAGTTTTAACACATCTGTATTCCTAGTTGGGCAGGCGTGAACTCAAGACCCTTAGCTTAAGCTACAGTTTGAAATAATTAACTCTGCCTTAAGTTTTATTGGTGTGGTAACAGAAAGTGACCTCTCTAGAGTGAGAAAATATCTCCAAAGGCATCCTTCATGAAGGGGCTTGAATCCTAACCACAAAACAAAACCAGATTGCCTTTATTTTTGAGGTCCAAATGAATTGAAGAATTTGTACACAACAGGGTGGGGCAATCATCTTCCTCCTTTCCCTCTCTAATGTTTAAGGCAAAACTTGGGTGCAGTGTTTTTTTTTATGTTAGGTTTTAATCAAAATTAGTACTTTTTCTTTGTTAATGAAATCACCATTGAAGTTTATCCTTACAACTCATGCAGCAAGTTACTTAATTGAAGTTTAATTTTTAATTAAAAAATAACATGAAAGGCATTTAAAGTTATTGACATTTTTTTTGTTATTGTAACTTGGTGAGAAAAAAATAAACTTACTTGATTCACATATGTTAGGGACTGTTGATTTAGGCTCAACTCTTCAGGTTCTTCCACCACCCTTGTTTGGGTAGTTTTTTGAAGTGCAAACAAAACAGAATCGAATAAAATATAGCAGAATATTGATTTAAGAATCGAATATCACCATTGACACTTAATACAAAGAACATGACAGTGATGACACCATCTTAAATTACATAAATATTCTTATTCTATTTAACGTTTCACTTAGTATTCAGAAAAAAAAAATGAAAAATAGCTAAAACAATAAACATGTTACTTCGCAGCTAATGAAAAATCTTTGTAAATAAAAGAAAAATGCAAGACATTATAAGTAAATGATAAAAGAAAATGAAACTAGTATTTAATCAATGTGTTTAGAGCATCTCCAACTCCAATACCAGTTATCTAATCAGGTTCTTACTAGTTGAGCAACTCTGTTAAGAATTCAACATGTTCCTGAGGAACTCCACACTCATTATGTCTTTCTTTGTAATTTTTTCACAGGTCTTTCCACTAATTCAAAAGAACAGCTAAGGAGTATTTATAGTAAAATTAAATCCTAATAGAATAATACAATAATCTTATAACATATAAACATTACACGACAAAACATGTTAGTCAAAAAAATATATACACATATCTTTTTGTTATGGATGGATTTCATGACATTATTGTAATAGTATATTTTTTTAATTTTTCATTTATATTTTATCTTGCCAGTATTTTTATCTTTTATGAAAATTTTATTTATTTTGTAATGAACCTTATAATCTTCTCAATCAAAATATTATTCTAGTTTAGATTAATTTAAAGATGAAATACTAACGAAATGAAAAAGATAGTGGAAAAAATAAGTTAGTATATGAAAAGTGAATCCCACTTACTCACTTAGGCCATATTCCATACACACACACACACACATATATATATATATATATATATATATATATATATATATATATATATATATATATATATATATATTATTTACTACTAAATTTTGTTAGTGGAATAGCCTAACTCTTTACTAATTATATACCTACCAAGAGTAGCCCATTCTTATGTGTTAATAAATAATGCATGAAAGTGACTTTCGCATTAAAAAGTGATAAAACTTATAACTATATATGCGAATCTCTATTAATTTTGATTGCTTTAAGGATTCAAACCCCAAATAAAAAATTAACAGCAAAGTATTTATTTTCTTTATAAAAAGGCTGACAAAAGGAAACAAGTATTTTAAAACTTTAAAATTTATACTATATGGAGCAAGATCTAAATATCTCTGGTGAAGTCTTACTAGAAGAAGAATAAGTCATGAAATGATATTAATTCTTTCTTCTATTAATCAACCCTAACTTTTAACCAAACAAGTGCTTAATAGTATTGTTTTTTTTAACTCGTAGTATGATTGATATATGTGTCTTGTTTTAGAGATAAACATGATTAAGCCAACACATTTATATTATAATGAGATTAATTTTCCAGTTGAGAATTGTTTTCAAAATGGTTATAAGGAATTAAACATGTAATAGTGAAACCTAGTACATGTATAATTAATTAGATTATTATGTAACCAAAAGAAAAGAAAATGTGTAAACTAATGAATCACTCTGTCGGAATCATAGTTTGGAGCCTCTAGTGCGGTGAACATTTGACACTGGCATGCCTTTTTTAGTTTACCTTTAAATATTTAATTAAGTAGCTGTTGTATAGTTGATGATTGGGTGCATACCAATATGGGTTATTCTACTTTAATAGTAAATAGTTTCGAATTCGAATCTTAAGTAATATTTAATTAGATTGATAGTATATGATATTTTATAATATATATTTATTTCAAAAGTTAAAATTATAATAAAAAGTAATTATTCCCTTTCCTTTTTGTTATTAGGATTAACCGTAAATAAGAGGTGTGATAATTGTGTTACGAATAAAAGTATCCAAATAAGTGAATGATACTTATCCTCTATTCTATAGTTATCTATTATTATGAAAATAGTTATCTATATTCTAAAACTTTCTATTATGTTCCATTTAAATATTCAAACTATAGCCTTGAGAAAGAAGGTGCATGTGCTAAAAGGAACTCTAACTTTTATTATACCCATAATAGATATGGTATTATTTGATTTAAGCTCAACAATGCTAAATATAAATATGAATTTTCTAGTGATTCTTTTTTTCTTAATATTCATATTTTTCTTTTTCAGTTCATTTAAAAGATAATCATTGAAAGATCATACAAAATAATTAAAAATATGATTAAATGATTTTAGTCTTTTTATTTATGATGTTATTTAAATTTTGTTTTAATTAAAATTATTAGTAAAACTAAAAATATTTTAACATTTACTTCATTATCATCCCAAGCTAAAAATTGATTATAAGGGAGAAATGATTATAACAAGCCGCGTGAATGGTTTAGTTGTTAAAAGAAGACGGAATGAGAAATCGCAGTGATTATCGTTATGATTTATTTTCTCTTTTTTTTTTTGGTGAAAATTTATTTTCTCTTGATTTTGTAACTTTATTACCTGTCATCTAAAATTAAATGGTAAAGTCATTTATGTTGGTCATTAGTTGTAAAAGAAATTTATCTAAATGCAAAAAATTGAATAATTAATATTATATTATACACCGTTTAAAATAATCAAATTTATGTTAACTAATCCTTTTATTGATAACACTCTAATTTAATTAATACAACTGTCACCTAACGGACACTCAACCACAAAACCCACGTTATTTGAGGTTGCAATTGCAACCCCTGTTACGAGTAAAACAATAATTATTTATTTGCCTCGCGAATATTTTTGGAAAAGGGTATTTTTGGTATAAAAATATTTAATAATAAAAGATATGTTTTTTTTTTTATATTTGAGATAAAGAATTTTTTATTTGTTTAAAATTAGAATTAGAGAGAGTACTTCATTCCATATCTTATTTATAAAATAATTTAGATTAAAATACTTATGTGTTAATGCACTAATTCTTTTTGTATAGGAACGTGTGTTAAGAGTATTATTTAAGAAAGTAAAAGTGAAATTTTTCTATTGAAAATTGTATAGAGATTATTTAAAAATTAGTCTAAGTTTTAGATGAATTTTTTTTTACTTTTACTTCCTTAATCAATTTCCTTATGGGAATGACTACCATTTTCCTTTCTTATAAAAAAATGTTGCAACATTCCAAATTAATCATTTAAATTTCAATTCTACTTTAATGGTAATGCTGACATTTTTCAAAACAGAAGTAAACATTAAAAAACACATCAAATGCTTCTAAATAGAGGAACTTTGTATTTTAAATAAGATCATTAAAATACTTTTTCTATTGTGTAATAAATAGAACTGAAATAAGTATCACACTTAATATTTAACTAGGTTGAATTTGTTTTAGAAAATGATAACTAATGCCAATGCCTAAGGTCATTAATTCAAAAAACTAAAAAGGTTTTCATTTAAATATATATTTTGTATATGTCGTTAATTTTTTATAGGTTAATTTATTCATTTAAGATGAGTTTATTAATATTTAATATTTGTTTGTTGGCATTTTTATTAGTTTTAATGTGAATCAAATTTTATATAAATTATCAAGATAAATTAAACTTCTAAATAAAATAGATTAGACTTAAAGTGACAAGACAAATTCAAGCTTTGCAATTGACTATAAATGAAATTTTTTAATTTTTAACACTCCTTTATTGTTCTAATATTACTTTTGGTAGACTACCTTGACGTATTTTATTAATACAAATAATTAGATTAAAGTTAGTCTAGTATTATTGATCCGGTCTCGATACTGGTATCAGGATAAGGATATAATTATATTCATCCTCACTATGCTACCGATGCTGCAGGTATACCTTCGAACTGTAAACCCTGTATTAGGCGCTCTTCCTATACCGATATGATTAGGTAATCACCTTGCACACCGAAAAGCGTCCACGTCACCGACAAAAAGTACAGGGTACAGTTGCTGTGACATCCCTTGTCAATTTTCCCATTTTTCCAAATAATTTTTCGCCTTTTAATATAAAAATTCACTCGGTCTTAATATAAAAATATTTACTTCTCTTAAATATATTCAAAGTAGTAAAATCACACTTAAATTAGCAAATTCCGACTGAAACGGATCCGAATTACATCCATTATTAAATTAGTTATTTAGGAACAACGAAAGAAACGGAGTCAGGGGTCAATCGCCTGAGCGAACCCCTGATTCGCTTAAGCGAGTGCCGACTCGCTTGAGCGAGTGCTACTCTTCACTTGAGCGCACAAGGCATCCGAGTAAAGCCAATAAGTCGGATCTCACCCGGAAATAGGTGCACTCGGGTATCTCTCACTCGGAAACAGCTTAATCTTCACTCATTAGGGCTTTCTCGTTCTGACATCACTCGGAAAATAAGTCTACTCGGAACCACTGGTCTTTTCATCACTCAGAAAAGCTTAACTTCCCTTCACTCAGAATTATTCTGCTTTTTCCCCTTACTCGGAATTTTACTCACCTTCACTCGGAAAATCTATTTTTCACTCTCAGACATTCTGATTTTACTTCACTCGGAAGTGGATCTCTCGGTTATTATCCGTTCAGAAACCTTTTATTCTTTCTTCACTCAGGAGCTTTCTACTCTTTCCTCACTCGGGAAGTGCTCCACTCTAATTTCACTCGGAAGTATACTACTTTTCACCGCTCAGAACATTCTCCCGGGAAATCTCACTCGGAACATCCTAATCGTCCACTCGGAAATGGGTCCCACGGTTATTTTTCTCCCAGAAAGATATGAGGGATGCTTAGGTACCAAATCAAGGGACCTTTACTCGGACAAGAATGGTCCATTCGGTAATTGACTATACTACAGCAATACGAATTCATTCAAAATAAACCCCATTCATATAGTCATCAAGAATTTATACTCACTTCACAGTATACCGATTCATCATACAGATAGCATCAAACACTCGGAAAATCAATATATATATATATATATGTATTATACTCGGAATTCATTTCAAAGCACTCGATTCCTTGGCATCAATCCTCCACTTGGCGCATCTCCATGGCCCCGACCTCTTCCCTGTCACTGGTTACTAAAAATTGAAAACAACAGCAAGGGTGAGTGTTTAGCATTATAATTAATCTAGAATGGAATTAAAATACGAGTATAACCCTATCCGATTCTTTAGCTTCAGATTGCACATTACACTCGGCCATTTATCTCACACTCGGCATCATACTCACACTCGGCACTTGACTCCCATTCGGTACTATATCCATTAACACTCGGCATTCTTGTAATACACACTCAGCAGCATAACAGTTCTTCAACAACCTTAACAAATGACCTCCACTCGGTAAGTATAACAATTTTCCACTCGGAAAATACATCAATCCCTCGACAAATATATGAGATTACATTCGGTAATTACATCAAATCGTTCAGCAAATATAACAAATTTATACTCGTCAAATACAACAAATTGGCCCTCGGTGAATACAACATCTTACTCATCAATTTTCACTCGGATAATATAACATCTTACTCGGCAAGTATACCATCAGAACGCAAGTCACACCCGACAACTATAACAATCACTCGGCAATTATAATAATCAATCGACAATTATAATAATCAATCGACAATTACCACAGATTTCACTCGGCAAATACCTCAAAGTATACTCAGCAAATATAACAATTCTTATTCGGCAATTATGACAAACTGCACTCAGAAAATATAACTAAACGCATACTCATCACAATACTAAATTCATCAATTGTCACAACTGACTCTCATATAAAAATTGACGCCTAGTATCCGGATACTAAAGGATCAGCCTTCAGCTGGGGGTCCTACTTGACACCCCGTGAACCCTGCTTGGTTCACCGAGTCCTGCTTGACTCTCCACCTCGACCACTGGGTCCTACTTGACCACTGGGTAGCTCAACTGGGCACAAAAACCACGGGAGCCGGAAATGAGGGGCTAAACATACCGTCGGCCATCCCGCACCACATAATCACGCATTCACATTTCACATTTTTCATCAAGTGGCCATTAACAACATCACTTGGGTGACCTACTTGTCAAACCTGACTCCACATTGCCACAAAATACCGATTGTCACAACATTAGATATTTTAATTTCAATCGGCTCAAGCCACACACACGATCAGAAACCGATCGGTGTTCACATACACACATCCTTACACATTCATATACACTCATTCGGCTTCATCTCAAATATCACAGCATCAATTATTTCTCAAATCATATACACATGATCAGAAACTGATCGGGGTTCACATATATATACATGCATACTCATACATTCACAACTATATTACAGCATCAACATCAAATATTTCTTAAGTGACTCACACACACACACACAATCCTAGACCGATCGGTGTGCACCTCCACACATTCATACACATGCCCATAAGACTTTCACTCAGCATCATCTCTTACCCGATTTAGTCATTCTAACAACTCAAACAGTGTCCTATTCTCATTAATTATAACCTGAACACCCCCTTACCTGGAGTGAAGATTCCAGAAGCTCCTCGAGCTTACAGCATTGACCGATCATCCTTCGGTCACTCGTTCTCAACAGAACGACCCGATCCAGTCATCCACCATGGCACTCAGCTTTGGAGGAACCAAAAGCTGTTTCCTCTCGAGCAGCTCTGCCACCAAGACACTCAGCACTTCCGCATGCAAGGACAGTGGGGAGTTCCAAGTCTCCAAGGCACACGCTGTCCTCTCGCTCAGTCCAGTGGAGGATTCCAAAGTTGTTCCCTTACTCTGATAGTCCAACCCTCACCAACAATGGAGGACTTCCAGGCATCCAACGCTGTGTAGGCAGAACAGTGGAGGATCCCAGCCCCCAAGGCACTCGGTGCTCTGCTCACTCTCTTGAGCAGCTCCCTCACACAATCAGTAGAATATCCCTACTACTCCGAGCTCCTTTAATGCTGCACACCTCCACTCGAGATTCCAACAGTCTTCGAGTGGAAGAAGAAGAAGAAGAAGAAGAAGAGGTAGAAGGAGACAGAACAGCAAGGAAGAAGGATGCAGGTTGCATGTGCAGGGAGAAATGCACAGCTCTCTTTTTTTCCAACAGCGTGAAATAATCCATGAGAGAGAGAGAGAGAGACCGAACCCCTTTTATGCTATCAGGGGCACATACGTCTTTTTCCTGGCATTATTATTATTATTCAGCCATTAGTCTAATCGGTAATTAATCTAAATCAACCATTAATCAGCAACTAATCTCACTCGGTAATTAAATCCAACTCGGGATGTTACAGCTGCTAGGGGACGTTCGTGAGAGACGCGGCTCCTCCCGCGTCGTGTGCCAGAATCGTACACTGCGTAGTGTACTATTTGTCCCTGGCCCCACCTGTACCAGACGATTCATTCTCTATGCTCACCTATAAATAGTCTATTCTCGCACTCAAAAAAGGTGACGTTATTCATTCTTGCAATATACTATTCCATTGCTTAAGCTCTCTTAACTTGAGTTCTCATTTTGGTCACTGATTTGAGCGTCGAAGAATCTTCGCAGGTGGCACCACTTTTCGCCCATCATCAACGTGAAAGCCTGGTGAGAAGGATCTCTAGGACAGCAAGACCGATATCACCCACTGTGATATCAGACTATAATACCGGATACCCAGTGTACCGATGTATAAACATTACCAATAGTTGACTTTTGTTGCTAGTCCCACACCGGATCCTTGACCCCGGTTCTGACCAGTTCAATTATATTACTATTGTTGAATTATAGATATAAAAAATCATTTAATATTTATGGTATTATAGTTAATTTTTAAAATTTAAATAATATAAAAATTGTTACTTAAATTATACAATTCTTTTATTTGACAATAAAAAATATATTTATTCATTTTATAAATTCCTTATATTTACTACGTTCCATGCCTTAGAAAGGTTAGGAACGACCCTGAATATCCTAAGTGTATTTGTTAATTTTTTTAGTACTTTATTTTTTTTTACATGATATAACCTATTTGAGTACATGTAGACGAATTACAATGACAAAATTCCTTTTATTAAAATTCAATGTTTTTGTGTTTAAAATGTTTTAGGTAACTTTTATTTCCTTATAACTTTATCTGTTTGGTGGTTTCAAAATTTTACTTCAAACCATTTCTTATTTGTTAAATTTAATTTAAGAGGTGAAAAAGAAAATGAACCCTGTCAATAATCTTGAAAATCATGGAAAATGAAGAATTCCACATATGGTTAGAATGAGAGATGAAATAAAAAGAAAAACGGAAGTAAAGGAATAAAGTTTAAATAAGATGTAACAGTACGTTATTTCGATAAATAAAAATAAATTTTAGAAAGAATATAAAAAGAAAATTTATTTGGATTGATGAAAAGAAATTTAATGAAAATAAAGTAATTCTAAATAAAAAATAAATTTTTACATAAATATAAAATGTTCCATTATGATAAACTTTAATATATAAAATGTTACTTTGTAATTTCTATAATTTTAAATATTATTTACTAAATACAAATCTCACTATATTTTTTTCTTATTTTCCTTCTGTCCAAGAAAATAATTAATTTCAGACCTCATTTATTTTTCCTCTATTCTTCTATTTCATATTCTTTCAAACAAGTAAATATTTCCTTTTGTTTCCCCTCCTAACTCTTGTGTTTTTTTGCCGAAGTTAAAATAAGGAAATCATGATGTAAATTATAGAAGAGCGTAATTGATTTAAATATAAAAAATAAAAAAGCATATAAAAAGCACATATGAGAACTAAGGAGTGATTGAATTAAATAACGCATTTTATTCTTTAAGAAAAATTTAGAATTTAAATTTTAAGAATAAAAAAGAGTCTTGGATCGTAACCTAAATATAATAGTTTAAAAAAGAGATATAAAAATTATACAAATGATTTTTTTAATAAAATTAGTTAAATCTCGATTTGATTTAACCGATTAAAAAGAATACGTATCATAAATATGGGTGGATCTGGTTCAAGGTGAAAAGACAGAGTCGGTGTTCCGAAAATTGTTGCTGCATTCAAAATCTGACGCTAAATATACTGACTTTCACTATTTCCCTACACTCACTTCCAATGGCTCACTCAACCCTCATTCTCCTTTCATCTCTCCTCTTTCTCTCTTTTCCTTTTGGTTAGTCTCTTCATTCTCACCAAACTATCATCCTTCTTTCACTCTTCTTCTCATCTTTTTCTTTTTTCCCTCTTTTTTAAGGATTCGGAAGGGTCGCACTCATGGACACTCACCACCCTCTACAAACTTTTTCCAGACTGGTTTCTATTTTTTCTTATGAATCCATTTTTTCGTTTATTAATTTCTTTTGCTTTGGGCTTATGGTGCAGAAGATTAACAGGGATTCTGTCTTCTTTTTTTCCTTAATCAGGATTTTGGCATGATGAGGGTGAAGTACGAAATTTCGGATTATGCAGATCCAGAGCCAAATAAGAATCCCAAAAATGGGTATATTTTCACCCCTCCCACGCCAACCCCCACTCTTCCTCCAACTGCTTAAACGCCACAATTTCAAGATCACACTTGTTCTGTTAAATTATGAGTTTTTACCCAAAATTACTTTGGATTTGTCTTAAATCACAACATCAATAGTTATGATGATTTTAGTGATTTTTTTTACCAACCAAGGTTAACATTTCATTTGTAATTAAGATTGTGTTACTTAGGTGTGTCGCACTGAGTTTATGGACAAAATTCAAGGGGATTTGAGTTTCATGTTAGTTTTCAAAGTATTCGAATTTGTGTTTCACTCCTAGTAGTTTTAGTTTAGTTTTTTTGTCCAAGAATAAAGCAATTACCCTTATGTTTGGTATCTACTCTTTTTTTCTATGTAATTTTATGGTTACGCGAATGAATAAACTTCTGGGCTAAGGAATTTTATATTTTATATTTTATATATATATGTTGAAGTATCGCCTCTAACTCTTTAAGAGTTTATGTTTAAATGTTTGATGTTCAAATTTGGATAAATTTAAACTTAATTAATATTCACTATTTAAGATAAAAAATAGTTTTATTTCCAACATAATTAAACTCGGATTTATCGGGTTACGTACACATGTTTATCTATATTATTTACAAACAACACCTATGAAAAAGAACATTACAACTCTGAATATTTCTATTTCAAAATAGAATTAACATTAAAAACAACAACCCTTAAATATGATTTTATCTCTACATTTTTATCAATATTTATTTTTGTCTCTTAATTATCTTTTTGGTTTTTAAGTTATTGATCATATTGAAATTGGTTTCTAATATATTAAAATTGGTCTTTAAAATATAACATTGTTGATCTGGTCTGGACTGGGGTCTAGGATCCGGTGTGGGACCAGCCACAAGATTATAGGTGTTTTTAGGGTTTGCACACCGGAACAGTGCGTATCCGATGTATTAATCTAGTCTCTCAGTGGGAGAGGCTGGTCTTGTTGTCCTGGAGATCCTTCACACCAACGTTTCGCGTTGCAGGGGGCGAAAGGTGGTGCCACCTGCGAAGATTCTCCGACGCTCAAGTTAGAAGAGTGTAGGAACTCAGTGAATACTCAAGCGAAGTAACAGTAAAGTGTGAGATAGAACAACGATACCATGCATGTGTATTGAAATGAGTTATTTATAGTTGTACGTGAGAAAATGAGTCGTTGGATACAGGTGGGTCCCCTAGCTCTGATAGCGTGTTCATTATGTCAATCAGGGTGGCTCAGCACTCAGAATGTGTCAGGAGGGTAGGTCAATTATCAGAGTACGATCCTCTAGGAAGAGGAGAGGATAATCACCTTTTCCGCGTAATCTACTGACACATCCACTTGCTTTCTGAGGTCATTGAAGTGACATATTTTGCTACATACAGTATCTTCGCTGATAAGTTATTAGGGGCTCTTATCTTGCTGTGACTGAAAAGCCAACAGTTATGTAAATGTTCTGTGAAAATGAACAATGCTCCGTTATAGAGTCAATAAGTGGGGCGGTCGTGAGATGAGAGCGGAAGGCCAGACATCGGATATCCGGTGTGGTAATGTTGAACCAGGACACCGGTTTTCCTTATATGAGGTCACTCTGACGTCACAAGATTGGGGGCCGGTATCCAGACCGGATCAATTGTTAACTCAATTAATGACTAAATAATTAAAAATATTATGTCATATGTCTCTTGTTTTATACTTATTAAGTATTTCATTCTTAAACTTCTTAAAATTAACTCTATCTTCTTATTTTTTAAACACCTTTAGGATTAATTTTAGCGTATTTAATGATATAAGGAACAAAACCAATAAAATATAACATAGGAACTAAAACTAAAAATTGATAACAATATGTGGATAAAAACATAATTAACCCAAAAAGTAAGATAAATAGAAGAAAATGTAGGCAACAATGCAAATATCCATATTTGCACTTGGTTGCGTTTTTTATCCACCCGCTGAATAATCTTTTAGTTCTAAGTATATTGAGTCCATGAGCTACTATGAATTTTTAAGAGATTTTTTTAAATCTCTAATACATAATCATTGAATCATGAATTCGACAGATGATAATTAATACTTTACAAATTCATTTGAACCAATGTATTATTGGTGTGATTTTAATTTAAAAACATTACAAATAATTGTTAGTCGGGTGATTGGTTTCATTCACTTGACAAAATTGAGATTCAGAATAACGTAGTGATTAGAACCAACATATAAAATTTGTGTCATGAAAAAAGTGTTGTTGGCACCTTGCTGCATGGATCAACTATGAGCTAGCTCTTGCCAACTTATGTTGTGTATAATAATAAAATAAAAAGGGACACATGAATCTCTTTCTTCCATGAACTATCTGAAAGAAATCAATTATATAAATTAATAGTTGACTTACAAGTAATATTGGCTCTTTCGATGCATGATTGGCCAAATTTTAAGTTCACCAAACTGTTTGTTAATTATGTTCACGTGCAATTTTGGGGTACCATGAGTAGATTACCATGTGATATATTTACAACATCATTGTGTAAATGTATATATTTATAATTTATATCCTAATTTACTTAGTAATATATTCTGATGAGAAGATAGCCACCCTATCGACCAGTACCATTGACCAAAGGAAGTGATCAAGAAGCCTCGTGACGATAGTGATTTATATTAGTGGGGTGGATATCAATAGCATTGATATTAATTATTTTTAAGGATGGTAAGATAGATCCATAGGATTCAATTTCATCTAAATACCGATGAGATTGAGATAAAGATAGAATACGAAAATATGTTAAAACATCAACTCAAACTATTTTTTATAATCTTAGGCTTTGTTATCAACTGAGTTATGATCGATTAGTATACGATAATATAACTATTACGTTAGACATGTTATTTTTACTTCTCTGTTGATTTGTTTTTATTGATCTCCCCAGTGAACTTACAAATGAATAATAAAATTTTAGGACATGGATTTGAGATGAATGATTTAAATTTAAGTGTAATAAAATTGTGTAATTGAAAACTGTTTGTTAAAAAAATCCACCCGGAAAGAAGTTGATTCCTTAGGTCTGTCAAAAATAAAAATGTTCCTTTGAGTAGGATTATCTACCATAATTAATTAAGAAGAGTAATAATTTTTTTAATGAAGTTTTCTTTTTGGTTTAAAAAATGGAACATAAATGTTATGGATTGCGATGCAATATTGTTAGATGAACAACTGTTATGAATTGGGATCTTCCCTTGGACCACTTTTAGAAGAAAAAAAAAAAACTTTGGAGGTTCCTTTGTCATCTTCTAAAAATCGTTGGGTTTTCATTGCCCATGAGCCCAAACCTTAACCCTTAACAACAATAAATGTGATTTCTTTTAACATTTTTCTTTTTTTTTTCTTATCCTCTTTTACCTTTTAAAAATTTTGCAATCATTCAAATATCATTCCTTTTCTACACCTCTCTCTCAAATATACTTGTCACCTAAATACTTTTTTCTTCTCGAACGCTAAGCCCCGTTTTTCATTTTCATTTTCATTTTTATTTTAATTATAAAATTATCATTCTTATTTTCACAAATTTGTAAAGAAAAGTGAAAATAGAAGAAAAAATGTTTACAATATTTTCTATACAAAAATTTTAAAATAGAAAACAACATAATGATTTTGTAATTAAAATTAAAAATAAAAACCAAAGAGATCCTTACTTTTTCTTCCCTCTTAAACATCCCAAATAAATATATAAAATATAGAAAAAAATCTTAAGAAAATAAAGAACTAATCTTTAGACTGTAGATTAATTTTACTAATTATCTATTAGTTTTTAAAAAAATTATAATTGTGATAAAGAAAAATTGTTATTGCTTATATCCTTGATTTAGTAAAATTAGATAAATAAATAAAAATTATTTGTTAAAATAAATTAAATTCTAAAAAATGATCATCTTTCTTACCGTGATAATTATGATTATAATGACCATGATGAAAAATAAAGATAAACACCTATTTTATCTAACAATAACTAGTTATAAAAATTGATAATTAGGCTATGTTTAGTTACAAAAAGTTATTCTAGTTTTCTGGGAAAGTTTTTTCACTTGTTTTCCAAAATTTTTATTTCTTAGAATAGCTAGAAAATTTTTGAAAACTCATTTAGATAATGTGACAGTTTTTCAATTTGGAAAACTAAAAAACTAAAAAAGTTGTTTAAATGCACTCAGTTTTTCAAAATTTTTTAAACATTCTTTAATTCAAATTAATTGAGATATGTCTTATATATATATATATATTATTTATGACAATATTATATAGTATATGCATCACATAAAAATTGTAACAAAAATTTAAAGTAATATTAAAATAAGAGTAAATGAGTTTGTGTTTAAATATATTTCAAAATAGTTACAAAGAATAATAAAAATATTATCATGATACATCATAAAAATTATACAAAATATTAAATCTTAAATTTAACAAAAAAATAAAAAAGTAAATTGATAGATATGGTGGGGTTGGTCTTTCCGCTAATAACTAACTTATAATATAAATAAGATATCTACAGCGCTTTACCATTTCTTTTATTAAGCAGGACTACAAGAAAGCCAATTCAATATTTAAGGATGATAATACTAATTTAAATGAAGAGTGCAAGTTGCGTGTTTCAAATTTTCAAAAACTTGTAGCAATAGAACCTTTCGAATTAGTAGTAGCTTGTTTCATATTCACATTTCGTTACAACAGTCTTTATCTTGTAATTCAATTACCTTATCTTGTAATTTAGTTACCGTCTTTTCTATTTTTTTACTTTTTTTATAAAACCTTTTAAAAGAGTTTTCTGATTTTCTTAAAAAATAGAAAATCAATTTTCTATTTTTTTATAAAAAATTTAAAAAATTTGTAAATAAACAAATTTTATTTTTTTAATTTTTCTAAGAATAATTTTCTATTTTTCTAAGAAAACTTATGAAGTAAACGCAACATTACTCTCTCAACCTTCATGCCAAAATCATATTTATATCGCTTTCCTTTTACAAAAATAACAAAGACAATGACAAATGGTAACCAATATCTTTGAGAACTTTTAAAGAAAATATAAATTATTTTTAGTTGATACTTTTATTAGTATTTAGTATTGATGTGACATATAATAAGTTAAAAATAAATAAATGTCTAAAATTAAAGTCAACTATATATTTATTAAAGTGATTGATTCAAGTGATGGTAAGTTGGTTCAACTTAAACAAAATCATATATTTAAAATTTGGTGTATATAAAAAATTTTGTTGTGAAGAACAACCCCACCGAAATAGTGTATTATTGATTTTTGACTCCGAATTAGTAAGTTGAAGGGATTGGATAATTGAAGGATATATAAAAAATCAATTATATATTTAAGTAAAAAAAGGATAAAGGGAATAAAAACTAACCTTAAAAATAAAGAATCAATTTGGGTTTTTAAAAAAAGTCAAGGAACCAATTGAAATCAACCCTTAAAGATAAGAGACTAGGAGCCTAATTTTACTTTTATTTATACAGATTAAAAAATATTTTAATCTAAATAATGTTACAAGTATATGTTCTGTACAAAATGTGTTTTTTTTTATGCACTACTAGTACAATTGTTAATTACTTTTAATTCTTTGTTTCTTAATTTAGAAAAGACAACTGTAAGTGGTGGCGGGTGTTGAGCACAAACCAAGAAAACGATAGTAGGTTTTTTGGTTAGAAGAAAAACATTTCCACAATCTTTATTTTATTTTATTTTTCAGAAAAAGAACTGTCTCTATAAACCGAATTTCTCATTTCAGTTTCTCGGAAATTCTCTGCACTAATTTCGGTTTCCCACATAAGACGCAGCAACTCATTGTACGTTAAGCCCTTCAGATTTCCGTTATATATATAATACACAGATGTATCATATGAGAAAGACTCTCTTATGTGAGAGTGAGAGAGGTAAATCTGGGCTGTATAACCATACAATGAATGATTGAGATTAATCATGTGAATTTTTTAAGAAGTCATGTGACCTTTTAAGTGATCATGTGACTTTTAAAAACTTTTAATCTCAACCACCCATGTATAATTATACGACCCAGATTTGCCCCTCTTATTCTCATATAAGAGGACTTTTCTCATAAGATACATCCCCTATGGAACAGAGTTATAAAAATAAAAAAATAAAAAATTAATATTAATCTTTTACACTATTTGAAATAATCAAAACTCCATTTAACCGTAGAATTTCTTTTTAAAGTTGGTCCCAATGGAAAATCAAACACCCCGAGATATTTTGACGAAGGGCACCTTGAATTGGACTTTTTTAACCCATTTTAGAATCTAAGGGTAACAATATTGAGGGTTTGGTAGAAAATTATCAATATTATATTTTTATTTTTGTTATGCCTTCTTAAAATAACATTTATTATATTTTTAATAATTATGATTTAAAAAATATGATTCTTAAAAATTTAAAATATTTCATATAGATAACGTAGAAACTTGTATGGTGTGTGGGTCTTTTTATTTTCCTGAACTTCTCCCAAAATTCTTCCATGCCCATTTCGTAGAAAATGCTTTCCGGAGAAAATTTCTACCACGAAAACGTTGTTTAACAATGGACCTTTGCATTGCGTGCGTCTTTTACTACTTTTTGTTTCTCCGATCAATTTCGAGATAAGAGGGTAGAAAAGAAAAGTTTTAGATTCTACGGAGTTTAATTGTAATAATATAAAAATTAATAACGGACACTTAGAAATTTCACTTCATATTAACATTTTCTCTTCCTCTCCTTTTACGAATACATACAACAGATCATTCTCTCCAATCTTCCAAATTTGATACCACACAATAATAATAAAAAATTAAAAATAAAAGTGTCAATAATGAGAAGCAGCACGACATAAAAGTAAAAATTCATCTTTTTCAAAAACAATTTTAATCTGGATTACTCTTAAAAGTTTCTTGTTCTTCTTTAAAAAATATCTTCATCTTTTTCTTTTTTCGATCACATCATCGAACATTAATTTACATAAGAATGACCAAATAATTAGGGGAAATTTATCAAATAAAATCATGAATACAGCGCAACACATAAATGAAGGGGGTGAATTTGCAGGACCCAAATAGCAATTTCACACATCACACTTCACACTTCAAAAACCTATAATTATGAATATATACATAAAAAAACCTTGTAGTATATTATTATGATAAGAAAATGACATGAAATAAGTGGAAATATGACACGTACCATAATGTTAGGCAGCCTAATGCTCACTCACTTCTTGGAAACTACTGAAAATTTGTCTGTTTCCATTTTCCTTTGACCACCAAGGCCTGCAAAAAGAAACAAAAAATATTGTAGAAAAATATTCAGAGTAGACAAAATCAATATAGGAAAAGACAAAGAAAAGCAGGCCCTTGGAAATGACCATATCAAGAAGGATCAACCAAACAGAACTTCCATATATGCTGGAATATAGAAACAGAGAAATTTCCTTGGATGTTGTCACGAAATAACCATACTTTTATTCTATAACACTTTCTTTGCAACTAGTCTCTATATGAATTTGTTAAGCACCTTCCTTCAACTTTCAAAGTTGACCATTCAGGCTGCTTCAATATTCCAACTTCTGAATTATATAACAAACCTTCCACCACCACCTCAAACCACACTACTAACATTTCTCCATCTTCAAAGGCTAAAGATAACAACTTAACAAGATTTTTTGCCCCCTTACACAAGGGATCACAGAGTTCTTACCTCTTAATCTATATTTGAACATATCTGCAGCCATGGTTCTTAATCTTAACCAACTTGTGTACGTTATTGCAGAGGAGAAGACATCAGAGAATGATAGCAATTCAATTTCTCTCTTGTTTGGTCTTATAGATCTTTCCTTATACTGTACAGTTTTTAACAGAATCCAGAAGTTTTTCTTAAGTTTCTGGTGTTTCCTTGTGTGCCAACTTCATTCTGGTAACTCAAAGGCAAAGAGAGAGGAGCAGATATCAAAATCTGAGTTTTTCCACCCAGAGAATAAGTCAAATTGCAGCAGAGAAAGTGAGAATCTTGAGGGGGCTGAGATCAAAATGGTGATGGCAGAACTGGGATTTTTTTGCAGCTCAGAAAGTGAGGAACTTCAGCAAAGTTATGGTTCCAAGGAGCTTTCTGAACTGTTTGAGGAGCAGGAGCCAAGCCTGGAGGAGGTAAAGCAGGCTTTTGATGTTTTTGATATGAACAAAGATGGGTTTATTGATGTAAGAGAGTTGCAGAGAGTTCTCTGCATTTTGGGATTGAAGGAAGCAGAAAAACTTAACAACTGCCAGAAGATGATCAGGAACTTTGATGAAAATCAAGATGGGAGAATTGACTTCACTGAATTTGTAAAAATTATGGAAAATCACTTCGGCTGATTTGTGAATTCTCTTGTTGATGGATTTATATAGTAATATATGAGTTAGTCTTATACATTCTTTGAGCTCTTCCTTCTTCATAATGTTGTCAACTATATTAGAATCCAATATTTTGAGAAATACTAATTGTTGCTAACACTCAGACTCTGATAGAATGAGCTAAAATCCATGAAATAGAAAAAAACATATCAAAGAAATAATATTACAAGGAAAATTCAGAAGAAACATAGAAAAGACTCTGTTGATGGAAAACAAAAAGATCAATTTCTAACCTTATTTATATTATATATAAAGAACCAAATGTAAGATTTTAAGTACAGGAACTAATGGCTAAATGAGTACTAAGAATTGGAATTAAATTATTAATTTAACTTTTTCTTTTGTTTTGCATACCCGTAACTAAAAGAAGGAAAGGAATAGAAGAAACCAAAACTACGAATGAAAAGCTAAGAATCTAGGGATATCCATGGATCACATCAAAAACAAATAGGGCTGTCTAGACAGGACCCATATCCTAACAAGACTATTAACAATCAAATTTTAAAATCTATTAAGAGTATATGAAAGGCCTACACTAGGAACGCACCCCACGGATCAAAGAAAACAAGGACTATGGAACCTAAACCATGATGGTTCTAGGTTGCACAAGGCCATGCTTTTTAACACCAATAGAGCCGATTTTGAAACTTATTACATGTAGGAGTTGTTTTCAAACATTTTATGAAATTAGGGTTCGCAAGGACTAGGGATGATACTAAAGTTGTATATAGGTGAGCCAAGTCATAGGTTTAAGAAGGTCTAAAACTATGATTTTTTTTTAGAGGGGTGTATCTAACCCTAAAATCTTAGGGGTAGGTATGCTTATAAATTTTAACCAACTTAATATCATTCTATTTTTATAAAATACCAACAAGAGAGTTATTATTTATTCCAAATTAGTTATAATACATCATTTTTGAAAATATGGACTAATAAAAATTAAAATTATTATTTATGACCTAACCTGGATACCAGCCTAAAGACATTGACACTAGATCATGTCTAAAACTATGAAGACACATTCATATAGAGCACATAATGATACAAGCGGACCCCGACGGAGAATTTATCTCATGATTATTAGGGGCACACCAGTGGCTTACCTACAAAGGGTGTTAAGAATGTTTGTGCAGGTGTCAGCTTTTCTCGTGATTCCATGATTCGTACTTAACAACGCCACTTAAGACTTAATTGTCACTCACCTCTATAAGTACTCATTATCTATGATACACCAAGGTACGAGACATTCTCTAGATTACACTTGAGCTTTGATATTAAGTGCCTAGACTGACTTGGGCATTAGAGTGTGCTTGTAGGTGGTACCATTTTTCGTCCCTTAACATGTTAGATCAGTGTGATAATCAGAAATAGGATATAGAGACTTTTGGCTTCCCACTAGACCAAGAGAGACAATACCGAATCCACACTAGATCGGTGTAAGATACAAAAGAGAGTTTAATCCAGTATTGACACCAGGAGTGCTATCCCTCACACCGGATAGTTCAATTTAGTAATACTAATATTATGTGTGAAAAATTATATATAACAAGGCATGATTTAATAGTATTAAATATAAAATAAAACATTACTTTATTTTATAAAGGAAAACTTAGACTTATGACCCTTTACGTTTGAGTTGGTCAATTATGTTTTTTTAAGTATATCGGTCTTAAAGTTTTAGAAGTTGGTTCAATTCGGTCATTTCCATCAAATGGGCTAATCCAGATGATAAAAAAGGCTATTTGGTTAACATTTTGCATTAAAAAAATGTCATTTGTAGCGGTTAAAATTTCATTTTACGAAGATTTTTAACTATCATAAAGTCACAACCATCTCACCCACCATCACCTACAACACCTTTGTAACACCCTCTGTTACACCTTAATAAATTCTAGAAAAATTCGTAATAATTTTTTTTTTACTAAAGATATGTTTGTTAAAAAGAAACTATCGGAATAAATTATATACATTATTTCTGAAATACCTCAATATTATTAAAACTTTATAAAGTATTTGTACATTCATCCGAAGAAAATAAACATTAAACATTATAAGAAAGAGAGGAAACTCCATGGCCCAAGAGCAGTTGCCTAGTGACATTATTTATTCATTGGACCACGGTATTCATACCGAGCTCCCTTTCTAGAACGTGCTATATATACTGTCAATGTTCTTCGATCCTTCTCTCTGTACGAACCATTAATTTAAAACATATGAAACAAAAACATAGAGAAAGGAGTGAGAAACAGAATATAATATTCCCAAATGGGACATAAGCAATAAAGGGTTTTCACAAACTAGTATAATAATATCAATCACAATCACAAGCACAATCAATTTATGAATGTATGAATGATATGCCATATCTTCATCATAACTTATCTATATATGTGGGCCCCTTAAATTTTAATTTGCACTGGGCCAACCAGGAGTTTACACTGTTCCATAATTCCGGATAATAATAACATGAACAGCTCAACTGGCATGGAAACACTTAGAGACTAGTCAGATTGAAAAGGTTTTTATTGTGAAAGTACCCGACACTAGGGAGCTACCCCAGGTCCCCTGAAGCACCCTTTCACACCCTCTCATCCCAAGGCTCACAATTAAGCCTCCTCTAATGTATCCTCGGTTTCTATAATCCGTCCCCAGACAATATCATTTTGTTTCTCTTCGATGATTCATGATGCATGAACTACTCGCGTATTTAGTTGGTTAAGGCTTTTAGAAACTCAATTATATTATCAGGGCCTATGAATCACGACATAGCCACCCCAGTAAACTGTACTTTGTCAACTTCTCAAATACGCACATAGAATTTTAGTACAGTTCTTTTTCAAATCACAAATCAAATCTCCTTATAAATTTGAGTTTCAAAGCCTTAAATATATTTCACAACCTTCTTTATAAAAGTTTATAGGTCAATTCAAAATCAATTTCTAAAAACTCAAATTTGGAATTATCGATCTTTAAAACCTTAGTACTTGAAAATTTTGTGTAATATTCTTATACATTTAAATATTAAGTATATATATGTATATATTAAAATAATTTCTCTTTCTTTTTCTTTTTGATAAACTAATTAAAAAAATCTAAATTTTAGTAAAGATATATACATATATATTAAAATATAAAAAGAGATTTCTAAAAACTTATGTAGTTTTATTGAAATCTAAGAAATTTCTTAAAAGTAATTTAAATAAAGATGAATAAGTAAATAAAGAAGTAGGAGATAAGTAAATTCTTACTGAATTTTAGCTTTCCGTCATGTTTGCTATATGCCCAAACTCCACAGTATAGGATTATCAATCATAATCAAACATTGTCAATCACAATCAAACATCATAAAACATAAATAAATATTAACAATCATAATCAAATCAAATAATTAAACATCAGTTATAAATATGATAATTTAAAATTCAATGATTATTTAAATTAATAAATTTTGTTTTAAGTTCTATGGTCAATTCCTCGCATAGGTCTATGTAAATCCAAGATAGTCCAATCCTTGCATAGGTCTAGTTCAGTCCATATATGTCATAACAGTCCAAATCCTTGCATAGGTTCAGTCAAGTTCATAATAGTTCAAATCCTTGCATAGGTTCAATCCAGTCCGTACAGGTCATAATAGTTCAAGTTCTTAAATAATTATTTCAGATATTAAGTTACACAAGATGCTTAATTAATAACAATTATTATAAATTTTAAGTTAGAAGTTATTATTTTAAAATAATAATATTGTTATGTTTAAAAGGAGTAGGGGACTCCTCCCAATATTCTTATGTATTTTCATATTATACCCTTAATCTCACTCCCCCTTACCTTGATTTGCTACCAAAAGTGAATTCGCTCTGCGCCTCCAAGTTCTAACAAAATATTAATACTAACTTATTTCAGTATAAGCTTAAGATGAAAATTAAGATTGCTATTAGAATGATAAATAGTAAATGTGCATAGTAATAATAAATAGTAATGGTAAATGGTAAGTCATTACTAGTAACAGTAAATAGTAATTTTTGAATAGTAATAGTAAATAGTAAATTATGAATAGTAACTTTTTGAATAGTAGTGGTAAACGGTAAATCATGAACAATAACAGTAAATAGTAAATTTTGAATAGTAATGATAAATAGTAAATTTTGAATAGTAACAGTGGATAGTAAATTATGAATAGTAACTTTTTGAATAGTAGTGGTAAATGGTAAATCATGAACAATAACAATGAATAGTAAATTTTGAATAGTAATGGTAAATAGTAAATTTTGAATAGTAACAGTAAATAGTAAAAATAACACAACGATAATTTATTTTTACTATAGTAACTTATTCATAATAGTACTAGTATATCAATGGTTTAAGAGTGCTAAAAAAAATAAACTAAAATTATAAAAATAATATAGAAGAAAGTTATTACCTTACACCTCCGGCAGAACTTCTTTTTACCAAAAGAATTTACTCTTCACTAATTTCTTACGCACTATCTCTCTAGATTCTCTCTCTAATTTTTGTGTGGAAATGTTGTAAATGAGCCATCTATTTATAGGAAGAAAATTTCACTATTTAAGATTATTTAATTATTTATTTTACTATTCATGATGTAAGCAATGATGTAATTAAGCGATGATGTAAGCGATGATGTCGACAGTGGCATTTTGGTTATTAAATGAAAGGTTAAGGGTATTTTTGTCATTCTAAAAAAAATGAAAAAATATAAAAATTCCAAAAATTTATAAATTATATAACAATCAAAAAGTTCTAAAGAACTATAATCAAATTCCTTTGAAATTTTATTTTAAATAATAAATAACGAAATTAGGGGTGTTACAACCTTCACCCTAACCTTGAACTTCATACATATGTTTTTTACGGTACAGAGTTAGACTTAGAAGAGGGGTTGAATAAGTCTTAAACTCTTTTTCAAAATATTTCACGAACAGACCCCTCAAAAAACCAATTTTACGGACCAGAGACAAGGAAAAGAGGAAATGCACAGCGGAAATTTATCTTGGTTCACTTCCAACACAGAAGCTAGTCCAGTCCCTTCAGACGAAGGATTTTCACTATTGTAAAACACCTTTACAATCTGTACCAACACAGTGACTAAGTATTCTTGACTCCAGCCACTTCTGGCTTATCCCAAGTATTCTTGACACTAGCCACTCCTAGCTAAAAACCCAAGTATTCTTCCAAAAGCCTCTTCAGGCCACACATGTTTCCTAACACTTAACAAATTTTGGCAACACACCAGAACACAAAGTGAAAGTAGTAAAGAGTTTTAAGTTACAAACTGATAACTCAGCATACAAATATATGAAATGAATATTGGCACATTGAGCTACGAACTACTATAAGTCATGATCTGCACAAGACAGAACGATAAAAAGGACTTATGTAGTGAATACAAGAACTTAGAAACTTTTCAAGAAAATTCTTTACAGACTTAGTGTAACATCCTAAATTTAAAAATTTTAGAAAATAATTCATTAAGGCTCGGTGGCTTATTATTTTCCTGCGCGCCTTTGGAATTTTGGGTTTAATTTTCTCAAATAATGCTTGATTGGAATGATTCCAGTCTTATTCACTTTGTTTCGAAGAGATATTTAATCTCTATTTCTGGGCTCTATCCCAAATTCTCACTCTGTCATGCTCAAACTCAAGGATTAAGTAAATCCATTTTAGAACCATGATTATTCACATTTTTATCCTGCGCATGGTTCATTCAGAAATTCATAACCCTCTCATATGAAATCTGTTTCTTACAAACTTGGTGTCAAAATTACCGTAACAAAATTATTTACATTTTCCATGAAGATATCAAGAGCTAGATCTTCCCATATCAGTACAGTTTTGGAGATCTTTGAGGACCTTTGTTCATCACGTCACTATGGTGACAGGTCTCAGAAAAATGGCAAAATCTCCCTTGTCCAGTATTCAAATCACTTCGTTCTTTTTTATATAGATCCGTATCGAAAATATCTACAATTTTTATGAAGGGCACGAAACCCAATTTTAAAGTAGAATTTTTGGTGAATTTATTTCTGAGCACCTACCTAATTCAAAGACGATTAGAGCATCCTATCGTATTTCGATCATAACTCGGGCTACCGATATCGGATCAGTGCAAATGATATATCGATTTAAAGAGAAAAAGGAGACCTATAACTTTGGTGCTAAGAGTTTCCTCTGATTCAGACTCCACTAATTATCACATAATTATTTTTAACGTAATTATTTTCCGGTTCATGAAAATCCTGCACACCAAAAATCATCGGGTAACAATTTAATTTTCCAGTCAAATATTTCTAATCACATCATCATCTCTTGCCACCTACACAACCAGGTGTATTCTTCTAACTTCTTCTACCCCTTTCAACTATCCCTCTTTCTTGTACAAGCTTATCACATATTATAAAAAAATTCATTCAGCAATTGTATCATTGAAGATGTCCCCATCATAGTGTGCGTGCCCATTCTCTTTTGTTCTGAATGTTTCCTTTCTTTTCTTGTTATGATGCCATGATGTTATGTATGATACCATGCTATCATAAGTCCAGATACTAGGCAATAAACAATTAATGTTAACAACTCTTGTCATGACATCTTTTTCTCTTTTAAGAACAAAATCAGCACTTACTCACTTCATTTTTCTCCATTCATGCGTACTTCCATCAATGATCTCTGTCAATACCACCGTTGGATCGGCTTGAAATTTTGCGAGTGTATTATCAACATCCGCCTCTACATTTTCACCGTTCAGATTTTCAGTTTCACATATGTAGGTGGATAAATCGTGTTCAAACCACGACCCTGTTCCAGTTTACAGGAATTCTGACCATCTTCGGGAAAACTACCATTTCCAATTGGTTAACCGTTGGATCGAGCTGAAATTTTGGTATGAAGTTTCTAAAATGAGATTCTAAGTACGGACCGTTGGGATTTTGGATTTGAGGTCTATACTGGGAGATATTGTGCTTGAACTGTAACACAAGTTTAAATCAACGATTGACTCGGATCGTTCGGGGAGTGTTCGAGTTTTGAAATTAAGGATTTTAGGTAGGGGGAGCTTTTACATTTTAAATGCATAGTTTATGAATGGGTTTGGGATAGTATTGTTATTATTAGTGAGAAATCCCGAATATATAATATGTGTGACACAATTATGTTATGATATTTTCCGTTCATATATTATTGATATTGAATTTGGCATGAGATATATATATTGTATTTGTGAAATTGTTATGATTCCTATGCATGATATGTAGTAGGATATATGATGATAATATGAGTATATGCAAATTGATATAGCATGGGATGCTTAAATTGATGAATAAATATGAAATATGATTGTGGTTTCGAGGATTCCACAAAAGACCTTGGGTGGGACTCAAGGCAAACCTCTTGAGCGGGGCTCGGGGTTTAGCCCGTGACACTACCGTTGTCACTGAGAGTGATTGTGTCACGTGAGAGAGCAAACAGTTTGGTACCAGTAAAACGGCCGGATCAGCTGAGAGCTGAGTTATGGCTGAGAGTCAGTGTTGCAACACAAAAATTAAAACTTAATAATGGATCCATATAATTGAATATATTCTTACATTGATATATGTTATTGAGAACCACATGAATGGTATGATTATATGAGAATATGAGATTGAATGTTATATGATGAGGTTGTGTAGTATTGAATATGATTATATATGTTAATGAATTGGATACTTGATCCGATTCAATAATTGTCATTTGACATGTATATGCTCACCCCTATTCGTGGACATTTTTACAGTGGACTTAGGACGTGACGGAGATTGGTGAGAGGTCACCAAGATCGAGCGTGAAGTACTGTATATATATTGTATATAATGTATATAGTAGTTTCGCAGTAGCCTTGGCCGGCTCCTGTGCATACCTGTGTTGTTATATATGTGTTACATAAACTCTTAGTTGAATAGGTAACTGATGGCTTCAGCTAGAAGCCTAGACCTATTTTGAGCATATGCTTGTTGTTATAATGGATGACGTTGTTGTATTGTGGAGACCCTGGCTGGTCCCAATATATATATATATATATATATATATATATATATATAAATGTGTGTGATATTTGATATATCCATGAAACTGTTGCATTGCATAAATGGGTAGGTTATGTGATAACAGTGTTATTGTACTGTTCCAAAATCCTATTTTAAAACTGAAATTAATTCATAAAAAATTTATTTGGGTTTTAGAAACCTTATTTTAAATATTAGGATGTTTTACTTAGGTTTCTAGATAGAAAATAAGAGAGAGTTTAAGAAAAGAGTGAACAATATCGCCCTCTTAGATTCAAATGCTTCTTGTATTTATAGTCCTTCTGAAAAGATCCGTTAGTTCATCTTAAAGAACATTGATCTCTTCGAGTGTTGTGCCATTACTACAAGAAAACTGTTGTTTAGTGACCAATTTTGTGACTGAAATATATCAGTCTCTATTGTGACTGAATTAGAGACTGATTTCATGGAAAATTATGCCAAATTAACGTTGGTCTCTAATCAGTCACTAAGCTTAGAGACCAAAAAAAAATCACTAAATATGTCAACAGAGACTGATATTTCAGTCTCTAAATTAGTGACCAGAATGACCTTGGAAAAATTGGTCACTATAGTTAGAGACTGATTTGAGTGACTGGTTTCTAAGTTTAGTGACTGATTTAGAGACCAATAAGAAGTTGGTAAAGTTTTATATAAAATTGGTCACTAATTCAGTCACAGTAGAGACTGAAAAATCAATATCTAATTTAGAAACATCTAATATAAAATTCATGCTATCAGTGATTGCAGAGACATGCTTATGAGGAGTTTCCTAAACTGGACAACTTCAAAAGTCTTTCAGCAAAAGATCCTTTTTGCTTATCCACTTTGAGGAAGCACGTACTTAACATAGCAGTTGACCTTAGGCTTTTTGTACTGATCCTATTCAACTTTTCTGATATCTTGAGATGTGTGAGGCAGTTTTCTTGAGGCATGTGAGAAAGCTTATCAACTTTTCTGTTGATTTCCTTTTTAGCGCAAACTTCAGAGATGACAGGAGAAAGTTCATGCAACTTTATTTTTGGAAATGACAGATCCTTTTCTCGAGTACTTCGAAGAGTGAAGTTACATCATGGTCTGTAGGTTCACTTGACTTGATTTATGGATGTTTTGAGTGAGTACAGATATTTAAAAAGTATTGAGTTTCACGGTCTCCCCCTATCATTTGTAAGTGGAGCTCTACGGACTCCTGGTACACTTGAATAGAATTGTTAGACATCAAAACATTACAGACTTCATTTTAACTGAGAGTCTTGATGTGTATTATTAACAAATCACTTGGGGTTCAGACTGCTCAATCATGAGTTCAGACTTTACTATAATAGTTCTTTCAACCTAAAATTTCATCCATCAAAGTCAATTATTTTTTATATAGAAAAAGATCCTTGATAATGCAAGGATTAAAAACATATAACCCAAACTTTATGGACAAAAAATAAAATAAATAAATGAATAAATTAGATAAAGTACTCAAAAGCATGATCATTTTTTTGTATTTCTCACCTCTAAAATCAAAACCCTAACAATCAAATTCAATATTTGCAAGCTAGATTGATCAAACGAGTAAAAAAAAACTAAACTAATACATAGACACTAGGCACACTAGAGTTACATAAATCCTCACTAACAACATGTGTAACATTCTTAGGGGAGGTTGTGATTGTGATTGTCTCCAATAACTTCTTCAATAACTCTTCCACCCCAACATTGTGTGCTTCCTCGGGGTATTCACATTCTTCCTCCACCTTCTTACGAGATAGAACCTTTTTCATGTCAATGACCTCACCAAAACAATGAACCACCTACGATAATTATGAGTCATTGCACCACCATACATGTGTGACTCTGTATCCTTCACCCATCTTCACCGACCACCGTTGTACACCACTTACATTGTGTCCCTGTCGTATTAGTAGTATTCACGGCCTGAATCAGTTCAACTTTTAGATAAAATATTATTCATATTATTAAGTTGTGGTTTGGTTTGAATTGGTTCGGTTGAAATATAGGATAACATTTGATCTGATCAAATAGGGTTCGGATTGGATTGATTTGTTTGGTTTTATATTAATTATATTTATTACAAAATCAAGTATAAGACATATAATTTCAACCTAATAAATTAAAAATAACTACTTCGACAATAAAATAACCATTATAAGAAATTTCAGCATAAATAAAAAAAATCATTAAGTAATATATGTAATTTAGCAATATAATATAAATATAAAAGTAATATATTCAAGATTGTAGTTCGATTAAGCTCAATTTATTTTTTAGGAGGTAGATCTAAAATTTGATACAAAAACGTACATATAATGTGACTTTTTAAAGTTTCAATTTGATCAATTTTTTGATTGTTTTAAATTAGTAAAGCAGTTTTATTTGGTTCGAATCGAATGATAAATAAAGATGGGAAAAGAGAGAGGGATAGAGATAAAAAGAGGTTAGAGTAAAGGACAAAGAATTTATTTTCATTTTTTTCAAGATAACATTTATTTTAAAAAATAAAGCTTACATGATATTTTGGGATAGACCCATATAACAGCCATATGTTAACTAAAATCAAGACAAACAAGTTTAAAAAATACCAAGCCTCGAGCAAGTAAGGGAATAGAAGTGTAATTTTACCTTTTATGAATTTGTGAACCGTATAAGAAGCAATTCAACTGATCAGCTCCTATTCAGTTATTCCTAAAGCCAAAGTTCATTTCCCCTAAAATCTCCAAATGCAGTAGCATTAATCCACAGGTTTTTCTTTATCACTGTAGTGTACTTTTTAAAAATAATTATAAAAATATAGGCATTTTCAAAATATTTCATTGTCTGTGGTAGTTTGTGTCAAATCCATGTTTGTGTTACATATTTCCACCAGACGTATGGGGCATTACGTAATTTCATGAGACGTAGCATGTGCATGGCAGCCATGCACTATTATATATTTTAGTAAGGCATAATGGCAGGGCTCACGTAGCCTGAAGCTACATAATGTCAGTGTGGTTTCGTAGCCCTATGGTAGCAGTCATGCGCAGCGGAAACAGATTGACTAGGGTTACGTGGTCTTGAACTGTGAAATAATGGGGACGCGACATGTGTCCCAAGTGTGGGCCTTTTTAAAGGTTGTGGTCCTTCCATTCCAATCCAGAAAGCTAGTCACTCCTTTACTCTCCATCTCCTACATTTTTGCCATTGTTGAAGCTATCTCACAAGGTCATTTTTCTTCAGTTTTGGCTATATAGGTTAGTTTTTTGTTAAAAAATTTTGTGCTAAAAGGTAAAACAAGATTAATTATTGTTTAAGTTGCATTATTTTATTACAAGATAATGTTTCATTTTTTGGATTTTTTATTATTAATTTTGTTGGTTTTATTACAAAATAATGTTTTATTTTTGTTATTGTTGAAACATATATAGTCCAAGTTTTGGTTGTTTCGTTTTTGTTATATTTTGTTTAAAACAATATGGCCTCATTGTCGCAGTCTCGTAAAGTGAACCCGGGTCTCGAAGATTCATCATCGTTGAGGTTTTAAAGTGTGCACATGTCGGAAGGGATTTGGAACGGAAGACCAGATTAAATCTTGAAATGTAGGCATGCATTGGCTTTTCGTAGTGGTAGACAGGGTGTCCCAGAGGTGATCGTGCCACTTTTACAAAGGGCATGATTTATTGGTTTCGCCCTACTTCATTTTTTCAGATAGAGTCCGCCTTATTGTCAACACTTGTTAAGAGATGGAGGCCCGAAACACATACGTTCCATATGTCACCTAGAGAGTGCACCATTACACTGCAAGATATGGCCATCCAGGTCTGTTTACGTGTGGATAGTTTACCTTTAATAGTGGATACATCTGCTCGTGACTAAGGTGCATTGGTGGCTAATCTGTTTGGTATATACCCCCTAGAAGATGTGTTTCAGGTTGGTTGTTTGAAAATGAAGTGACTGTCAAACAACTTTTCAAATATTAAAGATCATATGGGTAATGATCAACAACTATTGCGATGTACAAGAGCGTATATCATACGGTTAATTAGGGGTGTAATATTTCTTGATCATTCGAGTAGTCAAGTTTCATTAAATATTTGCCTTTGTTGGAAGACTTAGATAGGTGTGGCCAATATAGCTAGGGATCTGAAGCCTTAAGCTATTTGTATTATGAGTTGTGTTTATCAACCAAGTATGAGAGTATATCTATTTGTGGGTTTTACCTATTGTTACAAGTTTGGGCCTGGGATAGAGTGTGTTTATACTTTTCGTATAAAAATATGCCATCAACCTGGAGCATCGGTTTGCAAAAGGCGAAAACGTCAACACATGGTTTAAATGTCCAAAACACCCGTTTAAATGTGTGAAACCGTGCATCGACCTCTGTGCCAACAAAAAATTCAGTCGTCACCATTTCATACACATAACTGTGTACAATGTTGCCCATATGGTTAAGCCAACGTGGCAATAAACCATATGATTGATCTTGAGAAAGTCTTTCTCAAGTCAGTCGTCACCTTAACAATTGCCTTTTGTTTGGCCTTCCATGTCTTACTGTATGAGCATTTATAACCAACCTGGCTACTTATCTGTTCTTGTATCAATGAAATAAAGATTGATGGATCTTGGTTAACTATCCTTGCACATAACATCACCAAACAAAATAATTATCAACGGTAAAACCACTTAAATCATATGATTATACACAACGTATGCACACCAACCTATAATGCATGAACAAATAAACTTTGAGTCCAACTTGGCATGATCTTGAGAAAGTCTTATGTTGACACAAGTATGAGACCCTCCTCACTTACTAACCACCCATGATTTTTTCTTTTTTGACAAGATTGCCCTTATCTTCCATAGGCAACCATTAAAATGATTCAGACACCTTACCTTAAAATATGTTGGCTTCAATTCTACCACAGTGTAAGTTTGATGACCTTCATTGAGTATTGTTTCAACTTAATTTGAACCGTATTTTTTGAGCTAAATTTTAACCCAACGTACAGTTCATCCCTAACTCGTCATTCAGCGTGGTCATCAAACCCTGCCATATCATTGTCCATATCTAGGTGATCCAAATTTACATTACTGTAAAATGGTGAAGAACTCTAAAATGCTGGACCACTTAACCCTATAGTGCCAATAATCCGTTAAGGGTGTCAAGCATATTTTTTGGTTTTCAAAAACAACCCGTGACTAATACATATATCATTAACCAGTTACAGATGGACAAACGCCACGTGTATTTCCTAAACTTATGGTTTCCGGTATTGCCTCAAAGTCACCTTCAACACCAGTGTTTGCATCGCTATCATTCGAAATGTTGTCTTCATCAGATTTTTCGTCACCATTACTTTCAAACTCAAGTTCAACATTCAAATTCGCATTATCTTTAGCAACTAAATCATCATACGTTTCATGTGTAGGTCAACAAATAATTAACAAAACTAAACATATTTACTATCACCTTGTGTCAAACATTGTGAAGGACCTTCTGCCTGACGCAACGAACACCTCTCAACATCAACAAAAACCTCAACCATAGCCATGTCAGATTATTTTTCAAAAAGGCGCAACAACACCTCAAGCTCTTCATCATCAGTTATTTGAAAACCAGAAAATTTATTTTTTCCTACCAATAACTATCCTTCTGACCCTTCAAACGGATAATCTTCTGACCCTTCATATTTCCACCCATTCGTGTAAAGAATCATCATGATTTAGGATCATATTTCTGAGCACAAATATGTATTCTAAACTTAAACAGAAATCACCTTCAGCTAGTTTCACTAATACTGGAACGAAGGGGGTTCGTAGGGAAATATATATAGAACATTTCGTATTTTCATGTGACGAACTGCCACGTGGCAACACAACATTGATCATCATTTCATACTATAGAAATACATAACGCCACATGGCAGCTCCATATGTATTTTGTATCATTGAAATCCGTAACAAGCCTAGTCAAGTAAGTAACTTGGAAACATGAAATGGCACTTCAATTTCGTCTTTGGTAGAGACATAATAGACTCCATTACGCCTTACGAAAATACGTAATAGTACATGGCTTGCCACATGGCAGCCATGCACATGTTATGTCTTATGAAATTACGCAATACCCCTTACCTCTGGTGAATGTGCGTAACACAAATATGAATTTGACACAAACTATCCCAAATAATGAATTATTTTGAAAACTCCCCTATTTTTATAATTATTTTAAAAAAGTCCGCTACAGTCATAAAAAACCCTAAATCCACTCCAAGGCTTCTTCTTTTCCCAATTTTTGTTGATTGATTTTGACTTTTCCCATCCACAATCCAGCAAGATCGGCGGCGACTTCAAGCACCATAAAGGAGCTTATGAGATGTAAGTGCTGATGCTGTTCTAAACTTACAATATTGCCAATTCTGGAATTCAAATGCAACCCTGCCATTAACACAAATTTCTATTGATTAAGAATTTAATATTCCGATACTTACTTTAGTTGCTCACCACCTGTTTGATAGAACGTGTCTCTATTGAAACTTGAAAAGCTTGCATTTTTGCCTTACGGTATTCATATTGTTATTTTTTGGTTTATAACAAATCAGAAAATTAACACAAATGACGTGTAGAATTTTTTTTTTCTTCCCGCGTTAAATACATTTTACTGGGCGGCAGCAAGATGGAGGCTCTTATTAAATGGCTAAAGCTTTGAGCTTAAGTCTGAGATTATGCTCATTTGATGGATCCTTTTAGTTTCTTTTTATTATTGTTATGGCTGGTGACTTTTATTTTATGAATGTCATTAATGGTTTCATTCAATTGCAGAAGACAATGGCTATGACGGGTAAGGTAAAAGAGGCTGGAGTTCCATTGATGAAGCTGGTTAAGTTGAGAGGGATGCCTATTTTGCAGCAATTGCATTTAGAGGAAAAGCTGCTTCGAACCAGTTCGGATAATTGGTGCCTGATTAATGATGGAACCAGTTCCCCTACCATTGTAATGGGCTTGTCTGGGTACTTCGTTACATCTTTAGAATGTTCCTGAGTTCCTCTGCTTTGGGATCATGATCTGGTTTTACTGCTATTCCTATATATGATATGACATCTCCCCACCCCAATTTATTTGGCATGGATATGTTTGTTTAGGAGTCAATCTCTTATTTATACTATGAAAATGGGTTACATTGAGTATAAGAATCCAGTACAGTTGTGAAAACTAAGGAGTTTATACATTGAAAATAGTGTACATGGAATATAAGTGTTGATTACTGTCTTATAGACTAATCTTTTTCTTGATTTTGTACAAGATTAATGTCTAAATAGGGTACTTAATCACTAATGTAAAGTTCTCACCTTCCCCATGGGAATGGTTTTAAACAATCTTGTGGGAATGCAACCATTGCATTTCCAGGTATGAAAAATGCTTCAGGCTGTTTTAATAACACATATCTAGCAAATGAATGTTAGATTCTAGAGATCGCTTGTTGATTTGCTTTATTTGTGTAATGCCTCCTTCAATCCTGTCTTTTTCTCTCAATTAGAATAACCAAGGGGGAGAGGGCTGAATTTCAATCTGGAATTTTTACGTAGGAAACTTTCAGAACTTGTTGAAGTGAAGTCTGTGTTGCGAGATCATATACCAATCATCAGAAGGTTTACCGGGGGAGGAACTGTTGTTGTTGACCATGACACTATATTTGTTACGCTCATATGCAATAAAGATGCTGTTCCAAATGTACAACCCTTTCCACGCCCCATCATGTCATGGAGTGGTGTATTATACAGTGCAGTTTTCGATGGGCACGCTGATTTCCATCTTCGTGAAAATGGTACATTGATTGAGTCCTGTATTAATATGATTTTTACAATGTTTATGGGATCATTATACCATCAATTTTTGTTAATGTCAGATATGGAAAAATTGATGGTATGGAGTTGCTTGAGCAATTTGCCTTATTTTAATGCTGGTTCTTAACAGTAGATTATTAATGAAGTAGTGTGAAAGCTGAAGAATTCAATTTGTTTCTTCACAAATGATGCATGTTATATGAGTTTAAGTTGTGTTTTACTTTTAATTCAGTAGTGACAATTCTCTTGTCTTCTGTGTCAAACTTTAAATGTGTTATGAAAGCTTGCAATAATATTAAGCTGTTGAAGAAAGCATGCCAGGAATGAAATTCCTGCATCTCTGTCTATTTTTGCATGATTTACTTTGGCACTTCCATTTCTCAACAAAAACATGTACATAGACATTGGTTGATTCAGAGTCTTCGTTTAATTTCTTTTGGCACACTGCTTTTGATTTTGCTTTGAGAAGCAATTAGACTGATTCCATTGGTTGATTCAGAATCTTTGTTTAATTTTTAGCATCTGTTTTATTAAACTTATAATGAATTTCTGATTGGTTCTTATTTCCTTTTTGCTTAAAGATTATGTGTTCGGAGATCGCAAGTTTGGTGGTAATGCTCAATCTATAACCAAGCACCGGTGGATACACCATACATCTTTTTTATGGGATTATGACATCAAGAACATGTCTTATCTCAAGTTGCCTGCAAAGGCTCCTCAATACCGATTAGTAAGCTTATATATTTTCATCTTTCCTTTTTTCGCATTTGAATTGTTAATATGCCCTGGGTTCCTTATCTTGTTTTCCTTGGCTGACATTTTTCTTTGGCTCCTTGTCTTTTTATTAAAGTACAAAGGTCGTTATGACATTTATGGGCCGTTTGGTTTGTATTTCCATTTCCTATTTTCATTTTTTGTTTTCAGTTTTAATTACAAAACTGTCATCCTGTTTCCTATTTCTTGAAATTTATATAACAAAAAGGGAAATCAGGAAACAGAAAACAGAAAAAAGTTGTTTCTTATTTCCTATTTCCTATATAAAATTTTGGAAACAAAAAACATGATAGTTTTGTAAGTAAAACTGAAAACAGGAAATGAAAACACAAACTAAACAGGTCCTCACTTGATCAAAAACTTGGGTTTTTAAACTTGTTAGTTGTTACAGAAAAAAGAAAAATGTTGATAGGACATTTCCTAATTTGTCTAATCAATTGCTCAAGTATGTAGCTTGTATGTAACCTCCACCTTCCTAGCATATTATATGTTTGAATAAATCTCTCATAGAAAGTAATGCAGAGAGAGAGAGAGTTGAATGAATGTATGTGAATGTGAGTTGCATCCACTACCTATTTATTGTGGTATCTGCTAATAGAACTGGCTAACTTTAAGGTTTAAGCAAATGAGCTGACTAGCACATGTAGGGGCCTCTCTAACCTTGTACATTACCTTACATATATATGATGAGAATAATTTCTACCGTGACTGAGTTTAGTTGAGCAAAGGTTAAATTGTGTTATATATTCAGTGACATTTAGCTCGAAATAGGAGTCCACTGTAATGAATGGCAAACCATACTTCTTTTCTGTCGTTCTTTTTCTGTTGGATTATTATCTAATCTGGGTTAATATCTCCATCCAGATGTCATCAGACACATTTTACGGTCTTTTTTCTTTCCTTTTCCTTTATAAATCTGTGTTCACACTTGATTGCTATGGTGCAGACCAGAGGTCACACAGAGTTTGTTTGTTGTATGAAGGAGTATTTGCCAAGATCAGAATTTATAGAAAGAACTACTGCGGCAATTGGAGCCCAGTTTTCTGTGAAATCCATTAACTTGGAGTCCATAAACATTCCTTCTATTTCTGAATATGTTCATACAACTAGGCTCCTCTCAGAACAGGAAATTCAGGAAGCTTGCACTATTCAAACTTGAAAAAGTAGTTACAAGAGAATGACAATAATTTATAAGGCAGTATGTTAGAGAGATTTCATAAATAGGGTTATTGAAGATGCCTCTGTGAACGCTGCATTCCCAAGTTAAGTGCAGATGAAATTTATGTTCAAATATTGTTGTCTAATTAATTTTCCTTTTTCTTTTAACCATAATTTCTTCTGACCAAAATTTGGTTTTTTTTCTTTTGATATAATATTTCTGACTCCTTAATTAGTAGGTCCTCCCATAAATTTTAACTTGATTGAATTTGAGCAGTGTTGGCTTCCCAACCCAAGTTGTTACTCTTCCATATATATCTTACCATTGGTAATTACAAGTTGTCCTTCCATTTAACCAACAAATTATGACCACGGTGGACATTTTGAAGCATCACTGTAACTCATTACAAGCAAAAGTTATCCTAAACTATATCAAACACCAGAAATTATTTAATATTCATAGCTTTGCATGCTTCCTGAGTCTGTCGCCTGCATCTTTGGCATTATCAGGGACTGGCAAGTTGCACAGTAGAGTAACCCTTGCTGATGATACCAGTGATATCTTTTGTGAGTCAGAAGGATCAATTTTCCATATTTTCACCTCCCACACCTAAATTCCAAAAACATATCATGACATTCCAACAATATATTGTATGTTTGACTAACATAACCCATGAATGCTAAAAAAAATTAACCAAGCAATAATATTCATTATTTACATCATAGTATTTTTTATGATTTCGTTCACTTAAGATTTAGGGTCAATAACCCTAACTTTGAATCATACAATTTAAAAGCTTCTTATAAAAGATGAGTTCTATGAACAATATTTGTTTCATTCCATCCACTAACAATTATACATCTAATGAACTAGTTAGGGGATATCTTATTTATTTATTTATTTTCATTTACTTTTGGATTGTTGTTATATCTATCTTTAAAGTGTAGAAATTATTAAAATGAGTCATATTATTAAAAAAAATCTCTATATACGATACAATTTAAACTTTGAATAGTTGTCGTTTCACTATACCATATTTTATCTATGGTATTTGTCCATGTTTAGTTTAAGCTACAAATTTTATAGCTTTACAATTGTTTTGAAGTGGAGGATCTTAATTAATCAATCATTTCATAAACCTACAAATTTTTATAGCTTTAAAATTGTTTTGAAGTGGAGGATCTTAATTAATCAATCATTTCATATGGGCCACCATTTTTTTGACCTTTAATTTTATATATGATTGTTCGAATAATCTGTAGATAATTTAATTTGAGAATATTTAAAACATGAAATTCATGTTTCAGCATGTTTTTTTATATACTTTTCAAGAAGTTGTAGAAATTTTGCTTCCAAAAACTCTGTCTCTTGTATGGAAACACTTAGTATATTTTTGTCAGTAGAAAAGACTACATGGACATGAAATGGATACCTGAACTCCACCAACGTCTGCATAACACATTAAAAAAGTATAAGAAAAAAAACCCGTTATTCTCCTAATTTTTAGGGTTGATCAAATCTTAAACCTTAAACTGAGGTTTGACTTGTCCGGTATGAGAGTATTAAGATAATATCACACAACTAAAATAGAGATGAAAAAAGAGGAACTGAACACAATAATTTTATGTGAAAAATCCTCAACAGATAAGGGAAAAACCACGGGCAAGACCAGAATAATATTTTTATTAAGTGGAAGAAATATTACAATTTCTCTCTAATTAAAAAGAGAGAACAATGACACACTCTTGAAAAATAGGAGAATTCACTCACTAGAAGAACCTTACAGGGAAATACTATAATTTTCTTTGAATTTTTCTCTCTAGGATTTCACACTTGTATATTAGTAAGTGTGCTAGAAGAAGATGGGATGCGAAATTGAGTGAATGACTTTGGTATTTATAAGGAAATATAGGCATTGTACATCATTAATTTTTCAACAAAATTAAGTGCCAAAATCGCTGAATCTTGCATCTGTTTCTAACTTTGCCTTTTCATCCAATTTTGACTATTTGGTTCAAAAAGTGGTTTTATAACCCACCATATCTGACAATCGCTCACTTAAAGTCACTTTTGTAAACTTTTCAAAATTTTCTCTTCTTGCTTGTTTCCTGTTGCAATTACGTTTTTGATAGGCCATAGAAGGACCTACACCATTTGAACTTGTTAGTAGTGATTGACTTTGTCATTATATTTGCTAGGTTGTCTTTTGTATGAATCTTTTGTAGATCCACACTTCCTTTCTCTACTTCTTCTCAAACAAAGTGATATTGCACTCCTATGTGTTTCGTTCTAGAATAAAAAATGGATTTCTTGTAATGTGCAAGGCACTCAGACTGTCACAACACACCGTAATCTTCGGTTGCTTGTGCCCAAGTTCTTCCAATAACCTTTGTATCCAAATTATTTCCTTACAAGCTTGAGTAGTTGCCAAGTATTTTACTTCTGTAGTAGATAATGCTACAATAGATTGTAATTTGGATAACCATCTTATTACTCCTCCTGCAAGTGTGAACACATAGCCTGTAGTAGATTTCCTTGTGTCAAGATCACCTGCAAAATCAGAATCAACATATCTTCTAACAATGAACTCTGATCCTCCAAAACATAATACAACACTCGAGGTTCCTTTAATGTATCTCAGGATCCTCTTCACAACATTCCAATGCTCTTTACCAAGATCTGCCATGAACCAGCTGACCATACCAACCGCCTGAACAATATCTGGTCTCGTACAAATCATTGCATACATAAAGCTTCCCACCGCTGATACATACAGTACTCTAGACATTTCCATCCTCTCTGCTTCAATGTTAGGACTCATACTTGAAGATAATTTATAATTGATAGGAAGTGGGGTAGAAATTGGCTTACAATCTTGCATGCTGAAGCGACGTAAAACTTTCAATAAGTAATTCCTTTGAGAAAGCCAAATTTTCCTATCTTTTCTGTTTTGGTGAATTTGCATCCCTAAAATCTTGTTTGTTGGTCCCAAATCCTTCATATCAAACTCCCTAGCCAACTACGCCTTCAATTTTTGGATTCAATCTTTGTTGGGGCCTATAACCAACATGTCATCCACATACAACAACAAAATGATAAAATCGTTATTACCAAACCTCATGTAGTACGTACAATGGTCTGAACATAGTCTGTTGTATCTGAGGCTCATAATGAAGGAACCAAATCTCTTGTACCAGTATCTTGGCGCCTGCTTTAAACCGTACAAAGATTTGGTTAACCTGTAAACCAAGTTTTCTTTTTCTTGTTCTTTAAAGCCTTCTGGTTGGAGCATATAAATTTCCTCTTCAAATTCTCTATGAAGAAAAATAGTTTTTTCATCCAATTGTTCAAGATGTAAATCAAATGAAGCATACATAGCTAACACTACTCTAATAGTAGTAAGTCTTACCATCACAGAAAAAATCTCATTGAAATCAATGCCTTCTTTCTGAGCATATCCTTTGGCCACCAGTCTAGCACGATACCGCTCCATCTGATCATTGTCATCTCGTTTGATCTTGTAAACCCATTTGTTTCCAATGGCTTTTCGTCCTTCTGGAAGTGCTACAAGCTCCCATGTTTTGTTTCTATACAAGGCTTCCAATTCTTCCTGCATTGCTGCAATCCACAGAGAAGCATCTGAACTTTTCACAGCCTTCTAAAAGGTTAACAGTTCTCCTTATTTTGTTAGAAGACAATATGCATTGTGTCTTGCCATAACATAGTCTGAATGCCAAGATGGTTTTCTTATATGACGTGTTGATCGTCGAACTTCTTCATCATTGGTCTCATCTGGTTCTTGTTCTTCATGCTCCGGTTCTGCTTCAGAAGAATCATCTTCTCCAGACTTTTCATCTATCTAGACAGTTGTAGCTTCTTAAGAAGTGCTTTTATTCTTTTTCTCACCTTGTAGTTCATTATCTGCAAAAATTACATCTCTGCTGACAATAACCTTATGGGCAATGGGATCCCATAGGTAATACCTCTTAACACCGTCAGCATAGCCCAAGAATATACATTTCCTGGATTTTGGATCTAGCTTTGTTCTTTCATGGGTGTTGTACATTACATACATAGGACAATCAAATACATGTAGAGAAGAATAATCTACTGGCTTTCCTTTCCATACCTCCATTGGCGTCTTAAGAGCAATAGCAGTTGATGATGACCGATTTATCACACAACATGCCGTTTTGACTGCTTCTGCTCAGAAAGACTTGGCTAGACCTACAATCTTCAACATAGCTCATGTTCTCTCTAGGAGAATTCTATTCATTCGCTCTGTTATACCATTCTGCTGAGGCGTGTGTGGCATTGTGAATTGCCTCTGAATAACATCTTTCTTGCAAAATGCTATAAATTCACCATCTATATATTCTCCTCCATTGTTTGTCCTCAAGCATTTGATTTTCTTACCAGTTTCAAGTTCTACTTGTGCTTTGAACTCCTTGAATACTGGAAACACATCAAATTTTTTCTTGATTAAGTACACCCATAATCTCCTAGAATGGTCATCAATGAAAGATACAAAATATTTTTCTCCTCCAGGGACATTTCTGATGACTTTTACACATCAGAATGAATCAAGTCTAATATGTGTCTGCTTTTAGTAGTAGACTTATCAAATTTGAATCTATGCTGCTTACTAGTCACACAATACTCACAGAAAGGTAAATTTACCAATTTGAGCTCGTGAAGGAGATTGCGTTCTGCAAGAATCTTCAAGCCACATTCTGACATATGGCCCAGTTTAAGATGCCACATCATCATCATTTCTTCTTGACTGGTTGAAGCAACTAATGCATTTGTCGCTTACTGTAACATCCTGCTTTTAATAATAGCTCTATTTTGTAATTTATAAAGCATGGAAGGTCTATATATGTGTTAAATAATGAATAGAACGCTTTATAAATGGTCTATTATACTTCAAAAATTTTATTTTTGATGAAATTTAGAAATTTCATAGATTCTCATAGATAAGACTCAAATTCCGAGTCAAGTTCTTCAAAGGATTCACTCCAGAGTCAATTATTCCTAAGTGACTCGTTTCCGAGTCAAACATCCCAGGGAGACTCATTCCTGAGTCAAGCATATTCCAAAGACTCGTTTCCGAGTCAATTAGGATCAGAAGTTGCAATCCTGAACGAAGAAATTCCTATTGACAACATATATGTCTTGGGTCGGTTTAGAATCAATCTTAGCCGAGTGACAGAAACCGAGTGAGAAATCAAAGTACTTGAGTCGGTTTCAGAGGAATTTCGAGCGAGAAATCAAGCGGAATCCCACTTGCTTGAGCGAGAAGGACCCTTGCTCGTTTGAGCAATCCGATGTCAGAAACCACCCGATGTCCTCTATCTCACATTGGAATGCTGATGAAAGAAAGAAAGAACCCAGTATGATGCAGACCGGATTGAGTCCATCCAAGAAAAGAAGATAATAATGAGTGGAAAGGGTACGGCTTTCCTACAAAGCCAAGTGGAAAGCTTATTAATTGACCACAAGACTGAGTGACGTCTTATTGCTTGCTGGACGGTGTAGTTTTCCGAACTGTAGGCTATTGGAAGTTGTTAGTTGCTTACTGAATAGTTGGATGGTAATTGAACTGTTCCTTATTGGCGGAGTAAAACTTAGGCGGAGTCACGTACATTGGCGGAGTAAAACTTAGGCGGAGTCACGTACATTGGCGGAGTAAAACTTAGGCGGAGTCACGTACGTTGGCGGAGTAAAACTTAGGCGGAGTCACGTACCTTGGCGGAGTTAAACTTAGGCGGAGTCACGTACCTTGACGGAGTAAAGCTTAGGCGGAGTCACGTACCTTGGCGGAGTAATGAGCTTAAACGGGGTCACACGTTTTAACAGAGTAATAAGCATAGACGGGGTCTCATGCCTTGGCGGAGTAATAAGATTAGGCGGAGTCACACGTTTTGACGGAGTAATAAGCCTAGGCGGGGTCTCGTGCCTTGGCGGAGTGATAGGCATTGACGAGGTCAAATGCCTTGGCGGAGTGACGTGAACGTCTTTTTGAGCATGGGCATTTCTTAGGAATTACTTATACACTAAGATGTATCAACACCGCCCTTCATAATCAACACCGCCCTCACACCCTACACCGCCCCATATACTCAATGCCGCCCTCTTCAAAATCTCCAACAACGAACACCTTTTAACTCCACTCAGACCACTTCTGATCCGTTCTGATCACCAAAGTTAGGACGACGTCAAGACTTCAAAGAAGAAGATCGGATGACTTTGGACAGATGTACAAGACCGGGTGAAATCCGCCCAAAGAAGAAATTGAGGGAATGCTAAATTCTCCTCAACCGGACTTGGAAGTGGTAGTTCAGTCGGTTTTGAAGTACAGAAGTAACTTTTGACCTTTTTCTTGTCTTTTAGGCATTTTTTTAATGCATTTGAACCCACTAATTGCTCTAGTACGTAGGACGGCCAGAAATGGACAATGTTACAGCTCATTTCTTATCTGAACTTCCATTATTTCCACAATCAAACACACCTAACAGCCCACTAAATTGCAATCACGGGAAAGCTTGTCTCCCCACTTGCCTTTGCATTATTAAACATACCACTGATTCTGAAACTCCCAATTATTCTTCTCCATCAACACACCTTCGATCTGAACCAGGACAGCCAGGGGACCTCTTTTCCAGTCAGCTAAAAGTCTTCAAACCAAGTAAGAGGGGACAGGGTTGTGAATATTTGTGAAATGGGTAGAGTTGTATGCTGTTCTAGAATTCCAGTTTTAATTTCGTATCTTGTTGCTAAATTTTGAAGCTGAAAACGTATGAATTTGACTCTGACTTCTTCATGAAAGTTGTAGATCTTTTTGTTATGTGAATTTTTATACCTGATTCAACTGATTTGGATATGTATAGCAAAAGTTATAGCCAAAATACTACAGCATGACCGAGTGAAATGTTTAAGTTATGTTCTATGCATATTTTGATATTCTGGGAATTGTACATGCATAATCAGCCTTTGATGTCTCTACGAAAGTTGTAGATATACATGTTAGGGATTTATAGAAAGTGGTTTCAAGTTAAAAAGATGCTTGTAGCTCTAGTTATGCTTAAAATACAGAAGTGTGTTCATGATGCAAATCTGTTAACTATGAAATCCGAATCTTGTTTTCAATACTGGGAATTTTGTGGTATGAATTAGTTGTTGGTGTCTTCATGAAAGTTGTAGATAATTATGTTAAGAGTATTTTAGAACTGGTTTCATGTTAAAATCATTTGTGTAGCTCTAAAAACGTTGAAAATACTAATATATGTACGTTTTGAAAACTCACCTTGAGACAGTGTGGTATTTCGTGGATAAATAATATTTCTGTTCGGAATTTGAAATTGTGTTCTTCATGAAAGTTGTAGACTATTATGTTATTGAACTATAGAAAGTGGAATCACCTAAAAAGGAGTTGATTTGCTCATATTATGACTGTTTTACTAATGCATGTCGCTGTTTGGAAATGCTGAAATTTACTTATGATGGTTATTATGGATAAGAATGATGTTTTATCTATGAGTAATGATTTATTATTGAATTCTTGAGTGATTATGAATTATTATAAATGCTGTTGAGTATCACACAGTTAGTATATTATGATGGTGAATAATTATGAATGACATAATTAATATATATGTACATGAATGCCTTGTGGTTATTGACATGTGTGGTTGAAACAGTAAATCCATGATTTTATGAATTATTATGTGTATTGTGTCCCTTGAGGACTTGTATTATCCAAGAGTTTTTGGAAATGTGGATATCATGGTATGTTAAATGATAAAGAGAATTAAAGGCATTCATGCATCATAAGCATTGGACGCATCATGGAATTTAGGGGTTCCGTGATTGCCTACCCTGGTGGGGGGTTACTCTATGATGAGTTAAGCCTTATTTTGTTGTGTGCCATGGAGTGTAGGGATTCATGGTCTATGCAAAGTCCTACTTATGATAATTGTGTACTTCGGTAAGCGCCATGAAGTATAGGGATTCATGGTATATGCTAAAGCCCTAATTGTGTAAGCGCCATGAAGTATAGGGATTCATGGTATATGCTAAAGCCCTAATTGTGTAAGCGCCATGAAGTATAGGGATTCATGGTATATGCTAAAGCCCTAATTGTGTCTCTATGAGACTTTTACTGCAGTATTCCCACCAAACCAAATGGATCCAGCATGACATCATTTAACTAATTGAAGAATTATTAAATGGACTTGTTTGGCATATTCATCATATCATTATGAGTTGTTGATTGTGTTTGTGCAATTATATCTATTTTATATTTATTCTATATTCTGTCTCACTCTTACATTAATTTTTACAGCGAATGACACACAGAATGCAGAGTGATGCCATGATGAATGTCTATTATTACCTGAACTTTGATTTTATGGGTTGTAATAAGTATAATATGTCATGTACCATTATTTTCTAAATCGTTTCCGCTACTTAAGTATTTTCTTGAATTTAATTATTCACGACTAGCATGCATGATAATTTTTCCACTGTTATCAACTGTTACATAAACTCTGAATTAAATTGATGAATTTTAAAATGATCTTTCGAAAAAGCGAAAAAATTTATTCGAAAATTTTAATTAACGTTTCGGGTCGTTACACTTACAACATATCTCGTAGAAGTATGTATAGATTAGCAGAATTCTTCTTTGATTTCATTACTAGTAGAGCCCCCTTCATCGCTTTCAAGATCCCACATTCAATATGGGTCTTACAACTGAGGTCATCTAATTTCCTTATGGACAATAGATTTTTCTTCAATCCCTTCACATGGCGTACTCCCTAAAGTATGCGAACAGTACCATCATACATTTTTAATTTGATAGTACCAACCCCACCAATTTCCTAAGCATGATCATTTCCCATGAACACAGATCCTTCTGAGATAGGTTCATAAGTGCAAAACCAATCTCGTTGTGAAGTCATGTGCCATGTTACTTCAGAATCCATTATCCTTACATCAGTGAGCTGTTTCTTGCCTTTGGAACCAATTGCAGCTTCACTATACAGAATTTCTCCATCATCAAAGGTACTAGCAACATATCCTTGAGATGTACTTGCTCCAGGAGACTTTTTCGGATTTTTCTTGTTATACGAATAATCTTTCTTCAGGTGCCCTTTCATGCCATAATTGTAGCATTTAAAGTTCTTCCGTCTTTGAGACTTTAATATGACATGATTTTGGCTCCCATTGGGACACGCTCTGTTGATCTTCCTCTCGTTATCGTTAAGGCTTCCGCCTGCTTTGAACTTTCTTTATTATCTTCTTTATTTATGCGCCTGGATTCTTCTTCAAGAATGGCTCCGACGACATCATCAAAGTGTAAGCAACCAACAATATTATTATTTGTTATATTGATGATAAGCTAATCATAGTAATCTGGAAAGCTCTAAAGCAGAAGTTCAGCACACCCATTTTCTTGTATTGTAAAATTTGATGTTGTAAGCTGAGCAACCAACATATTCAGATTGTTGATGTGATCCGTCGCTGATGTGGACCCACTAATCCAAGTGTATACAACCTCCTCTTCAAAAATATTCTATTGGGAAGTGATTTCACCTCATTCAGTTTGATAGGGTATCCCATATCTCCTTTAAAATATGCTTTTCTGCAATGCTTGACAAAACCGAATCCACCATTGCTAAGTGCAAGGTGAAAACATCATCCATCTCTCTCCACTTTTCATCAATTGTACCAGCGGTTTTTCCTTCAATTGCCGTCAAACAATTTTCTTTTCTCAAAATTGCCTTTATCTTCAATTTCCACAGGGAGCAATTACTCCCATTGAATTTCTTGATCTCAAATTTTGCTGCCATTTTAATAATTGTATCGGTTTACACAATTTCACCGTGAATAATATAGAATACGTGAACAATATTGTATATTTTTACCATGCACCAGAATAAATCTATTTTACATTAACAATCATTGCAAAAGTATACAACCACATGTATGAATAGTAACTGTGAATAATACCTGGGAATAGTATCCTATGAATAGTATAGCAATGTGAATAGTAACTAACAACCAGTGGCTCTGATACTACTATTCGGTATCAGAGTATCAGGATAATAATTCTCAGCTAAAAAGAGAGGAGAAGAGGAACTGAACACAATAATTTTACGTGTAAAACTCTCAATATATAAGGGAAAAACCACAGGCAAGACCAGAAAAATATTTTTACTAAGTGGAAGAAATATTACAATTTCTCTCTAATTAAAAAGAGAGAACAATGACACACTCTCTCTTAAAAAATAGGAAAATTCACTCACTAAGAGAACCGCACAGGAGAATACTGTAATTTTCTTTGAATTTTTCTCTCTAGGATTTCACACTTGTATATTACTAAGTGTGCTAGAAGAAAATAGGATGCAAAATTGAGTGAATGACTTTGGCATTTATAAGGAAATATAGGCATTGTACATCACTAATTTTTCAACAAAATTAGGTGCCAAAATCACTAAATCTTGCATCCATTTCTAACTTTGCCTTTGCATCCAATTTTGACCATTGCATCCAATTTTGACTATTTGGTTTAAAAAGTGGCTTTATAGCCCACCAGATTTGTCGCTTTTTGAACTAAATAGTCAAAATTGGATGCAATGGTCAAAATTGGATGCAAAGGCAAAGTTAGAAATAGATGCAAGATTCAACGATTTTGGCACCTAATTTTGTTGAAAAATTAGTGATGTACAGTGCCTATATTTCCTTATAAATACCAAAGTCATTCACTCAATTTTGCATTTCATCTTCTTCTAGCACACTTACTAATATACAAATATGAAATTCTAGAGAGAAAAATTTAGAAAAAATTATAGTATTTTCATGTGAGGTTCTCCTAATGAGTGACTTTTCCTATTTTTTAAGAGAGAGTATGTCATTGTTCTCTTCTTTTAATTAGAGAGAAATTATAATATTTCTTTCACTTAGTAAAATTATTTCTCTAGACTTGTCCGTGGTTTTTCCCTTATATGTTGAGGGTTTAGACTTAAACACAAAATGCATTACCAGTAGAGTAGATGTCACTTTAACATTATAGTTGACAATATTTGTATATAAAGGTAAACTTTCAATATCTGCTAAATATAAATTTAATTGTTATTACTAAGATATTTATAGGTATATTTAATTTATTTATTATTAATAAAATATTTAAGATATATTTAATTTTATTATTTTTTATAAAATATTTAAAAATATATTTAGTTTAATTATTATTAATAAAATATTTAAAAATATAGTTAATTTAATTATTTTTGATAAAATATTTAAAAATATATTTAATTTAATTATTATTAATAAAATAGTATTTAAAAATATAATAATAATAATAATTAAATTAAATATATTTTTAAATATTTTATAAAAAATAATAAAATTAAATATACCTTTAAATATTTTATTAACAATAAATAAATTAAATATATTTATAAATATCTTATTAATAATAATTAAATTTATATTTAGAAAATATTAAAAGGTTACCTTTATATACGAATATTGTCAACTATAATCTTAAAGTGACATATAGTCTATTGGTAATACATTTTGTTTTTAAGTTTAAAGTCTTGCGTTCAACTCCTACCAAATGTTATTTCATTTAATTTTAAATTTAACTATTACCCAATCAAAATCTAAACGTGTCCAAACCGTTTACCACCGTTAACATTACTTTAATCTTGTGTGAAAAAACATGTAAACCATATTTAATTTAATAAAGACAAAAAGGACAACAGTGAACAATACAAAACTATTACCTAATTTAGTGTGAAATTTTATTTTATATTTTAATGTGATAAAGCTGATTTTTTTTAGCAGCTTGATTGGAACTCTTCAATGACCGATGAAGGATGGCAGAAGATAAGGTCGAAAATTGCAGCGAGTAGGTCAGAGATGGAAGGGAGAATTACAAAATGAAAACTGTTATACATTTTCTTAACATTTTTTGGAATTAGATTAAATTTTAGCAGTGAAAATGTTATCATCTATGATAACCTTATCATGTTATGGTACAAATAATAACAAAAAAAAAGATTTGCTCTTAGTAAATGAATAATTACCTGAATGGTTTTGCCAACATTTAGAGGGTTGGCTTCAGCATAGACCAAGTCACCAAGCACAGCACTTTTAACATGGTTGATGCTGAGCTGAATACCAGCAACTCTTTGATAACCACTAGCCATGTGGGCTCCTATGCTTGCCAAAGCCTCTGCCATCATGGCCGACACCCCTCCATGTAACACCTTGAATGGCTGCACAATGTAAACATAAAAACCAATTTATCAAGAAACAAAAAAACAAGAAAGGTAACATTTTGTGTTTCATATACTCAGGTTTAAACTGACAAAACTATCATGAACCACAAAGTTATACAACATGTCAGAAAAGTTGAATCCACCATCTTCTCCTCTTCAGTGTTCTTTTCAACAAATTAAAAGAAAAAGAAAAAACAAACAAACAAAAGGGGAGTGAGGTTTAACCTGGCAGCACTTATGAGTGACATTGAGATGGCCAGATACCCTTTGAGGAGACAAGTGTTGAATCTCAAAGCCAATGGAATGAAGGGAAACATCTACTTCAGCAGTCTTTGATGATGGAGCTGGCCGGTTCTCCATCTATGAAGATGAAATATGACTAGTTATGAATGATAATCTAATTAATATGTTGAACCACAACAAATGATGAGTATTTAATTGGTTTTAGATTGATAGATAAATATGAAGATGAGAGCACGAGTGGGAGACTGTTAGGTGCCAAGGTGGGTAGGTGAGGTGACTGAATTCTGGATATTGTGAAATGGGAGGTAAGGTTGTCAAGATGTCAGTGTTATTCATTGACCTTTCGTCAGACACGTTATGTTGTGAAGTACTAAAATATTACTATTTTTTTTTTCTTAAAAACTTTACGTTTGCAGGAATTAGCTTAAATGATTAAAACTAATACTTTTGTATTAAATATATTTATTGTATTTTATTTTTATGAGGTAATCATTAAATTCATTTCAAAAGAAAAATATGTCTCCCCTCATAGAAACTTTTTTTAGGTGAAATAAAATTATCTTTCAACTAACCACTAATCTTTTCCAAATGTTATAAATTTTTAATGGTGTATTTGGTTTGTATGAAAGTACAACAAAAATCGAATAAGAAAAAATTGGTTATCAAGCAAAAAGGAATTATGTTTTAGTAAAGTCTACTCGAGTGGCAGACTTTCCACTCAAGAGGTAGAGTTGTAAGACCTCTGTTTCTCATCCGAAAGGACATTTAAAAGGTTAAGGTTGTTTTCCGGGGATTTTTGATTCGTACATTGTGTAAAGATTTTTTAACATCATGTCATGAGGAAATTTGGAGAAGATGAATCTCTTTTGATTCTTTGTTTTCCTCTCATTTTTTTTATTGATTTTTTGTATTTTTTTTTATTTTAAGGTAACCTTTATAGAAACGTGTGACTAAATTATCTTTTTATTGGGTTTAGTTTTAACTCATTCTTTCTCTAGTTATATATTAAATATTTTGTATGATTTATGAATGTATACTAATACAGTGACTCTTTCATATATTCTGTCCTTGTTTTGAATGAGAGAACATTACAAGATGTTACGTTTTAGTTTGTTATTGGAAAATGCTTTGAGTTATGTGTATAGGGATAAAGCATAACGCATTGGTTGCTTAAGGCCAAATAGAAGTAATCTGATGACTTTCGTTAAATAGTCGAAGGATCGATATTTAAGAAAAGTACCTTAGAATCTATTCACTTAGGAATCTAGTTTAGTAACATTAATGGCACATTATATAAAATAAGATAGCATATGTTCAAGAGGGAGATTGGTGAAACCCAACGCTATTGTTTGTATTTACTTTCATTTTTATGTTTTTATCACCATAACAACATCCTTCATTAACAACAAACACGTGCGCGTACTCGTGAATATATTATATATAACTTTATAGTAATTTTACAAATATAGATTATTATTTTGTTGATTATTGTAAATCCTTATAGATACGATACCCAAATACTTATCGAAATTATAATGGAATTTGATACATTCGTCAAAGTCCCACCAATAACTTGACATTTTATGTTCATTCCATGCACCAACATGTTGGTCTTAAGAGGCATATGATACTTTGAATCTAATAATGAATTTTAGGAATAAATTATTGTAACAAATAATTAAAATTGCATTCATGAAATTTAATCTATTATATATAATGAGTTTATTTAACTTTTGTAACTTGATGCATAATAAAAAATAAAAAATAAAATTTTATTTAAAATTAATATTATTACTGTACTAAGTGATTTTTTAAGTTTTACGTAATTTTTAGTATAAATTTTTATTTTAATTTCTTAACTTATATAAATTTACACACACAAAAAAAAAAGTTTGAGGAAGCTAGAATTCCCCTGTATCCTAAAAAAGATCCTCCTTATGATTAGCTTGCATATATATCTTTTACTGGGATTAACTGTGAATTAGATCTCGAAATCTAATCAGGGTCAGATAATTTTATTACACTTACATATAAACATTTTTTAAGAAAGTTATTATCATTCATTTTTATAAAGTTTTCGAGTAATCAGTAGATAAAAATAGATGAGAAATGAAACATGGGTTGATTAATGTTTGACTTGTGTGTGGTTTTCCTCTGATCCCCTGAATGATGAGAATTCAGTGTATAAATCCAAGATGAATAATGAATGTTGTGTTGAATCGTCCATTGCCATTTGCCATTTGCCAAGGTGATTACTGACAACCACAGAGGAAAGGCACTGTCCATCTTATCCCTTGCCCATGTGACTCATTTCTCTTTCTTTTGTAAAAATCTGTCATCTGTTACTATTATGCCATACTTTTAAGTTATAATAATCATCTTTTAACTAATTTATCCGTTTGATGATAAATGGTTAATTGATAACATTAAATTACACTTTGAAAAGTATAAGTATATTATTAAATTTTATATAAATTGTCAAGAAGATTGATATACATGATTTTTAACTAATCACAATATTTATATTAAATTTGTAATCTAAACCATCAATATACACTAAATTCATACTTGTAAGTTTTCTGTTCCATCATGTATATCTCAGTATCTTGATCCATTTGTAAATAGGAGAACTTGTCCTACTATATTGCAGATTAATTACAAGAAAAAGTTTTGGTAACGTAAATCAAACAAGCAGAATTAATTAGTATTCATAGCCTTGCATGCTTCTTGATTCCGTAGCCAACATCTTTTGCGTTACCAGGGACTGGCATGTTGCAAAGAAGAGTAACCCTTGATGATGATATCAGAGATTTCTTCTGTGAGTTTGAAGGATCAATCTTCCAGAATTTCACCTCCCACACCTACTCTAAAGAAAAAACATCATGCATAACATTTTCTGTGCTTCTCTTATATGCTTAATTAAGTAACAATGTAACATAGTTTGCTTATGAGGACATGGGAATGGAGAGTTATGACTACTTAATTAAAAATTTTCTCACAGGATTTGTGGTTTGGTGAATACACAGGAGGAAGTAAAAGTTTCTTAGAATGTTTTGGGGATTGTTTTTCAATTAAAATAAAAATATCATCCATTGTTATAGAATTCAGCCAAACTCGATCGGTCCAATTTGAAACTAGTAATTTGTTTAGATTGAGTGTGTTATTAGACCAGTTGTAAGTATGAACCAGTGAGAATTGATGATTTGATTGGTTGAACTCTTGATTTAACTAGTTGGATTGATTGTCTAACAAGTTAAACTGGTACTCTGATTAGATGAATAGGTGACATCTATTAATTATGATCCAACTATGTTTTTAACTCATTGATCTGGCAGCTTAATCAAGCTTTAATAACACTGAATCATCTCAAACAATTTGTAGGAACATTTACTGTTAATCTTTATTACGCATATAAACCAATTGAAACTTCAATTCTTATCAGAAAATAGAAAGCAACATACTAACAGCACACGTAAACAACTATAATTACGTTTTGTCCATAATATAATAAGGTTGAAAGGGAAAACATAAAACTACCCAATTTTAGCGTGTTTTTTTTTTTTCAAAAAAAAATCTTTTGATTAGATAGTAATAGATGACAGTAGATTATTTCAAGGAATTGTAAGATTTTGAATGATGGTAAAGTTTGGAAAGATAAAGGTAAAGGAAAGGGGAATTGGGAACATACCTGAATGGTTTTGCCAACATTTAGAGGGGTGGCTTCAGCATAGACCAAGTCACCAAGCACAGCACTTTTCAAATGGTTGATGCTGAGCTGAATACCAGCAACTCTTTTATAACCACAAGCAATGTAGGCTCCTATGCTTGCTAAAGCCTCTGCCATCAATGCTGACACCCCTCCATGTAACACCTTGAATGGCTGCAATCATGTACAATAAAACCACTACATGATACATGACATGTGTAAAAAACATAATAGATCATATACAGAAAGTGGGGTTTGTTGGACCTGACAGCATTTGAGAGTAACATTGAGACGACCAGATACCCTTTGTGGGGATAAGTGTTCAATCTCAAAGCCAATCAAATGAAGGGTGGCATCTATTTCAGCAGTCTTTGATGATGATGATGGTGATGGCTTGTTTTCCATGTGTGAAGATAATGAAAAGGGTGTGTGGGATTATTGATAATGATGCTCACAACAATTGAGAATGCAAATGATGGATTCGAAGGTTGTTTGGTTATAGACAGCTGAAGTTCAATGTGAATGTACAAACGTTTTTGTGTTAGGTTTTTTTTCGTGGTGGGTAGGTTGTGTTCCCGTGTTAGTGTTTACTCTTGGAAGGCAAGGTTAATTGGGCTTTGTGTTCAAGTTTTGTTTTGGGCCTGCTTCAACTCTATTGTGTCGACCCATAGAAAATAAAAATCTTTTGACTCTTCTCTGTTTTCTGATTAAATTTTAGAAATTTTTATCACTTTGACTTACATAATCTTTATTTATTATCTCTTCTTTTTAATTTTGAAGCTCTTAATATCTTTGATTTAGATAAATTCTTTCTATCATCTCCTCCTCCTTTGGATTAAATCCCCATTCTTCTACCAACTTTCTAACCTCTCCTTTTAGTATTTATTTACAAAATATGTTTTTGATACCTTATTTTTTTGAATTTTTTATTTGGTCTTTTATCCTTTTTATTTTACGTTTTTAATTTTTATTGAGTTTTCCTTTTTGGTTAAATTGATTAAGGGTGAATTTGGAAGAGCTAGTTAAAAACTTATATAAATGGCTTATAATTCTCATAGATTACTTTTAATTTATTTTAATAAGTTACTTCATATAACTTATTAAAGTAAATTATTTTTTGTGGTCAAATTTATAGTATAAATTATCACTGAAGAATAAATTATTGCATAAGTTTAAAATTATATTACGTATTCAAATACGCCATAACATCGTCGTCTTGTCTTCCCTATCCCATGACCGACAATCCCCACTTCTTTTTTTTCTCTTCTTATGACTATCAATCTCTTACTTCCTCTTCTCCTTTTCATCCTCACTTTTTTTTTTCATGCTACCATCATTTACTTTCTTTCTTATTTATTGGAGATTCAAGGGATCTAATGTTGAAACTTTGATAGTAATGTGGAGGTTGGTTTTATAGGTGTTAGATAGATGATTTATACAAATGAAAATTAAGTGGTTAGGAGAGGGAGACATGGAAAATTTGACACATTTTAAGTAATGGAATAATAAATGAAACATGTTTATGAGATAGGTGATTTTCATCCTCACAATGACATCTAAAGCTAGAAATGAATGACACTAAAAGAAGAAAGTTCATATGAATTTATAGTTTGACAATTTAGGTGGCTTCACTCTATTCGGTTCATCCAATATGAGACCAACCTTATAAAACTCACTTAAAATCTTAGTCTGACCTACGCAGGCTTATGTGAGGTCTTTAGAACAAGAAAATTACTTTTTTAAAAGGAGTGGAGCTTTTAGAAAGTTTGACTCCTTAAATTTAGAGAAAAAATCTCATAAATTTAACTAATATCACTAATTACATAGAAATTAAGAATATACTCTTTTTTCTTCTATGTAATTACTATACTATCTTATTTTAATAATATATATGATTTCGAGGTTATACTTAGTGCGAATTTATGTCGGATTTTTTAGATTTAGGCTTAAAAAAACCCTTAAGTTATTAGGCTCTTGAATTTTAGAGCATAAATGCTATATTTTTATGGGTACATGCATGCAAGCTAGTTCTAACGGTTCAACCCATTTTTACAGTTTTTCGACAAACCTTTGCTAGCAAAGTTCATTTATCGTGATGCTTTTGTTTTACGACCACTAAAATATGCATGAATTCGATTTCGAGATTAATTAGAAGAAAATTAAATATGTTAATTTCATCTAAATCAATTACCTTAGGTTTAGGTTTTGTACTCGATCATTTCCATTTTACATATAAAAATATAAATAAATTACGTGTTTTTGATTGTCTTGATTGATACAATAATCTTCTATTCGATCCTTTTCATTTTGTTCTAAAAAAAATACTAAATGTAACATAAACGTTGAGCTTATTTTAACGTGGCATGTAAAATCAGACATTTCTTTGTGGTCGGTGATAAATCCCTTATATTTAAGGTGTGATATAATTACATATGATATGGTGAACTTTCATGAAAAAAATGCATAATAACTACATAGTTGCTTTCTATATTGTAAAGGGTGTGATAAAATGTCCATATTGTAAAGTATTGCAGAACATATAAAAGTTTTATTGCATATACGTGAGAATATTAAAACAGTTAAACAAACTCAAATTCCGAATCTTGCATGGATTGCAGTGTTTGGAGGTCTCGTTGATACCTTTTAATTTAATTATATATAAACTGAATTACAATTGCAAACTAGGATACTGTTGTTCATTTTTTTTATTGGATAGGTGAATCGGTGTTGAATTTTGAATAGATAAACCCATTGACAGATGAATAATTCTTATCACCATTACTTGTCTGAATGTTTTTAACTTGTAGCATTTTTTTATTAGAATTTACTGGCATGTGACCAAGTTACCACAAAGCAATAAAAAGACAAGAAAATTGAACAGAAATAAGGAAGTTAAACTTTCTACTAAAATGGCATTATATATGCCTAAAGTCTACAGAATACTATATTTTTTGTTTTACTGGCTCAATTAAAGTGAATCAAAAGAATTACATTAGGTTCACAAGGCAGCAAACCAGCCACCTGAATCACTCATTATGTCATTTTTAGGAATGCAAGTGAAGCATTACCATGTTCTCTCATTCATGCATCAATTATCAGTAACTAAAGTACATGGCCACATTCAACAATCTTATTAACAACTATCTTTAGTAGAGCAAGTATCTCATTTGCCTAGGCATAGCACAAATTAAGCCAGCATGTCATATACAAATTACTTGCTAAATAAAAATCAAAATATTCATATTAAAGGGACTAAATCATCTTCTATTCAGCCCTTAACATTATAACAGCTTGGTTCTAATTTTTACCTTGAGCTTGAGATAATATTGCTAAAAATTATTGGAAAGGGTTGGTTAGCGGTTGAACTGTCTTCCAGTGTAGGTCTGTCCAAAGGACCAACTAGCTGGGGCAACATTGTATGAGACCACACTGTGTCCATTACTTGTGGTGACTACAAAGGAAAGGCTCTGTCCATTCAGGTAAGAGTTGCTTTGCCAGTTTTGCCCCCAGTTCCTTGACATGGCTTGCCATCTAGTTCTTGAACCTTTTATGGACACCGCATGCACATCACCAGCACCTCCAACATTGGTGATGAGGACAAGATTGAAATAAGAATGGCCATTGATGGTGAACCTAATTCCATCTTTTCTCCTGCACCTCACTCTTCAAAATCCATGAGGAAAAACAAAATGTTAGCATAACTTCAAGCATGGTTATGAATACTCTTTGGATTGGTCTGGTTTAACCAATTGAACAATTAATTGGTTAAATGATTTATTTAAATTAATTTTTTATTTAAATTAGTTTAATTATAATTTATTTAAACTAATATCATTATCATCAATTATTAAATGTTAACATAACTTTAAGTATAGTTGTCAAAATTGATATAGAACCGATATATCTCATAAGTTGAACCATGAATCAACTATACAATTAATTATTTTTCTCTTTATTACTTTGGATTCCAGAATAACTTTTCTAATCGCTGATCCAATTTTAAAAAGATTCGTTTCAAGGCCAAAAGTATGATAAAATGGATATTGTAACAAAAAAACCTATGAGAATGTGAAGTTACCTTCTGTAAACTACAGGTACAATCCCTGCTTTATATTGGGCAATGTGCTGGAAAACAGGTTGAGAGAGATCAAAATGGTGTTGGGGAGGGTCACACCAACCACCAGGTGGACAGAAATTAGTGGCAGTGACTACAATGGAGCCACGAAGGCACCATTGTGGGTCATTCACACATTTAATTTCAAAACATGCACCACAACTCAAGCCATTGTTGAACAGTGCAGTGCTCAATGCTGCTGTATTAGTTCCATAACCTTGGCTATACAGATTTCCATAACCACAAGCCCCGCCTGCACAAAATTTGAGATATATAGTATGCATGTTAACCTTATTACTAAGCAAGTAAAGAAGCTAAAGTACAACTATACATGATATAAAAAAAAATGAAAAACAATGTGAGTTACATTTGTGCAGGCATGCATACCCATTGTCCCAGAAGCATCACTTCCACCATAGAAAGTGGCATGAGCATTGATCCAGCCTCCATAACCATTGACATGTGAATGTGAGACCATGTAGAAAAATCCAAGAATAAATCCAAGAAGAGCCATTGTCCTACATAAATGCAACATTGGGAGTATTAACAAGTTAAGTCGGCAATGTGTGGATTGTGTAATGATTGTGATTATGTATCAGCTGCGGGACTAGAGCAGTTAATTTAACACTCTATAAAATGGAAGAAAACAGAAACAGAAAAAAGAGATAGTGAACTGAAAGAGAGAAGAATCGGTTACAAGAAACTGAACCTTGAAAACAGTTGTTTGTGGAAATGGAAGGTGAGAAATGGAAAGGGAATAAATAGAGTTGTGTCAACATCAAACCTGACAGACACAGATAGGCCCATTTGAGCTGTTGGGACCATGCAAATGCTGAAAACTATGAGAGAGTGAGGGATCTAGGGACTCAGTTTTGTGGAAAACTAAGCTTTTTTCATATATATAATAGGAATATGAAAGCAGGTTTATACAACAAATTCAAATGTAATTGGAGTCTACTAGCTCTGAAGATTTAAGATATCTTTATAATTGTCTACATACTAACTAACAAAAAATTGCCTGCAAGAAAATGACAGAACTTGCGTACTCTTCTACTGTAGTAATTAAAATCTGTCCAAACAAGTAAGTGGCCAAAAGAAAGTTACCTTATTTCAAAAGCCCCTCTTTCTCATTCCTGAAACATTTTAGACATGAAAAGAATGTTTTCAAAATTTTTCTTTTAGAATGACAAAAAAAAATTGATACAAATATCTTTTAAATATGTTGTAAAAGATTCAAATCTTAATATATACATAAAAAACTTTATTAGGAGAGTTAAAACTCATTTAAATAATCTTTACACATTTCAAAAAGATTAAGTTTTAACTTTCAACCAAGAAAACACTCCTGAAGTCACACATAAAAAAAAAAGTTATCATGTCATCTAAAAATAAATTTAATTATGTTACATAGGCTGAATATGTAGCGTCCTATTTGTTCTGTCATAACACAGTTCAAACCATAAAATGTAATTGTTGGTTAGTACTATATATGAGAATTTTTATAAGAGAGATTACAAAGAAAAACTTATCCTAATTTCTTGGATTAAAATATGCAGATTAATATAAATCCATGTTAATAAATGTCACCCTAAAGTGTCAATCATGAAGTGGTGGTAACGGTTTGAGCACAACTATTTATTGGATAACAACAAAGATAACGTTCTTGTTGTGAGTGGCATTGATACATTGGATGCTATGAAGGCCGTTTGTCAACTTTAAATTGCAATGTGACAATTGACAAGGTCACACAAATAGCATCTTTCATTTTGCTTCTCCTCTTCTCAATGAATTACCATTTACTACCAATATATAGATTGTAAATTCAATCCCTCAAGTTCTTTATATATTCTTTCTTTAACATCAAGCAATTAATTAAGGTTCAGTAAATAACTTATATGTAGCACCACATGCATGCATCCATTGCTTGTGTCGGTACAATCAATACAGATATTTTGATATCATCATTCGTACCATAACTGTTGAAAATTTTGACTGAAAAAGAGTATTGTGTAATGGCCAAAGCACAGCCTTGGACCTGTGCACTATGACTGCTAAAGGAATTTGTTTCTGTGGTATATTAAGCTTTCTTGATACCATTGCCGAAAAAATTGAAGAAAGAGTATGTGTTATGACAAAAGTTCATCAAACTTCAATTAAAGTACATGCTATTAAAAATGATGAATTTAAGTCAACTAAAAAACTAACTCATAAGTTAAAGATTATTCTAAGTGTTATCAGGAGTAAAAACTTATTTTAACACGTGTTTGAGATTTACAAGACATTGCGGACCATAATCAATTAAAAATATATACTAAAATCCTTATTGTACCTATAGTCTCTGTTCAATGGCGTAATAGAACAGGTTCCTTAGCTAGAATCTGCAAAGACATCCATGTTTGGCTGGCATGCAGGCAAGGTTGCTTAGACATTAAATACAAACATGTGAAGTTAATTCATATCTGGAGACATGAGTACTTCCTTAATTATTGTGCTCATCACATTCACACACCACATAAATAAACATTAAGCCCCCAAATAATAACCAATGTGATGTACTGAAAAGCAATGGTTAACTGATAAACTTGGTCCAATTTTATTTGTGTGTTTATAAAATAATGGTAATATTATATAAGCATTGTGATTCGTTCATTTCGTCGGCAGAGATTTGGCTATTTGTTTTTCACATGGGAAGACAGAGGCATCTAGTACACTGTCACACCTTTAGAGTAGGATCTTTAATTTTTGACGTTTCAACGTTGCAACTTGGGGACATATGATCTCTCACAAATTTGCATGTTCTACTTCTTACTGGGATATGGAGAGCCAATTTCACATTTTTCCATGATTAAAAAAAGATTTTTGTTTTTAGAAATAGAACAACTAGTTTAAGTTTTAAAATGCTTCATAACTAAAATGAAGATTGAATCTTCCATATTTGATTAAGAAAATATGATGCTCTTTGTCTAACCACATCTTATTCCTATGATTTTATCAATTTTTAGTTTTGGTTTTTTAATTATTTTTTATTAGTTTTGGTACTTATGTTATTAAATAAGTTAAAATTAATTCCTAACAATGTTGATGGAGAAGAAGATAAAATACGTTTTGAGAAGTCAAAGAGTTCAAGTTAGAGAAACAGAATAAGAAATATATGATTAATATTTCTATTTATTTAGTTAGTGGTTGAGTTAACAATTTTATATTTTAAAAATAAATTTTAACATATTAAAAACCATTTTCAAAATATTTAATAACACAAAGATTGGAACTAATAAAAAATAATTAAAAAACCAAAAAAATTGATAAAAACGTAAGGATTAAAAATATATTTAACCCTACAAACAATGTTATTTTTTAAAATTATTAATTTATTACTCCATCTATATTTTAGAATTGTCCACTCATGAAGAAGAAGAAAATTGTTTCTATAAATTAGTCTATCTAAAAAGTTATCAGAGCATTGATTTATTTTCAATAATGCCCCTTATGTTAGCATTAAGACTAGGTAAAGTGGTTTAGTAGATTATCTCTTAAATAGATTAAGGTTCAATCCTTAAATCTTATAAATGGAAAGTATTGTGTGACTAATTTTTTGTTATATTTTCTATTGACAGTTAAGATAAAATATTAGTTTTTTTATTACTTCTTACATTGACGGATAAAATAAAAAATTAGTTTTATAACTATCGATTATATAAATATCCTATAAAAAAGCAGTGGGAGTATCATCCAAAATTTATATTAGAGACGACATAAATGACATTTGTGTTTTTTTAATATAACTATGAACACAATGAGTGGTACTCACCCCCCTTAACGTTCAATTAGAATTAATTCATTCTGGTAATATGATCATTATGTAATTGTTTTTGATTCATTGTTCACGTCAAAAGCATTAAGAAGTTAGAATAAGTTGAAGCTCATAATTGAATGGATATTCCATATCATTTCAATTTAGACTCTCGTTTTGTTCCCCTGCCACACTATATACTAACCATCCAATAAAATCCCGTGACTGCACTGCATATGTCAGCCTTTCATCATGTTCCAAAAATTTGAAGAATTCAATGAGTGTACTAGAGTATGTTATTTTTAAATGAAAGGTTATACTAAAAATATGTTAGTAAAATTTGTTGAAATAAGTTATGAATTGGTTTGGGGTTGGGGTGTAATATTTGGTCTGCCGATAATCTTTAACATTTACGTTCATTCTCTAATATTATACTAGTTTATTATTGTATCCTCAATTTCAGTGGAGAATAAAGGTCTTAGAGAAATTCGTCACACCAACAGCACTAGTTTTACGCATTATGGGGCGAAAGAGGGCGTCACCTGCAAAGACGTTCCGACGCTCAAGTCATTGAAAGTTTAAGGGAATTTCAGAACTCAAGTGTAAGGTTAGAGAGAATGTTCTCACCATGTTACGTTAATGCATAGGTAGTTATACCTGGGGGAGTGGAAGAGCCCTTTTGCTTTCCAAGTCTTTTGTACATGGTATCAGTCTACTCTATTCCAGTAAAACTGACTTGTGATGGAGACGTTTCGCAACGGCTCTACCTACCCATCAGTCACTTTGCAGGTTACTTGTTCAGCACGTTAGGGCATAGGTCAACTTTGACCCTCCAGTATTAAGTGAATAACTCACAACGGGTCAGTTTGAGGGCCTTTCGTGTAATAATGGATACCGACGTTAAATCATTCCATTACATGAGATGTTGGTGTTAAGAGAATGACTCGTACCATCATCATGTCACACCGGTTCCAAATGATGGATTTTAGTCAAATTACCTTTAAGTTCAGGGGTTGGTCTCAGAGCCGAATCAAGTTAAAAAAATAATTTATTTTAAAAAGAGATGAAGTAACTTATTAAAATACATTAAAAAAAACTTATGAGAGTTATGTAATAATTGTGTCATCCTTAAATGATTTGCTACTAAATAGTAAATACTATTTCTTATTTTAAATATAAGTAAAAGTAACTACTTTGCACATATTAACAATAATGATTGAAAGTATTTATTTGCATCAATGTTATCAAATATTTTGATTTAATATCTTAATATAACCGTAATATCATTTATTACACAAAACATAAATTATATTGAGAATGTATATAAAAAGAATATATTTGATAAACAAATATTTAATAACATTAAAATATATAATTTTATGTATATTATAGAACCAAAAATTTCACTAATATTTACTTATATTTAAAATAAAAAATAGAAGTAAATACATCAAGTATACATTAAAAGACGTCTGGATAGAATGAGAATTGATCCGGTCTAGATACCGGCCCCCATCTTTGTGACGTCAGATTGACCTCATATAAGGATAACCGGTGTCCTGGTTCAATGTTGCCACACCGGATATCCGTTGTCTGGCCGCCCGCCCTCGCTCCACGACAACATCATTCATTTTCTCCATAGCGGTTCTAAGTTCATCTTTACAGGGTGTTTATATAATTGTTAGCTTTTCCCTCATAGCAAGAGAAGAGCCCTTGATAACTTATCAACGAAGATACTGTTTGTAGCAAAATACGTCACATCAATGGCTTCAGAAAGTAAGTGGGTGTGTCAGCAGATTATGCGGAAAAGGTGATTATCCTCTCCTTTCCCTAGAGGATTGAACTCTGATAATTGACCTACCCTCCTGACACATTCGGAAAGTCGAGCCACTTTGATTGACACAATATACACGCTATCAGAGCTGAGGGACCCACCTGTATTCAACGACTCATTTTCTCACGTACAACTATAAGTAGCATATTTCAACACACATGCAGGGTATCGTTATTCTATCTCACACTTTACTGTTACTACGCTTGAGTATACATTCAGTTCATACACTCTTCTAACTTGAGCGTCGGAGAATCTTCGCAGGTGGCACCACCTTTCGCCCCCCTACAACGCGAATCGTTGGTGTAAAGGATCTCCAGGACAACAAGATCGGCCTCTCCCACTGAGAGACCGGATTAATACATCGGATATACACAGTTCCGGTGTGTAAACCCTAAAAACACCTGCATCCTTGTGGCTGGTCCTACACCGGATCCTAGACCCCGGTCCAGACCAGTTCATTGGCACGCCCAGTGGGACTCGATAGAGTTATTCCCATTTTCGTAGAAGTTAAGTGGTTACAATGGAAGGTGATGGGAGAGATTTCGTGGAAGGTCACGTGGAGGATATGACCCATCAACAGGCTGGGAGGAGACTCGTCTTCGAATCCCCTGCAACTCAAACCCGGAGGATGGTGCAAGTGCAGACGCCTGACCCTCGCGATGAGGTTATCAGGCAACTGAAGGAGGAGCTGATGGAGCTGAGGCGAGAGAGAGGAGGAGCTGGGGACAGAGTAGTGTCTCATGCAGAGGAGGCTCACCATGCATCAGCGAGGGATAGATCTACCACCCTCCAGTATTCGAAGATCCCCACATATGAAGAGAGGGAGCAGACGCAGGACTCTGGTGATAGAGTTAGTATCAGGAGAAGGGAGCAGGCGGTGGTAACTTCAGGGACATACAAGCTTAGTGTCCCTTTCTCAAGAAGGTTGATGAGTATTGTCATTCCAAAACATTTACAAACAACTCAGCCATTGTCGATTGGGAAGTATAATGGAGAGACCGACCCCACTAAGCATTTGGATGCTTATGTTTATGAAGCTATGTATCTGGGAGCAGACGAAGATGTCATGTGCAGAATGTTCCCAAGGACGTTGACGGAGGAAGCTCTCAGCTGGTTTAAAAGTTTGCCTTCAGGATCTATAGACTCTTGGGAGGAAATGGCTGCTGCATTCGAAAGCCATTTCGTCATCTCCAGGGATATCCCAAGAACTTCTCACACCCTGGCCCAGATAAGACAGGGAGAAACTGAGACTCTTAAGGAGTTCCTGAAAAGGTTTTACAAGGAGGCTGCGTTGGTCCCTAACCTCACGGAGGCCATACAACTCCATATTGTAGTAGAAGCTCTTCAGCCAGGTTCAGCCTTTGCCCTATCTTTGGCAAAGAGCCCACCTACAACCTTCGAGGAGTTTCGAAGGAAAGCTTCCAAATATGTGGGCATAGAGATGCATCTAGAGGCAACTGCAGCAAGAGTAAAGCCTTCTGCACCCGCTCAGCAGCCACGGAGAGAAAAGGAGAGAGCGAGGCCCGAGAAGCATGCCTTTAGAGAAGACTTTGTGAATGCTCGTCAGCATCCACGAGATAGGCGCGTATCATCGTTCGATCACTATGCTCCGTTGAACACCAGGTACTCACAAATCATGAGGGAGGTTGGTTGGCCAACTCTGAACGTCTTTGGTATAAGGAAGCCAGCCCCAGCCAAGAGGGGTGGTAACCCACGTAAATACTGCACTTTCCATAAGCAGACAGGGCACAACACTGATGAGTGTAAGGCGTTAAAGAATACGGTGGAAACTCTCATTCGGGAAGGAAAGTTGAAGCAGTATTTGTTTAAGGAGAAATCTATGGATGAGCCTCACAGGATGGAGAAAAGGAATAGAGATCCTGATGATGAAGATGATAATACACGCAACCCAGTAAGGAAGTTCACTGCGGCTGAGAAGCAGAAAGGGGTAGTGATTGCTGAAGGTGCCCAACAAAGTAATATGCCCCAGCAGCAGAGACAGGGCAGACGAGAAGTGATTGAGATGATAGCTGGAGGATTTACGGGAGGAGGAACATCAATCACAGCACGAAAGAACCACCATAGGATGATTCTGTCAGTCCAGGGTAAACCGAGGGATAACCGCCCTTTCAGGGACGGAGTGACAGCCCCGACGGTGTCGTTTACAGATGATGACTTCGGCCCAACAATTCCAGGAGGTGATGATGCAGTAGTGATTGTGGCCGTCATAGCCAATAAGGACGTCAAGAGGATCCTCGTCGATCAGGGAAGTTCTTGTGATGTTATCTTTTATAATTGTTTCAAACGAATGGGTTTCAGTGATGCAGATTTACAACCATACACACAAGAACTCACAGCGTTTAACGGAGCCAAGCAACCCACTAAGGGATACCTCGACACTTTGATTTCTTTTGAAGGGGAGCCCGGTGCAAGAACAGTCAAGTCAAGAATTCTGGTGATTGATGTGGAATCCCCGTACAACGGTATCATAGGCCGTCCAACATTGAACGCTATGGAAGCAATTGTATCCACCCCTCATCTCTTGATCAAATTTATCGACAACGACAACGCTGTGTCCTTACTCCGCGGAGATCAGGAGATGGCTCGATATTGTTATAATCTGAGCCTCAACATGGTTAAGTTGGATGTATTCAACAAGAAGAGGAAGTTGAACGACGGAGGAACAGCGGCAGGGTCTGTCAGTCTTATTGACCTAGACCCCAGAGCGGAATTGAAGATTGATCCACTCAATCCATCTAAGCCCACACCAGATGGTGGTTCCAGGGATATCGTATTGGGAGATTCCCCAGAGAAGGTCACGCACATCAACGATAAGTTGGAGTCTGCTATGGAGCAACGCTTATTAACCCTTTTGCAGGAATTCAAAGACCTTTTCGCATGGACAGCAGCAGACATGCCGGGGATGGATCCTGATTTCTGTTGTCACAAACTTGCAGTGTATCCTGAAACCAGACCGGTGGCTCAGAAGAAGAGGAGGTTGGGACCGGAGAAGCAGAGGGCAGCTTGTGAGCAAACAGAGGAGTTGTTGAAAGCAGGTTTTATAAGGGAGATACGTTATTCATCTTGGCTTTCTAATGTAGTCATGGTGCAGAAGGCTAACGGCAAATGGAGGATGTGTACAGATTATGTGGATCTTAACCGTTGCTGCCCTAAAGATCCATATCCCCTGCCCAACATCGATCGCATGGTGGACGATTCATCTGGTTACCAATATCTCAGTTTCATGGACGCCTATTCGGGGTACAACCAGATTCCGATGTGGGAGGGAGACCAGGAGAAAACTGCCTTTATTAATGACCGCGGTGTTTTCTGCTATACCGTCATGCCTTTTGGACTAAAGAACGCCGGCGCTACCTACCAGCGCATGATTAACAAAGTCTTTGAAGGGATGCATACAAGGCTGGTCGAAGTTTATATTGATGATATCATAGCCAAAACGCCCGCTGGAGGAGACCACATTGAAGATCTATGCCAAGTTTTCACTAGGCTTCGGCAATACAACATGAGGTTAAATCCTTTAAAGTGCACCTTCGCCGTTCCAGCAGGAAAATTCTTGGGATTCATGTTGACTCAACGAGGCATTGAGGCTAACCCCGGGAAATGTCAAGCAATACTGGACATGCAGAGTCCTAAATGTTTGAGGGAGGTCCAGTCATTGAATGGGAAAGTGGCCGCTTTAGCTCGTTTCATGCCTAAGATGGCACACAGGTCCCTTCCCTTGTATAAGGCGTTGAAGAAACACAAGAGTTTTGAATGGGGAGAGGAACAAGAGCAAGCCTTCCAGCAGCTCAAGGCCGTTCTCTCGAGTCCACCAATTCTTGTTAAGCCTGATCCAGGCGAAACGTTAATCTTATACTTGGCAATATCCGACGAAGCTCTAGGTGTAGCCCTGGTGAAAGAAACCCCTGAAGGGCAGAGACCGGTGTACTTTACTAGTAAAACGTTTCAGGGGGCGGAAGGAAGGTATCAGAAGATTGAGAAAGCCGCCCTGGCAGTTGTGTGGGCGTCACGACGGCTGAGGCCTTATTTCCATGCGCACCCAGTATTGGTGAGAACGGATTTGCCACTCCGTTCAGTGCTCAGCAAACCGGACCTCGCTGGAAGGATGATAAAATGGTCTATTGAGCTATCTGAATTTGAAATTTCATATGAGCCTCGAGGAGCCATCAAGGCGCAAGTGTTGGCTGATTTTGTAGTGGAAATGACTGGGGCAGACCCGGCCACCCCTCGAGCGCATTGGACCATCTACGTCGACGGTTCGTCGAACAGCAAAGGTTGTGGAGCAGGTGTGGTGGTAGAAAGTGATGACGGCGTACACTTAGAAATTTCCCTCCGATTCAATTTCAAGACCTCCAACAATCAAGCTGAATACGAAGCATGTTTGGCAGGCCTCCGTGCGGCGATTGACATCGGAGCATCAGCAGTTACACTCTGCAGTGATTCCCAGCTGGTGATTTCGCAAATCCAGGGAGAGTACCAGGCGAAGGAACCACAACTTCAATTGTACTTGAATTGTGTTAATGAGTTGAAGGGCAGATTTGAAGTTTTAGAGTTCAAGCATGTGCCCAGGGAAGAAAATACCAGAGCGGACATCTTGTCAAGATTGGCAAGTACAAAGCAGCCTGGTAGCACAACAACGGTGGTTCAAAGCACTTTGACATCACCCAGTATACCTCTGTATCCTTCTCTGAATGCTGTCATGGTGAGCTATCCATATGAGGATTCTTGGGTCATCCCCTATATTCGTTATCTGGCTGATGGTCAACTTCCCACTGACGAGAAGGAAAGGAGACGAGTAAAGAAGGAGTTGCCATATTTTACTATGGTCGATGGTGTTCTCTACAGAAGGGGATTCTCTGTCCCGTATCTTTCATGTTTAAGAGAGGACGAAGTTCAAGCGGTCTTAACTGAGGTACACGAGGGGCAATGTGGGCACCACGCTGGAGGCCGAAGCCTAATGAGAAAAGTCCTCAGGGCTGGATACTGGTGGCCCACTGTGAAGCAGGATTCCGCAGACTTCGTGAGGAAGTGCGACGCTTGCCAAAAATTCTCCAATCTCCACCATACACCGGCCCAAGAGTTATCTTCATCTGCTGTGCCTTAGCCATTCTACCAATGGGGCCTTGATATTCTGGGTCCGTTTCCCACTGCGCCAGGAGGTATCAAATACTTGATTGTGGGGGTAGACTACTTCACCAAATGGATCGAGGCAGAACCAGTAGTGCATATCACTTCTGCACGTACAAGACGTTTCATGTACGAAAATATCATTGCTCGGTTCGGGGTGCCAGGGCGAATTGTGACTGACAACGGCACACAGTTTACAGACAAAAAGTTCACGGATTTACTTGAAGGACTGGGGATAGTCCAGATATTTTCATCTGTTGAACACCCCCAGACCAATGGGCAAGCAGAGGTAGCTAACCGAGAAATACTGAAGGGGTTAAAGAAGCGTTTGGGAGAAGCGAAGGGAGGATGGACTGACCAGCTATGTAATGTTCTATGGGCATACCGCACTACGCCTCATTCTTCAACCAACGAATCCCCATACCGGTTGGTATACGGGGTCGAGGCGATGATCCCAGTGGAGTTACAAACAAGATCGGCCTCTCCCACTGAGAGACCGGATTAATACATCGGATATACACAGTTCCGGTGTGTAAACCCTAAAAACATCTGCATCCTTGTGGCTGGTCCCACACCGGATCCTAGACCCCGGTCCAGACCAGTTCAAGAATCACCTCCACCCTTTATTAAATTTCAAGAATCTAACTAATAATAAAATATTTCCTTTAAAAAATAATTTCACAAAAATTTATATAATTTAAAAGTTATTAGATATTTTATCGATTAACTTTATTTATGCATATAGTAAAATAGTACTTTTAAAAATATAAATAAATGTCAGTTATAAAATTAAATATTAAAAAGTATTCTACTCGTGTTGTTATAAAAATAATATCACATGATTTTTTTAAATTTATTTATTCTTAAATATAGAAAAAAATATCTTTAGAAATAGATCGAGTGAGTTATTCATAAATGGATGATTTAACATCTCCTTCCTTAATTAAATGGTTAGGGATTTAACTTTTAGAAATTGAAAGCACCGTTCTCCTTATCCTTACCATTAAGCACTCTTACCACCTACTATTAGAAATCATAAAATGAGTTAAATCTATTTTTGTAGGATTTTTATTTAAATTAAACCAGTTCATTTTGTTGCCCCTATTTCATGGTTTAAAGAAAAGTATTGAGATGGATTGAGTGTCGGTTACAATTAGAGAGACTTGTGAAAGGACACTAACGCAAACTTTATAGAATCAAATTTAGAGCATGTGGAGGATTTTAAGACACCCTACCCTAGAATATATTTTGCATCACTTTCTATTGTAATTATTTTATGCCTTGGATCGTCCCACAAGTAGGAAGATTCAACTACAGCAAAAATAGATTCCTGTAAAGTTGTGTTTGTGCTTTTCATTACTTCTTCACTTTAGGTCAATATGATATTTATTATCTCGAACGACGTTGACCCGTAAGATAAAAACCTCCCCTAATTAACGGAGTTTTCTCCACTGAAAAAACACAACCAAATGTAGTCTCACATTAATCTCCTGCTCCAAAATTAAAATAAGTGTATTCCTATGTAATTAATTAGAGATGGATTTGAATGTTAATTTTATATCATCAGTACATGTTTAATAAATAAAGTAGGTCACTTAAATCAATCATCAGTTTAGTATATTGCTCGTAATTACTTTTGCAACACACAATCTCTTTACACCAGCACGCTAACATCTTTGTAAGATTTGAAATCTCGAGATCACTATTCAAACTCTTTATTAAGTCAATCTTAATAGGTCTATATAAATTCAATTAAAATTGAAAACTTGAAAGGAGGATAAAAATATATATTATAAATGTACAATATTTATTTTTTAAAGGCATGAACCAACAAGATTACAAAAATCACAAGTTCTTAAAAAGTCATGTAATTTTAAAAGCGATCACTTAAAAAAATCAACAATATTAAGAAGTTTTATATTGATTAAATAAAAAAAATCAAAATTATATGAATATCTTAAAATTTTATGATTAAGTATTTCTCATTTAATAAACTCACATTCACTCTCTTAAATATATTAAATTTTAAAAAAACTATATACATATATCACATGGATATACATAATACATCAATATCAAAATCTCTATATATATAAACACGCGAGAGATTTTCGGTAGCATAGCATATTCAGTTAGTTCCAGCATTTAAAACCACTGTTTATTTAGAGGCAATGACATTATGACATAACTGTACCATCATAATTGAATGTGTATGTGACCCATAAAAGAACATGTGGTTTAATTTGTGGGCACATAGTTTTTTCTATAAACTCGCACATGCCTGTGTTGTGTTGTGTGCCAAACTTCAAACTTACTGCAATATAAAGTTACTTTTTCATTTCCATTTTAGTTATGTGTGCAGTTAACCACATTAAAATGGTAAATTATGCATGAAAATAGTCCTAAAATCTAATTAATCAGCCAATGCAAAACCAAAAAAAAAAGTGCATCTATTAAAGGACATAAAGGCTTTTTAGGTAATTTTAGGTTATCTTTCAAATCATTGGGAACTAGAAACCCAAATTTTGTACCTTGTAGACTGCAGCAATGGAAGCACAGAGCAAGGAGAGAGAGGTGATGAACACAGTGTAATGAGAATTAATTATATCCATTGTGCACACCTCTCCTAAAAGTTATGCCAAGTTTATTCTTTGGGAAAAACTTCTAAGTACAAAACATTGGTACTTTGGTTATTGTTTTTCATATCAGAATTGGGTAATTATCATGATAGTAACACAAAAAATTAAATTCTAATTAAGATGAAATTTCAATTCTAATTAAAATAGTAACACAAAAAAATTACCTACCAAACTATATCTTGGCTCGCCCCCTCGTGTCCCCAAGTGAATATGCATACGCATATGCAAATGCCCTATCTGAATGAAATTTATGATTGTATTACAAAGTTTATATTATATTATATTATTATATATGATAAGCATATGAACTTAAAGTTCTTGACCACCACACTATTATACAGAAGTTTCAAACTTAACTAAAGGATGCAAAGTGTTTACTAGTTTTGTATAGATAGCCAACATTCACATGGTGTTTTTTTCAAATGAAAAACTTAGATTAGTTGGGTGTTAGAATTTTAATTAGGTCATGACATATTTCAAGATTCAACAAACACTTAAATATTTACATATCAGTTACTAATAGAATTCTCACATTAATTACCACCGTTAAAGTCTTTACATTGATTACCTAGGTATGTATTGTAAGTGATTCAAAAAGAAATTAATTCTCATCATTCATGTAAAATATGATAAATAGAAGTTTTCTTCTTTTTTCTTTTGGTGGGAGAAGTTTTCTTCTATTTAAGAGGAAAAATCATGTCACAAAATTTAGCTATAGTCTACTAATCTTGAAACCATTTTGTTTTTTGGTGAACAACCACTTTGTTTTGTTGATGTTGTATAATTTTAACAGTTCCCTCTAGACTTCCACTTGGCCCAATTTGGTTAAGAAGTGTCACACAATAAATTGGGTCAAACGACCTAAATACCACTTTAGCCTTGTAGAATCTTCAAAGATCATAATAAATTATAGATTAGGATAGATGACAGATTATAGTAGATAGCACATCATGTAATCTTGAAAGAGATGAAGTTCTGCTGCATCCTATATATAAATAGGTCAATATATATCTAAAAGAAGGTAAGTGACATTGTTAGAAATAGAAGTTAACACCACTCACTAGGGTTCAAGAACTTTTGGTACTTTCTAGCAATTAAGCCAATCGTTATTGGAATTCTAGTATAGATTTTCATAGTTTTTCTATTAAGATGACAATGTTCCTTCTTTTTATTTTACATTATTATGTTTGTTTAATTTGTTAATCCTTTTCTCATGGATAATGGCATGAAAACTTGAGAAAAGTCCCTTCCAAAACATGATTACATTTATGTCGTTATTCTAAACATTTTGCTGTTCGACCAAAAAAAAAAAAAACATTTTGCTGTCGACTACAAAGTGCAGAAAATGGTTATTGCATAAATCATGGGCCTAAAAAGCATGCAAAAATACATGTACATGGAACAAGTACAGAATTTTTTTTTTATCCAAAAAAAAGTATAGAATATTTAATTCCTGCCCTTCGAAAATGTGCCCATGTAAATCGAGTATTGGAATTATTTTAGAGAATAATAATAATAATAATAATAATAATAATAATAATAATAATAATAATAATAATAATAATAATAATAATAATAATAATAATAATAATAATAATAATAATAATAATTCCATACTATATTTTTATCCAAGTCACGTATATTAAAAAAGTTAATTAATTTAGTTAAAATTATTATATTTTTTAACATTACTCTTAAAATGATTATGGCTCATCATTTAATTTTTTTCATCTAATATATCTTCACTTGCTACCCAATTATCATAGAAGAGATAAATAATCTAATTGATATATCTTATTTATTATCATAATGATTCCAAAAAAAATATTTTAATAAAAAAATAATGACAAATTTTTTAGAGTCTTATATTAAAAGACAAATTTTTTTACAAAAAATAGTCTATATTAAAAGACAATTTTTTTACTAAAAAAAGGTGATACCAAAATCAATTGTCATTTTTCACCCTTTATCAAATGTGTGAGAAAAACACCCCTTCAATAATATAGAGTATAATGGTAACTTTAAAAAATTTAAAAATCATTTTTTATATTTTTAATAAACCAAACATAAATGAAAACATATCATAAAATTTTCATATCATTTTCTAATCAATGAAACAATCTCTATTTTCTCATACATGTCATACTAATTTCTTTCTTATACTTTTCTTTTTTCCTCGTACCTTTCACAATAATTTCTTTCTCATAAGTTTTTTGGATACATTTTGGTACAGATTCTAATTGGTAGGTACTCTCACAGCCCATAAATAATAAACATCTAAATAATCATGAACGTGTAACAATGGAGCTAACTTGGGCCAAAATAGAAAGAAAAATAGAAAAGTAATTCAAAAGTTAATTCCTGATTGAAAAATCCTTGTAAGTTGGAAATCCAACCAAAACTTCTATCATTAGATCTCTAGTTTTAGTATAGGGTTTATATATAATTTATATATATTAAAGAGACTGATTTTTATTTTTCTAATTTATATATGTTATTATAAATTTAATAATATAATATTATAAACTTAAATAATAAAATTTTGTTTCTATTTAATATAAATATAATTTATTTAAACTTGTGAAATAAATTAGGTTAATTATAAAAAACTAGTTTTAAAAAAAATAAAATTTAGTTTTTATATCTGAAGTTTTTTTAAAAAAAAGACTTAAAATAGTACAAATTTAAAATAAAAAATAATATAGATAATTTGAAAAAAAAAGGGCTGTGTTGTTATAAAATACAGACCGGACTAATGTTTATGGCCCGTTTTCCTTGTTTGGCCTAGCCTGACCCATATTTTGACGGGCTTATGCGGACCTTAACCCAGCCCGTTTCCTGTTTTGCCACCCCTAGGCAGAAGTGACGTACAGCATCCCCGGCCTCAAAACAAGAGAAAGATGTTTAATATTTATATTTAATTTTATTTAGGATTTTTTTATTCATAAAAAGGGTACACTAGAAGATTAATATAAACAATTTCGAAGCCTTCTTGCAAAATAAATTTCATCATTTAAATAACAATGATAGTGATGATGAAATTTCCAACAGAATAACAAATTTATGATGTTATCAGTCTTCCATCAAAATAAATTTCATGTAAAACTAACTGACTTAACCATAATAATGTTGACCTGGAGGAGAAGCACCACCAGGTCTGGCATTTGGCTGAGCCCCAGGCTGAACAAATCCTTGAGCGACTCGGCTGGTTTGCATGACAGGTGAGGAACCGGGAACTGAAGGCAAAGCACCACTGGGCTGTACATTTACATTGGGTGGAACCCCAGGTTGAGTGATTCCAACCGCTGGGGCATAGACTGGCATTGAAGGAACTGCACCCGCAGTTTGAACAGGAAAAGTACCAGGTACAGACACATAATTGGGTCTAACTGCTTGGAAATTTGGATCCCATGATGGCACTTGTCCTCCAGGAACTTGAGTTTGAAAAGCAGGGGCACTACCAGGGTACATTGGTGCAGCCTGAGGATTTTGCCAAGCTGTTGCGGGACCTTGTGCTGCAAGCAGGCTAGGATCCGGCACCGTGTAGTCTCTACTTTTGTCACTGAAAGCCTAAAATAAAAAACGCAATATTTAAGATCAAACTCCGTATAACGTGAACAAATTACTATGAGATAGGGCAATCAAGAGAAGCATACATTTAAGAACCAACTCTCTCCGATCAAGGGTCCACATTGCTTTTAAGAATATCTTTAATCCCCTCCCCCTCCCCCCCTTCATTTTTCCCCCTCATGAACATCAACTCAGAAACACATTTTTATACCTTTACATTGAGATCAGTATGACGAGAGTATGATAGATGAAGCTTACAATAGCCACCATCATATATGCAATGCCCTTCCAGAGCTTCTCTAGCTGCAGTCGCTGTTGTTATATCTGAAAAAAATTGCTTAGACAGATCAATAACACAAACAAATGCTTTGTACAGAAACAGGGACTGGGGGACCTGGCAATCTGCTAACCAGTTCTGTCCCCTGCAACTATATTTGAACTTGTGGCATATTACATGGGCCCTAATGCGTAAATAAACTATGTAGTACATAAAAGTCTGAAGCAGAAAAAAATGTTGAACAATCAAATATCTTAAGAAATGAAAAATGTAACGAGTGTACAAGAATCTTTCTCAAATAAGCGAGATAACAAACAAAAATAATACAACTAAATAAAGAAGCTAAAAAATGACCAGTTTCTTTTTTATTTCATTAATGGAAGTTCCTCTATAAGACATGAGCCCTACTCCTTTGACACGAATGGTAGGGGATAGCATTCACTTTCAGTTTGAGAGGAGAATACATTTTCAAGTAAAACCGTAAAGGGTTTAAAATTGAGTAGGTCAGTGATAAGTCATAAGTTGATCGTCATAAATAAACTTAATAAGATCAATATGATCGCCACAAGTGTTCTTGATAGGATCGGTTTAAATCATCAGAAGACAAGATGCAGTGATAAGATCAAACTTAGTTCTTTACGTAAGAACCAAAGAACCTCACACAAAGGAGAAAATAAAAACTTAAACTCAAGTTTATTTATTTGCTTTACGTGATCCTATTTATAGGCTTTAGTAAACTATTAAATCCTAAAGGAAATAAATTCACACTAATGCTCACATTATATTCCTTTAACTATTCAACTTTCCTAGTATTAAAACTAGAAATAAACTCTCATTAACTATTATAAGCGCCTAAAAACTCATAAAAACCCACCCAAAGAAAACTAAAATACATCTAAAATATATTTTTAAAAATAAATACGAAAATTATAAAATAATATATATTTTTTTAATAATTAAGTTGCCTTTTTTTATTCATATCACCCCCCCCCCCCCAAAAAAAAAAAACACATTAACATGTAAGGAACCTCCCATGACAAGAAAACAACCTCTATAAGGAAGAAAGAGTACATACATTTCAAAATACATATAAAAAGGAGACACTGCTAGTTTAAGAACTAACAATTGAATATGATTAATACCAGGGTACTGAATTAGTGCCTGTGTTTGACCATTCTTTTCAAATATAGCAATTTTCTGGACGGTACCAAATGCAGAGAACACCTGAAAAGGTAGACCATTGACACAGTATAAGTCGCATACATATTTGGAAGTTCAGCTAAAAAATACCAAAGATTCTAACCGTGTGGAGGACATCAACAGTAACAGCATACTGCATATTTTCAATGGAAGCCAAAAGCACATTGCTCTCAGGTTCCTTCTTCTTCCCATCGGGGCCTACAGTAGACTGAAGAATATATATTGTCAGCAACAACTAAAAATAGGATAAGCGTAATTTATTAATAGATAGAACAATAAAATACCTGTACCGCTCCCTCAATAGCAGAATAATTAACGGGAAGCATAGGATTTGTGTAGTCCCTGAAAAGTCATGGATTTAAAGAAAGTAAACACTAACATTTGACAAAAGACTAATACCAAAAATGAGTACATTTATAAAATAGAAACTTAGCCATGCAAATTCAGAAAATGTTATGCCTGAATCAAAGCTTTGAATAAATTGAGTACATTAAACATACATAAAGATCTTGTAAGAGTTTCATATTCACCTAAATCAAATTATCATTAAAAAGAAATCCTCAAAGCAGCCGGTAAAATCAAGAAACTCAAGCATAGAGGTCAAAGGTTTGGCAATTACAGACTTGAATTTTGTATTCCTTCCAGAGATCTAGATGGTAACCAGTTTTAGGAAATAAAACTTTCAAATTGTAGCCTCCAAATAAAGGAAAGAATATTTTTCATATAAAAGAAAAGTAAAACCATCAGGCCAGCCAATCTCAGACGTAAAACCATTATGTAATCAACTGAGAAACTAAATCGACAAATCTACAAGCTGTCTCGACAACTATAATTCAGTGCATAGTGAATACAATTATACAGGGCAGTTGTGCATTTTAGATATTAGAGCTGCCTCTAAAGATAAAGATGATCACATTGACAACAACTGCAAATAATTAGTATTGAATAGTTAATCATAGTAGTAAAAACGCGCTATCGCTGCCGCAATCGCGGCGGGACATCGCGTCGCAGCACTTGGCCGCTTCTCCTCTCTCGCGGGCACTGTTGCGGCACTGGAAGAATCGCGGCTGACGCGGCGAGATCGCGGTGAAATCACGGAGAAACACAGCGCGATTCACACCATCTCTCAAAACTGCGTCGTTTTGGCTTTTACTAAGGGTAAAAAGGTCAGTTTTCCTTTCCCTCTCTTTTATTTTAGGGTTTTTCGAAGAAACCCTCTTCTTCTTCTCTTCATCTTCTCCATCTCCCATTTTCTTCTCTTTCACAAAACACCACCGGCGATCACCCCTAACTCCGGTTCCGTCTCCGGTGAGCACCACCACACTGGTTTTCGTCTCCGGCGAGCACCACCGCCCCTGTTTCTGAATCCAACCAGCACCCTCATCCTTTTTTCCGTCTCCGGCGAGCTCTCTGCCACTATTTGTCTCCGGCGAGCACCCCCATCCACATTTCCATCTCCGGCGAGCTCCCCCACTCCTGTTTCTGTCTCCGGCAAACAACCCCACCCCCATTTCCTTCTCCAGTGAGTAACCTCACCTATATTTCCATCTCCGGTGACCTCCAAACCAGCTCGGATCACCTACTGCAGTCTCCAACAGCTGCTGTTGGTCTTCGACGAGTCCGACCACCTGCTGTAGGCTCCAACAGCCATTGTTCTCAATCTTTATTGGTTTTTAATTATCACTTATGAATTTGGAGTGTTTTTAGTTATATATCTTTGGTTTTTTAAGTTTTTTTTTTTTTGCATATTTACATGTTTGACTATTTTATCCCGCGATAGTATTAAATTGCGTCCGCAGTTTGCGGCGCAACACGCGATCCTGGTTTATGGGTCGGCCGCGTCGCGACGCGATTTGGGATTGACTACTATGTAGTCAATATGTTAAAACAAAAACCGTTCAAAGAAAAAGCTACCCCCATACATTTCAATAACATAGGAACAACGACTTCAACAATATTGACAGAAAATGCATCAAACAGTTGGAAAATGTTCAAGAAAATTACGAAGTCGTCATGGCAACTCAACTGTATCCTGACTACCAAGCTTCAGTAATCCCTAGATAAAAACACATATATCAATAGCAAATTAGAGAACACCACAAAAAATTACATACAAGAGCTTTCACATTTTGTTCAAGTTTCTGACAAAAAATACCACCAGTAGAAACAACTGAAGACTAATATATGATAGTTTCCTTTCTGCCCATCATTACCTGCTGCGATTTGATTGAAATTTGATATTCAGATCTCTATGTGCCGAGTATGAAATACGCAAGTTACAAGAACCAACATGAGGTGGGAGCAGGTACCTAAATGCCAAAGCAGTAGTAAAACAGTAAATTTAGATCTATCAAGCTGTATCCAGAAACAAGGATGGTTTGAAGAAGTAAAGGGAAAATACAAACATGGCACTTGCCTAGGTATGCTTCTTCCATCCAGTGCTTCCCTAGCTGAAGAAGCAGTCTCAGCATCAGTGAACTGAATCAAAGCCTGCCATGGCATAAAAGATCGTGTCAACACTTACAGTGAGTCAGGGATGCATTGAAGAAAATGGAATTGATAATACACTAACCTGGAAACCGGCAGCCTTTTCAAATGTAGCAATTTTGTGAACAAAGCCAAAAGCAGAAAACACCTGAATAGAGAACAAAGAACTAGTTCATACATCATATTGCTTTTCCTTATTCCTTATATGAAAGATTGGAAGATAATAGATCAGCACATGATCAGAAACCATCACAAATGTATAGATTGCATGGCAATGTCAAAAAGGGAAATAAGTTTCAAACAGATAAGAAATAAGTGCAGAATGACACCTGTACTTATATGCGTGACCTTAGAAAGGTGTATGACGTACATGACAAATATTCCAAACTGTCTCCAACAAAAGTATCTAAATATGAGAGATCACCATCTGTGATTCAACCGATTTCAGTGAAAAAAAGGCACATGATTTAATCAGGATTCAGTCTAACTAAAATGGAAAACTAAAAAAAAAAATCTATACAGGTACTAAAAAACAGATTCCTGACCGATCATACATAGAAAAACCTTTGCCCTTCCCAGCAGGGAAGAGAAAAGGATGTAATAAGAATGAAAGATGTGCATGAAACTTCAATGCTCCCAGGGACATCATTATCAGATGAAACCAAAATAAAAGCAGGGTTCAATCAAAAACTATATTTTCACATTTAAAACAGCCACAATGCAGTAAAATGTCCTGAAATGGTCCAGGTGGACATACCTTTTTCCTAAGAGTAACATGAATGGAGTCTCTGTTTTCAACTCTCTGAGGACTTCCAAATTCAATAATAGATCTTTCACTAATAGTAATGCCATTTATTTTTATCTTTTTAAGGGTCTAATTACCACACCTTTCAGGGATAGAGCTATGCAATGCAACTTTTAAGCATGCAAAGACAAACTTCATATTAATAGGTATATATTACTTTGTACTTAAATTCATTGAAAATTTTAAGATTTATATGAATGCATAGAACAAAAAGTGAAATTCTAAAGGAAAAAGGTGATCACATGAATTATTAATTTGGAACTTGATAAATATAAATATCACATTGTTGCAATTATTAACTTAGGACTTTAATATTGCATACACATCCACTACCCAGTACCAGTACAGGTACTTATTGGGTACACATGGATAAATACCCAATATTGACTTGAGTAAGTGGCCAACAACAAAGAAAAAATCAGTCCACATAAAACACCAAGCATCGCTGAGAAATTTTGCTACTTAAACAAACTGCTACTTCACTTCCTTCACAATCACATATGATACACATACACTGTAACTTCTTTAAACATTTTGCCAACCAGATCTATCTTATGAGGTTTAACTGAAACCATAAAGTTAGAATTTTATGAAAGATGAATCTATCCTTATTATTGAATTACTTTATTGTTTATGATTATATATTGTATATTTCAACGGTATATTTTCTGCCATGGCAATACCTAAAATTTCAGGAATTTGTCACACCCTGTACTGGTGCTTGTACCCTTCTCCGTGCAATTTATTTAGTATAAACCTTAGAGATGATATTATAACAAAAAAATTAAGTAACAAAAATAGTTTAACATTTCCTATAAAAAATTTGAAATTTTACTTTGTTATTCCAAGATGTCCCACTCCAAAGGAATGCACTACTATTACAAAATAAAAATAGTTTGAAACAGAAATTGATTAAACTGAGAAAGTTGTTCTTCTATTGAAATCAAAGCACACATCAAAATAGTCCATGCTTTGCTATTACGCATTCCAGTCCACCCTCTTGAAAATTTTCAAACTTCCTAAAGTTTAAAGAAAAGGCCTACATAATCCAAAAGAGAGGCATTTCTGTAAGTTATTGATATTTATAACTGTATCCTTATGTTACTCTCAGATTCTTGGATCAGAAGCTTACTTTATGATCAACCAATTTAATTGGATCAAGACTTTTTTTTTGACATGTTGTCTAGTGTTTCATCCACACACAAGCCTAAAAAGTTAAAACAGGTAGAACATGCCTCTAACCAAGCAAGCAGCTTGCAAAATCACACATGAGATAGAACAAAAGCAACTAAACAGATGGGTCTCACTTACTAAGTGGATAACATCAATGCTCACATCCCCAGCTTCCACGCCCTCAATAGTGACCAGCAAGACATTTCCAGGAATATCTCCTGGGCTTTTGTTGTTGACAATTTCATGTCTATTGGAATACTGAATGTAAACAGTTTTACCACGAACCATAGCAGGTTCAGAAGATGAAGCATAATATGAAACCATGGAAATGGCTTGATTTAAATCCACCTGTTAAAGCATCATACTTGAGAGATCAGAAATCAGAGTTCAAAGATGAGGAAAAGGACTAGGTATCATCAAATATAAGAAAACACATTCCCATACACTTATCAATCACCTAAAACATGGAGTTAAAATAAGCAAAACTAATAAATAGTAACAGAAAAAGTTTACAAGCTAAACGTGTTGACTGTATGGCAGGCTCAATGCTCCCAACTCCCAAGTCCTGATATATCATATCTCCAATCTGAACATAAGAACTAAGCTTCTTTAAGAAGCTGTCTCGACTCAAAACAGAATTGAACAGCCAAGCTGTCTCGACTCAAAACAGAATTGAACAGCCATGGCAGCTCATGGAGACGGATTAAGGCTCGGATTCTCTGATCCAAACCAGAAACCCTAAGAGCAGTCACTATAGTCACTTCTAATCTCTACACTAAACTATTTACCGCCCACCACCATGGGCACATAGCAGCAGAGCACAGAACCTCTGCTCCAGTCACTATTGACTACTCACTCCTCAACATTATATTGTTCTTATCTACTCAATACACATCAATTACTATGTCAATAAAAAAAATCCAAAATCCAAATTACCAACAGCAACCACACAGATTGAATTTCAAATACACTAGAACCAACCAACCCGACTATGAACTCGTCATCAATAATTCGGCTCCCCCTAAACTGAGAGATTCACTTACAGGTGAATGGTAGAGATTACAATGAATCCACATCTATAATATAACAAACTATTATGTTGTTTAAACCCACTGTCTAGAGCTCGATTCCTCATCATAGAACAAATGCATGGTTAAAAAACCCTAATACGTTTCCAAACCAAACCAAGAAGAATTAAAAGCAATCGCAATTGAAAAACAAACAAAAAAGCATGCGATGTATATATAGACAGAGGAGGAGAGAGATAGGGTTAAGGGAGTTACGAATTCAACAAAAGCTTGGTTGCGATTGGCGCCGACATTGCACTTGGTGTTCACGATTTTACCGAAGGGTTTGCATAGCTCTATGAGCTCCTCTTCAGAGCATTCCCAAGGAAGGTTGCGAAGGTGAAGCACCTTCGACGGGGTTTGAGTGTATCGGAACTGGTGCTGGCTGGACGTTGACATCTTGCAGATTCCGGCGATGGTTGGGTTAGGGCACTGTTGCAGACACTGTTTGGCTTTCTAGAAACTGTTGAGATTGAGATTTGAGATTTTCCTAGGAAAATTTTAATATGAGGGATTGCGATTACGATCGGGTTTATCTATTTGGTCTGCTCGTGGCAATGAATGGTTTTATTTATTTATAGGGCTAAATTACATTCCATTTATATGTCTTATTCTGTTTTGTTGTATTTTATTAGGTTAAAGTCCTCGTAAAATATTAATTTAATTTAATTTTTGTCCCGTGAAATTTTTATTTCATTTTTATTCCTGTTAAATTATAATATTTTAAAAATGTTTCTTATAGTTATTAACAACTTATTTGTTTCACATGTCTTCACATAATTTATCAATGTGTAATATAATCATCTTAAAGATAAATAAAAGAAGTTTTTAAGGCAAAAAAAAATCAACTCATCATAGTATTTCTTCTATTAGAATAATTGAAATTAATGTGTTTAAATTACAAATTATCATATTTTTCATTTTTTTTATTAATAATTTTTAAATTTAATGATATAAAAAATAATTAGAAAACATATTAGACGATGATATGAAAATTTATTAAAAAATTGTAAGTGACAAGAAAGATAAGGGATTAGAACAAAATAATTAAATAAAAATAATGAAAGATTAATTCAAAAAATTATATTAATAAGGATGAAAAATGAAATAAAATTATGTAAAATCAAAATTTTATAGAAATGAAAACTAAAATTTAATAATTTTATATATATGAAAACATATTTAATCCTATTTTATCTATTTCAATTTTACACCTTTATTTCTTATTTATTATTTTACATATATTGACAATGACATACATTGATTTGTTTTTTTATATTAAAAAAAACACTAGTAGTTTTCTACTATTGTTGATCTATATAATTGATTTTAAAGATATAAAAATTGTAAGTTTTTATCAAAAAAAATACTTATTAACTTAATATATAATATTTCCTTTTTAAAGAATTTCACATACTTCTTAAATGCAGTAGCAACACAAATACATATTTAGCTTATTTTTAACTTCTATTCTGGTATCTGGAGTATGAAAGATTCCCTGGGTCAATGATGTAATCACTCTATTCCTCACGTTTTACACAGTCTCAGTGGAGTATAGTATTTTACACCTAGTTCCAGTGGGGTAACCGGGCTCTTCACATTAAGGATCTGAATCCGTTCTGGTGTTTGTTATGTTGGGAACACACCGAAGGTGTACCTGCAAAAAAGGCTCCGATACTTAAGTTAGTACGGAAATTACAGGAAATTAGTGTATTACGGAGGTTTCCTAGATAAGGTGTTCAAAATCCTCTCTAAGTAGTTAATGAATGGTATTTATAGAACTTCCTGAATTGAAGGTTGGATTTTGCCCTTTACCTAACATACTGTAGCTACAGTATGTGGTGGGGTTCGGTTGCCCATACCTGTACTGATCATCGCTCAGATGTCAGATGATATGACCGGCATGTAGGACTTACATATGTACTGCTCATATATTTTAGCATGGCGATTTCTTAGTTCGGCCTATAAACAACCTAATTCCACTTAGACGCTTAATGTAATTTTGCCCAAGGTTTGAGAATCTGGTATGCACATCGGATCAACTTCCTTTTCTAAAAAGAAGTTGTGCTAAACAATTAAAAAATTACTAATTAGGTTTATGCAAGTTTTTGAGCATTTGTAATTACTCTTTATTCAAATTATTTTAAAAAATTTATCCTTCAAAAGTTTTAACTAGTTAGTTTCAGTCTCTCCCAATAATGATGTTATGTTAAATATAGATGTATATGCCTTAATATACTTTTTTTTCACTCTTTCTTTTCTTCCTCATCTTTTTTTCTCTATCTTTTTCATCAATTTAATCCCACCTCTCTCACTCTTCCCATAAGCTACTTCCACCACTTTTACAGTGATAAGGGATGAAGCATCACCATTGAAACACATTAGGATAAAACTTGAGTTGAAAAAAAAGTACTTGATTATATCAATTTAGTTATATTACCGTCATAAGCCAATTGCATTCCATGTTTTTGGTATCTCACTTCCTTTCTATGTCTTTAAGGCATATTTGTCTTATTAGGTTGTGTGAATGACCCAATTGAACATTCTGCCTAAATTGATGTGAGATTACCCTATTTACCATTCCTCAACCTAATCTTAATTCTTCACCATACTAGATATTTTACTTCAAAACTTTTTAGCCTAACTTTCATGTTGTATTATTATGTCAGTTGTTGTTTATGGTCGGTTCTTGTAATCTCGTCTTGTCTTTTTCCTCATCAGGAATTTTGGGTTTTTGAGTAATAAAGTATCATTGTTTTTAGTAGGGTTACTATTGTCATTATGTTGACTACTCAATTTCACATGGGACCATTACATCTACCCCATAAGTTTGCTCGAAAAATGTTTCTTTATAAGATGTATTCTTATAGCTCCATAGGGCATTGTATAACACTTTAGCCAAGTTCATCATTCCTTTAGCCAAATCTTATTTATGCATAATTTACCAGATTTGTTGGTTAGTTCTCACCACCATAGGATGACATTGAAAATGTCATTTTAATTTCTTAAATGTTGTAACCAAAGTAGAAGCTACTTTCTTTGGCTTTTGATAATTCAACTCTAGTCCCTACAACACATTTATGAAAAAGTACATTGGAAATTAGGCTCATCTTTCATCTGTTATTAGCAACTCGCTTTATTCATCATGAGACACTATAGGGTACAAAATCAAGGTTTCTCTAGGTAATGGCTCGGACATGTTTGGACGGCTTGTCAATTTCTTCTTCAATTGCTACAAAGCATCTTCAAATTCTAAGGCCCCGTCGAATTTCCCAGCTTTCTTCAAACTTCGAATAGTGATAACACCATTTGATGCACCAATAAATAATAGATATTAGTATCTCAATACACCACTGATAAATGTCTATTTTAGGTCAAAATATCTATCTACTTAACCTTGTTTTGAGTAACGAAACACTTTGCAATTAACAACCTTTCATCCATCGTATAAAATGTTGAGTTACATGTGTAAATCAGCCTAATTTTATGTGCTATTTGCATTTTGTAGGAAAATAAGGCCAAAAACTCAGGCAAACACATGGAAAGGAAAGGATGCAAGGTTTAAGCAACAAGCTTGGGCGAGTCATCCTTACCTATGTGATAGAAGAAAAAAAGAGCCACTCGCCTAAGCGAGCCATACGGTGCAACGTTGGACCCACTTTGCTATTAGGCCTAAAACATATTCTAAAGAGGTGGAAAAATGAAAAATAGAGGATGTGTTTTTGGAAGTTGTCTTGATCATCTTGCATCAACATTTTCATTTTTGTCCTGATTCCTTACAAATATTTCTTTGTGATTCACTTGTAATCATGTGTGATTGATTTCCTCCTAAGTTGGATTTAACAACCTTTGTTAGTTTGTGTTTCTATAAACATTATGGTTTCGTTCACAGTTAGTAATTCGATCTCTTCATCTAAATTCATGTTTTAAACGAGAGAATGAATCGTGTTTATGTTTCAATGCATTTGAATGGATTCGATATTTGATTACTTATTATTCTTGATTTCTATGAATAGGATAAAAGAATAATAGTAATTAATACTCGTTCCTAATGCAAATTTCATTGTTAATCATTAGAGAGATCTTTAATTAAGGGTTAAATTTAGAATATGTCATCTGGGAAATCAGGTATGATGAATGTGAGTTTTGATAACTCGATCAATTACGTAAATAAACTAAATAATTATTGGAACATAAATTGAATAGGTAAGGTTCAACCTAATGTTTCTATCTCGTTATATTTCATTTTTTAAATTTGAACTTTCGTGTTTATAACTTAAGAAAAACACCAAAATCATCAACAATAATTATGTATGAAAATGACAATTTTGTGTGTATATTGTAATACCCCCTTATATACACGAGATATGTATATTCTTATTTGCTTTTAAAAACTTTATAAAGATATATATATATATATATATACATATATATATCATTTCTTATCTCGCGTATACAACGACATATATACATATGATTTCCTTTGAATATTGAAAGTAAAAAAAAATATTGTCTCTCAATATTTGTCCATAATGACAGAATAAATTTATAGAAATCATAAGTGATAAGATTACAGTATCAAAGTTTAACATTCACCTTGTTACAATTGTCCAACTTGATATTGTAATAAGGTGAACTAAAATTAAATTATACCTCTACTACGACTGTGATCAATCATTTCCTAGCCCTTGAACCATAGGTTTTTGGAATCCTACTTTTGCCATATCTCTTCACCCATCCGATTGAGGATAAGGCCACTTTACCCACTTATAATTACATTCTTTCATCCTGGACTGCTAGCTATATATCACAACATTTATTTTGGACACAAAAATTCAAACAAGAAGGAGTGAGAAACAAAATACAATATCTTACAGATAAGACATAAGCATAAGGGTTTTCACAAACTAATATAATAGTATTAGTCATAGTCTCATACATAATCAATTATGAATATAGGGTTTCCACATACATAACACTTATATTTTCATTCACAACCACCCACATAGAATGTCACAATCATATGAATGTTATGAAATGCTTATGCTACTATCTCACTCATTTTATGCATGTGGGCCCTTAAAGTTTTAATTCTGCACTGGGCCAACCAGGAGTTTACACTGTTCTATAATTTCGAATAATAATAACATAAATGCCTTCATGGCATATGAACAGCTCAACTGGCATGGAAACACTTAGAGACTAGTTAGATTGAGAAGGTTTTTATTGTGAAAGTACTCGACACTAGGGAGCGACCCCAGGTCACCTGAAGCACCCTTTCACACCCTCTCATCCCAAGGCTCGTAATTCAGCCTCCTCTAATGTATCTTCAGTTTCTATAATCCGTCCCCAGGCAATATCACATCTCATTTCTCTTTAATGATTCATGATGCATGAACTATGTAACATCCTAAATTTTTATGAAGGTGAACAATGTGGTAAATGACTTAGAATGGGAATTGTTGTGTATGAACATGGGATACAAGTATTAAATAATTATTGTAAGGCATATGAAGCATAGAAGTGAGTTAATTGGCTTTGGATGGATTTTGGCATGTATGGTTGTTGGGGACTTATGTTCTGCCCAGGTTTTGATATTCTCGCCCGAGCGAGAGGGATTCTCGCTCAAGCGATAATCTTTTGTGTTGGTTTTAGGGTCTCTGGCCCGATCTCGCCCAGGTGAATGGGCTACTCGCTCAAGCGAGTTAAGTGTGAAGCGAGCAGAAGAGGGATTCTGGACGAATCTCGCTCAAGCTAATGTTATCGCGCTTGAGCGAGCGAGAGAGGGTGTGGATTCCGAGTGTTGGTCGCTCAAGCGAGCCTGGGACGCTTGAGTGAGTGGTGTGGGGTCTGATGCTGGGACCCTATGCGAAGGTCATTAAGAGAGTAATAATAATAATAATATATGCCTTGGTGGCTTATGAGAGAAGCTTTGGTCCTCTCTCTTTTTCCTTTTTCGCATGGTCCCCACGTTGTTGGCTGAATGCTTAGTTGGATGGGAGTAATGATTGCTGAGAGAATTAGCATTAAATGCTGATGGACTTGCATTAAATGAGAATGGGATGTTGTGATGAGTGGGACGCTGATGAGGCTGAGATGATAAGGCCTTGGTTTTATGTTTTTTTTTTCTCACCTTCCCTTCATTCTTTGTGGGTGCATATTCTGATGAGAGAAATGCTCCTCCTTCTCTCTAGAGTTCATTAAAGCTTCTGCTTCATCTTCCTCTTCTTCTTCATCTTCTTCTTCCACTCATGCTTGGTGTAGAACCGAGTGGAAGAGTGTGGCTGTGTAAGGAACAGCTTGGTGAGTGAAACAGCTTGTGGCTGTGTGTGTAAGTTAGGTTACACCTTGTTTTCTTGGTGCTTCTCCTTCTTCCTCTCCTTCTTCCTCCATGTGATGGTTTGTATGAGGCTCAGTTCGGAGAGCCTGCAGTAGCTGGGTGTGTGTGCATGCCTCGGTTTGTGGATGCATGATGGTTCACAGCTGTCGAGGTTGAGCTACTCTTGTGAGGATGAAGACATGCATGATGCATGAAGGCATGGTGGTCCTCCACTGTTGGTGAGGACTGACTCTTGATGTTGTTCTTGTGATGGATGCAGCGTTGGAGTTCTTCACTGAGCTGGGTGAAGACTGAGTTGAGTCTTGATGACTCTTTCCAGTGTTGAAAGCCAAGCAGGGTGCTGCTGTGGCTGGACCGAGTGGTCCTGTGACTCCTGGAAGCTTCATCCAGGTAAGGGGAGCTATTGCATCTTAAGTGTATAGTTTATGGACGGACTTCCGGGTGACTTTATTGCATTGTGTTATGTTTTGTTGGATGTTGTATGTTGTTAAGTTGAACCCGGATTGTTGTTTGTTATTTAAATGGTGCATGATTATCCGTCCAAGAGATGCATGATGTTATTATGATGATGATTATATTATGATGCCAGAGATGCATGTATGTTGATGTGGAGTGCATGTGTGATCCTCTATTTGTCCCTGGATGTGTTGTACATTTGAATGCATGTGAATGTTATTGATGCATATGTGTATGCTGAATGGATGAATGGGGACTGTTATGATGGATGCCGAGTGGGCTTTATGGAGGAAAGCACGAAATGCTTACTGTAAAGGATAAATCCGAGTGAATAGAGGATAAATCCGAGTGAATAGATGATAATCCGAGTGGATGGCATAGGATTGCCGAGTGAATGTGGTATAAGCCGAGTCATCTGACTGTTGTTGAATTGCCGAATGAAATTAATGTTGAATGCAGACTTTCGAGTGGGCAATCGAATGAATATGAGTTGAATTTATACGCATACGTGATATTGTGTTACTGAATATGAACACCTTGCGGGATGCCATGAGGGTATTATCCCGAGTGAAGAGGACATGGTCCTAATGTTGAATATGATGAAAGACCCGGGTTGGACTCGGGCAGTGCCTGGGGCACTAAGCGTGAATGAGACGCTTGATGAAATGCCGAGTGCATTGGCGATGAATGCCGAGTGAATGAAACCGTATGCATCCGATTCGCCACTGGAATGCGTTGGACTCCTATACCGATCGGCAATCAGATGACATTATATGGAATATGGCTAAGTCCTGATGCTGGGCTCAGGCACACTCCTAGAGCAGGGCTCGGAGTTGAGTAAAATCCAAGTGGATCAGTATACTAGTTGCTGAGTGAATTAGGCTTTATAGCCGAGTGAAATGGGTGAAATCCCGATCGGAAGATGCTTGTGATTGTTCATGTTGAATGGCAGTGTTCATATGTTGATTAATGTTGTGTGTTATGGCATGTTGTGGATTCTGTGATTAATCCGAGCCAATATCTGTCATTTAATATGTAATGCTCACCCCTACACCATTTTTCAGTGTATGCAGGTCAGTTTGGACGATGTGGTGGTCTTAAACCCGAGTGATGGGTGTTTATGATAAGGCTGAGTATATAATATTACGTACCGAGTGTATACTGATGTATTAAAGCCTTGGCCGGCTCGTATTGTCTATATTGTATAATGGATACAATTCATTTGTATATGAATCCGAGTGCATGTTTATATATATATATATATATATATGGATTTACATTGAAATCATGTACTTGTATCGGATAATGGGTCTTGGTGAATGAATGAAGATAAGTTGAAATCATCCGAGTGTATGCGCATGTATATATATATGTTACGTTGATAACATGGTTATGAAATGGTGGAAGTGCATTACTGTATCGGTAGTCAGATTTGGAATTAGAGAATATATATATATGAGTTATTTATGTTGATTTGATGCTTCTCACCGACTGGGAAATGATGTTGTATGAATGATGCTAAGTTAACAACTCCCGAGTGGAATAGTATTGTAAGAGCAGGTCTAAATGTTGAGGCTTAAGTACATGATCTTCCCGAGTGTGTGGGCTTGATCCCTTTCCGAGTGAGACTAAGTATGTGGCATTTTCTGAGTAAATAGGCTTGAATGAATTCCGAGAGAAATACAGGAGGCTTAGATCCAATTCCGAATGAGGCTATAATGTTTGGCCTTTCTTTTCCGAGTGAAGAACATTTTAATGGATTTTTAGAGAATTGCCATTGATGAACCCATTCAGTGTAAGATTTGATGGGAGAATTTCCCGAGTAATCTTTGTGTGGCCTTTTCCGAGTGGAAAATATGGGTAAACCCCGAGTGGGGAATGGTTTGTGTTTTCCGAGTGGAGCCCGAGTGAATCTCTTGAGGGAAGAATGGTTATATTAATTTAAATTGGGGATATATTCTAAGTATGGAATATATGTATTCTGAGTGTTAAGTGTGGAATGAGTCCGAGTGAGACTTGAATTAATGGTTTCTCGAGTGGTTGAGTATTTCATATGTCCAAGTGACTTAACTTGGTGAAATCCTCCAAGTGTTGAGAAGTTTGGATAATTCCGAGTGGAATTGTTTAGGGAAGTCATTTCCAAGTAATGGGTGTTAAGGTGTTCTCCGAGTGAGAAACGATGGCTATACCGAGTGGAGTATGGTTGTGGAGATCCCTTCTGAGTGAAAGAAGATCCACATATTCTCCGAGAGAGAATAGGCACGAATGCTGAGTGTGAGGCCGAATGTGTATTGGTCGGTAATAATGTTAGTTACCGAGTGGAATACCACTCAGAAGATGAGTTGGTTTATGAATGGTGTGCCGAGTGATGAATGTGAAGTACATTCCCAATTGAATTATGGTGAAACACACCGAGTGGTGTTTGGTTGGGTAATAACCCGAGTGAGAGGTTTTATGGAATCCATAGTGGAATAACCCGTATTTTCCCGAGTGGATCATGTGTGTACCTTAGTGGATAAAATGTGGAACTAAGTTATGAGGTGTATGTGCGTGTAGTCATTACCGAGCGATTGAAACCCCTGACTCCGAGTGAATGGTTGTCTCAGATTCCGAGTGAGATTATTATTATTTGCCGAGTGTGGTTTCTCGCTTCAGCGAGTGTGTGATGTTGGAAGGCTTGGGGTCGGTATCGCTTAAGCGAATGGTGGTTCGCCCGAGCGAGTTGCGCGGTCTCGCTCAAGCGGAGTCGGATCTCGCTTGAGCGAGTGGGCGCTGTATTGTGGGCTTCGCTCAGGTGCTGTTGTTCTTCCGCTGACTGCCTTTCTTGGTCGGCTTTTCATTGCCTTTGCCTTCCTTTCTCTTTTTCTCCTTGGCCGTGGGACCAGCTCTCATATCTTCATATATGAGAGTGGATTTTATAGATCCAGGTATGTTTTTAAGGTGAAAAATTGACCCCCTATTTTCAGGGTGTCACAAACTACCCGTGTATTGGGTTGGTTAAGACTTTTAGAAACTCAAGTATAAATTATATCTTCGGGGCCTACAAATAACAACATAGCCACCCCGATAAACTGCACATTTCCAAACTCTTAAATTAGTTCTGCCACACGCAGAAGAATCTCAGTACAGTTTTCTTTATCATTCACAAATTAATATTATTGTGATTTGAGTTTCAAAGTCTTAATATATATCCCAAACCTTCTTTAGAGCATTAATAGAAAAATAATTTACTTTAGATACAAGTTTGAATTATCAGTCTTTTTCCATCTTTAATTATAATACTTGAAAAATATATAATAAAACACTTTTGAAATTAAAACTCTTAATTTCAAAAGTTTAAAATGAAATATTATTGAAGTATCTTATTTCCATTTGAGAATCAAATATTTTCATATATATACATATATGAATATATTATTTTCATAAAACAATTTCTTTTTCTTTATTTTATAACTAAATTTTTTTCTAAAATTTAATTAAATAATTTATTTTGAAAGAAAAAGGTAAGTTATATAAATTATATAAGAAAAATTTCTTAACAATAATTCTGAATAAATATTGAGAAATTATCATAAATAATTTCTTTTAAAGTAATACTGTAAGGAGTAAGGAATAAGTATATTCTTATTGAGTTTTAGCTTCCCGTCGTGTTTGCTATATGCTCAAACTCTATATCACAAGATTATCAATCACTCATCGATCACAATCAAGTATTGTAATATCATCAATCACCAATATTATCAATCATAATCAAATCAAATAAATATCATTCGTAAATATCATAATTTAAATTTTAATAGTTATTTAATTTAATAAACTTAATTCTAAGCCTTTATAGTCCATTTCCTCGTATAGGTCTATGTAAGTCCATATAATTCAATCCTTGCATAGGTTTAGTTCACTCCATATAGGTTATAATAGTCCAAGTCCTTGCATAGGTAATTCAAAGTAAGTTATGAATAGTAACTTTTGATTAGTAGCGGTAAATGAGAAATGGTAAATAGTAAATTTTAAATAGTAATGGTAAATAGTAAATTTTGAATAGTAATGGTAAATAGTAAATTTTGAATAGTAATGGTAAATAGTAAATTTTGAATAGTAATGATAAATAGTAAATTTTGAATAGTAACAGTAACTAATAAATTTTGAATAATAACGGTAAATAAATTTTGAATAATAACAGTAAATGGTAAATTGTGAATAATAACAGCAAATAGTAAATAGTAACAGTAAATTATAAAAATAACAGTGGTAATTTATTTTTACCGTAGTAACTTATTTATAATAGTACTAATATATTAATGGTTTAAGAGTGCTAAAAAGAATAAACTAAATAATCATAAAAAGAATTTAGAAGAAAATATTATTACCTTACACCTCCGACAAAATCTCTTTTAACTAAAAGAATTTACTCCCCACTAATTTCTTACGCACTATCTCTCTAGATTCTCTCTCTAATTTTGGTGTGGAAGTGTTGTAAATGAGCCATCTATTTATAGGAAGAGAAATTTACTATTTAAGATTACTTAATTATTTATTTTACTATTCATGATATAAGTATTTACCCACCGGTCACTATTCATGATGTGAGTATTTACCAACCGATGATGTAAGCTGTAACACCCCCTTATATACACGAGATAAAAAAACTTTTAGAAAGATATACATATTTATCAATCTTTATCTCGTGTATACAAGGACGTATATACATCTGATTTCCTTTAAATATTGAAAGTAAAAAAAAAATTATCTTTCAATATTTGTCCATAATGACAAAATAATTTATAGAAATCATAAGTGATAAATCATTACAATATTATATCCGAATGAAAGAGTTTATCAAAGTTTAACCTTTACCTTGTTACAATTATCTACTTGATATTGTAATAAGGCAAAATAAAATTAAACTATACCTCTACTACAAATGTGAACAAACATTTCCTAGTCCTTGAACCATCGAGTTTTTGAATCCTACTCTTGTCATATCTCTTCATCTAATCGATTAAGGATGAGACCACTTTATCTTCTTGTAATTACATATCCTTCCATCTTGGACTGCTAGCTATATATCATATAACATATATTTTGGACACAAAAATTCAAACAAGAAGGAGTGAGAAACAAAATATAATATATTACAGATAAGACATAAGCATAAGGGTTTTCACAAACTAATATAGTAATATCAGTCATAATCTCATATACAATCAATTATGAATATAGGGTTTCCACATACATAACACTTATATTTTCTTTCATAACCATCCATATAGAATGTCACAATCACATGAATGTTATGTAATGCTTATGCTACTATCTCATTCAGTTTATGCATGTGGGCCCTTAAAGTTTTAGTTTACACTGGGCCAACCAGGAGTTTACACTGTTTCATAAATTCTGGATAATAATAACATAAATGCCTTCATGGCATATGAACAGTTCAACTGGCGTGGAAACACTTAGAGACTAGTCAGACTGAGAAAGTTTTTATTGTGAAAGTACCCGACACCAAGAAGCGACCCCAGGTCACCTGAAGCACCCTTTCACACTCTCTCATCCCAAGGCTCGCAATTAAGCCTCCTCTAATGTATCCTCGGTTTCTATAATCCGTCCCCAGACAATATCACATCTCATTTCTCTTTAATGATTCATGATGCATGAACTACTAGCATATTTAGTTGGTTAAGGCTTTTAGAAACTCAATTATTAAATATCATAAAGGTTCACAAAATCATCACAATAAACTGTACATTTCTATAAGTTCTTCTTTGAACTTCTGTTATACTGAAATAATTTAGTACAGTCTTCAAATTCAGATCTTACCAAAATTGAGTTTCCAAGCCTTAAATATCTCAAAGCTTTCTCTTAAAAATCTTCATATATTTACATAATCTTTCTCAATTTGAATCTTAACTAGATTGAGTTTTTGAAATCTCCACAAAATATTCTTTAGTTATTTCGTTGGGGAAAACCAAAATAATTTACTTTAAACTTCTAATTTCTAAAGAAAATAATTTAAAATCATTAACTAAGAATACTTAAAACTATAAAAATTTTCTTTAATTCAAGAATTAATTATCTCAACCTCTGATTTTCATAAAATAGCTTCTTTCTAATACTAGATTTTATTATAGAGATTAAAAATAAAGTTAATAAAAATTATTTCTAAGAAGAAATAAAAGACTAAAATAATTATAAAATACTTTCTCTTGGAATAAAAATTTAAAGAGTAAGGTAAGAAAATTCTTACTGAGTTTTAACTTTCCGTCATGCTTGCTATATGCTCAAACTTCATATCACAAGGTCATCAATCATTCATCAACCAAAATCAAGTATAGTAATCTCATCAATCACAATCAAATATCATCAATCATAATTGCATATTATTAATCACAGTCTAATATTATAAATCACAATATCATTAATCGAAATCAAATATAATTAATTATAATCAAGTCAAATCAACTAAATATCGCTTATAAATATAATTCAAATTTTTAATGGTTATTTAAATTAGTAGATTTGATTTTGAGTCCTTATAGTCCATTCCTCGCACAGGTCTATATAAGTCCATATATCCAGTCTTCGCATAGATATAGTTCAGTCTAGACAGGTCATAATAGTCCAAGTCCTTGCATAGGTTTAGTTCGATCCATATAGGATATAAAAATCCAAGTCCTTGCATAGGTTTAGTCCAGTCCGTATAAGTTATAATAATTCAGATCCATGTATAGATATTTCAGAATAAGTTACACAATATATTAAACTTATTATAAATTTTAAGTTGAGAAGTTATTACTTTAAAATAATAATATTATTAAATTTAAAAGGAGTAGGGGACTCCTCCCTTTATTCTTATCTCTTTCATATTATATTCTTATCTCACTCCCCCTTACCTTGAATTGTTACCCAAAATAGATTTGCTTTGCGCCTCCGATTTCTAGAAATATTAATACCAATCTTATTTCAGTATAAGCATAAGACGAAGATTAAGATTACTACTTAAAACAGAAATGATAAATTTTGAATAGTGAATAGTGAATAGTGAATAGTGAATAGTAAATCGTGAATAGTAACAGTAAATAGTAAAACGTAAATAATAACAGTAAATAGTAAATCGTGAATAGTAACGGTAAATAATAACAGTAAATAGTAATTTACTATTTGAATAGTAATTTACTATTGAAATAGTATTTACTATGCAGAATAGTAACTTAAAATAATATTATTTCCAGTATAATAACAGATTTCTAAAAACGATATAAAAATAACCCAAAAAATATAAAAGAGAAGTATTCTTACCTTAGGATTTTGGCAGAACCTTCTCTCCAAAAACTTTTCTTCTCTCTCTCACTTCCACCACTATCTCACTAGCACTACTATATTAAGAAAACTTAATCTGAAATTGTGAATTCTAAAGAAGAAATCCTTCGGTATTTATAGGAAAAAAATTTACTATGCATTTCATTATTTTAATATAAAAGTACTATGCATTTTTGAATTTTTTATTCTAGGTTACTGTGTATCTTTTGAAAATTTCATACATGCACAGTGATTTGCATAGTAATTATCGGTAAAATTATTAAATTAAATAGTAACCCTTCACTCGGTATATTTTAAATATTCAAAATGAGTCCTTTTTGAAATTTAGCGATATTATATCAGTCCTCACTAATTTTATAATAAGTAATATAAAGCTGAAATTTTAAAAATCTAAAATTTTCTGTTAATAAAAATTTATTGATACGTTTCTAATTTTTTAACGATTAGAAAAAATCAAGATTTTTCTCAAACCGATAATTTTTAGATAAGTCTACTTGAAATGGATTTTAGAAAATTTTCTTATAATTTAACTTTACATTCTTGTAAATATTTTTAATTTTAAGCAACTTTATATGAATTTAAAATTATTTAAAATATATTATTTTATTAAAATAATTCAAATTTTTCAAAAAATTCCAGAAAATCATAAATATTATGTAGATCAAAAAGTTCAAAAGAACCATAGTCTAATTCCTTCAAAATTTTATTTTAAAATTCTAATAAGAGTTAAATCTTAAATATGTAAAAAAAATAAAAATATAACAACATAAAATAAAAATGGTGAATAATAAGGATATTAAAAATTCTTAATATAATTTTCTTAATTAGTGAATACTAATTAAGTCACTTTAAAATTCTCATTCAGAAATATTTTTATTTTTTTATTATTATTATTTAAAAAAACAAATAATAAAAATATAAATACAAAAATTTCAAAAAAAATGATAATAATAAACTAACTTATAGTAAGTATTTCTTAAGAAATATATATTAATATCTATTTCCTATTTGTGATGAAAATAGGATGTTACATAAGCGATAATGTCGGTAGTGGCATTTCGGTTATTTTCTCAAATATTTATTAAAATATTCAAAAATTCCAGAAAATCATAAATAATTCATAGATCAAAAAGTTCTAAAGAACCATATTCTAATTCCTTCAAATTTTTATTTTAAAATTCTAATAAGAGTTAAATGTTAAATATGTAAAAACATAAATATAAGAACATAAAATATAATATCAAAAATTCTTAATATAATTTTCTTAACTAATGAATACTAATTAAGTCATTTTAAAATCTTCGTTAAATATACATATTTTTATTTTATTATTATTTCATTTTATTTTTTTTAACAAATAATTTAAATATAAGTACCAAAATTTTATAAAGATATTAATTAGTTAAAAAATCAACTAACTAATAGTAAGTATTTTCTCATTAAAGAGATATTAATATCTATTTTCTATTTGAGTAAAAAAATAGGATGTTACATATATTCTTTGATGAATTAGTATCAATCACAATCTGCTATAATATCTGACAAGTGTTTGAGGATTGACAACCCTTAACTTTTCTAAAACTACAACGAATTTGGTATATTTGTCAAAAGGTTGACAACCACCCACTAGTTAATCTATCTAGGGTAATAAGTAAGGATCTCTTGGACATGCTTTGTTCAAATTTATGTGATTTGTGCATATCATCTACCCTGTACTTTCCTTCTTGACCATGACTTATTAGTAAGCCAGGTGGTATAATGTACCTCTTTAATAAACCATACTTTTAGCATTTCCTTAACATTTTCTTTAATAACCTCTTACAACTTTAGGCTAAAGTTCATTCATTCTAAGCTACTGGTTTAGCATCAGGAAAGATACCTGGATGGTGACATACCAAATATGGATCTATCCCAATCATATCAAAAGCCTTCCATGTAAAGATGTGTTTATTCTTCCTCAAGAGCCTGTTTAGCTTGCTTTTTAAGTAAATTGAAAATGATTTCCCTATTTTGATGACTTGTTCTTTTTTATCTCCTAGTGGATAACTTATAGGTTTCCATCAAGCTATGGTATTAGTATCCTTTATTTCCTTTCTCCTAACTTTGTTATCATGATAAAGCTAATTCTTGGGGGCTCATCTTTAGGTGATTTCCAGGGAATACTTATTCTATAGAGACTTTGCAAAATTTCATACTTACCTAAAAACATTTTCCTATGTCTTTTTTGTCTACCCCGGATAATAATTACATTTTCATTGTTACCAAAAAACTTCATGCTAATGTGCACGATGCATACAATCATGCTTAGAGTGTTCATAGATGGTGTACTCATTCACATTACATGCAGGAATGCAATCCACCACTAAATACTTTGTCTTTAGTATTTTGGTATTTGATTCCACCCTTAATATCCATATTACTTTATTGTATCCAGTAAAGGCAATCGTGCCTTCCGTGCCTTCCGCAAAATGAATTAAGTACTTAATGTGAGGGCTTGGGACATTTTTTTATTATCATAACTTATGAAAAACCTTATAAAGCAACACGTTAGTGGAACTCCCTTGGTCTACAAAAAATTTCCTTACCCTGTAATTAGTAAGCATCCCAATTATGACAAAAGAATCATGATAAGTTGATAACTCTTTTAGATAGTTTCACTTGTGAAGGTTATTGGTGCATGCTTTCTCTTTACCTTTGTAACACTCCCAACTCTTGGTTGATTCAATTTCTTTCACGAATATCTTTATTGTTACTTTGGATTTTCCCTAGGGGAATACTTCAATAATCATATTGATGACTCTCTGGGGTTTTGGTGAAGAAACGTGCCCTTCTATGAGACTTCAGGATCATAGTCTTTTATTCATACGACAGTCAAGGGACATAACACTTCGTCTATCTCATGGTCTATGTTCACTATAAGAGTCGTTACTATCCCAATTTGAATAGTAATTCTATCCAAGATATGTATTTCTCCTTATCTTAAATGTTTTGGAAGATACTTTGACATAATTCTTCATTTTCCCCTTCCTAATCACACTTTCAATGACGTCATTAACATGCTTGTACTTGCTAGACTTGTCCTATGTTGGTTATTTTGAGGGAGGTGGTCTCTAGTTCAACATGTCTATGGCTTCTTGTAGGAACTATAGATGGGATATAGACATGAGAGTATTCCTTATACTTTATACTGAATTAGTACTCATTTTCTAACTTAAGTTCGTTGTTCTTAAACTTGTTTGCCTCCGTGTCTATCTTTACCCTTAAGCATTTGAATTGCCTTTTTTTGTAGTCTTATAATCTGATATGCTACATAAGTCTATTGCGACGCTAGCAAGTGTTTCAAATTTTATTGTAGTTCCAACAAGTATTTGAGTATCATATCCATATGAACTTGTACAATAATCAGTAAAATAACAATCTATAATTGTAAAATTATTATAAAGTCGTATATAATATATTCACAAGTAAGCACAAGTGTTTATTATTAATAGAAGATGTTGTTATGGTGATAAAAACTTAAAAACAAAGGTAAATATAAACAAAAGTGTTGGGATTAGGTTTCTCTGTCCTACCTCTCAAGCATATGTTACCATACCTAACATAATTACACAATATAATCAAGCTAATATAGCATAAATTTCACTAAACTCGACCCTCGCAAATGGATCCTAAGTCTTTTTCCCAAGTCATTGTATCAAACATTGACCTTGACAATAATTAAATTCAACTCTATGTAACAGCCCAATTTTTAATTAAATTTGAATCGGTAATTAAACAGTGAAAAATTAAAGTTTCTTAGAAAAATAAGAAATAAATCTTAGAAAATAGGAAATTTTATTCCGGTTACGGGGATACTTTTATTTCGTAAATTGGACTTAAAATGAAAACAAACAGAGTGAGAATACGATAATAAAACAGGGAATTATTAAGGAACCCATTATTATAATAAATAAATAAATAAATAAATGTTTCTCCTTCTCTCCCGAAAACTCTTCTCTCTTTGTTTTCTTCTTCCACCGCCATTGTTTCACCGCCTTTCTTTGCCTATTTAAAGGACTTCCTACTTCATTTTTCTTCAAACCAAATCACCCACATCCTTCTATCCTCTATTATCTTCTAATTCAAACCTTCAAACCTTCGTTTCTATAACTCTAAGGCCTTCAATTTTGGAATCCTAGAAATCATTTTCCATTAAAGATTCGAGGAGAAACAAGGAGCTTGAGCACAAACCAAGTTTGGGAATCTGAAATTAACGTAAGAAAGAGGGGATAAATTATCGGATAGATAGAAATTAGATTAGAAATATATCAGTATTTGACTAAATAACATTAAATATGAATAGTTAATTTTTTTTAGTTAAAGGAATTAAATTTTGAAATCTACATTAATACATTGAAATATGATATATAATATATTTCTAATGTTATATGATGATTTAACATCATTTGGTATGCTTAAATTGCAAATTGGAATGGTTAAAATGTATAAAATCACAAAAACTATATGTTGTTCTTGTAAGAGCATATGCAGGACCCTATTAGTGCGGTTCCTGTTACAACCGCACTAATAAGTGGCGCACTAATAGTTTCAGAGTTTCTATTTTAAGTTCTTGTTGGTATTTTTGTCAATTTTCTTTTACTATACTACCTTATATGTATATATCATTGTTAACATCTACTTAAATATTAACTACTAAGACACTAAAAATCATCAAAATCTGAATTTTTTAAACAAAATAATATTAAAGTTATTTAATTGAATAAATGGATAAAATAACTTGATCCGGTCTCAATACCGGTATCCGATCTTCTATACATATTTCAACGTCTTTGATAAGACATCTACGTGTAACCGGTGTCATCGGTATACATCCGGATTGTAATTCCGTATCAGGCGTTCTCCCTATACCGGTTATCCAGGATAACACCATGACATCGGATAATACACACGTCACTGTGCAAAAGACAAGGATTGTTACTACAGGGATCGATCAATAATTCCCTGCACTACGAGCCAAATTCTGCTCACGGGAATGGTCAACTTGTTCCCTAATCCTAGTCTACATTCTCTACGCTCAATATAAAATAGCCACTTGACCCAATCATGCAGGTAAGTGCGCAATATAATAATGCTAATGGGAGTTGGTGGTTCCCCACCAACGAGTCCTCGTTAATCGAGCCAATCAGGTATATGAACTAACTTCATGATTGAAGTTAGGGATCTTCATCTGGATCTTCTTCCTCAGCTCTTTTACGACTGATTCCTCTCTGAATACATTCCTTACTTGGAATATAATCACTGACTTGAGCGTCGGAGAATCTTTGCAGGTGACACCACCATTCGCCCACTTCAACGCAATAGGTCGGTGTGAAGGATCTCCAGAACGCCCAATCCGCTCTCCTCATTCAAGGACAACGGATACCTACATCGGATACACATACATCCGGTCTACTAGACGGTATTGACATACTATTCGTGACTGGCTTGAGATCGGATCTCTTGACCCCGGTCCAGGACAGATCATTGGCACGCCCAGTGGGACTCGATAAAGTTATTCCCATATCCTTTGACAGAGCAGGTAATCCACCATGGAAGGCGAAGCACAAGACTTCGTGGAGAATCAAGCTGAAGGCAGAACCAATCCTAACGCCTTCAGAAAACTCAACTTTGATTCTCATGGGGGCAGCTCAAAGAAGATAGTAGCAGTGTCTGATCCTGATCCTCGTGATGAGTTGATCAAACAACTTCAGAGGGAACTCGCTGAATTGCGAAGAGAAAAAAGGCAAAGCGAGGATAAAGAGTCATCTCGCACGCGAAACACTCCCCACACAGCTGATGGTGAAAAGTCCACCACTCTTCAGTACTCGAAGATCCCAACGTTTGAGGAGGAAGAACAAACTCGTGATTCTGAGGATGCAGCTTCCCGAAGGAAGAGAGATTCAACAACAGCACCCCCGTTGTCTTACAATTTGAAGGTTCCTTTTTCAAGGAGACTTATGGGCATCAGCATCCCCAAGCACCTTCAAACCACCCAACCACTTTCCATCGGAAAGTATAATGGTGAAACTGATCCAACTAAGCACCTTGATGCTTATGTGTTTGAAGCCATGTACTTGGGGGCTGATGAAGACGTGATGTGCCGAATGTTCCCTCGAACATTGTCTGAGGAGGCCCTCGGGTGGTTTAAAGGCTTGCCTTCTGGATCCATAGATTCTTGGGCAGAAATGGCAGCTGCTTTTGAAACCCATTTTGTCATCTCCAGAGACGTACCCAAGACGTCTCATACCTTGGCTCAGATTAAGCAAGGTGAAACAGAGGGCCTAAAAGATTTTTTGAAGAGGTTTTATAAGGAAGCAGCTCTGGTTCCTAACCTCACAGAATCTATCAAGCTGCATATCGTAATTGAGGCATTGCAGCCAGGATCAGCTTTCGCTCTTTCATTAGCGAAGAGCCCCCCATCAACTTTTGAGGAGTTCAGGAAAAAAGCCTCAAAGTATGTGAGCATAGAGATGCACTTGGAGGCAATGGCTGCAAAGAAAAAGCCACCAACACCATCTCCCCAAACCCAGAAGGGTAAGGAAAAGACGAGGTCAGAACGCATGGAGAGGCCATTCACCAATCCTAAGGTGGATAACCACCCCACTCGACCTCGAGAAAGACATGTCAATTCCTTCAGCCATTATGCACAGTTATCTGCCAGACTATCTCAGATTTTGAGAGAGGTCGGATGGCCAGTTTTCAGCACATATGGCATCAGGAGACCAGCTCCTATGAAAAGACCAGGAAATTCACGAAAGTACTGTGATTTTCATGAACAAAATGGTCATTCCACTGATGAATGCCAAGCTCTAAAGAACGCGGTTGAGACGCTAATTAGAGAAGGCAAATTGAAACAATACCTGTTCAAAGAAAAATCCTTCGACAGGGCAGAACGGAATGAGAAAAGAGAAAGAGATCCCGACGATGGGGATGACAACAACCCCAGTCCGGTTCGAAAGTTCTCTGCTGCAGAGAAGCAAAAAGGTGTAATGACCGATAATGCAGCACAGAAAGACAGCATGCCCCAGCAACAACGTCAGGGCCGACGTGAAGTCATTGACATGATTGCTGGAGGGTTCGCTGGAGGAGGAGCTTCAATTACAGCCCGAAAGAATCATTACAGAATGATTCTATCTGTGCAAGGGAAAGTCAAAGACAATCGCCCTTACAGAGGAGGAATCGAGGCTCCCATAATCTCTTTCTCTGACGAGGATTTTGGCCCAACCGTTCCTGGTGGTGACGATGCTGTAGTCATCACTGCTGTGATTGCCAACAAGGACGTCCGAAGAATCCTTGTTGACCAGGGAAGTTCCTGCGATGTTATTTTTTATAATTGCTTTGAAAGAATGGGTTTTAAAGACTCAGACTTACAGCCTTACACGCAGGAACTAACAGCTTTCAATGGCGCAAAGCAACTAACTAGAGGGTATCTTGATACCCTTATCTCGTTTGAAGGCGAGCCAGGAGCCAGGACGGTTAGGTCTCGGGTGCTAGTGATTGATGTCAAGTCACCATTTAATGGCATCATAGGCCGTCCTACTCTGAATGCAATGGAGGCAGTTGTATCAACCCCGCATCTCCTTATCAAGTTCATTGACAAGGATAATGCTGTGTCATCTATCCGGGGTGATCAAGAGATGGCTAGGTACTGCTACAACCTTAGCCTCAACATGACAAAGCTGGATGCCTCCAGTAAAAAGAGGAAACTTAATGATGCTGGAACATCGGCTGGATCTGTAAGTCTTGTCGACCTGGATCCTAGAGCGGATTTGAACATTGATCCGTTCAACCCATCAAAGCCCACACCGGATGGAAGTTCCAGGGATATTGTCTTGGGAGATTCCCCAGAAAAGATCACCCATATCAATGACAAGCTAGATGCTGAAATAGAGCAGCGACTGCTGGCTCTCTTACAAGAGTTTAAAGACCTCTTTGCATGGACTGCAGCCGATATGCCAGGCATAGACCCTGAATTCTGCTGTCATAAACTTTCTGTCTATCCAGAGACGAAACCTGTGGCCCAAAAGAAAAGACGATTAGGCCCAGAGAAACAGAAGGCAGCTTGTCAGCAAACTGAGGAATTGCTGAAGGCCGGATTTATCAGGGAAATCCGATATTCCTCTTGGCTTTCGAATGTGGTGATGGTCCCTAAATCCAATGGTAAATGGAGAATGTGCATTGACTACGTGGACCTCAACCGCTGCTGTCCAAAAGATCCTTATCCTCTTCCTAATATAGATCGGATGGTAGATGATTCCTCTGGTTACCAATACCTGAGCTTCATGGACGCTTATTCTGGTTACAACCAAATTCCGATGTGCGAAGAGGATCAAGAGAAGACAGCTTTCATAAATGATCGTGGTGTCTTTTGCTATACAGTCATGCCCTTTGGCCTGAAAAACGCTGGGGCGACATATCAGCGCATGATCAACAAGGTTTTCGAAGGTATGCACACCAAACTTGTTGAAGTATACATTGACGACATAATAGCAAAGACACCGGCTGGTGGCGATCATATTGAAGACCTGCGCCAAGTATTCACCCGTTTGAGGCAATTTAACATGAGGCTGAACCCAATGAAGTGCACATTTGCTGTCCCTGCTGGGAAATTTTTGGGTTTCATATTAACTCAACGTGGTATAGAAGCCAATCCAGGGAAGTGCCAAACGATTCTAGACATGCAAAGTCCTAAGAATCTTAAAGAAGTCCAATCCCTGAATGGCAAGGTAGCAGCTTTGGCACGATTCATGCCGAAGATGGCTCACAGGTCGCTCCCCCTGTACAAAATACTGAAAAAGTCCAAGAAATTCGAGTGGGGACAGGAACAAGAAAAAGCTTTCCAAGAGCTTAAGGAGGTGTTGTCTAAACCTCCCATTCTCACAAAGCCTGACCCCGAAGACACACTCATTCTGTACTTGGCTATTTCAGATGAAGCTTTGGGCGTTGCCTTGATAAAAGAAACTCCTGGTGGACAAAGACCGGTCTATTTCACTAGCAAGACCTTGCAAGGTGCTGAGATCCGGTATCAGAAAATTGAAAAGGCCGCCCTCGCTGTTGTTTGGGCCTCACGACGGTTGCGTCCGTACTTTCACGCCCATCCAATCATAGTGAGAACGGATTTGCCACTCCGTTCTGTCTTAATCAAGCCCGATCTTGCTGGGAGGATGATCAAATGGTCTATTGAACTCTCTGAGTTTGATATATCCTACGAACCCCGCAGCGCTATTAAAGCTCAAGTCCTGGCTGACTTTATTGTGGAAATGACAGGGACTGATCCGGATTACCCTCGAGTCCACTGGACCATTTACGTTGATGGTTCATCAAACCAAAGAGGCTCTGGAGCAGGTGTAGTTCTCGAAAGTGATGACGGAGTACACCTGGAGATCTCCCTTCGTTTCAATTTCAAAACATCCAATAACCAGGCTGAGTACGAAGCTTGCTTGGCCGGGCTAAGAGCTGCAATTGACATCGGAGCTTCTGAGGCGACACTTTGTAGCGATTCATAGCTGGTGATTTCGCAGATCTTAGGAGATTATCAAGCTCGCGAACCTCAACTCCAATTATACTTGAACTGTGTCAAGGAGTTGACTGAGAAATTCTCAAAGGTGGAGTTCAAGCATGTTCCACGTGAAGAGAATACGAGAGCGGATATACTCTCCAGGTTAGCAAGCACTAAACGACCGGGTAGCACCACTACTCTGGTTCAAAGCACGCTAACGTCGCCCAGCATCCCTCTTTTCCCTTCTCTAAACGCCATAATGACTGACTCCCTTTACGGAGATACATGGATGGCTCCTTACATCCGTTATTTGGCTGATGGACAGCTACCCACAGATGAGAAGGAAAAGACGAGGTTAAGGAGAGAATTACCGTATTTCACTATGATTGATGGTAATCTCTACAGAAGGGCACTCTCTGTGCCCTATTTAGTTTGTCTCAAAGAGGATGAGGTGCAAGGTGTAATGGAGGAAGTGCATGGAGGACAAAGTGGACACCACGCCGGAGGAAGAAGCTTAATGCAAAAAATCCTCAGAGCTGGATACTGGTGGCCCACAATGAAGCAAGACTCCATTGACTTCGTCAAAAAATGCGACGCTTGCCAAAAATTCTCTAACCTACACCACACACCGGCGGAAGAACTCTTCACATCCGCTGTTCCATGGCCTTTCTACCAATGGGGATTAGATATTCTGGGCCCCTTTCCAACTGCTCCTGGGGGCATCAAATATCTCATTGTAGGGGTCGATTATTTCACTAAGTGGATAGAAGCAGAGCCGGTGGTGCATATTACTTCGGCCCGAACTCGCCGTTTCATGTATGAAAACATCATAACACGGTTCGGGGTCCCAGCACGGATTGTCACAGACAATGGCACCCAGTTCACGGATAGAAAATTCACAGATTTGCTTGAAGGGTTAGGAATAACCTAAATATTCTCATCCGTCGAACATCCCCAAACTAATGGTCAAGCTGAAGTGGCCAACAGGGAGGTGCTGAAGGGACTAAAGAAGCGCCTTGGTGAAGCCAAGGGCGGATGGACAGACCAGCTGTGTCATGTCCTATGGGCATATCGGACAACGCCTCATTCGTCCACCAATGAATCCCCATATCGCCTAACATACGGGGTCGAGGCAATGATACATGTGGAACTGCAAATTGCTTCCACAAGAGTTAAGTACTTCTCTGAAGAAACCAACAATGCTAACTTGGCATCTGAAATGGATGTCATACAAGAACTCAGAGAAGACGCTTTCATCAGAGATCAAGCCATCAAAGCCAAAGTTGCTCTCCGGTACAACAAACGAGTCCAATCAAGGACTTTCAACGTTGGAGATTTGGTTTTGAGGAAAGCAAGTATAGGGAACAAATTCGCCCATCAAGGCAAACTAGCCCCAAACTGGGAAGGCCCATACAGGGTATCCGAGGTCACTGGCAAAGGCTCTTACCGCCTTGAAAACCTTGATGGCACTCCTATCCGAAACAAATGGAACACCCAAAACTTGCGCATCTACTATAGCTAGCTGTTGTAACCATCTACACTCTCCTATCCTTATCTTGGATTGAATACTGGAGAATTTATTTTCACAGCTACGCTCTCCTTGTAATTCTTATTTTTGATTTAATAAGAATCTCTCATAACAATTTAACTCTTTCGAGTTTTTCTTATGCTGTGATTTTCAGTTTATCCGGTGTACAAAAGCATATTCAGGACGGATGATCTCAGCTACTTATTCTGTAGTTGACGATGTAACTCTTCGAATATGCGCAACGCACAAGAACATACTCAGGACGGATGATCTCAATTACCCATTCTGTAATTGACGATGTAACTCCTCGAGTGTGCCTAAGTATTGAAGGCCCAGATTGTAGGATTAAACCGAACTCTGGGTACGGTTAGTAAGTTTGGCTGAACACCGGTGAAGGCTCAGATTGTAGGATTAAACCGAACTCTGAGTACGACTAGTAGGATTAACCGAACGTCGGTGAAGACCTGAGTTGTAGGATTAAACCGAACCTCAGGATATGGGTTGTAGGGCTGGCACTTTTTTAAGGCCACAAACCGAACCCCATTCAGAGATTACATGGGTTGTAGGGCTGATCCTTCTTCAAGGCCACAAACCGAACCCCATTCGAAGACTACATGGGTTGTAGGGCTGGTCCTCTTTCGAGGCCACAAACCGAACCCCATGCGAAGGCTTGGGCGCAGTAAGCTGGTTCTTCTTCAAGACCACGCTGAACCCCAAATGACGGGCGCAGTAGGTTCAGGATTAACCTGATCTGAACCCCGTATCGAAGGCTCGGATTGTAGGATTAAACCGAACTCTGAGTACGACTAGTAGGATTAACCGAACGTCGGTGAAGAATTGTCATTGGGTAAAACCAAAGGCCAATTGAAGAACGGCTAGTAGGATTCAACCGAACACCAAATATGACATGGACAGTAGGATCAAACCGAACTCCAAATACAACAAGTAAGTTATACTGAACTCCAAATTAATACTCTCGTGAAGTTCTTTATTTGGGAGTTTTATAGCTTATAATTCTGAGTCATCAATTCTTCAATTGAGATCTGACTCATAAACTCCGACACAAACAATTCACTCGGGTACGCCACAATCTAAGGCATTTTTACCCGAAATTCCTCAGTCGGAAATATTTGAAGAAGAATTTCTATTTTAAATCCTCATTCTCAAGATCTCTCACGTGAAAATCTCACTCAGAGTTTATTCAAAGTGATAATCACCAAATGATACTGGGGGACAACATCAACGGATTAACGAATAATTTGAGGAATGAACTCTCGTCTAAACGATCTCACAATCATTCCCCTTAAGCCGTTCTTGAGGCACTGATGTGTTCCCTCATCAGCAGTGACCTTATTATGAAATTCATTTCTCATGTATATGTCCGGTATGGAGATTTTGTTTTACAATCCGATCTTCATTACTTAAATCCGGAATAATACAATACACATGCAGTCCCTCTGTTAAAGTTGTTTTTCACTAAACAAGAATGGAGGTAAAAATCTCTTTTATTGATTCAATAAGAATTACAATTCGTGTAATAATCCGGAGCTGATCCCGGAACACAGCGAACTCAAATCAATAAAACGAAAAAGAAAACAGAAAAGGCGCTACTCTTTCTGGCTTGAGTCTCCCTCCTTCCCTTTGCCTTTATCTCCGGTCTTGCCTCCTTCAGTGCGAGAGCTCGATCCTGTACTTGTGGGTTTCAGGAGGGAAGGTCTCATTGATTGACCTTTAGGTAAAGGAGCAAACTTATAAGGAGTTCTAGGCGGACTCTCTTGACGATTGTCAACGATGGCCACCAGTTTCCCTTGGTGAAACTCATAGAACGGATCAATACCGTTCAAATTAAGTGACACCTTGGGATTCCGGTATAACACCTGACGAATTGCCAACCCGAAAGCCTCCTTGACTGCTTGATCACACATGTTTACAGCATCGTCCAAGTCTGCTTTCAGGGTCTTGACTTCGCCATTCGAATCCTCCAGCTTTAATAGCAGCTCCTTTTCCTTACGTGACCAATCGTCCGCTCCTTGGGAATAGACGACCTTAGCCTCCTTCAACCGCTCATCTAGCTTCAAAGAGCGTTCCTTCTCCACACAAAAATTGGCATGGAGGTCAGCGTTGATTTTCTTCTGATCAAGAACCTGACCCTCCAGCTCCTTGGCAAGCTTCTTCAACTTGGCAATTTCTTCATCCTTCTTCTGAGTTTCCTCTTCGGAAGTTTTTAATTTCCCTTCTAATTGGAGGATGATTGCCTTGTCCTTGCCAACTATCGAGGTGAGCCTCTCGTTTTCTTCTGTGAGCTCGCGAACTGACTTGAGGAGCTTGGATAAATCAGCCAAGTGCTTCTGTCCGTCGTCGCAAGCTCTCATCATTTCTTCACTCTTTAACGAGGGCTTCACCTTGGGTGAGGATTCAGGAACGCCCTCAGGAACGGAGCCCTCGTACACCGGATGTTGAACAAGACCGGAATTACCTTCAAGAGAGCAGGGGGCTTTGGGCGCGAAATAAGTCGTTATTGGCTTCGCCCCACAAGTGATTACACTGCCGGGGGCATCCGGAGTGGGTTCTTCCGCTCTCTTCTCTTTAGAGGGCACAAGCTCAGCAGACCCTCTTGAAGTTTTTGGCTTTTTGGGTGAGGATTGACGGTCTGAGGTCTTCGGAGGATCACGCTTAGTCCTCTTCTTTTTCTCAATCACCTTCTCAGATCCGCCCTCAATCAGAGGAATATCGTCACCAGCAGACGAAGTTAATATTATCGTCTCAGCAGTAGCCTTCTTCGAGTTCCGCTTTGCCTGAATGTCATTTTCAGCCGCAACGGAAGTCTCTCCGGCCTTGAGACCTTTTAGTCTATTCATCTCTGGTGATTCGCTCTGAATTTCACCTGCACAATTAAAAGACACAATCAGAAACGAAAAAGTTTCAAGACATGACATAATAACGCATGAAGAATGGCAGGGAAATTACGTAAATACTCCTCGCGGGTAGACTTTGGTCCTAACAAACGCCTGCAGGAGAAAAATTGGTGTGAGGCTGTGTAGGACTGCAGAGCCGAAAGAACTGAGATTGAAGTTGGGCTCAGTTCGTCCTCCTCGGTATAGTACGCTTGGGAGGTCAACAAAAAATGTTCGTGCGTCCAAGTCACTGGGAATTTTGGAATCCCTTCTTCAGTCAACCAAAAAATTGATTCATTCGGATGGACGCTAATCTTCGTGAAATAGGACTTGAATGAACGCCCATCAACTTTGGCGGAGTCAGTGTACGCCTCGAAGTTGATGATCTTGGAGATAGTCCGGAGGGATATCAAGCTCACTCCTCCTTTCTCCTTATTCGCACGGCGGACCACTTGAGTGAAGTAAAAAAGCATGGCCACCGTCGGTTTAAAGTTGAAGTGCTCCCCAAGCACTTCAAGAGAGCGGACCAATCCCCATCCATTAGGGTGAAGTTGCGAGGGGGCGCAGTCCAAGAATCTCAGGACTCCCATCTCAAACTTCGTCAAGGGGAAACGCACACCCAAGTTCAGAAATATAAAATCATACATAAACAAGGACCTCTCGTCCGGTGTGTGGCATATCCGAACCGATGGAAGGGGAGCATATACATGAAAGCACCATTTGTATTTGTCCTTCTTCCATACGGTAAACCGCGGCTCCAGCTCCCCTTCATCCTCCCGAGCGTGGACGGACGGTGTCTCACGAAATTCCTCAGCCACCCAGCTGAATGGGCGTTTCTGTTGGAATTTCACCCAGTCTATCCGGTGTGCAACCACATTGCAGAGGCCGGATTAGGTCTTCAAGATATACTTCTCGGAAGAAGATCCCCCTTCAGATGATTTCCTCCCAGTCGCTTTCTTCACCACCATTGTGAAAGCTTTTACACTGCGGTAAAAATCCACATCGTCAGATACATACAGGTCACCGCTCTCAGCACTCTCACCAGAGGAGGATTCTGAAGAGGGTATAATCGCCCTTCGCCTCTGATACGGCGACGCCTCCCTCTCTGAGCTTAGTGGCTTCGATTGAAAGACCACTGGAATCCTCCCACCACGAACTGTGTGGTTTTGATTGAAGGCCCTTCCTCCTCTTCCTCTAGGCCTGATACCACTAAAACTAACACCTTTCCTAGACATTTTCAGAAATTGAAACAAGACACAAAGTATGGAAAGAAAGTGGTTACCTAAGGATGGATGAGGATAGTGAATTGAGATTCACAGAGGCAGACACGATAATCTTCTCGAAACTTTTGCAGAAGTTCGTCAAGAGAATTAGGAGAAATGGTAACTGAGATTGCCAAATATGCCTATATCAGGGCACCAAAATTTTTCAAATACCCACTAAACATAACCTGTCGTTTACCCCCAAACGACTCCCCGTTTAGTGGACCAAAATTGTCGTTTAGTACATCAAGGCGCGAAAATGCCATCGTTTCGTCACAGAGCTTTCTAAATGGGCCTACGAAATCCAAATTTTAGGCCCAACAAGCCCCTACGTGACGGTTATTAAGACATGCGCATTTAACGCAATAATGGCGCGCCCACGTGAATTAAGGCATTAAATGTCCAATCATTAGAAACGTGGCCACCATTACTCGAATACCAAGGGTTGCGAAATTCGATAAACTTCTGATATTCCCATTGTCGAATCCGCCCTTAAAATTTCACCACTACGGAACATGGTTCCCAGAGCGGATATTTACACTTCGGTACAAACCCGAAATCCAGACGTACTACGATCAATATAGCTCATATGAGCAAGTCAACTGCTTCCTCACATCAGCTAGGGGGCTAGTAGAGGTAAGACTCGGATTTCGGATTGAGCGAAAATTGCCAATTGAATCCGCACTCCCTTGATTGGAAAAATTCACCAGGACGGATGATCTCAATCACTTATTCAGTGATTCGATGATGTAACTCCTGGTACGAAGAGCTCCACTAATCATTCCAGGACGGATGATCTCAATCACATATTTTGTGATTCGATGGTGTAACTCCTGGTGTGAATCATTCCAGGACGGATGATCCCAATCACCTATAAAGTGATTCGACGATGTAACTCCTGGTATGAACAATTCTCATCATCATCCTTACGATGAAAGTATTCACTCAATCCGTACTCCTACGATTGAAAAATGTCTCCAGGATGGATTATCTAAATCACTTAATCTGTGATCTGACGATGTAACTCTTGACGATGTGTACTTTTCCAGAACGGATAACCTCAGTCACCCATTATGTGATATGACGATGTAACTCCTAACGCGGTGTACCTGCCCAGGACGGATGATCTCAATCACCCATGCTGTGATCTGACGATGTAACTCCTGGCGCAATACACACCCAAAGGACGGATGATCTCAATCACCTAATATGCGACCTGATGATGTAGTTCCTGGTATCGTACACATCCCCAAGACGGATGATCTCAATCACTTATGAAGTGATTTAATGATAAAACACCTGGCATGATCAATACTCATAATCATCTTTATGATGGAAAATTCCGAAAGTCAGCCCGCACTTTCGCTTTCTAGTGGTATTCTCCCAGGACGGATACTCTTTATCACCTATTCTGTGATACAACGACGTAACTCCTGGTGCAGAAAAAACTCCCATCATCATCCTTATGATAAAGGGCTCAAACACCACTTCCTTGCAGTTCCCTAAACTTGGAACAATATTATCATCTCCTGTAAGAATATTACGGATTAGAAGCAGTCATCCGTCCTGTTACACTACTTTGCTAAACAGCGGATCGACCCATCTTTCCCCAAAAGAATTAAGGATCATGCCCCAGAGACAGGCACCTTCTTCTTAATACGCACTTGGGGACATGTATATATTTATCCGTTCTAAATTCTATTTGTTATTTAATCTTCCTAGGCTGTTGTTTCAATCCGGCCTTAAGATTAATTACACTGAACGGATTAGTAACGATTTATATATACATGAAACAATGAAGACAAATTTCTTCAACCAAAATTCATTCATTGAAATGAAATTACATACAATAGTTCAAAATCCGGAGTTGATCCCGGTACACAACTATACATGTAAATGAAAACAAAATTACGGAAGAGGAATCTGTCCTTCAGTTTTTTGCGCCTCCTCAGCACCAGGCTCTTGTCCCCCTTCCTTTGGAACCTCCGCAGGAGTCTCACCTCCAGGAGCCTCAGCCCTTTCTTCAGAAGAGGGAACCTCGGACACAGGAAAGACATAATCCGGTCCCATGGTTTGACCCTCAGGAAGAGGAGGCAAACCATACAGGGACGTCGGTGGATCTTCGTGACGACCATCCACCACTGCGACTAACTTTCCCCCATGGAATTCATAGAACGGATCCATTCCATAAAGGTTAAGTTTCACAGTGGGGTTGCGGTAGAAAACTTGGCGTATAGCTAGGCCGAAGGATTCTTCGACAGCCCGGCTGCATATGTCAACAGCTTCTTCTCTCTCAGCTTTCGCTGTAGCCAATTCTCCCCGCAACTTGGACAGCTCCTCACTAGACACCTCGGACTCCGCATTCCTAGCCTTCAGTCCCTCTATCTCAAGAAGGAGCTTCTTCTCCCTTTGAGACCACTCCTCAGCATCAGCTTTATGTTTATCCTGGCTGCTACGGAGTTCTTCCTCCTTCTCTGCCACCTTGCCTTCCAAGTTTTTAAGATCGACTTTGAGTTTGAGATTCTCTTTAGTGATGAGATCCCCAAACTCCTTGGACTTGTGAAGACGATCTTCCATTAACTTCACGGCGGCTTTGTCCTTTTCCGAGGAAAGCTTGAGTTCTTTCAATTCGTCACTCAATTCCTCAACTTTATCGGCGTTGCTAGCCAACTCGCTGATTGAAGAAAGCATTCCAGCAAGTTCGGCTAACTGCCACCTTCCGGCCTCACACGCTTCCGTAATTTCTTTAGGACTGAGCGTAGGCCGGAGTTTGTACATCGGAGGAGGAAGAGTGGCTGGAGTAGAACCTTCATAAGAGAGGAAGGGGGTGAGAAACGAGGTAGTTGGGAAGGAGGTCGGCTCTGATCCAGAAACCCCGGCGGCAGGATCCTCCGAAACTCTTTGCTTCTTGGATTGACGCCTTGCAGGATCATTCTGGATCTTTCTTCTCCTCTCAGTAACGGGAGGCTGACCTGAGGTTGCACCAACATCGGACGTACAGCCCTCAACCAGTGGGATGTCCCCTTCAACATCCGAGGTCAAGATGATTACCTCAGGACGATCCTTAGTTGAGGGCCTGGGCTTTACTTCATTTTCACGAGCAACGGATTTACCAGCCGCCTTGAATTTTTTCAGTTTATCCATTTCCGGAGTTTGCTGTTCTATTTCACCTACATGAACAAACACAAGATGTCAGCGAATGCAAATATTCTATATATATTTGATAAAGGAGGAAAGATGAAATAAAACGAGAAGTACGCAAATATTCCTCCCGGACTCCGCTTGAGCTACTTAGCAGACGCCTACACGAAAAGACGTGACGACCTGTAGTGTGCGATTCAAGCGCGAACAACACTCTCGATGTCTCACGAGACAGATCGGATTGATCAGTGTAGTACGCGTGAGAGCTCAAGAGGAAATGCTCGTGTGTCCAGCTCAAGGGAAATTTGTCAACGTCCTCTTCATCCTTCCAAAATTTTGGTTTGCCCTTCTTGATGGAGATGCGAGTGAAGTAAGTCTTGAAGGACTTCCCGTCAACCTTGGCAGAATCTGTGTAAGACTCAAAGTTCACAAAGGAACAGAGAGTCCGGAGTGTCACCAGGCCAACTCCGCCCTGCTTATTCGCCCTTCTAACCACCTGAGTATAGTAGAACAGCATCGCTACTGTTGGCGTGAAATTGAAGTGCTCCCCAAGCACTTCGAGAGCTCGGATGAGGCCCCAACCGTTGGGATGAAGTTGAGAGGGTGCACAGTTCAGAAACCTCAAAACGCCCATCTGGAGTTCGGTTAAAGGAAAACGAACTCCCAGATTATGGAATATAAAGTCATACATGTACACTGAACGATCGTTGGGGACGACATGACATATCCGCTCTGTCAGAAGTGGTGCGTAAACCCTATACCACTTTTTTGTCTCCTCATCCGTACTCAGTGTGAACCTCGGTTGAATCCAAGATCCCTCTTCATCCGCATGACGAGAGGCCAAGTCCTTAAATTCGCTGGACACCCAACAGAAAGGCCATTTAGCCTGAACCTCCTCCCAATTCAGCCTCGAAGCAACTACGCTGAAGAGACCCTCAGCTGTCTTCAAAATGGCACTATCTCCAGAAGATCCTTCTCCAGTTGCCATTGGAAATATCTAGACCGAACTCCTTAATCTACGATAAGGAATAAAATGTCGTCAGAAAGTTGCAATCATTACTCACTGCATTTTTTAAGCAATTACAATCAGAGGGCGACTCTGAGAAGGGAAAGGTCACTTCCCGCAGTGAATAAGATCCCCTTTCTGAGTGACGCGGTTCAGTCTTAGGAAGAATCACAAGGATTCTTCCCCACGACTATTAGGGTTGAGGGAAACTGATTCCCCCCCCCTTTTTAGGTGAAGCCTACTTTCTATAACTACGAGTAGCAAGTCAAAGCGAAACTAAAGCGACAAGGAAGAGATAGTTACCTCAGATAACAGTGATGAATTTGAGGAACGAAGAAACCCTCGCAATGTAGGCGATAAACTTCCTTGCAAAATTTCCGCAGAGTTTCGTTGAGAAAGCAAAAGCAAGTGGAACCCAGAATCCACTAAGTATTCCTTTTATAGGAAACAAAGAGGACCGGTTACCTCCTCTTGAAGTTGTGTCGTTCTCGATAAAACGCACCTGTTCACAAGCGAAACGACACAACCGTTCCAAATTCTTAGGCGCCAAAACGATAGCGATTCAGCAAAGGGCTATCCACTAGGCCCAAAAGTTTTGAAAACTTCAAGCCCATTAAGCCCAAAACGACGGTTAATGAGATTTTCATCTCAGACGTAATAATTGCTTGCCCACGTGATTAAAAGCATTAATGTCTAATCATGCAACGCAATTTACGCTTTACAGCCGTTACACGAACTTCAAGAGCTTTCAATTCCAATAAACTCTTGACATTCTCACACAACGAATCTTTGTCTGAATCCGTTGTGATGGTACCGAAAGGTCTTTTCTATTAAATTCAGAGCGGTTCTTTGCGAATGACAACAGATGCTAAGGAATTGTTACACACGTAAGCTTACCGATATTAAGACCTCTCGCAGGTTGAGTAGCTTATGTGAACAACTATTCAGTCCCTCACACAAGCTAGGGGACATATGATCCGGTCTCAATACCGGTATCCGATCTTCTATACATATTTCAACGTCTTTGATAAGACATCTACGTGTAACCGGTGTCATCGGTATACATCCGGATTGTAATTCCGTATCAGGCGTTCTCCCTATACCGGTTGTAACACCCTCTGTTACACCTTAATAAAATCTAGAAAAATTCGTAATTTTTTTTTTTTTTACTAAAGATATGATTGTTAAAAAGAAACTATCGGAATAAATTATATACATTATTGCTGAAATACCTCATAAATATTATTAAAACTTTATAAAGTAATTTTACATTCATCCAACGGAAATAAATATTAAACATTATAAGAAAGAGAGGAAACTCCATGGCCCAGAAGCAGTTACTTATTAACATTATTTAGTCATTGGACCACGGTATTCATACCGAGCTCCCTTTCTAGAACGTGCTATATTTACTGCCGATATTCTTCGATCCTTCCCTCTGAACCATCAATTTAAAACATGTGAAACAAAAACACGGAGAAAGGAGTGAGAAACAGAATATAATATTTCCGAATAAGACATAAGCAACAAAGGGTTTTCACAAACCAGTACTTAATAATATCAATCACAATCACACACACAATCAATTATGAATGCATGAATGTTATGCATAGGTATGTTAGAGTTAGTTAAACTAGATATTTAATTTAAAATTTATTAAAAATTTTAAGTTAAAAAGTTAATATTTTAAAATAATAATATTATTAAATTTAAAAGGAGTAGGGGACTCCTCCCATTATTCTTATGTCTTTTCATATTATACTTCTTATCTCACTCCCCCTTACCTTGAGTCGTTACCAAAAAGAGATTTGCTTTGCGCCTCCGATTTCTAGAAATATTAATATCAATTTTATTTCAGTATAAGCATAAGACGAAGATTAAGATTACTACTTAAAACAGAAATGGTAAATTCTGAATAGTAAATAGTGAATAGTGAATAGTGAATAGTGAATAGTAAATAGTAAATAGTAAAACGTGAATAGTAACGGTAAATAGTAAATCGTGAATAGTAACGGTAAATAGTAAATCGTGAATAGTAACGGTAAATAGTAAATCGTGAATAGTAACAGTAAATAGTAACAGTAAATAGTAATTTACTATTTGAATAGTAATTTACTGTTGAAATAGTAATTTACTGTTGAAATAGTATTTTACTATGCAGAATAGTAACTTAAAATAATATTATTTCTAATATAATAACAGATTTCTAAAAACGATATAAAAATAACCCTAAAAAATATAAAAGAGAAGTATTCTTACCTTAGGATTTTGGCAGAACCTTCTCTCCAAAAACTTTTCTTCTCTCTCTCACTTCCACCACTATCTCACTAGCACTACTGTATTAAGAAAACTTAATCTGAAATTGTGAATTCTAAAGAAGAAATCCTTCGGTATTTATAGGAAAAAAATTTACTATGCATTCCATTATTTTAATATAAAAGTACTATGCATTTTTGAATTTTTTATTCCAGGTTACTATGCATTCTTTGAAAATTTCGTACATGCACAGTGTTTTGCATAGTAACTGTCGGCAGAATTATTAAGCCAAATAGTAACCTTTCACTCGGTATATTTTAAATATTCAAAATGAGTCCTTTTTGAAATTTAGCGATATTATATCAGTCCTCACTAATTTTATAATAAGTAATATAAAGTTGAAATTTTAAAAATCTAAAATTTTCTGTTAATAAAAATTTATTGATACGTTTCTAATTTTTTAACGATTGGAAAAAATCAAGATTTTTCTCAAACCGATAATTTTTAGATAAGTCTACTTGAAACGGATTTTAGAAAATTTTCTTATAATTTAAATTCACTTTCTTATAAATATTTTTAATTTAAGTCACTTATATGAATTTAAAATTATTTAAAAAATATTATTTTTATTAAAAAAATTCCAGAATTCCAAAAAATTCCAAAAAATCATAAATAATACGTAGATTAAAAAGTTCTAAAGAACCATAATTTAATTCCTTCAAAATTTTAATATAAAAATAAAAATAGGGGTGTTACACCGGTTATCCAGGATAACACCATGACATCGGATAATACACACGTCACTGTGCAAAAGACAAGGATTGTTACTACAGGGATCGATCAATAATTCCCTGCACTACGAGCCAAATTCTGCTCACGGGAATGGTCAACTTGTTCCCTAATCCTAGTCTACATTCTCTACGCTCAATATAAAATAGCCACTTGACCCAATCATGCAGGTAAGTGCGCAATATAATAATGCTAATGGGAGTTGGTGGTTCCCCACCAACGAGTCCTCGTTAATCGAGCCAATCAGGTATATGAACTAACTTCATGATTGAAGTTAGGGATCTTCATCTGGATCTTCTTCCTCAGCTCTTTTACGACTGATTCCTCTCTGAATACATTCCTTACTTGGAATATAATCACTGACTTGAGCGTCGGAGAATCTTTGCAGGTGACACCACCATTCGCCCACTTCAACGCAATAGGTCGGTGTGAAGGATCTCCAGAACGCCCAATCCGCTCTCCTCATTCAAGGACAACGGATACCTACATCGGATACACATACATCCGGTCTACTAGACGGTATTGACATACTATTCGTGACTGGCTTGAGATCGGATCTCTTGACCCCGGTCCAGGACAGATCATAACTATTTTGAAAATATGTTTCTATATTTCTTGAAATAGAAAGTATGTTAATTCAATAAATGTTATGGAAAATGTGTTTCCATAACACTTGGAATAATAATTATAGTAGTCTACATGAAAAATGTTTCCTTATTGTTTGAATTATTAAATATAGTAATTAGTTTATATTATGTTTCCATATTTTTAAGTATAATATATGGATTATACTTGTAAACATGATGAAATGTCATATCATTTTGAATTTTACAATAATTTCTTATTGTTAAATTATGAATAAATTTATTAATATAAATTTACTGCATTCATGCATCATATGCATAAGCCGTTCAAAGAATCCGCAGAGGGGTTCTTTGAGGGGGTTCCCGGTGGGGGAACGCGCTTTGTTGAGCACAGATCTCTGCGGTGGTTTTTATACCACGGCCGTCTTAAGGGCTAAGCAGTGTGTCCTTAAGGGGGGTCCCGCAACACTTGTTATTGATATTATGATATTGTTATCCGATGTTGGTGTTGCATTATGGGGCGCGGTATCGGTTGGATATCTGTAAAAATATTGTTGTTGGAAATCACTGCAGATATTCCCACCAGAATAGATCCATCATGCATTTTTATTCGTATAAAGAACGGAATATAATAACAAAAGTATAATACAAAATACTTGTTTGGCATCTGTATCGCATAGCATCCTACTTGTGGTTGTGTTTGTCTAATTTAATTTCTATTTATTTGATATTTTATCTCACTCTTTCTGTTACTTGTGGCAACCCTTTAGTGGTTAATCAGGAAGACATGTGACAAAGTAGATGATGCTTGATGTGGATGAATTATGAAGGCTTTTGATGATGATGCTTGCTTGCATGGCTACTTTGGCTATATTATGCATATGCTATGTTTTGGTACTTTATATCTTTATATTTTATAAGATCTAGGTGCCTATTGTAAAATATAATATGTATGAAACTCTGATGTTATGTATAATAATAAGCAGTTAATTATGTAAAAGGTTGCGTACTCTGATATTGTCTCAGTAACCTCTGGAATCAAGTTGTGAATCTCTTGATAATTACCATGCGGAAAAATAAGTTATCTAAGAGATTTTATATGGTGACGGTAATTATCTTGGGATTTGCAAGTTGGCTCCAGGGTGTTACACTCTATCCCTAAACAAAGAAAATAATACGCACTTCAATCCTCAATCCATTCGAAAACTCCAAATACACATATAGATCATTCTCCCATTCGAAACACATAAACACATGAAACAAAATATAACATTGATTAAGGTGCATAAGTCACACAAGGTTACTCAATATATAGCTAGAGAAGAAATAAGTTACACTTAAACCTGACAAAAAATGATTTAACTACACATTTTCTATGGGCCACCCTAAAAATAAAAGAATACAAAATGACCAATGAAGAGTTATAAAAATGAAGGGAAATCGAAAGGGATCCCTCAATTTTAAGTTTTCCTACAGTGTTGGAGAGCCTCTACACAATACTCGTTACCTTCCATTAACCAATTCTTCCCAAAATGTGTTTTTCAAAGCTCTTAAGTAAACCCTATCACGCAAGATCTACTCAAGCGACAAATGTGTTGCTTAAGCAATTGGTCAAAAATTGAGGCATTTGCTCAAGTCGTAACATGGTCGCTTAAGCAGTTGGTCTTTAGGGATTGATCTCTAGCTCTTTACTTGTGGGTTCCTTTTAAATCCCATAATTTATCAAAACAAACTCAAATCATCAGTTAGTTGACAATTTAGATGTTGCTTTAAGGCGTTCAAAATAAAGACATTAAAATATATCAATTGAGTGTTTATGTGCCAAATTAAAGGTGAGATTGTTTGAGAAGATATCCTAAATATAACAACTAACAAAGTCCTCCATGGTCTTTAAGGGTTTCTTGCCTAGGGACTTCATGGAATATCCCTTCTTGAAACTTGAAATCATAAGATGTAAAGCTACTCGTGTATTAAGATCCTCAATGGTTAGAGATTCTTGGGTGAATTATGTGACGTGGTCCTTAAAGGATTCACTGTGTCTTTACTTGACCCTTGCTAAACAGTGCAAGGATCTTAGTTGGTTCTTATTGGCAATGAAATGACTTAGAAAACTTATATCTAAATTGAGCTAAAAATTTATCGACCTGGGTGACAAAGAATAAAACCATCTTGCTTTCTTCAGTGTATGTGCAAATGCCTTACATATCAGCTCTTCGCCTCCGCCTTTGAACAACATTAAAGATACATTCTTCATTATGGTTATGAAATTTGTATGCATCATCGTATGTCCAAATGTTGGTTGGTAATTACAACTTACACGATGTAGGCATGTTCATGATTCTATTAGTGAAAATGTTGGATGTCCTAGTAACTTAAGAAGTCTCACCATGTTGTGCTTGCTCCAATTTTTTGGAGTGCTAAGTGGGGGAATGGTGAGGTTCCCAATCTTCTTTTGATTCCTTGCTGCCTTTGTTTCTAACTTGTTTATCACCTTTGCTTGATGTAGGATTAAGCCTTCAATGACCTTAAAGTTATGGGTATCGAGGTTCCTAAAAGGAGTACATGATTTCCCACTCCATTAACCCCGACATGGTCTTGGTTTGATTCCCACACATTTTCAAGGTGAATGAAGTTTATTACAATTTTTTTTTGTACTAACCATGATGGGAAAACAATTTTTGTAAAATCCTCACAGATGATGCCAATGTTGTTAGCTGGATTTGGAGGTCCAACCCAACCACATGGGTGGTTCCCTAAGATCATCTTCTATCCTGAGTCTATTTTAGTCTCCTATTCATGTGTGCTCTAGACCTAGAAAAAGATATAAACCTAAAAGGAATCTAACACTCAAGCTAGTAGGTACTTAAGATAGGTTAAAGTGATCATAATAACTTATTTAAGGGTGAAGGTAGAGCATTTATCTATGAAGTTCTCAGTGGCTTTATAACATCCTTAATTTTAAAATAAATTTCAATAAATCAAATAAAATTTTGTAAATAATTCAAATTTCCAAAATAGAATTTGAATTAAACAATTACAAAATCAATTTTACAAAAGCCGACCGCTTCTTTTAAATTTACAATAAATAAATAAAACACTCGGTATTCTCAGGAGCCGGCCAAGGCTTCTACCAAAATACACTCCGAGTTGCTGAGTGTCTTCACATATCATGGTTGGGCTCTTCATCTACTAAAAAATGACAACAATAGGGGGTGAGCATCAACATATCAAATAACAGTTATTGAATTAGATTAAAAGTCTAATTAATAACTAGAAAATAAAACCGAGACAGATAATATCATCACATAATTATTCACAATAATGATATACTCATGTTGCTCACAATAACAACACCGAGATATATATACTCATCATAAATCAGCATGTCCTCTCAGTAACATATAAATCAGTGCATACACACATAAATGCATATACATGATCAATCAAATGGATCCATTAATATGTATCAACATCAGTATACATGATCAACCAAAATAGGATCGTTATAATTTTTGTGTTGCAACACTGGCTCCCCGAGCCATAACTCAGCTCCTCGCTGATCCGGCCGTTTTATAGGTACCAAACCGCTCTGCGCCCATAATGTAACACCGAGTACCACTCCCAAAGTGATAGCGGTCCTCTACTCAGTGCTACGGGCCGGCCTTGAGTCCCACTCAAAGGCGTCCGTGGTGTATAGGAACCACCACAGGGTCTATGCCTTCATCAGGCCGTCCACATCTGGACCGGCATCACAGGCCCCCTGCAGTCCTGTGTGCGTCTGAATACAATTGATATATCAAATAAATATCAATCATCAATCAATCACATATCAACATCAACTCATATCATTCCACTCGGTAATACAATAGGCACAGTACATGATAACTTCATGCATATAATTCATATCATATCACCTTCATCAATCTCATATGAACTCAATATGAATGGAAAATAATTAACATAAAGTATGTTATTCAATTGAGGTCTCAATTCACACACATATCATACATATAACATATTAATACCCCAAATCCATTCATAAACCATCTATTTGAGATGTACGCTCCCCCTACCAGGAATAAGGAGTTCCAGCAGCTTTAAAAATTTATAATCAAGTCACTGCTCCTGAATTCCAACTGGAATTGCAGTACTGTACCACTCCCAAGCTTTCTTCGTAGAAGAAATAGAAAGTTAACTTCCTTCTTGTTCGTTGGTTCCCAGTAAAGTTTGGAAATAAGAGAATTATTTATGATGATTTCCACTTCAAAAGTTCTTAAATTAATCCATCAATGGAAGTATTTATATATAATATTCATGTAGAAGAGACGTGAATGAATGGAAGTATTCTGACACACGTCTCTTTAATGATAATGAAAGGAATAAGATATTTAATGAAAAGGGGACAGCACATTAAAAAGGGTCCCATACTTAGAAAATATCTTGAAAAATGAAGTTGCTAGAAAGTAGAAGAACAGATTGACGTGTAAAGCTTCAGTAACTAAAATAATCGTTAATTCCGACTTAGTTTTTAGTATATTCCGACTCGGTTTCAGCTTTCTGGGCTTATCTTTCTAAGAAGGTTTATCACAGCCTCTGTCCGCTCGGAATTCCTTCATTCAGAGGAAATTCACTCGGAAAGGTTCCTTCTCATGAAACACTCGGCTTCCCTTCCTCGAGAATGACCCTTTCACAATTGTCTTATTCGAAAATACCTTAATCAGGCATATCTCACTCGGATATACCTTTTCCCGAGTCAAAGTCTTCCTCTTGCGTTCACTCGGAAGTCTTTCATCTGAAAGATCACTCGGAGTTCGAAGTCCACTTCTTTTCTCAGAAATTATTCCTCTTGAAAGGATTACTTGGATATTTATCCTCCTCAGAATTATTTACTCAAAAAACATAATCAATCGGAGTTTAAGTCTTTGTCTAGAAGCACTCTTCCTGGAAAGACTCATTCGGAATATCTCACTCGGAAGTGTCACAGAGACACTTCACTCGGTAAATTATCCACCAGATATACTCCACTCGGGAGTTTACTAATCAGAAATATTGGTCCGAGAAGTACTTCCACTTCTCTCGGAAACAACTCTTTCGGAATTATTCCACTCGGAGATGTTTCCGTTTCACTCGGATTTTACCTCACTTGAATGTGTCTCATTCAGACAGAACTTTTCTTCACTCGGAAACTCTTTCTCGATCATGTTTCATTCAGAAAACATCTTAACTTCACTGAGAAGGTCGTCTCAGTCTGATTTCACTCGGAGTCATATTTATTTCACTCGGAATCAGACTCATTTTACTCGGAAAATCTTTGTTTTTAACATTTTTCACTCGGAATTTCATTCAGAAATTCTTCTTTAATCCTTTTTAAATTATTTTTCTAAAAATATTAAAAATTGGGATGTTACAGGCTTGACCACCCTTACCATTTCACTTATCTAATAAAGATACATACAGTACATTTACCAAACAAAATAATTAATAACATAATAAAAAACTAGGGTTACATATGTTTTTCATCCCTGTAAATTTATCAATTATTAATTTTCATCCCTATACAAATTTTGCTACGTTTTTCATCCCCACTGCTATCTTTATCACGTTTTAATCCCTTGTTAATTTAAAGTAGTTAACATTAGTCTCTTATTAATTTAATTATTTTGTTTTAGTTTCTTATTTTTCTTGTTACTTTTAAGTTTTTCAACATATTCTCAAACAGTCGTATGATATGTTGTCTAATTATCTCATGTATCATTTAATTTAGAAGTTATTAATAAAAATATAAAAAATATGACAATGTGTAACCTAAAAGTATTAGTTACCTTAGTAAAAGTATTACAAGAAGTTAAATATTTTCGTCTCAAAAACTTCTTATTTATATATATATATATATATGTATATATCCTTAAGATAGTTAAATAACATATTGGTAAATTATGTAAAGATTTGTCAAATAAATTAATGGTTAACGGTGATTCTCTAATGATGAGGACTATTTTTAAAATATTATATTTTAACCAGGACAAAAATTGTAACAAAATTGGTATAGGAACATAAATTAAAATTTGTTGATTTATATTTAACCCTAATAAATTGTAAGATATTATTAGATAGATATACTTAATTGCTAAATCAACTTTCAATCACTTATTTATTTGGAAGAAATATAAGCTAACTTAGATAACTGATCATAACACGTGTGTGTATGTATATTAAAAACAAATTAATTTAGAATTCTAAATAAAATAAATTTTAAATATTATGAATAAAGGTTAACAAATTGTTTTCTGCAAACTTTTATTCTACCCTGATTTGATTGCTGCCAGCATAAACTAATAATTTTAGACTATTAAAAGAAAACAAATAATTTTAAAGTTCAAATAGATTAAATTTTGGAGATTATGAACAAAATTGATACATTATATTTTAACTAAACTTTAATTTTATTTTATCTATAATAATTAATAATTCAACGATTAATCATTTTATTAATATAAAGAAACATAAACACAATTTCAAAATTAACTACTACAGATAAGATTATATCCTCTTTTTGCAATATCAATGTTAAAAAAATCGATCATGTAGGATAATTCAAATGACAAAGTAGATTTCAAAGCCAATTTTCAGATAATAGATATACATCATATAAATAAATTTATTTTATATAATTGATAATTGGTGATCATAGTAGAGATTTACTATATCTTATCAAATAATCTTTTTAATTTTTTAGTCTTAATTTGGAAAAATAAAAAAACCGTATATATAACGAAAGCAGCAGTTGAAGGCGGCGAAGAGGGTGAAAATAAATCCACAACCCTAGCGTGTGCAAGCCTACTTCATATTCTTCTTTTTTCTCTTTTCTTCAGGTTCCACTCGAAACCGTTACGAGCCAGGAACAATACATACGTAGCATAATTATATCTTCACTTTCTCTCATGGCTGGTCAACGTAGTTCTTACGGTAAACGCTCCCACTCCCATTCCGATTCCGATGCCGGCAACAAAAACAAACGCCGCAACCCTGCCGCCGACGACTCCTTTCTTATCACCTCTGACGACACCGTCTATCGCTACCTCTGCCCTGTCCGCAAGATCGGCAGCGTCATCGGCCGCGGCGGCGACATCGTCAAGCAGCTCCGTGCCGACACCAGAGCCAAGATCCGCATCGGCGACTCCCTCCCTGGCTGCGACGACCGCGTTGTCACCATCTACAGCTCCTCCGACGAGACTAACCACTGCGACGACACCTCCGATCTCGTCTCCCCCGCGCAGGACGCGCTGTTTAGGGTTCACCAGCGCGTCATCGCGGAGGACACGCGCAGCGATGAAGATGATGATGGAGAAGTCAACGAGGAGAGGAACCACGTCACCGCGAGGCTCCTCGTGCCTTCGGATCAGATCGGTTGCGTGATTGGAAAAGGTGGACAGATTGTTCAGAGCATAAGGAGCGACACCGGTGCGCAGATTCGGATCCTTAAGGATGACCGTTTACCTGCTTGCGCGTTAAGTTCTGATGAACTTGTTCAGGTAAATCGATGAATTCCTTGGTTATGTTGTTGGATCTGATTGAAAAATTATTGAATGTTGTTGTTTGTATTGGAATTCATGAAGCGAGAAAGTGAGGGGGGGAGTTTAAGAATATGAGAGAAAAAACAATGTAGAAGAATGAGATTGAGTATTTATAGTGTGTTATGATATGTAATCTTTTACAACCTTTCATAACAGAATTAGTTTAGAGTATGATAAGATTCTTATATACAGAGTGCTTTAGAATAATACTCTCAGCGTTTTTTGTTGGGGAAGTGCAGATTACTGGTGAGGCTGGGGTTGTGAAGAATGCTTTGCTTCAAATTGCGTCTCGGCTTCATGATAATCCTTCACGGTCCCAGCATATGCTTGCTTCTGCTGTTCCCGGTGTATATGGGGCTGGTATGGGTCCTGCTGCAGGGGGCCCTCTTGTGGGAATGACTCCTCTTGTGGGTGCTTATGGGGGGTACAAAGGTGACACTGGTGATTGGTCACGGTCTATGTATCCTGCTCCGAGGGATGAAGCGTCTCTGAGGGAGTTTTCAGCTCGGTTTGTTTGTCCTACTGGGAATATTGGTGGTGTGATAGGTAAGGGTGGTGGTATAATAAATCAAATTAGGCAGGATTCTGGAGCAACCATCAAAGTTGATAGTTCTGCAACTGAAGGAGATGACTGTTTGATAATCATTTCTACAAGAGAGGTGAAATATTGTTTATTAACTTTGTTCTGGATGTCTGATTAATATGTGTGATTATTTTTGCAGTTATGATGGTTTTTGAATTTTGTTTATGCAGTTCTTTGAGGATTCTTTCTCTCCAACTATTGAAGCTGCTGTGCGTTTGCAACCACGGTGCAGTGAGAAAGTTGAAAGAGACTCGGGGATTGTCTCTTTCACCACCCGTCTTCTCGTGCCAACCTCACGAATTGGTTGCCTTATTGGTAAAGGGGGGACAATCATAACTGAAATGAGAAGGCTTACTAAAGCTAATATCCGTATCCTGTCAAAGGAAAATCTTCCTAAAATTGCAGCTGAAGATGATGAAATGGTGCAGGTAAATGGCATTGTCAAAGTTTGACTGAATAATCTCATTTTCTTTGTGTGATCAAAATATGATTCTGAACTAGGCTTCTATTTTAACCCATGAGTAGATCTCGGGAGACCTTGATGTTGCCAAGGATGCTCTTGTGCAAGTACTTACACGATTAAGAGCAAATCTTTTTGACAAGGAGCGTGCTGTCTCATCATTCCTTCCAGTACTACCATATCTTCCTCCATCAGTGGATGGACCAGATGGTTTGAACTATGAAAGTAGAGATGGTAAACGACATGGACGTGGTGGACATTCATATTCAGGTGGGTATGGAGGCTCAAGTGATTTGGCAGCTGGTGATGGTTATGGAAGCTATGGGAGCTCTCAGGTTACTTTTACAGCCATGCATGTGTTTTTGAAAATTATGAGTGGATGAGCTCCACTAGTTCAACTTTTGTTTCTCAGTTTGTTGTTTCTATACGCCTGTAGCTTGGTGGCGGTGGTGCTTATGGAGCATATGGAAGTTATTCCTTGGGTCGGACTAGTGCTTCTGGGTAACTAATGAAGTTAATTATGTTCAAGTATCATTGTTATTTGAAATTCTTTTCTGGTCCATGATGCGAGGAAGCCACTCTTACTGATATTTTATTCAGAGGGGCTAAAACTCATTAGTGCTGATGTTTAGTATCTTATGTATGTCAGGTTGTCTACTCAGAATGGTAATTCTCGGAGGAGAAACCATGCTTACTAAAACTTGATGGGTCCCTGCAGGTAGATTACAGTTTTCATATTTTTTGTATTTTAGCTGGCAACTTCCTACAATATGGATGTTCACAGTAGTATAAAACAGATTGATATCTTGACCTGCCCAGTGTACCATTTAGAATTCTGATGCTCTTGTTTTTCCCTGTTGCCTCTCCCTTCCCATCCAAACAGCTGAGTTCTGTGAAGCCCGCAGCCTACTGCCTAAACCGGAAGACCAGATGAACCAGGGTTTGACCAACTCATGGCCCACCTTGACGCCTCTACAACCAAACATGTGAAGAGTATTGAAATTGGCCATGTCCACTTTACCTATTTCCCAAGCTTGATAACTAATACTTCCACAAGAACCTATTAAGCCGGCCTGCCTTTTTGGCCGCCTTTTTATTCCTGTTCATTTGTCTTTAGATTTAAAACACCATGTAGCTGTGATCCTTTGGCAGTTGTATACCTATATTATTATGATTGGGTTTTATTTTGTAGATAGTTCACTATTACTTGCAGTATGAACTTTTGTAGTTATTTGAATTTAAATGATGTTATTCCTGGTAATTTGACGTTGTAGTCTTTATAAATTGAAATTTGGTGGAGCTCTTGTGCCCGTCTGCATTGCAGGTGTTAATATCTATGTTTTAATCAAGTAGGCTGTGCTGCATCATTTGACTGTGAAAAATCATTTTTATGGATGTAGTTTTGAGTACTTCGGATTAGAGGAGTTTAAGGTATGGAATCTGTTTCGTTTTATGCATTTGATTGTACTATTGAAGCTCATAATCGACAACGTTCTTGGCTAAGGTAATGTGCATTTGGAGGCATTTAGAATCTTTGTTGATGGGTGCGGTGTTGGATTACTTGCACAGCTAATTGGTTTGTCTTGTGATACACTACTGGTCCCTATGCAAATATGTGCCTTCTTTTGAGGTGGTAATATTTGCAGTTACAATTGATCCATTGGGATGAATTGGAATTCATTCTGACTCAAATACATCATTTTTTGCTATGCTAGGCTACTAGCAAAAATAAACCTAGTTGTTTTCCTTCAAAGGCATTTGCACTAGTTAGTAAGCCGGACTATATATAGTCTATATGGTTGGATGTTTAATAAAAAAAATTATAGGTTTTTAGATCTACAAAGTAGCCTGTGCTTAATATAACAAAAATTTATAGGCCTTGAAATCTACAAAGTAGGCTGTATGTTACTATTGTCTAGCATCTTCTATTTAATGCATGTTTGTTGAATTGGGATTCAAATTGAAAATCTATTTTTGGAATTGCGAATCAATGTATCAATTCAGATCACTTCACGGTAATATAAAGACATGGAATAAAATAGAACTATAGAAATAAATGTAGAAATAGGATAAACTTTTAATGTTCTTTTCTATGGGCATATATTATTTAAAATTATGTAATTGAATAATTAGGATCCTTTCTGGTTTTCAATTCCATCAATTAAGATGTTTCTTTAAATAAATAAACTGACGTCAATTGGGAATGAAGCACTTTTTTATTGTGCGTCAATTATGACACAAGTCTGTTTTTTCAGTTGTTCTTTTCAAGCTTAGCATAAATTTAGCCCAAGTATTTATGTTGTCGATGGTACTCTTTTGGGGCTCTGCCCTCATTTTTTCCGCCCCAAAAATAAAATAAGGCAAATCAATTATTTTGGTATGTAATTTTGATACTCTATAGTTTACTTGGACTACTTGAGATTGTCAGTTACTTCATATTTATCTTTGTTGGAAGCTTGCTAGCTGGTTATGGGTAGTCTCTCTCTCTCTCTCACTCTCTCTCTCTCTCTCTCTCTCTCTCTCTCTCTCTCTCCTTTTCTTGAGTTGAGTATGTGATTATTGACCACTTGCTGAATGATGATTGGTTTTCAATTTAAAAATTTGAAAGTGTATCAATGAAACATTTTGTTTTGTGGCCAAGTTTAGGCTTGAGTTATTTTACAGTTTATAAATACAGACCATTTTAGTCTAGCTTGTCTAAGCCATGATTAAATAGGGTGGACTGGCCCTCTTGACAGTCCTAGTTTTGAGGAGCTTTGAAATCAAACCAAGTGGGTAGTAGACAAACTAACATGAGGCTGTTTTAGCTTAACATGTGAACTTGAGTTTGAATTCTAGGGAATGCAATAACTTTAAATCTTGGTAAGGGGAGTATTGTAATTTGGTCCTGCTTGACCTCAAATAAGGTATATCAAACAAAAAAGTCAGTATTATTTCAGATGCCTAACATTACATATACACAGAATTATGTAACATTATTGGTGTGACTTTTTGTGTCCGTAGGCATCTGTGCTATAGTTAATGTATGCAACCGAAATAATGTAGGATGTGTACTTGTGCAGGTGCTTAAAAGAAAAAGGGAAAACCATACCGTTTAGTTTTTTCTTGGTGGTTGTTGACATGTGCTTTATTGTTTGATCCATTTTGATTTGCATTGTATTCTGACCGTTACTTTTATAATACTACTGGAAATACTTGTCCAGAAATTTTGGTCTTAATGAACTAGGGCCCCGAATTTCTTTTGGATGTTAGCTTTGTATTTCATTTAGGTAGTTAGATAAAAAAGGATTTCAGTGCCGTTGTCACTTTGATGATTCCTGGGGTTTTGGAAATGATGCAATATTTTACATTATCGTGGATAATTAAACGTGGTGACATGTGGTATGTATTTTCCTTCTGTACCTTCTCTGATCTGTAATATTACTTGAATGCAGCTGAATTCTTATTTGTAACTCATTTTGCCAGGTCATTTCAGGTATGGAGCAGGTAAGCTCCATGACTTTGATAATTTAGGATTGCAGAGTTATGTGGTTGTTTTGGTTGCCCGAGCAAATATGTTAATGATTGAGTTGGCAGTTGAATTCGCAAGTGTAAAAAATGTGAATTTTCTAAATCTAATGAAGTGGGTTTGGGGCTAGTGATAGATTCCGTTGAAAAATTTTATTTCCTTAAGGGGAATGTTCGATGTCTGTCATATACTTCCTATTATTGTATAAGGCAAAGAATAGTGAAACTAAAGCTGCTCTGTGATAATACAGAAGGGTTGGTCTTGTAAAGAGGGTTGCGAGGAGTTTAACAGAGATTTTATGTTGAAATCTCAAATTTTACTGTAAACGAAAAAAAAGCTACTATGTGATTTTGATTCAAGGATATTGTATATAAAACAACCGAGTAAAAAAAAACAACTGTTTTCCCTTTTTTTGGTTTTTGGTAGTTAACTTTTACAACTATAGTTCAAACGACTTTGGCTAATCAGTTTATCACTGGAAATCATAAGGATTTCGGTGGATGAGTTGGACCAGGTCCTCTCTGTCATTTATTTATCTCGATTATCTGATTATGATTCAAGGATATTTATAGTATATAAAACAACTGAGTCACCAAAAAAAACATCTGAGGCATGAAAAAATAATTATAGCAGGATCTTGACCTGATGTTTTGGGTGAATGAAGCACAACTTTTTACATTCTTGGCGGTGGTTAAATATTTGGAATAAATTAACGTGTTACTCTGCCCACCGAGGTTGTAATCTATCATTGTATTCAGTTAACTGTTACATCTTAAAATTGATCAAAATAACGCAGTTTAAGATGGAAGTAAAAATTAAACAAGCAAGCTAGGTGAACAAGGTTTAACTTGGGATCTTAGACAACAAGGCAACAATTGTTTTATTTTCATGCCGTAATTGTGAACGAATAAGTTGTGTTTAGAAGTAGGTTTTGCGATTTAAATTACTCTTTCAAGATATACATTTTTAAGCGAGATTGCTCTCGTTAGGTGGCATCCCTTAATAACGCTTTTCAAACCTTAAAATACCAGGACGAACGAGAGATCAGCGAATGAAATCCTATTATTCACATGTATGCAATGATGTACTTGAATCCTATGTTAAGGGAACATTACCCTTCTGGAATGGTGAATGGCACAGAACGACTTTGTAAACATGAAATCTATAATGGTAGGTAGAGTACACGAGAATTATTGTAGTAGAGCATAGTCTAAGCACATTTATCTTGAGAAGTTTCACCAATCTAGGATATTTATGCCGTGTTTCTTTGATAGCCAACTCAACAGTACGGTTCTTCTAATGAGACGACAACGTTCCTTGAACTTGGTCAAAAGCTGCTACTTTCCTTAACTCAGCTTTAATAATTGACTTGTCTCCTAAGAGCCTAGCTAGTCAGAAACTAAAGTTCTTGTATTTATTGGCTTTTTCACGGTTTCACCCATGCAAAAGTCACATCCAGCACTAAGAACTCTACAGATAAAATTTTCCCTTAGACAAAAGGACAACAGCAGGAAGGTTATGGGGCTGCCCCGTGTGCAGTAAATGCAAGCACCATTAGTGCTTTTAGACAACATGCCAAGTGTTGCTGCAAGTCTATAAACTATAAACAACATAGCCTCTCTGTTTGCTTCAAACTCCATTCGTCTATTTTCTGCCAAGAAAGTCCCGGAAGGCCAGTTGGCTTCTTTTCTATCACTTCTCTTCATTTTACTAGGGATGATTTTTGAAAAAAAAAAAAAACAGTTCCTGTAGTCTTCAAGTTCTGTGATTTTACCAGTGATGGGCTGTTTTTGATTGGGTACAATGAAGTTTGTTAAGAATGATTGTTTATGGTAATTAAATTTCTTTCATTGGAAATGTCTTGCATGTGGGAGTGAGGTCATGTAGTGCAGCCAAGGATGACTTGCCGTTAAGGTTGTTTTGGCCATCAACATGTTCTATTGCCAAATATGCTGACTTGTTGACCGGCAAGTCAGCTCTGGCTACACAAAGGCCTCCTTCTCCCATGCCAGACATTTGATGATATCTATAGGCATTAGGCACAGTGCCACCCATTGTTGGATATGACCAATTTATGAAGAATAGTGATATGCACACTCCTCTGTAGTTGGCAATAATTTATGGCAGTGTTTATTCAAGCTGCTCCAATTTCATTTGAAGCACCATGTTGATTAATTTCATTGTTCTAACTTGCAGAGCAATTTTCAGGTATACCAGATTTGTCTTATATTTCCTTAGTTTTCGATTTCTACTAACATTTCATGCACAATTTACAATTCCCTTAATTTCATAAATCAACATTGTATTATAATTTTGTGTTCTTTTTACTTGCATAGTTCTGTCCATACGTATCCGTTTAATTTGTGTGTCTAGTTAACTCACATTTATATTATAATGGAGGTAACCGTGCATAGTCATAGTTATGTTCATACGTATCTGTTTTATGTGTTTAATTAACTTACATTTATTTGAACACATGCGTAAACAAAAGGAGAAGAATTAGAAATTAACCAACAGATTTAAGGTATTTTTCCCATCTCTTTAGGAACTCCTTAGCAAATTCCGGTACTTGATGGGTGCGAGCTTGATGGTCTCGGAAAGGGCATCCACCACCTTCCCCTGGGGATAGTTGACCTCCATTCACCATGTAAGTAGCATATTTCTAAGAGAAAGTGCTTGTATGCCCAGTTTGTATATTTGGGATTTATTAGTATTCTCCTAAAATACCCGTCTCCCCTCTTTGACAATAGCCTTATAAAACAAATATTTGAAAGACTGGTTTGCAATGTTGACGCAGTCTATGAAAGATTCGAAGTTTATGATGTTGCTCGAAACGAAAAAACTTAACCCACCATTTGGGTTACCCCTCCTCAATATGTGAGCATACTATAAGAATATCACCATAGTTGGTTCAAAGTGGAAGTACTTTTCCAAAACCTCTAAGGACACCACTAAACCCCAACCGTTTAGATGAAGGTGGCTAGGGATGACATCCAAAAACTTTAGCACCCTTATTTCAAACTCGTTAAGTGAGAACTTCACTCATACCTTGGTGAAGCATATTTCATACATTTAAAGATAGTGGGATCCTGGGTAATGGCAGATTTAGTCACTTGGAGTAACTATGGAAAAATCATCTTTATTTTCGTTAGAGGAGCGGATAAGAACTTCGTCCAACTTTACTCCGTCTATTTCTTTAGCATATCGAGACACAATTGACATCGGCTCCTAATGCCCTTAAAAATACCAGTCTTTGGTTTTTTCTACAATCTAGTCAATATGATCTACTATGATATTTATATTTACAAGATCAATAACAATGATTTATTTGTTAGTGGTATTTGAATGGTGATATCCTTTAATAGCCATCAGTACAATATAGTAGTGCAGAAAATATATGCCTCGGTAGAAAGGGATATCGTCAACGTGATAGTATGCAAAACTAGAATCTGAAGCCCAAGATGAGGGCGCAAATACCGATGATGCAGGGGATTGTTTGACAGTGGAGTCAGAAGAAGATATTGACTCATCTAGATACCAGTGTAGCGCCTCACGAATAAGCCCTCTTATATAGAAGAAGAAGACTAATGCAAGGACGTTATGGCCTCTCTCATATCCATACTCAAGAACCTATGTATGTTCATTTGTGATATCCACGACTTGCGTCTGGATCCCACAAACGACCACAACGATGGCTCAGAGAGTGTTTCAATTGACTCATCACTCGTGTGGCTATCCCCCATATCCCATATATAGAAAAATGTATTTGTACAAAGAATTTATAGAGGTGGGATAAAGAGGATACATGGGTGGATGACGTAAGTGATTTTCTTGTGTGAGACAGGAAAATCCTTGTATGGACACAATATTGGAGCAAACAAAGATTATAAGGGGCAAAGTCCCAAATGATCCTTTTGTAGAAGAGGCTTGGGGGGGGGGGGGGGGGGGGGGGGGGTCAGGAGACGGGAAGCATTGGGTGCGATGATTGCACCCAACATGCACTTTGTTTCACATTTTAAACGACGCACCAATTTACAATGTGACATGTAACATATACAAGCCTCTCACTCTACATAGAGGTCTCATCCCTACAATCATATCAATGGGAACAATGTAAGAAATTTTTAAACACGTCGATTTTTATAAGAACCACCACGAGTAATGTATATTAACCCATTGAAGAAACCTTTAGGTCACTGTAATAGGCTCGGGGGAAATGATCTAAACTCGATACTAGTATCCGTGTTGGAAGGCTCATACCGGTATCAATGTAAGCCCCATAATGACAATCCCTAAAATGATCCATGATAACTGGTATCGAGCCATAAGTCGGTATCAGTTACGAGAATGAGAAATTGGCTAGGGGGGTACTGTTTCATACTTGGAGTGGTATTAGGAATGTATGCAATTGTGTCAACTTCCCTTGTATTTACAAAAATTGTGTCAATGAGATTTCTACTAGACTTAAGGAGACAATATTAGATCCTTTCTGGACTGACGTAAAAAAATACAAATTAAAATGTCTACTGGACGTTTGTCCCCCTACCAAACAGATTAAATACTTTTATAGTGTGTGCGCACTATATATATATTTTCCATCCTTATCATTTTAATTAAATGTAAATTTTAATTATCCACCAATTAGAATCACGTGCTTAACCCCTTTCACAAATCTTTTCAATAATAAGAAGAAAAATATAGCTCACTGTGATAAAAAAAGATACACCAACCCTTCTTGTTGCTCCTTTTGATTATGTTCATGCCGCGGTTGTACAAGCTGTTAATTTTTATTTTATCTTTTTATTTCAAAAGAGTCCAAATAACACGTGTCTGTCTGCAAATATCATTGATTCCTTTGTCCTCTTACCATTTTTATGGTCTAATGTTTATTCATTGCTAGTTATGTTTTCCTCGTGAGAAAAACACGCATCTTGTGGGATTTTAATTGTAAGTGAATACATCCTTGAAAATAACGTGTATTTACATGTCTCGAGCTTTATTATACACTAGTAATTTATTTTTGCAGACAATAATATTTCACCAACAGCCGCTACTTCTCGTCTGTCATTGTTGACAACTATACCTCCACCTTCACATATAATTTGAGTTGTAACATTGATCCTGAGTTTTATTGGTCTGTGAGACCGAAAATGTGTTTCAATAATTTCTTCAACGTTACAAGATAGAAGAACTCAAAAGTAGATATAATGTTGATTGTTAATATAAAAAAATACTAAGTAATAATTAAGCAAGAGTAGTCATGAGTTCATTAAGATGCCAATTCAATCTTGTCATGTCATATATGCAAATCATAAACTGCTTCACTAACTTCTGTTAGAAAAATTTTATGCTAACACGCTTAGGATATGATCTCATATAATAATGACCTTCTTGATCTCAACTTGGGCTTTGGTTCAAACAATGTATTACTGCTTTGTTATCTGCTGCAGCCTAGCTAGAACTTGGATTCCTTGTCACTCCACTGTCATCCATTAACCTCCCTACCTTCTCAACTCATTTCAGGAAGCTGTACATATTCACCAGTCACCACACTGGTCCCTTGTCATTTCTAAGCAGATATTCATTTGCTTCTTTTGCCAGCTCCAGATCTGCATCAACTATGCAAGCTCCAAGCAAAGTCCTTCAAACAACTGCATTAATTTCAATCATCATTAAGGGCATTGGTTCATACTCCATAATATAACACTACCATTGCATGCTCAAACATATAAACAGCCCTGAAAAATCAATGGTATCTCCACTCAATCACATTCAGTCCCTAGAAACAAATCAACCCCCTGTATGAATTTGCCATAACAGGATTTCTCTGAATAATTGATGTCTTATGAAAATGTTCATCAACTATATGCCTCAACAACGCTAGAGCCGCGATTTTTTGTCACGCCGCTGTCTTCCATTAACTTCCTCACCCTCTCGGCCCCATCCCATTCACCTTGTGAAGCATATAAGCTTGACAGCAACACATAGTCACCACTTTGGCCCTTTCTCATTCTAAGCAGCTGCTCAATTGATTGTTTTGCCAACTCAACATTTCCATGAATTTTGCATGCTCCAAGCAGAATCTTCCAAACAAATGCATCATGTTCAATCTTCTTGGAAGCTATGAAATCAAATGCTTCTTTTAAAAGTCCAGCACGCCCTAGCATGTCCACTACACACCCACAATGCCTAACATTTGGCTCAATCTTATACTTACTTCTCATAAGATGAAAATAATGATTACCCTCATCAACTTTCCCAGCATGACTACAAGCTACCAAAACACCAACAAATGTGATCTCATTTGGACAAACCTTTGTCCTCTGCATCTCCCTGAACAAACCAAGTGATTCCTCAGCATGGCCATGAAAAGCCAACCCGCCAATGACCGAGTTCCACGATGCCACATCTTTATCCCTTATCAACCAAAACACACCAAGTGCTTTCTTAATACTTCCACACTTTGCATACATATCAACAACAGCATTTGCCAACAAAGTGCTCAACTTCCCCTTGCTCATCTCCACAATCTTGGCATGCACCTTTTCACCATTCCCCAAATCTCCTAAATCAGCACAAGCAGACAACAAACTCAACATGGTCACCTCATCAGGGAACTCCCCAACATTACACATTTCATCAAACAACTCCAACGCTTGCCGATTCAACCCACAACTCACATAACCCGCGATCACAGCGTTCCAACTAACAACATCCCTCGTGGGAGCCTCATCAAAAAGCTCCCTAGCACTCCCCATCTCCCCATGCTTCGCATAACCTGTGATCATAACATTCCATGAAACCAAATCCTTATTCGGCATTTCATCAAACATCTTGCGCGCAACACCCAACTCCCCTCTTCTAGCATACCCAGCAATGAGTGCAGACCAAGCAACCACATCACCCTTGTCAGAATCATCAAAAAGCTCAGTTGCGACCTTCAAGTCTCCACATTTAGCATGGAACACCAAAAGGGTGTTCCTCACAAACACGTTTGAGCCAAACCCAGACCTCAAAACCCGGGCATGAACCGCTGAACCGGTTCTGACCCAGAAAAGGTTGGTGCAAGCCTTGAGAACAAAAGGGAAAGTGAAGTTGTCAGGCTTAACGGAAAGGTGGTCCATTTGGGTGTACAGTGAGATCGCATGCATGGGATTGGGGCTCTGGGAAGAGCCTCTGATGAAGGTGTTCCACATGAAGGTGTCTGGTTGGGGAATTTGAGCAAACATTTGGAGTGCGTAGTTTGTGAGGGCAGTGGTGGCAGAGGGACCCACCATAGACATTGCGGCGTTGAAGATAAGTTGTCTTAGGAATCCAACATTGGAATTGAAACCGTTAACGATCATTAACGCGTGGATCTGTTTGAGGGTTCCGATGTTGGTAATGGTGATGGTGCTGCCTTTTTTCTTTCTGATCATGTTTTCAAACTAAACTATGTTCTTTTCCCCCCCTAACAAGGTTAATTGGGATTGATTCAAATGGGTAATTCAGGTTTTGAGTTCCAGCTGTATGTGGATGAAAAGATGTTTATCGAGAGAATTAACTGATTATGATAAATATGTTTGTGGTTTAAACATGATTAATTTTGATGAAGATGTCTATTATTAAACCTAAAAAACTAAATATGTTAAAAAAACTATTCATGAAATTTTAAAAGTTTTTTATTTGGTGGGTATAAAATTAGTTCTTGTCTTACTTTATCTTCATATAATGTCTAATGACTAGAAGCAGAACATATCCTTGTATCATGATTTTACTCTGATGAGATTTAAACACAACTTTTCTTGAATGCTCAAGCGGGGCCTAGTTTATGAGGAAGGAAGGGGATTTTCCTTTTAAGAATGCATATGTTTGAGGGGGAAAATAGGAATGTGATACTAGATCTCAGAACAAAAGGAAAAAATTACTGAAGAAATTAAAATAATTCCAACCATGCTTAACTCTGGCCTGAATTGCATTATAAATCTACTTGGGGTAGGCTTTGAAAAGTAACAACCTGGCCAATTATCTTCCAAATAAGATATTTAGTTTTTTTGTTTAGATTGATCAAATCATAATTCCAAAAAACAGATTTTATGATCAAACAGAAACATAAAAAAATCACTTTTTAGTAAGGAACAACAACAAAATCAGCCATAAAATTATAAGTATGTATTTTGACATATTGTTTAGAACTTGAGACTCATTACTCATCACAGTTACATATTGCAAATTTCAGAAATATTCTGACAGATTAAGGGAGTCTATATGTGACACAAATATGAACATCACATCAAATTTAACCTGATACTCATTAGTGAAATCACCACAATACATTTTTCATCTCCCACTCCCTACAAATGACAACAGAAAAAACCAACAAATCACATCACACACAAGCAATAATAGCAGAGAAGATGTAATTGAAAAATAGAATCATGAAATTCAATCTAGATTTGGTTTCACACTGATATCTAAGGTGTCGGTCAATTAGACGTCATGTTGGTTAACTGTGATGCTATGTTGTTCAAACTATAGCCGTTGTGTTATGCCTCATATATAATTTATGCAATCAATGAATAGCAGTTGTTCAAGTGAACCTTGGGAAATATTGTATATTTGGGAATGTTTTAGGAGTAACAACCTTTTAGGGGAATCTTGATGTATTGGAGAAGTAAAAATTGAGTGAGTGTCTTGTTATGGATATTATATATACGTTGATATCCAAACTCATGTTTAACTTATGTTTGTAAATGAAAATATTTGAAATGTTCATAAAAAATAATTTCCCATATTTTATATTCTCTCATTTTTTTCTTTATTTACTTTTTGTTCATATTTATTTATTTATTTAAGAAGTATGAATAGGAATCTCTTCAAGTTATTTAGAGATGATCATTAATCTATGTTAGTTACCACTAGCCATTTTATATATTATCATGCATACTCACTTTGACTTCGAGGCTCCAGCACATATATGTATATACGCACGTTTTTCATTAGTGAATATAATTTAGCATCGATCTTTTGTATAAAAAATTTATTTATTTTTGTATACTTTCATCTTTTTCTGGTATGGTTCTCGGTTTACGAAAATTATCTTGTATCACAAAGAAATTCGTTACACTGAACCTATTTTTTTGAACTGGATTATAAAGTATTAATTTAATTAGTCTTAAAAGTATTTACTTAACAGTTACATGTTTCTAAAATTTCAAATATCGAGTAAGTTTTTCAAATGTTACAAAATACAAAAAAAAGACTAATATTAAAAGGCACGTATATGTTTCATGTCATAAATATTTGAAGAAAAAAAACTAACGATAAGTAAATGTTTATAAAAATAAATATGAGTTTCATTAGTACTTCTCTTAATAAAGTATAACCCCTTTCAAAAATATATCAATTTATTTAATGAAACCAGAATACGTACCTCTAAAACAAAAAAAAAAATTAGGGATGCTTAGGTTTCATAAAATATTTTCTATTTTTATTTTTAATTATAAAACTAATATCTCACTTTTTACATATTTTCTAAAATTTATACAAAAAATAGTGAAAAACACAAATGTAGTTGTTTTCAATATTTTCCTTATAAACAAAAAATAATGTGAAAATTTTATAATTAATAATAAAAAATAAGAAAATATTTTCAAAAACCAAACTCTGTGCATTTCATAAATTGTTAGTTGATTATTAACTAATTAATATTTTTGTGAAATTTGGGTACTTATATTTAATTATTTTGTATAAATAATAATAATAAAATAAAAATATATATTTTGAATGAGGATTTTAAAATGACTTAATTAGTATTTACTGATTAAGAAAATTATATTAAGGATTTTTTAATATCTTTATTATTCACAACTTTCATTTTATATTTTTATATTTATGTTTTTACGTATTTATGATTTAACTCTTATTAGAATTTTAAAATAAAATTTTGAAGGAATTAGATTATGGTTCTTTAGAACTTTTTAATCTATGTATTATTTATGATTTTTTAGATTTTTTTAAAATTTTTGAAATATTTTAATAAAATAATATATTTTAAATAATTTTATATTCATATAAAATTACTTAAAATTAAAAATATTTACAAGAAAGTGAAGTTAAATTATAAGAAAATTTTTTAAAATTCATTTCAAGTAGACTTATTTAAAAATGATCGGTTTGAGTAAAAATCTTGATTTTTACCAATCATAAGGAAACCAGAAAGGTACCAACAAATTTTTATTAACAGAAAGTTTTAGATTTTAAAATTTAAACTTTATATTACTTATTATAAAACTAGTGAGGTCTAATATAATATCGTTAAATTTTAAAAAGAGCTGATTTTGAATATTTAAAATATACCGAGTGCATGATTACTATTTGACTTAATAATTCAGCCGACATTTACTATGCAAAACACTATACATATACGAAAATTTCAAATGGTGTAACCAGGATTGAAATTTTCAAAATTGCATAATACTTTTATAATAAAATAATAGAATGTACAGTAACAATTTCTACCTATAAATACGCGCAGGAAACCAAAGGAAATTCATAAGTTCAGAATAAATTTTCTTAATATAGTAGTGTTAGAGAGATAGTAGTGGGAGTAAGAGAGAAATAATTTTTATGGAATGAGGTTCTGTCAAAATTCTAAGGTAAGAATAACTCTCTTTTACTATTTACTGTTACTATTTATAGTAATTATTTAAAATTTACTATTTACTATTACTATACATAATTACTATTTATCATTCCTATTTCAAATAGTAATCTTAATTTTCATCTTATGCCTATACTGAAATAAATTGGTATTAATATTTCTAGAACTCGAAGGCGCAAAACAAACTCACTTTTAGTAGCAATTCAAGGTAAGAGGAAGTGAGATAGGAATATAATATGAAAAGATATAAAAATAATGGGAGGAGTCCCCTACTCCTTTTAAATTTAATAATATTATTATTTTAAAATAATAATTTTTTAACTTAAAATTTATAATAAATTTTAAATTAAGTATCTTGTGTAACTTACTCTGAAATACCTATGCAAGGACCTAGACTTTTATAACCTATACGAACTCGACTAAACCTCAGTAAAGACTTGGACTATTATGACTTATATGGACTGAACTAAACTTATACAAGGATTTGATTATATGGACTTACATAGACCTGTGCGAGGAATAGACAAAAAGGACTCAAAGTCAACTATATTAGTCAGGGGCTTTTTGGCTAAAGATTCAAAAAACTTACCCGGGCGTAATCTCGTCTTTATTACATGGAGGGCCACCTCCGAGCTTAGGTCTCGGATCTGTATGGTCTGCTCGTTGAAGTGTGCCATGAACTGCTTAAGTGCCTCCCTTTATCCCTACTTGAGGTTGACTAGACTATAGGAAATCTGCTGAACCGTTCGACTGGAGGTGAACTGGGTAAGAAACTTCTCGGTGAGTTCTGCGAAACATAAGACGCTTCTCACGGGGATGTGCAAGAACCAATGCAAGGCGGGCTTAGTGGCAGTGGTAGGGAAGGTTCTGCATAGGAGGGCGTCGAATGCCTCAGAGATAAGGAGGTTGGTTGTGAATAGGGTGGGGTGTTTCTTCGGGTCACATTTTTCATTGTATTTCTCCATCACGAGAGGCTTGTAATGGTGTAGTGTTGGGGCTACCATTACAACCTTCGTGAACGGATGTGCGGAGTAGAGAACAAAGGACTCTGATATATTTTCCTTCAACTTTGTGGCCTACGTGCTTTGATAGCTAAAGGCCTCCCATTCCTTCGTCTGGTGGTTCCACAAGTATTCATTCTCCTTTCTCAATTCTTCTACGATGCACTATAGTGTCTTGATCAAGGTCAGGACCTCTTTCATCTGGATGTTTTCGTCTCGTTGTCCATCTTGATCTCTTTAGGCGTCGTCATTCCCTCTTTGGCTGACGTTGTTGTGTGTGGTCACCATTTTCCTTCTTCTTGAAGCCAGTCTTCTCCTATAAGATGTAGGAACCGTTTTACCGGGCCCTACGATGGGCGCTAATGTTGACTTTGAGTGTATAAAGTACCAAACCCTAAATAATCATACTAGGAAATTAAGGTTTATTTATCAAAATGTCACTTAAATTATAAAAGGAGCTGTGGGGTCTTATTTATAACCAAAGAAGCAATAAGGGGATACAGATAACTTCCTAACATTGAGGAGATATAGATAATTTTTTAAGATTGAGAAGATAAAGAAAATATCCTAAAACAAAGGGATAAGAAAGATCTTAACTAATCCGGGAAGAACAAATAATTTATTGATTTGAGATATCTAAAACTGATTTTTTAACTTAAAAGCACTATAAAATTATATACTTTAATTCTAAATTAAATATATAAAATCTCAAAAAAGATAGTACCACCACCAATAATCACAAAAAGAATACAAAAATAATAGATATTGAAAGCGAAATCCGAAATTAAATTCATCAATGACAGAAAGAGGGTGCGGTCGCTGGGATAAGAGGTAAATGAGCATTAGCTAATTCATGGCTCATCCGGAAAACAACTTTTCAGAAGAATCATAAAAAAGTCGAAAACAATTAATGTAACATTGTTATTTTCTTAGGATTTAATATGCAGTTCTGTGTGGAGACAGGGTCGTGGCACCTAAATGCTTTTAGTCTGATTCATAGTTTGTCGTAAATCTAATTTTAAAAAACAATAGCATTCCCTCTTCGGGATTAAGATTGATTAGTATAAGCTATTCGTTTTTTAATTAATTACACTTTTGGTTGTCTTTTATTAGCATCTACGTACAATTGCACTCACTTAATCAGCTCTTATTTTATATCTTTTTGACATTTTTACACACTGCATACCATAAATTCATCCATGTATTCCTAATACTTGCACCACACCTGCCTATCCTCCACAAATTAGTGGCACAATCTGAGTCCTTCAATGAATTCAGAGAAAGTCTGAATATTGTCTTTTTGTATAAACATTGATTACTTGCAAAATTCACCATTCTTATGTATCATATTGCTCCCCTTATATGTGCAATATTGTTGCCTCTCTCCTCCTTCATTTTTGGTTAAAATGGATTCTTAATCCGCAATACAGATACGGTGGATTAAAGAAATCCATATAGTGAATATGACTATAGGTTGAGGGTAATCTTAGGGTCGAAACAGATTATCCAGCTTGATTTAACCATATATGAATTTAGGTGTTTTTTTAACTGGATTTAGAATGATTGATTTGAGTTTGAACTCTAATTTTTTTATTTGGATCCGACCTGTGTCTTGGTCATGAGTTTTAGTAGACCCACATTAATTGTTTTTGTTTTTATAAAAAATAAAAAACTGTAACTTATAAAAATGTATTAAAATTTATAAAAGCTCTGAATCAATTACAAGATTCAATTCTAATAAAAAAATTATAACAAGATAGCTTCTTTTATCAAGTGAGGTTTATCATGCCCAGTTTTAATTTGACCTATTTTATTTATGTTTAAGCCATCTATTTTACAGGTGGTTAGGCACCTTTAGTTTCACACGTCATATAGTGACATTAGCACTTGTTTAACAATTTTAAAATAGTGTACACAAAAGAAAATATTTTTCAATAGTTAAAAAACATTACTAAACTGACAGAAAATGAATATATAAAAGTTTAACAAGATAAGTTTTTTGTTTTTGAAGAGAACACGGGAATTGAATTAACTCATTTTCCTTGTAAACATTAAACTATTGTTATTATTATTACTCAATGATTTTCACCTGTCAACTTTTGACACACTCAAGCATGTACATACATACACACCATAAAGGGCACACACAAGCTAAAAGCATGACACTTTGAAACCTCCCCCTCAAGAGTTTGCCTTACGAAACACGGTTCTGTTCTCTGTACCTAATAAACCAGTTATTTAAGGATCAGTTCTGTTTTTTTCACAACACAATCTTTCCTTAACACCTTCATCAAATTTCTCAATAACAAAACAAACTTTCTAGCTCATGAATCATTCGCTATTCACCCTTTTTTGCTCCTCCATCACCATTACATAATAATACACAAGCCTTAAATTTTGTAACCCCCCACAAAACCCAAAGCCTTTTTTTTTCATTCATACAACTTCATTCTTTAACGGGTACGTTTCCTTGTTTCATTTATTTTTTACTTTGTTTTTTACAATCAGTTCATACTCCTTTATTTGGAAATTGATTATGTCCCATGTTTGAACATATAAATTGAAATTGAAGAGTTCGTGATGTTTTGTTTTTCAATTGCTTCTTTGATGAAACAGGGGATTTTGTTTTGGTGTAGCACGGGATCAATGGAGAACGTTTCCAACGCAAGGAAAGAAGATAAGCAGTTTAAGTTGCCTCCAGGTTTTAGATTTCATCCAACAGATGAAGAACTCATAAATCACTACCTCACCAAGAAGGTTTCTGATAAACGTTTTTGTGCTATAGCCATTGGTGAGGTTGATTTGAACAAGTGTGAGCCATGGGATTTACCTGGTGAGTTTCTCAAGTTCATGTTTTGTTTGGTTTTGATGAATTATCTTTTAGGATGTCATTTTGTGAATGATGATTTTTTGAAGGGTTGGCAAAAATGGGTGAAACAGAGTGGTATTATTTCTGTGTGAGGGACAGAAAGTACCCAACTGGTTTAAGGACTAATAGGGCCACTGATGCTGGTTATTGGAAGGCCACAGGAAAAGATAAGGAGATAATAATGGAAAATCTGCTAATTGGGATGAAGAAGACCTTTGTTTTCTACAAGGGTAGAGCCCCGAAAGGTGAAAAGACAGATTGGGTTATGCATGAATATAGGTTGGAAGGGAAACATTCTGAACAAAATCAACCCAAACCTGGAAAGGTATTGTTAAAAGTTTTTGTTCTGTTCTTTATTTATTCTTTTTCTCTTACTCAAATCCAGATTTGTTGCAGTCACGGTTCGATGCAGTCAATAATCTAGACCGATTAGTTGAAAATCTATCCGAAGTCATTTGATCTTCATCTAACAGTTTTAACTTAATGACTGCATTGATTTGGTGATCGTATCATATCTGATTTACTTAAAAGAGAACATTTGCTAACATTGTATTAACATGTTATTTTGTTCCCTTTATAGAGTGAATGGGTTATTTGTAGAGTGTTTGAGAAGAGTCCTTCTGGGAAGAAAATGCATGTTACTAGGTGTGGAAGGTTCAATTCCTTTGTGGAGGAACCATCGCATGCTTCTCATTCTCTATTGCCCCCTTTGATGGATTCTTCTCCACACAACAGTGTAACAAGAACCACTGTTGGTGAATTGTCCCATGAGACATGCTTCTCTGACCCAAATCAAACTGAAGAACACAACAAACAAGATGACATTGTTGATAGCATTGAAACTCTTAGTCCTAACGACTTGGAATTTTCATATTCTTCAAGACCTTCTCAAGTTTCCTCTTGTGCCAAAGCAACAATTGCAGTCTCAAACCAATCAACACAGGTTGCACACCAAATTGGGAATTCAACGCACAAAGATTATGATCATTATCATATGCCTCATCATCAAGAAGAGTCCATGTTGAGGATACTGGTGGAAAACCGTGGATCAAGTGCAAGGAAAATCCAGAAAGAAGAGTTTTCTCAGGGAAGAAACTTTGATGCTGATATCTCCTCACTGATATACAACAATGACATGTTGCACAGAATGTTTGGGAATCAGGAACATTGCTCAGCTTCTGCAGGCCCTGTGGACACTGATTGCCTATGGAATTACTGAAGAAGGTTCAACAATCTTGTTTAGTTTGAGATAGAAAATTTGTCTATATATATACACACACTCATAACTTGACTACTGCAACCGCATAAGCTTATTAGACGGATTTTAAATATAATCAACAAATAATTAATTCACATTAATTAAGAAGATTCATTTATTCCAATTAAATGTTATTAAAGAATATATTATAATTCTTAAACTATTCTTATCAATAATTAAGAAGCCTATTTTATATGATGCAAATCGTCACAATGGTGTTTTTGGTATCATGATTTGCTTCTTTACACGGTGGAATTTGATAGGAGCTATGATTTCTGGTTACTCTTTTACGAATAATTAAATAGGTAAATGATTCATGATGAATTGATTCTCATATTTATTTATCAACTAATTTTTGTTAGGTAATTATATCTTTTCATATTTTCTATAAAGAAAATTTATCAAATAATATTATAAGTTTAGATTAGTTTTATAATTTTATTTTAAATTTTATAATTCTCAAATAAATTTTCTTTAATTACTTTTATTTCTGGTATTAAAAAAAAAAGACATCCATCGACACACGAAATGGATAGAGGTCAATTTGTTACCAAAGCTCCATCCAACGTATGAAAAACTAAGTAATATTAATTGAATATAAATACAGTGACTTCTACTCACACGTGTAACATCCTGATTGCGTATTACTGGGCAGATTAAGATTAATGGCTGATTAACTAAAAGTGGCTTGGAAAATTACGCATGTGCCCTCTTGACTATATAAGTGTTTTCGTTCTCTCTCTCTCTTCCATTCACGCTGAGCTGGGAAAAGAAAGTGAGAGTTGAGCCATTTCTCTGTTCGTGCATGCAGAGGTACCATCTCTGTTTCTCTCTGAAGTTCAACTAAGATTCTTCTTCTTCTTCTTCTTCTTCTTCATCCCTTCCTCGTGAGCAGTGTTGAGTGTCTCGGATTCTTAGAAATCCTCCACTGTTGGTGAGACGGAGCTGCTCGAGGGAGAGAATAACTTTCGGTTTCTCCAAAGTTGAGTGCAGAGTTTAACGACTGGACTCGAAGGTCGTTCAGTTGAGAAAGAGTGACTGAAGGAGCGATAGCAACTGATCAACGTTGAAAGTTCGAGGAACTTCACAGTAGGTAGGGGGTGCTTTACATTTCAAATGAATGGTTTATGGACGGATTCCGGGTGAAATTGTTATGTTGGTTATATATAACCTTGAAAAGTGAGGATCAGTGTGTTCTGCTTGTTTGATAACACGAGAAATACCCGGATGTGTGATATTTATGAGTTATGGAGTGTTATGTGATTTCCGTCCATGATTGTATATTGAACTGCATGTTGATTATAATGAGTATGCCGAGTGCTTATAGCGTGAGACGCTTACTATATGATTGTATATGGAATTGCATGTGAAGCATGTTGATTGAAATGAGAATGACGAGTGCATATAGCATGAGACGCTTGATGATTAAAACCATATGCATGTGATTCACCATTGAAAATGCTGAGAGCATATAGCGTGAGACGCTTATTATCGAAATGGTAATCAAATGAATATGTATGAGATATGATGATAAGAATGCCGAGTGCATATAGTGTGAGACGCTTGATGATTAAAACCATATGCATGTGATTCACCATTGAAAATGCTGAGAGCATATAGCGTGAGACGCTTATTATCAAAATCGTAATCAAATGAATATGTATGAGATATGATGATGAGAATGCCGAGTGCATATAGCGTGAGACGCTTGATGATTAAAACCATATGCATGTGATTCACCATTGAAAATGCTGAGAGCATATAGCGTGAGACACTTAATATCGAAATAGTAATCAAATGAATATATATGAGATACAATGAAAGACCTTGGGTGGGACTCAAGGCAAGCCTACCGAGTGGGACTCGGGGCTGCCCGTAACACTTCCGTTGTCGCTGAGAGTGACTGTGTTACATGAGAGGGCAAACAGTTTGGTATCAGTAAAATGGCCGGATCAGCTGGGAGCTGAACAAAAGGCTGAGAGCCTATGTTGCAACATAAAAACTTAATAATGAACAAATAATTCCGATTGATTGAATGTACGTACTCTGATATATGTTGCTGAGAGCAATGTGATTTGTATTGTTGTGTGTATATGTTATTGAGAATAACATGAATAATATAGCCTTGAATGAGTTGAGTAAATTCCGATTGAGTGTTGTTATATGAGTAATTAGATTGAATGACAGTGTATGTTGTTGTGTGTTTGAGACATCGGGTTGCATAGTTGAGAACTGGATGAATGATCCGAGTCAATAACTGTCATTTAATATGTAAAATGCTCACCCCTACTTGTGGCTATATTTTCAGTGAATTTAGGTCGGGATGGCGAATGATGAGAGATCATCAAGCCCGAGTGAGGAGCACTTGTACAGTTGTAGTGCATATATTGTATATAGTTGTGATATAGTCTTAACTGACTCCTTTGTATAATGTTTTCTTTAAAGTATATATATATAAGTTGAACTACCCAGGATTGTGGATATATATATATATATATATATATATATATATATATATAATGTTATGATGTTGCTTGAAATATCCTGTAAGCGTTATTGTCTGAGAAATGTCAAAGGTAAAGATGTTTCCGAGTGAAGAGAGGTTAGATCAACCTGTTTCTGAGTGAAACATAACTGAGAGAGCCTCTTCCGAGTGAAGAGTGGTTAGGTCAATATGTTTCCGAGTGAAACTTAACCGAGGGAACCTCTTCCGAGTGAAGAAAGATTAAAATATTGCCAAGTGAGACTTGGCCGAGTGGACCACTTCCGTGGGAAGAAAGGTCAATATGTTTCTGAGTGAAGAAAGGTTAAAATATCTCCGAATGAGATATGATCGAGGGAACCACTTCCGAGGGAAGGAATGTCAAGAAGATTCCGAGTGAAATATAACTGGGAGAATCCCTTCCGAGTGAAGGAGGGTTGAGACAATTCTGAGTGAAACTTGACCGAAAGAACTACTTCCGAGGGAAGGAAGGTCGGGATGTTTCCGTGCGACATAGCCGAGAGAACTTCTTCCGAGTGAGAGAAGATTAAAATAATTCTGAGTGAAACTTGACCGAAAGGACCACTTCTGAGGAATGGAAGGTCAAGGTATTTCCGTGTGAGACAGGACCGGGGGAATTACTTCCGAGTGAGGGAAGGACAAAGTGTTTTCCGAGTGAAGTATGACCGAGAGAGTCATTTCTGAGTGAATGTTAAAATGTTTCCGAGTGAATCATGTCCGAGACGAAACCTTTCAGGCGAAGAATAAGGATTGGACTATGAGCGAAAAATATCCGAGTGGGGTATGACCTGAAGGGACCATTCCCGAGTGAACGAAGGTTCCGGTTCCGAGTGATGGAACATACCGAGTGTTGGGATTCGCTCTAGCGAGTAGGAGCTCGCTCAAGCGACTTTTATTGGTTTCACTTAACCGAATCAGGGTCTTGCCAAGCGAGTGGCACCCTGACACCCATTTTCTGTTTCCCGACTCCATTTTCCTTCCTGATTCAGAAATCTGAACGCGAAAAATTTTCCCGAGTCTCGGACTTGTCTTTATCAAGTCTGGATGTTTCATTTTATTCCGGATTTAAACGTAAAAAAAAAATTTCCCTGTATTTCCGGTCTCGCCTTTATTAAATCGGGATGTTTCAACACGAGTCATCTATTGATACACATAAATATTTACCTATTATAACAGTCAACTAATATGATGGGTAACACGTTTGGTGAGAGAATTGAACGGAGAAAAGCTCCGTTGATTAGTGGGAGCTTTTTGGGGTATGTTTAGATACCTAACTCGGTTGGTTAAATTTAACCAATCCAAAAATAGATCCTACGATCAAATGGGGTTTTGATTGTCTCGAACGGCGTGAAAGATCAATATTAACCCTTAAATTCTTTAAATTTTTCACTTTAACTCAACTTCGTTTCTCCAACTGCAAGCCAAACACCTCAGACTCTGTTTACAGGAGTGTTACCTACAATGAATAATAGTAGTGGTAATGATGATGATAGGACGACGATAATGGTGCAATGATGAATAATATCGATTGAAGATTTATAAAATTAAAAGAAAATAAATAAATAAAATTTTCTTATTTTTAAGTATAACTAAAAGTTATTTTGAAAATATGTTAGAACTAAATTTAGTATTTTTTTTATCGAATATAATTTTATTTTTAAAGATACTTTTAAAAATAAAAACTAAAAAGTTGTAATTAGTATATAAAAGAGATGTTTAAGACCAATTTTATTGTTTGTTAAACAAGTATATAAAAAAAATGAGATTAAAAGAAAGTACTAAAACAATGAGACCAAACTTTACAAATAGGAGAAAGAAACCATTTTCCTTTTATTAGAGCCTCAAGCTGTAAAAGTACCTTAAACTAAAAGGTAAAATGAAAGAAGAAAATGAAAGTAAAGGAAGACATCTTATAGTAAGCTTTACAATTAGTTATAGAGAGGAGTTAGGCAATTAATAAACGATAAATAGGTATAATTCTTAAAAGTAGTTTTTATATAAAAAAGATAAAGTAGTTAAAATTCCTTCAGAAGTTTTTAGCTGAATTTAGAGATCATATTATTATTATTCATATTAAAATCGTTTTAAAACTTTATGTAGATGCTTATAGGCTAACTCGACATAAAAAAAACTAATGATAAATTCTAAGAGTTGGTACGAGAGTGTTGTCTACAATATAAATTGTCTCCAATTTAAATAATCATAAATGGCATTTCATCAGGCGATAAAATTTCAATCGAAAAACAAATGAACAAATGAAAAATTAAATTAAAGATATGAATTAATACTTCACATCATGACTAATGTGTATATTATACAAGAATTAAGTGGAGTACAATCACAATGTGTAAAAGAGTTTGTATTGTCATCCCGCCATGCATGCATGCAAAATGTATTGATTTTGTATAATAACTATTTCAAAAGAAATATTTAAGTTAACTTTTAATTGATTTCCCCCCTTTAAACTCATAAAATCATACGGAATTACAACTTTGAATGTCAATACAAACAGTCTAAACAATATGCATACCTGACAAATATATAGTTTAGGGTTAGATTTTTATCTCCTTTCTCAATTATCATTCCTATTACGATTAAAAAAATTTAAATGTTTCTTATACCAATCCATAAAAGAGAATTGGAATCCTTTTAACTTAGCTCTCAATCATGTATAACATCTATATTTGATCAAACCTAAGATAAAAATCAACCGACAATAAAGATTGTCTTTAAAACTTCCTCTACCTCTAGACTTATATCTCAAATAAAATTATCCCGACAATAACGATATAATACGTCTTGTTGATTGAACCGGTCATAACAATGTTCCTAAAGAAAGTAAGAAACATTACAATTAAATAATATATAATAACCAGGGATCTCCAAACATGAGTCAATAAGTAAAAGCCATTGTGATCATCCTATAAACAAACTTCTAACTTCGAAACATTAATTCCACTAGGAGTTTGGAGCCGCATACCTTACTATATGCCAACAAAACAAAAATGTTGTTTATGTGGTAGCTGTCCATTACCGCATCATTAGTTGATTTATGTATTATGTTATGGGGAAACATCTTGATGCTGTTGTACTCAATATTTTGCTAGTTTTGGTGAAATCTTGCAAGTGGGTTCAATTTAGTTATATTGGTTTATGAGTAGAATTAGTCTCAGCTATTATTTGATAGTTACGTGTGCTTTTTACTTAATTACTTCATAAAAAACTCTTATATATATACCATCCCAACCTCACCTTTTATATTGACATGAAATAACAACCGCCAACGAGTGGCTGGCTATTGATGTTAGGCATTTATTCTTTGTTAAAACATAAAGTGTCTTATTAGTCAAATAACTATATTTTAAATCAGCAATCATAAACGTCACAAGTAGAGAATATCGAAATAAAACGACTACAGTACTTTGTGGCTTTAAAATCGCATTTATTTTTCCTATGGAATATAATTGAATATTAATTTTAAATGAACATGTAAGGGCAAGCGATTTTTTTTTTTTGTTGAAAAAGCATTTAAAATGTTGATTATTTGATATTATATATCCACTTTAATTAATTTTACACACCCGATGAATATAAAACTGGAATGTGTTGGAATTACGTGACTTTGAAACAAATAAATTTCAAATTCTTATCAAATTATGGAATTTGAGGACATGCCCGGGACAAAACAAAACTTACCTGGGGATCCCACGGGGAAGAATATTTCCTAGCTGAGAGGCATGATAGAGTAATGAGAAAATTGTATTGGAACATTTTTGTGATAGGAAATTAGATATTTTTTTTAGAGAATTTCTCTTTAAACAGAGAAATAAAATATGAAAAGAGTATAATTAATGTAACGTTTCGGTCACTTTTCGGGAATGAACAACTCTCCTCACAGACCTTCACGAGACCTTGGAGTCCTTAAGTATAGACTACCGAAAAGGTAAATGCATTTATTGGTATAGGTAGTACGAATTAATTCTATTAAGCTATCCTCGATTATATATATAGTCTCATACCTATACAGTCTTTGTATCCCTCTCATTCTGGTATGTATTCGGTTCATTCATGTGTCCCTCGTACTGGAAGTTTGTCAGGAGCCACTCATTGTCCGTGCCTATGCACCGCTGATTACTCCCTGCCCTTAACAGCGCTGAAATTTAATGTGTGAAACTCAAAAACTAGAGAAAAATCATGGGACAAGGTTTGAAAAATATTTTACTATAAAAAGGATCAATTACAATATCCTTTCCCATACTATTTTATACCAGAGATACAAAATATAATATTTTCGAGTGACACCTACTCCTGTTTTAGTACTACTAATTTAGTATAAAGGAGTTATAGAAGTGATACTCAAACCCGGTGTATTTTCTAACACTCTCAAAATTTACTCAATACTTTATTTTTCACTCACTCTTAAGAGCATCTCTATTCAGAAACTATAAACTTTCTGCTTCCGAACTTCTATTGAACATAAAAACCTCCTCGTTATTTATAGGAAACCTCACACATTTTTCCTCAAAAAATTTTGACATGCATAGTAACCAAAACATGCATATGCAAATTTTCAAACATGCACAGTGAAATCACTATGCATGTCATTTTTCCAAAGGCTGGGTCCTATAATTCTCTCATTCCATCCAAAGGGAAGACAACCTTGGATTTGGTATGCTCTCTCTCGAGTGGAAGTTTCTTAATACCAGAACTCCAACATAAGTCTTTCATCAACTTTGCTTTTATTGTTTACACTGATAATTACTAACACAATTGTCTATACTAACAACCATTGTCTTCACTAACAAACATTATTCAAAAAACAATCATACTCCACCATAAAAAGTATACCCACTTGGAACATAGAAATTCCAATATTTTCTTTCCCAACACATGTTGAAACCTTGTTGAAAATTTATGATGCCACTTCCATGTTGGTTCCCTTTAAAAGTTCTTTAGTCATCGACAAAACTCCACACATCTTGCATCAATGTCAACCAATGTCTATGTGCAATTACGAATTCGTAGCAATAACTTATCCTCTTCCATGGTAACAGAAAAAATGCCATAAGGATATACATCTCATCTTTATAGAATATCACTCTTCTTAATAACAAGGGAGACATTGCTAGCATCTGACTGGAAACCCTTTTCTATTGTTGATCCTCCTAGATAATTTTTCTTTACACGTCTTCCGTATTTCCATCATGTTAGATTCTTTTTATGATTCTTTTTCACGTAAGGCCTACTACTACCCACCAACGCCATGTGTAAACTGTGGAATTGTTCCTTCAACAACAATCAATTTAAGATGCCTTTTATTTTTCTGATATAACCCCTTGAGTTTCTCCCAAAGATCCTTGGTTGTTAAAATATTCTACACATTTGGAAGAACATTCTTAGCCAAACATGGATAGATTGTACTTGCAACTCTTAAATCTAATTCCTTTCATTTCTCATTTTCTATACCAGAAGGTTTATCTTCCAATGCCTTGTGTAATCCTAATTATATCAACACATCCTTGATTTGCCTTTGCCACAAGCTAAAATTGATTCTTTCATCAAATCTCCCCACGTCAAACTTCACTGCACTTGAATAATCTGACATTGTAATTATGTGCTCAACACTAAATATCGTGCACTAGCACCAGATAAATTCCCAAGAAAGAGATGTGGGTCATAAGAGACACGCTTAAATACTAAGTCTTTCCTTAGCCATAACCTTTCCAACACCATCGACGGTTATAGTGACACAATCAAGGAAATTTTCAACCACACAAAATAAATATTCTTTAATGTGGAAGATCAGGCAAAACTGCAACCACATAGTATGCTAAGAATTTATATCCCCCTGAACCATAAAGCTCTGATACTGCTCTTAAAAAATTAGATCAATTCCCTTTAAAGATTTTTTCTTAAAACAATAATAAAATATGGAAAAAGCATCATCAATACACAAGAATTTAACGTGAAAAAATTTAAAACTGAAAAAAAATCACGGGACAAGCTTCGAAAAATATTCAACCATAATATGGATAAATTACAATATTCTCCCCGCACTCTTTTATACCATATATACAAAATATAATATTTCCCAATGAGACTCATTCCTATCACGCACTACTAATTTAGTACAAAAGAGTTATAAAGATGATACTCAAAACCAAATCTATATTCTAACACACTCAAAATTTACTCAACACTCTATTTTTCACTTACTCTTAGGAGCTTCTCTCTTCATAAACTATAAAAATTCTACTTCTAAACTTCTACTAAACATCAAAACCTCCTTGTTATTTATAGGAAACCTCACGTATTTTTTTTCAAAAAAATTTAACATGCATAATAACCAAAATGCGTAAATGTTACACAATGCATATGCAAATTTTCAAACATGATGCCGAGTCCTTAATTCTTCACAAAGTTTTTACATAAAATTATATAATTATATAATTAAAGGAGATATGATATTGGGGGAAAAAAGAGAATATATGTACCAAGGCGATTAACACGATGGAAAGAGATTTTAAAAAAGTGTAGTGTAATTATAAAATTTATATACCACGAATAAGTGATTTCTTATATTTGTATCCTCTTTGCGGTAATTCTAAGTTGAAAAGGTTAAAGGAGTTTGTGTTTTAGATTGTTTCGGTTTATAAATATATCATATTATTAAGTTGTAGTATGATTTGGTTAGAATGTATGTTAATATCTGATTAGATCTAACATGATCAAATACAGTTTGTATATTGGTCGGTTTATTTGATTTTATATTAATTATATTTTTGACAAAATCAAGTATAATATGTATACTTATAACCTAATAAAATCAAGAATAATTACTTTAAAAATAGAATCATTACTATAAAAAAATTCAATATAATGACAAAATCATAAATCACTACTTAAAGTATTTTTAGTCTAACTTTAATTTAAGTCACATATATAATTTAGTAGGATATTATAAATATATGAGTAATATGTTGAAAAATACATTTCGGTTTTAGAAGTAGATCTAAAAATTGATACATAATATGATTTTTTGTAATTTCAATTTAATCAATTTTTAGTTATTTTAAATCAATTAAGAGGTTTTTTCGATAGGGTCCAATGATGAACACCATTAAAAGACATGTATATACAATAAAATTACAAAAGCCAAATATTATAATTACATACTTAGAAAAATCATGTATGTAATCTTTAAAATATAAATTCTAGTTTTCTTCATACTAGACACTTTATAAAAAAGGCTAGTTCTGCAATCCTACTCTAATATGTGGTTTGGGTGAAAGAAAGGATAAAGCTTAAGAAAGAAGAAAGAAAAGGGAAAAAGATGGAAAGATAATCAGCATTTGATATGAAAAATAATAATGAAAATAACAATATAAAAATGACAGGATTCAACTTAATCAATCTAATTATTAAATTGAAAGTGTTTTTTTCAAGACATAGAGATGTCAAAATAATTTTTGTCTGTTTTAACAAAAAAAATTATACACATGATATGATTTGAACCGTTGGAAATTCGATAAAATAAAAAACTTAGACTTGATTATGGGTTAATTTAAAAAGTTTCTCCTACTCCCTCTATAAATGGGATAGAGAACCTTAGGTTTATATAATGTCTATGTAATGCATACATTGTAACATCCTAATCGAGCATTGATGGGCAAATTAAAGTTAATAGCTGAATAACTAAAAGTGGCATGGAAATTATGCATGTGCCCCTCTTGACAATATAAGTGATTTCAGTCTCACTCCTCCACTCACGCTGAGCAGGGAAAAGGAAGAGAGAATTGAGCTCACTTCTCCCTTCGTGCATGTAGTGGCACCATTCCTGTTTCCTTCTAAAATTCAATCAAGCTTCTTCTTCTTTATCCCCTCCTTATGGGCAGCGTTGGGGTGTCTTGGAGCCTCGAAATCCTCCATTGTTGGCAAGGTCGAGGCTGTTCGAGAGAGCGGACAGCTCGGGGTTTCTCCGAAGTTGAGTTCAGAGGTTGACGACTTGAATCGAAGGTCGTTTAATCGAGAAAGAGTGATCGGAGAGCGATCAATCAACGTTTGATAACTCGAGGAGCTTCTGGAATCTCTTATTCCAGGTAGGGGGTGCTTTACATTTCAAATGAATGGTTAATGGACGGGTTCCGGGTAAAATTGTTATCTTGTTTATTATATAACTTTGATATGTGATGATTGGTGTGTTCTGGTTGTATGATAACTTGCGAAATACCTGGATATGTGATATCTATGAGTTATGGAGTGTTATGTTGATTTCCGTCCATGATTGCATATTGAATTGCATGAGATGCATGTTGATGATAATGTGAATGCCGAGTGCATATGGCGTGAGACGCTTGATGATTAAAATGGTATTGATGTATTAATGATAATAACAATATGCATGAGATGCACCAGTGAAAATGCTGAGAGCATATAGCGTGAGACGCTTATTATTGAAATGGTAATCAAATGTATACGCATGAGATACTATGAAAGACCTTGGGTGGGACTCAAGGTAAGCCTATTGAGTGGGACTCAGGGCTGCTCGTAACACTACCGTTGTCGTTGAGAGTGACTGTGTTACATGCGAGGGCAAACGGTTTGGTACCAGTAAAACGGCCGGATCAGCTGAGAGCTGAGTATAAGGCTGACAGCCTATGTTGCAACACAAAACTTAATAATGAACAATTAGATCTGATTAATTGAATTTATGTACACTGATAAATGATGCTGAGAGAAATGTGACTTGTATGGTCATGTGTATATGTTATTGAGAATAACATGAATTATATAGCCTTGAATAAGTTGAGTAAATCCTGATTAGATGATGTTATGTGAGTAATTATATTGAATGACAGTGTATGTTGTTATTTGTTTGAGACATCATATTGCATAGTTAAGAATTGGATGATTGATCCGAGTCAATAACTGTCATTTAACATGTATAATGCTCACCCCTACTTGTGGCTATATTTTCAGTGGATTTAGGCCGGGATGGCGAATGATGAGAGATCATCAAGCTCGTGTGGGGAGTACTTGTACAGATGTAGTATACATATTGTATGTAGTTGTGATATAGCCTTGGCCGGCTCCTATGTATACCGTTTTGTTTTGAGTATATATATGAGTTTGAACTATCCAGGATTGTGGGCATATATATACGTGATGCTATGATGTTGTTTGATATATCTAGGGAGTGTTGTTGTATGAGAAATGTCAAAGGTCAAGATGTTTCTGAGTGAGACATACCTGAGAGAACCTCTTCCGAGTGAAGAAAGGTTAAAATATTTCCGAGTGAGACATGACCGAGAGGACCACTTCCAAAGGAAGGAAGGTCAAGATGTTTCCGAGTGAGACATGACCGAGAGAACCTCTTCCGAGTGAAGGAAGGTTAAAATATTCCCGAGTGAGACATGACCGAGAGGACCACTTCCGAGGGAAGGAAGGACAAGATGTTTCCGAGTGAGACATGACCGAGAGAACCTCTTCCGAGTGAAGGAAGGTTAAAATATTCCTGAGTGAGACATGACCGAGAGGACCATTTCCGAGGGAAGGAAGGTCAAGATGTTTCCGAGTGAGACATGACCGAGAGAACCTCTTCCGGGTGAAGGAAGGTTAAAATATTCCCGAGTGAGACATGACCGAGAGGACCACTTTCGAGGGAAGGAAGGACAAGATGTTTCCGAGTGAGACATGACCGAGAGAACCTCTTCCGAGTGAAGGAAGGTTAAAATATTTCCGAGTGAGACATGACCGAGGGAACTACTTCCGAGTGAAGGAAGGCCCGCTTTTTGGTGGGGCGGGCCAGCCCGTTTTGCCATCCCTAGCTGTGTATATGCTTCGTGGGGAAGCTGAAAATTGGTAGAAGATTACCAAAGCCAGAATGATAGATGCTGGTACCCAGTTAATCTGGGAGAATTTCAAAGTATGTTTTCTAGAGAAGTACTTCCCTGATACCGTGAGGAGCAAAAAAGAATTAGAATTCATGGAACTGAAATAAGGTTCTATGACTGTAGAGGAGTATGCTGCTAAGTTTGAGGAGTTGTGTCTATTTTATCCTCCTTTTCAGCAGCCGGAAACCGAGGGTTCCAAATGTATAAAGTTTGAGAGTGGTTTAAAGCCTAAGATCAAGAAGGCGTTCAGGCATCAAGAGATCCAGAGTTTTCTGGTATTGGTTAACAAATGTCAAATCTTTGAAGAAGATGACAAGGCTCACTCGGGCCAAAGTAGCAAGACAGATATTTCCTTGAAGCCACAGCAGCCTAGCTTCAAGAAACAGGGCAATTCTGGTAGAGGTGGACCCTCCTCCAAATTCAGAGGTCGGGGTGCACGTGGTGGTCGTTTAGTTGGTCGTCCAAGGGACGACAAATGCTTTAAATGTGGTGGTGACCACTTTGCTCGAGACTACGATAGCGAAGATGATGTTGTATGCTATCAGTGTAATGAAAAAGGGCATATCCGCCCTAACTGCCCTCAAATACAGCAAGCTAATATTAATGCAAATCGTGGAGGCTTCCGGGGAAGAGGCCGTGGAAACGGTAATCATGGTGGCCGAGGAAATGGCGGTCGTGGTAACATGATGTTTGGTCAGAATGACAGTGGTGGAAATGCTAACCTACCAGCTGCAGGCAGAGTCTATGCTATTAATGCCGAGGATGCTGCTCAGGCAAACGACTTGGTGCAGAGTAAGTGTTCACTCAGTAGACATACACTTGATATTGTGTTCGATTCTGGAGTTACACACTCCTTTATTGCTGATGATTGTGTGAGGCATCTGAGACTGCCTGTTGCTGATATGGATTGGACTTTGGATGTATCCAATCCGACCGGTATTAAACTGTGGACATCGATGATGTGTAAAGATATATCCTTCACGTTGGGTGATAGGAGTTTTACTGCCGACTTGATATGCTTACCCGTGAAGGGCCTTGACATTGTGCTTGGCATGGATTGGATATCAGCCAATAAAGTGATGGTCGATTGTCAGAACCGAGGGGTGATTTTTCCAAAGTGGATTGCCGACAACTACACGGTCCAAGGTATATCCCAATTACTTATGATGCTTTGTTTGACTGATGGAGAGGGTAGATCCGGAGTGCATGATATTCCAGTTGTTCATGACTTTCCTGAGGCATTTCCGGAGGATGTGCCAGGTGTTCCTCCTAATAGAGAAATTGAGTTCTCTATTAATCTGATTCCTGGAGCCGAACTAGTCTCCAGTGTTCCCTATAGGATGTCCCCTACTGAGTTAGCAGAGTTAAAGAAACAAGTCGATGAGTTGCTAGGGAAACAGTTTATCCAACCTAGTATATCACCGTGGGGTGCTCTGGTGTTACTAGTGAAAAAGAAAGATGACAGTATGCGGTTATGTGTTAATTACCGCCAGCTGATCAAACTTACGATAAAGAATAAGTATCTGTTACCAAGGATTGATGATTTAATTGATCAATTACGGGGTGCTTCAGTCTTTTCAAAGATTGACTTACGATCTGGGTACCATCAGATCCGCGTTAAGGCTTCTGATATTCCTAAAATGGCGTTTAGGACCCGATATGGTCACTATGAATACGTAGTAATGCCATTTGGTGTAATCAATGCCCCTGTTGTATTCATGAATTATATGAATAGTATCTTTCATCCATACTTAGACCAATTCGTGGTTGTCTTTATCGATGACATCTTGATTTATTCCAAATGTTCCGAAGAGCATGAAGAACATCTTCGCTTGGTGCTCCAAGTACTGAGGGAAAAGAAATTGTTTGCTAAGCTATCTAAATGTGACTTCTGGATGGATAGAATCCATTTTCTGAAGCATGTGATCTCCATGGAAGGTGTCTCTGTTGATCCTTCCAAAGTGGAAGCTGTTATGGCTTGGGAGAGACCTAAGTTAGTTACTGAAGTTAGGAGTTTCATAGGTTTAGCTGGGTATTATCGGAGATTCATTGAAGGATTCTCTAAGATTGCATTGCCGATGACTAAGTTGACCCGAAAGAATGTTCCTTTTGTGTGGTCTCCTGAATGTGAAGAGAGTTTCCAGGAGCTAAAGGCTAGATTGACTTCCACTCCGGTGTTAGCATTGCCTAACTTGCGGGAAAACTTTGTTGTATATTGCGATGCCTCCAAGATGGGCCTTGGGTGTGTGTTGATGCAACATGATCGGGTGATTGCTTATGCCTCGCGACAGCTACGACCGCACGAACAGAACTACCCCACCCATGATCTGGAGTTAGCAGCTGTGGTCTTTGCACTGAAAATTTAGAGACATTACCTGTATGGATCCAAATTTGAAGTGTATAGCGACCACAAAAGTCTGAAATACTTATTTGATCAGAAGGAGCTGAATATGAGGCAAAGGAGATGGACCGAATTTCTGAAGGATTATGACTTTGAGTTGAGATATCACCCAGGAAAGGCGAATGTTGTTGCCGATGCCTTAAGCCGGAAGTCCATTCATGTTGCTACTATAATGGTAAAAGAGATGGAGTTACTTGAGCAGTTCAGGGATTTAAGTCTGACTGTGGACGTTTCTTCACCTGAGAGGGTAGTTCTTGGCACCTTGAAGATAGAAAATGAGTTTTTGAAGCTTGTACGTGTACAACAGTTAAGCGATGACTACCTAGCCGAATTGAAAGGGACACAGGCGGGTGGAAAGGACATGTCGTTGTCTGAGGGTCCTGATGGCAGTTGGCGGGTGAAAGGCTGAATTTATGTGCCTAGTTCTGGTGATTTGAGAAGGATGGTGCTTGATGAAGCTTACAGAAGTATGTTGAGTATCCATCCGGGCACTACAAAAATGTATCATGATTTAAAATTGCACTTCTGGTGGCCTGGATTGAAGAAAGATGCGGTTGATTATGTGGCTCGTTGTATTATTTGTCAAAAGGCGAAGGTTGAACACCAGAAACCGTTCGGTGGCTTACAACCTCTCGAGATTCCTGTATAGAAATGGGATGCAATCGCTATGGATTTTGTGATGAGGTTACCCAGGACCCGAGCGGGTCATGATGCTATCTGGGTCATTGTGGATAGATTGACGAAGTCTGCACATTTCTTGTCAATCCATATGAGATATTCACTGCCGAGACTAGCACAGATTTATATCAGTGAGATCGTTCGACTGCATGGTGTTCCATCTAGTATTGTGTCGGATAGGGATCCGAGGTTCACTTCCCAGTTTTGGGGAAGCTTGCACCGGGAGTTAGGCTCGAAACTCCGGTTGAGTTCATCCTATCATCCCTAGACGGATGGGCAGTCCGAACGTACTATACAGAGTTTGGAGGACTTGTTAAGGTCCTGTGTGCTAGAACATGGTGGTGGCTGGGAGCAGTACCTCCCTCTGATTGAGTTTACCTATAATAATAGCTACCATAGCAGCATCGGTATGGCTCCGTATGAGGCTTTATATGGCAGGAAGTGTCGAACACCTCTATGTTGGTTGGAGACCGGTGAGAGTTTGATATTGGGGCCTGAGATTGTGCAGCAAACTTCTGAGCAGATTCAGATGATTAGAGAAAAGATGAAGGCATCCCAAGACCGTCAGAAGAGTTACCATGATAAGCGGACGAAACCTCTTGAGTTTCAGGTCGGTAATAGGGTATTCCTAAAAGTTTCTCCTAATAAGGGTGTTGGACGAGCCTTAAAGAGTGGAAAATTGAACCCCAGATATATTGGACCCTATGAAGTGCTGGAAAGGGTCGGTTCTGTAGCATATCAGATTGCCGCCTCATCTGTCAAATCTACACAGTGTATTTCATGTGTCTCAGTTGAGAAAATACTTACCTGACACTACTCATGAGATGTCTGATGATGAGGTTGAGATCAGAGAGAATCTGACTACAGTAGCTGTGCCGACTGGTATTATAGATCGGTCGGTGAAACGCTTAAGAAGCAAAGACGTACAATTAGTTAAGGTAGCATGGCAACAAGAACCGATGTGCTTCTTACACATGGGAGCGTGAAGATGCTATGAGGCAGCAATATCCTGAACTATTTTATTGAAGTAAACTTATATTTGAATTTCGAAGACAAAATTCTTTGATGGAGGGGAGAATTGTAACATCCTAATCGAGCATTGATGGGCAAATTAAAGTTAATAGCTGAATAACTAAAAGTGGCATGGAAATTATGCATGTGCCCCTCTTGACAATATAAGTGATTTCAGTCTCACTCCTCCACTCACGCTGAGCTGGGAAAACGAAGAGAGAATTGAGCTCACTTCTCCCTTCGTGCATGCAGTGGCACCGTTCCTGTTTCCCTCTAAAATTCAATCAAGCTTCTTCTTCTTCATCCCCTCCTCGTGGGCAGCGTTGGGGTGTCTTGGAGTCTCGAAATCCTCCATTGTTTTCAAGGTCGGGGCTGTTCGAGAGAGCGGACAGCTCAGGGTTTCTCCGAAGTTGAGTTCAAAGGTTGACGACTTGAATCGAAGGTCGTTTAATCGAGAAAGAGTGATCGGAAAGCGATCGATCAACGTTTGATAACTCGAGGAGCTTCTGGAATCTCTTATTCCAGGTAGGGGGTGCTTTACATTTCAAATGAATGGTTTATGGACGGGTTCCGGGTAAAATTGTTATCCTGTTTGTTATATAACTTTGATATGTGATGATTGGTGTGTTCTGGTTGTATGATAACTTGCGAAATACCTGGATATGTGATATCTATGAGTTATGGAGTGTTATGTTGATTTCCGTCCATGATTGCATATTGAATTGCATGAGATGCATGTTGATGATAATGTGAATGCCGAGTGTATATGGCGTGAGATGCTTGATGATTAAAATGGTATTGATGTATTAATGATAATAACAATATGCATGAGACGCACCATTGAAAATGCTGAGAGCATATAGCGTGAGACGCTTATTATTGAAATGGTAATCAAATGTATACGCATGAGATACTATGAAAGACCTTGGGTGGGACTCAAGGCAAGCCTATTGAGTGGGACTCAGGGCTGCCCGTAACACTACCGTTGTCGCTGAGAGTGACTGTGTTACATGAGAGGGCAAACGATTTGGTACCAGTAAAATGGCCGGATCAGTTGAGAGCTGAGTATAAGGCTGAGAGCCTATGTTGCAACACAAAACTTAATAATGAACAATTAGATCCGATTGATTGAATTTATGTACACTGATAAATGATGCTGAGAGAAATGTGACTTGTATGGTCATGTGTATATGTTATTGAGAATAACATGAATTATATAGCCTTGAATGAGTTGAGTAAATCCTGATTAGATGATGTTATGTGAGTAATTATATTGAATGACAGTGTATGTTGTTATTTGTTTGAGACATCATATTGCATAGTTAAGAATTGGATGATTGACCCGAGTCAATAACTGTCATTTAACATGTATAATACTCACCCCTACTTGTGGCTATATTTTCAGTGGATTTAGGCCGGGATGGCGAATGATGAGAGATCATCAAGCTCGTGTGGGGAGTACTTGTACAGATGTCGTATACATATTGTATATAGTTGTGACATAGCCTTGGCCGGCTCCTATGTATACCATTTTGTTTTGAGTATATATATGAGATTGAACTATCCAGGATTGTGGGCATATATATACGTGATGCTATGATGTTGTTTGATATATCTAGGGAGTGTTGTTGTATGAGAAATGTCAAAGGTCAAGATGTTTCCGAGTGAGACATACCCGAGAGAACCTCTTCCGAGTGAAGAAAGGTTAAAATATTTCTGAGTGAGACATGACCGAGAGGACCACTTCCAAAGGAAGGAAGGTCAAGATGTTTCCGAGTGAGACATGACCGAGAGAACCTCTTCCGAGTGAAGGAAGGTTAAAATATTCCCGAGTGAGACATGACCGAGAGGACCACTTCCGAGGGAAGGAAGGACAAGATGTTTCCGAGTGAGACATGACCGAGAGAACCTCTTCCGAGTGAAGGAAGGTTAAAATATTCTTGAGTGAGACATGACTGAGAGGACCACTTCCGAGGGAAGGAAGGTCAAGATGTTTCCGAGTGAGACATGACCGAGAGAACCTCTTCCAAGTGAAGGAAGGTTAAAATATTCCCGAGTGAGACATGACCGAGAGGACCACTTCCGAGGGAAGGAAGGACAAGATGTTTCCGAGTGAGACATGACCGAGAGAACCTCTTCCGAGTGAAGGAAGGTTAAAATATTCTTGAGTGAGACATGACCGAGAGGACCACTTCCGAGGGAAGGAAGGTCAAGATGTTTCCGAGTGAGACATGACTGAGAGAACCTCTTTCGGGTGAAGGAAGGTTAAAATATTCCCGAGTGAGACATGACTGAGAGGACCACTTCAGAGGGAAGGAAGGACAAGATGTTTCCGAGTGAGACATGACCGAGAGAACCTCTTCCGAGTGAAGGAAGGTTAAAATATTTCCGAGTGAAGGAATGTTAAAATATTTCTGAGTGAGACATGACCGAGGGAACTACTTCTGAGTGAAGGAAGGTTAAAATGTTTCCGAGTGAGGTATGACCGAGAGAATCATTTCCGGATGAAGGTTAAAATGCTTCCGAGTGAACCATGTCCGAGATGAGATCTTCCAGGCGAAGAATAAGGATCTGACTATGAGTGAGAAATTTCCGAGTGAGGCATGACCTGAAGGGACCATCCCCGAGTGAAAGAAGGTTCCGGTTTCGAATGATGGAACACACCGAGTGTAGGGACTCGCTCTAGCGAGTAGGAGCTCGCTCAAGCGACCTTTACTGGTTTCATTTAACCGAATCAGGATCTCGCCAAGCGAGTGACACCGTGACTCTGTTTTCTTTTTCCCGATTCCGGATTTGAACGCGAAAAATTTCCCCGGGTTTTCGGGCTTGTCTTTATTAAGTCGGGATGTTTTATACATAATGACTATGTAATTGTTGTTGGGTTTAGGTACCTTTTATATTCATTTACAGTCTTCTTAAAATTTATAAAGGTTGTCGTAAAATTTATAGAGGCTCTGTTTTAATCATGAAAACTGGATCTTTCGATTCTAATATTTGAAAATGAAGGCACAATTTTAATAAAAGACTGATGTAATGTGTAAAAGATCTGCGGATTGTTTTCTAAGCTTAGGCTTGTATCCACCTATTTTAACTTAAATTACTCTTATTGATTAAAAAAAGAGATTAGACATTATACCCATTACTGTTTTTCACGGATTGGATTGGATCGATTTTAGAACAAAATATCATCTAATTCGATCATAAAATTACAATGCAGTTTAGATTGAATCAATTAAAATAATTTTTCAAATTCAATTTGATTCGGACATATAAAAAATTTGACATGAAGAAAATGTTTAAATAAATGCGTATAATCATGTTGTTTCTTTTTTTTTTTTTACAAAATCAGTTTTGTTTTTTCTAGTTTAAATCTAAATCGAATTTTGTCATCAAATCTAAGGCTTATTAGGTAAGAAGACTTATAAATTTTAGCGTATAGTTTATAATTTTTAAAATAGCTTATACATTACCATATGTAGTTTATAATTTTTTAGATAGATTCATCAAATTATCTTAATCGTTCAAAAAAAACATATATATTTATGGGAAAGGTAAATTTTATCAATTTTTTTAAAAAAATAATGATAAAAATGATAATTGGAAAACTATAAATTTTCTGAAACAGCTATTTTTTTGTTTAACAAACACTGTAGTTTACAAAAGGTGTCTGCCTACACGTACGGAAAAAATAAATGGGCATATACGTGGAAAAGTGGGTAGTTTATAAAGGAAATGGAAAATAAAACCAAAAAATTTAGGCCCAAACGATTGGACTTAGAAACCATTCACCGAAAAGGCCCAAATCTCAAAGACGACTTCGGAACCATTTCTGCGACAAAAACATAGTAGTGGGACTATAGTAAACCAAAAAAAAAAAAACACAGGTTTGAGTAACTGTAATTTTATATGTTTTAGGAAAAGGAAAATAAATGGACCCAAAAAAGTTAAAATAAGGGATAAAGTTCTAAATTTGGTTAGTGTAGTTATCATAAACTTTTTGAATTGATTGAATTTTACAATTGATTTTGAATTGGTTTGGTTTTTGAATACTCAATATATAATCCTATTCAACATTTTCATATGTTGGGTGCATATGAAGGCTTTCATGAGACTTTAAATACTAAAATAGTTTTGTTGTAAAAAACTTATGTATGTGTGTACTCATAGGTATACCTGTAACATATATCTGAAAGTTTAAACGGGTGAGTACATAAATTGTATTACTCACCTCTGAGTATCCGCATATTTATAAATATTTATATTTTATTAAATACATTTGTATACTAAGATTTTATATTATTTTATAATAATATAAAATTTAGTTAATATTAACTTATGATAATATTTTTAATGTATGATGTTGTAATTTTTTTTATAAAAATATTGAGTTGTAATACTAGTTTATTTATATTATTTTATAGTAGAATAATATTATATTTAATAAATTACATATTATTTCACTCTTTATAATAATTTACAAGAAATATATTGGTAGATAGGTATTACACTTACCCGTGAGACAGAGATACCCTCTTGTTTAGCTTCTTACTTGCAAGATGATGATGATGATGGTGATGGAAGAAATCTCTTAATTATGTATGAAAAAGACACCTATTGGTTAATCACACAGTTAACGTTTATGATGAGTTTATTCAAAATAGTACACATAATGCATCTTTGATCCTTCATTCATTGACCCACCCCACATATATATTTTTCCTCAGCATGTGCTTGTAAATATTCAAATTATGGTTAGGTTTTCAAATTCTAGGTTGCCATTAGTAAGGTATTTATTACAAAATAATTTGATTCCACTTTGCTTTGAATATCATTAACTTTTTTACAATAACTCTAAAATATAAAAAATATACTTAAGTCATTAAATTTATCTAAAAATAAAATTAAAGTATTTTCTTATTATATTATTTACATAAATGTATAACCAATAAATTCCACTAGTACATTAAGTTCATTAATGAAACCATTAAAATGTCTACAAGAATAAAGGTAAAAGTGAAAAATTTAAATTGATTTTTAGTAACTTAAATTTAAGATCACTAAATTTTTTTATAAGGTAACTTATATTTAGTATCTACATTCTTGTTTGAATTGATAGGATTATCACAAACAATAACATTTTTTTTACAAAAATTTAATGCAAACTAGGTTATTAATTATAGTAATTACAACTAAGTTGTACTAAAATTCAAAATAGTTTCTATAGCTAATTTACATGTTCACTTGTTTGTGAATATACATTTGATTTAACCACTTTCCCTCTTATCTCTCTCTCTACATGTCTTACAACATCAACCCAATTTTCTTACTATCTCCATGCATGAAAAATAATCTTTCAACAAATTTAATAACTTTAGGATAGAATTAATTATTTTTCCAATTTTACCATTAAAATAATTTATCTCAAAAATCCATTTTCCATCTTCTATTTCAATCCGTTATTAGTTATATATTACTACCACCTTATAATTTTCTAGTTTACTATTGTATTTTTCTCTTTATTTATTATACATTTTAATTATAACCATTTATTTTAAAACCAATAGTATAGTAGAAAAAACAATAAATATTTTTTAAAATTCCTAAAACAATAGATAAAAATAAATATTTTTTTAAAATTACATTAGGTAAAAAATAACAAAAAAAAGTATTCTACTATACAAGAATCATATTGACAAGTGTCAAGTCATTTAATAGGATCATTAAAACATAGGTGGACCATATTAGAATACTAGAGCTGGCATTGATCAAGGAAAATTTAAGGTGAGTGTCCCCATTGTCCTTCATTTAGCCAATACAAGTCTTTGATCCAAGGGACTTTTCCCTCCCACACCACATACCCACATTTAATTTTTCTATTTTAGCCCCCTTTTTCTCCTTTGGGGACCCTTCTTTTGTCTTTTCATGCACCAAATCATTCAACATGCCCTACACCACCACTCTCTTAAATTGCCCCTGCACCTTCCTAATTTACCAAATTGCCCCTCACCATTCAATTGTTAATAAGGGTACTTCTTCAATGAACCTCACGGTTACCGCCCTAAAAGTGATGCCTACCTTTTATAGCACCTCAAGTTTCTGATCCCAGTTAAACACTTGTATGACCCATCATGCTTCATGTGGATCCCAATTTGGTTTACCTAGGTGATGTGCCTTTTCCCTCAATAAAACACTACTATAACTTAACTTTGATAATTATAATTTTTTAAGGTTTTGCATGTTAAGTCAACCGTCAAAGAAAAAAATAATTAATTTTATTTAATATTATTGATTTTATTTAAAAAATATAAATTTTTTATTATAGTATTTTTTATTAAAACTTGTTAAAAAGGTTTAGTCTCTCTATTAAACATTAAAATGTGTCTTAAACAAGAATATTTTAGAAATGCTTCTACATTTAATAAAGTAAAATTAGTTAAATTTATTTATATTTTAAGATAAAATATTTTTTATTTATATTTAAGGACATAAGTATTACTTACTTAATTAGGAATATATATTGTATTCATGATGAGTTTAATAAAAAAATCATTCTTGATTTCATAAACCATGGACGTGTTTGTTTAAACTTATTTTTAAGTGTTTTTTTTAAAATACTTTCTTTATAAGTATTTTTTAATAAACAGATCAAAATTGCTTCTTAAAATAAGTAAAAATTTATTTATTTTCAGTTTCTGTGTATTTTTAAAATTTTAAACAAACACATTAAAATTTAAAATAAGTATTTTTTTAAATTAAAAAACACCTATCTCTTAAAATAAGTTTAAACAAACGAGACAAATAAATATATTAAGTTGAAAGATTTATAAACTAATACACGCATGCATCTAATATATATGTTAAGATTTCATATTTAAATTGTATTATAATGTCATAAGTTGTCATGGGGTTGAAGATGGTTCATTATAATTTATATGTAAATAATTTGCAGCAGTAGTGTGAATTGTAGCTACACACGTTGCAATAGGACTTTTCCTAAGTGATTGTATAGGCTTGCACCGCATCTTATCCTAATGCTGCTATATCAAACGTTAGCACATTTAATATAAAGATACTTTTAGATTGGGACCCTTTATATGTGATAGTATTGAACAATGGACATAAATTAATGCAACAATAAAAGATATTATGAAAACAGGTATGCCTCCACTTTTTAGCAACATGAAAGCTTGAATTAATTACTAGCAATAAATCCATCATTGGAGAAAAAAATTAATTCAGATTAATTCACAATTCATTCAATAGATGAATTCGATTCGATTTTAATAACAAAAATTCTTAATAAGAACTTAATATTTCATTTATTTGACCATTCACACTATACTAACCTTATATTAAATATAAATCACCATGTTTTCTAAAAAAACCATTGTTGTTATTGAAAAAAATTACAATGATTCAACTAATTGAATTAGATCGAAGTTATTAAGACATTTGTTAAAATTCATATATAAAAGATTATCATATTTTATGTATTTTTTAAATGACATTTTTTATTTTAGATTCATTAACCAATATACGAGTATAAGTGTCAGCAAATCCCTTCTCTTTATCAATACATCACCTTATTAATATTTTATTTTCAGATAGAGGAATTATAAATATTATTTAAAATTTAACCAATGAATTATACTATAATTTGTAAAAATTATTTTAATTATTGTGTTATATTTTGTTAACAAATACAATTGAAGCTTCAATTTGTATTTAGTTTTAAAACTATGATATTCTTAAAAAAAATATTCTCATTTGAAATTTATTATTGTTTAATCCTTAGAAATTCTAATAACTATAAACAAATTAATTTAAAGTTATAAGTATTTTGTTTGTTGTTCTAATACTATATTAGTTCTAAAAGAATTAGGTTATTAAACAAATATTCTATAGGATTCTTTTATTTACTTGGCCTCTCAATGCTTATATTTTTATTTCTTATTTATTAAATAAATTATATATTTTTAAAAAATTTATTAATAAAAATAATTTTTTTGATGCCTTGAATAAAAAGATTTAAATGGTTATAATTGAATCACTTTAACAGAATTAAATTTAAATACCAATAAAAAAAGCATTTTAATGTATTCGTGTATTGAAGATTCCTATAAGTACCAAAGTTGGTTTTAAAGTATTAATGACCATACCTAAATATTTTCGTAATTTAGTGTTTGCAATGCAGTACTACTAAAATTTATTAATGCAACTGAAAACTTAATATTTCGATGATTGGATACATTAAGATAAAGTTTTTCTCAAATATTAATGACTTCTAAATAATTTTGATTATATATATATATAATTTTAAAATTCATGTAATCAATTTTAAAAGACATAGGTGAATGTGAGTTTAAAAAATAGATAATATTTTTTAACTATAGATATCTTTGATTATCTGATAATTAATATAATTTAGATGTTAATTTTTAAAGAAATAGAGTGATATTTATTAATCACCAAGTAATTGTTTTATGCGAAATCAACGATGGAAGAAAATACAATACAGTTCAATTCTTATAGGAAGAGTTTTATTGTCCAGAATATATCAATTATGTTGAACCTGAATCAGAATATCCAAATATACAAAAATCATTTTACCTTTTGAACTATGAATCATTGCACGCACATCACACATGATTCACTCACTATTCACTTAAACTTGCTGATTAATTAGGGTATTCGAGAATCACAACCAACTTATATGCTGTATATGCAGAAAAAATTGATTCCTCTTCTGAAGACTCCATTGAACTACATATATAATTAGCATCTAAGTGTAAGACAAAATTTTCAGTTGCCTTTATTTTTTTGTCAAAACCAACAAACAAAGTACAGCACAATGATTTGATAATGGGAGAGGTTCACAGAAACTATATGAAAACTTGAAATGAAATAAGCTACCTAGCTCTGCTTGAATTAATGCTTTATATTGTGGTCACGTTATGCTGCAGAAAAATGATCCACCTGACACCTTGTACATCCCTTCAGGGCCAGGGTAGGGAATAATAAACAGGAAAAACATAAAATAAAATAAAGATAATAAATAGTGTAACTACTGAGATAAGAAAAAAAGATATATAGGGTGGATACTTACAAAATGTGAAATGATGATCAATTAAAACTGTTAACTATATTTAGTTCCAATCAACACAGCCTTTGTAGTTTTAGCCATAAAGGAATTAGAAAGCTAAGGGTCGTGGATAGCTGAATTTTTTAAATAGTATATTAGATGTTTAAATTATATCATGCTTGTATTAAAAAAACTTAATTTGTTGAGAGAAATAATTAATGTCAATGTCAGTGTTCTACATATTTCGAAAGGGGTTTAACCTATATTGGTTTACGGTCAAGGGCCACCATTGGGTTTTTCTTTTTTTAAAAAAGAGTGTTATTTGGCATCTTCTTTTTATAACTTCCCTTTTTCTTAAAAGAATAATAAGTTGAAATTATTAAACACATGCAATAACCAATACTGTTGTTGCGTGATAACATGTCCGTTGTAAATTTGTGCATATAGTAACATAGTATATACATGGGACAATTAGGTCATTATGTGGGATCCTATCCCACATAAAATGTGTTATATGTTATTAGCAACTCTATCCTTCCTCACTCTTCTTCTATTCTTTCTTAGAAAGGCAATAGTGACACCTTTTTTTCTCCCCCAACCATTTTCATCTCCTCAATCATTTTATTGAGTTCTCATTTCAAGAGAACAAGATATCATTGTGTTTGTAAAAAAAAAGAGTATTTCTAACTGATTGATTTTGCATTTTAATAAGAGGTTAGTTATATTTTGACTTTTTTAGTCTATGTTTATCGTATTGATTAAAAATATAAAATTGAAATTGGACAACATAACATTTGAAGGTTAAAATATTAGGATATATGATTATTGTATTGTATCTAACTAGTAATTTTAAAAAAATTATTTGTTTTTTTTAAATTGTTGATGTTGTTTATTGATGTTGATTTTTTTTATATCCATATTATAGAGGTTATATTGTCTAACTTTTCAAAAAAGGTATATTGTGTTAGATTTTAAGGTCAAATTAAAGTATTGTGTTATATTTATAAAGAAATGGACCACGCTTCGATATATGATATATTTATGTAGGTAACCTTATTGCTAATAAAGAGGATGATGTGAAATCTCAAAATGATTCAAAAGATAAAGGTGATAATAATGATTCTCGTGAGAAGGTGAAACATGACGAATGAAGTAATTTAATCAAACTTGTATAATTTGTTAGTTTTGTATATTGATTTATCATATATATGTAGTATTAATTTTATTTTTCTTCCCTCATATTATATAATCAATAAGTAGTAGATCGTGATTGGATAGACTACATGTTGGTTATTGAACAATATTAATTAAATTTGTATTTATAACTACTAATTCATTATATATTATATGAATTTTTATTTCTATAATTTTAATTTATATATATTAATTAAATTTTAAATATTAATTATGTATTTGTATTTATTACAATTATTTAATCCTTAATAAAATTTATTTCAATTATTCCATATTTTGCAACCCAATGTGGTCGTTTGAATAACCCAAAATACTTCCTAAACCCTAAAAGTCAAGCGGAAGTTTGAAAGATTAAACCGCTGAAGCAAACTACAGGTTTGCAACCGACCTAGAATGACTTTACATAACACTACGGGTTTCTAATAGGATAACCTAGGCTTAAGGGGTCACAATTCCATGATGGCACAATTAAAATGAACAATTTATGGTTCCTAGCAATGGTATATCGATTACCCGCGAGCAACCTGTGCAATTTTACAGGTTTTGCTCTCTATCGATTACCAGACATGCAAGCTGTAGAATTATGTTGAATTTTAGCCCTTGGACTAACTTTGGCACACTCTATCTTGTCCATTTTACCTTTAAATGTTACCAAATTTTAACATAAGCTAGTTTAAACCAATTTTGACCTACTAGTTTGTCCACACCTAAAAATTCCCAAAATGAGGGAGATATATGCAAAAATGCACTTTGGCCATTTTAGGTCATTCCTATCAACTTGACCTATTATTTCTCATCCAAATTGGACCATTCTAATTCTCACACATTGCAAATACCGCATATGAGATATCAAGCCTATTTAGAGGTTCCAAAACCTCTCACATATCAAAATCTAGTCTATCTAGTTCCTAACTAATCACAGCTTTCAATACTTTAACATGTAATTCAATCTAGTTTTCATATTATATGGTAATCTCTATGTTATCCATTCATCTTATATGCAACATAGCAATCATAACACCTACCCATAATACAAATTCAATGTTATCATCACCATATAATTAGTTCTTGGGCACTTCAAACATTAATTTATCAACATTAAGCATATTATCACTATATCATTATCAATCTCCATAATTAACTATCAAAACACATACTAAACCTCTAACGGGGTTATCAAATACCTAATCCACTATACAAATATGTACAACAATCAAAAGAGTTGGTCAAGGCACCTGACATCAAAATTATACAAGTGTATATATATATATATATATATATATATATATATATATATATATATATATTATGTATGTACACACACACACATCAACACATATATACCAATCCTCCTCAAGGGTCCTCAGACTATTCTCAATGGCCATTCACCATTCTTCGTCTTTATTCAAGTTCACTGAAATAAAAATGGTTAGGGGGTAAGCATATATATGTTAAATGACAACTACTAAACTGTATCTAACCTCAACACATGCAATTTCTTATCCAGTCCTAACAATAACCATATAATCATTAATCATCATAATTCATCATCCAATTATAAATTGTCATTTAATATAAACCAAGATTCATACACATATATCATCACATATGTGATAAACCACAATCAAGATCATTGTCAATAGTTGTCTCACAGCTTCTCAATCTCAATCTATATACCAATGTATACAGGAAAATCCAACTTTAATGATGGAATTAATACTAGAGTATATAAAATTTTCTCAACATATATTATCAAATCTTTTACCGGTACCAAATCACTCACCCATAATGCAACACCAGTCACTCTCAGTGGCAGCGACACCTCAACTCAAGTGTTGTGGGCTGGTCTGAAGTCAAACTTGTAGGCAGCTGTGGAGTTTGAAGAAACCACCACATGGTCTGTGCCCATCCAAAGGCCGCCCTCCTATCTAGGCCGACATCACAGGCCCCCTGCAGTCTTTGTGCATCCTGAATGTAGATGCTATACAACACATCGTCTATAAATTATTTCAGTCTACCTGATTACCATCACCAGGGGCCAACACTTGGTTACCATCACCAAGGGTCCTCATTTCATTTTCATTTAACACATAACATGCAAAATCAATTATAACCAATTCATAATACCAATCAAGCTATCCCAAGCTTATTCAATCTTCATCAATATATATTCATCATCAACCAAAAATAATAATTATCAATAGTAACCTCATGCCTAATTTTAACCTTATACAATAATTAACACTATCATCAACCAAAATCATACAACAATATATTAACGGGTTCTGCACCATATCATCAATTATCACATTCTCTGAAATCAATCAAAGTTAGGGATAGTTACACAATACAATCATATCATGATTAATCACAACCATAAATTTCCCTTCAATTAAATATCAAACTATCTTTACTCGTTCATAACTTATACTTTTAAAATATAAATGTTCCCCCTACTTAAAATCTGAGATTCGTAAGCTCACACTTCCATACTAGTCATGTTTCGGCAATGAACCTATAATGAACATAACCCGATATTTTCCCCATTAATTAACCGATGACTAAAACCGTCTACTTTAATTATTTTTTAACCTATCGAAAACCTAAAACATTGCAATATCTAACAATTTAACAAAACGGGGAAGGCTTAGAGGATTATAACTTACCGAATATCATCGACGGGATCCTACATCAAATTCTTAAGGTTCCAACACTGCCCACACTTCCAAAATAGTTCTAAAACAACCTATAACCATAGAAATAAAGTCATTAAAACTTGAACTTTTGAAACGGAACCAAATTGAACCATGGGTCTTGAATCTATCTTTCCAACAAATGAACTAATGAATCCCAAGGTCCCCAAAGCTCTCCATAACTTATGATTGGTTGCAAAACTCACTAAAGCATGAAATTGAAGAAATTATGGCTTGAATTTAAAGAATGAGGCCAAAACTGAAAAATGGGGTCTATGAGATTCACCTTTTAAATTGAGAAAATGGAGGGACCCAAGCCTTCAATTGTTACCCGTGTGAAGGAAAAAAGAAAGAGTGGAAGGAAACTTTCTCTTGCATGAATAGAATTGAAGAATAATGATGGAGTGATGGATGGGGAGCTGATGGGTGGAGAAGAGATGAAGGAGAAGTGCTCTTTTTTTCTTGGCCTTGCACGGGAGTAAGAAAGAGAGATTAAGGGAAAGAAAATGAAATGAAAATGAGAAATTAACAAATGTTTAAAAAGGGACATATGTAAAATGACCGAGGTAATATCAACTTTTAATTAAGATAGATGTAATCATTCAATTATAAAAAATGCTATAAATACATTTATTTCCAATAAAACTTATCACTTTTGACGATTTAAATCAATTAAAGTTAATTAGTAAATTAAACACTTTAATAAACTATTTAATAATTTGTAGTATGATGATAAAATATTATTTTGTTCATGTATATATGTTAAAAAAACTTCCATTTTCATCTAGAATGCTTTTCAAAAAATATTTATTTTATATTTAAATTTCAATTGATAAAGTTAACATTATTATCTAAGGTGATATTAGAACACATTTAAAAGGAACTAAAAAAATACTTGTCACATCACATTCTACACTAATTACGGAAGTAAAACAAACACTAAAATGAGACTTTTTGAAACATATAGATTGGCATGGGAATAAAATTTTTAAAACATACAATAATAGACTAAAATCAAAATTCACTCTAAGATTAAGGAGTAAAATAATATTTTAGATGCCTAAATATTATCTTAATTAATCAACAAATTATGCAAAAGGATATGGTTCGTTAGATTTCTCTTTCTTTCCAATTGAGTGAATGTCTCGATCTTCTTGGTTCCAAACTATATTCTTCTACCATGAGTTTGAATATTATATAAAATATTCTATTACCTTTAGATAAAGCTAGATCATGGCCAATAATCATTGTCTTTATTATTATAATGGTTTGTTTATTAAATCTGTCACACCCTTTTAATGAAAATACAGGGAAAATTTTCCTAATTTCAGTGAATCTATCTAATCGCTTGAAAATATAAGAACACATGAGTTTGACTTCCTAAGTCCTACACGCAAACATTTAGGAACCAAAACAACTACTAAACCTCCAGTGAGGTTATCAGCTATCTATTTTCACTAAATCAAAACATATATAATATGTATCAAAAGAGCCGGCCAAGGTGATACCATACCAAAGCTACACTACGTGCGCGCACACACACACACACACACACATATATATATATATATATATATATATATATTAAATGACAGGTACTGAACCAAATTTAACATCCAGTGCCACACACAATAAATAATTCATCATAATTATTACCATACACACTGTCATTTAATACAATTACATTACCTCAAATGTAATTAGCTAGAATCATCATACACTATGAGTTGTCCCACAACATTTAAAATCATAATAATTATATACAAATACATATGCATGTAGATCCGACTCTAATGATGGAAATTACACTGCAGTGGATAAATTTTCACAACGTATAATAGATTTTATTTCTCCGGTGCTCGCCTATATTACAACACCAGTCACTCTTAGTGACATCGACACCTCAACTCAGGTGTTGCAGGCCGGCCTTGAGTCTAACTCGAAGAAGGCTGTGGAATTCGAAAAAACCACCACAGGGTCTATGGCTCACCATCAGGCGCCCTCCCGTCTGGGTCGACATCATAGGCCCCTCCCGTCTAAAATATGCAATGTATGCAACACAACATCATGAACCACATGATTACCATCATCAGGGGCCACCTCTTGGTTACCATCACCATGGGTCTCAAATCAACATATCAATAAGCATATTATGCAACAACCAATAATTTCAATTAGTTCACGATTACAGTTAAGCTACCTCAAGCTTATACTCACATTTTAATTAGTATCATTAATCACCATTAAATTTATCACCAATTTAATATCATCAAAATCATTTATTTCATATCATCATAATCATTGCAATCTAATGCAAATCATCACCATAATTATCATAACATATATAAAAAGAACTAAGTCATCAATTTATATCAGAAACAATCATCCAAAGGGGATATAGCACAATCAATAAATCATACAATCATAATCAATTCTAAGGATCATCAACCAATTCATAAATCAACCTATATCCCATTATCCGTTCATAATCTATGCATTTAAAATATAATGCTCCCCCTACCTGGAATCCTCAATTCCGAAGCTCAAAACTTTCCTCGAATGCTCTGGTTCAATTATCGATTTTTGGTTTCCAAGGCTAGAAATTTGTAAATTAATAATAATTATTTTTAAAATTAACACACTACTTTAAAATCACATTTTTGGCGCTTAATTAACCAATCCACATAAATTCTAAAATTTAATAACTATTTTAGTTCTATTTCATTAAAATCAAGTTTCTTTCTTAACCTTTAGAAAATTTTCTTTTGTTCTTAAGCCATCAAATACTCAAAAACATTTTACTTAAAAGTTCTTAAATCATTTAAAACTTTTTAAACTTTAACATTTAGGCATTTATATAAAATTATCCAATAGACTTCGCTTAATTTAATTAGTCAATGGTTAACTTATAAAAATTCAATAAAATTTATTACTAAAAAATTTAACATGAAAAAATCCAGTCTTAAACATTTCTTAAAAAACTATTTTTAACACCACTAAATCTCACCTTTTTACACTTGTTAAAAATTTCAGGTTTTAATTCTTCAAACTAAAGCTTTTAACATCGCCTGATTCAATTTAAACACCTGTTACCAACTTTTAACACTTGTTAGTCAAGACTTTTAACACTTGTTAGTTCAAACTTTTAACACCTGTTTATTTCTTATTTTTAACACCATGAGCTTCATACTTTTAACACCTATCATTTTTGTTTCAACACCTATAATTGACAGCTTTTAACACCGTTATTTTTCAGCCTTTAACACCTTCACCATTCAGCTTTTAACACCTCAAAGTTTTCAAAAATTATCATGCATGTGCAAAGCGAGATCAACCAACATGCATCTATTGTTTCAAGTCCCAAAACGCCTAGAACACACATGCATGCACTTTAATTTCACAATTATCATCAAGTCATAACATCTCCACCATCGTCGAATGTAACATGCACTAAATCATGCTTTCAAAACCCATAAAAATCAATATGCAATGCTTTTAATATTCAAGATTTATTAGGCCATGCATGTTCCCATTACCTAGGCGAAGCTCACGACCAAGAGAAAATGAAGGTTCCAAGCTTTTTGGTCCTTTGCCTTCACGGTCCAACATGTAAGAGAAGAAGAGATTGAGGTTTCTTTGATGCTTAATGTGATGGAAATAAAGTAGCAAGATAAAAAATGGTGGTACCAAGTGGAAATGCCAAAGGAAAGAATGGTGTTTCTAAGAGAAAATACAAAGAGAGCATTTTGGAGAAATGACAATGCTCTTCATGTTGGAATGGAAAAATGAAAACTAAGTGCACTTGCTCTCCAAGCTTGTTTCTGGGTAAAGTGTGAGTGGAATAGAAGGTCCAATAAGGAGAAGACATGTGGTCCATTATGGCAAATTCTAATTCGTTCAATTGTTAGTGGGATTGTGAGGTGTCACACTAAGAAGGCAACTTCTTGGCTTGCAATTAACATAAGGGTAAATTAGGAAAAGTTCATAATTTGAACATTTTAGATCTCTTTTTCCTCTTCAAAATGATATAAAGTACATGAAAATTCGATATAGGGGCAGGAGATATGCTCTAAACATTAAAGAATGTTTCAGGTGATAACGAATTTTGAATAAGTGTTTTAGAAAAATTACTGGGAAAAATGTGCTAGGAATCAACTTTCGAGTTCTTCATCAAAGTTGTAGATATATATGTGTCTAGAAATTTTCCAAAAAAGAATCATTTGATTTCGGCGAAGTAAGAAGGAGAAATGTCAAAAATACCACGAAAGGGTCAAGTTGAATCAATGAACTCGTGAATTAGCAACTTGTTTTAAAAACTGGGATCAAGGGAGTGAGAACTGAATTTTGTAATCAACATAGGAGTTGTAGATATTTTCAATATAGAAAATTTGGGACAAGAATGACTTGATTCTAATACATTTGAGAAGGATACGCAAAATACACTAAGGGGCGCGTGAGAGCAATTCGAGTTATCGGGCTTAATAAGTTATTTCCCAAAAATCTTTAAAATTAGGATGCTACAAAATCACTTAAAAGGTTATTACATTGATCAAGAGGGTTATGCTTTTCAAACACTTCGTTACCAAAATAAAAAAAAATTGTCATTACAACAAAATTTAAAATGTTAACAAAATTTTGTTCACATAAATTTAAACTAAAAAAAGTGTCAATATAGGTCATTTGAATTTAGACTAAAAATTTAACGAATTGTACTATTAAATAATTTTATTAGTATAAAATTAATATATATTAATATTATATCAAATGTTAGTATAATATATTTTATTAATAGTAAAAATTTAGAATATCTTTACTTTCATGATATTCTATTCTTTGTTTAAAAGTTATACCAATTCATAATTGTAAATTTTGTTTGTATGTAGATGATAAATTTTTTATAGTGCTTATTTGAACTCGTTTCCTGCATTTTAAATTGAAAAAATATACTCCCCTTGTTCCAGTTATAAATGAATTTTATAGATTTTTTATCTTAAATATAAATAAAAATATCTTTTTTTAATATCATTAAATGTTTATATACTAAATATGTATTTTAAATATGTTATAAGATAATTAATAAGATTAAGAATGCTTTAAATAGATACATTAAATATTTAATGTTATTAATATAAATAACAATTTTTAATTATTTTTTTAATTTTTATAAAATTTATCTAATTTATTTATAACTAGAATCGGAAGTAGAATATAATGACTTTTCTTTTTGAAAATCCATCCAAACTCATTTATGAACAATTTTTATGAGGTCCACGCAAAGTCTCCTTCATACAAATAATTTAAAGTATGCCATAAATTCTCAATGACGTGTCACAAAAAAATTATGGCAATAAGTTGGTAGCTCAAAGCTGCCGATAGGCTTAAAATTCTACCACATGCTATGAAAAGACAATGGAACCACACCATTTTCGTAATTCATATCATTAACATCATGGGTGGAAATGGATTATGTTTAATAAAGTTGAACTTAACTATCTATTAATGTATTATCTTTTTAAGATAAAAGTTTCTTAAAAAACTTTTCTAGTTTTTAATTTATATTTAAAACTACATTTTATAATAAGGTTTTCATTAAATTACAAAACGCACTTCCAATTAATATGGATAAGGAACTTATATGTAGCTTGGTGATTAATTTATATATTTAAATTCACTAACAAAAATATAATATATATCAAAATGTTGCTCTAAAATTTTAATAAAATAATAATCACACAATAATATATATATATATATATATATATATATATTATCATTATATTATCTACATTAAGAGGTTGGATTGTTATGTCGAAAAGCCTTTTTTAAAATATCTTAATATCTGACTTCCGAGACTAAATATATAAGTTTTGAGTAACTGATATTTTTTTGTTTTGTTTAGTTTAGATTACATGTAATTTTGATTTTTGATCTAAATTTTAGGTAATTAAATTAATCTTTTTTAATTTTGTTTCTTCCTCAATTTGACAAGAATTAATAGTAGTGAGAAGTGCCTTTGAGGAATGTTATGACGCTGAAAAGTGTATTGCGGTGTCTTAAGTTGGCTTCTGGTCTAAAACTCAATTTTTGTAAAAGTAAGTTGGGAGCTGTTTTGGGGTGTGCAGAGGAAGTAGCTCTGTATGCTGACCTGTTGCAGTGTAATGTTATGAAATTGCCATTTGTGTACCTTGGTATTCCCTTGGGTGCAAATTCAGGGAGGAAGTCTACTAGGGAGCCTGTTATCATGAAGTTTCGTAAAAAGTTGTCCCTTTGGAACTAGCGTCATCTATCCTTTGGTGGTCATCTCTGTCTTCTTAAATCGATATTATCCACGCTCCTTCTTTTTTTCTTCTCTTTTTTTAAGGTACTTATTTCTGTTTTAAAATTGCTAACATCTTTGCAAAGGTCATTTTCATGGGGAAGGAGTGAGATGAGGCAAAAAATTTGTTAGGTTAAGTGGGATAATATGTGTATGAGTAAGAGGGCGGGCGGGTTGGGTGTGAGGGACTTGAGAAAATTCAATGTTGCTTTGTTAGGAAAGTGGATATGGAGGTTGTTGAGGGATCATGAGAGTCTGTAGGATAGAGTTTTAAAGTCAAAATATGGGAGCGATGTTCGATCTAAGGAATATGAGGTTTTAGGCAAGGTTCAAGATGGTGGAGGGATTTGGGGAGTGTCCTACAGGTGTCTGATAAGTTTAGGTCGTTTCGGTTTAGAGTGAGGAAGAAGGTGGGTGATGGGGTTAAAACAAAATTTTGGTCGGATTGTTGGTTGGGAGACACAGTGTTAAAATCCAAATATCACAGGTTGTTCTTACTTTTCTCACAACAAAATTGGTCTGTTGCGGATATGGGGTCATATGTGGATTGTGAGTGGGTCTGGAACTTGAAGTGGTGTAAGGAGTTTTTTGTTTGGGAACGGTAGTCGTTGTCCTCTTTACTCACTGATTTTGGAAGCTTTATTGGCTATAGTCGGGCGATTCTTCTGAATAATTTTTGGTGAAATCTGCTTAAAACGTCTTGGTTCAGCAAACTAATTTGTGAGATGCATATTTTGTGCAGTCTTTTTGGAATAATGTTGTGCCTTTAAAAGTGGAAACATTTGGCTGTGAGGATTAGTGCTTGATCGTCTTCAAACTAAAACCAATTTAGCTACACGTGGAGTGGTACTTGATGGCTCTTCTCTAATGTGTGTCTTTTGTGGTGACAGTGAACAGAATTCAAGAAATGTTGTAATCTTTCAGGAAAGGCAACTGTCTATTGAGAAAATATTTGAATTGGTTCAATACAGATCTTGGCTTTGGTTAAGGTTTTAAATGCATGAGTGTTTTAGAGGTTATGTAAACTGGTATAGGAAACCTTTGTTATGCTTATCAGGCTTATGAGTTACATTCTGTTGTATATGGTCCAGATACCCTTTGTACCCTTAAGTAATTTATTTTTCTTTGCTGATAAAAAAATAATAATGAGAAATCCAGCGAATGACAAGAAGAAATTTGAAGTTTTTTTATTGAATAAAAGAAAATTTAATGGAATAAACTTACATGCATAGATATGTTATGGACAAATTTAACATTTAGCAATCAACACAATTAGGTATAATTTACATATATGATTTTAAAAGTTTCAATCGTCGTGTATGTAAGAAAACTTTTGTTAGAAATGACAAGACCTTTATGACAATTTGGATTGATTGGGTTTTTATTTGATTTTGTATTATTATGGTAAGAAATATTTTGAATGTATTATGAGATATAAGTTTAAAAATATGGAACCAAATTTAGATTGATTGTGATGTGGTTTGTTATTGATTAGACTATTTAGATGGTAATGAATGAGGTAATTTTTAAGAGAGGAAATATGTCTATTGAGAACATGTTTAAGTTGCTTCAGTGGAAGCCGTGGTTGGTTTTAATTAATGTTTTGATTAATGAGTTCTTTTGAAACTATATTGAATAGTTTAGAGAGTCTCTATGTTTATTAGAATTGTAATTAATAACTTTATGTATATGAGTTAGGTTACGTATTATATTTTTTAATATATTTTTTCTTTAAAGAAATGACAAGACGTTATTCTAATTTCTACATTGCAAGAGGATGAATGGGAACAATGAGAGTACGTAATTATTAATACTTCAAACTTAAATAAGAACAAAATAAGTTGTAGGCAATGTTAAGGGTATTCTCGTCCTAATGATAATCCACGTAGTAGTAATTAATTAGCTTCTCTTATCCCATTTATGCCGCTGACCTTTCTTCTTTCCCTCATTATTATTATTATTATTATTATTATTATGAATTATAATATATATCTTTTCCTTTTACTCTCCCTCCTTCTACTATCTTCTTGTGCTGGCTAGCTAGCTATATAAAGAAGAAAAGCCACCACAGGTAGCACTGTTCCAGTAGTACATTTTCTCCAAATGGGACGTTCACCATGCTGTGACAAAGTGGGCTTAAAGAAAGGACCATGGACTCCAGAGGAAGATCAAAAGCTCTTGGCTTATATTGAAGAACATGGCCATGGAAGCTGGCGTGCTTTGCCAGCCAAAGCTGGTAATATAATAACTTTAATCAGATAATGATGAAATCACTTTTATCTTTATAATTATATATATCTTGTGTTTAATTGATTAGGACTTCAGAGGTGTGGCAAGAGCTGCAGATTGAGATGGACTAATTATCTAAGGCCTGATATTAAGAGAGGAAAGTTCAGTTTGCAAGAAGAACAAACCATCATTCAACTTCATGCACTCTTAGGGAACAGGTTTCGCTTTTTATTAGATAATTGTGAAGTCTATCTTCATTTGTTTAATACCATGTTAAAATAATTTTCAGGATTTTTTGCTCCAATGTTAGTTTACAGGGATTTCATTTGACTGTTAATCAATTTTCATGTCATTAATTTTGTTATGTACGTGTACCGGATTTAATCAACAAAACTCATCAAGATTTTTTATTTTATTTTATGGCAGCAGAGTGAAAGCAATTGATATATCTTTGCCTCCCGTACAAATATTTTCAATTTTTAAAATTATAATTTAAAAATGAAATGAAAATAAGGTTATGCTAGTGTTTGGCATATCCACCTCCATAGTTTTCTTATGGAAAAATTGCTATGTTTCAGCCGGCCATTTTGCAAGTAGGAGCTATAATTTCTTCTCCCTTTGCTGTGCAGAATGTCTTAAATGCAATGCCATCTCAATTTCTTGAACCACATATATGCTATCCTACATTTCCAACACTCATAATTTAAATTGTGCTTCTGCGCCGTGTTCATAAATTTACTCCCTGACACCGAATAGTTTATTCAAACTGGTCCATAATAAATGCAACAAATTATGGTTCTTCATCCTCACCAAGCTAAATCAATGGCCCATGAATGTCATTACTAACTTGAACATGGCATTCACCTTAATCATATATAGTCTTTAAAAGTTTAAAATGTCACTGGTGGAAAAAAGGGTTTTAAGCACGGTTCTGGAGGGGTTTTAAGCACGGTTCCCGAACCGTGCTTGTTCCCACCGTGCTTGTAAATAAGGGCTTTTAAGGACGGTTCCCCAACCGTGCTCGTAGGTGGGCTTTTAAGCACGGTTGCAAATAACCGTGCTCGTAGGTGGGCACTTTTAAGCACGGTTCCAGCTGAACCGTCTTCGTAGGGGGCACTTTTAAGCACGGTTCCTCCTGAACCGTGCTCGTATGTGGCACTTTTAAGCACGGTTCCTCTTGAACCGTGCTTGTTTCTGCTGGACTTTTAAGAACGGTTAAAGCATAACCGTGCTTAAAAGTGTGACTTTTAAGCACGGTTAACACCATAACCGTGCTTAAAAGTGTAATTTTTTTTAAAAAAAATTTTATTTGATTTTTATTCTTTCCCAGAAACCTGTAAACAGTCCCAGACAGTCCAATGATAAATAATAATGAACGTTTTAAAAAATTCAATCAAATTGTCTAAACATCAAATATGGTATATAAAATGCACAATAAGTAATTAAGCTACACTAATAGATATATAACTACACAGTAACAATATAATAAATGACAAAAGTCTATTGGGCTCCTTCCTTGAGTTGAAGAAGGCTGGTGGCCCATTGGTTTCTGATTTCGTCAATGTATCCTTCAGGAAACATTGAGGAAGAGTCTCGAAAGTGCTGTAAAGAAGACAACAATGTCATTAATAAGTGAGCAACAAATTGTAATAGTAATATGTCAAAACCAAATAAATTAAAGTAGGCAGCAAAAACTTACAGTTGTCCATCCGTCTACTATACCAGATTGGACAATGGTGAGCATCGTCTTCATCACAAAATACCCACACTCAAAGCTGCCATCCTGCCGATAAGACTACAAGGTACCATACATTGATTTCATAATTAGTTATTGTTTTTATTACTAATTGAGGTAACTTTAAAAGTAATTCTTATTAATTATTGAAGTGCTTACTTTTGGGAAGACCCACTCTAGTCTTTTCTTGCTCACTTTGCCGCGTAGTAGATGGTACCCAATTAAAGCCCTGTAAGAGAATAAAACATCAGTTTAGTTAATGGAATGACTTAATCAATTATGTTAAGTTGTTTTATTTTTTAAAAATCAACTTACCCGTCGAGTATTTTCATGTAGTCCGCACCAGGACTCCCATACAACGAACAGAAGCATGCAGCAATGCCGTCCTTCGGGCAAATGACCAACAGTTGCCAGTGAAGGCTGCAATGTACCATTGAATATTAACAACATAATCCATTATTAAATTGACATAAATAACTAAATATTTATTAGACTCTTACTCTCTATGAAGTGGTGCAAGGTACACAGTCTTGTTCGAGGCATGCATCCAATTCTGGATGTATGCCTGAATCTCCTCCTTGCTGTTCCCACGAAGTTGTATTAGAGAGGGCTCCAGGAAACCATAAGTGTTATCGACACCTCTCTCTATGCAAAGTCTATGTAAAAACCTAATCAAATTTGTAGACGTTTAGTGTTGTAAAAATATAAATTTAATTGACACTATCATTGAATAAAATACATTATACTTACAGCTCCCAACACTGAATCACTGAAATGTTCAACATCATGTTCCCCACTAGGACCTCACACAAGTCAGGTCGTGCAATGTACACTGGGATAGCACTAGGGAAACCAAAAACGGATTCCTCCCATGGGACCGGGATAGTGCAATTGCGAAGCCCAGCCGATATGTCCCATAGTCGTTCTATCGGATCAAGGGGGGGCTCTGGCTTCTTTGATGGGGCAACACCCTGTTAAAATAGTTAAAAAATTAGAAGCAACTTATGATTATTGAAACCATAACTTAATATATAGTTGATGCTTGGGTAAAGAGCATACCTGGGGACCGGAATCTGACACAAGTCTGGTCGGCCACATAAGGAAGTGTCCTACAGCCTGGCCGACCATTTGTACCTCAGATGTTGGAATGGGAACAACTGCATCTGCCTCAAGGACCTGTACAACCGAAATCCTTGACACACCATCGGGCAATTTCTGATGGTGAACCAAAAGGCCTTGGTTATACACTGAACCAATGGCAACTGGCTCTTCCACTCCATCCACAAATAGGTCACACTGACGGCAGTCTCCAAGATTTACGTCGTCATCGTCACCGTCAGGTGCAGCACATGACCCCTTCGTGCTGACCCGCCTAGTCTGCATAATTACACAACATTTTACAGTTATTCAAGAAATAATGATAACGAATCACAGGTGAGTCAATTAAATAATGTACAATGTAACCTGTGGGTCCACCACTGGTGGCGTAGGTTGACATTGTTGACTGAATGACGCCATCATCTCACTCCGAAACCGTGCCATCTCCTCCTGAAGCAGCCTCTGCATTTCCTCCTTTGCCTCTGCCTTCACTGCAGCAACCTTCTCCTCAAAGGTCTTCTCCAAATCAGATATGGACTGCGAAGGGGTGGCTGGATGGCCGAAATAGCTTCGGAGGCCTGCAGAGAAAGAATAATTAGAAATAAAAATGTTATCATACAGAATCTAAGACTATTAATGTAAACGTACCATGACCTCGACCAGCTGCACGTACACGTCCAGGGTGCTCTGGTCGACCGATGGCGGCGGTTAATATATCATCCCTACCATGTGGGACAAATGACCCTTGGGTCGACTGCTCAACCAAGGAATCCTGCAACCAAAAATCAGTGATCAGTGTTAGGGTTTGATGGACATTTAACGTTTCATAAAAAGTAGTGATAAGCTTTATACTTACAATCCTTGAGACAACCTCCTCAACATGTGATGAAGTGTACTGACCACTATTCTTCGTCCTGGCACGCTTCCATTTTTCATGTCGTGTGGGTGGAGAGGGGGGATCCACAATAGTGGCGTCAGGGTGGCTACCTTGACGCTGCATAGCTTTCTCCTGCACTATCCGATCCTCCAATAATCGGTAACCCCCACGTGACAACGTGTGAGGGCAGTCATTTTTCCCCTTAATTTCCTGTGCTTTCATGCGTCTTGCCTGCATCAAAAACAATTCAAAGCCATTTATGGGTTATACATTCTCCGATAACTAGAAAAACATAATCAGTAAAACATACATACCATAAACTCGTCCGTGTGCCTGGATGCCACAAACGCATCCCAAGTCTGCCGATCTATGAATGTGTATCTATCTCCAGGAAACTCACCCTGCTTCTTCCCGTAGACATACCTATAATTACACAATATTTGAATTAACTAATTGATAACTTAAAAAATGATGAGTTTAAACATTGATATTTTAAAATTAAAATATACGTGGAGGTCAGGTTGCTCTTGAATGTCCTCCATCGGTCAGCGATCTCAGACATGATCTTCCTGCGTAGTGTATCAACTGCAGGAATATCCCAAGCATCCTACAAGTGCAAAATAATCAAGGATGAGATTATTAGGCATAAAAAAGTACAATACGAGTAAATAAATGTACAGATAATTATACTTACAACAACATCAGCCCAAATTGCATTCTTCACGACCTCCTCAACACTATCCCAATCAGGGATAATGATGGACACCTTCGTCCGTGCCAAGACACCTAAGTAACTCTGAAACTTGGCGGCGTTGGGTCCTGAAGTCCTCCCGGTGCAAATATCAATGTCAACATGGGTCCTCTGACCCTGACGGCGCCTAAGTGCAACACTGGTCATCCGAGTAACACCTCTCCTCCTAGATGAGGAATCTGTGCTCTGGGAGTCAGATCTCACATGTGAATCCTGATCAGCCATAGGTATCTGTTCAAAAAAAAACAAGACGAATGATATATAAACATGACGAATGATATATAAACATGACGAATGATATATAAACATGACGAATGATATATAAACATGACGAATGATATATAAACATGATGCATAATATATAACCATACCCTATGTTTCCCATAGACCCTCCTGGTGGTCATTTCGAGTCGCAACTATATCGTCTATGAGATCATCCACAACATCTGTTGGTGTACGTGTTGTTAGACAAGGTATGTCTAGGACATCAAGACATGGATCCTCAATGTTGTGTCTACCTTGAAGAACAACTGACCACCGTTTATCGGATGGATCAACAACGTAGAAAACTTGTTTTACTTGAGCTGCCATAATGAACGGCTCCTCCTTATGACCAACCTTGTTTAAGTCCACTAACGTAAAACCAAAATCATCTATTTTGACACCACTTTTGCTATCAACCCATTTACATTTAAAAACAGGCACTGTGAAACGACCGTAATCAACTTCCCATATATCTTCAATGACACCAAAATAACATAACTCAGCCATGACAGGGTTTTTGTCCTTTGACGTGGAAAAGTGCATTGATTCGGCCACAATCATAACTCCAGAGTTCTGCACCGTACTGTTGTCATCTTGAATCCTTGTATAGAAAGAATAATTATTTATGTCATAGCCACAATAAGTGATTACATCAAAGTTAGGTCCTAGTGCCAATCGATGCAACGTCTCAGAAGCAGATGTATCTTTAAGAAGGGTCATTTTGAACCACTGCATGAACGTTTTGTTGTGTTCGTTCAACACCCACTTTTCAGCCATTCTAGGGTTGTTTCTTTTGACTATGTCTTTATGTGCAGCTAAATACGGGAGCACAGCGTCTGTGTTGTTCAAAATATAAAAGTGTGCTTGGAGTACTTCATCACGTGACTTGCTTTTAATTTTTTTCCCAATGGTACCTTTCCCATCCAATCGCCCTTCATGACGAGTCTTCGGAATACCAATGCTTTCAGCCTGTGACATATAATCTGTGCAGAACTCAATTGCTTCCTCTGCAATGTACCTTTCTATTATCGATGCTTCGGGACGGCGTTGGTTCTTCATATAACCTTTCAAAATTTTCATGTATCGCTCAACAGGATACATCCACCTCAAGAACACTGGCCCACACAAACGAACCTCCCTCACTAAATGGATGATTAAATGTACCATTATGTCAAAGAATGAAGGAGGGAAATACATTTCTAACTGGGATAGTATAAGAAACCCTTCCTGTTCCAACGCTCCCAACTCATCCTGGGCGATTACTTTGGCACATATGGCATTGAAAAATAAACACACCCTTGTTATCACATGTCTGACATTTTGAGGGAGAATGCCACGAATGGCAATGGGTAGAAATTGTTGCATCAGCATATGACAATCATGTGACTTCAAACCAACTAACTTCAGATCCTTCAAGGAAACACAAGTGTTGATATTGGAACCGTACCCAGATGGAACTTTGACACTACGCAACGATTCACACAAACTTTGCTTCTCTTTTCTAGACAAGGTATGACATGCTGGCGGCAAGTATGTTCGTTTGCCCTTTACTTGTGGGTGCAACTCCTCACGTATACCCAACAACTCCAAGTCCAGACGTGAATTCAGGCCATCCTTCATTTTTCCAGGTATGTTTAACAGGGTTCCAACCAAACTATCACACACGTTTTTCTCCACATGCATCACATCAATACAGTGCCTCACATCAAGCTCTTTCCAATATGGCAGATCAAAAAATATTGACCTTTTCTTCCATGTGTTTTTTGAGATAGACTGCTTCTCGGACTTACCAAGAACCACATTCACTTCTTTCACCTTTTCGTATACTTGTCGACCAGACAACGGCTGGGGAGGCATTTCAAACTCTTGTGCACCATTGAACGACTTCTTCAACCTACGAAGTGGATGATTAGGTGTGAGAAACCTACGGTGTCGAAGATAAACATTTTTCCTTCCATGATGTAGTCGATCAGAACTAGTTCCCTCCTCACATACAGGACACGCTTTATGTCCTTTGACGCTATAGCCCGAGAGGTTACCATACGCTGGAAAATCGTTGATCGTACAGAATAACATGGCCCTCAAATTGAATGATTGTCCTGTTAGCCCGTCAAACACATCAACCCCCTCTACCCATAACATTTTCAGGTCTTCAACTAACGGAGATAAGTATACATCAATGTCGTTCCCTGGTTGTCGTGGACCAGAAATCATCATTGATAACATAACGTACTTCCGCTTCATGCACAACCACGGCGGCAAGTTGTAAACAAACAACAAAACAGGCCAAGAACTGTGGCTTGTGCTTTGGTTCCCATATGGGTTCATGCCATCTGTGGCTAGTGCAAGCCTAACATTTCTTGGGTCACAGGCAAAATCTGGAAACATCGTATCCATTTTCTTCCACTGTAATCCATCTGCCGGATGCCTAACTAATCCGTCAACAACCCTTTCATCAACGTGCCATCTCATAAGCTTCGCATCATCTGCATTGGCAAATAGACGCTTTAGTCGTGGAACTATAGGGAGATACCACAACACCTTCGCAGGAGACCCCTTTTTGCAGAAATCATCAGAATCAACCTCTTTCTTCTTATATCGTGACACCCCACATCTAGGACATCGATGCAGCATTTCGTACTCACCACGGTATAATACACAATCATTTGGGCATGCATGTATCTTCGTATACTCCAAGCCCATAGGACACAACACCTTTTTAGCCTCATAGTTACGATTTGGCAAAGTGTTACCAACTGGGAGCATTTCTTTCAACAACTTAAGCAAGTCAGTGAAGCTTTTATCTGTCCACCCATTTATCGCTTTCAAATTAAATAATCGTAAAACTGCTGACAACCTCGTGAAATTAGAGCAATTCGGATACAGCGGCTTTTCAGAATCCTCACATAGACTCGCATATACGTGAGCTCTTTTAAAACTTTCTACCCCTACATCACGGATCATATCCTCAAGTCGGTCATCCATGTCATCATCAACCTCATTAGCAAAGCTTTGGTCTTTTGTTTGAAAACTAGTACTTGGCACCTCAACATGTTCACCATGCCATATCCATCGCGTATAACTCTGAAGAAATCCATCACACAACAGATGTTCTCGCACCTCTGTCAATTCTAGTCGGCGCATGTTTAAGCATTTAACACAAGGGCAAAAATACATTCCATTCACCTCTTCAGCATTCCGTATCACGTACTCTATGAATGTTTCAACTCCACCTTCATATTCTGGACTTATACGTGATGCAGCTATCCAACTTCGATCCATACTCTCTGTTTACAATACCCGTAAATTTAACGGTGCTATGAATCTTACTTTCTTCAAAAAGGTGGTGGTCCTACCCATTCAGGATGAAAATTTTTCTATACGTCATAACCACATACAACTTAGGAGTCATTTTAAAATTTGATAAAATTTCGGCAGCATTTCGCATTGGTCTCTAAGTACACGAAATGAAAGTGGTGAAATCAAATTCAACCACAATCAAATATGCACCCAGAGAACAATACAAAACTTAACTAACCAAAACTTTATCAAATTTTAAAATAAGTCCTAACTTGTACATAGCAATGACGCATAAAAAAATTGTTCATCCCAAACTGTCTAAACAGACAATTCAAGATTCAACACAAACGATGGAATCAATTAATTTAATTACCATTTGTGTCGAATCTCAAACGGGAAACTATGTTTCACTCATTTACAATTTAAAAAATCACAATTCAAAGGAACTATATAAAGTTATCAAAAACAACAAAAATAATAAATAAAAATTATTAACTACATTTAAAAAACATATTAAACTATATTTCATTTGTCTTATGTAAGAATCTTTATCTAAAAATCTAAATCTACTAATAGTACTAACTACATTTCATTTGAGACATGATAAAGTTTTTAATATTCAAAATTTAACATAATTGTGTGTAATTTTTATTTACTTTAACATATCAACCTTTTTATATTTAATTTTTTTTAATAGTGTAACAAATATTACTAATGTTTATATATTTAATCTAAGTATTTAATCTAACTTGATTAATCTATAACTTTTAATCTATAACTAAGTAACAATTAATCAAAGTATTTAATTTATATCTAACAAAATTCTAATTTCCTAATATATATTTATTTTCCTAAAACTAAGCTTAATATTAGCTTAATATTAACAGAGTATACAAAATAATTTCAACAATTACTTAATCTATAGTTAACAATTAATTTTACTAATATTTAACTAACTAAGCCTAACATTGCATTAATCTCAACCATAAGCATTAAAAATGAAAAGTGTGGGGTTTTAGAAAAAATACCTCTTTCGGAATGCCCAACGTCAATGGAGATGGAGGAAGCAAGGAGGGAAGACCAACCACTTGCAAGTATGGAGGGAGCAAGGTGGAAGAAGACCAACCACTTGCCCAACGTCAATGAGTAGGAAAAGAACGAAGAAGGCTCTAAAGAATCGGTAATGGAGGAGGGAGGGAGGAGGAAAATCGTTAATGGAGGGAGGGAGGAAGAAACGTTTTTGTAATGAAGGGAGGGAGGAGGAGGAAGAAGACTTGGGAGAGAGAAGGAAGAAGACTTGGGAATAGGAACACTTGGGAGACGGAAAATGAAATGGAGGGAGAGAGAAGGAAGAACACTTGGGAGAATGGAGGGAAATGCATTCTGTACGCGAGTTACGAGTAAAAGTTAAAAGGCACACCTATAAGCACGGTTCCCGTCGAAACCGTGTTAGTAGCTACCCTTTTAAGCACGGCTCCCTGTTTAACCGTCCTCGAAGAGTAATTTTTTTTAAAAAGTTTTAAGCACGGTTCCCTGTTTAACCGTGCTAGTATGGTTCCCTGACTTTTAAGCACGGTTCACTCTACAACCGTGCTAGAAGACTCAAACTTTTAAGCACGGTTACTTCAGAACCGTGCTAGTATGTATGCCTTTAAGCTCGGTTCCTCTTAACCGTGCTAGTAACCTCACTTTTAAGCACGCTCCTCCCCAACCGTGCTAATATCTATGCTTTTAAGGACGGTTGCCTTATAACCGTGCTCGTATATGACGTTTAAAATTAAAACACATTTGTTCCTATTTACAAAAATGCCACCGTGTCGTTTTTAAGCACGGTTATTGAATAACCGTGCTTGTAGCCTGTCATCATAGGCGTTTTTTGCACTAGTGTGTTAATCAAGTAAAAATCATGCGCTTTAATCATATATAATATCAGGGAAAAACAATCATGTTCAGGATTTATAGTCGATTTAATTTCTTTTGTTGTCTCTCTTAAAATTTATTACATGTTTTATGATTATTTTAATATGTTCTTCTTAATGTACTAATATAGCAGTTTAATTATGGATATGCATTGTGTTGTGTTGTGTTGTACAGATGGTCAGCAATAGCTACACATTTGCCAAAGAGAACAGATAATGAGATAAAGAACTATTGGAACACACATCTTAAGAAAAGGTTGACCAAAATGGGCATTGACCCATTGACCCACAAGCCCAAGAACGATGCCCTTCTCTCTAGCACTGATCAGGGCAATTCCAAGACTGCTTCCAACCTCAGCCACATGGCACAGTGGGAGAGTGCCAGGCTCGAAGCCGAAGCAAGATTGGTAAGAGAATCAAAGCGACGTACAAATTCACATTCTTCATTGCAAAACCACCACCTTGGAACTTGTGCCCACTTTCCATCATCAAATGCACCATCATCATCTTCTTCAGCTCCAGCCCTGCACAAACATGATCATGCACTCCTACCCTCATCATCATCACATTCTCTTGATCATGCAATGAAAGGTTGGAATAATGATGGTACTAATGTTGCAATTACTAGGATAAGTGGTGGTGCTGGTGATATTGATCTTGAATCTCCTACATCTACCTTGTCTTTCTCTGAGAACAATATTGCACCACCAATTATGAATGGTGTGATTGAGTTTGTGGGTTCTTCAGAGAGAGGGTTAGTGAAAGAGGAAGGTGGACAAGAGTGGAATAAAGGTTATGATCAGAACTCAACACACGATTTGGAGAATTCAATGCCTTTTACGTCTACTCTTCATGCAATGACCATTGATGCCACATGGGGTTCTGCTGATCATGATCAATCTCTTAGGGCAAGCAAAAGCACTAGTAGTGCACATGCACATGTTATTGAACAAGGATTCACCAACCTCTTGCTCAATGCTAGCTCCGATCACCGGAGTTTGTCGCCTGACGACGGTGGAGAATCTAATAATCACCATGGCAGTGGGGATGATGGCAGCAATGGTAATGATTTCTACGAAGATAACAAGAATTATTGGAACAGCATCTTTAATTTGGTGAATTATTCTTCTCCTTCTGATTCGTCTATGTTCTAATTGAGTCCGATTTAAAATAGGAATGAATCCTCTCATGTTATTTAAAATGTTCTATTTTCAAATTTTTTTTATCTATCTCTCTACCATTCGGAAATTGATTAAATTCATGAACTTATTTAAAACTTTAAGAGAGAGACAAATATAAAATTTTAATTAATATGAGAGGATTTCATTCTTGTGTGTGGATGTGTTTGATGAACTGCTAGAACAAAAGAAGTCAAAGGCCATTGATTTTCTTCACAATATGGCCATATATATATATATTGAAGCGAGCATACACAAGGTAAAATGTTGAATTCTACAGTGGTTTATGTTATGGATGCTTTCACATAGAAAACTAGTATGTGTGTGCATTGTCAGAAAGCAGTGTGTGAAAAGCTCGTTGTCTCTTCCTTGCATCACCAAATGTTCATATTATTAATTTGTTTAGGATTTGACTTGATTGTCTGTGTTGGTGGTTGTGTTTTCTGTAGACAAACTGATGATAATAGATACATTATGCGTGAGTTGAATTTTACTGGTTTGTAATTTCCTTTTTTTTCTCAACTGTACACAACTTAAGAATATCCAATAATACCCCCATGTACCTCCTTAATTTATACCATCATCTTGCTTTTGCCGATAGAAAACAATATCCAATAATAGAAGTATTTAGTATGGACTTTATTGCTGTTGGTTTCATGTCACAATCGTCCTTTTCAACAATTTTTTCCAATGTCTATATGCATATATACTTGGACAATGGGCTCCTCTCTCTCTGCTCATTTGCTTGGTTGTCATATGTATAGTACTATATGGAAGGTGAAAACCACAATATAAAGACACTTCAATTTTTGGACTTAATTGGATTTGACTTCTAAAAGAAAACAATTTATTATATGGGAATAGGAAAATATCTAAATCAATCACATCTATATTATCTATTACTTTCATATATTAAAATTTTGAGTTGGAAAGTAAATAATAATATAAATATATAATTATATAACTTTATCAAGATTGTAAGTTGTATTCTTTTATATATGAGTTATGGTACTCATTTATCTTCATTTAATATTATTTTTTTCTGGTAAAAAAAGTTTATTATTGAAAAAAATGAGAATTACAAAAGGATATTATGACTATTTATATAAAAGATTAAACTCACTTACTAAATTAACAACTAACTAATCCTTACAACTTACTAATTAACAATGATCTAACATCTCCTCAAGGTAATAATTAGTACTACTTCCGGTTCCAAATATAAGCAAATATACCTAACTTCACACATATTAAGAATAGTAGTTGGAAGTAGTTATTTGTATTAATGTTACCACATATTTGATTTAATTTTCTAAAATACCCTTAGTATCATTTATTACATAAAGAATTAGTGGCCTTGGAAATATATATGTTGAAGACATATTTGGTAAACAAGCATTTAATGACATTGGGAAAATCTAATTTTGCTTATATTAAGGGACCAAAAAATTCTACTAAAATTTGCTTATATTTGAAACCGGAGGTAGTATCAATTATTAGCTTGGAATAAAAAACATAAAAACTCACCAAGAAATTTGGAGCTCCTAATGATACTCTTAGAACACTCTAAAGACATAACAAGAGTAAGTGTTTGATGTTAACATAACATGTTGAAAGCGGGATTCAAATCTTAGTTTTTACACAATTTTTTATCCTCTATTCACTATAAAAGCCTATTGAAAAAATTGCATTCATGTCATCTCTCCGTTATTAATAATTAGGTTTTAGTTTATACTTCTTTTATTGGAGGTAGCCCCTGTTTGGTAGTTAACGGAGGTTTTCTAAACAGTAAATTTTTTTTTAAAACAGAGTTTTAATTATATTGAACGACGTGAAAGATTAATATTAATTTTTAAATTTTTTTATTTTCATAAATTTATTTCTTGCATACCAAATGGACACGTAAATATCCATGACTGGAAAAACTTAATTTAACCACAAGAATTTAACGATTGACTATAAGCATGCTCCATAAATGTTTAATATTGTAATTTCCAAACTATTATAGGGTTGGAGGTGATGCAATCAACCAAAAGATATTTACAGCTAATTAGGTATCTTTTTGTATCATGAGTATTTTTATAATTTGATTAAAGAAAAGTATAACATACGTTAAGTAAAAAAAATTTGTGTAAAATTAACTTGATTGGTAATATTAATTAGTTCCAAAATTTTCATTAAAACATGAAATATAAATAGTTTGAAACACTCTAAATTTTAGAAACTGCAGTAAGTAATTTTTTATATAATAGAAAATTTTATTATTGTGTAATTTACTGATACAACCAATACTCATTATGTCTCTTATGATTGAAGATATTTGAGCAGTAATTTTAATAGGTAAAATTATTTAAGAAAAATTAATATTATTTTAATTTAGCTTTATATAAAAGTTAAAAAGAAATATTAATTTCCCGCACGACAAGGCTAGGTACATATATCTCATTTACGAAAATAAAGTATTGATCAAATTTATTATTCAAGCTTAAATTATATAAATAATATAATGTGTCGATCTATCTAGTAATGGAAGTTTGGTTTAAATAAGATTTGAAGTTCAAACTTCATTATCTCTGTATCAAAAAAATGAAAGATATATATTTTTTATATTAATTAAATATTGAAAATAAGTTATTTCCGATATGCATTTTTTATAAACTTTTGTTGACAAAATTTTATCAACTTGCTATTTAGCTTATTATAAAAAAAATTCATAATTTCTTGCGTTTCATACTTCTTGAATATATGTCGAAGATAGATCTTAACCACTATAAAATATATCAAGTTATTAACAACGTTCGTTCATTAAAATAAATTAAACTGAATATCAATATAATTTGGAAATTCCATTGATATATTTTATTAGGCCACTTGTAAACTATGAAAGCCACAACAATGCATACAATTCTAAATCCCACATTAGCTTTTGTTTACTCAGAACTCGTGACACGTAAAATTTTAAAGAATTACTTCAAAAGAATTAGGTTCTTATTATTTAAAATATCACTTGAATTACAAAGAATTCATAAAGTTACATTTATACAATGGTAAAAAAAGAAAAATAAGTCTTCCAGTCTAAACCTAATTTATAAGAATATAATTATATTCTGTTATAATCGTAAAAACTTACTCTCCATTATACTCTTCAAGAACAAAGGATTTGGTGGAGCCACAAACTGATGAACAGTTTTATAATTCTAAAGGAAAGGAAATACGGTTCCATTGTGCTATAACGTTCTTAATATTTGCTCGAAGATAGCAGTGAATTTGAGGTTGCTTAGCACCGCATGTCAAATTGAAATTTAATTAAATATATCGCTTTTGATCGTTTGACATAGAAACTAGAAAGTGACCATAAAATTTATGAATCATAATATCATATGCAGGGGATGAAAATTATTAAAACGTTCTTCGGTGACGTTACAATACATATAAATGACTGAGTGAAGCTTACGTTAGAAAAAAATCATTTTTTTTACCAACAAATGCCCAAGTGCATGTGGACCAAACAGAATAGCTAGGGCATGTAGATCATGTTAAAGAATGGCATGTATATTTTAATTTTTGCGTCATTTAAAAAAAAAAGTAATTGGTATAGACAGCAGAGTATGTATGATTGTTGACACACACTAGTCACGAAAGATTTGTTATGTTATATTGAACACGTATATTTCTAAATTTGTTAAATTTAAGGATAACGCTTCGCTAATTCTTGTACATATGTGATTTAAGACCAATTATATTCGAGCGAATGCTTTAACAACTACATGTTTCATGTCTCTTAAATAAAATTTTGGGCTTGAGTTTTAAAGATGGAAAAAAATTTCAATGGAAAAGTTAATTTCATCAAGATGAATAAAATCATATCTGATAAAGCATATATGTAGTTAAAACTAAAAATACATAATGTTTAACAAAAAAGAAAAATTATAAATTAAACCAAAATAACTCAATGTCTATGGTGAACACGATGACGAGGTGCTGCTAGGGGATGTCTTAGGCCTAGGGGGTCGGCGAGTCTGCCGCTAGAAGGCTAATGACGATGACATGGGAGGTGGTCTTCCTCCTCATTAGAAGTAGACTAGTCGTCTAGTGTATCATACTAAGGCTAGAGGCTAACCCTGAATGACCTTTTATGTTGTACCTGCTTAAGCTTAGTCAACCGAGCCATTATTTGGTTAAACAACTCTATCTATGGCGTCATCTCATCATAATCTGTCATCTGAGCTCTTATCTCTCAACTCGTAGTCGTGCCACCTCAAGATCTGATCGGGACAATGAAGGACCAGTGAACGTGGAAGGCTACTTCATCGGTGTAGACCCTCGATGAACAATGGAGGCCAAGGAAGTAGTTTCATAAAGACAACCATTGTTAGTTTCACCAACAACGTCCATCCACAGTTGCATCCTCGCCTTGCAACCAAGTCAAGTGGTTCATCTTCAGCTTCAATCTCATCTAGACGTTGTTGATACTCTTCTTACTTATTAAAACATTAAATATCACTATGAATGCATATAATTATAGACTTAATTGAATTTGAAATGGAATTAATGTTCTTACTTATAACAGTCACACAGGATCAATGATCAATTCAGTCATCGGTGTGACATCCCAGCGTTGTTGAGGGTGGGGAGTGATAGTCAGTGCATGGGCACGGACAAGGAGCGACTCCTGGCAGGCTTCCAATGGGAGGGACACATGAATAAAGCGAATACATACTAAAATAAGGGGGATCCAAAGATTGTATAGGTATTGGACTATACAGTCAAGGATAGCTTAAAGGAATTAATTAGTACTGGCTATACAAACAAACGTATTTTCCTTTTCGATAGCCCATCACTTAAGGACTCTAAGGATTAACTTGGAGAAATTATGGGATTAGTGACCTCCTGGGAAGTTCTCAGGAAATGTGTGATTGAGGATAAAACACACTGGAAAAGTCTCGTGTTAGTTTATGGGGAGAGTTGTTCATTCCTGAAAAGCGGTCGGGGCATTATAGTTGTATCAGAGCATGGCCTTTCCTAATACGGTATGGTTTAGAGACGAACCAGGCGGAAGCTGGCGGCTTTCAGTGGGAGGGACACATGAATGAGCCGAATAATACCATAATTAGAGGGATCCAAAGACTGTATAGGTATAGGACTATACAGTCGAGAATAGCTTAAAGGAATTAATTGGTACTATCTATATAAACAAATGCATTTTCCTTTTTAGTGGCCCATCACTTAAGGACTCCAAAAGCATATTGGAAACGTCTCGTGTTGGTTTATGAGAAGAGTCGTTCATTCTTGAAAAGTAGCCAGGGTGTTACAATCAGTGCCCATCTTACGTTGATGAGTCATAAAATACAGTTCATCAAGCTTGATGGGGAGTCTATATAACTCCTCATAAAAAAAATAAATGAACAACATTGTTAAATTCAAATTGTAAAACAAATAAACAACTTTGAGTATGAATTTTTTGTTACGTACTAGTTATCAAGCAATATCTACATATGCCTGACAATCAATGGTATGAAGGACTTCACCTCTAAAGCTACTTTGGATGTGCCTGTTGTGCTCCCGAGCCTCCTCATGCTCGGGCCTAGCCACTTAGGTAGTAGTAGGGAGGTCAAAAATATCCACACCCGCGGGTACCCGTGGATAAAAACCCGTCACGGGTATAAAAACCCGCGGGTATGGGTACCCGTGGAGGAAGAAGTGCGGGTTTTGTACTACCCGTTAAGAAACGGTCACGGGTACGGATATAATGATATCCGTACCCGCGGGTACCCATATATAAAAATTTATATTAATACCCTTTATTATTATTAATATATAATTATATTTAGTGGGCCTTTTTGGTATTTCCTAAGGCTAGATATTTAATTTGTAATTTATTTTAATGTTTTTATATTTTTATTTTTGAATTTTTTATTTTAATTAGGTACCCGTGAATATCCGTGGATACCCGTGGGTAGTAACTACCCGAAAAACCCGTAAAACGGGTACCCGTGCGGGTAACGGGCGGGCACGGGTTTTATTTTTATCCGCGGGCACGGGTAGCGGGAAAGAGGTACCCGTGCCCGCCCCGCCCCGTTGACATCCCTAGGTAGTAGGCCATCCCACACCACTTCCCCAATCCATTTGGGATGAGCAAGGGATCCATCCATCCTAGCCCCCATCACCAAGCCTTCTCGAACACATATCCTTAGGCGTGTCCTTCCCCTCTTTGCAAAGGTAAGCTTCTTCTTCTCCTTGTCCTTGAGCGCAAAGGTAAAAGACTCCTACAATTGAGAAATAATATAAAATATTAAAATAAAATATAAACATCAATGAAAGACCATTGAGAATAATTTATCAACCAATTCTCCCACCATGGGTTTTAGACATGGTCTAGAACAGCCACTCAGTTCTTCCTTGGTCCATTAGAGTGACCTTTAATCAAATATGTGAGTGTGACAATGCCCTCATTCTTCAAGGCGAAGACCCTAAATTCAAAAGACATATTTCTCAATCTTAAAAAAAACAAACTATTAAATTTGAAAAGACGCTAATGTAAATAAAAAGTATTTACTTCTTAATAACAAAAAGAATCCAATCCCAAAAATGTCCTTCTATAAAGGAACCTTGCCACATGCACAAGTCCTTCAAAGAGCCTGCAAAGGATCAGAAGAACCAATTTTTAGCTCCTGGGGTGCCTTTTGTAACGTCCCTGATGTTTTAATGAGAATTATAAGAAATGGGAAATGTTAGTAAATATTTTAGAAGTTTTATTTAATATTTGTCCTGTCCGAGCCAAAGATTGGAAAAGCCGGTGTCGAGGTCGGTATCTGAAGCGCGAGCAGGCGGAGTTAAAGATCGGAAGTGTAGGAGAAGAACGGACAGGGCTATGCGGTCTGGTCTAACCGTTGTGAGGAGAGCGCCTCACACGGGGTTATAGACCGGATTAACCTCACGATGACTGAGACAATGGATGTAGGTAACCAAGAGGTGAGCACGGATGATGTATCCGATCTCTCAGGTTGTAGCTCGGATTTCCGAGGTATAAATACTAAGTTAGGATGTTGGGGGCCGATATTTATATCGGGCCTATACTCTTGCAAATTATTAGAGGATTGTGAATACTTAAATATTGAGGGAATAAACACGTGTAATTAATTTGATAACTATGCAATAGTTCAACATAGGGAAATTAATTAAATTTAGTAAGAATACAAATAAAATAAAGGAAAAGACGATCTTGCCCATGAGCTATATATATAAGGAAATTCTCTTCTTTCCCTCTTCATTATTTTACAAGTTACCTTGCTGTTGGTCTATTCCTCCTCTTTCGTTTTACTCTTCTCTTTTAACGCTGATCTGCATGCACTGGAGAGAGACTCCATTTGTGTCTAAACTTCAATTTAACCGCATTCCTGTGATCGGGACTTCAAGGTGAGTCTACTGATCCAACCCAATTGTAATTCCCTTATTTCTTTTATTCTTTGGCCGTTAAGAGCCATGCATGGCTATATTCGTGGCTGTTCTCCACTCCTCTGTGAGTGTGAGTCCAGATGTTGTCCATGAACTAAGGGCGTTGAGGTGATGAGCTATGCTTTATGATTCGTAGGTAGTAGGCTAAGCCACGGAAGACTGAGTAACGGTGTTGAGACTGCGAAACCAGTGCTCGGAGGAAAGAATCGACACAGAGAACAGATCAGCGAAGCGTGGAACCAAAGTAAGGGGGTGTTCGGGTTATAATTAATTAGAATAGGACTCACTTCTTATTCAGGTCTTTGAGGTAATGTAAACAGACTAAGGAAAATGTTGTTAAACGTAATTGTGTGTTTATGCTGTGCATGTGTGACTGAGTTTATTAATTTGTGGATGATCGGATGTGGATGAGTTTATCATGTATGATCTTGTGAATCTAATGTGAAATGATCAGTGTTATGTGACGTCGGGTTAGCAAGCAGGCTACCCGAGTGATGAGAAATTGATATTATTGTGAGAAAGGTAAACTGTTGAATGATTATGTGGTATGGGATGGCCGACGGTATATGATAGCCCCTCATTTCCGGCTCCCGTGGTTTTCGTGCCCAGTTGAGCTACCCAGTGGTCAAGTAGGACCCAGTGGTCGAGGTGGAGAGTCAAGCAGGACTCGGTGAACCAAGCAGGGTTCACGGGGTGTCAAGTAGGACCCCCAGCTGAAGGCCAATCCTTTAGTATCCGGATACTAGGAGTCAGATTGTATGAGAGTCAGTTGTGATGAATGTGATGTATGTGATGAATGTGATGTATGTGATGAATGTGATGTATATGATGAATGTGATGAATGTGAGGAAGGGGATGGAGATTGTGTAGTTGGTCTAATACAGTTATTGTATGAAATACACTATGTTTCGGTGTGCTTGCTTACAGGCGATGCTTGATGTGTTTGTATCACTATGCATATATAGTGTTAAATTCTGTTCTATATTAATTATAATGCCAAACACTCACCCTTGCATATTTTTTTTTAGTAACCAGAGACAGGGAGGGGGAAGGAGTCATGGAGCCGCGCCAAGGGGGAGAACGGTGCCAGGGTCCAAATGAATTTGAGTGACTCTTTATAGAGTCTTATGTGTGTATAAAAACTTCGTATTATAATTATTAGTTGTGTTTAATTAAGACCGGATCGAATGAAAAATATATTTCAAAAATATATTACTGTTATGTGCATATGTTTTCATGGTAGCTATGGTAACTCCTTGGGTTCACAGAACCATTTGTTAGAGCGAAGTTTTGGGAGTCTGGTTGCATGTTTTGTATAATCCGATGTGCGAAAGGTGTTCGTTCAACGAATAGCACCTCGTCTAAGTGAGAGTCCGGAATCTCGCTTAGACGAGTAGGGGCCTCGCTCAAGCAAGACGCCCTGATTTCCCTTTCTCTCATCCGTTGTGTTCAAATTAAATTGTTTTTCCCTAAATATCGATTAATTTTCAAGATCAGGGAGAACTTATCGTAAAAGGTAATTGTTTAAATAAAAATAAATGCAAAATAATCTAGGACGTTACACTTGGTATCAGAGCCAGGTTCTTTCTAGAGCCGGTGTGTGGGCCGATCTAGTGATTGTGATAGTTTTCTGAAAGTTAATTGTAATTTGTTGTGTTGAGATTGTGTGTGGTCTGGCACTGTTCCCTTGGCACTCCACTGGCGTAGTATTCTATGAATATAAGGTAAATCTATGATCCCCTGACTGATCTTGGTTATTAATGGTGATGTGTTTGCCCATTGTAGAGTTACTAAATGGACGGAGAGACCAGTTCTGGGGGAAGAGATGATTTCTTCTCTAGATTTACTCAGCTGATGAGTAGGACCGAGTCCGGTCCCACTCTGGATAAATTCCTGAAAAGGAATCCTCCAACTTACAAAGGGGGACATGACTATGACGGGGCATATATCTGGATTAGGGATATCGAGCAGGTTTTTGAATATTTTGAGTGCTCTGAAGAGCAAAAGGTTTTATTTGCTACTTACCAACTAAAAGATGAGGCTAGAGTATGGTGGTCCCGTATGAAGGTGCAGATGAACGCAGCTAATGAGCCGTTGGTATGGGTGAATTTTCGAAGGAGGTTCCTTGTTAAATACTTCCCAGACAACTACAAAATCCGGAAAGAAATGGAATTCCTGAAGTTAGAGCAAGACCGGATGTCTGTAGCTGAGTACACCAGCAAGTTTGATGAGCTGTGTGATTTTTACCACCCTTTCTCGTTAGAAGGGACTGAAGGTAGTAAGTGCGCCAAATACGAAGCTGGACTACGGATTGAGCTCCGTAGTGTAATCGTACCGATGGAGATTAAGGACTATCCGACCTTGGTGAACAAAGCAAGACTGACTGAAGAAGTGCAGTTGCAAAGGATGTCCCAGCCAAGAGATAAAAAGCCATTGAAGGCAAAAGGATTCAGCTTCAAGAGGATGGGTCAATTCTTTAGGGGCGGCAAGTCTTCTGCTACCTCCTCATCTTCCTCTGGCCGAGGTTCCACTGGTCGATCAGGTAATCCCCCTGGGAATCGTACATGCTACAATTGTGGTCAGGAAGGACACATTGCCAAACATTGCCAAGCTAATCAGATTGTGTGCTTCCAGTGCAGATGACCAGGGCACCTCAGGCCCGATTGTCCTCAGAGGCAGCAGCAGGGCAGGACGGATAACCGAACTAACTCTTCTGGGACCCGGGGTTCCAACTTCACGAGAGGAGGTCGGAATGGAGCTGGTAGAGGGAACCCACAAGCGGGAAGATATGACGCCCAATCTAGCGATGCTCAGAACGCCATGACCGGACGTGTATTTGCGTTTGATGCTTCAGAAGCTACGAGGAATGACAATCTGGTACAGGGTAAGTGCCTCATCTGTGGTTATCTGGTTGATGTGATTTATGATTCAGGTGCCACCCATTCCTTTATTTTGGAAAGTTGTGTGCGACGGCTTGGTCTGCCAATCAGTTTAATGGAGAATGCTCTTATTGTTTCCACTCCAACTGGTTCCACTTTCCGTGCAACTACAGTGTGTAGGGAACTACCGATGCAAATCGAAGCCCGTACTTTTCGAGTAAATTTTATCTGTATGCCATTGAAGGACTTAGACGTTATTCTAGGTCTTGATTGGCTTGCTGCTAATCATGTGTTGGTCGATTGTTATCGGAAGAATATTGTTTTCTCTCAGGAACTTGACATGAAGAACGGGGTGAGCGATGTCCTAACCACTTATGTTGTTTTATTCGCTTCGGAGGGTCGACATAACCTCCTGCTAAATGATATTCCGATTGTTTGTGAATTTCCTGATGTTTTTCCGGAAGAAATTCCGGAGCTACCTCCTAGTCGAGATATTGATTTCTCTATTGACTTGATTCCCGGGGCAGAACCTGTGTCCCGAGCGCCATATAGAATGTCTTCGGTGGAATTAACCGAAGTGAAGAAACAAGTAAACGAATTACTAGAAAAGGGCTTTATCCGACCTAGTGCTTCACCCTGGGGCGCTCCGGTGTTACTGGTAAAGAAGAAGGACGGTAGTATGCGAATGTGCATTGATTACCGACAGCTGAACAAACTGACCATCAAAAATAAATATCCACTACCCCGGATTGACGATTTACTGGACCAGTTGTGAGGCGCCATTGTGTTCTCTAAGATTGACTTGAGGTCGGGATACCACCAAATCCGAGTGAGGTCGGAGGATATCCCAAAGACAGTATTTCGGACTCGTTATGGGCACTTCGAGTACGTAGTAATGCCCTTTGGAGTAACACACGCTCCTGCCATTTTTATGGATTATATGAATCGGACTTTTCAACCGTACTTGGACCAGTTTGTGGTGGTATTCATTGATGATATTTTGGTATATTCGAGGTCGGACGAGGAGCATGCTCAACATCTTCGACTTGTTTTACAAGTACTTCGTGAGAAGAAGTTGTACGCTAAATTATCTAAGTGTGAGTTCTGGAAGAGTAGTGTACAATTCTTGGGGCATGTAATTTCCCAAGAGGGAGTCTCTGTTGATCCGACAAAAACTAAGGCGGTTATGGCTTGGGAGAGGCCGAAGTCAATAACTGAAATCAGGAGTTTCCTCAGATTAGCTGGATACTATCGACGCTTCATTGAAGGGTTTTCTCGGATAGCACTTCCTCTGACTCGGTTAACAAGGAAAGGAAACCCCTTCGTGTGGTCGGAGAAGTGTGAATTAAGCTTCCAAACTCTTAAGCGATGTTTAACTACTGCCCCTGTGCTTGCACTGCACTAGTGGAAAAAATGGATATAATCACGGTTAAAAGAGGCCTTTATTCACGGTCAAAGAACCGTGGTTGTTACAGCCGTGGTAGTAGATGATGGTCTTTAACCACGGTTAACAACCGTGGTAATAAATCACATCTAACCACGGTTAAGAACAACTGTGAATATAACTTACTATTTATATTCACGGTTATCGAGCACAACCGTGAATATAAGAACTGAAAGGTGTCAGTTACATCCACTTATATTGACAGTTATTATGGACAACCGTGGATATAGACTATATTTATCCACGGTTACTACCAAAACCGTGGATATAGACCCACTTATATAGACTATATTTATCCACGGTTACTACCATAACCGTAGACAAAATGTATCTATATCCACGGTTGTCCATCATAACCGTCAATATAAGTATTAAAAGGTTTCAGTTACAAACTACTTATATTCACGGTTATTATGGACAACCGTGGATATAGATACATTTATATCCACGGTTATGGTAGTAACCGTGGATAAATATTTTCTATATTCACGGTTGTTGCCATAACCGTGAATAAATACTGAGGTTTTTTTTTTAATATGGATTCTGTTTTATCGTTTCCCAACCCTGCATTCAGACAAACTAGTACAGTATACAGTATGCCACAGCAACACTTTATCAAAAGAATGGTATGTATATATATAACAATTTATTTTCAATATGAATTCATAACAACCTAAAAAATAAAAGTATATACAATTAAGTTGAATGTAATGTAATAAAAGTAAACCCTAAATCCTACTAGATACATATATAAAAGAATAAAGATCCTATATCTAGCTTTGCCTAACTTCAATGAAGTGTGAGGCCCATTGCCTTCTAACATCATCTACAAGTTCCTTTAGGAAAAATGACCGGTCTTTAAAGTACTGCAAAGAATGCACAAAACAATTAGAACAAAAGCTTTATTTATTACATGAAATTGATGAAATTGGTAGAAAAGTAGTCCAAATGATGAGACTTACCTCTGTCCATCCATCTACTAAATGATGTTGGACAATGGTCAGCATAGTGTGCATGACGAAATAGCCACACTCAAAGGAACCCTTCTGCCTGTAAGACTACAATGGACATATAGTATACAATAAGTGAATTCGCAACTTAAAAAACATGTACTGAAGTTATTCATGAATACGATTGACTTACTTTTGGGTTTAGCCATACAACTGTTTTTCCTTTGGGCTTGTTTCCAATCAGTAGATTGTATCCAACCACCGCCCTACGTCAAACAAAACACAAGATAAGTTAGAATTGTATAATTCTAAAAATGATGTAATCGAATTTGTGGTTATTTTTTAGGGATGAACTTACCCGTCTATTGTATCTTTCAGGTCTTGTGGAGCTGTCCGATGCAAACTATCAAAGTACACAGCAAGATAGTCCTTCAGACAGATCACCAGAAACGTCCAGTGAGCCCTACAGTTACCAGTGATAAGTGAGACTTCAAAATGCAAAATATCATGACAATAATTATGGAATAGAATATTACCCTTTATGATAGGGGCCCATGTATATAGACTTCCCAGACTCAAACATCCAATTCTGGATGTATGTCTGGGTGTTCTGCGAGGTGTTTCCTTGCCTCTGTATGAGAGAGGGCTCTAAGAAACCGTAAGTTCCTTGGAAACCCAAGTCCACACAGAGTTTTGCCAGAAACCTAAACAAGTTAAGACATGGTTAGCGACAAATAACTTGTATAATGAAAAAATTGGACAAAACAAGGATATACTTACATCTCCCACATCTGAAAGATGGAGCCGTTCAGCATCGACGTCCCCAAAATAATGTCACAAATGTCAGAATTTGTAACGTAAATTGGAAAAGCACTGGGACGGCCGAACACTAGTGGCTGCCATGGGACCTGAACAGTGACGTCTGCTTGCTCATACCCGATGCGCCATAGCATCCGGATGGGATCCTTGGCCGGGTCTGGCTTCTTCAATGTCTGTTCCTGTTGAACAATTGACAACCATCACGTTTTGTACCATAATTGACAAGGAAATAAAGCTAGCTAGTGTTTAGGGTTTTTACCTGTCCAGGGGCAATCACCAGAAGTCTATTGGGCCACATCAGAAAGTGGCCCACCGCCTGACCGACGGTCTTCACCTCCTGAGTTGCCACTGGCACAGCAGCATCCTCCTCGAGGACGAGCACAACCGAGACCCTGGACATACCATCAGGTAATGTCTGATGGTGAACCACAGGGCCTAAGTTGTGCACCATACCTGTGGCAACTGGCTCCTCCGACCCGTCAATGAACAGGTCACATTGACGGGTGTCTGGTGGCTCGACCCCGTCATCCTCAGGGTCAGCTGCAGCGCACGACCCCTTAGTGCTAACCTTCCGTACCTACATATTTACACATCAAGCAGAAGTTAATCAACAATGAAATAAAGTGATTGCAAACAATAAAATTGAGGAAATTAAATAAAGAACCTAACCGGTGGGTCGCTAGCTGGTGCAGTAGTCTCCTGGCGGTGGCTGAGTGAGGCCTTCATCTCCTCCTTGAATCGGGCCATCTCCTGGTGGAGCCTAGATATCTCCTCCTGGTACTCAGCCTTCACAACAGCCACCTTTTGCTCCACCATTTGCTCAAGGGATGGGGCAGGGTCGGGAGCACCGTAATAGGCACGGAGGCCTGTGAAATATGAATGATTAGCCCATAATTGTTTAACAGATAACAAAATGAAGGCATAGAGTTAGTTAGCACTTACCTACACCTCGATCAATAGCACGCACTCTTCCTGGGTGCTCTGGCCTGCCGATGGCGGTAGTCAAAATATCCTCCCGTCCATGGGCTACGAAAGACCCTTGGGTTGATTGCTCAACCAAGGAATCCTGAAACCAAACAAGTTAGTATTCAATTCCTTGACGTAAACTGATATAACAGACAGTGATATAAAGGGGAATACTTACTATCCGTGAGGCAACCTCCTGAGCCTGTGAGGAAGTGTATTCCCCACTCTTCTTGATCCTAGCCCGCTTCCATCTGTCGTGGCGTGCAGGTGGGGAAGGGGGATCCACAATGCCAGTGTCAGTCTGACACTGACTCAGTCTCTCCTGTGCCAGCCGCTCCTCCAACCTACGGTAACCCCCACGTGACAGTGTGTGTGGGCAGTCATTTAGCTTCCTAGTCTCCTTGGCTTTCTTTCTGGTCTCCTATAACAAGAAAAAAAATATTCACAGTTAGCCGTATAAATTATACATATTATTTAATCATCTAAAAACCAATGTACCTGAAACTCGGCAGAATGTCTAGATGCAACAAAAGCATCCCAGGTCTCCTGATCGATGAATGGATACTTCTCTCCAGGGAACTTTCCTTGGTCGTCCCTGAATACATACCTACAATGAAAGGTACATTTAAACTAAGGATTGGTACAATTTGGTGAAGCGTTGATTAAGATTTTAAAGTTCAACATACCTCGTGGTGAGTATGGATTTGAACGACCTTCATCGCTCAGCCATGATACCGAGGACCTTCCTCCTCGCTATGTCGGAAGATGGTATCTCAAAAGAATCCTACATGAAAGGAGTTAGTCCATAAAAGAGTCCTTAATAAGAGTTACATGAAATAATACACTAAAATAAAACTTAAATAATATCTAAGTTACCAGAACATCACTCCATAGCTGGTTCTTCACCACCTCCTCAACACTATCCCAGTCGGGGATAATGATGGACACCTTCGACCGTACCACAACCCCCAGATAACTGCTAAGCTTCGTGGCATGCGATCCACTAAATCTATCGGTGTTGACATCCATGTCAACAACTGGCCTCTCTCCCCGGTGATGCCTACGTGCGACGTCTGGCATCCGGGTAACACCTCTACTCTTCCGAGTAGAGGAACCACTGGCCTGTGAGTCGGACCTGGATCGTCCATCCTGGTCAGCCATGAGTATCTGTCCAAACAAGGAAAAAACTGTCAAATATTTAATATAACATTTAAAACAACGAATAACTAATATAAGATGTAATTCAATGAATCACCAACAAGATTAATACCCTATTAAGATGAAATATTTTCCCACAAGCCCTCATGGTGGTCATGACGACTGGCAACTACATCATCTATGTCATGTTCCACGATAAATGTTGGAATACGTGTTGTAGTTGATGGAATGTCCATAATATCAAGATTGGGGTCTCCAATGTGTCTACCTTGGATAAAAATTGACCACCGTTTGTCAGCTGGGTCAGCCACATAAAAAACTTGCTTCACCTGCGTTGCCATTATGAATGGTTCTTCCTTATGCCCGATCTTGTTGAGGTCCACCAACGTAACTCCTAAATCATCAGTTGTGACACCGTTCTTATTGTCAACCCATTTGCATTTAAACACAAGAACGGTGAAGGGACCGTAATCAACTTCCCATATATCTTCAATCACACCAAAGTAGCATGACTCCGCCATCATAGGGTTGTTGTCCTTTGCAGTTGAGAAATGCATTGACTGAGCCACAACCATCACTCCACTGTTTTGATTTGTACTCTTTTCATCCTGTGTCCTTGTATAAAACGAATAGTTGTTTATGTCATACCCACAAAAGGTGAGGACATCAAAGTTCGGGCCCTGTGCTAGTCGATGTAATGTCGAGGATGCAGATGCATCTTTCAGGACGGTCTTTTGGAACCACTGCATGAAACTCTTGTTGTGTTCATTCAACAACCACTTTTCAGTCATTTTAGGGTTGGTTTTCTTGACTAGCTCCTTGTGTGTGGCTAGATACGGTTGCACGTCGTCCGTGTTGTTTAAAATATACAAGTGTGCCTGAAGGACATCAGCACGTGGCATGCTCTTCACTTTTTTTCCAATCGTTCCTTTCCCATCCAATCTCCCTTCATGACGGGTCGTTGGAATACCAATGCTTGCAGCATGTGACATGTATTCAGTACAAAACTCAATTGCTTCCTCTGCAATATATCTTTCCACAATTGAAGCTTCAGGACGACGTTGGTTCTTCATATACCCTTTCAATATCTTCATATATCGCTCAACGGGTTACAAAAATGGGTTAATTATGTTTAAGTTAATAATTTACATATCATATCGGAGGACTTTTCCTATTTACAAATTTTAAACTTGAGATAATAATTCATATATTATTTGAATTAATCACTGATTGATTTAAATTTAAATGATACGTCAAATAAATTAGTAATTTATATTTATATTCGATACTCACACTATATCAAAATAAATATATTTTTAGTCGTCGAAAGTAAAATAGAAGGTCTTTTGGGTTTCTTCTTCAGTAGTTTTTTTCTTTTAAATATAACTTATATTATTTTGTTTTAGTTCATGTTGTTATAAATACATTAAGTGTTGGTATAGTTAAGAAAATTATATAAGTTTATCTACATGATTCCAATGGGTCCAAGAGATGACATATGACTTTGAGAGCTAAATAATGGTTAAAATTGTTTTCAATTAACTTGTTGAAAGAATAAAATTGTTTAAGTTTTTAACTATCAAAAACTATCCCTTAATAGGATTTTTTATACTACTCAATCTTAAATATAAGTATTCTTTCTTATCAAGCTTCTTCAAGCTCTCTCATGTTAGTATTATTTCACAAAGCATTTTCAGGCTCAACACATCACTTTGCACCTGTAACTTGCAACCACTTGTTTGTTAATCCACCCGATTAACTTGTAAGCAAAAACCTTTGGTAGAAGATGATTTGTAGTGGTTTTTTTGAGCTAAATAATTACAACATGTAAAATAGAGGGTGCTCAAAAATGATGCTCTAATTCACCCAGATAATGCTTTTAACTGTTTAAGAGACAATGAAATGTTGGCACAATGAAACAAGCTTAACCAAACTTAATCACTAGTGGAACATTTGCTTCGTTCACCTTGAACAATAAAATAATACACACATACACATTGACAATACATTCATTCATTTTGACTATACGCAAGCGAAAACACACATAAATAGGTTCCACAAACAAGGCAAAGCATAATAACGAAGTACACCAGCAGTGAACGAAGAAGAAGGGTAATGGAGCACTTACTTGAAAATGGTGCGAAGATGACACGAACGAAAGAAGGAACAAGCAAGTGAACACGAACAGCAAAGAACAAACTCAAGGAAGAAGACGACAACCAGCGCGAAGAAGAAGAGAAAGTGAAAAAAGAATGAAAGGCGCGGCTTTTGAAGTTTCAGAAAGGATGTATATTCACGGTTCCCCTTAAAACCGTGAATATATTACACATATATTCACGGTTTAACAAACAACCGTGGATAAATGTTAATTATATATCCACGGTTACGATACCAACCGTGGATAAATATTAAATCTATATTCACAGTTATAGAAACAACCGTGGACATAGAGTACCCAGTGATTAAACCCTAAAACCTGAACTATATATCCACGGTTGGAAATACAACCGTGAATATTGACATCTATATATATCCACGGTTAACATCATAACCGTGAACGTACCCATCAATATATATTCACGGTTGTGATTAAAACCGTCAATATATATTTCAGGTACTATATATCCACGGTTGACTCCTCAACCGTGAATATATATTGATGGTTACGTTCACGGTTATGATGTTAACCCTGGATATATAGTTTTCTCTGATTAAAACGTTCACCTTATAATTTCAAAAATGCCACCGCGCATGTTTTTATCACTGATCCTCTTCTACCCGTGAATATATCCCCGTTGTTATATCCATTTTTTCCACTAGTGCTGCCCGATGTAACACATGAATTTGAAGTATATTGTGATGCATCCAAATTTGGATTGGGATGTGTGTTGATGCAAGCTGATCAGGCAATTGCTTATGCTTCGAGGCAATTGAGGCCACATGAGGAGAATTACCCGACTCATGATCTGGAACTTGCAGCAGTAGTGTACGCGCTGAAGATTTGGCGTCATCATTTGTATGGAGCTCGCTTTGTAGTATTCAGTGATCACAAGAGTCTAAAGTATTTATTTGATCAAAAGGAGTTAAATATGAGACAGAGGAGATGGGTAGAGTATTTGAAGGATTATGATTTTGATTTGAAGTATCACCCGGGCAAAGCGAATGTTGTGGCAGATGCGCTAAGCAGGAAGGTACTGCATGTGGCTTACCTAATGGGTAGAGAACAGGAATTACTAGAAAACTTTAGAGATATGAATATTGGAGTTGTTATGGACGCACCAAACCGAATGACAATCGGAATGTTAAAAATCTCCAACGAATTTCTGGAGTCGATGGTAGCTGCACAGAAAGACGATAAAGAGTTACTGAGGCTGATTGATACTCGGAACCAAGGCAAAAATGTGGAGATAACTAGGGGTGACGATGGTATATGGAGATTCAGAAACCGAGTGGTAGTGCCTGCACATGGAGATTTCAGGCAGGCGGTGTTATCAGAAGCACACAAGAGCTCTCTGAGTATACATCCGGGAGTAACAAAAATGTATCATGACTTAAGAAAGGAATTTTGGTGGCCAAACATGAAGAAGGCAATAATCGAGTACGTGAAATCCTGTGTGATATGTCAGAAGTGCAAGGTTGAGCACCAACGACCTCCGGGTTTGCTTCAACCTCCAGAAATTCTGATCTGGAAGTGGGAAGGTATCACCATGGACTTCGTGTCCGGACTACCCCGCAATCAAACCGGATACAACGCGATTTGGGTGATTGTTGATCGACTAACCAAAAGTGCGCATTTTCTGGCAATAAATATGAAGTGGTCGTTAGATTGATTAGCTAAGTTGTACATTGCTGAGGTCGTACGACTGCATGGTGTGCCCTCAAGCATTATCTCCGATCGGGATCCCCGATTCACTTCAAGGTTTTGGGGGAGTTTACAACAACAATTGGGTACTGAGCTCAAATTGAGTTCAGCCTACCATCCCCAAACCGATGGCCAATCAGAACGTACTATACAGACTCTTGAAGATATGTTAAGGGCATGTGTACTGGAACAGGGCGGATCATGGGAGAAATACTTGCCCTTAGTGGAATTTGCATATAATAACAGTTACCACAGCAGCATTGGGATGGCTCCATATGAAGCTCTTTATGGTCGGAAATGTCGTACTCCATTATGTTGGAATGAGAATGGCGATGCCCTTCATCTGGGGCCTGAGATGATTCAAGAGATGAATGAACAAATCGCTTTAATCCGAGAGAAGATAAAAATTGCTCAAGACCGTCAAAAGTGTTATTATGACAATCGGCACAGACCCCTTGAATTCCAAGTGGGTGATTGGGTGTTCCTAAGGATTTCACCGACTAAGGGTGTAGGTCGAATTTTGAAGAGCCAAAAGCTTAATCCGAAGTACATTGGACCGTACCAAATCCTAGAACGGATTGGTGAAGTCGCATATCGACTGGATCTTCCCCAATCGTTGACTAACATTCACAACGTGTTCCATGTATCGCAACTTCGAGCCTACATTCCGTGTGATACCATGATTATACCAAGTGACTCCATTGAAGTGAAGGAGAACTTGACGGTGGAGGTGGTACCAATCGGCATTGAAGAGCATCAAACCAAACGGTTAAGGAACAAGGAGGTACCGCTGGTGAAGGTGAAGTGGCAGAATTTACATTGGATAAACTACACTTGGGAGTTAGAATCCGATATGAAACGAATGTACCCTCATCTTTTTCAACCGGAACACTGATTTCGGGGACGAAATCTCCTTTTAGGGGGGTGGATGTAACGTCCCTGATGTTTTAATGAGAATTATAAGAAATGGGAAATGTTAGTAAATATTTTAGAAGTTTTATTTAATATTTGTCCTGTCCGAGCCAAAGATTGGAAAAGCCGGTGTCGAGGTCGGTATCTGAAGCGCGAGCAGGCGGAGTTAAAGATCGGAAGTGTAGGAGAAGAACAGACAGGGCTATGCGGTCTGGTCTAACCGTTGTGAGGAGAGCGCCTCACACGGGGTTATAGACCGGATTAACCTCACGATGACTGAGACAACGGATGTAGGTAACCAAGAGGTGAGCACGGATGATGTATCCGATCTCTCAGGTTGTAGCTCGGATTTCCGAGGTATAAATACTAAGTTAGGATGTTGGGGGCCGATATTTATATCGGGCCTATACTCTTGCAAATTATTAGAGGATTGTGAATACTTAAATATTGAGGGAATAAACATGTGTAATTAATTTGATAACTATGCAATAGTTCAACATAGGGAAATTAATTAAATTTAGTAAGAATACAAATAAAATAAAGGAAAAGACGATCTTGCCCATGAGCTATATATATAAGGAAATTCTCTTCTTTCCCTCTTCATTATTTTACAAGTTACCTTGTTGTTGGTCTATTCCTCCTCTTTCGTTTTACTCTTCTCTTTTAACGTTGATCTGCATGCACTGGAGAGAGACTCCATTTGTGTCTAAACTACAATTTAACCCCATTCCTGTGATCGGGACTTCAAGGTGAGTCTACTGATCCAACCCAATTGTAATTCCCTTATTTCTTTTATTCTTTGGCCGTTAAGAGCCATGCATGGCTATATTCGTTGTTGTTCTCCACTCCTCTGTGAGTGTGAGTCCAGATGTTGTCCATGAACTAAGGGCGTTGAGGTGATGAGCTATGCTTTATGATTCGTAGGTAGTAGGCTAAGCCACGGAAGACTGAGTAACGGTGTTGAGACTGCGAAACCAGTGCTCGGAGGAAAGAATCGACACAGAGAACAGATCAGCGAAGCGTGGAACCAAAGTAAGGGGGGGTGTTCGGGTTATAATTAATTAGAATAGGACTCACTTCTTATTCAGGTCTTTGAGGTAACGTAAACAGACTAAGGAAAATGTTGTTAAATGTAATTGTGTGTTTATGCTGTGCATGTGTGACTGAGTTTATTAATTTGTGGATGATCGGATGTGGATGAGTTTATCATGTATGATCTTGTGAATCTAATGTGTAATGATCAGTGTTATGTGACGTCGGGTTAGCAAGCAGGCTACCCGAGTGATGAGAAATTGATATTATTGTGAGAAAGGTAAACTGTTGAATGATTATGTGGTATGGGATGGCCGACGGTATATGATAGCCCCTCATTTCCGGCTCCCGTGGTTTTCGTGCCCAGTTGAGCTACCCAGTGGTCAAGTAGGACCCAGTGGTCGAGGTGGAGAGTCAAGCAGGACTCGGTGAACCAAGCAGGGTTCACGGGGTGTCAAGTAGGACCCCCAGCTGAAGGCCAATCCTTTAGTATCCGGATACTAGGAGTCAGATTGTATGAGAGTCAGTTGTGATGAATGTGATGTATGTGATGAATGTGATGTATGTGATGAATGTGATGAATGTGAGGAAGGTGATGGAGATTGTGTAGTTGGTCTAATACAGTTATTGTATGAAATACACTATGTTTCGGTGTGCTTGCTTACAGGCGATGCTTGATGTGTTTGTATCACTATGCATATATAGTGTTAAATTCTGTTCTATATTAATTATAATGCCAAACACTCACCCTTGCATATTTTTTTTTAGTAACCAGAGACAGGGAGGGGGAAGGAGTCATGGAGCCGCACCAAGGGGGAGAACGGTGCCAGGGTCCAAATGAATTTGAGTGACTCTTTATAGAGTCTTATGTGTGTATAAAAACTTCGTATTATAATTATTAGTTGTGTTTAATTAAGACCGGATCGAATGAAAAATATATTTCAAAAATATATTACTGTTATGTGCATATGTTTTCATGGTAGCTATGGTAACTCCTTGGGTTCACAGAACCATTTGTTAGAGCGAAGTTTTGGGAGTCTGGTTACATGTTTTGTATAATCCGATGTGCGAAAGGTGTTCGTTCAACGAATAGCACCTCGTCTAAGTGAGAGTCCGGAATCTCGCTTAGACGAGTAGGGGCCTCGCTCAAGCAAGACGCCCTGATTTCCCTTTCTCTCATCCGTTGTGTTCAAATTAAATTGTTTTTCCCTAAATATCGATTAATTTTCAAGATCAGGGAGAATTTATCGTAAAAGGTAATTGTTTAAATAAAAATAAATGCAAAATAATCTAGGACGTTACACCTTTTCCTCATATGCATTTGGAATCCCGTCATCTAAAACATAATCCTCCAAATCATCATCACCTAAGTTGGAGGTATGGAAGTATGCAATAAGAGCCTATATGCTTAGGACATATCACTTTAATGGACAAGGAATTTTGTTAAATGGTTCAAAAGCCTTTATTAGTCTATAGAATAGTAGGTCAATAATTGGTCCTAAACTATCCTTGGTCAAGTATTAATATGGGATATATTAATACATTAAGACCAATGTGTGAATGAACTAATGATCTACTATGAAAGATAATAAATAGGTTAAAATTAAGTCTTCATATCAGTCTACATTAAGAATAATGATGTACTGAATGGACTAGCCATGAGAATGTTGCATGGATTTGTTATATGAATGTCATAAACAGTTCTCAATGTAATAATGGTATATGTAGTCGTTCAACATGAAGTTACTATGATTCCTACATGAGAAGTTTGTTCTTTTAATATAATCAAATGTCATATGCAAAAAGGTGATCAAAAAGGTTATAATTAGGAAATGAATAAATTATGTAGAGGATATGAGTAATGTAGATGAGATTTGTATCTCTTATGTAATGGGAGTGATATCTATGCCCTACTTGATGGAGTGAGACTAAAAAAAATGCATGGTCATGCTAAGAAGAATAAATATTAGATATTTATTAAAGTAAAGTATACTCTGATATCAAGTAAAACAAATTTCGTCATACAACGATGACAAAGACCACGCTACGGGCCCAATTAGATATGGCGACAAAAGGAACAAACATATAAAGTTTATCACTTATAGGTTATATCAATTTGAACTTTATATTTGGATAATGATGTATTGCTAGATGTCACTATTTATATTATATTAAATATAAAATGTTTATATTTAATATGAACAAAATATTTTTCCTATAAAGTCATATGTATAAAGTAAGTCCATCAAAAGATAATTTTTATTTTAGTTGGACTAAAATTAAAATTATTGGGTCTAACTCATTTAAATGAGTAAAGAGCCCATCACTAAAGAGTGCTTATTAAGTCAAACAGAGCTTATAAATAGAGCGTGGGATGTACATAGGCCATACTCTTTATGATACACAAATTTTCATAAATTGTTGCAAATTTGTGCTTTGACGAACTACCATTCGTACATGCAAAATCTGGTAGGAGTGCTTGCATGGACTTCTTTGGAGATAAGTCTACTTTGGCTCATTATCAAAGTTTCTGCACTACAAGAGGTATACTTTAAAAGTTCTTAACTTTATCCATCGTGGTGTTTTGATTTAAATACGTATTTCTCGTGTAGTTTTGCAAGAACTTTTAGAAACCCTTGCATTTTCGTTGTCTGTCCATTGGGCATTCCTTAATAGATGAATGACTCATAACTCACATCCTTTAGGCCCTCTCTAACCGGGTGTCTAAATCATATGGATAACCAACTCAACACGCCTATCAACAATGACTATGTCATTTTGCTCGCAAGCACAAATCCCTTAGTGGATCACCTAATTTGACCTACCACCCTTATTCACTAACAGCTTCCCCCTCCTGATATACTTCCGATGACCGTCTCCTCCCTCACCATCAGTCATCTAAAAAATATGTTAAATATTAAAAAATAAAAATAATTATAAATAAATTTTGCCTTAGTTTTATTGTGATGTGGTTCCACGACATTAACATGTTATTGTGCAACATTGGCCTTAAAAAAGGTCAAAGTTATCCACGACTTGGGATATGAAAATTCTACTTATTACTTTCCTAAATTTCACCTCTTTATGCCCAGTCGAAACCTAGTAATTGAGTTTGAAACCAGACTTATACAAATGAAATGTAACCTAACTTATACTCAAAATCTTACGATATATACACCTCACACAGGAACATCTTATACCACCATTTGAATAGTAATAGGTTTGTTATCATACATCTCCAATAAACTTACTTTTTAAACATTTCATATAGGGACAAACCTTAACATACATCCACAAACGGCCCATCACAAATTCTGTGTTGTTAACACACCACCAAGTTACAACACATGTATCAACATTGCACACCAAACATAAATTAATTATGTAAAAAATATTGAGTACATATTTAATTTATATATTTATAAATTTATAAATATTATTTTAAATTTATAAAAAAAATTATTTTATAAATTCTAATTTGATATTTCTATTTGTTTATTTTTAATACTTCTAATTTGAAATTTCTAAATAGAAATTTAATTTTTTATTTTCTAATGTCTAATTATAAATTTCTAAAATTGTTTTATTTTCTTAGTTCTAATTTGAAATTTATAAATCTTTTTATTGTTCTAAAATATAATTTAAAATTATAAATTTTTATATTGAAAATTCTAATTTCAAAGTTTTATTTTTAAATTTTTAAAGTCTTAAATTTCTAAAACTTTAAAATTCTATCATAATGTATCTAGGTGTGAAATATACTATAATAAACAACCTTTATAGTAAATCATTTATTTTAAAGTTTAAATATAAATATTTTCTAAAGAATGATAGTCATATATTTTAGAGTTCTTACAACTGTCTTAAAGAACCTTAAAACAGAAAACTAAAGAAATCAAATAGGTAATTAACCTTTAACTTGTTGTAGATTTCAATTGGTTCGAAACTCTTATTTTTCATCAGAATGATACGAACAAAGAATAAAATGGTTTTCTCTATATTTTGAATCATACAAAAGAAATTGCCGGAGATCAAGAGAATTTAGGGAAACAATTTGAAATGGGTGAAGAGAAACAAGGGAAAGAAGCGTTTACGTATAATTTAATGTTGGTTTTTACGTGGGACATGTCCCACTTAAAGTCTCACTATTAACTTTTAAAATCATGGTCCTCCTTCTGGCACTAGTTGTCATGAATCTAGGATGTTCGTTTTTTACGTGGGAAAACCTTCCCCCACTAAAACCAACACTAGATTTTGTGTGGGAGGCTTGTTCCATACAAAAATCAAACCCAACATATAAAAAGTCCTTGAGCTAAATCAGATTATTCTTGTAGTGTCTCTTTTCTTTCATCACTCTTCTCATAACCAGCTGGGCCAATCTTAAATATAAATTTTAAATATTTAAATATTGTTATAATAATAACAACAACAACAACAACAACAATAATAATAATAATAATAATAATGAAATAAATATGGCTTGAATGTATCTGAGTTCAGCGCATCTAATATTTGATATATTCACAATTATTAACTTAGTTGTTTATAATTTCTAATATTTTTTATGCTAGTCATTGAAAAAAATCGATTTAATAAATATGAATGAATTGAATACACCAAATATTATCCAAATTCGGCTTGGTTCATCATACTTAAATACTGCTTCAGACTTCGGTCAGGCTTAATAAAGAAAAAAAACACTAAAATATCAGTGTCTACATTTCAATATTAATGTACAATAATAGAAGAACATAATTTGATTTTTTTAATATTGAACTTTACGTCAAATCAACTTTTTGAAGATGAGATCGTGATATTTCAATATTAATACAAGTTTACTTTGAAATGTACATTTTTTACGGCAGCTTTGAAATATTTATATACTGGATCTTTTTATAAAAAAAATAAAAGACTAAATGATTGAAATTAACATTCAAATACAAATTTAAAAGATATTTATATTTAGATTTTACGATTTTTAATTAATTTTGTGTTTGATTTATCATTTTCTCGTCTCAACTTTACAATTTATATTGAATTTGGATTAGTTTATAAACACATAATATATATGTCGGGCAACCTTAAAACTAAGGATGATAATCAACTCAAATCTTAGGTATTTACAAATTATCCGCCTGATAAGTAGAAGATTTATCTACAAAATGGATACCATGATTATTTTACACAAACTTTGTGCAAGTTTCGCTAAAATAATGTAAGTTTAAATACGCATTATTATTGAGAAAATAAAATATGATGACTAATTAATTATATGGTGAAAAATTACTTCAAGGTATCATTTTTGAAAGTTTCACTATACATAATATAACTATTTTAGCTTTATCGTGAAAAGCAGGTTTAGTATTCAACATTGCTGGCTGCAAAGGAAAATGATAACAATGATATAGAAATGGCTTGCAGATGAAAAAGAGTATTGTATGTGGATTTTGCCTGAAAGAAGAGGGTGCTTGATGGTCCCCAATTAAGCCATCTTCTGCAGAGTGCTGAAAATTGGAAACAAATTGTCATACACAAGTGGAAGACATGAACAACTGAGAGATCAAATTTATGCTGCACATGGATGCACTAAATTCATTTTCCTTTCAACTTATAGCAATATATTGCATGCAAGGACCCACCCTACATTCATTCAATAGCACATGTCTTCTAATTTTAATCTTTTGAAATATTACTTCTGGAGTATTAAGTTAATTATCACTAGTTAACTTTTATTATCTTTAATTTTTCCCTCTTGTCTTCCTATATGATATAAGAGTTACTACTTTATGCCCATTGTTTTAATTTTTTTCCTAGGACTAACATGTTAATTAGTTTCGGCTTTACTAAGTGATAACATTGTCCACTCACTAGAAAATGCACTATTAGCAAGTTAGCAACTGAATTTAGCAACCGAGGGACTTATGTCGCTACTCACAACAAGAAAAAAGTGGTGATTAGAATGCGTATGGGGTGGAATTAACGACTGAATTAGTGGTCAAAATATGCTTTTGGGATGATCACTATATCAGTCACTAAAGGAACATTCAATGGTTTCATCATGTACACGTTAGTAAAGGAAATGAAAGTCAATCTCTAAACTAACATATTTGTGATCGTATTTACAACCAAGATCTAAATGATGTTATTTTTTGTGACGAAAATTAGTTTTAGTCACAAAAAGGTAAGTGAGATGAGAGAGATAGGTACAGGGACGGTAGCGACTTCACCTATGGACAAGGTGGAACAAGTTCCAAGGGGCTGGCGTGTGCAAGGTTTAGGAAAGCAATAACTAAGGACTCTACAACGATTAACAGAAGGGTTACATCATTTTTCTTCACAAATTTTCCAAAGAATTAGAAATATCAAAATCTGTGGCATATGTTTCAAAGATGGGGATGAGTGTAAGAGGTGTTTGTATCTGTGAAACGTGACAGATATGGGGGAAATATGGGTTTGTTCAATTTCTAGCTATAACATATCCTTTATTATTTGAGAAAGAGTTGGATTAAGTGCAGATCGATGATATGAAGTTGCGAGTAAATCTTCCACGTTTCACATGGGGAAAGCATGTTGTCAAGACAACAATACCACCAAGATAATGTTATGTTCCAAGGTCACAAAGAGGGAAGAACGCGATCTCATATGTATAAGTTGTGAAATCTAGCAGTCAATTAAAGCAATGAAAGGCGAGGGAATGAGGGAGTAGGAAGAATGAGAAGTGGAGTGATGAGATGTATTGGGGTTAAGAAATCTCAATTGAAACAGACTCTATGGCATGGCTGAAGGACAGGTATATTGGACGTTTAATTGATATAACAAGGCTAAATATCCTCCATGAATCTTTTGTGTTGGAAGGTTTGTCTGCAATTTATTTACGATACATGGGGGATGATTTGGTATTTCTTTCAACTCTGGAGGAAGAGAATCTTCATGATCTATTGAAGTGTTTTGAAGGTTGGCTTTCATCTACTTTGCATCATTGACACCCTGGGAACCACAGGAGGTATCAGGAAATAGATTAGTGTTGATTAGATATGGGATTTCATTTGGATATATGGTAAGAATGCTTTTTTTGTAAGGTGATTTCTACTTTTGGAACATATGTTATGATGGACGATAATACAAGGTGTTTTGGACGGTTGGAATATGCTAGAATTTTGGTTCGTATGTCAATGCCTGAAATCATTGCAAAGCATGGAAATATCAAAATTAACCGAAGAATCTACTTTATTTAATGCGTGGATGAACTAGGAAGGGAAGAGGAGAAGGGATGTTATTGTTACAGAGGGCATTATGATTGTTCAAATAATTTTTCATTTATGGGTGGCGACGATACGGAGTTAATAATGTCTTTATTCAATAACGGTGATGATCGGAAAACTATGTCTGATGGTGGTTTTCTGGGAGGGGTTAATTCAAGTAATTCAGGCAATTTTGATTTTAATGCAAATTCAAAATTATAATTATCAAGTGTAAAAAATTAGAAGGAAGTAATTTTTGGATCGTAACAAATAGAAGAGTTACTGGAGGATGTAAATGAATCAAATTCATTGTATATGGACAGCTTGACGAAAAATGATGTATTGGGTAGGCATATTAATGTGGTTCATGATCATGAAGTGATTTTAGATGATAATTATGGTTTGGCACGTGATGTGACTAATACACAGTTGAATGGGCTTTCAAATGTCATGGTGGTCGGCCTTAATTGTCATAATGTGCAGCCTGTTGACCAAAACGAGAATCATGGTAGGCCATTACATGAACATGGTCCAATGGGGCATATGTTTCAATCTCAAATGGTTGTGAATGTCCAGCATGTGGATCAATCTCAAATGGGCATGGATCAAATGGCTATTGTCTTGAAATTTAGTATGTGTGATGATGGGGTCCAGCATGAAGAATTAGAGGAGGAGGATTTGACCAAGTCAGAGAAATTAAAGAGACTATTACGTAGCTGTGGGTTAAATTTGCATGAGTCAGAACTATGTCGAGCGTTACACATGATGAGCACGCGTACAGTAAACATAAACAAATGGTTTAGAACAATGATATGGGAATAGAACATTCAAATAAAGTAATTGTTTGTGCATCGTTGGATGGGAATTTACTTTTATCATCGGATGTCTATGTTGGGGATGATTATAATGCTCAATATGAACCAACTATTCTAGGTTCCCATGGTTCCTCTAAATGTTATTGTGTCCCTAGTAATGGAAGAAGGTGAAAACAAAAATATAAAAAAATTAAAAAGAAGTTAAAGCGTTTACAATTGCGCGAGTGGCGGGAGTTTTGGCGTGAAAATGATGAGCTACCAATTGTGGCTGGCGTGGTATTTGGTAGGGGTGCAGGTTTGAACCATGGTCAGGCAAATGCTCATGAGGTTGGTAGTGAGATGTGTCCAATAATGGGTTGTGTTGGTCCTTTGTAGGTTAAAAAATAATCATGATGAAGCATGCATACTTTGGGGCATTGGGAAAAATGGGTGTTGCTTTTACAGGGGATGAAGGTGATGTTGTTAGGCGTTTGGTGGATATGGAGGTGAGGGATAAGAATGAAAGGGATAAGCACTTTGTAGGGGAAATGCAAGGTGGGTTGGAGTCAGTTGTTAATAAAGATTCTTAGCTATAATATGAGAGGGTTGAGTGGGATGTTAAAGAAGATAATTTATGGACAATCAACTGGTGAGTTATTTATGGAATACTTCAGATTTTGATTGGGTTGCTTCGCCTGCTTCTAGTACTGTGGGAGGGTTGTTATGTGTGTGGGATAAGACTTCATTTTAGAAAATTCAAGTGTTTGAAGGCTCTGATTTTTTGTGGGTTCTGGGGTGTTGGAACAGAAGGCAGCAACCTTGTGTTATCCTAAATATTTACTCATTGTGTTTGCTGGTGGAGAAAAAAAGGTTGTGGGAAGAGTTACGAAACTAAAATCGGCTCATATGGAGTTCTTTGAGTGATGTGTGTTTGATGATTTCAATGCTGTAAGGCATGGTGAGGAGAGATGTGGGATTGGCATGGATAAAATTGTATGTAGTAAGGAGATGAGTCTGTTTAATGCTTTTATTTTGGATATGGGGCTATAGACCTTCCTCTGGATGATAGGTGTTATACAGTGGTATAAATCTAATGGAAGAGCAAGAAGCAAATTAGATAGGTTTCTATGTTCTCAGGAATGGTTATTGTCTTTTCCAAACTGTGTTTAAATGACTCTAAATAGAATTTTATCTGATCATTGTCCTTTATTGCTAAAGGTGGTGGATGTGGATTAGGGCCCTAAACCTTTTAAGGTACTAGATTATTGGTTGCGTAAGCCTAGTTTTAAGTCTTTATGGAGGAAATGAAACACCCTCGGTTAGATAAGACAAACCCTTTTGTAAGTTCATCCTATTTAACTGAGAGGTCACAAGTTTTTGGAAAAAGTGAATTTTTTTTTCTTTAAATAAAATAATGGCATCTCAGTGGAAGCAAATAGTAGATAATCACATAGTCATTCACAAACTGTAAGTAATTATACTCTTAACAGAATGGGGCACGCAGGCCCCCTTAAATATTAATACAGTCATCCATAAATATTTAACTACATATATTTTATTTTTAATGGGCATTCTCAGTTGGTTCAGCGTATTCCTGTTCGTTGTACTCCTGTTCTTGGTTTCCTAATTCCTCTGGAAATATCAACAGTAAGGGTGAGTATAACCCAAGACCCTGATGGTTAATCCGGTGCGGATATAATCCTGTTAACAGATAATATCACATAAATCATACACTTAACATATTCATAACTATAACAATCAACTATGCTGTAATGGAATGCATGAGTTTAATTTATTATGATTTATCTTTGGTTAAGTCTCATGATGCATGTAGGCCCAATAAATCGATTTATTATCTCCTCATTCTTTCTAGAGCGATCAGGGTCCGCCCATGCCCCCATTCATTTTCATAAGGTACGAATGAACTCATCGGTTCTCATCATTGATTGATATATTTTTGGGGCTTGGATCCCTACGATCATAGTTACACTCCGTCATTTAGTCAAAGTATACCAGAATTGCATCGTCTCACCCGGCTTCAGGCGCGACTCTGATACCATTGGGTTTCCATTCTGGTTGTACTCCCAAGATTCTTCATGGAGATCGAACGTGAGTGTCCTCCACTGTACCAAGTGTATGCTCTAGATATATTTTTTTCTCCATCAAAATATTTTCATGATGCGAAATGCATTCTTTTTATCATTTGATCCTTGGGTATCTTCTGTGTTTCCAGTCTCATCATATTATTCACAAGCTCTTGGATCCTATCAACTATTTAAACGTTGTAAGTTATTTATTCTTATTCTAGAAAATATATCGGTTATACCTTGGTTGAAATTATATTTTGTATAAAGAGTAAAATAATATATTCTTTATTTAATTACTCATAATTAAAACATTAATAATGTCAATAACAATAATACTAACAATGATAATAACAATAATAAGAATAATGATAATAAGAATAATAATAATAATAATAATAGAAATAAGAACGATAATAATAATTGTAACGTCCCGATAATTTAAAAAGGATTAAAGAAGAGTTTCTAAATGAAAATCCAAGTGAAAAACATTAAAAACAAGGTTTTCCGAGTAAAACAAAGGTAATTCCGAGTGAAATAAGTATGATTCCGAGTGGAATCATACTTAGAAGAGTTTTCTAAACGAACTGACTAAAAATCCGAGTGAAATTGAACTGGAAAGCTGTTTTCCGAGTGAAATAAGTCTGATTCTGAGTGAAAATGTTGGGAACCAGATTTTCCGAGTAAAAATGTTTGATTCTGAGTGAAATCAGACTGAAAAGGACTTTCTGAGTGAAATAACTTGAATTCTGAGTGAAAATGAGTTTCTGAGTGAAATAAAATATGATTCCGAGTGGAATCAGTTTGAGAAGAGTTTCCTGAGTAAAAACGTTTATGAATCCGAGTGAAAATGAGTTTCTGAGTGAAATAAAATATAATTCCGAGTGGAATCAGTTTGATAAGAGTTTCCTGAGTAAAAACGTTTACGAATCCGAGTGAAAATGAGTTTCTGAGTGAAAATAACTATGTTTCCGTGTGAAATCACTGAAAAGAGTTTTTTGAGTGAAGTTAAAATGTTTTCCGAGTGAAATATGTTTGAGGAAGAGTTTTCTGAGTAAAATCAAACTGAGAAGATGTTGTCCGAGTGATAGCAGTCTGGAAAAAGTTTTCTGAGTGAAATAAGATGTTTTCCGAGTGAGGAATTGTTCTGTCAGAATGAAACACGTTTGGGTAAGGTAGAATCCGATTGGAATTATGCAAAACCGAGCTTGTTATTGATGTAAAACCGGTCGGATTATTAAAGACCGAGTTTGTTATTATAGATTCCAACTTCTTTTTCTAATTCTTCACTGGAATTCACACAGGCACCCATGATTCTTAGTATTTTCACAGTCCAACAACAATCATATCTTTTCACAAATCAATACTGAACATTTCACTAAATTATCATGCATAATAATAATCATTACAATCAATTTAATCATATACATATTCAAATAAAATGCATAAAACAATAATAAAACATTAAAACATTTAATCAAACAAATCCTGAACTGCCCTGGAAAGGTGAGGAACAAGGTTCCTTAACCCTTTCCTTTCACTCGGATTTTCCCAGAATACCCAGGAAATATACCCCCCTTACCTTAATGGAGTTCTTGGATGAAAAGAAAATGTTCCCTTCACTGTCCTTGCTTCAGTTCCGAGTGGGAGAGGAAAGGAATTGAGAGAGAGGAAGCTTGTTCGTAGAAGGAGGAAGAGAGAGTTTTTCTAAAAATTTTGGACTTGAAGATGTGTTGTGGTATTGGTTTAATAAAGAAGAGGCAAGTGGGAGACAAGTTTATCCCGTGACTAAATGTTAGGTGAAAATAATGGAAACTTTTGACCCCTTTCCATGTCAGCTTGCATTGATTTGAATGAGTATATAATAAAATATATAAAGGTGTTTTATTTGGAGTGAAAAGTGCCTGCACGTGAAGAGAAAAGGAAACAGGACTAACTGCGTGGGTCCTTCACGCTGTGTCAGCAAGGTAAAATTCCACCTCGCTCAAGCGAATTCCGACTCGCTTGAGCGAGTCTTGCTGTCCTCGCTTGGACGAAGGGAAGGAACTGAGCGAAATGAGTGATTTTGTATGAGGGGTCCTTCTTATCTGACTCGCTTGAGCGAGTCATGCATACTCGCTCGGAATTCATCTGAAACCGACTCAAGTACTTGGTTTCTCACTCGGTAGAATCTGTCCAGACCGAGTTCTCTCTCACTCAGACTTCCACTCGGTAATTTGTTATGAATCTGAGTCTTCATTCACTCGGGTTCCACTCGGTAAAGCCTTCCAAAACCGACTTCCACCTAATTGGACACTCACTCGGAACTGTCCTCTTGAAACACTCGGTCAGATCTTCCTTTCTGAATGGAACCACTCGGATTTTGTTACTCAGAAATGAGTTTTTTTTTCTCCAATTGAACGTGCATCTCTCTGATTCTCACACTCAGGGGAGTTTCACTCGGAAAAGGAAGTACTTGGCAAGGTTTGACTTGGAAACGAGTCATTCGAGGTTGTTTGACTCGGAAATTTCACCCAGAAGTGGTTCTCTTGAACACACTTGTAACACCCCTATTTTTATTTTTATATTAAAATTTTGAAGGAATTAAATTATGGTTCTTTAGAACTTTTTAATCTACGTATTATTTATGATTTTTTGGAATTTTTTGGAATTTTTTAAAATAATATTTTTTAAATAATTTTAAATTCATATAAGTGACTTAAATTAAAAATATTTACAAGAAAGTGAATTGAAATTATAAGAAAATTTTTTTAAAATCCATTTCAAGTAGACTTATCTAAAAATTATCGGTTTGAGAAAAATCTTGATTTTTTCCAATCGTTAAAAAATTTGAAACGTATCAATAAATTTTTATTAACAGAAAATTTTAGATTTTTAAAATTTCAGCTTTATATTACTTATTATAAAATTAGTAGGGACTGATATAATATCGCTAAATTTCAAAAAGGACTCATTTTGAATATTTAAAATATACCGAGTGAAGGGTTACTATTTGACTTAATAATTTTGCCGACAATTACTATGCAAATCACTGTGCATGTATGAAATTTTCAAAAGATGTACAGTAACCTGGAATAAAAAATTCAAAAATGCATAGTATTTTTATATTAAAATAATGGAATGCATAGTAAATTTTTTTCCTATAAATACCAAAGGATTTCTTCTTTAGAATTCACAATTTCAGATTAAGTTTTCTTAATATAGTAGTGCTAGTGAGATAGTGGTGGAAGTGAGAGAGAGAAGAAAAGTTTTTGGAGAGAAGGTTCTGCCAAAATCCTAAGGTAAGAATACTTCTCTTTTATATTTTTTGGGTTATTTTCATATCGTTTTTAGAAATCTGTTATTATACTGAAAATAATATTATTTTAAGTTACTATTCTGCATAGTAAACACTATTTCAATAGTAAATTACTATTTCAATAGTAAATTACTATTCAAATAGTAAATTACTATTTACTGTTACTATTTACCGTTACTATTCACGATTTACTATTTACCGTTACTATTCACGATTTACTATTTACCGTTACTATTCACGTTTTACTATTTACTGTTACTATTCACGTTTTACTATTTACTGTTACTATTCACGATTTACTATTCACTATTCACTATTCACTATTCACTATTCAAAATTTACCATTTCTGTTTTAAGTAGTAATCTTAATCTTCGTCTTATGCTTATACTGAAATAAGATTGGTATTAATATTTTTAGAAATCGGAGGCGCAAAGCAAATCCATTTTGGGTAACAATTCAAGGTAAGGGGGAGTGAGATAAGAGTATAATATGAAAAGATATAAGAATAATGGGAGGAGTCCCCTACTCCTTTTAAATCTGATAATATTATTATTTTAAAATATTAACTTTTTAACTTAAAATTTATAATAAATTTTTAAATTAAATATCCGATTTAACTAACTCTAACATACCTATGCAAAGACTTGGACCATTATGACCTATATGGACTGGACTATACCTATGCAAGGACTTGGACCATTATGACCCATATGGACTGAACTATACCTATGCAAGGACTGGATTATATGGACTTACATATACCTATGCGAGGAATTGACCAAAAGGACTAAAATTGACTATATTAATAATCATTAAATTTTGTATTATGATATGTATTAATGATATTTAATTGATTTGATTATGATTTGATTATGATTGATTGATTGATGATATTTAGTTATGATTGATATTGTTTAATTTTGATTGATGATATTGTAATGTGGAGTTTGAGCATATATCGAGCATGACGGAAAGCTAAAATTCAGTAAGAATTTCTTACCTTACTCTTTAAATTTTATTATCTTTTAATTCTTCTTAGAAATTATTTTTATTAACTTTATTTTCAATATTTAGAATAAAAAAATTAGTATTTATTTTAGAAAGAAAATATTTTATGAGAATTTATTTAATTAAATCTTGAGTTAAAGAAAAAATTTGTAATTTTAAGTATTTTTGGTTAATAATTATTCTCTTTTAATAAAACAAAATTTTTTGAAAGAAAATTATTTTATTTTTTTCCAACTTAATAACTAAATATATTTGGAAATAATTGAGATTCCTAAATTTGATTTTGTTAAGTTTTAAATTGAGAAAGATTATGTAAAGTTTTTAGATATTTAAGGCTTAGAAACTCAATTTCAGTGAGATTCGAAAATTGTACCAAATTTATTTCTGTGGGACAGAAATTCAGAGAAAATGTACAGTTTATTGAAATGATGTTGTAAACCTTTAAGGGATTTAATAAATTGAGTTTCTAAAAGCCTTAACCAACTCAATACGCGAGTAGTTCACGCATCATGGATAATGAAAGTGAAATGAAATAATATTGTCTGGGGACGGATTATAGAAACCGAGGATACATTAGAGGAGGCTTAATTACGAGCCTTGGGATGAGAGAGTGTGAAAGGGTGCTTCAGGGGACCTGGGGTAGCTCCCTAGTGTCGGGTACTTTCACAATAAAAACTTTCTCAATCTGACTAGTCTCTAAGTGTTTCCATGCCAGTTGAGCTGTTCATATTATTATTATCCGGACTTATGGAACAGTGTAAACTCCTGGTTGGCCCAGTGCAAATTAAAATTTAAGGGCCCACATATATAGATAAGTTATGATGAAGATATTGCATAACATTCATGCATTCATAATTGATTGTGTATGTGATTGTGATTGATATTATTATGTATTGGTTGTGAAAACCCTTTGTTGCTTATGTCTTATTCGGAAATATTATATTCTGTTTCTCACTCCTTTCTCCGTGTTTTTGTTTCATATATTCTAAATTGATGATTCAGAGGGAAGGATCGAAGAATTTCAGCAGTAAATATAGCACGTTCTAGAAAGGGAGCTCGGTATGAATACCGTGGTCCAATGAATAAATAATGTTAATAAGTAACTGCTTCTGGGCCATGGAGTTTCCTCTCTTTCTTATAATGTTTAATGTTTATTTTCTTCGGATGAATGTACAAATACTTTATAAAGTTTTAATAATATTTGTGAGGTATTTCAGAAATAATGTATATAATTTATTCCGATAGTTTCTTTTTAACAATCATATCTTTAGTAAAAAAAAAATACGAATTTTTCTAGAATTTATTAAGGTGTAACTGAGGGTGTTACAAAGTGGTATCAGAGCAGTTAATCCAATAGGCCTGGGGAAAAGGTCTATCTTGCTTTGTCTGTAAACTCTGTATAGGTAGAATATCTGACTTGGTAGTAACTGTGATTGATGTGACAAATCTCAGTTACTGTGAAACAGGAAACTAATGGCTGGAAACGATCTTGCTGGAGTTGTAGAACGCTTAATCAATGCAATGGGAGCACGTGAAGGTCAAGGTAATGATGCCTTGAGAAGACTGGACCTATTCGAAAAGCGCAATCCACCTCGTTTCAAGGGAGGATATAACCCTGATGGAGCACAAATCTGGATTCGAGAGATAGAGAAGATCTTTCGAGCATTGCAATGTAATGAAGCTGATAAGGTAGTCTTCGCTACTTATGCCTTATCTGAGGATGCCGAACATTGGTGGGATAGCATGCGTAAACAATTCGAAGTCAACGACGTGGAGATCACTTGGGACTATTTCAAGGATATGTTTCTGGAAAAATACTTTCCAGCTGATGTTAAAGAAAAAAGACAATTCGAATTCCTGTCGCTGACCCAAGGAAATATGACCGTTGGAGAGTACGCATCCAGGTTTGAAGAGCTATCTCGTTTTCATTCTCATTATAATGATGCTACTAATGAAAGAGATCGGTGTGCAAAGTTTGTAAATGGACTGCGGCCAGAAATTAAGGAAGCTATACGAATGCAGGAAATCCGTGAATTTTCTGTATTGGTAAATCGCTGCAGGATCTTTGAAGAAGACCATAAGGATAGAATGACCAAAAGTCGTGAGCCCATTCACAAGGCAGGAGAAATAAGAAGTGGAGGACCTCACCCTCACCAAAGAAGAGATTTCAGAAGGAATAAGCCTTACCAAGCACCATTTCGTCGGTTTGGAGCAGCATCTATTCCTAACAGACCCCAAGCTTCAACTGGAAGCTATTACCCAACATCTGCACCAAATTTTAAATGTTTTATCTGTGGAGGACCCCATTTGAAAAGGGATTGTCCTAAAAACACTTATGTTTGCTTTAAGTGTAACAAACCAGGTCATCACATCAAGGATTGCCCAGAGATGAAGAGAGAAAACCCTGAAGGTGCAAGTACAAGCATAAATACTCAAGGAGGCGCGCACAGTGCAGTCGGAAGGCCAAAAGCAAAAGGAAAGGTTTTTGCAATCACTGGAGAAGAAGCATCTCATGCTGATTCCATGGTAGAAGGTAAGTGTATCATTAATAAGATTTCTTTAACTGTTATGTATGACTCAGGTGCATCACATTCCTTTATTGCCAATGACTGTGTAGAAAAACTAAAATTACCTGTGATAGAACTTCCATTTGACTTATCTGTACATACTCCTGGAAACAATCCCATTGTCACTTCTAAAGCTTGTTGGAAATGCCCTATTGTCATAGATGGTAGGGACATTAAGGCTAATCTTTTCTGTTTACCCCTTTCTGGCTTAGAAGTTATTATTGGGCTAGATTGGTTGTCTGACAATCATGTTCTAATAGATTGTCATAATAAAACCATAATGTTTAAAGAACCAGTGAATTTGAATCCTGAGGATTCGAGATTTCTAACCGCCAACCAAGTGAGTGCCTCTTTAAAAGGAGAGGCTCAAGGATTCATGCTATTGCTTTCAACGAAAGGAGAGCAAGAATCAAAAATCAAAAATCTGCCGGTTGTGTATGAATTTCCTGACGTTTTTCCTGAAGATATCCCTGGTTTACCCCCAGAAAGAGATGTGGAATTTTCCATTGATCTAGTACCTGGAGTTGGACCCATTTCAATTGCACCATACCGAATGTCACCTCTAGAATTAGCAGAGTTAAAGAAACAACTTGAAGAGATGATAGAGAAGCAGTTTATACGACCCAGTGTATCCCCCTGGGGTGCACCAGTGTTGTTGGTTAAGAAGAAGGATGGTAGCATGAGGTTGTGTGTAGATTATCGACAACTGAACAAGGTGACGATCAAGAACAGATACCCTTTGCCAAGGATTGACGACTTGATGGATCAGCTGCGTGGTGCCACGGTGTTCTCCAAAATTGATTTGAGGTCTGGATACCATCAAATAAGGGTGAAGAAAGAAGATGTATCGAAAACTGCTTTTAGAACACGCTATGGCCATTACGAATATCTAGTAATGCCTTTTGGTGTAACTAATGCACCAGCCGTATTCATGGATTACATGAATAGGATTTTTCATCCATATCTAGATAAATTTGTAGTGGTGTTCATTGATGATATATTAGTGTACTCTAAAAGCAGAGAAGAACATGTTGAACATTTGAAGGTCGTGTTGGAAATCCTGAAAAAGAAACAACTATATGCAAAGTTGTCGAAGTGTGAATTCTGGTTGGAAGAAGTGAACTTTTTAGGACATGTAATTAGTCAAGGAGGAATAGCTGTAGACCCTTCCAAGGTGGAGGCAGTTTTAAAATGGGAGAGACCAACCACGATCACTGAGATTAGAAGTTTCTTGGGCTTGGCTGGATACTATAGGAGATTCATTGAAGGATTTTCAAAGCTAGGATACCCATTGACCAAGCTAACACGGAAAGGACAACCTTTTGTGTGGACGACACAATGCGAGAATAGTTTTCAAGAGCTGAAAGATCGACTTACTTCTGCGCCGGTGTTAGTACTCCCCGATCCACATCGAAGTTTTGAAGTTTACTGTGATGCGTCTAAACAAGGACTAGGAAGTGTACTTATGCAAGACAAGAAGGTTGTAGCCTATGCATCACGACAATTAAGGCAACATGAGATCAACTACCCTACCCATGACTTAGAGTTAGCCGCTGTAGTTTTTGCCTTAAAGATTTGGAGGCACTATCTATACGGTGCAACATTCGATGTGTTTAGCGATCATAAAAGTCTCAAGTATTTATTCGACCAAAAGGAGTTAAACATGAGGCAACGAAGATGGATGGAGTTCTTAAAGGACTACGATTTTGAGTTGCAATACCATCCTGGAAAAGCGAACGTAGTAGCTGATGCTTTAAGTCGAAAGTCTCTACATGCGTCCACGATGATGATAAAAAAGCTAGAATTGATAGAGAACTTCAGAGATCTTAACCTAGCAGTAAAGGTTAATGCTAACAGCTACAGATTAGGAGCGTTGCAAGTGACAAATGAATTCCTGAGGCAAGTTTTAGAGGCTCAACGAGAGGATGAATTCCTGCAAGAGAAGAAAGAACTCTTGAAACAAGGAAAAGAAGTCGAGTTCAATGTGGGAAACGACCAATTATTGAGATATAAGGATCGAGTGTGTATCCCTGACAAAGAGGAGTTGAGGAAAGCAATTCTAGAAGAAGGCCATAAAAGTTATATGAGCATTCATCCCGGAGCTACTAAAATGTATCAAGATTTGAAGAAGTTATTTTGGTGGCCTGGAATGAAGAAAGCGGTGGCAGAGTATGTGGCTGCATGTCTAATTTGCCAGAAGGTTAAAGTGGAACACCAAAAACCCCCTGGAATGCTACAATCAATGGAAATACCGGAATGGAAATGGGATAGCATTACCATGGATTTTGTGACTTCTCTACCTAAAACTCCATTAGGACATGATTCGATATGGGTAATAGTTGATAGACTAACAAAGTCTGCCCACTTTATTCCCATCAATATTCGTTACTCTATGGAGAAGCTGGCAAAAGTATACATCGAGGAGATTGTGAGATTGCATGGAATTCCTTCAAGTATCATTTCTGATCGGGACCCTCGTTTTACATCACAATTCTGGAAGAGCTTGCACAAGGCTTTGGGAACAAGACTGCGTCTGAGTTCAGCATATCATCCTCAGACGGATGGACAATCAGAAAGAACAATCCAATCTCTAGAAGACTTGTTACGAGCTTGTGTGTTAGAGCATAAAGGAAGTTGGAATCAATTCTTACCATATGTGGAGTTTACCTACAACAACAGTTTCCATGCTAGCATTGGCATGGCACCTTTTGAAGCATTATATGGAAGAAAATGTAGGACCCCGCTATGTTGGTTTGAGACTGGTGAAAACTTGATGCTAGGACCAGAGTTGGTACAACAAACCACGGATAAAATCAAAATAGTTCAGGAAAAGATGAAGGCAACACAGAGCAGGCAGAAAAGTTACTATGACAAAAGAAGAAAGCCGCTCGAATTTCAAGAAGGCGATCATGTATTCTTGAAAGTCACACCTATGACTGGGGTCGGTCGGGCAATGAAATCTCGAAAACTAACTCCTAGATTTATCGGTCCATACCAAATAATTCATAAAGTTAGTCCCCTTGCCTACCAAATAGCATTACCACCTTTTCTTTCTAATATCCATAATGTTTTTCATGTGTCAAACTTGCGAAAGTATATATCTGATCCTACACATGTTATTGAACCTGATGTCATACAAGTTAAAGATAATCTTACATATGATGCACCACCTGTTAGAATAAGTGACAGAAGAATAAAACAATTAAGAGACAAGACAATTCCGCTTGTAAAGGTTATTTGGAGTGAAACGAGAGGAGAAGATGCTACATGGGAACTAGAAACTGAGATGAAAGAGTCTCATCCTCATTTGTTTTACTGATTATGTAAATTTCGAGGACGAAATTTTCTAAGGGGAGTAGAGTTGTAACACCCCTATTTTTATTTTTATATTAAAATTTTGAAGGAATTAAATTATGGTTCTTTAGAACTTTTTAATCTACGTATTATTTATGATTTTTTGGAATTTTTTGGAATTTTGGAATTTTTTAAAATAATATTTTTTAAATAATTTTAAATTCATATAAGTGACTTAAATTAAAAATATTTACAAGAAAGTGAATTGAAATTATAAGAAAATTTTTTTAAAATCCATTTCAAGTAAACTTATCTAAAAATTATCGGTTTGAGAAAAATCTTGATTTTTTCCAATCGTTAAAAAATTTGAAACGTATCAATAAATTTTTATTAACAGAAAATTTTAGATTTTTAAAATTTCAGCTTTATATTACTTATTATAAAATTAGTAGGGACTGATATAATATCGCTAAATTTCAAAAAGGACTCATTTTGAATATTTAAAATATACCGAGTGAAGGGTTACTATTTGACTTAATAATTTTGCCGACAATTACTATGCAAATCACTGTGCATGTATGAAATTTTCAAAAGATGCACAGTAACCTGGAATAAAAAATTCAAAAATGCATAGTATTTTTATATTAAAATAATGGAATGCAAGGTAAATTTTTTTCCTATAAATACCAAAGGATTTCTTCTTTAGAATTCACAATTTCAGATTAAGTTTTCTTAATATAGTAGTGCTAGTGAGATAGTGGTGGAAGTGAGAGAGAGAAGAAAAGTTTTTGGAGAGAAGGTTCTGCCAAAATCCTAAGGTAAGAATACTTCTCTTTTATATTTTTTGGGTTATTTTCATATCGTTTTTAGAAATCTGTTATTATACTGAAAATAATATTATTTTAAGTTACTATTCTGCATAGTAAACACTATTTCAATAGTAAATTACTATTTCAATAGTAAATTACTATTCAAATAGTAAATTACTATTTACTGTTACTATTTACCGTTACTATTCACGATTTACTATTTACCGTTACTATTCACGATTTACTATTTACCGTTACTATTCACGTTTTACTATTTACTGTTACTATTCACGTTTTACTATTTACTGTTACTATTCACGATTTACTGTTCACTATTCACTATTCACTATTCACTATTCAAAATTTACCATTTCTGTTTTAAGTAGTAATCTTAATCTTCGTCTTATGCTTATACTGAAATAAGATTGGTATTAATATTTTTAGAAATCGGAGGCGCAAAGCAAATCCATTTTGGGTAACAATTCAAGGTAAGGGGGAGTGAGATAAGAGTATAATATGAAAAGATATAAGAATAATGGGAGGAGTCCCCTACTCCTTTTAAATCTGATAATATTATTATTTTAAAATATTAACTTTTTAACTTAAAATTTATAATAAATTTTTAAATTAAATATCCGATTTAACTAACTCTAACATACCTATGCAAAGACTTGGACCATTATGACCTATATGGACTGGACTATACCTATGCAAGGACTTGGACCATTATGACCCATATGGACTGAACTATACCTATGCAAGGACTGGATTATATGGACTTACATATACCTATGCGAGGAATTGACCAAAAGGACTAAAATTGACTATATTAATAATCATTAAATTTTGTATTATGATATGTATTAATGATATTTAATTGATTTGATTATGATTTGATTATGATTGATTGATTGATGATATTTAGTTATGATTGATATTGTTTAATTTTGATTGATGATATTGTAATGTGGAGTTTGAGCATATATCGAGCATGACGGAAAGCTAAAATTCAGTAAGAATTTCTTACCTTACTCTTTAAATTTTATTATCTTTTAATTCTTCTTAGAAATTATTTTTATTAACTTTATTTTCAATATTTAGAATAAAAAAATTAGTATTTATTTTAGAAAGAAAATATTTTATGAGAATTTATTTAATTAAATCTTGAGTTAAAGAAAAAATTTGTAATTTTAAGTATTTTTGGTTAATAATTATTCTCTTTTAATAAAACAAAATTTTTTGAAAGAAAATTATTTTATTTTTTTCCAACTTAATAACTAAATATATTTGGAAATAATTGAGATTCCTAAATTTGATTTTGTTAAGTTTTAAATTGAGAAAGATTATGTAAAGTTTTTAGATATTTAAGGCTTAGAAACTCAATTTCAGTGAGATTCGAAAATTGTACCAAATTTATTTCTGTGGGACAGAAATTCAGAGAAAATGTACAGTTTATTGAAATGATGTTGTAAACCTTTAAGGGATTTAATAAATTGAGTTTCTAAAAGCCTTAACCAACTCAATACGCGAGTAGTTCACGCATCATGGATAATGAAAGTGAAATGAAATAATATTGTCTGGGGACGGATTATAGAAACCGAGGATACATTAGAGGAGGCTTAATTACGAGCCTTGGGATGAGAGAGTGTGAAAGGGTGCTTCAGGGGACCTGGGGTAGCTCCCTAGTGTCGGGTACTTTCACAATAAAAACTTTCTCAATCTGACTAGTCTCTAAGTGTTTCCATGCCAGTTGAGCTGTTCATATTATTATTATCCGGACTTATGGAACAGTGTAAACTCCTGGTTGGCCCAGTGCAAATTAAAATTTAAGGGCCCACATATATAGATAAGTTATGATGAAGATATTGCATAACATTCATGCATTCATAATTGATTGTGTATGTGATTGTGATTGATATTATTATGTATTGGTTGTGAAAACCCTTTGTTGCTTATGTCTTATTCGGAAATATTATATTCTGTTTCTCACTCCTTTCTCCGTGTTTTTGTTTCATATATTCTAAATTGATGATTCAGAGGGAAGGATCGAAGAATTTCAGCAGTAAATATAGCACGTTCTAGAAAGGGAGCTCGGTATGAATACCGTGGTCCAATGAATAAATAATGTTAATAAGTAACTGCTTCTGGGCCATGGAGTTTCCTCTCTTTCTTATAATGTTTAATGTTTATTTTCTTCGGATGAATGTACAAATACTTTATAAAGTTTTAATAATATTTGTGAGGTATTTCAGAAATAATGTATATAATTTATTCCGATAGTTTCTTTTTAACAATCATATCTTTAGTAAAAAAAAAATACGAATTTTTCTAGAATTTATTAAGGTGTAACTGAGGGTGTTACAACACTTCTCTCCACACCAAGATTTCACTCGGTAATATCCCTCTTAGTCATGTTTTACTCGGAAAACGTAACCTTACACTCGGAATTTCATTCCTTCACTCGAAATTTCTCTCTGTCACTCAGAACAGAGCCCTTTTTCACTCAGAATTTGCATAATACCATTAATGGTCTATATAATTTCCATAATTACACACAAAAATGAAATTTTTGAGGTATCCCATACCATCTACAGGGTATTTATTCACTTATTCTTACTTACAAACTTTCCATACTTCATAATTACAAGATTAAAACTGTTTCTAAAAATAGGGATGTTACACTCTCCTCCCCTTTTAGGAATTTCGTCCCGAAATTCAAAGTTGAAACAATTGAGGGTACAGTTCCCTGATCTTCTCCTCAATTTCCCAAGTAGCATCCCCATCATCTGTCTGACTCCAAACAACTTTGACCAAAGAGATTTCCTTGCCTCTTAACTGTTTGAGACGTTGGTCAATAATCTTAACTGGTGATGTTTCAAAGGTAAGGTTTTCGCTCAGAACAAACTGATCAGGACTCAGAACGTGATCAGGGCTTGGTACATATTTGCGGAGTTGAGAGATATGAAAAACATTATGAAGGTTTCTTAGCTCGGGTGGCAGAGCAATATGGTACGCATGAGTTCCTATCTTTTGCAGAATCTGATAGGGTCCTACGTATCTGGGGCTTAACTTCTTGGCCTTCAAAGCTCTTCCTACTCCAGTGGTAGGGGTAACTTTGAGAAATACATGATCTCCCTCCTCAAATTCCAATGGCTTCCGACGTTTGTCGTAGTAACTCTTTTGTCTATCTTGCGAAGTCTTTATTGCCATTTGGATCTTTTGGACTTGTTCTGTAGTCTTCTGAACAATCTCTGGTCCAATTATCGTCTTCTCACCCGTCTCATACCAACACAAAGGTGTACGACATTTCCTTCCATATAGAGCTTCATAAGGGGCCATTCCGATGCTGGCATGATAGCTGTTGTTGTAAGTGAACTCAACAAGTGGAAGATTTTCTTGCCAACTTCCCCCATATTCTAAGACACAAAGACGTAACAGATCTTCAAGAGTTTTGATTGTCCTTTCTGATTGTCCGTCTGTCTGTGGATGATATGCGGAACTTAACTTTAGGCGAGTTCCTAGAGCTTGTTGCAGGCTCTTCCAAAACTTTGATGTGAAACGAGGATCTCGGTCAGACACAATTGCAGTGGGTGTTCCATGTAATCGTACGATTTCCTTGATATAGCTCTGGGTGAGTTTCTCTAGAGAATACTTCATATTGACAGGAATGAAGTGAGCGGTCTTTGTTAATCGATCCACGATTACCCAAATAGCATCATATGCAGCGGATGTTCTGGGAAGTCTGGTTACGAAGTCCATAGCAATCTCATCCCATTTCCATTCTGGAATTTCTAAAGGTCGAAGGGTCCTACTTGGTCGTTGTTGTTCCGCCTTTACCTTCTGACACATTAGGCAAGCTGTTACATATGCAGCGATATCCCCTTTCATTCCTTTCCACCAGAATATTTTCTTCAAGTCCTGATACATCTTGGTTGATCCTGGGTGGATACTGTATTTACTTTTGTGTGCTTCATCCAGAATGGATCTTTTAAGATCTGTGTTGACTGGAATACAGAGTCTCTATTGATACCTGATTACCCCATGTTCATCTTTGCTAAATTCTGAGCCTTCTTCTCTTGTCTTTTCTGTTAGGCCTTGTAATTCCTGGTCATTAGCTTGAGCTTTTTTGACTTGTTCCAGGAAATCATTGGAAATTCTTAACATTCCAACCATAAGGCTTCCCCTTTTAGGTGTTACTGCCAGATTCAGATCGCGAAACTGTTCAATCAATTCCAACTCCTTTGTCATCATATATGATAGGTGTAACGCCCCGGCCACTTTTCAGGAATGAACGACTCGCCCCACAGACCAACACGAGACCTTTCCAATGTGCTTTTGTCCTCACTCACACATTTCCTGAGAACTTCCCAGGAGGTCACCCATCCCAGAATTACTCCAAGTTAAGCACGCTTAACTTTGGAGTTCTTATGTGATAGGCTACCGAAAAGGCTAATGCATTTGTTGGTATAGGTAGTACGAATTCATTTCTTTAAGCTATCCTCGACTGTATAGTCCCATACCTATACAGTCTTTGGATCCCTCTCATTCTGGTATGTATTCAGTTCGTTCATGTGTCCCTCCCACTGGAAGCCTGCCAGGAGCCGCTCCTTGTCCGTGCCTATGCACCGGCGATCACTCCCCGCCCTCAACAGCGTCAGGATGTCACAATAGGCGTAAAGCCTTTCTGCTGAGTGCATTAGCCACAACATTTGCTTTTCTAGGATGATATCGGAGTTCAAAATCATAATCCTTGATGAATTCCATCCACCTACGTTGTCGTATATTCAACTCTTTCTGGTCGAACAGGTATTTCAAGCTCTTATGGTCACTGAAGACTTCAAAATATGTGCCATATAAGTAGTGCCTCCAAATTTTCAAGGCAAACACAACTACAGCTAATTCCAAATCATGTGTAGGATAATTAACTTCATGTGGTCTTAGTTTTCGTGAGGCATAAGCAACAACCTTTCTTTCTTGCATTAGAACACATCCCAGTCCTTGTCTTAACGCATCACAATATACTTCATATGGCTTGGCAGGATCTGGCAAAATCAAGACAGGTGCACTAGTGAGTCGTTGGCGTAACTCCGTAAAACTGCTTTCACATTTATCGGTCCATTCAAATGGTTGATCTTTACGGGTCAGCTTGGTTAAAGGTGCTGCAATTCGAGAGAAATTCTCGATGAATCGTCGATAATATCTAGCAAGTCCAAGGAAACTATGAATTTCCGTCACATTCTTGGGTTGTTCCCACTTTAGTACAGCTTCTACCTTTGTAGGATCCACGGTAATTCCCTCTTTAGAGATGACATGTCCCAAAAATTTTACTCCAGTCAACCAGAATTCACACTTTGACAACTTGGCATATAATTGTCTTGCTCGTAGCGTATTTAGAATAATTCGAAGGTGTTCCTCATGTTCTTTATGGCTCTTGGAGTAGACAAGAATGTCGTCAATGAATACCACTACGAATTTGTCCAAGTACTCATGGAAAATCCGATTCATGTATCCCATAAAGACTGCAGGTGCATTGGTAACTCCAAAGGGCATAACAAGATACTCATAGTGCCCATATCGTGTCCTGAATGCTGTTTTGGGTACATCATCTTCCTTCACCCTTATTTGATGGTAGCCTGATCGTAGATCAATCTTTGAGAAGACAGTGGCTCCTCGTAGTTGGTCCATCAAATCATCAATCCTTGGAAGAGGGTATCGGTTCTTGATCGTAGCTTTATTCAGCTGACGATAGTCAACGCACAACCGCATACTGCCATCCTTCTTTTTGACTAGAAGAACTGGTGCTCCCCAAGGTGAGACACTGGGTCTAATCATTCCTTTCTCTAGAAGTTCTTCTATTTGCTTTTTGAGTTCACTGAGTTCTCTGGGTGACATTCGGTAAGGAGCAATAGAGATTGGTCCCACGCCCGGTATAATGTCAATGTTGAATTCAACTTCTCGCTCTGGAGGTAGCTCTCGTATATCCTCAGGGAATACTTCTGGAAATTCTTGAACAATAGGAATCTGCTCAATTTGAGAAGTGTCCCTGCTTTCAGTATCAGTAAGGATCATGTATAGTTGGACTTCTTTTGTTGAGATTACCTTTTCTGAGCTAACAGGGCAAGAATCAGTGACTTGATCACATTCAGATGTAGTAGATCCGAGAGAGATGGATCTATTATGACAGTCAATAAGAATATGGTTGGCAGCAAGCCAATTCATCCCTAGAACAACATCTAGATCAATCAAAGGTAAACATATCAGATCTACTTGATAAACTTTCCCTTCGATGTTGAGAGGACATTCCAAACACATGAAAGTAGGGAAAATGGGCTTATTGGTAGCAGTCGTGACAATCATCTTATTAGGCAGAGAGGTTGTAGGAAGCTTTAAATGTTTTACACAATTCTCAGATATGAAAGAGTGAGTGGCTCCAGAATCATATAATAAATTTAATAGAGTACTTCCTATAAAGCATGTACCTTGCACAAGATCGTTCTCTTGTGATATCTCCGCACCATTCATGGTAAAAACTCTAGCATTTCCTCCTGGCCTTCCAGTTGAGTTATTTCCGGGCCTTCTAGGATTATTGTTTTGGTTGAAGTCGTTGTTACGGTGAACATTCTGCATTCTCGGGGCATTATTTACAGGGGTATTTGTAGCAGGTCCTCCACCCCCTTGGCCTATTGGTCGCACTACCTGCCTTTGATTCATCTGTTGCTGGTTGTTAGCATTTCTATACCAACATTCAACATCAAGATGTCCAGCCCGTCCACAAATTATGAAGATTTTACCTCTTTGGTTCCCCTGATCCCTTGGAGGAATTCGGTTGGTTGAGTAAGGTGGTCGGGAATATGGTCGATCTGCTCGGAAATCCCTTCTTTGTTGTCTGTCTGGCATCCGTCGTTCTGGACCATGATTAGACGTTCCATGTCATCGAAGATTAGAGGTATTTTCAAATATGAGGCATCGGTCAACCAAAGTAGAGAATTGAGTGATTTGTTGGCAATATATGGCTTGACGGATCTCCTGTCGTAGCCCTGCTTCAAACTTTACACATCTCGACGCTTCTCCCATGTGGGTGTAGTAAGGACAACATTTGGCCAATTCATCAAACTTAGCAGCATATTCCCCAACTGTCATATTGCCTTGTTTCAAATTAAAGAATTCCTGCTCCTTCTGCCTCCTTATGTCTTCAGGGAAGTATTTGGCGAGGAACTCTGTCTTGAATCATCCCCAAGTAACGACATGTCCATCATTTGTTAATCTGATTCTAGCATGAGTCCACCAGTGCTCTGCTTCCCCAACCAGCATGAAGACGGCAAAGGTTATCCTGTCCTCGTCAGAGCATCGCATAGCGGCAAAAATCTTTTCAAGGTGTTCGATCCATAATTGTGCTCATTCTGGATCGAAGCCTCCCTTGAACTGTGTAGGATTGTTCCTCTGAAAATCAGCTAATCCTTGGCTCTGCCTAGTAGAAGCATGAGGTAACTCCTGTCGTTCTATTACCTCCACAATTCGGATAAGAAGTTTCTCCATGACATGATCATTGTTTCGGCGAGCCATTAGGAATTTGCTGTAAGAATATCAACAAAAATGTTCAGGGTATAAGTTATGTGGAGACTTCCACATAGAAAATTCAGTCTTAGATGTTTTATGGATTGTTCAATATTTCTATCAGAGTACGTGGAAACCTAATGGTCCACTTCCCAAGCTTAATGAATCGACTATGCTCTGATACCACCAATGTAACACCCTCGGTTAGATAAGACAAACCCTTCTGTAAGTTCATCCTATTTAACTGAGAGGTCACAAGTTTTTGGAAAAAGTGAATATTTTTTTTTCTTTAAATAAAATAATGGCATCTCAGTGGAAGCAAATAGTAGATAATCACATAGTCATTCACAAACTGTAAGTAATTATACTCTTAACAAAATGGGGCATGCAGGCACCCTTAAATATTAATACAGTCATCCATAAATATTTAACTACATATATTTTATTTTTAATGGGCATTCTCAGTTGGTTTAGCATATTCCTGTTCGTTGTACTCCTGTTCTTGGTTTCCTAATTCCTCTGGAAATATCAACAGTAAGGGTGAGTATAACCCAAGACCCTGATGGTTAATCCGGTGCAGACATAATCCAGTTAACAGATAATATCACATAAATCATACACTTAACATATTCATAACTATAACAATCAACTATGCTGTAATGGAATGCATGAGTTTAATTTATTATGATTTATCTTTGGTTAAGTCTCATGATGCATATGGGCCCAATAAATCGATTTATTATCTCCTCATTCTTTCTAGAGCGATCAGGGTCCGCCCATGCCCCCATTCATTTTCATAAGATACGAATGAACTCATCGGTTCTCATCATTGATTGATATATTTTTGGGGCTTGGATCCCTACGATCATAGTTACACTCCGTCATTTAGTCAAAGTACACCAGAATTGCATCGTCTCACCCGGCTTCAGGCGCGACTCTGATACCATTGGGTTTCCGTTCCGGTTGTACTCCCAAGATTCTTCATGGAGATCGAACGTGAGTGTCCTCCACTATACCAAGTGTATGCTCTAGATATATTTTTTTCTCCATCAAAATATTTTCATGATGCGAAATGCATTCTTTTTATCATTTGATCCTTGGGTATCTTCTGTGTTTCCAGTCTCATCATATTATTCACAAGCTCTTGGATCCCATCAACTATTTAAACGTTGTAAGTTATTTATTCTTATTCTAGAAAATATATCGGTTATACCTTGGTTGAAATTATATTTTGTATAAAGAGTAAAATAATATATTCTTTATTTAATTACTCATAATTAAAACATTAATAATGTCAATAACAATAATACTAACAATGATAATAACAATAATAAGAATAATGATAATAAGAATAATAATAATAATAATAGAAATAAGAACGATAATAATAATTGTAACGTCTCGATAATTTAAAAAGGATTAAAGAAGAGTTTCTAAATGAAAATCCAAGTGAAAAACATTAAAAACAAGGTTTTCCGAGTAAAACAAGGGTAATTCTGAGTGAAATAAGTATGATTCCGAGTGGAATCATACTGAGAAGAGTTTTCTAAACGAACTGACTAAAAATCCGAGTGAAATTGAACTGGAAAGCTGTTTTCCGAGTGAAATGAGTCTGATTCTGAGTGAAAATGTTGGGAACCAGATTTTCCGAGTAAAAATGTTTGATTCCGAGTGAAATCAGACTGAAAAGGACTTTCTGAGTGAAATAACTTGAATTCTGAGTGAAAATGAGTTTCTGAGTGAAATAAAATATGATTCCGAGTGGAATCAGTTTGAGAAGAGTTTCCTGAGTAAAAACGTTTATGAATCCGAGTGAAAATGAGTTTCTGAGTGAAATAAAATATAATTCCGAGTGGAATCAGTTTGATAAGAGTTTCCTGAGTAAAAACGTTTACGAATCCGAGTGAAAATGAGTTTCTGAGTGAAAATAACTATGTTTCCGTGTGAAATCACTGAAAAGAGTTTTTTGAGTGAAGTTAAAATGTTTTTCGAGTGAAATATGTTTGAGGAAGAGTTTTCTGAGTAAAATCAAACTGAGAAGATGCTGTCCGAGTGATAGCAGACTGGAAAAAGTTTTCTGAGTGAAATAAGATGTTTTCCGTGTGAGGAATTGTTCTGTCAGAATGAAACACATTTGGGTAAGGTAGAATCCGATTGGAATTATGCAAAACCGAGCTTGTTATTGATGTAAAACCGGTCGGATTATTAAAGACCGAGTTTGTTATTATAGATTCCAACTTCTTTTTCTAATTCTTCACTGGAATTCACACAGGCACCCATGATTCTTAGTATTTTCACAGTCCAACAACAATCATATCTTTTCACAAATCAATATTGAACATTTCACTAAATTATCATGCATAATAATAATTATTACAATCAATTTAATCATATACATATTCAAATAAAATGCATAAAACAATAATAAAACATTAAAACATTTAATCAAACAAATCCTGAACTGCCCTGGAAAGGTGAGGAACAAGGTTCCTTAACCCTTTCCTTTCACTCAGATTTTCCCAGAATACCCAGGAAATATACCCCCCTTACCTTAATGGAGTTCTTGGATGAAAAGAAAATGTTCCCTTCACTGTCCTTGCTTCAGTTCCGAGTGGGGGAGGAAAGGAATTGAGAGAGAGGAAGCTTGTTCGTAGAAGGAGGAAGAGAGAGTTTTTCTGAAAATTTTGGACTTGAAGATGTGTTGTGGTATTGGTTTAATAAAGAAGAGGCAAGTGGGAGACAAGTTTATCCCGTGACTTAATGTTAGCTGAAAATAATGGAAACTTTTGACCCTTTTCCATGTCAGCTTGCATTGATTTGAATGAGTATATAATAAAATATATAAAGGTGTTTTGTTTGGAGTGAAAAGTGCCTGCACGTGAAGAGAAAAGGAAACAGGACCGACTGCGTGGGTCCTTCACGCTGTGTCAGCAAGGCAAAATTCCACCTCGCTCAAGTGAATTCCGACTCGCTTGAGCGAGTCTTGCTGTCCTCGCTTGGGCGAAGGGAAGGAACTGAGCGAAATGAGTGATTTTGTATCAGGGGTCCTTCTTGCTCAAGCGAAATCTGACTCGCTTGAGCGAGTCATGCAAGCTCGCTCGAAATTCATCTGAAACCGACTCAAGTACTTGGTTTCTCACTCGGTAGAATCTGTCCAGACCGTGTTCTCTCTCACTCAGACTTCCACTCGGTAATTTGTTCTGAATCCGAGTCTTCATTTACTCGGGTTCCACTCGGTAAAGCCTTCCAAAACTGACTTCCACCTAATTGGACACTCACTCGGAACTGTCCTCTTGAAACACTCGGTCAGATCTTCCTTTCTGAATGGAATCACTCGGATTTTGTTACTCAGAAATGAGTTTTTTTTCTCCAATTGAACGTGCATCTCTCTGATTCTTACACTCAGGGGAGTTTCACTCGGAAAAGGAAGTACTTGGCAAGGTTTGACTTGGAAACGAGTCATTCGAGGTTGTTTGACTCGGAAATTTCATCCAGAAGTGGTTCTCTTGAACACACTTCTCTCCACACCAAGATTTCACTCGGTAGTATCCCTCTTGGTCATGTTTTACTCAAAAAACGTAACCTTACACTCGAAATTTCATTCCTTCACTCGGAATTTCTCTCTGTCACTCGGAACAGAGCCCTTTTTCACTCGGAATTTGCATAATACCATTAATGGTCTATATAATTTTCATAATTACACACAAAAATGAAATTTTTGAGATATCCCATACCATCTACAGGGTATTTATTCACTTATTCTTACTTACAAACTTTCCATACTTCATAATTACAAGATTAAAACTGTTTCTAAAAACAGGGATGTTACAGGAAACATGGAAAAATCTAAACGTCAAGCAATGAGATGTTTTAGTGCTTAAAGAAAAATTGAAGAGACTGAAACAGTGACTAAAAGTGTGGAATAAAGAAAATTTTGGTTTGGTTCAGACAAAATTGAAGGAAATGGTGTACAAAATTAAAAAATTAGACTTAGAGGGGGGAGAGGTGGTTTAGGTGAAGAGGGTGTGCTGCCTCGTAAAAACATAATGGCAGAATTATGGAAGTTATCTAGTTTGGAGGAGTCGATTTGTTTCAAAAATCTAGATTGCATTGGATAAAGGAAGGTAACTTCAACACTAAATTCTTTCATGCAGTTATTAATAAGAGGCGAAGAGGTAGTACAATTCATGATGTGTGGTTGCACGGTTCCTGGAGGAATCTATTAAGGTGAAGGAAGGTGTAAAATCTTTTTTTAAGCAGAAATTCACAGGTGAATATTGGAATAGGTTGGTGATGGATGGTGTTGACTTTTTGGTGTTGTGTAAGAATGATAACTTGAAAATCAATGAGAAATTTATGGAGGAGGAGATTCATTTGGCTGTTTGGGAGTGTGAAGGGTCGTAGAGTCTTGATCCTGACGGTAATAATTTTTAAAATTTATTAAATCTTTTTGGGATCTGTTGAATTGTGAGGTTTGTAAAATGTTGGATGATTTTTATAGTGATACGGAAAGGCACAAATGCTTCTTTTTTAGCTTTAATTCCAAAAGAAGTATCTTAATCAGGACTAGGTGACTACAGGCCTATATCTTTGATTGGCTGTTTATATAAAATTATTGCTAAAATTCTAGCTAGACGCTTGAAAGGTGTAATTAGTGGATTAATTTATGAGAACCAATCAACCTTTATGTGTGGCAAAAACATGTTAGATAGGGTGGTTATTCCAAATGAACTTGTTGATGATGTGAAGAGGAGACGTAAATCATGCTTAATTTTTCAGGTTGATTTTGAGAAGGCATATGACTTAGTTTGTTGGGATTTTTGTTACATATGGTGAAACAAATGAGGTTTACAAGTACATATGTGTGTTGGACCAGGGAATGTCTGATATCTTCTTGTGTCGGATCTTGTTAATAGGAGTCTAACAACAGAATTTGTTATGAGAAGGGGTATTCGACAAGGTGATCCTATGACACCCTTCTTATTTCTAATTGTTACAAAGGGGATCAGTGGGTTAAGGCAAGAGGTTGTGAATCAAAATTTGTTTAAAGGGGTATGTGTAGAGGATGGCCAAATATGCATCTCACATTTGTAATTTTATTTTTTGGGAGAAAGGTCTTTAAAAAATATTATTTCTTTAAAAAGTATTTTAAGATGCTTTGAATTGGTCTCTGGGTTGAAGGTAATTTTCATGAAAGTATCTTGGTTGGTGTTAGGGTTAAAAATGAGGAATTGACGTGTTACGTAGCTTTGTTGAATTGCAAAATTACGCAGATGCCTTTTGTTTACCAAAGAATTCCCTTGGGGGCTAATCCAAGAAAAATTAGTACTTCGGATCCTGTTGTCTCTAATTTTCGAAAAACGTTGTCCTCTTGGAACAATCGTCACCTTTCCTTTAGTGGTCGTTTCTATCTCATAAAGTTGGTATTATCCTCACTACCTCTCTTTTTCTTTTCTTATTTTAAAGCACCTACTACTATTATTAAATTCCTAACATCTTTGCAAAGATCTTTTTTATGAGGTGGTGGTGAGGATAGAAAACAAATTTCTTGGGTTTAATGGGATCTAATATGTCGTAGTAAAAAGGCTGGTGGTCTGGGGGTAAGGGACTTGCGTAAATTTAATTTTACTTTATTGGGGAATAGGTGTGGAGGTTGTTAGTTGAAAGAGATAGCTTGTGGGGCAAAGCCATTGAATCAAAATATGGGTATAATGCTCTCTTTAGTGACTAGGAGGTGTTTAGAAAAGGTTCTAGATGGTGGAGAGACCTGAGAAGTGTCTTAAAACAGTCAAATAGGGTGAGAGGTTTAAGGATAATGTGAGAAGGGTCATTGGTAATGGTTCTCACATTTGGTTTTGGTTGGATTGTTGGGTAGGGGAGCGATAGTTGAAGTCTAGTTTTCCAAGATTATATTTAGTATCATCTCAACAGGATGCATCTTTGGCTGAGATAGTGTGTAGGTGATGGATAAATGGGTCTGGGATCTAAAAAGGCGTTAAGAACTATTTGTTTAGAAGCAAGATTTGTTGTCATCTCTTATTTTTAATTTAATTATTTTAAAAGGATTGTAGGTTTCTCATGATGCACCTCATAAGATTTGGGAGAGCATCAAATATGTGAAAATGCCAAATGGTAAAATGATAAATTTCAAACAATACATGTAAAATATTTGGGTAGTTAAGATTTATGGGTTGGGTTTTAACTGTCTTACACATTGAAACTCATCTTATTTGATGCTTAGAAATGCTCTTAAAGAGAAATGTGTTTTTTCCAACTTGCATTAGGAATATGATAATTATAAGGTTTTACCTTTATTGAAAGAAGGGAAAAGAGCCAAAAAGATATGTAGGTTCTTGCCACCATTCTTTGACATTACGACTTGTATGTCCGACATACTTACCCCACTTCAAACTTGTATTTCTTACAAGTTTAGAAAATTCAGAGTGTTACTTAATGGAATGGGAGATGATGACTTTGCAATAAAAGCTATGGCGAAAAAAATGATTTTGAAATCTGAGAAATATTGAGATTAGTATAGTGTTGTGGTTGCATTTGAAGCGATTCTTGATCGAATGATGAAGTGGAAAAACTGTCTTTTTGTTACAAAAGGCTTAATCCATCTACTTTTGAAATGAAGGTAAAAAAACAAAAAGTCAATTATATATCCTATTCTCTCAATATTCATCTACCTTTGCGGCTCCACAATAAACTAGAAGGGTTCATCTTCAACTTTTGAAGAGCCATCTGAGATTGACTTCAATGGTAAATTACTTTAATATAAGTTTAGTATTGTATTTTTACTTCCTATTAAATTAAGTATTTACATGTATAACTATATAACCTTTTACAAGTATTATTTTTTTCATTTTTATTGTATTAAGGAAATAAAAACCCATAGGAATGAGGTTGCCACAAAAATAGAAAGAACTCAACTTGATATTTATTTGGATGAGCAACCACTTGAATTTGATAACTTGAACATGACGAATGTACTAGGATGGCGGAGGGATAACAAGAAATGATTCCTGAACTTACAACAATAACTCATGACTTGTCAAGTATTTCAATTGCTACGGTGGCTTCCGAATCCACTTTTAGTATTAGTTCTAATATCCCAACCAAGTATAAAAATTGTTTGATATTAAAAGGTGTGGAAACATAATTTGCACTTGAAATTGGATGTGTGGCTTTAATAATGGTAATTTATTTAATGTAATTCTTGTTAAAAATAATAAGTTAATTAATTCTTGATTATTATATCCTCCATCCGTTCTTTTTTATCTGTCTCTTTAAAATTTCAAGAATTTATTTATTATTTTTTTCTTATTATACCCTTATCTAGGAAATGACCAAACACTAATAACATTAATAAAGATTTAATTTAAGATGGGAATAAAATAAGAAAGTAGACATAAAAATGCTCTAATCTAAGAATATTAATTATTTTTTTTTATCTGTGTAATTTAATCTTAAAAGACAAATAAAAAGTAACGGATGAAGTATATAGTGAACTTAACAAATAAAAATGTTTTATTTTGTCTTTAAAAAAACTTGGCAAGGCAACTCCACAACCAAGCGACACAAGCTAAAAAAAGGTGGCCAAACTCAGCTGATCCCATATTTGACAGGTTGAAAGCAAAGCATGACGTATTCACCCATTTTGATAACCTTAAACTTAATAAACAAACTATCAAATGATTTCCAATTACGCAACAAACATTTCATACACCAACTTTAAATGAGTTGGATTGGCTCTTTCATGCAACAAAACGTCAACCTCTTTCCGCTATACATTTTAGAATACTTGACGTTCTTCAATTGCCACTCTCATCTTTGCAAACATTACCCCTTAAGCAATACTTAAATGGGCTACAGCCCCACTCAATTCATGAGGACCAACTCCAAAAATTCTTGGGTCTCTGATTTAGCAGCAAAAGACTTGGGTCACTGTTCTACTTTCTCAAAACATGTACCAAGTGACATGGGCAAGGGACAGCCCAAGACATAAGTTACAGACCCCCTTCCACATAATTGGTAAAAAACTAAAATTTGTTCAACGAAAATAAATTAATTAACTTAACACAAATTTAACTTTTCAATGAAAATTAATTACCAATCAGACACTTAAAAGATGTCTTCAAATGGAATTGTTTATAAAAATTACAAAAAAATCTAAGAAATCACATTATTTATTTATTTATATAAAAATTAAATTTAAATAGACTATACATTAATAAGTCGTTTGGTACAACACCTCAAACCTCTATTTGACAACAAAACTCCATTGGCTAGAGGCAAAAATTTCATCCTACGATCAAACAAAATTTTGACTGTCTCAAACAGAATAAAGAGTCAATATCGACTTCCATTTCCCCAATTATAATCAAACACCCATTAAAGAATTACACTAACATCTATTTTCAAATTATTATATAAAAAATTGTTCTTAATTATATTAATTCCTTTAAAATTAATTCTATTTAACTAATGTAAAACTTTTAGACCATTGTGTATACTATTTAAACTCTTATATAAATAACTTATTTTTGTGTATTGTAAAAACTACTTTCGTTTAGTATTTATTTTTCTATTCAAATAAATAATTGTACCAAGAAAAGTTCATATACATTATTCCAAATCCTTCAACTTCAACCATTGAACTAACTGAATTGCCAGAGTCATGGATAAACCCTCCAAGGTCACCTCTTGATAATTTAAATTTAAATCACCTTTAATTGTCAAGACAGCCAATAGCCATCAACAGGTCTATTCTGTTTTCTCTTTTTCTTATTAAAATTTAAAATGAATTGAATTATGAGATTTGTGAGATTCATTTTCGCCCGCCAAAATATGTGTTACTTTTTTACAATGTTGTATACTACTGTTCACAGATGAACAATAAAAAGCATAGTACAGAAAGAATCATCTTGTCCCTCACCACTCACAAGTTCAGTGAATTCCAATTCTGGGAAAAATACCTGATAATCATCAGAATTGTTCTCATATTTATGAAAATATAAAAATTACAAACCTTTGTACATCAAATTTTTATACAAGCTATTTCATATCCAATTTTTTAACACCATTTATTTCAATAAACAGTTTTTAAAATACTTTTTATATAGTTATAAAAATAACCAATATAAAATTAGTCCCCTACTCAATTTTTAAATCAGTTATTCTTATAACCGATACAAAATAAAATAAACATTATTAAACCGATGTAAAAAGGAAAAATAGAGGAAATGCATCCCTTCTCTGGAGCAGAGAAGCCGGACTCGTGCAAATCCCCAAATTTATTTCTTCGCAATAAGTTTAAGTATCCAATAATAAAATTATAATGGAGGCTCGTAGGTGTGCAAATAAAACAAAATATTGCATGGACACAAACTTAGAATCCTGTCAAACAGATTAAGAATAACACATTGCTAATATGCAGGAGTTCTATAAGCAGTAAAAACATGAAAAATTCATACTGCAAACACAAAATTCAGACCCAGCATCAATATCTGCACATTTAGATTAACCATCCAATGATATAATTGCAAGGAGCCTCGTAGGAGTGCGATACAAATAGAACAAATATATTAAAGCAAAAACACATGTATGAATAAAATGAAGACTTTCATCCTTCAGCTCTACCATGGAGAGATCGCATTATTGGCATAGCAGACATGTAAGGGAACCTGTGGCAGCTAAACACATGGATGATCAAACTGCCAAAACAAAACCTCAAATTCCCAATATTCATTTCTGCACCTTTAGATTAAGCGTCCAATGATAAAAGGACAATGGAGCCTCGTAGGAGTGCAAATTTGACACATGCGTACATTCTATGCCATATATCCTGGTGGATTTTCATGACCATTCAATTGAAAACCTTTATTTAGTTTTATCAAGGCAAGATTGAATTAAATCAAAACAAAACACAAATTTTCTTTTCCTTGTATTCATAAAGAACAAACTGATTTCAATTAAGCCTGATAATTTCATTCCCACCTGCTTTCGTAGCATATAGTAATTGAATAACCACATCGACTCTGGTCTAACTTCAACTAACAAACATTATGAGAAAGAAACAAATACACAACTAGGTAGTAATATATGGGTTATACTGGCAGCCCAAACATGTGAAGTCAGATCTGCAAAGCGGTGCCCAACATTCTTATTTGCACAAAGATTTGGAATTGGCAACTTATGATACAGAAACACCACAGAGCCTCGGTACTTGTGCAGTTCAAAATCTAACCCACCCAATGCAAATGGCACAAATAACACATTTGCAAAGATTCAAAATCACATGCAAATAAAATATGCAAAAGCTTAAAAGCAAGAAAAATAACCAATTTCTACCCTAACACAACATAAACAAAGGCGCAAAATATAAACTTTGGTGTGTGAAATTTTGGATTTAGCATTTGAAAATACATCAGGAACAAACTTAGTCATAAAAGAATGAAACAATTTAGAATACTAATTATGAGAAATTAGTAACAAACTTAAGGAAAACAGCAAAATTTCTGTGACCCAATGAGTTAAATTAGAGTAAGTCAACATCTTTACCGTAATTAACAGTTGCCGTGGACATACAAGGTTGTGGACTTGTGGAGACGGAATGAAGAAGAAGCCTGGGAATAGGGTTTGAATTTATAGGAGTGAGAGCTGAGAAATTAGGGCAACGCATCGAAACCCATCATGCTGTAGTTGGGTCTATGAGAAAAATCAATGGTGGAGAAGTGATCGATGGAAATTGGATTTTCCAGCGTGAAGACACGTGTCGTGCTTATGTTGGAGATTGAAAACAGCGGTTCAGATTACACATTGGGAAATCACCAGAATTCCTAATTTAATTTTCATTTGTTGTTAGCTTTTTTTATTGGTTGGACTTGCACTTGGCTTACAGAGAAATAAAAAAACAATACGGAAAACCAGGTATCATATTGTCCATCTTTTTATCCAGTTCTATGACAATTATTAAAAAGATTAGTTATTCTAATTGAATATAATAAATTACTAATTATATTTGCTAAAATAATCATTTTGTCTTTGTTACTTTCTTCAAGTGGTGACATTTTGATACCTAAATTGGTTAGGTTAATGAAAATTCATTCGGTTGTTTTTCTATTACTCAACTTAACTTATTCATTATGTTTTGTGTCAAGTTCAGTTGACAAAAAAAAGAGAAAACTTAATTGCCCACCTCTTACCTTTTTCTTTTTGGTTCTCAATTTCAAGTTTTTTTTTTATAGGGGTCTCCTTGTTCCCAAGGGAGTTCTCTACCTTTATGGGAGGTTGTTATTTCACTATAAGTGAGTTCTTTGGATTTTTTACCCATTTGAGTAAATTTCAAAAGAATTTGTATGTTACGGGTGCATAAGAAACAATTTAGTTGTCTGGGGTAAAAGTGGTCAAATCATATTTTGAAAACAAGGGAAGTGCGTTTTGTAAAAACATAGGATCAAGGTACGTTTTTGACTCTGACGCGCACAGAAACCAAGAAGAAAATGCATCTTGGAAGTGCGTTTTTGACCATTGACGCACACAGAATTCAAGGTGAAAACATATCTTGGAAGTACGTTTTTGACCATCTTAAAACGCACCTTGGACTAGCATTTTAAAAAATGCAAGGTTTTAAAACATTGTGTTAGATACCATTAACTGTGTAATTGTGATAAACCTTTTATGAAATAAGTGCGATTTCAACTGGAAAAAAAATTCATAAAAAATTTTAGAAAGCTTACTCTGACCAAATAAAAGATAGACATTATGGGGTCTATCTCTCTGTATTTTTTTAAATAAGTTTTCACTTTAAAATTTTTATTTCCTTCTTTATTGTAGAAAATTACAAATTAATCATAATTGTCTCAATGATAAAATTAGATTAAAAACAATACAGCCCCTTTATAGTAATTTCACATATATATATATATATATATATATATATATATATATATATTAGGTTAAATATTTTTAGTGTTGTTCTTTAGAATCAATCTTGCGTTTTTTAAAAATTTAAGATGGTCAAAAATTCACTTCGAATATGCATTTTCACCTTGAATTCTGTGCACGTCAATGGTCAAAAACGCACTTCCAATATGCGTTTTCTTCTTGGTTTCTGTGCGCGTCAGAGTCAAAAACGTACCCTGATCTTACGTTTTTATAAAACGCACTTCCCTCCTACGTTTTCAAAATATTATTTAACCTCTTTTACCTTAGACAATTAAATTGTTTCTGATGCACCCCTAACATGCAAATTCTTTTAAAATTTACCCCAAATGGGTCAAAAATCTGAGTTCTTTTCTTTCTTTTGCTGTTTATTTTTTTGTTTTAGTCTGGTTTTTTTCAAGTGTTAGATTTGTGTTTTTCTCTATCACACTACCACCTTTAATCTCCTTTAATGGTCACTCTCACCTACTTAGACAGCCACACTCACTGTTCATCTTTATTTTCCATTCTCATCATTCTTTCTCTTCTTTATTCATTTGTGTCTTTATTTTGGTTATTTAATTTGTTCAGTAAATACCTTAATTTTAGTCTCAACTAATATCATATGATATATGATGTTGTTATCTGATGATATTGCTTGATAGGTATATTCTTTTGTCGTTAGTTGCAATGTCAATAGAGTTGGTACAACTGTAAAGAAGAAGGATGAAGGTTTTAGCTTAAGTATTTTGGTTATTATGTATGGTTCTTATTTTGGGGCCGCTTTAGGGTTTTCTTTATGTATTGGACGTTGTATTGAACTTCAAGTTAACATGTCTAAGTTGTAATGTTTGGTCATGATATTGTAGTATCACTCTTATGTAAGTGTTGTTGGGCTGCCTTCGTAGCTTTATAATGAAGCTCAGTTGATCAAAGAAAATTTGGCAAGTTAGCCTAGCTTGTAAAATAATTAGGCTTAAACATTTAATTTTAAAGCATGAATAACACTAAACCTATTTAGAATGATCCAATTTGGCCTGACGCACTAAGCTTGTAAAGACGACAAAAAAACTAAACTCTAAACAAATATTAAAATATAAAATTTGTTTTCTCATTCTTAAGTATCACTTTTCAATACACTTCTACCTTTTTTTTTAAAAGAAAATCCAGCATTGCAAAGAGAAAACAATAATAGTTATCGTTTTCCCTTTACGGGGAGGATGTTATTCCTTTATAGAAGGTGTTTTCTCCATTGCAAGTGAGTTTTTTCTTTCCTTTTTAGTGTGTTTCCTCTTTGTTTGGTGAGAGTTTATTGTTATTGTTAGTTTTTCACCTTTATCGGTATATGGTTATCAGTCTCTATTTGCCTTCTCGATCATTAGTCATTGTTTATGCTTCATTACTCATATATTTGCTTCCTTCTTATACCTTTTCCACTCCTCCACATGTCATTTGCTTCTCTAATCGTCGATTATACTATTTTTTACCTCACCTTTGTTCTACTATTCATTCTTTCCTCCTTGTGTTTGTGTTCTTTTCTAACCACTTTACGATATGGCACATGTATTGATGTACACATTGTCTTGTTGGGATACAACTTGTTAAGTGGTTTGTGACATCAGTAGAGTCGATATGGCCACGAGGAAAAGAGAAATCAAAGACTAAATTAATGTTTAATAATTTTTACAATAACTATATTATTGGTAATATATTTAATAAACACATTATTAATAATATATTTAATAAATATATTTATTATTACTGATAATATTATACATATAATTAAGTTAGATGTGTTATATATATATATATATATATATATATATATATAATTATTCCCCTATATGTAATGAAAGTATGTTTGGATCTAATGGTAAGACAATCTTTGTGTCACTTGTTAAAGGCCAGTTTGGATCTTATGAGGGGAAAATATTTTTAATTTCCAAGTCAATATTTCAACCAATTAAATCATGACATGTGTTACTAATCTAACTTGGACACATGTCTCTCAGGTGTCACGTTAATTATTTTGTTAGTTTTTTTAATACATGTTATATAAAGAAAAACTTTGATGTTGTTACACACGAGACTAAATCGAGAAAAAAATGTTTGAAATTAAATTATGACCTAAAATAAATGTAACTGTGCAAATATATATTTTAGCATTTAAGGTTTAATGGTTGTTTGGATCTTTTTATTTTCATATTGATGTTAAAATCTCAATGTTCTTGATGAAACATGCTTGAGCTAAAATAATATATTTTGTAGTATTGTATATCACTTTTTAAGATTCTTATTGTATTGTAAGTAGAACTGTTAAAATGGACTACCTGGATGATCTGTGTTAGGCTCGACTTGAGCTTATGTGGGGCTAGACCAAAAGGCCTATTTGAATTTGTCCCAGATTTTGAGGCTCGAGCCCAGCCTACATCGACTAGTAAGCTGTTGTTGGGCAGGTCAAGCTTATATAGGCTTTTGACATGAAATATACTAAAATTTTTTATACTATAGATCTAATTCAAGTATAAAAAATGTAGAGTATCTTTTTTGTGTAAGCAAAATTTTAAAAAATAAGTTACAGGCTTATGTAAGTTGATTCAGTCTAGCATAAACCTACTCGATTATAGTTTTTTTAACTGGGTTAAAAAAGTCTAATTTTAATTTATATTTTTTAAAAAGTTTAAACCTAACTATTTTAACAGTAATTATTGTTGTTAATTTTCAACTAAATTTTTATCAACAAAAAAATATATCAACTAATTCAAGTAATATTTTGATAAGTGAGTCAATTACTTATGGACGAGTGGCGTGGCAAAAGAAGCGTCAGGTTCCTCTGCTGGCAACTGAGCAAGGGAAAAACAACTTTTACAACACATTTTGGGTATCTTTCGCAAAATTAAGAGATAAATTAATTAAAAGTTGATAAGTAAGGCAACAATTTAAAATTGGTTTGAGAAGTTAGTTACTTAAATTAAAATAGTCGGAGTTTAACTCAAATGCTACTTTACAAGCTATTAAAAAATTTAATCTAATAAATTTTTAAAATTGCAAATTAATTTAAATCATTTAGGGTAATATTGATTTTCTTAAAAAAATTGTTATATCCACGTTGGTCTATTGACCTATTTGTTGTTCTCACTTTTCCAGTGACACTTGATTCATCAACTTGGCACCATTAGCCGTCATCACTGAATAACCCATGGGGCAAGTATCTATCCCTATCCATTATTTTCTTTAATAACCGTTACAGTATTTTGTTTTATAAGCTCCAAAAAATATATTCATTATATTTTTTTATTTTATCTTTAGTATTTAATATATATTTTATATTTATATAACTAATAGATGAGGGTGATATTTAACTTTAAATGAAAAGAAATTTAGAAAAGTAAAATTCTTTTTATTTAAACAATAATTATTCTTTTGAAATTACGTATTTTTATAAATAACAGGACTTATGATATAAAATACAGAAAAGTTTTATTGTAAGTCGTGGATAATGTAATTATCAAATAACTTTGACATAAACTCAACACAACATAATGAGATACACATTAGAAATACTGAATAACTTTTCATCTTAATTAAAATAATGTATCAGGAACTTAAAATTAGAATTAATGGTCGTCATAAATTATCAAAGTTAAATTTTAATTTTAGTCGAAAAATAATACATCTTCATAATTTAAGTTACAACCTCACTAAATCATCCCATTTATTTTTGTTTGCATATCATAAATTTAATTCATTGCAAATATACTATTAATATTAAATGATTGAAATAGTGATGTATAGAAGTAAATACACTATAATATCCTTTATGTTTTAAAACAAAATCATTCAAATTTTTATACTTTATATTATGTAACGGAAGATGTAAGCAATAATACAACTTTCATCATTTATATGTGATTAATTATTACCATTGAAGTTTTTCTTTGTATATTTAATTTTTTATATTTAATTTTTTTTCGCAACATCATCATTTTTCATTAGAGTAAATTGACATTTTTATCCCCTATTCCCCCCCCCCCCCCCCCACTCAAATAAAAAGATGTAATTTGGTCATATACTCATTTAAATAAGCAAATAAGTCCCCAATTCAAGCAATTGTTCTTCAATTAGGTCTAGTCTATTATCCATCTCCATAACAAAGTTAATGTTTGACTATGTGTCATGTTAAGTATTTGGGGAAGGTACATGTGACATAACGTGATGCCATTTTCAATTGGTTGAAGCTTAAGTGGTCAAACTTTCTCTATTTCCATCTTTCTCTTTTGGTCTCTCTCTTTCTTGCTGCCTTCTCTCTCTTTTTCTCCCTCTCTCTCTCTTTCTCTCTCTCTCTCTCTCTCTCTCTATCCATCTCTTGTTCATCTCTCTTTTGATCTATCTTTGTGTGTCTTATTGGGAAGACATTACGAGAGAGAAAAGGTTTAGTGATCGGAGAGCATTGTCCAATTCCAAGCAACCAAGACAGTGCTTTCGACCTTGTAAGCTTCATCGCCTATTTCAACATTTAGGAGAGACCAAGACAGTAGTGGCCGAGATTGAAAGTTTGACACGTAAAACATAGATGAAGTAAGCAAAGATGCAAACAATGTCTCGGTATGGTGTTGGAGTCTGATTGTTCTGATGGTCTTAGGGTTTTGTTTGTTTGTTTAGTTTTTCTTTAATTTAGCATGACATTAGAATTTGTTCAATGGTTCAATTTTTTCTATAATGTCCGACTCGATTCTAAAGGTTGCATCACCTTTGTCGATTAGGCTTGCCACCTTAAAAGGGAGCACAAGGATATCAAAAATTATGTTTTGTTGTAAAATTTATATCATTTTTACCAAGAGTTATAATTGTAAGTACATTTCTTAATAAGGTGAATATGTAATTGAGACAATTATTTTGAGCTTCAACTGGTTGTTAAAAACTACCTCAAAATATTTTATGTCATGTGTGTCTCTCCACGTGACACGTAGTTAAACATTTTTAGAAGAATTAATTCAAAAGGGTTTTTGGTGGATTTGTTCGAACTTAAAAAAAATTCCAATTATTTAAAAAAATTATTTTGTGTGACTTTTAAAAAATAAATGAATATATACTCAAGGATATTTTTCATAATTTGGAACAACTATAAACAAGGATGTGCATAAATATTAAGAAGTAGAAAAATCGAGATTTAAGCTTAGGCATAACATTTTATATTCATGTCATGCACTAATTATGCCTATCTCAAAGATAGTTACCTTTGATGTAAAAAGTGCTTTAATAATTGTCTCTCAACAAAAAAATATTATTAAATATCTAAAAATAAATAATTTTTCATCAAATTGTAATTCTTATGTTAAGTAAATAATGACAAATATGAATAATCATGGTATAGATTCCAAGGCCAAATGGAGATAAGAAACGTGGATGAACAAAACTAAAGATCATAAAATTCTTTAATCTTATTTGGAAATATGAAGTAGTTGGACCTGAAGACTTTCTTTAGTGTTTGTTGTAAGAGGTAGGCAAGTTGATTAAGTGAACATCGCAAGTCATCCACTTGAATTAATTAATTACAATTTTAAGTTGGTAACTAAAAGATTAATTAATTAAACCAAGTTTTTTGTGGAAAAAAAAATTGAAACTAAAATTGACTTGTTAGGTTTTAACCTTCTTTGGTTCAAACCAATGGTGTTTTTGAGGCCTCAGATTGAACTACACATGCACAAGTTCGAACCATAGGTGTTTCAGCTCAGAATGCTTTGAACGACACCTCATCTGGCTCGAATCAATTGTTGCCTGCTAGGATATTTCAAGATTTTGACTTATTTCAGGAAAGTTGGTGCATTTTATTTCCAAAATCAACAACATTTTACCTTCTAAATTCAGTGATCTATTAAAGAGAAAAATCATTTTTCAAAGTGAGAAAAACATATTTGAGTATTTTGATTTTTTGCTCACTTAAGTTATCTTGTTCATAAGTTTCGAGATGTAATAGTTACTTTTTTATGAAAGTTCTTTTCTGCTCTTAGACTAAAAGAGTTTGAGTTGGGGTATGAGTAAGTTAGATAACTATTCTCTCGAGTTTTAGTGAACCTTTTTAGTTATATCAGGCTATGAAGTTAAACAAATGATTCAAGAGTTGTAATTAGAGATCTCATAACCAACTTTAATTACATTAAAAAAATTCTAAGGATTTGTGTAACATTGATTTACAATCCCTCAGTCCATTACTCTTTATTTTTACCTATTAAATTTGCAGAGGATGTATCATATAAGAAAGACTCTCTTATGTGAGAGTGAGATGAGTAAATCTGGACTGTACATTACAATAGATGATTGAGATTAATCATGTGACTCTTAAAAACTTTTAATCTTAACTATCCATGCATGGTTATACGTTTCAGATTCGCTTCATTCACTCTCACATAAAAGAACTTTTCTTACCTCCCATAAGTTTGCTTATAACTTTTCACATAAATTAATCATCATAAGTTTGCTTATAACTTTTCACATAAATTAATCATCGTCCATTTGAATGTTCTTTAAACAATCTTCCAATTGCATTGCTAAATTTGAAAAGAGAACATCGGGATTTTCTAGTTGTTCGAACAAATTGATCCCACATAAAAAATGACTTCAGTTTGCGAAAAACATATATAGATCTAGATGAAGGAAAGTAGCAACGAATGAGTGTTTTTCTTAACCCACTCCTCCCTTATGTGTGTCCCCCATATTTTTGCATGAATATTTTTTTCCTATTCCAAAATTTCACGGCTAACCTTAAAACAATGTTAGTAATTAATATTTTTATGCGGTGGTGTTAATAGGTTTAATTACACCTTTTATCTTTTAACTTTACTAACTATTTATGTTTTATCCTTTAAATTATAACTACATGATCTTAGTCTCTAAAAATATTTGAGTTGTTAATATTTGTTCTCTAAACTTCTAATTACATAATTTTAATTCCTAAAATATTAATTTTTTATATATATTTGGTCCCCTTCCTTTTTTTTTAAAATTAATAATATTTTTGTATTATTGTTCTTTGTAAATATTCATGTTATTATATTATGATAGAAAATATTGATTTATAGAACTAATAATATAAATATTATATTAAAATATTTTGTTATCGATTCACATATACTATAATTTTACATTATCAATTGGACGGAAAATAGGTAGAAAACTAAATATGTCAACAAATAGAATAGTTTATAAACCAAAATTATGAAATTAAAAATTAATGGACCAAATATCAATAAATTAACTAGTTTAGGGACCAAAATCTTACAATTAAAAATCGAAGGATCAAAATTAAATAATTAACAAAACTAAAAACCAAAAATATAATTAAGTATAAAATTTATTAATATATTTTATAAAAATAGTAGTATATAAACATAACTACTTCAAGACTCTAGTAGAGAGAATTTTTTTTGTTCACAGGTGATCATATATACTTGACATGAGTCTAGATAAAATGCACAACAACATTAAGTTTGATTTTGTTATTTTAATTAAAACATTTAGTATCTATTTGATAATAAGTTATCAAAATAGAATTATCTAACAATTAATATTAATTTTGTTTGTTGTTAAGGTTAGTCAAATTTTAAATTGACTAATAGATTAGCCTTTGGTTAATTTTGGTTGGGAAACCCCAACTAAAAACCAAACAAACCCTTAAGAGGCATTTGATGTAAGGATTCTATTAAGTTTCTCATAAAACTTAACTTAAAGATGCATTTGGTAGGCATATCTTTTTTTGATTCTTAGGAATTATAACTTGAAAATCTTTTATTCTCATATTTAATGTAATTGATTTGAAAAAATATAATTCCCATAAATATAGTTTGTGAGATTTAAAAAAAAATATTTGTGTTCCAAACACCCCTAAGAGTTTCTTATGTTTGATATGTCTTTTTTAAAAAAACATCATAAAGAAAATACATTTTCCCAATAAAATTTTTTAAGTTATATTTTACAAAGTTTCCAAAGTAAGAGACGTGTAGGAAAAATTTTCTGGTTATACTTAAAGAACGAGGAAACTTTTAAACACACTAAAAATATTTTGATTTTTGTGATAATTATAATTCTTAGGAAATAAAATTCTAAAAAACATGATTCTAAAAGAATTAAAAAACACCAATTTAAAAATCCTTTTCAAATATGTGAGAATTGTGATTGTGATCCCTGTATGTTGTTTATGGACCACAAAAATACAATGGGGTAATTGTTTCTAATTAAGTTAAGATGGTCCCCTTATGCTTTATGGAGGACACGCCATAGCCAAAGTAGCACAGCAACAAGAGCCACATCTACATTGCAAACATATCTTCCTTTTTTAGCTGTGGTCCTCTTCATTCATCATTTCTGTCCCTCTTTCCCATAGGTCAAAAACCTCATCATTTGGACCATTGCACTTTATTAAAGGACATCTTTTTTTCATTTAACTGCATATCCACATTATAACCTTCCTTCACTGGAATTATAAACAGTTTCATTAAATAATTTATATGGAAAAAAGATTTGGAACCCTAAAGTGAAAAAGAAAAAAAGTAAGGACCAACCTAAAATAAAGTGACACATTTGAAATTATAACTTTACCTTTTATATATATAGGGAGAGGACTATTCTCAACCCTTGGATTTAATTAAATTAAATGATAGAGATTAAAACATAAATCATTCTTATAAACCCTAAACCCTTAAGAGTTTATGTTATTTCAAAAGCCACTAAAGTTGTTTGGTGAACATAAAAAAATAAGAAGTTTATAACTTTTGAAAAACTATATATAATAAAATAAAAGTAGAAAAACATATAAAATATATAAGTTGTGGTTGGAGCAAGATATTTAAGTGACTTATCGTACGTTTAGTTGAGACATTATTTGAACTTTTCATTTTTTAGTTTTCAAGTTTTTGAATTTTTCATTTTTTAAAAAGTGTAAAAAAATATGAAAATGTGTTCAAACATTGTTGATTTCCAGTTTAAAAACTAAAAAATATATTTAAAATATAACTAAGTTTTCATTTTATTTTTTTTTCTTTCACATTTTGAAAAAATTGACATACTATGTTTTTCATTATTTTCATTTTAGACAAAATTGAAATATTCACATATTTTTACAATGAAAATTTTTAAAAAATATTTTGGATAATTTTCCATATAATGATTGTTTTTTAAAAAATTTTAGAATACCGTATTTTTTATTTTACAAACATTTTCTTTGAAAAAATTAAATGTATAAACATGTTTTTTATATTCTTATGTATTCTTATAATGTTTCTTTACTTTTCCAAGGAAGTCTTTTGGCTTCTCACCAATCACCATGCTAGCCCCAATCATTTGGTCCTTCCACAGGCCTCAAAATATTTCATCATGAATCTGTCCAAAAACTGCTAATAAATGTTAATTTTAGTGTGTTCCTCGTCAGAATTTAAATATAAAAATAACATGAAACGTTTAAAGTATTAGGAGTGTTATAGTCTTAAAATGGTTGAGACTAACACTTTCACATCTTTGTTGTATTATTTTTAAGAACAGGAAATTGTTTTTGCTGAAATTTTGTATTAATCTCCCCTAATAAAATATTTTTAAAAATTGAATCATATAGAAGAGAAGGTATTTAATTTTGAATCTGATGGAAACGAGTATTACCTCTCCTAGCACGATTTAATTTAACATCGACAAATATTTTTCACATACAGTAATTTAATTCGATGGAAATAAATACACACTAACAAGACTAGATTAGTAAAGTATTAGACCATATACTAGAAGATTAACAAACTTAAAGTTCACTTAACAAAAAAAAGAGTATATTTCTAGCTACGACAGAATAATCCAGCTCAGATATTAGATATTTTAAGCTTGCAGTCACATTAGGTCATATTCATGTTACATGAAATGTTGCTCAAAATATTAATATTTTGGTTGCTAATAATCTTTGAAGAAAGAAAAGGCTGAGAAAAAAATGGCATTCAGAAATTATTCTTATTGTTTGGCAAACTTGTCACAATATGCAAGGAAATATTTTATATGAAGGTTTGAATCCAAAAAACAATCTCACAAATATGTCAAAAAAAAAAACAGGAAAAACTAATACGTATTATCAATTGTCATTTTTATCCTTGATTAATTTGTTTTGACTTAACCCCCTTTATGATATAAGGGTATAACTTTAGAAATTTTTAAAACATTTTTTCATATTTTTCTAGTAAACCAAACATAAAAAAAATAATTTCATAATTTTTGTAATATTTTTTAATCAATCAAATAACAATTATTTTCTTATACTTTTTTGACACTAACTTTTTTCTCATTTTTTTCCTATTTCTTTTCTAAACAACTAAACATACCCTGTGTACTAAACAATCAATGTAAAAAAATAAAAAAAAAGGTGTTTGGCTATCAAGAAAAAAAAACCTATTAAGAATATTTTAACTCTCAAAGAGAATACTAATATGATTAAGAGGCTAATAACGTTTTTCTCATATTTCTCATAAACCAATCGGAATGTAAACAGGTGCTACTTGGCAAATAGTTTAGCATGAATCATTTCATAGTCAGTCTCACGTAGTTGCAATATATATAACATCGGCAAATATATTAGTAACTCCTTAATCATGGTTTAGATTGCATGTAAATAATAACTTAAACAAAAGATCATAAGCAAAGTGGAGCAAAAACTAAAGTTCGATAAAAGTCGTAAGTTAGTTTATTAAAATAAAAAAATTATTTAATATTAATAGATATTAATTCAAGTAATACATATTTGATTCTCTTTTAAGTGTTTGTTTGTTATTTAATTATAAAATAAAAAAATTAATGATTAATATTGATTTTATACTTTGTTTGATAAAATTAAATTTTCATTTGACTTAACGAATCTTTTCTTTTCGTTTGCTCAACCTCAGTTTGGTTAGCATAATGACCAACTAAACGTGCACTAAGTAAGGTATCAAGTTCTAGTTTTAAGTTCTCAAATTTGAGCCACACAAATAGTAAGGAATGACTTTGATGTGATTTGGTGCTGTTTTGACTATTTGGGTAGTAAAAAGTGAGGTAATTTTTAAGGGAGGAAATGTATCTACTGAGAACATGTTCAAGTTGGTTTATTATAGGTCATGATTTTAGTTAAAATTTCGACTAAATGAGTTTTTTAGAATTTATATTGAATAGTATAGAGAGCTCTTTTATACTTATCAAGTTTGTAATTAATTATTTTCTCTATATGACTTTGGTACCCTTGTACCATTTTTTAATATATATCTTTTTTTTGTTATCAAAAACAAAAAAATAGAGTTGTTTCTGAAAAATCATACTACTATTACTTTCGTGGTTTTTTTTTAAAAAAAAGACTAGGCTTCTTTATATTAATTTTGAAGTTGAAAAAATATTTATAAAAATGGAGTTATTTTTTAAAAAATTACATGTATGCAATTCTTTTTATGTTTTGAATTGGACCCATATGACAAACAATATTTCTCCCACCTAAAATGTGAAAAGCCATGTGACAATTGTAACATTGTCTTAAAGATTTTAACTGCAAATTAAGATAAAAATTGTAATTTTTAAATCAATATATATAAGTAAATTATTTTTAAATCAATGTATATAAATAAATTTAACATGCAATGCATTAAATATCATAACTATTTAAATCAAATACTATAGTTATTTAAATCAAATATACTATATTTAATGCCTAAAAATTTGAAATTAATTAAAAATAAAATATATATTATCCATAATATCTTTAGTTACTACAATTATAAATTATATTTTTTAAAATATAACTTTTTTTTAAATCAATTTGAGTTTATGTTTTTTATAAGCTTCTTAAGTTTTTAAATGAATCACTTTTGATAGGTAAGTTACATGTGTCACTCAAATTTAATCTTATCAAGTAAACTTGTAACATATCAATATTATCAAATTTACTTGTATCGATCAAAATATCATTATTTGAACCCTTTATTAAAAATATATCTCTTTCTCAAATTGAGATCACTAGATACCTGTCCATTTTATCACTTACCCATGATAATATATATATATATATATATATATATATATATATATATATATATATAAACTTTTCAATAATTATTTTATTTATTATTATCACAAGTTATAAAAACTTAAATTCTAATAAGTTTTAAATGTTAGAAAAATCAAATTAGTAATAATATATTCATACTATAAAGAAGAAACACAGAAGAAGAGGACAAAGAAATGACGCGTATTCACTATTGGGAGTGTTATATATAAGTGTGTGTGCAGAGTCCTTTCTCAAAAACCAAAAATAGTAGAAGAGAGATTCATTTCAATTGGTTAGGTATATACAAAGAGAAAAATAAAAGAAAAAGAAAAAACCAAATCTGTCAAAACTCAGCGGCGAAACGACGACGAAAATGGCCGTTTCCAGCTCTCACATGCGTTTCACCTTCGAGTGTCGTTCCGATCCCGATTTCTCCTCTCCGCCGCCGGCCTGCGACAACCTTCGCCGCCGGAACCTCCGTCCGGCCGCTGGATCCGCCGCGGTCTTCCACGGCCTCTCTTCCTCCCTCATCCTCCGTTTCCCTCCAAACTTCCAGCGCCAGCTCAGCACAAAGGCTCGCCGAAACTGCAGCAACATCGGTGTCGCGCAAATCGTTGCTGCTTCGTGGTCCAACAACAACGCCAACAGCCCCGCCGCCGGGGCTCCGCCACCGGCTGCGGCTTCCTCTGTCGATGCCGCGCCGGTGCCCCTCCCCGTCGACATCGCCGCTGACGAGGACGTCGTCGTCCCCGCCGGCGCCGCCGAGAACGGGGCTGTACAGTTAAAGCATAGTTCTTATTCTTCCTTTTTGAAATCGGATGCAAGCAAAACGATTCATGCCGGTATGTGAATTTGTTGCTTCCTTCTTCTTTTTAAATAAATAAATTCTTATTTAATTTTTGCTTTCCAAGATTCGTTTTCTTTTTGTTAGTTTATGTGATATGTTATGATTCTAATTAATTGGATTCGGATAGTGTTTTTTAATTGTAATTTTTTCAGTTTTTTAGGTTTTGTTAGATTTTTCATTACATTAGCCGCGATTTGCTCCAAAAAGAGATGTTTTTTTTATTTTTTTGTTTGTTTTTCACGTGCTAATATAATTTTTTTTTGCTTTCTGAGATTCATTTTTTAATCAGTTTGACGTTTGATTAAATCGATTTGCTTTGCCCTGAAAAACGTTTCCTTCTTCTCTTTGATGCTATATACTTGTTCAGTTTTTGTGGTTATTTTGGATGGTGTTTAATTCAGTTAGATTATATATTGGATGTTATTATCGATGGTTATATAATTAAATTAGTTTGTATGATTTTTAATTAAATTAGATTATATTAAATTAGTTTGAATGATTTGTGCAATGCAGCTGAAAGACTTGGAAGGGGTATTGTAACTGATGCAATTACCACCCCTGTGGTGAACACTTCTGCCTACTTTTTTGAGAAAACCTCTGATCTCATTGATTTCAAGGTATAGTTCTTTTGAGTGTTGAAATTTTATCCGCTGCGTGAATGTCAATTACTGGTGTGAATAAGTTTTCAATCGTGTTGCAGGAGAATCGTCATGTTAGTTATGAATACGGGCGTTATGGAAACCCGACAACAGTGGTTTTGGAGGAGAAGATAAGGTTTGTGTGTTTAATTTTGTTATGATGTTTTTACTTGCTTTGATCATTTAATGAGGTTTGTTCTCGTTACGAACCAGTGCACTGGAGGGGGCTGAATCAACTGTGATAATGGCATCTGGGATGTGTGCCAGCATAGTCATGATGATGGCGCTTATTCCAGCTGGTGGACATCTCGTGACTACTACAGATTGTTACAGGAAGACTAGAATATTCATAGAGGCTGTGCTTCCAAAGATGGGGATCACGGTATGTTCAGCTCTGTTCTATTTATTTCGTGGTTCAATTGTATTTTGAAGAGTAGTTTATATTGTTTGCATTGAGGGAGTGCTCGTTTTTTCTCATTTTGTTCAAATTTGTATTTTTGCTTTCATTATTTTAATCTAGTTTTTTAAACCTAGAAATTTTTGTCAAAGAGCAATACAAGCTCAGTGTTTTGAAATTTAATGATTAAAGGGGGCACCCAATATAAATTACATTGAAAATTCGAAATAGATATTGTAAGTGTGAACCTTCTTGTCAGTTGATTGGGTAAGGTGGACATTTCTTGTTTTGTTTTTTCCGATGGTTATCTTTCTGGAAGATTTTTACCTTTCTGTCCTGGGAGCTTTCAAGCATAATTGTTATAAGTTTTGTCTTCGATTGTTGGCCGAAGGATACTCTTGGTTTCCACCTAAAAAATGTCATAAATTTTCACTTTGATGTGCAGGCTACTGTTATTGATCCGGCAGATTATGGAGGTTTGGAATCTGCATTGGAGCAGAACAATGTTAGTATTGGAGATAGTAGCCGGTTTTCCTTTTTCTTTAATGGATTTCTCTGATTTATTTGGACTTAATCAATGGTCTTGAGTTAATATGGTATCATGCAAATGTGTAGGTCTCTCTGTTTTTCACTGAGTCTCCTACCAATCCATTCCTTAGATGTGTTGACATTAAGCTGGTTTCAGAGCTCTGCCGCAGAAAAGGGACCGTGTTCTGTGTTGACGGTACATTTGCAACCCCTTTGAACCAGAAGGGCCTTGCCCTTGGTGCTGATCTGGTTCTGCACTCTTTAACAAAGTACATGGGTGGGCATCATGATGTAAGTCAGCTTTAAAAATTTAGTTTGTTGGAAACAATGCAAGTATCTTTGGTACCCATGGTTAAGCATCAAGGAACATTTGTTTTTCCTTTCAGGTCCTGGGTGGTTGCATAAGTGGTTCAGTTAAGTTGGTTTCACAAGTCCGAACTTTACATCATATTTTGGGTGGTACTCTTAACCCGGTAAGTCTTTCATACAGAGCTGAGCCTATGACTGAAATTAGTGTTTCGATATCATAATTGATTATTGTGCCTGACATAGTGCCAATGTGTTCGCAGAATGCTGCATACCTATTCATCAGAGGCATGAAAACGCTGCATCTCCGTGTACAGCAGCAGAATTCTACAGGAATGAGGATGGCCGAAATTTTAGAGGCACATCCCAAGGTACGTTGACATTGATATGCACAATGTCTTGCCTCCACTTCATACTTTTCTATATTATTATTGTTGTTATTATTATTATTTTGCATCTTAAAATTTTTTGAAAGTATGGAAATAACTTGTGTATTATTTACAAGTATGGTTGAGTTGTGCTATATATAAAAAATGAAATGAGTGGTTGAAGTATTTTATGTTTTTGATAGAGTTTTCTTGTTTATCAGCAGCAGCATATTTATGTTGATAGTGTGTAGTTTAATCTTGCATTTTCTTCCTATGTGAGATGTAAATGCCCTTGGTAGTAGCATGATGGATAAATGATAGTAGAATTGTAGAGTCTCTAAGTGAAGTGCTAAGCCGTGGCCAATGAGCAGATGCTGATTTCGGAATCCTTTATTCATTGAGTTCCACTTTTAACATAATTTTGTTGGCAGGTGAAGCGTGTCTACTATCCAGGCCTGCCAAGTCATCCTGAACATGAACTTGCCAAGAGGCAGATGACTGGTTTTGGTGGTGTTGTCAGTTTTGAGGTGGGGATTGGTATTCAAATGTGTAGTTTGCTAGCTTTATTTTCTTTTCTGAAAATGGTTTACTTGATGCCATTATTTACCTAATTTTGATAGTTCGATTGTCAATAATGCAGATTGATGGAGATCTGGAGACCACAATAAAATTTATTGATTCACTTAAAATCCCCTATATCGCAGCCTCGTTTGGTGGCTGTGAGAGCATTGTGGATCAACCTGCTATTTTGTCATACTGGTAACCATTTGGGTTCTATGTTAAAGTTGTCAACTTTAATGATTGGTCACTAACCGGGCTTTGTTCTCTACTTGAATATGGCCCTGTAGTGAAAGCATCTTCAGTTGGGCCCTTCTGCTTTTGTAGTGTCAAATTACATTGTTTTGTCTATCTATAGACAAGGACTGGTCATAGTTGTATATCTAATATTCATGTATTCTTCAACAGGGATCTTCCTCAGTCGGAGAGGGCCAAGTACAAGATTCATGACAACTTGGTTCGCTTCAGCTTTGGAGTTGAAGATTTTGAGGATTTGAAGGCTGATGTCCTGCAGGCTCTGGAAGCTATATAGACAGTATCCCTCGCTCATCCCTTAAATTGTGTTATGTGTTCCCTTTTGTTGTTATTGCATATGGCAAATCAATTGAATTGTGATTGTCTAATGCTCTTTTGGTCATGTTGGATGAATGTTCTCTGATTTAGACGTTATAAGACTTGTGATTGCTTGTTGAAATTGAAGATTCCACTTGATTTTCAATCCTGCTTTTCCCACCAATATTATAATAAAAAAGAATCCCTTGGACGTTAGATTGGTTGTCACTTGTTGACATAGTGAAGATGCTGCTTTAAAGAGTATTTTGGTCGGAAGGGTATGCGAAGGAGGGAGAACGATTTACACTTTGTAAATAAAAATTAATATTTATTAACAATTAATTTTGTTTTTAAATAATTCAACTTAAGTAAAATTTATTATAGAATAATATGTACTGAGTACCCTACATGAGACAAAAGGAAAATATTAAAAGTTGAGTTGCAGTAATATATCTGAATTTGTTATTTGGTGGAGAATGCAAAATCAGGTTTATAATTTCCATAATCGTATTAAAGAATTGGTCATGGTGTAGTAGATAGGCGTAAAACCGATAAAATTTTGCCACCAAATCATCCAGGAAAAAGTCCAAAAAATATTGTTGTCTCCGAGAATCTTATTCGAGCATGGGCAGGGCTAGGGGAAGGGGAAGGGGAAAACTCATGGGTTCTCCATAGATGAAGGGGATAGAAACAAGAACATGATTACATGGTGAAGAAGAGATGGATAATATGAATCTTGAAGAACAAGTTGAAGCTGATCAAGGAATCCCCAAGAAGTGGGTGGTTATGATCGGCCCACTATTGTTTGGATTATACCATTTTATTTCATCCAACTTTTATATGCTAGTTAGAAAATCAGATCTCGCAGATTTGACCAAAAAATTGATGGTCCAGTGAATTAACCAATATGATAGAGCAAACACCAGTTGTGAACGGCCCAAAACTAGGAAATAGAAACGGTTTAACTGGTCTTATATTTAAATATCGTTTTTTCTCACTTATTTTTGTTTTAAATTTAAATTTCTAAAGTATTTTTACAAAAAATAAATATTCATATTTTTTTAAAAAAATCAAACAACCTTTATTTATATAACCATTAAAACAACTGAGTATAAGATATACTCAATCATACATCACAGATTTTCTAGCCAACAGAATATAGAAAAACAAAATGAATGTTTCCGTGTCTTTAACCATGATCAGACTTTTACTTGGACAAGATCAGACGTTTTCTCTAGATCTAACTTATGATAATCAAAAACCACCTTGTTTCTCTCTAATCATAAAGACCAAATCACAGCAAACCAAATAACACTCCACATTTCTTATTGTGCCTTATTACTGAGAAACAATCCAATGAAACTTAACAAGTGACTTCCACCATCATTAGATAACACACCTAACACACCACACCATTGTAAAATAAATATTCATATTTGCATGTATGTATGAATTACTGTCTCTAATTATAATTTTTTTATCCAGGTAAGATTATACATAAAAAAGAATGGTACTTAATAATAAATTTTAAAAAACTGAAATAAAACCCAGGCCCAATATAAAGCAAAACCTTGAAATTCAACTGAAATTCCTAAGGCCCATACCGAAAACTCAATTCCCCCTTTTCACTTTCCATTCTTCTTACCTGATTGGTGTAAATGGATGGAGTAGAATCCAGATTCAGTAACTTGGTCCCGCGATAGTTACATGAATTGAGTAATTTTTTTTCACCGGTTATTTTAATAAACAGGTATAAACTATTTTTTTCATGTCGATTTAAGAAATAACCAATTCTTTACACAAGTTATTTATAAGTAATTATAATAATTGGTTTTTTTTATGTTGGTTTGAGAAATAACCAATTTTTTAGGCATTATCTCTCAAATCGGTATAAGTAGTTAAAATAATTGATGTAAAAAATAACGCTTACATAACTTTTGATGCAGTAAAGGTACACAATTCATTTGGGACGAACAGAAGGAGAGGGTTTTTTTGTTTTTTTTTGTTTTTACTGTAATGTCATATAACATGAAGTCATCCTGAAGTTTAAGCTCCATGGAAGTTCAAAGACATAAAAAGATCATCTAAGAAGTGCAATATCAATTTTCTTTTCCTATATATTGCCATTTACATGATTAATAATATTGAAATTAATGAAAAATATATATTTTTAAATATATTGTTTGACTATTTGGAACGAGAAACAGTTCTTCTAGGAAAAAATATTATGTATTAATCAATATTATTACCGGATAATATATGCAAGTAGCAAAAATATTTTTTAGTTAAAATTAATTGAATTCAATTAATGTGATTAAGGAAATATACGAACCACACTTCTGTAACTTTTAACATTTCATTTTTAACAATAGAATAATTTTTTTCTTAACCATATATATATATATATATATATATATATATATATATATATATCACCACTAAAAATGCCACATTTTTATTTAGCTTTTAGTTTATTCCTAAATTTATTATCCATGGTATTCTCTTACTTCATATAATTAATTCATGAACTTTTATATTCCAAACCTACATTTTAATTTATTACCTGTATCTATATCCATTGTATTTTTATCATCATCTAATTCTTGACTATTTATTTTGTATACGTTTTAGAGTTTTTCATTTATATATTTTTTTAAAATTTTAATAAGAAATATCCAAAATTTTAATATAATAAAAATACTTAATTTATTACATATAAAATTTTTCAAAAAAAGAAAAAAGTATTTAATAATATAATATTCATAATAGTAAAAAGTAAGTCTAAACTCTTACAAGTTTGAAATTTTTTTAAGTATTTAGTTAGTTTAATTTTTTTCAATTTTATAAATAATAGATTTTAAATTTTTATATACTATCATATTTACAATAAAACACATTTTTTTTAAAAAAAACTTAACATAATTCTTAAAAGAATACAAAAAATTTAAATGAATATTAAAATAACATTATATTTGTTTCACTGAAGGAGATAAGTTGAATACTGAATTTCAAAAAGATTATTAATAGTTATTCAGATAATCCTTTTATATATGCACACGAGTTTAATAAGCTGCGTCAATTATTTTAAAAAATTATATTTTTAATGTTAAATTTAATTATGTGACATAATTCTACACATTATTATTTGTTTTTTTATAAAAATATTATTAGATACTTTAATTTTAAGAAAATAATTATTAATAGTTATCAATAAACAAAATAAAATTCATTGAAAAATATTTGATTTAATTAAAAAATAGACATACAATTTATTTTTCCTATACGTGATATCTCAAGAGTCTTATGGAGTGTTTAGTTTCCCGTTGAGTTAGTCAAATCTTGGTTTGACCAACTCTAAAAAAATGAAGATTTTAAAAATAAGATTTAATCTATCCTACAAACAAACTATATATGATAAAAAGAAACTAATCTTGAAAATACAAATTGAAATAAAAAAATAAATCCTAAATAAATATAAGATTAGATGAGATGTCAATTCAAACCAAATAGATAAGATAAAGTATCAAATTAAATCAATTCTAACTAACAAAAAAGATAAGATAACCAACTAAAACAAACGAATCTTGATTTCCTAAAAGATAAGGAAATATATTTTTTTAAATTTGATTTTTTTATTTTTTGTTTTTATCTTTTTTATTATTTTTGTTACAACCTAATCACCTGAATTACTAGCTCACTAATGTTGCAAGGTAATAATCGCAGGTGCTGGCTACCAATGATCTTATGGGAGATTTTATGCGCAAACAATTAGAAAGAAATAAAAAGAAAGGAAGACAAGAGAAGTGATCATATGATTTCTAAGTCAAAGGTTTTATACCTTACTATCAATTCTTCCAATTGTTACCTTAAAGTGTTTTACTAATGCTGATCTTTTCAATTATGTGTGAATGTTCATGTTAATTAATTATCCTATAAAACAATATCATTACATCTCAGAGGGTATTAAGTTTTAACAAGTTTACAAACTTAACCAATTATTGAAAGTGCTTTAGTTAGGATACAGATGATCCTATCGCCACACTTGATACTTCTTAGACTAACCAATGAAAGAAAGAGTAATCCTAATTCATGAGATTAAATTAAAGAGTAGTCAAATTTCTAATTTAGTAAAGCATAAGAGAATATTATATCATCTATAGTAAAATAATAACATTTATATCATATCATGCACTTATTCAATAACATTTCAAAACAAGGTTCAAAAGGGATTAAATCAAACATTCACCTCTTACTCATGACAAGAGGAATTAGTTAGACATGCTCATAGACAAACATATTAACTAATCCATCAAAAGCGTAAAACCTAATATAATAATAAAAGAAAAGAACCACCAATCCCAAACCTTTGGTCACGTTGATTCATTTCAAAGGCACAAGAGAATCCTCCTTAAATTAATGCCCAAATATACGCATCTAAACACAGTTCAACACCGAGCTCTTAGCGCATCTTGTATTCATACACGGTCATGCTTATTAGAATACAAGTCATGCTCAACTAGGCCTTTTTGGCCCATCTATCTTCTTTCTTGGGCCTAATTCTCTTCTTTTTTCTCCAAATTTTGATAGTTTATTAGGCACCTCACACAATCGAGGCAGTCGTGGCACTCATTTGACTAAGCATATAAGTTGTTGGTTACTCCAATAAGATTCAAACTTTCCTCTTCCATTCTTCTGTAACAAAAAAAAATGCAAGCTTTAATTTTTGTTACATTATTCTAATCTTGTTTGTGAAAGAAATATTCAACCTTTTAATTTGTTACATCTTTGCTTTTACTTTTGTAGTAGTTCCTTCAAAAGAAAGATTCAAATATTTAATTTTTTCTTATATTTGTATTCTCTCTAGATGTGGTTTTGGATGCAATTTAGCGACCTAAATAGGCTCGATCACAACCATTTATTTAATGGGCATCACTAATTTTGTCTTAAGATTAGAACTTATAAGATGCACAAACTATTAGTAACATCGTCGCTAATTAGCATTGTTTATTGTTAAGTAAAGTTAGGCAGCAACATATGCCTATCTCGTAGAAAAATTTAGGTGAGGTTGAATTGGGTGTATGAAGGGATGAAAAGCTTAGCGACAGACACGTTGTTTGCCGCTATGTTCTTATCGTTACTTTGTCACTAGTTGGAACACATAGTAATGTAGCGACAGAAGTGTCTGTTGGGAAAAACTAGACATAGATTAACTGATATTTTCCCCGGCGCAGCGGAATGACGGACCGATAAAATAGGTGGTTGCAGAATAAATTAAATACGAGTAAAGTAAATAAATAATTAAAATGGCACCAGCAATTTAACGTGGTTCACTCTTTTGATTTGGGCTACGTCCACGGGACAAACTCTAAAATTTCATACAAGAGGGACTTCTCTAATAAAATATTAGAGGCACAAACCCGAAATTAACCCAAAATAGTGGCACTCAAGTGTTTCCCAAACACCCTAATTAACCTCACTATTTTGTCACTCACTAATTATTTTTCCCTTACTCTAAATCATCAAATCAGTTAATTACTTTGGCTGAAACACTCTTGTTAGTGTTTCTTGCAATTGCTTATGATGCTTCAATTTCTTGGTTTTGTGCCTATTTATAGGCCTTTGGAAACAATTTCAGCCACTTGAAATTCGTGGCTTTCAATTACCCATGCTGCATGCATCTTGTAACCACAAAATGGAAAGACAAATAAATTATTGTTTATAGCCCTCCATTATGAGGTTCCTATAACAATCTCCCCCTCCTGGTTAGATGGAGGGCTCTACCAGTCCTGCTATTTGTCGACGGTACTCCAGTTTCTCCTTCTGATCCATTTTCATCTGTGTGGATCTTCTCAAGTTGTAGTAACTTCTTCTCCAATACATCCCTGATCCAGTGATATCTCACATCAATGTGTTTTGATCTAGAATGAAAGGAGGAATTCTTACCAAGGTGAATTGTGCTCTGACTGTCACAAAATAGCTCATACTTTTCCCGGTACAAGCCAAGTTCTTCCAAGAACTTCTTCATCTATATCATCTTTTTGTAAGCTTCAGTGGCCGCAATAAATTCTGCTTCAGTTGTTGAGAGAGCAACACACTTCTGTAGTCTGGATTGCCATGACACAACTCCCCTTGTAAAAGTAATCAGGTATCCTAATGTAGACTTTCTTGAGTCAACATCGCCAGCCATATCAGCATCTGTGTAACCTACTAGCATAAGTTTTCCATCTCCAAAACACAGACACATTTTAGAGGTACCACGTAGATACCTGAAAATCCACTTTACTGCAGCCCAGTGTTCCTTTCCAGGATTTGAAAGGAAATGACTCACTACTCCCACGGAGTGAGCGATATCTGGCCGTGTACATACCATGGCATATATCAAACTCCCAACTGCTGAAACATATGGAATTCTATCCATCTCATCTTTCTCATCCTCTGTGGAAGGGCACTACTTGGTACTTAGTCTAAAGTGATTAGCAAGAGGACAATTAACTGCCTTAGCCTTGTCCATATTGAATCGTTGAAGTACCTTCTTGATATACTTCTCCTGTGACAACCACAATTTCTTTGCATTCCTGTCTCTGGTTATTTTCATGCCAAGAATTTGTCTTGCTGGCCCTAAGTCTTTCATAGCAAAAGACTTGCTCAATTGCTTCTTTAACTTGTTGATTCTGGAAATATTCTAACCAACGATCAACATATCATCTACATAGAGTAGAAGAATAATAAAATCATTGTCAGAGAATTTCTGTACAAATACACAATGGTCTGAAGTGGTCTTCTTGTAGCCTTGCTCCCCCATCACAGACTCAAACTTCTTGTACCATTGTCTTGGTGCCTGTTTCAAGCCATACAAGCTTGTATTAAGCTTACAGACATAGTCCTCTTTCCCTTTTACTTTGAAACCCTCTGGCTGCTCGATGTATATCTCTTCCTCCAAGTCACCGTGAAGGAAGACTGTCTTCACATCCATCTGCTCGATTTCAAGGTCGACACTTGCTGCTAACCCTATCACTGTTCTGATGGATGTCATCTTCACCACTGGTGAGAAAATCTCATCAAAGTCAATCCCCTTTATTTGACTAAATCCTTTGACAACCAATCTAGCTTTGAATCGTGGCTGGGGACTGTGTTCTTCATGCTTGATTCTGAACACCCACTTGTTCTTCAAAGCCTTCTTGCCTTTTGGTAGCTTCACTAGCTCAAATGTCTTATTCTTAAGCAAGGAACTCATCTTAATTTGCATGGCTTCAATCCACTTTTTATAGGGTTCATCATTCATAGCTTCTTGGAAATTTTCCGAGTCTCCACCGTCAGTCAGTAACACATACTGTTCTCCAGGATATCTTATAGAGCGTTGTCTGACTCTATTAGATCTCCTTAGACTTAGAGAACCCGCTGGAGCTAGTGGTTGATCATGAACACTTTCATCATCAGAATTTTCTGATGGTATCTCAAAGGGGGAAATCGGATCACCTGTCTCAGGTTGATCATTAGGAACTTCATCTTTAACTTCTCTTGGCACTATCGTTGAAGGAACTAGCTCTATGTTTTTTGAACCATCATTGGATTTGGAAGCATTTTTCTTGGCTTTTTCTATATCTTTAATGATCTCATATTCAACAAACACTGCATCACGGCTTCTGACAAGCTTCTTATGGACTGGATCATAAAATCTATAGCCAAGCTAATCTTGACCATAGCTGAGAAATACGCATTATCGTGTCTCGACATCAAGTTTGGATCTTTCATCCTTCGATACATGCACGAAGGCCTTACAGCCAAACCCCCATAAATGATCATAGGAAACATCCTTTCCTAACCATACCTTCTCTAGAGTGTCATACTGAAGAGGAAAACAAGGTGAATGGTTCAATACGTGAGCGACTGCTTAGCCTCACCCCAGAATATCTTTGGTAACTTTGCATATAAGAGTATACATCTAACTCTCTCCATCAAAGTCCTGTTCATCCTCTCATCTAAACCATTCAATTACGACGTCTTTGGCGGGGTCATTTTATGTCAAATACCATTCTCTTTACAGTAAGCATGAAATGGTCATGTTACTCTCCACCATTGTCTGTACAAATACACTTAAGTTTCTTGCCAGTTTCCTTCTCCACCATAGATAAGAACTATTTAAAGACATCAAACACTTGGTCTTTAGTCTTTAAAAGATATACCCAAGTCTTTTGGGAATGATCATCAATGAAAGTCACAAAGTAATGAGCACCACCAAGTGACTTTGGCATTGGCCCACACAAATCCGAATGTATTAGGTCTAATACATTCTTCATTCGGGAAGGAGGGGAACTCTTGAAAGCAACTCTGTTTTGCTTTCCCGCCAGACAATCAGCACACTTCTTTAAATGGACCTGATCTAATCCAGGTAATATATTCTTTTTGGTTAGAACGGTCATACTTTTCTCACTCATATGACCGAGCTGCTTGTCGCATAATTCAACTGTACCGTTATTCTCCACTGTATTCACAGTATCCTGCAAAGCCTTTGCCTATATCATGTACAGTCTTGAGCACTTATCTCCTTTGGACACTACCAACGATCCTTTGGTGAGCTTCCACTGGCCGTTGTTGAAGGTGTTGTTGTACCCTTCATCATCCAACCTTCCGGTTGAGATCAAGTTCAAGCGTATGTCTGGAATATACCTGACGTCCTTCAGGACTAACCACATATCATTCTGTGTCTCCAAACAAACATCTCCTTTTCCTACAACTTTTGAGTAATTTTCATTCCCCATTCTAACAACACCAAAATCACCTGGTGTGTAAGAGGAGAATAATTCCCTCTGAGATGTCATATGAATAGTAGCTCCACTGTCAACTACCCAACTGGTCTCATGGGTTGCAAGGTTGACAATGTTTTCTTCATAAATGATGTGGAACTCCTCGACAGCATTGGTTTGTTCATCATCACTACTGTCATCTTGGGCCTTCTCCTTGCCTTTGTTCTTCTTCTGAGATTTCTTGAGTATCCGACAGAACCTTTTTATATGACCCTTCTGTTTACAGTGTTGACACTCCACATTTGCATACCTATTTGACTTTCTTCTACTTTTGCCTCTGGAATTGGAACTTTTGGTCTGATTTCTCCCCCTTGTCTCTACAACAAGAACATCCTGCTACGATGATATGGATTCTTATGTTTTTCTTCTCATTTCTTCATTTAGGACACCACTTTTGATATTTTCCATATTTACTACACCATTTGGTACAGAATTTGTGATTGAAATCTTCAATGTCTCCCAAGACTCTGGTAGGGAAGCCAACACCAAAAGAGTAAGTACTTCATCACCATTCTTGACAGCTGCTCCACGATCCCGTGCATCTCATTCAAATGATCTGCCATCAGTGTACCCTCCCGGTACTTCATCTAGAGTAGCTTTATCAAATAAAATAATTTATTATTGCCAGTTTTGGAAGTGTACAACTCCTCCAACTTGTTCCACAATGTTGAAGCATGAGTCTCACTACAAATGTGATTGTACACATTTTCTTCGACGAATTGTCGGATAAAGTCATAGACTTGTTCATGCTCAAATTCCCATTCTTCATCTGTCTTGTCCTCAGGTTTAGTTGTACTAAACACTGGTAGATGCATCTTCGTCACAAATAAGAGATCCTTCATCTTATTTCTCTATATGTGGTAATTCATACCATTTAAATTAATCATTTTGCTCGTTTTCACCTCCATGGCCCCAACTAGACTTTTAAAGGGGTAAACAATAATCTGACTTATTTTTTGATGTGGAGGGTCCACCTTAGTGGCAACCACAGAGCATACGATAAGTAGATATTAAGTCCCCCTGGTACCACTCTGATACCAGTTATTAGGAAAAACCAGACACAGATTAACTGATATTTTTCCCGACGCAGCGGAATAGCGAACAGATAAAATAGGTGGTTGCAAAATAAATTAAATACGAACAAAGTAAATAAATAATTAAAATGGAACCAGCAATTTAACGTGGTTCACCCTTTTGATTTGAGCTACGTCCACGGGACAAACTCCGAAATTTGTTCCACTAATAAAATTAGTAGGTGTACAAGAGGGACTTCTCTAATAAAATATTAAAGGCACAAACCTGAGATTAACCCAAAATAGTGGCACTGAAGTGTTTCCTAAACACCTTGTTACTCACTAATTATTTTTCACTCACTTTAAATCATCAAAGCAATTAATTGCTTTGGCCTAAACACTCTCGTTAGTGTTTCTTGCAATTGCTTCTGATGCTTCAATTGCTTGGTTTTGTGCCTATTTATAGGTCTTTGGAAACAATTTCAGCCACTTAAAATTTATGGCTTTCAATTACCCATGCTGCATGCATCTTTTAACCACAAAATGGAAAGGCAAATAAATTATCATTTTAGCCCTCCATTATGAGGGACCTATAACAGTGTCAGTCATCACTAGCTTGGAGGGCATTCATGATGGAAGGTTAAGGGATAGAAAAAGGTTAGTGATGGATGAGCGTCAATCCCAATATATGTGCAGGTCAACATAAAAATCATGGGAAATAAAAACGTTAACAAGTGTATGTCTCGTTGCTAACACTTTACACCAAACCTGTAGCTAAAACCCATTGCTAAGTTGATGTTTAAAAGTTGAAAAGGATTTTGTCACTTAGTGTTTATTTGGTCTATAGTTAGAAAACGGAGGTATGAAAATGGAAAATTTAAAGGTTAATATTAATCTTTCGCACTGTTCAACTGTTAAAACTCTGTTAGACTATAAAATCTTTATATTTGGGTTGGTTAAACCGTAATTTGACCAACGTAATTATAAACCAAACGAACCATAAGGCTATAGCTATATTGGGCGGGAAATAATTAAAAAGTAAAGGGAAATAAAAATGTTAACGACAGAACTGTTGTCGGTCTCTAACTAATTTTTTCCTACCCATCGCTAACTATGTAGCTAAAGTGTTCTGTTGAAGTGAAAAATTCTATGGAAAATAAAAATCTGAACGATGTCTACATGTTGCTAATTCCATAACTAATGTGTTATGTTGAAGTTGCAAAGTTAACTATCACTAACTCTATCGGTAAATCTTGCGACAGATGGTTTAACGTCAAGTTTTTTTTAGAAGATGTTTGGTTTGCAGTTATAGAAACAAAGTTAAAAAATAGAAAAGTTTAAAGATTGATATGGATCTTTCACGTCGTTTGACACAGTCAAAACTCCGTTTAACTGGTATTAGACTAACATTTATATAATGAAAGTATAGACGAGCTATTTACTAAAAAAATTATACATTACTATAATATAAAATATGCTAATATAAATAAAAAAAATACTTTACTTTGTGTTAGTGAAATATTATGATAACAAACTGATCGGTCCTGAACCGGGGTCAAGAGATCCGGTGTCAGGCCGGTCACAGAAGTTGAAGACCGAGTGATGCTGAAGACCGGTTCTGTGAGTATCCGGTGTGTGTATCCGGTGTCTCTGTATGTAGAGATCAGTCTTGACGTCCTGGAGATCCTTCACACCGACCTCACGCGTTGGTGTGGGCGAAAGGGGGTGTCACCTGCCAAGATTCTCCGACGCTCAAGTTAGTAATATATTCCAAGTGTGGACTGTAAATGATCACTCTATGGGATCAAATAGATGCATTCAGGAGAGAAGGACCAGAACCAGAACCCCTCTCCAGTAAACTAAAGTGAGTTCTTATACCTGATTGGCTCGATATACGAGGACCTGTTAGTGGGGAACCACCAACCTCCATTAAGCAATTATATTATTGTTTAATGCGCACTCACCAGCATAATTGAGGCAAGTAGCAATTTTATATTGAACGTAGGGAAAATGGGGATAGCTTTAGGGAGCAAGTGGATTATTCCCAGGAGCAGATTATGGCTCGTAGTGTGGGAAATGGAATCATTATCTTTGTCCCTATAGCAATGTCCATTGTCTTCTGTCTGGTGACAGGTGCTTTATCCAGTTTGCATGGTGTTATCCTGGACTAACCGGTGCAGGGAGAATGCCTGACTCGGAATTAGAGTCCGGATGTATACCGATGACACCGGTTGCATGTTGGAGAACAGTCAAAGACGTATTGTCCTGTAACAGGTGCTTTATCCAGTGTGCATGGTGTTATCTTGGACTAACCGGTGCAGGGAGAATGTCTGACTCGAAATTAGAGTCTGGATGTATACCGATGATAGTGGTTGCACGTTATAGAATGGAAACCGGTAAATAGTCCGGATCAACCACTCAAAATGACTGAGGCAATCGGTTATACATAACAAGGAAGCGGGAACGGATGAAGTGTCCGGTCTCTCAGACGTTACCTTGGATTGCCGATACGTGGATACTACGTCAGGATACCGGTTGCCCTTCTGGAACAGTCATGCTGACATCACAACTTTAGGGGCCGGTATCCAGACCGGATCACAAACATTATTCTTTTAATAAAAAAAGTCGACACTAACAACTTACAAATTGTGTTAGTAATGTTGCGTTTAGTTCATAAGTTTTGTTAGAAAAATAAAAAATTGTTCTTAGAAAAATTAAAAAAACTGTTTATTTATAAATTATTTAATTTTTTTTATAGAAAATTAGAAAATTGATTTTCTATTTTTTAACAAAATCAAAAAACTCTTAAAAGGTTTTCTAAGAAAAGTAAAAAAAAACAGAAAAGACGGTAATTGAAGATAAGGTGACTACATTACAAGATAAGATAACTGAATTACAAAATAAAGACTGTTGTAACCAAATGAGAATATGAAACAAAATGCTACCCATTTGAAAAATTCTACTATTAAAAGTTTTTGAAAATTAGAAACATGGCAACTTGCACTGTTCATTTAAATTAGTATTATCATCTTTAAATATTGAATTGGCTTTTCTGCAATCCTGCTTAACAAAAAAATGGTAAAGGTTGTAGAAGCCTTATCTATATTATAAGTTAGTTATTAGCGGAAAGATTGTAACGCCCTCTGTTACACCTTAATAAATTCTATAAAAATTCGTAAAAAACTTTTTTTTACTAAAGATATGATTATTAAAAAGAAACTATCAGAATAAATTACATACATCATTTCTGAAATACCTCATAAATATTATTAAAACTTTATAAAGTAATTTTACATTCATTTGAAGAAAATAAATATTAAACATTATAAGAAAAAAAGGAAACTCCATGGCCTAGAAGCACTTACTTAATAACTTTATTTATTCATTGGACCACGGTATTCATACCGAGCTCCCTTCCTAGAACTTGCTATATTTACTGTCGAGATTCTTCGATCCTTCCCTCTGAACCATCAATTTAAAATATATGAAACAAAAACACGGAGAAATGAGTGAGAAACAGAATATAATATTCCTAAATGAGGCATAAGCAATAAAGGGTTTTCACAAACTAATATATAATAATATCAATCACAATCACAATCACATACACAATCAATTATGAATGCATGAATGTTATGCAATATCTTCATTATAACTTACCTATACATATGGGCCCTTAAATTTTAATTTGCACTGGGCCAACCAGGAGTTTACAGTGTTCCATAAGTCCGGATAATAATAATATGAACAGCTCAACTGACATGGAAACACTTAAAGACTAGTCAGATTGAGAAAGTTTTTATTGTGAAAGTATCTGACACTAGGGAGCTACCTCAAGTCCCCTGAAGCACCCTTTCACACCCTCTCATCCCAAGGCTTGAAATTAAGCCTCCTCTAATGTATCTTCGGTTTCTATAATCCGTCCCCAGACAATATCATTTTGTTTCACTTTAATAATTTATGATGCATGAACTACTCGCGTATTTAGTTGGTTAAGGCTTTTAGAAACTCAATTATTAAATACCTTAAAGGTTTACAACATCATTTTAATAAACTGTACATTTTCTCAATTCTCTGAATTTCTGTCCCATGGAAATAAATTTAGTACAATTTTCAAATTCACTGAAATTGAGTTTCTAAGCCTTAAATATCTAAAAACTTTCTCATATAAAACTTTACATAATCTTTCTCCAATTGAATCTTAACAAGATCGAATTTTAAAAAAAATCTCAATTATTTCCAAATATCTTTAGTTATTAAGTTGGAAAAATAAAATAAATTTCTTTTGAAAATTTTATTTAATTAAAAGAGAATAATATTTAAATCATTAACTAAAATATTTAAAATTATAAAAATTTTCTTTAATTCAAGATTTAATTATCTCAACCTTTTTATAAATTAATTTTCATAAATGACTACTAAATTGTTTTATTCTAAATATTAAAAGTAAGTTTAATAAAAATAATCTCTAAGAAGAAATAAAATAATAAAAATTTAAAGAGTAAGGTAAGAAAATTCTTACTAAGTTTTAGCTTTTGGTCATGCTTGCTATATGCTCAACTTTATATCACAAGATCATCAATCATAATCAAATATTATCAATCACAATATCATCAATCACAACCAAGAAAAATATCAATCACAATCAAATAATATCGATCAAATTAAATATCATCAATACTAATCAAATCCTAATAATTATAATCAAATCAATTAAATATCACTCATAAATGTAATTCAAATCTTAATGGTTATTTAGATTAATAAGATTGATTTTGAGTCTTTATAGTCCATTCCTCGCATAGGTCTATGTAGGTCCATATAGTCCAATCCTCGTATAGGTATAGTTCAGTTTATACAGGTCATAATAATCCAAGTTCTTGTATAGTTTCAATCCAGTTCACATAGGTTATCCAGGTATTTGCATAGGTATTTCAGATCAAGTTACACAAGATACTCAATTTAAAATTTATTATAAATTTTAAGTTAAATAGTTATTATTTTAAAATAATAATATTATTAAATTTTAAAGAAGTAGGGGACTCCTCCCATTATTCTTATGTCCTTTCATATTATATTCCTATCCCACTCCCCCTTACCTCTTGTATCGTGATTCGCTATTGAAGATTCTGTACGCGTCTCGTCTCCGAGTTCTAAAACATACCAATTTCATTTTAATATAGTTATAAGATGCAAATTAAGATTTTTACTTAAAACAGAAATGGTAAATTTTAAATAGTGAATAATAAATAGTGAATAGTAAATGGTAAATAGTAAATCATGTATAGTAAATCGTGAATAGTAACAGTAAATAGTAAAACGTGAATACTAATAGTAAATAGTAAAATGTGAATAGTAAAGGTAAATAGTAACAGTAATTAGTAATTTACTGTTTGAATAGTAATTTACTATTGAAATAATAATTTATTATTGAAATAGTATTTTACTATTCAAAATAGTAACTTAAAATAATATTATATCCAGTATAATAATAGATTTCTAAAATGATATGAAAATAACCCTAAAAAAATATAAAAGAGAGGTATTCTTACATTAGAATTTTAGCATAACCTCTTTCCTTTGAAAAATATCTTTCTCTCTTCACTTAGCACTCTCCTCCCAACACTACTAAGTTTTTAATTTTTGATGGATTGTTCAGTTCCTCGCCTTTCTATTTATAGGAAAAAAAACTTACTGTGAGTTTGAATATTTTATTATAAAAATACTGTGCAAAAGTTGAAATTTTCATATAAGTTACTGTGCAAAGTTTGAAAATTTCAGAAAGGTACAATGATTTTCACGTGAAGGAATCGGGTGAATTATGAGGGGAGGTGCAAATAGTAATTTAGGGTGTGCAAATAGTAATTTAAGGGATGCAAATAATAATTTTTTAAATTATTTTTTTAAATTTTTTTAAAAATAAATTTTGAAAAATATACTGATCAAAAACTTCTAAAGGTCTATGGTCAAATTCTATCAGGATTTTTGATCCGGTCTGGATATCGGCCCCTAAAGTTGTGATGTCAGCACGACTGTTCCAGAGGGGCAACTGGTATCCTGGCGTAGTATCCACGTATCGGCAATTCGAGGTAACGTTAGAGAGACCAGACACTTCCCTTGTTATGTATAACCGATTGCCTCAGTCATTTCGAGAGGTTGATCCGGACTATTTACCGGTTTCCATTCTATAACGTGCAACCGCTATCATCAGTATACATCCGGACTCTAATTCCTAGTCAGGCATTCTCCCTGTACCAGTTAGTCCAGGATAACACCATGCACACCGGATAAAGCACCTGTTACAGGACAGTACGTCTTTGACCGTTCTCCAACATGCAACCGGTGTCATCGGTATACATCCGGACTCTAATTCTGAGTCAGGCATTCTCCCTGCATCGGTTAGTCCAGCATAACACCATGCACACTGGATAAAGCACCTGTCACCAAACAGAAGACAATGGACATTGCTACAGGGACAAAGATAATGATTCCATTTCCCACACTACGAGCCATAATCTGCTCCTGGGAATAATCCACTTGCTCCCTAAAGCTAGCCCCATTTTCCCTACGCTCAATATAAAATAGCTACTTGCCTCAATTATGCTGGTGAGTGCGCATTAAACAATAATATATTTGCTTAATGGAGGTTGGTGGTTCCCCACTAATAGGTCCTCGTATATCGAGCCAATCAGGTATAAGAACTCACTTTAGTTTACTAGAGAAGGGTTCTGGTTCTGGTCCTTCTCTCCTGAATGCATCTATTTGATCCCATAGAGTGATCATTTACAGTCCACACTTGGAATATATTACTAACTTGAGCGTCGGAGAATCTTGGCAGGTGACACCACCTTTCGCTCACACAAACGCGTGAGGTCGGTGTGAAGGATCTCTAGGACGTCAAGACCGTTCTCTACATACAGAGACACCGGATACTCACAGAACCGGTCTTCAGCATCACTCGGTCTTCAACTTCTGTGACCGGCCTGAGACCGGATCTCTTGACCCCGGTTCAGGACCGATCAATTTTAATATAAATTTTTTTGTAATAAATTAAAATAAAAAATAGGGGTGTTACAAAGACCAACCTCACCATATCTATCAATTTACATTTTTTTAAAATTTAAGATTAAATGTTTCGTGTGATTTTTATGATGCATCATAATAATATTTTTATTATTCTTTGTAACTATTTTGAAATATATTTAAACATAAACTCATTTGCTCTTATTTTAATATTACTTTAAATTTTTGTCATAATTTTTATGTGATGTATATAGTATACAATATTGTCATAAATAATATATATATATATATATATATATAAGACATATTTCAGTTAATTTGAATTAAAGAATATTTGAAAAAAATTTAAAAAACTTGAACAAATTTTTTAGTGTTTAAGTTTTCCAAATTGAAAAATTGTTACATTATCTAAACGGGATATCAAAATTCTTCTAGCTATTCTAGGAAATAAAAATTATGGAAAACAAGCAGAAAACTTTTCCAAAAAACTAGAATAATTTTCTGTAACTAATTGCTGCTCAAATTTTTTTAATATTAAAATATAATATGATTGGATAATAAAAATAGTAGAATAAATATAATAATTGTTCAAAAAGCCTAATAGAATTCCCTGGAGTTTGCATCCTAAAAAGTATTTACCAGTATCTGAATTCATTGCTTTTCATCTCGTGTTTACATGCTTGTATAAAAAGAAATATGTATCTTTTGTTTATAACTTGTATAATTTTATATAAACTAAAAGATTAAAATGAAATTGTTTTATTGAAATTTACATGATAATTGTTTAAAAATAAATGTAAGGAGGTATTAATAATTTTAAATTTTTTTTACCTCTTAACTATTGTAGTATAAGTTAAATAAATACTATCTTTGTGTCTAAATATAAAACCCCTTTTAAAAAAAATATCCCTTAATATAAGACTATCTTTCAAATTTCAATCTAATTAAAGAGAATGAGTAAAAAAATTTAATGATAAGTAATAATCACTTTAGGACAAGTTTGATAAACTAATACAAATTTCAAAAAAAAATTAATAATTTTAACTAAATTAATCAATTTTATTAATATGTATGAATTAAATAAAATGATCTTATATTTAGAATAGAGGAGATAATAATATATAATAATAATAATAATAGAAGGAGTTGTTTAGTTTCTTACTAAGTTAGTTAAACAGTCAAACAGAATTTTAATTGTCTTGAATAATATTGAACTGGTCTGAACCGGGGTCAAGGATCCGGTGTGGGACCAGCCACAAGAGTGCAGGTGTTTTAGGGTTTGCACACCGGAGCAATGAGTATCCGATATGGAAATCCGGCCTCTCAGTGGGAGAAACTGGTCTTGTTGTCCTGGAGATCCTTCACACCAGCGTTTCACGTTGAAGGGGGGCGAAAGGTGGTGCCACCTGCGAAGATTCTCCGACGTTCAAGTTAGAAGAGTGTAAGAACTCAGTGAATGCTCAAGCGATACAATTTTTGTTCATTCTACTTCCACCATGCGCCCTGGAGCAGGCAACGCTGGTACCTCAAACAAGGGGAATTTTAGCTCTCGCGCCCCCCTTAGCCACCGTGGTGGGAGGATTCCAGTGAATCCTCCTATGGCTGGGCTTCATCGCCCAGAGAGAGTTGAAGCTTCTTCCTCACGAGCGTTTACTACCCAATGCCGTTCTGAGGTTCCCCTTGACTCGAGGGCTACCAGCCGCTCTGATGAAGGGTCAAGTAATGAAGATTATCTCTCTAACGATGTTGCTTTTTACCACAGCACGTACGCGTTCCATCGTGCATCCAAAACCATGGAGATTCCGGGGTCTGGAAAAACGTTGGTTCTTTGTACCACTGAAGGGTGTGTCAATGTTGTGGCACACCGGCTTAACTGGGAAAAGCTCAACAGGGAAAGGCCGTACTGCTGGGTGGAAGAGGAATTCCTAGAGATCCCCTCGCATCACGCGAGTGAAGAGGAACGCATGGTCTTTCTCCGTTGCAAGATCTACTCAGACAAGAAGTACAAAGCACGCTATGTTGTGCTGGCACCATGTCCCTCTGAGAGGGTCTGCCACATCGTCCCTGATGAGAGGTCGGTCTATATGTACGACTTCGTGTTTCTGAAGCTGGGGGTGCGCTTCCCCATGACGGAATTCCAGATGGCTGTCCTGCGCTTCCTAGACTGTGCTCCTACCCAACTGCATCCCAACGGTTGGGGTCTAGTGTGGGCTCTTAAAATTCTAGGGGAGTATTTCAACTTCACAGCCACTGTGGCCAAACTGTTCTATTATTGCCAAGTAGTCCGCCGTGCTAACAAGAAGGGCGGCCTTGGGTTCATAACACTCCGTTGTGACTCAAGGGTGATAAACTTCAAATCCTACACGGAATCCGCAAAGGTGGATGGGCGCTCCTTTAAACATTTCTACACGCGGGTCCGTATTCAGCCCAATAAGCCGGTCTTCTGGCGTAACAAGGAGGGATTCCCTAAGTTCCCTCTCAGTTGGACACACGAGCATTTTCTCCTTATGAGCCGTACTTATTACACTGATGAGAGTGAACTCTCTTCTCATTCCGTCGAGGTTTTGAGCGCCATGCAGACGGTCTCAAAGACCCTTAAAGGATTTTCCTACAAGCTCCTCCTGGCAGAGGACGACGTCCGATCTTCCTATCTCCGTAATATCCGTTCTTACTGCATTTCTGTTGTACATTTATTCTGTTCTGATTATTTTCTTCTCATGTGCTAACTCAACTTTTCTTGTTTTGCAGAACAAATCAAAAAAGCCTGCCCAGAAATGTTGTCTTTAAGGACCATGATGGCTGATGATGATTCCTCCTCCGAGGAGAATGAGATTCAGGCGAAGAGGAACGCCACCAAAGCTCTACTCATTCCCCTGACCTCTGCAGTGGGTGAGGAGGTTCCTCTCTTTAATGAGGAAGAAATAGAGGAGCAAACAGAGGCCACTGGGACGGGCGACAAGGAGGCCGTCCCAGAAAAGAAGAAGAAAAAGAGGCACCTGGTTAAGATAGCGGATCAGGAAAAGCCCTCTCCTGGTGACCCTGCGAAGAAGCGCCAAAAGACACTTGAAGAGTCTGGGATGAAAAGGGATAAGGGGAAGAAGCCTGTTCCTGACTCTTCTACCCCTTCTTCACAGATCACTTCTGGGTCAGACTCTGGGAACGGTCCTCCTCCGGCGTTTGACCCTCCACGCGATTCCTTCCTCTCCCCATACTTATGGTTTCAGGGGGCCATGCCCCCCACTCTTCCAAAAGCTAGATACTGCCTCCGCCCTTCGCTCGAGGCTGCTGAAGTTCAAGGAGCTTGTAAGGCCGGCCGTTGGCAGCTGGATGAACTATCCGGCCTCCTTGAATCCCTGAGCGAAAAGGCAGATTACATGGAGCAGGTTGAGAAACTCGAAACCGAACTCACTGTGAAGTAGAAATGGGCAGCCAAACAAGCTGAGATTCATAGAGGTGTGGAGGCTGAATTGAAGAAGGCCAAGGAAACACTTCAGAGGAAGACAGAAGAGATGAGCCATCTTTACTTTGCCAACAAGGCTCTAGAACGACAGGTTGCTGAGCTTCAACAGCAGAATAAATCCATCCCCCTCCTCGAAGAAGAGCTACAATTGGAGAAGAAAAGATCGGCCAAGCTTGCTGACGATCTCAAAATTATGGGGGACGGACACAACAAGAGTCTTGGGGAGTGGGAGGCCCTTCGGAAGGAGATGCAGGCCCAGATTGAGGAGTTGAGGAAGGGAGGTACGAGCACTGGCCCATCGGAGGAGGATTTTGCCAAACTCTAGAAGAAACTAACTGCTGCTAAGGCCAAGGCTGCCAAGGCCTTGGAAATATGCAAGAAGGTAGCTTACGAATCCTTTGGGCTGGCACTTCGTCAAGTATTCTATCGCAACCCCGACGTAAAACTGAATCTGTATAGGCTAGATCCGTTTTATGAATTCCATAAGGGGAAGCTTGTCGAAGTGGAGAAAGATGGCTCATACCAGGTCCTTCGCGATTCTCTCTACGAACTGCCTCCACTTCCGGAGGGTCAGAGCATGGAACCTGTAATGCCTACCTCTGGTCCTGAGGATAAGACACAAGAAGCTGCCCAAACTGATCCTGAGGCCAGAGCGGACAAGGCCCAAGCTGCTGGACTTGAAGGGGAGAGGACGGAGGTGCCTACTTCGGAGGATCAAGCACCCGCTTCTTAATTTTATGCTTTCATTTATGGTTGTGTTCTGGGATCAGCTCCAGCTTTTAATACTTTGGTACCTGTACACTTTCTTTTTTCAAGAAATAAAATTCGCCTTGTTTCTCTTTTATTATTTATGTCCAGTGTATGATTGCTAAATAACTTAACAATATACATAATACTTTAACCTTCTCTGTACTCTGCAGAGCCGCTCTTGTCTAGTCATACCGCTGTTGAAAGCGTTCTTATCACATCAGATTAAGATAACAAATTGTACCAAATAAGCGACAATTAAGTTAAAGTATGCCCTGTCCCCAAGCATAAGTACATTGAGAGGGGAAACTTCGTTACAAGAGTTACCTTTAACTTGTTAACAGGTTTGAAAGGTTCATCTGACCTCGAAGATGTAGAACGGATACACTAACGTTCAACCGTTCTTTCTCTTGAGGTTCGGTTTGATCCTACAACTCAAGTCTTCACACGGTGTTCGGTTCGATCCTACTAACCGTACTTGGAGTTCGGTGCATTCCTACAATCCAAGCCTTCGACACGGGGTTCGAATCAGGGCTAATCCTGAACCTACTGCGCCCGTTACTCGGGGTTCAGCGTGGTCTTCTAGACGGACCAGCTTACTGCACCCAAGCCTTCACATGGGGTTCGGTTTGTGGCCTTGAAAAAGGACCAGCCCTACAACCCATGTTGTCTTCGAATGGGGTTCGGTTTGTGGCCTTGAAAAAGGACCAGCCCTACAACCCATGTTATCTTCGAATGGGGTTTGGTTTGTGGCTTTGAAAAAGGACCAGCCCTACAACCCATGTTATCTTCGAATGGGGTTCGGTAGGGAGTTGTCCATCTGCCAGGTAGCGAATATAAGGGATCACTCAAGAATTCTCATAAGGATAGCTTACCATTACAGCATTCAGAGAAGGGAATAGAGGGATGCTAGGTGATGTCAAAGTGCTCTGAACCACCGTCGTTGTGCTACCGGGCTGCTTTGTACTCGCGAGCCTTGACAAAATATCTGCTCTGGTGTTTTCCTCTCTAGGTACATGCTTGAATTCTAGAGCTTCAAATCTCCCCTTCAATTCATTCACACAATTTAAGTATAATTGAAGTTGTGGCTCCCTAACCTGGTGCTCCCCCTGGATCTGTGAAATCACCAACTGTGAGTCACTGCATAATGTGACTGCTGACGCTCCGATGTCAATCGCCGCATGGAGGCCGACCAAACATGCCTCATATTCAGCTTGGTTATTGGAGGTCTTAAAATTGAATCGGAGGGAAATCTCTAAGTGCACACCATCATCACTCTCTACCACAACACCTGCCCCACAACCTTTACTATTTGACGATCCATCAACATAGATGGTCCAATGCGCTCGAGGTGTGGCTGGATCCGACCCTGTCATCTCCACTACAAAATCAGCCAATACTTGCGCCCTAATGGCTCCTCGAGGCTCGTAAGATATTTCAAATTCAGACAGCTCAATGGACCACTTGATCATTCTTCCAGCGAGGTCTGGTTTGCTGAGCACTGAATGGAGAGGCAGATCTGTTCTCACCAATACTGGGTGCGCATGAAAATAGGGCCTTAACCGACGTGACGCCCACACAACTGCCAGGGCGGCTTTCTCAATCTTCTGATACCTTCCTTCCGCCCCATGGAACGTCTTGCTAGTAAAATACACCGGCCTCTGACCTTGGGGAGTTTCTTTAACCAAAGCCACGCTCAGAGCTTCGTCAGAGATTGCTAAATACAAGATCAAAGTCTCACCAAGATCAGGCTTAACCAAAATTGGTGGACTTGAGAGAACGGCCTTGAGCTGTTGGAAGGCTTGTTCTTGCTCTTCTCCCCATTCAAAACTCTTGTGTTTCTTCAACGCCTTATATAAGGGGAGGGATCTGTGTGCCATCTTAGGCATGAAACGAGCTAGAACAGCTACTTTCCCATTCAAGGATTGGACCTCCCTCAGACTCTTAGGGCTCTGCATGTCCAGAATTGCTTGACACTTCCCAGGGTTAGCCTCAATGCCTCGTTGGGTCAACATGAATCCCAAGAATTTCCCTGCTGGAACGGCAAAGGTGCATTTCAAGGGGTTTAGCCTTATGTTATACTGTCGCAGCCTAGTGAAAACTTGGCGCAGGTCTTCAATGTGGTCTCCTCCAGCGGGCGTTTTGGCTATAATATCATCAATATACACTTCAACCAGCCTGGTGTGCATCCCTTCAAAAACTTTGTTGATCATACGCTGGTAGGTAGCGCCAGCGTTCTTCAATCCAAATGGCATGACGGTGTAGCAGAAAACACTGCGGTCGTTGACAAAAGCCGTCTTCTCTTGATCTCCTTCCCACATCGGAATCTGGTTGTACCCAGAATAAGCATCCATGAAACTGAGGTACTGATAACCAGATGAGTCATCTACCATACGGTCAATGTTTGGCAGGGGATATGGATCTTTGGGGCAACAACGGTTGAGATCTACGTAGTTTATGCACATCCTCCACTTGCCATTAGCTTTCTGCACCATAACTACATTAGAAAGCCAAGGAGAATAACGAATCTCCCTTATAAACCCCGCTTTCAACAATTCTTCAGTCTGCTCACATGTTGCCTTCTGCTTCTCCGGTCCCAACCTCCTCTTCTTCTGGGCCACCGGTCTCGTCTCAGGATACACAGCAAGCTTGTGGCAACAAAAATTGGGGTCCATCCCAGGCATGTCTGCTGCTGTCCATGCGAAAAGGTCCTTAAACTCCTGCAGGAGAGCTAACAAGCGTTGCTCCATGACTGACTCCAGCTTATCATTGATGTGCGTGACCTTCTTCGGGGAATCCCCTAGGACGACGTCCCTGGAACCACCATCCGGTGTGGGCTTTGAGGGATTAAGAGGGTCAATCTTCAACTCCGCTCTTGGGTCCAAATCAATTAGACTAACAGACCCAGCCGCTGTTCCTCCGTTGTTCAGCTTTCTTTTCTTGTTGAATGCTTCCATCTTAACCATGTTGAGGCTCAAGTTGTAACAGTACCGAGCCATCTCCTGATCACCGCGGAGTGAGGACACACCATTGTCTTTGTCAATGAATTTGATCAGGAGGTGAGGGGTGGACACAATTGCTTCCATTGCATTCAGGGTAGGACGGCCTATGATGCCGTTGTATGGAGATTTCACATCAATCACCAAAATTCTTGACTTGACTGTTCTTGCATCGGGCTCTCCTTCAAAAGAAATCAGAGTGTCGAGGTACCCCTTAGTGGGTTGCTTAGCTCCATTAAACGCTATGAGTTCTTGCGTGTAAGGCTGTAGATCTGCATCATTAAAACCCATTCTCTTGAAACAATTATAAAAAATTACATCACAAGAACTTCCCTGGTCAACAAGGATCCTTTTCACGTCCTTATTGGCAATTACAGCGATGATCACCACTGCGTCGTCCCCTCCTGGGATCGTTGGGCCAAAATCGTCATCAGTGAATGACACCATTGGAGCTGCCACACCGTCCCTGAAAGGACGGTTACTCCGTGGTTTGCCCTGGACAGATAAAATCATTCTGAGGTGATTCTTCTGGGCTGTGATTGATGCTCCTCCTCCAGTAAATCCTCCAGCTATCATCTTAATCACTTCACGTCTGCCCTACCTCTGCTGCTGAGGCATGTCGTTCTGTTGAGCTCCTTCAGCCATCACTACTCCTTTCTACTTTTCAGCTGCAGTGAACTTCCTGACTGGGTTACGTGTATTATCATCCTCGTCATCAGGATCTCTGCCCCTCTTGTCCATCCTCTGAGGTTCGTCTACAGATCTCTCCCTGAACAAGTATTGCTTCAGCTTTCCCTCCCGAATGAGAGTCTCCACCGTATTCTTCAACGTCTTACACTCGTCAGTGTTGTGACCTGTCTGTTTGTGGAAAGTGCAATACTTACGTGGGTTACCTCCTCTCTTGAGTGGGAGCGGCTTCCTTATACCAAAAACATTAAGCGTTGGCCAGCCAACCTCCCTCATGATTTGGGAGTGCCTGGCGTTCAGAGGGGCATAGTTATTGAACGACGAGACGCGCCTATCTCGTTGATATGGACGAACGCTTGCAAAGTCCTCTCGGAAGGTATGCTTCTCAGGTCTTATCTTCTCCTTCTATCTCCGTGGCTGTTGGGAGGGTGCTGGAGGCTTCATTCTAGCTATCGTTGCCTCCAAATGCATCTCTATGCCCACGTATTTGGAAGCCTTCTTTTGAAACTCTTCGAAGGTCGTTGGAGGGCTCTTTGCCAAGGATAAGGCAAAAACAGAACCAGGTTGCAAGGCTTCCACCACGATATGGAGCTGTATTGCCTCCGTGAGGCTAGGGACCAACGTAGCCTCCTTATAAAACCTCTTCAAGAACTCCTTAAGAGTTTCAGTCCCTCCCTGCCTTATCTGTGCTAAGGTGTGAGAAGTTCTCGGGATATCCCTGGAGATGACAAAATGACTTTCAAACGCTGCTGCCATTTCCTCCCAAGAATCTATGGATCCTGAGGGTAAACTCTTGAACCAGCTAAGAGCTTCCTCCGTCAACATCCTTGGGAACATCCTGCACATGACGTCTTCATCAGCTCCCAAGTACATGGCTTCATACACATAAGCATCCAAGTGCTTAGTGGGACCAGTTTCTCCATTATACTTTCCGATCGACAGTGGCTGAGTCGTTTGCAAACGTTTTGGGATGGCGATGCTCATCAGTCTCCTTGAGAAAGGGACATTGAGCTTGTAGGTCCCAGAAGTTACCACTGCCTGCTCCCTTCTCCTGGTACTGACTCTATCACCAGAGTCTTGGGTCTGCTCTCTATCTTCGTATGTAGGGATTTTCGAATACTGGAGGGTCGTAGATCTATCCCTCGCTGATATATGGTGAGCCTCCTCTGCATGGGACGTTACCCTGTCCCCAACTCCTCCTTTCTCTCGCCTCAACTCCATCAACTCCATCAACTCCTCCCTGAGCTGTCTTATAACCTCATCTCGAGGATCGGGAGTTGGTACTTGCACCATCCTCCAGGTGTTGGTAACAGGAGACTCGAAAACAAGTCTCCTTCCAGTCTGTTGGTGGGTCACATCCTCCACATGACCATCAACGAAATCACGTCCGTCACCTTCCATTATGACAACCAAACTTCTGCGAAAATGGGAATAACTCTAACGAGTCCCACTGGGCGTGCCAATGAACTGGTCTGAACCGGGGTCAAGGATCCGGTGTGGGACCAGCCATAAGAGTGCAGGTGTTTTAGGGTTTGCACACCGGAGCAATGAGTATCCGATATGGAAATCTGGCCTCTCAGTGGGAGAAACCGGTCTTGTTGTCCTGGAGATCCTTCACACCAGCGTTTCGCGTTGAAGGGGGGCGAAAGGTGGTGCCACTTGCGAAGATTCTCCGACGCTCAAGTTAGAAGAGTGTAAGAACTCAGTGAATGCTCAAGCGATACAATAGTAAAAAGTGAGTTAGGACAACGTAACCTTACATGTGTTTTTGGTCATGCTATTTATAGTTGAACGTAGGAAATGAATCGTTGGATGCAAGTGGGCCCATTGGCTCTGATAACGTGTGAATTGTGTCAATCAAAGTGGCTCAGCACTCAGAATGTGTCAGGATGGTAGGTCAATTATCAGAGTACTATCCTATGGGAAGGATGGAGGATAATCACCTTTCCGCATAATCTGCTGACACATGTACTTGCTCTCTGAGGCCATTGATATGACATATTCTGCTACATGGAGTATCTTCGCTGATAAGTTATTAGGAATTCTTATCTCGCTGTGACCGAGAGACTAACGGCTATATAGACGTTCAGGGATAACGAGTGAAGTATCCGTGGTAAAGAGAGCGAATAGAACGTCTGATTGGATAAGAGCGGATATCCGGTGTGGTGCTGCCCGAACTGTGACACCGGTTTCCTTCTCATGAAGTCATTCTGACGTTATAACTTTAGAGACCGGTATCCAGACCGGATCAAATATGTAAAAAATCAATATTAAATATTAAATTTTTATATTTTTATAACTCTATTTAGTTTACTAGCAGGAAATAGAAATATAGAATCCGGTTAAACATGGTCGTGGTTGGATGAGGTAAGTGTCGTAATTGCCCGAATTGGATGTAGTAGGTGACATCAGAACCACTGGATCAGGCCCCATATATTTAATGAAGGAGCTCCATGATGCCCGGGTGATCATATCAACTGGCTCTTAACTTTGTCGGACTAGTTTGTAGGGCAAGTGAGTCCTTTACTTATAGGTGGGACAATATTAATAATACCAACCAATATACTAAAAAGTTGCATTTGACTTTTTCATTTTTCAAGGTAATCTCATTAACACATACTATCTTTTTTTCCTTTATCATTATTTCAAAAAATAAAACGAAAAACGTAATCTTACTTGGAGTTCTAGAAAATTTAGACTTCACCTTTTTAAAATTTTAAAACGTTTTTCTTTTAACGTTTACCGCAGGCACATTTTGAAAAAATCCCCAGAAAAAAAAAGCCTCCACTTTTCTTCATTTATTGAGTCAATTAATATATCTAACAGTTAAAAATCGTACACAACGTTTTTATTGCTGTCCTATTGCAACGTAGTTATGAATTTAGGGCTTGTTTGGAATTTTGTCAGAACTCTATTAATATGCTTATCGAGACTAGGAAGTGGAGGTTGAGTAGAGCAAGGCATACATAAATGGCCTCAGTAGAATACAGTTGGCATCTATGTCAACTGAAAATAAATTATTATTTGGTTAAAAGTTGAAATTGGTAATCAATTTAAAATAATATTTTATAGTTAAATAGAATTTTAACTGTTTTTAACGGACGAAAAAATTAATATTAACATTTAAATTTTTTTATTTTCATAATTTTGTTTCGCAACTACATTCCAAACGGATACTTTTTATCATTTTAAATTGGTTGATTTTAATTAAGAATCGATTTAAAATATGAATTTTCAGTTAAACTTTTTATACCGGTTAGTGGTAAAACTAATTTATAAAGTATATATTTTAAATTAGTTGTTTTTAACTTTCATTAATGTTTTTAAAAAGAAAATAACTTTTTTAAAATATAAACACCAAATTAAAAAAATTAAATTGAATCGTAAAATGAGTTAAAGATGATTGACTCAATAGGTTAAAGGTATGTGAATTATTGTAAGTATTTGACATAAATTTAATTCCTATAAATATATATATATATATATATATATTAACTTCTTGAAAATCGGTTTTTTAATCAATGCTTAAAGCAAATAGAAGTGAAGGGTTTTTTATTTAAAATTACTTAAAAATAATATGAGTAAGCAATTTTTGGTTTATAATTATAGAAACAGAGTTAAGTTAAAGTAAAAAATTTAAAAATTAATATTAATTTTTTACTTCATCTAAAACAACTAAAATTCCGTTAAATTGTTTGAGATTTCTCGGATGGAAATATGCAACGAAACGTGCTGATAATAAATTTGAATCCTTAATTAATGAAGGGTGCAGAGAAAGTGGAAAGTGGGAAGTGGAAAGGGACATAGAATGTATTAGAAAAGCAGTGGTATGTGTGGTGGGGATGATGGCGTCGTGGGAAGACGTGCGAGGCTTACTGGCTGACAAGCTTGTCGGTTTGATATGGAAAAGTATGATGTTAAATGTGCTCAAAAGGGAAACAATATTAATACTGCCTTATATCCTGGATAAAAAGTATTATAGTATTAGTTTTTTATATAGATTAAAAAACTATTAAATATGTAATTATTTAAATTTGTATGAATTAAAATATTTTTATTTAATTCTATTATTTTATCAGTAATTAATAATATTTTAATTTTTTAAGTTTTATTTATTAATCTAATAAAATGTAAATTGATTAAAAAATATAAATTAATTACACTTTAAACTATTAGAGTTATAATAGTTTTTTAAAAAAAGTTAAAGCAATAATAAATCTAGTAAATCTAGAGAGAGAGTGTAATCTATGATCAATGATATTCGCCTATTAGATTTAATAAGTTTCTGGCAAAAACCTATATTATCTTATTATAAAATTATATTATGATTTAAATTGAAATAGAATAGTTTTTTAAGAATTGAATTTAATATGATTAAAAATAGTTTGAATTAAATAAATTATTTGATTTTATATGTAGTTTTTAATGATTTAATTAGGGTAAGAAATAAATTTTATTTTATTAATAAATTTTAGTTTGTATAAAAATACAATTCTTAAATAGTAAAAATTAATATTAGGTATAAAATTAAATTTAAACTGATATTAAAACTAATAAAATATACATATATCATAATATTAAAATAGAGGGGATGTATCTTATGAGAAAAGTTCTATTATGTGAGAGTGAGAACAACGAATCTGGGTCGTATAACCATGCAATAGATGGTTGAGATTAAAAGTTTTTCAAAGTTACATGACCACTTAAAAGATCACATGACTTTTTGAAAAACTTATATGATTAATTTCAACCATCCATTGTACGGTTGTACGACCCAAATTCACTTCTCTAACTCTTACATAAGAGATTGTTTATCATATGATACATCTTAAAACAGATGCCTCATGAAACATATATTAAAATATAAGTTAAAAGTAAATAAATAATAATAATAATAATAATAATAATAATAATAATAATAATAATAATAATAATAAAGTAATATAGTCGTACAAATATATAGCTATATAAATATAAATACAATAAAGGTCCGTTCAGATGGGAGTAGATGAATTTTTAAATATTGATCCTATATTTAATCTAATCTAATAAAAAAATAGTTTTAGTAGTTTTCTATTAATTTGATTTTCGGTTTATTTTGAACCACAAAAAAAATTGTTTATTGGCACACCAAATTTAATGGTCGTAAGGATAAGATTGGTTAGCGTAACCTTTAATTAGCAAAAATAAAAAACTGCTGGCATAGGTAATTTAGATATATAAACTAACAATATAATACACTATACTCAGAAACAACTTTGTTACTATATGATTGAACTGCACTAATATTACATATGATGTTAGTGTAATACATTGTATTGTTAATAAAAATAAAAAATTTCTTCATTGTTTTTTTAGATCTTATTTTTAAAATAAAAACCAACTATTAAATTTCATGGGTTAGTAAATGATAACTTTTTGTTGTTTTATTTTCGGTTTTCTCAGTTGGACTTTATGGTTCATATTGTATTGAGTTGTCTTACAATCTTACATATAATAACTTTTAATGAAGATATAAATGACACACAGTAATATTTATAATTATTATGTGAATTATATTTTCAAAATTATTAAAAATTTTACTTGTTTGGTAAAATTAACAAATAATTAAGGTAATTAAAATTTGAAAATTATTTGATAAGTCAACTAAACACTAAAAACTGAAAAATTAGTTAAAAGCTAATAAAATAGTTGATTAAATAAAAATATATATAATAAAACTAGGTGTTAAATGTACGATGACATAAAAGACATATTTTATTTTAAAATAGATAAGAGTGACTATTTAAAAATGATCAATAAAGATAAACGTGTAAAAATAATAATAAACTCATAGCTTAAACATCACTTTGAGTAACATTTCAAAGAATGTAACAAGCTATTAAAATAAGCCTATTTACCAAATAGAATTATTCTGTCAAACAAACTTTTAGATTAGTAAAATAAATTACAAGCTAACTTAAATTACTACTAATGACATTTTTGGAATCACAAATAATATAATAATCCTAGTTCACCTAATAGTTTTGTGTTTTTTTTTCTAACTTCTATCCTAGTGTATGTTTAGTAAGACATTTCAACTAGCTAAAAGTTGAAAATGTCATTTTAAGTAAAATAGAGGTGTTTGGCAAGGTAGCATTTTCAGGTAACTAGTAGTGTTTTTGAAACATTATTTAAAGAAGCGTTTCTAGATTTGAGCTATAAAACAATCTTATTATTATTCAGAGTGGTATAAGGTGTTCCTATGTGAGGTATATATGTTGCAAGATTAAAACATCCTTTGGTTAGGAGAACAAGCATCACATTGTATCATGATTGTTAAGGATGATTCGACCTGGTGTGTTTCATGAGTGCACCAAAAGACTTGTCATCATTTCTAGAAGGTCAAAGTTGGAGTTCAACGTGATAACTAATCTTGGTTAGGCTCCACCACTAGGTCAAGAGCGATGACAGGTGACGACATTTACTCTTCATCACTACAGCTCCGATAAGGATGACTATGAGAATTTCCTTTAGGATAAGGAGATTCACGAGGCAACTTAGGAGTAGGCCATAGATCCCTCCCAGCCATAAGCTGGTCGGAGGAGGCATGCATGTAGTAGGACACTTCCAACGCAGGACAATGCCAGGAAATAGGTTATCGAATCACATTGAATTCTATAGGTTTTAGAGTAAAAAGTCATTCAATCCAATTATAAAATTACACCATGGTTTAGATTGGATCAGTTAGATTAACTTTTCAAAAATCCAATCTAATATGATTAAATATGGTTTGAATTGGATTAAATAGTTTGGTTTATATATTTTATTTTATTTTAAGGTAATAAATAAATATGATTTCATTAGTAAAAGTTTGTGTTAATACAAAATGTAAAACTTAAATAAAAAAAAGATATTATATATAAAGTTAAGTTTAAATTGATGTTAACAGCAATAACCTTGTAAATAAATCAAAATATTAAAACACATATCACATGGAAGATAATAAAAGGATGTAACTTTAAAAGTAAATTTTAAAAATAATTGAGTAATGTAATCTTATAAATATTTAATTACATAAATATAACTATGACATGTTTATTTTATAAATAAACTTATATAAATAAATAAAAATTTAGTTTGGATTGTATTGAATTGATTCTGAAGTATAAATTTAAAATCCGATCCATCCAATAAAAATATTTCAATTTTTAATTTATTTAGGTTGATTTTGATGGTTTGTATTGAATTAAATCATTACAAACATCCTAATCAACAATATAGTCCTCACCACCAATAAAATTACCCCCAACATCCTAGGTGGCGTGGCTTAGAGGATTCCACAAGACAACACCATTGCCAATTTACCACAACCTTAAGACTTAGTTACTTTTTTATTTTCGTTAAACACAGTTATGTGGATTTTTATCTCAAACCCTTACTCCTATGCAGATGTGGTAACACTACAACCCTAATTGTTTTTAGTGTACAATTATATTAAGAGTCACGAAATGGACAACCGTTTACAAAACTAAACTTCTACCTAGGGGTATCCAATTTCAACGTTATCCGCGTAAACCCGAGATACCCGATTTTGAAGGTAAGAACAGGTCGGTTTGTAACGGGTTTTTGGGTAAAAATGAGTCATTTAAACGGTTTATTGTGATTAAGAACGGGCGAGTTCGGGTTAAAAAATTAAACCTGATGACCCGACCGACTGTTACTAGGAATATCATGCAGTTATTTCTCTTTACTGATTTCTTATATATATATATATATATATATATTTATATATATATTGACAATACTTTCTTTAAGATTGTTCTTTGTGTGGTCAACCTAAAGTCATACATGAGTTTGTCATCAAATCATCATATTCTGAATGTATGTGTTAGATCTGAATACTTAATAACTTTTAAGCTTTTTCTGATACTAGTACAATCTATGATTAGAAAAAAAAATAATCTAATAGAATTACTTCTTAGTGCTTCAATGCTATGTCACTTTTATATTCCATAAGGCGTTAGTTCTAAAACGTGAATATATCAATTTTATATGGAAGTTTTTGCTAAAATTATTTTATACATAAAAGGTGTTTGGCAAAAAATAAAAATCAAATTTTCCTAAGAAATTTAACCGAAAAACCTGACCGAAAAAACCGAGAACCGCAATTAACCAAACCCGACCAAACCGACTGTAGTATTGGGTGAAAATGAGTTATTATTTATTGAACTGTCCTTCACAGGGGATGTAGAGTTATGATTCTGAAACAGCTCAAAAAGTACATGTAATGTCAATCTGATACAAGGCAGTGATATTCAGATACGAGTACAGGGTGTCCTTGTATATTGGGCGGAGTCTGGACCTCGCTGGGGCGGAGTATAACTCACACTGCGGCGGTGTCGTAGTCCGCCTAGAATTGTCTTCTATGCCCTGACACAGTTGGTGGTGGTACCTGCAATTATTCTCCGACGCTCAAGTCAGTATTTCAGAATACTTTAAGACTTAGAAAGCAAATCCCAGAGAATTATGCAAGTAAGAGAGTGTAAGGTTCAGAATTGGGGGATCCCCCCTATACCTTTTTGCTGAGGTTTTTATACCTGTCATTGGTGCTCCATTATTGGTAGGGCCCGTTCCTTGTTTTCTGGCATAAAGCAAGAAAGGCAGTGGGTCCCTGTGTCGTTCACGAGCACCGTTATTGTAGTAGGTATTTCCACTTACTTGGGAAGCGTGAATGCTTTATTATTTTATTTGTTTTTTCCTTTTAATGCATGACAGCGTGATTCCCATTTTCAACCTCTCAAGACAGAGTCAATCTCGTGCCGGGGTTTCAAGTATGGGCTCGCTACGCAGTATAGGAAGTTCAATATTCCGCCTGTGTTGAGCCTATGGCTTGGCGGAGTAATATGCATTCTGGCGGCGTTACATGCCTTGGCGGAGTTATGACCCTTGGCAGGGTAACATGCCTTGGCGGAGTAACATGCCTTGGCGGAGTTATGACCCTTGGCAGGGTAACATGCCTAGGTGGAGTAACGTGCCTTGGCGGAGTTACTTGCCCTGGTCGTATGTACTCCGTATAGAAACAATTATAATGTATTTGAAGCGTACTTCCCTTGTTCGAAATGCTGATCTGGCAAAGTATTAAAGTCATGCTCTTGGGGGCCGGTGTTAGGACCGGATCATTTATGTTTCATGGATAACAACAAGTAGACTCAAAAGTAACCAAATCTGACCGAACCCGATTGATGGACACCCGTACTTCCACCGATGAGGTGATAAATGACGAGCTTACATTAACATACCCTTAATTTCCTTTATTTTGGGCTAATACACCTTCCTCAACCAATAACTAATCCCTCTTTCGACTAGTCAAGTTTTCACATCAACAAAACTTTCGTCTTTATTTTTTCTTGGCAAAATCAAAAATCTTAATGTTTTAATTTGGTTGAAGTTGTCAGTTTAATTTTCTGGAATTGTTTATTGCAAAGAAATTACTCTGTTTCTATTTAACTATTTGAAAAAAATACACATTTTAAAAAATGTAATTAATGGTGTTAATTTTTGTAAAACAATTTATCATTTTCTTATTTTATTATGATCTTTTTATTATTTATTACTCTTAAAATTCTCTTCCTTTTTAACATTAATAAGGCTATTGTTAGAAAAACATCAATAAACTCTCTTAAAATCTTAAATAAACAATTAATACTCTTTTAAAATTTTAAGTACATCGAAATAAAAATATTATCTTTAAGTAAAACAAAGATAGTACATTTTTGTGTGACAAAAATAACAACATACTAAATGTCAAGAACTTGATGAACATTTTCAAAAACTAAAGTGAAAATTTTCAAAGTAAGAAATATAATTAATTGATGATAAATAATACAAGAAACTAAAGTAATAAATTCAAAAAGTTAAAAGCTAAAGTGATTAACCTAATGGGGTCAAACATATGGGTTGAAAGTATTTGTTAAAACTCTTGGTAGAAAGTTTGAACCATAGAATTCATTCACTAACAAAAATTCTTAACTGTTACCTTAATATGTTTATGTTAACTAAAATTTCTTTTATATGCCTTATTTTTTATGATTTACTATAAATTTATTATATAATATCAATATATATATATATATATATATATATATATATATTCAATTTGACTTCAGTCAAACCATTAAACATTGAATTGTTTCCTTTAATGATTCAATTACCAATACAATTTTATAAACATTGGTTATTCCCTCCATCTTATATTTATTGTTACTTTAGTCTTTTTTTATACAAATTAAAAAATCGTTAAATATATAGTTATTTGATAAATATAAACTAAAACACCATTATTTAATTTTATTATTTTATTAATAATAAACAATGTCTCAACTTCCATGTTATTCATTTGTCAAATTAAGATATAATAAGAGGAAATACATTAATTATATGAACATACAATTAAAAAAAATTATTTAATTACACCTTAAACTCTTAAAATAATAATGATTTTAAGAAACAATAGATGAGACAAAGAAAGTGTACAACAAAAGACTTTGTTAAACAATGTTCTAAAGATATTTTTAACGAATTAAAAGTGAATTTTTTATTAGAAATAATATAAAAATTACTTAAAAATCAAAATAAATAAGTTTTAATAAAAATATTTTATTTTTAAATAAAAATATTTTATTTTTTAATTTTAATTTTTTAACCAGCATCCGTAACTCATAAGACACTTATTAGCATTTTTTAAGTAAAGAGCTTAAGATAAATAACAACTATCACACAAGTCATATATCTCAATTCATCTTATGTCATTTTTGGGGACAAGAAAGGTCATGTTACTTAGATCTTGTCATTCATTTATCACTTAATAATAGGTACAATTAATGAACACTACAGAAAATAAAAAAAAACTTTTAATAACGGATTTTAAGGTGTTAAGAAAATTAAGAAATTTAACCCGAGTGTAAGTTATCACGTTTAACACCTTACTTTTAGAAGACCTGTTGTTAGACTTTGTTTAATGATTAATACCGATGTTAAATATATCTTTCCAAAACATGGATCCTCACACCCCTTATACCCGGTGTTAATTATATTTTTTAACACTGACTGTTTGTTATCGCTGGTATTAATTATCTTTTTAACACATGATTTTTACCGTGTTAAATATCCTATTAAACACCAGCTCATTGTGTTAATTTTTATCACTTTTAACACCTGTTCCCACATTTAACTGGTGTCCAAAGTCTCTTATTTTTTTTATTTTTATATTAAAAAAAATGAAAATTTAACCCAGAGACAAATAAGAAAACCTCCAAACTTGGAAATTTCAATCTTTATATTTAAAGGTAAAGAATATAATAAAAAATATTATAATACAATGATTAAAATTTCTTCCATAGTACATATAATATACCTTATTAGGATTCTAAAAGGAAATATGACCAGGCAATGTTAAAAATAGTCCCAAAAGAATATCCGCCACTCTGCAAGTTTCAAGGGATATTTAAAATGTGAAATTGAGACAAAAAACCATATGCCATATCTAAATGCAAAGTCACTTTTCAACGCCATCTTCAAACAGAAAGAGTGCTTAATACTATTATGAAAACTAAATTCACCTGGTAATGCTTGTTCAAGTACGCAACCAAGTTGCAAGATAGGATCTTTCATATATCGAACTCAATAAAGTGACTTTAGACAGATACAGTAAAGGTTATATATAATAGCTTGGTCCTTGAAATAAATGACATTTGGTAAAGTCAACGGCTAATGCTTATTCTTAACAGTGCTATCAATTTCTTACAGCAGTCCATAGCGGATAGCCAAAAAACCGATATGCTATATAGCGGATAGCGTATCGGGCAAATACCGGATGTAAAATAATTAAAAAAAATTCAGTTAAATATACTATATTACACATAATAACTACTTAAAAGTCATGGGCCAGGCTATATTATATCAAAATAAAAACTTAAGTTCCATTCATTATCAAATCCCAACTTGACATAATAACAAACCTACAAGTTCAAAACAAAACAAGGAAAACACAAACAATAGAAGAGATAGTCGCCGGAGAAGGTGAACCTCGTCAGAGGAAAACACGGTCGTGGAGGTGGTGGCTAGAGTCTTTAAGTGAGAAAGAAAAGAAGAAAACTTAGTTTTGGAGAGTTTTAAAAAAAAAACAGAGTAAGTGATGGCAAAAAAAAGGACTAGAAAATGTGTGCTCATCGGAGAAGGTGTTGCTGCCCAGAGAAGGTGGACCTCACCAGAGGGAGACACAATCAAGGGAGAAGGTGGCTAGAGTCTCTTTGAATGAGAAAGGAAAAAGTAAACTCAAGTTACAGGAGCTTTCGGAAATACAGAGCATGCCATTTCCAAAAGAGCGACTGAGTAAATCTCCTTGCCGGAGAAGATCCTGCTGCCTGGAGAAGGTGGGGCTGGCTAGAAGTATTTGCTGAAGGGTGGGAAAGTGAAAGGAGAAGTGTGGCTAGAATGGGTCACTGTCCTTGCTTGTGTAAGAAGCTTACACCAAAAAACAGAGCATCACGTTTTGTAGTAAGACACCTTCTATGTCTTTTCCTTTACCCCAGTAGCTTTAAAAATAAATCAATTAATTAATATTAATTGATTCTAATAGGGGCAAATGGCATTAAAAAATGAATTTAAAGAGTCACCACCGATATGGAGAAGACAGACCGCTTCACCGCTATGGCCATATCGCCCGATATGGACCGTATAGCGTTTTCCGCTACGATATGCGTCGCGCATCGCGGCAATGTCATTTTCCGATACGCGATACGCTATAGCCGATATTTAAGAACACCGATTCTTAGAAAAACATAATCATTTGGCAAAAGTGAAACTTGTGATGTAAGAAGTCAACTCAACAATTCCTTCACTTTAGCTTCATTTTTATGAAGTCACAACAGGACAAAAGTAGCTTAAGCTCAGTAAATTTGAGCTTGTTACTAACATGGGTTTATAAACAATCTTGAAAAGATCATAATTTAAGAGCTAGCACTTGGTAAGAGATAAAGAGAACATTGGCAACAAATAGCATTTAGCTGAGTATGCATTTCCCTAAATTACTTAGTATATGGTCTATCTTTCTCTTCACTATAGCGTCTCATTTCCCAATTTACATTTCACTTCCTTTTTTAAAAATATCTAAGCTACATATTGCAATTTAAATGCAAAACAAGTAATTTTTCCAAGGCAAACCCAAATAACTAGAATTGATAGTAAAATTTGAACCAGTGCAAGCATTTGCTCTATAAATCACATGAAGTGATAAAAGCTCATGCCCGTGCTGAAGTTGTTACAATTCCTGACTGCAACTCAGATGCAACATTTGCTACATTCTTGACAAAATCATTGTTTGCAAGATCAGCTAGATCAGATTCTGTAACATTTTCCACATATACAACAGGTTTCATGGTGAGCAAGCAGAGATGCTTGACGGCATCCCTTTCATTATTTGTCATGGTAACAGATCGTGCGGGTTTTCCATCCATGAGTGCCTCACAAATCTTTGCCAATGCAGACTTTACTATAATACTGCATATTATTTACTATAATACTAAATTCAAAGGATTATATGAATATTCATAGGAAACAGGCAATAAAAATTATGAAATATCTTGTCAAAATGCTGCATATTGTTTACTATAATACTAAATTTATTTTTCCATTTTAATAGAAGATGTAGTGAAAGCATACTTTACAGCCAAAGTGAAGCACACATCCATGAGGCAAAAACCAGAATTGGAAGTGTTGATAGTATACTCTACCATTACAGTTGCTTGTAACATCTCGTCTAGTTGCATCAATGGTTAGTTTTTCATTTTGTGGAGAACCCAAGGGATAAGTTATTCATGAAACTTTCTTTGATTACTCCATATTCAGTACTAACATATGCATCATGGTTAGATTGGAGAAAGGCCAAAGTGTGAAGAAGAATACTTACAAGGATTTTGGGATGTCATGTCAGAATTGCTGTTTGAGAGAAATCACAGTTCCACTGATTTACCATGACAAATAACATGTTCAAGAGGCATATTTTGATACCAAAATGTGATAGCCCGAACGGTGACCTAATAATACCCATATGCCAATTGTTCAGCCAAAATTTTACAACCAGATATATAGTTTCCAAAACATTGAAAGTGGTGAAGATTACCTGTCCAAAATGCTGCCAACGCTACAAATCCCAAACCAATTGTCCCAGCAAATCCTCAGGTTTATCCCTGTCCAAAATTTTCTGCAACCTTCATTTCATTCAGTCCACTAGTTAACTTTCATTTCCCTAACATCCCCTGAAAATACTAATTCAACAAAATCAATAAGTAGTCACGAAATCAAATCAACAAAGTTACAAAACCTAAAAATGTTTAAAAATTTCTAGCTTCGAATTCATGTTTTAAGTACTTCTTCCTACCAAGACCAGATTGTTAGAAAATCATTAAGTTCAAGGAATCATGAAAAACCACTTATTTCCCCAATTAAAAAAATTAGGGTATTCACTAATTAAAATTCCAAGCGAAACAAGAATTAAAAATAAACAAATTAATTAATTAAACCTGAAAATCCATTTTCTGCCACTCAAGTTAAATTTGAAAAAAGGAAGAGAAATGAAGACCCGCCTTTCTGTGCCTTCAAAATCCAAAATTATCCCTAAACGAAGCTTCTTGAACATCGACCTTCTCGTGCAGAGCATTCTCCTTCTGGCAATAGGTAGAAAAAGCACCGTTATCCAAAGCGAGTTGGAGCCTGGTAGGGTTAGTGATTGATTGTTTGGGGCGTTTCGAAGAACGAAGCGAAATAGGGAGCTTCCCCATGTACGTGGTGGTCATGTTGGAGGTTGTGGAGTCGCCATCTGAGGCGGCGTTCTCTCCACACCAGCGCGCGGCGGAGACGAGGAGTGAGACGACGAAGTGCGACAGAGGAAGCGGGTGAGACAAGGAAGAGTGTAAGATGAGGAAGAGAGTAAGATTTGAAGAGCTTCGAGATACGGGGTTTAGAGAGTGAAACGAAAGGGTGTTTGGTTTTCGGGTTAGGAAATAGAGTTGACTTAAGGGAAAAATTTAAAGTTCTTTTGAAATAATCAAAACTTTATTTAATAGTAGAATAAAAAAACTCTGTTGAAAAAACACAACTAAACGTGCTCTTAAGATATTAAGATCTCTCAAACGGAGTTTTGACAACAAAATTTCGTTGATTGGGAGAGAAATTTCATCATACTGTTAAATAGAGTTTTTACTGTCTCAAATACTGTGAATGATAATATCAATCTTTAAATTTTTCCATTTTCCCAACATTATTTTTCCAACTGCGAACCAAACACCTCCTAACATTATCGTGTTTAGGCCTAATATACATCAAATATCATTGAAGTTAGATTAATTTCATAAATAAATCAGATTTAAGTTTTTTTAAAAACCTATTTAATTAAACAGATTCAACTTTAGGTTATTTTTTAACTTGAAAATTTAGCCTATTTAAAATAATATAATTATAAAATATTATTATTTGTAATATAAAAAATTATATAATACTTTGATATTATATATTTATTATTTTATTTAAATGCTTAAATTAGTTGTATTATATTAGATAAGATTATTGATCTGTCCTGAACCGGGGTCTAGATATCCGGACTCAAGTCAGTCACAAACAGTATGGAAATACCGTATAGAAGATCGGATATATGTGTATCCGGTATGAGTATCCGTTGTCCTTGAGCGAAGAGAGCGGACTGGGCATCCTGGAGGTCCTTCACACCGACCTAACGCGTTGAAGTGGGCGAATGGTGGTGTCACATAAAATGTCAATCTGATACAAGGCTGTGATACACAGATACGAATACGGGGTATCCTTGTGTGTTATGGCGGAGTGTAGTGTACTCTGGGGCGGTGTCACAGTCCGCCTGAAGGAGTCTTCTTTGTCTTGACCCGATTGGGGGTGGTACCTGCAATCGTTCTCCGACGCTCAAGTCAGTATTTCAGAATACTTTTAGACTTAGAAAGCAAATCTGAGAGAATTATGCAAGTAAGAGAGTGTAAGGTTTAGAATTGGGGGAGAGCCCTGTATACCTTTTTGCTGAGGTTTATATACCTGTCATTGGTGTTCCATTATTGGTAGGGCCCGTTCCTTGTTTTCTAGCATAAAGCAAGAAAGGCAGTGGGTCTCTGTGTCGTTCACGAGCACCGTTATTGTAGTAGGTATTTCCACTTACTTGGGAAGCGTGAATGCTTTATTATTTTATTGTTATTACCCTTATTGCGTGACAGTGTGATTCCCATTATTAACCTCTCAAGACAGAGTCAATCTCGTGCCGGGGTTGTGAGTATGGGCTCGCTACGCAGTATGGAAATTCAATATTCCGCCAGTATTGAGCCTATGGCTTGGCGGAGTAATATACATTGGCGGAGTTATGAGCCTTGGCGGAGTATCATGCCTAGGCGGAGTCATGACCCTTGGCAGGGTAACATGCCTAGGCGGAGTAACGTGCCTTGGCGGAGTTATGACCCTTGACAAGGTAACATGCCTAGGCGGAGTAACATACCTTGGCGGAGTTACCTCGTTGGCGGAGTATCATGCCTTGGCGGAGTAACATGCCTTGGCGGAGTTACTTGCCTTGGTCGTATATACTCCGTATAGAAACAATTATAATGTATCTGAAGCGTACTTCCCTTGTTCGAAATGCTGATCTGGCAAAGTATTAAAGCCATGCTCTTGGGGGCCGGTGTTATGACCGGATCATATGCCCCCTAGCTTGTTATAGTGACTGGCGGAGTCACTGTAATGAGCTATAACACTTAAGTTTAGCTTTTATAGGCATGGGTTTAGGCGGCGTTTGCTAGTTCAGGATTTACGGACAAGTGTTTTCATGCATTTATTGCTTGTCATTACTTGTCACGCCTGTCATTAAAGCGCCTCGAAACCACGTTTTGTCGTTTCAATCTCTCATTGTCACGTATGCCCTGGATTCCGTAAGGAGGCAGAATAGCCTCTTAGGAATTTCAAAGAAATTGGATTCCGTAAGGAGGCGGAGTAGCCTCTTAGGAATTTTAATGAGATTGGATTCCGTAAGAAGGCGGAGTAGCCTCTTAGGAATTTCAATGAAGTTGAATTCCGTAAGGAGGCGGAGTAGCCTCTTAGGAATTTCAAAGGAATTGGATTCCGTAAGAAGGCGGAGTAGCCTCTTAGGAATTTTAATGAAACAGATTCCGTAAGGAGGCGGAGTAGCCTCTTAGGAATTTTAATGAGATTGGATTCCGTAAGAAGGCGGAGTAGCCTCTTAGGAATTTCAATGAAGTTGAATTCCGTAAGGAGGCGGAGTAGCCTCTTAGGAATTTTAATGAGATTGGATTCCGTAAGAAGGCGGAGTAGCCTCTTAGGAATTTCAATGAAGTTGAATTCCGTAAGGAGGCGGAGTAGCCTCTTAGGAATTTCAAAGGAATTGGATTCCGTAAGAAGGCGGAGTAGCCTCTTAGGAATTTCCATGAGGTTGGATTCCGTAAGAAGGCAGAGTAGCCTCTTAGGAATTTCCAAGGAGTTGGATTCCGTAAGAAGGCGGAGTAGCCTCTTAGGAATTTCATTGAAGTAAATTCAACAATGAGGCGGAGTAGCCTCTTAGGAACTTCAAAGAAGTAGGATTCCGTAAGGAGGCGGAGTAGCCTCTTAGGAATTTCATTGAAGTAAATTCAACAATGAGGCGGAGTAGCCTCTTAGGAACTTCAAAGAAGTAGGATTCCGTAAGGAGGCGGAGTAGCCTCTTAGGAATTTCAAAGAAGCACAATTTTACAAGTGTTGAACTTACTTGAACTTGTTGGGTAGTGCTTGAGTTTGTTGCTCATGTACTCCGTAAAACATTGGTAGTTAGGCGGAGTCAAGCTTTGGATGGAGTGTTCATCCTTTTGAACTTGGACCGGAGTGTAACTCCTGATCAAATGAGAATTGTTGAATCCAGGATGGCTATGGTGCAGCATATAGCTTGTGACACCAATTCTTCCTGTAAGAATTTTGTTGGTTCTTACCCTTGAGATAGTATGGTGCAGCATATAGCTGTGACACCAATTGTTCCTGCAAGAAATTGGTTGAACCTTTGAGGCGGTATGGTGCAGCACATAGCTGTGACACCAATTGTTCCTGCAAGAAATTGGTTGAACCTTTGAGGCGGTATGGTGCAGCATATAGCTGTGACACCAATTCTTCCTGCAAGAAATTGGTTAAACCTTTGAGGCGGTATGGTGCAGCATATAGCTGTGACACCAATTCTTCCTGCAAGAAATTGGTTGAACCTTTGAGGCGGTATGGTGCAGCATATAGCTGTGACACCAATCCTTTCCCCCCAAGGAGTTTTTATTGACTCCGTTTGCGAAGCGTTGTTGCATGTTGGTTGATCTTTATGGAATAAAGAGTTATGCATCTGTGCTTCAGTTTTGGAGCCGTTGTCTTATCTGCATGGGAACAAGTTCTTCCATGGATAATCAATTCAAAGTTAGAGTGAAGATTGAATGCAGGAAAGCATTTAATAATCTGTTCAGCGTGATCAATATTGAGGTCGGATTGGGGAAGTGTATCTCAATCGTAAGAGTACGGATTGAGTCTTCAAAGACTTCCATCATAAGGATGATGATGGGAATTGTCCGCACCAGGAGTTACCTCATCAACTCACAGAATATGTGATTGAGAGCATCCGTCCTGGGGAAGTGTATCTCAATCGTAAGAGTACGGATTGAGTCTTTAAAGACTTCCATCATAAGGATGATGATGGGAATTGTCCGCGCCAGGAGTTACCTCGTCAACTCATAGAATATGTGATTGAGAGCATCCGTCCTGGGGAAATTAGTCTCAATCGTTCTTCTTCAACCGGTGTTGGATTTCACTCATTCACCAGCCTTCAAATAGGTTCGGTGCAATCCTACTACCCATTTCCTGAGGTTCGGTTTAATCCTACAACTCAGGTCTTCACCGACGTTCGGCCAAACCTACTAGTCGTACTCGGAGTTCGGTTCAATCCTACAATCCGAGCCTTCAACACGGGGTTCAGATCAGGGCTCATCCTGAACCTACTGCGCCCGTTACTCGGGGTTCAGCACGGTTTTCTGTATGAACCGGCCTACTGCGCCCAAGCCTTCGCATGGGATTCGGTTTGTGGCCTTGAAAAAGGACCAGCCCTACAACCCATGTAGTCTTCGAATGGGGTTTGGTTTGTGGCCTTGAAAAAGGACCAGCCCTACAACCCATGTAGTCTTCGAATGGGGTTCGGTTTGTGGCCTTTAAAAAGGACCAGCCCTACAACCCATGTAGTCTTCGAATGGGGTTTGGTTTGTGGCCTTGAAAAAGGACCAGCCCTACAACCCATGTAGTCTTCGAATGGGGTTCGGTTTGTCCAGTTGTACCTTTGAAGAGGTTCATCGCTAACAACGGATACATTGTTAGGATCATCCGTCCTGAAAGTATCTTGTCACAACAGTGTTGTGCATCGAATAAAATCATAAAGACAATGGGTGAATCATTTAGAGTATTTCATTAATTATGAATTACAAAAAGAGAGAAAGAGAGATAAGCCAGGGTTATGACTCATTAGACCTTCTTGGTAAAACCCGATCTGGATCTGCTCTTATCACTCCGTTGTAACGTTGGGGATTTCTCTCTTGCCGCTGTTGCTTCCAAGTGTATTTCAATACTCACATACTTGGATGCTTTCCTCTTGAATTCTTCGAAATTCACTAGAGGATTCTTTGCCAATGACATGGCAAAAGCAGAGCTTGGTTGCAAAGCTTCTATTGCTATGTGCAATTGAAGTGCTTCTACCAAGTTTGGAACAACAGCTGCTTCCTTGTGAAACCTCTTCAAGAAGTCCTTGAGAGTTTCATGCTCCCCCTGCCTAATCAGAGCCAAGGTATGAGATGTTCTGAGAATATCACTGGAGATGACAAAGTGGTCCATAAACGCTGTTGCCATTTCTTCCCATAAGTTAATGGAACCTGATGGTAGCTTCCTGAACTAGCTAAGGGCATCGTCAACAAGAGTCCGAGGGAACATCCTGCACATGACATCTTCATCTGCCCCCAGGTACATGGCTTCCCTTCAAATGTGGGATATTTGAATACTGGGGGGGGTAGAGGATTTTTCTCCCTCGGTTGTGTGATGTGTCCCCTTGATCAGAGACATGGCTCTCTCCTCCACGCTCTTTCTTTCGCGTTTCAATTCCATCAGTTCCTCCCTCAGCTTTCTTATCATCTCATCCTTTAGATTCGGTGCTGAAACCTGCACCATTCTTCTTGAACTTTCCACAGGCGACTCGAGAGCTAAGTGCCTGTTCACTGGTTGTTCCTGGGCAGTGATGTCTTCCACGTGCCCATCTGGTTGGTTTCTCCTATTGCCTTCCATAATAAGAGACCAGACTTCTTAAACGAGAAGTGGGAATAACTTTAACGGGTCCCACTGGGCGTGCCAATGATCTGTCCTGAACCGGGGTCTAGAGATCTGGACTCAAGTCAGTCACAAACAGTATGGAAATACCGTATAGAAGATCGGATATATGTGTATCCGGTATGAGTATCCGTTGTCCTTGAGCGAAGAGAGCGGACTGGGCGTCCTGGAGGTCCTTCACACCGACCTAACGCGTTAAAGTGGGCGAATGGTGGTGTCACATAAAATGTCAATCTGATACAAGGCTGTGATACACAGATACGAATACGGGGTATCCTTGTGTGTTATGGCGGAGTGTAGTGTACTCTGGGGCGGTGTCACAGTCCGCCTGAAGGAGTCTTCTTTGTCTTGACCCGATTGGGGGTGGTACCTGTAATCGTTCTCCGACGCTCAAGTCAGTATTTCAGAATACTTTTAGACTTAGAAAGCAAATCTGAGAGAATTATGCAAGTAAGAAAGTGTAAGGTTTAGAATTGGGGGAGAGCCCTGTATACCTTTTTGCTGAGGTTTATATACCTGTCATTGGTGTTCCATTATTGGTAGGGCCCGTTCCTTGTTTTCTAGCATAAAGCAAGAAAGGCAGTGGGTCCCTGTGTCGTTCACGAGCACCGTTATTGTAGTAGGTATTTCCACTTACTTGGGAAGCGTGAATGTTTTATTATTTTATTGTTATTACCCTTATTGCGTGACAGCGTGATTCCCATTATTAACCTCTCAAGACAGAGTCAATCTCGTGTCGGGGTTGTGAGTATGGGCTCGCTATGCAGTATGGAAATTCAATATTCCGCCAGTATTGAGCCTATGGCTTGGCGGAGTAATATACATTGGCGGAGTTATGAGCCTTGGCGGAGTATCATGCCTAGGCGGAGTCATGACCCTTGGCAGGGTAACATGCCTAGGCGGAGTAACGTGCCTTGGCGGAGTTATGACCCTTGGCAAGGTAACATGCCTAGGCGGAG